>BSBK01002334.1:2500-1277500 GCA_027943335.1 Chamaecyparis obtusa
ATTAAATACAATATTAATTATGGATGCCTTGGTTGTGCCTTGAGTGCTTGTATAGGCTAAGGATTAGAATTGGATTATACCTAGAGAGTAGGTATGATTATAGTTCCTCATCTTCATGAGAGGGTATTCTAGTTCTGCAAGGTTAATGTTGAGGGTCTGGGGTCCAAAGTGACCAGTACAGGGTAACTCAACCTGATAAACTCTTGAGGGTCTAGAGAGACTAGTCCAGGACAACTCACGCTAGTAGAAATTAGCAAATAAATGACTACGTGACTAAAATTTTTAGTCGCATGACTAAAAATGATCAAATTCTACTAATATTTTGTAATTCACAAGTATAAATGACTAATTTGGTCATCAGGTAAAATCACAACTAAATAATTGGTCAGACAAATAAAAATGACTAAAAAAATGAATTTTACTATATTCTTTTTTCTTTTGAATTTGATCATAATCCAAAGAACTTAAGACCCCCTCATGGGACTTTATGTAAGCGACCTATTTGGTTGCCCAGGTTGCTTAGTGCACCAAAAATACCTATTGCATGGAAGACATTACCTCTTAGTGCAGTATTAAGGCCTTCACATATTTTATATAAAAACTTAACATTTACATTCTTTAGCTTTTATTACTCATTATGTTAATGAATTATCAATGTCTACATTTTTCCTCTGTGGGAGAAGTATTTCAAAAATTTTACTCCATTTTCCATTCACACATGCTCTTAAAATATGAATGCATCTTTTGTTTGATAAGAGTAAATTGAAGGATATTTAGAAATAGTATAATAGTTTCCTTCAAACTCTTAATTGTTTGATCAACTTTATGTATTGGACATTATAATTTTTTATTATAATAAGTATAAATATAATAAAAATTATTTTTTAAGTAATACCAATATTGATATGTTAATTCTTTTAATTGATATTTAGTAAATTAAAATATATTTAATTTTGAACAATAAGATTAATATTATCTTGTACTAATTATAACATATACATTAAATTTTAATAAATCAAATAATTTTATATAGATGTTTGAAGAGGAAAACCAAATCTTATTTTTTCAATAATATCTATGATAAATAATTAGTTAAAATAAATTTTTTTAAGGCAAAAGGCAAATAGCCTGAATATATTAATAATATAGTGATTACATAATTATAAAAAAAGAGCAGGCTCTTAAAAGCCAAATAAAGCACTGGAAAACTATAAAGTAATTGGCCTAAATTCTAATCCCACCCATCCTATCTGAGTTGAACAAAACATGGCTTTGTCATTTGGTTTCTAGGGACTCCCTTCATAGATATTACATTGGAGGTAATTACCAACAAAATTTCATGTCAAAGCAACCAACGATATACAAGATCATCATGAAGGACTCCAGTAGCCAATAATCCTATAACATTGTGCAACATTACCACAAATTGGACACAAACAACATTAGAACCATGTTCACATCAGCAAAGTCCAATTCTGTACCATCACCAAAATTGTGAAATAACAGGTGCATTAGCGGCCATTATACACTCTTACAAATTATTTGATGAAAAAGAATTTGAAAATATATTAATTAAACAATATTTAATTTTAGATATGACATTTTTTTTTTGTTCTAGATGTTATCAATTATTTTATTAGTTTGTTAAGATTTCAAAAATCATTGGACAAAACAAATATGTATTAAAAAAATCTATATATTATTCAAGTTCATTTTCATGTAAATCTAATTGATTTTGGCACTTGCAAACTGGATGGATCTAAACCTTGAACATGATCTTGGAACTTGTGTTTGAAAGGGGTAGTGTCAAAATCCATCAGCTAGGATCTTTGCTAAACCTTGAACATGAAATTATCTTTATTGAATTTGATTCATGCATAATCTATTCACCTTTATACTTAGAACTTGTGTTTGATAGGGGTAGTGTCAAAATACATCAACTAGGATCTTGCTATTCTACGAGTGCTCTCTTTTTGATAAAAACCTTGTTATGAAGTCAATGGTATGAAACAGGGTCAATGATTTTTACTCAAAAACTACAAGTTGAATCCTGTAGTAATATCACAATTTGACTCACGGTTTTCTCGATGAGAAAGACCAAGCTTCTCTATCAAAGGACATTATCCAATAGAGTAGCATTTGAAAACAAATTAAAAAAATAAAATTAATAAAAAAGATTGATTATAATTAATAATTTTTTAAATATTAAATATATTGATTGTTATGTTTTTTTTAATGTTTAATACATTACTAATCAAAAGATGCCCTCTTTCTATCATTAACAAATAACTCTCTAGATACCCTCCTCATGTTTCCAAACAGTTTGAAACCAAGTCAACCATCTCCTAAACACTAGGTACACTCATAAAGTTTTCAATCCCCCTTTGATTCAACAAAAGTCACTTATTTTCTACATTTCATCATTATAAACAATACTAATATAATGGTTTATAATCTCATCATTTCAATAATATTATTTTACAATTCAAACTTATGAAAAACTAAAACAAAAATAAAAAATATATAGAAAATATAAAAAGTATTAAGTGATAAAAACTTACCACTTAACAAAAGCTTAAGAGCTAAAAAACCCACGAGGAATTATGTGAGATGCAAAAATTAAAACAAAGGCAAAATAATGCCTTATGCTTGTCGCCCACTTGTCGAGGCTAAAAGAAACCTAAACTAAATACAAAAATATCTTCATTTTGACATTTCAATTTTACTCTCTTCTTGCACACTCTCTGTTGTGTCACCCCAACTAGGTTTTTGGAAGATTTTAGTGAATTTTCTTTCAAGTCTAAAGCTCTTATACATGTAAATTTTATCTTATCTCTTCTAGAAGGAAGAATAATGCATTCAAGCTTAGTCCTTTTGAAGAAACAATGGACAACTCTTTTTCGTCTGTCTATTTGGCATTTCCACTCAAGCTCTGCCTATTTTGATGCTCGAGCTTTGATTTTTTTCATGTGCAAGCAATTGAGAAAGGCCTCTTGAAGCTACAGTTTTACACCTTTGCATTTCTTTTCTAGAATAATATGATTACCTTTGGACTTTCATGAATTTATTTCTAATGAGTACCATTGTGTTTATTCATGCTCTTTGCTACAACAATTGGATTGTGAGGCATGTTTTTTGAAATCCTGGAATTTCTCATAGATTTTATAGTTATAGTATTTCCTTGTTTCATTATACCATTTTTGTGCATATAATAGTATTGGGAAAACAACAATGAGCTATTTTCATGCAATATTGGTAATCTATTCTTTTCTTTAAAAATGGTATGCTTAATCTCAATGCTTTTCATTCTTCTCAATTAGTCTTCATACCTATAGCTTTCCAATGAAAATAGGCTAAAATGCACCAACAATAAAAATCAAATTGTGAAAAATGGAGCAAAGTTTCAGGGCTCATTTTCTCTAGGTCTTTCTGTTTCATCCCTGAATACACCACATTCTGAGGAACAAATTTTAGTTGCATTGAGGGAAGCATATTGGGAATGCTCCTGATTTCTCATCTTCTTGTAAGTATGCATTGCCACCACATAATCTTCATATGGGTCATGACTACCATTCTGAATCCTATACCCTAAAAATGATTGAGCGATATATTTGAGAAAATTTATGGTTTTATTACTCTTTAGTTGTGGAATGTACTTAGCAATGTCCCTAGTAAGATAGGTAGGGTATTCCATTCCCAAGCATTGCAAGTCATGATCTAAGCCATGTCCCACAAGAACCTTGGCTTTTCCATTATATCAAATCTACTAAAATTTTCCTTACTGTGATATATGTATCTAATTCTACTTAAATCCTCCGCTTGGCTCAAGTGTTCTATATTTGGTCATTTTTTCTATTCACTTGTCTCGTGATAACTTTTCTCAAAATTTATGTTATTTGAATGACCCCAAGGTAACTCTTGTCCTGTTATAAAAAACAACTTCCATACTTTTCCATGGTTTATCATGGCATATTCATGGAACTATCATTGGCTTCATAGCTCTAATTGTACCTTGCGTATTTTTCATGCTACAATACCCTCCTTTCAATCTTTGAATTTCACTATCTTTTAGAAACTATGTCCCTCTTTTTATTTTTTGGCAGCATTCCCTACTGTGGCCATGAGTCTTTATATCAAATCAATGCTTTGGTCCTTTTAACATTGCTCCTCACTCATCTAATGACATTTTTTTTACATATTGTGTATTATTTATACTTCATTGTCCTTTCACATCTCAATAGTATACAAGTCTATAACTACTTTTCAAGTTTCTTAAAACTGGCTTGCCAATGTCAACACAGATATACCTGCATCTCTATTGCACTTTTTAGTTTATAGTTCTGCTTAGGACTACCCTAAAATAGATTATCAAATGATTTCTTTCCTTCAAAACTATCATTCACCCTTTTACTTTAGAAACACTTTGCATTTATATCATGTTTGTACCACAAAGAATTACTTGTTTTCCTAGAGTGTAATTGACTATCATCTTCTACTTGATATATTATAATATTAGTCATAGTTTTCCATTCTTTTCAGATGTCCTTTAGGGCATATTTGTAATGTCCCCAAGTAGGGATATTATAAAAATGCAATATCAATAGTGCTTGAGACCCAGAAGTTACTAATTTTAAACTAGCAACTTAAAACTAACTCTATTTGCAAATCCTAGGTCTAAAATCATTTTCAATGTCTCTATACTTCATACATGGAAAATTTTATTAAAGAAAAGAATATTCACACATCTTCCTAAAAAATTGTAATGATAGATATAAACATGCTCGATTCTTCATTTTCAATCAATGATAAAACTCATGAGGACTGATTGTCTATAGATCTCCAATAATCCCAATGAAGCTTAAGGATCACATCTAACTCCAAGAGAAACTTTATATTATTTGGTTGTGTTCAAACTGTCACTTGTAGTGCATTAGATTCTATTGATTGTGAGAGAAAACCTCTTACTCCCATTACAAACATACTACTATGAAATATTTCAAACAAGAATGTCATTATATATGCTTTACTCGACACTCTAGATACTTATTCAATATCACTCCAATACATCTATATATTGTGCATGAATATATTAGTTTTGATTGAGTTTGGGCAATGATCAAAATGTAAAACTATGGTTATATAGAGGATACACCAACCATACTACTAAAAATAATAATCCTCTTTGTAAGATTCCCTATTGAAAATGTGTATTCTTGACCATGTTCATTCATTAAAAAGTTGTTAAACTTCTAAGAATGATATAATTTGTGTGTAGTCTTTTTGTTTGGATTGTTCAAAGATGTAGGTTTATTTTTATGTATTTTGCAATCATGCAATAGTGATTTTTCATATGAATATAACCACCAGGAATATCCTCTAAATTACTGAGAATGATTGGAACAAATTTACATTGTGATTTCCCAACTTTAGAAGAAACTGTAGCTATTGGTTGATTGGAGTGTAGTAGTCTTAATATGTTGAGACAATAGTTCAATTTGTTTAGTATAATATCTCTAGGTCTTCAACATTCACTGAGATGTCTCTATATTTTCAACCTTCAAAGATGCTCCAATTAAATGCTAAGTCTGATTTTCAACTTCACAAATCTTTCTTATCCTACACCTCTCTTCCTTTGGAAGAAAATAGAAAATGAGCATAATATGTACACCACTAAATATGAACTTCCATCAATATTGCAAGAAGAGTAGATATATGGAAAATACTATATTGTTATGATTTATAACTACTTTGCAATTATACAATCCTAAACTAAAAAGGTATGTGTAAGACCATTTTGCTTGCTACACTCAATATTACAATGAGGCAAATCCTAGCTACGAAATCCTTTATATAAAACCATTGATCCAAATGGCATAATTCCATCTAATTGTGAATATCAATCATATATGATAGGAAATATTTTATATGTTCAATCATACCTTAAATCAGACTTTGTTTCTATTTCATATGTTTAGTGCTAATATAATATCCATAAAAGATAGTTTCTGAAAGATTTTTATGGGTTTGCATTCAACAAGCCTATTACAAATATATTTGATGTGATATATATTTTTTAAACTTAGTTGACATTCCTTTGTATAGTTGACTTCTTCAATTCATGCTAGAGTAGTGACCCCTAAAAATGTTTTGCCTCCTGAATGGGTTTCCATTTTAATCTTCTTTTTCTCCCACTACTTTGGGGGATCCTTTACTTGCACATCTATATCAACTTGTAATTGGCCGTTTTGGTTTACCATTTTAGGTTTATCTTTAGTTAACTATATTATTTGGAGGAAGGGAATGTAGAATGGAGACAGGAAGTGCATCTTTATTGTCAATTGAATTGTTGGAAGATTTTTTATATTCTTAAAAAGGCTCTTTCTCTAATCCAGTCACCCATCCACCTAGGGAACTTGGTGGCTGATTCGGTGGGGTTTGGCTAGACCTATGGAAGATACATGGCATCAAACCCCAAGCTATATATTGTATTGGGTGGGAATTTTAGTTCTCTTTCTACCCATTCCCACACACGTTGGATCAATTTTGGAGACATATATTGGTCAACGAATACAACTCTATAAAATCAGGGGCACAACTCAGGCACCCATCATTACTTAGCCCAAACCCAAAACAAAGCACAAAAACCACACATCATATTGTCCAGATATTATTGCTAATAGAATTTATACCCTTTCAGACTTTGTTTCTTTTTCAATTTTTATTTATCTCCCCATCTCTGTACAACACGTAACTTTGTGCCTAGTTCAACTGAATTGCCTTTTGTTCGTTGTTCTTATAGATCACCAGTTCTTAATTTCTATATGTACTAACTATAATGTTGAAATATATACATTATAAAGGGATCTCAAACTAGATATTATTTAGCATATGATTCAGAGATAAATATGTTAACCCATGATTTTCCTCAGTTGTGAGTAATGCTCTTTTTTAATATGGTGTTTTGTAGATTTTAGCTCTGAGGAGAGACGATACAAAATATGGAGAGGCCAGTGCTTTCTTTTAGTGGTGAGGCTATTAATTTTGTTGATGACTTGCCTCTCGATGTGATTGGTTGGGCAAGACTTGAATATGTGCATGTGTTTGGGGAAGAAAAATACACCTTTATGGAGAATGTTAAAAACCATCACTCATGTACAATTCTTATCAAAGGTAGGTTCAAAAATTTGTAAATCATCTTTATTTATTTTGTAGATTATACCATTAATAATTATGAGGGTCATCTCCAAAATAAGGTACACATTGCTAAAGTGCACTTAAATGGAATACAAGTGATGTACACTTACAAGCTTGAAAATGAGAAGTTGACATAACCACGAGAACCCTTGACAAAATGAAGATACTACCTTAAAGGCTTAAGAAATATGAGTCCCATTCTTTGCCATGTATATTTCATTTCCACTCTCACTAGGAACACAAAATCTTAATTTTTTAGCATCTTTTACTAATATTGTGCATTGTCAACAATGGTCATATAGTGTTTCATAATGCATTTCTTATCTATAGATTTTATTAGAAAAGTATGATGCCCAATTATCATGACTAGTGCATAAGAATAAGTTATACTTGTCTTTCTGATGCAAGACAAAATCAAAGAGTTTAGTTTGGAATTGTGTTGCTTTAGGGGGGCGTTTGAATGAAACCCAATGTTCCTAATTTTACATAAGGTTCAGGGTATTGAAAGTCCCAAAGATGGTTATTATTCAACTCTAGACTCACTTTGGATTATATTTATAGAATATAGTTTACAAATGGTAGCCTGTCGAGATCTCTAATAGCTTACTCCCCTTTCGTTGTCTAGTTTATTGGGTTATCTTTTCTTTATAAGCCTTGTTCACAATTATGTCTTTATAAGGGACTGAATCACTTTTTGTTTTTTTATAGAAAACTAAATAAGCTTGACCTTGGGAGAAACTCCAACATTATACGTGCTTGATTTGGCCTAGTCTTGGGATGGGTGGCCTACTAGGAAGGCTCAATGTTTTAGGTCCTCCATGAGCACCACCTAGATGCATGAGTTCTAGTGTTCCATTCATTCTCATGGGAGATGTATTGTTGTGAACCACTATTAATGAAACATGGGTCAATGAGTTTGAGTAAAAAAATACACAGTTAAATCCTAATAGCAATATCACAATTTGATTCATTGTGGAAAATATCTTCTACTTATCATTATTTCATTTCCAAATTTTCCCAATTTTTATCGTCTTGCCTAGATTAATAATTTTTATATCCTATGGATTTTTCCCCAGTTAATATTATGGAAGAATTGATAAAGAGTGCACATTGACACCACCTCATATTGTCTCTATGATTGAATATAAACATCTTTTGCACTATTTCCACACATATTTTTCCTAAAAAATTAATGCCCCTCTTTGTTTTTCTCCATGTCTTTTGACTCTAACAGTTCAAAATAGGCTGCTAGCATTGTTTCTAAACAACAAAGAAAATCCTAACAAGAGACAAAGAAAACTCTAAATTATACAAATGATATTTTTCTCCTTAAAAATATGTGACATGGGATTTTAAATTTGATTTATTGTAAGGATTGTGGATGGACACCTTGCTTGAGAAAAATGAATAGGACTTTTACACAAAGGCCAAGGGTCCCATATCCCTCAATTTATTAAACCACACAAAATGACTAACATGTAGCTAATTTCCATGTTACATCCTTTCCTTGAAGACCTTTCATATAACTGCAATAACTATTTCATGGGACATATGAAGTTAGTTTATTTTGAGGATTGTTGATTAATGAATCTATTTTGTTTAATTATGAAGACTATTGATTAATGAAGTTATTTTGTTTGATTATGAGGAAGGTAAAGCCTCTGATGGTGCTCTCCCTCTTCTAGATGAAATTCAAGAGCATTTATAGAAAGAGAAACAAGAGGGTAAAAGTACAAACCTGTGTCACACTTTTACAAAGGAAAAGGTAAACAACACATAACCTGTTCAACTTTAATGACATAAATGTGGCATTTGTGTTTAGAATTTGAATATGATGTAAATTGATGAAATGTGTAAAATTGGATAAAGTTTTTGATTAAGGTAAAAGCAGGTTTTGAATGGAACTTGAAACCATTTACAAAATATCAAAAAGATACATTTTAGCCTTATACAAAAAAAGAATGTCTACTAAGAAGAGAAAAGCAGGACCCTACCCAACCCGAGACAAGACAACATAGACAAAAAAAAAAGATACTAGCACAACTACTAGAAAATTACCAGCAACCAACCAGAAGAGACTACTTGTTATTAATAGTCTTATCCACCTTCTTCTGTAGGTCCTCCATTTTATGAATGGCTTCTTTTAATTCTTTCAGCTCCTTTGGTGTATCAGGGACCTTCCTCTAGATGCGGCCCCTAGTTCTAGTTCCCGGTCCAGAGTTCCTAGCATCTTCATCAATTGTTATGGTGGTATTTTCTAGCATACTTTTTTCCAAATAGTTGTACAACATCTTTAGGTTCATAACAAAGACACTTAGGCCTTCATTGCTACGCTTGAGGGCCTCATTTATTGTGTTCTTGTTATAACTAATTTTTTCAGTTAGGTCTTTAATCTTGTTGTCAACCATAGTTTTGATTTCAATAGTAAGATCCTCATTCAGGTTATTGTATTTTACCTTATCCAAAAACTTCATTTCCAGCTTTTCTAGCTTAGTTTTTAGGGTATTCATTGTGACTTCCATGGCCTTGAGGTGATTTTTCATTTCTTGCATCTCATGGGATATCCACTTGTCCACATGAATGTTGCGGCCATCTTTCTTCTTAACCTTCTCCAGAATACTAGCATCCATCTTGAAGCCCATAGTAGCCTCCTTTTGGCTTTCGCCTTCCCCATGGCTTAATTGGCCCATCCCTTCCTCTTTTTCAGTCAATTCTTCATCTTTCTCTTTTGGCCTAGGATCTTCCAATCCTTCTTCCTCATCCTCTTCATTTTATTCTTATTTACCCCTTTCTTCCTCTTCATCTTATCCATCCATGTTCTCTGTCTCCTCAATGGCCTCCTCCTGCTCATTTTCTTCAGGATTCTGATCCTCTTTTTCCTAAGCATCCTCCTCTTTTCCTGGGTCCTCTTCAACATTTTCCTCCTAATTACTTTCCTTTCCCTGAGATAAAGGTTTTTGTCTTCAAGATAATCACCACTGTCATTAGCCCTTTTCTTGTTTTTCCTTCCCTTCTTGTTGGTTTCAACCTTACTCTTTTCCTCTCTGTTATCCTTTCTCTTACATGTAACCCTTTTAGGAATAGGTTCCAAGATAATATCCCTGGCATAGTCTGCGATGAGGAGGATCAATCCCTCATGCAACATCGGATTGCTCACTTTCTTCTTGTGCTCAGTAATGCTATTGTTCAAAGAACTCAATAGAAAGTACAAGAAGGAGACCTTTTTGTTGTGCCTAAAGTGGTTAGCTAGAACAAAGTGTAGATTATAAATTTTAGAGTAACGACCATCTAGCGTGAAGTACTCAATCAACACTTTAAGCATTTTAGCCAAAAACTTCTTGATTTTCATAATATCAACATAATCCCCTTTACCTTTGGCCATTAGATCTTCTTCATCCACAATTTTAGGAAAAAGCTTAAAGGCATCAGAACCTATATGCTTATTATCCCTATAGAAGTGCATTCCCTCCATGGATAAACCAGTAATTTTAGAAATAAGGGTAAGAGTAAGGGGGAACAATTTGCCCCATAAATTAACTTTGTCGTTTACCTAGCCCTCAAAAAATTTAATAGTTACCTGTTTATCATAACCATGAAGTTAACTTTTATGTTTACCTAGCTGTCAAAAAACTTAATAGTTACCTATTTATCATAACCATGAAGCTTTTCAATGAACGGGGTGACCCCTCCTTTCTTCAGCTTCTTCCAGACCTTCTTCTCTTGTCTCCATTTCTCACAGTCAAAAGGCTCCTCCCTCCTCAAACCTCCTCCCATTTTCTGAATGCTGTTATTGTTCTGGTTGGATATCTTACCAATTTTCCAAGACTCACAACTCAGCTTGCTCTTGCTATTTAGAACTCTTAAAATTGCCCAGAATCCATGTCTCATTAAGTCCTTAATGATGAACACACACCTTACCTTACAAGTAGCACTCTTCGATAATTGCTTCATCCTTGTCATCATTATTTAGCGTGGTATTTCCCTCCTTATGGTTAATTCTATCACAAGTGATTAGACTTATGATCTCCATTTTAAGATTTGCTTCCACAATCCACATTTTTGTGACATCAGTCTAGGCCCCCTCATTTGCCAGCCTGTCCGTCGGCTTATTACCTTCTCGGTAGATATGGGTGATGTGGCTTTCCTCAAACATTTGGATTATCATCTTGATTTTATCAATTATGTGAGCTATAGTCCATGAACACTATAGCCTATAGTCCATCTTGATTAAAATTGGATAAAGTTTATGCCTATAATTTTTTTGATTTTTTTTGAAGAAGAATTGACATAGTTTTTTTAATTTTTGTAGTCTATTTTTAAGTTGATGAAAAATACTAAAAATTTGGGGTTTAGTTCCCGCCAAACAAGTAAATACAAATAATATTTTTTTCCTCTAATTTCAAAATATGTTATAGATGACATGTATATCTAGTGCAAAAAAGAAGAAAGATTGGTTTTTGATATATATTTTCTTTGATATAACTACCCAAAGTTGAACTTATCCGAAATCGACAATTTTCATCTCCCATCAAATTTCCCCTATAAAAAAAAAATTACATATTCTTGAAGAGGACTCTCTGATCTAGTGTTAAATATAAATTTTAAATTTTTATGATATGATTACTATTTTTTTTTCTTTATTTGAAGCAACATCTTCTCGAATGTTAAAATACCTACTTGTAGTATTTTGAAATTATAATATATTAGATCTAATAAAAATACAATAAAATTTATATGACAATAATCTTGACTTTGAGCTCTATAAAAGGGTATTTTTATATTTTTTAAAATATCATTAAAAAGAGTAAGAGTTATTGAAATATCACTTATTCAGAAATAATTTTATTTCTTTAGTAATTGGACCCAAATTAGTATAAAACATGCATTTAATAGATATTTTCAATTTGAAAAGTTGAAGAACTTATCTAATGAATCTAGCTAGACCATATGTTTGAAAAAATAATAATTTTTAGTTAGAAATACTCAAATTCAGCTCTACATATAAGTTAGCCTCAAACGTGACACAACTTTGTGCTTTGACCCAAGAGTAAATACTTCCATCTTATCAGGTTCTATGGTTCATGCATTGTTAGTTAATTTAGTTATTGAGTTCTTTCTTTCCACTTAAATAGTAATTAAATTATTGGTTAATTAATTTTCATGTGAAGGAAGTTATATGAATATGTTGTAATATATTTTACTTCAATAATCATCATTCATGCAATTTCAAAATAGATAGTAAGGTGGAAAATCTACGCTTCAAATGAAATGAATATCAATACATAGTAAATGAACCAATACAAATGCATATCACATTTGGTTATTATGGGAAATGATTACATTAAAGCCAATTAGACAAATAAAAAATAAACATCTAGTATAATTGACCTACAACACCTCTACCATATGGATAGGAAATGTGGCATACCAAAACTCTAATTTTTGCCAGGTTGTCTTCTTTCCCATTGACTTCTCTATCCATTGAAGATGATCTAAAAGAGTTTATGTCCATCTGACCCATTAGCTACTTTCCTCTTCATCAATCAAAAGATATAGTACTCTACTAGATAGCAATTGTCTTACCAGTTAAGGTTTGACATCAATGACAATATAACAATTGTTTCAATTGTAGTTTCCAACAATCTCCCTCTTTGGAATTGATGGAAACACCACATGATTTACCATACAATCCAAAAATATGCAATGAAGCAACTTCTGTCAACTCTCTCTATGTTTTAGATCTTCATTAATATCCTTAGCTTCATTTTGAATCTCATCTAAGTACCATCTCCCTCTTGGATAAATTTTGCTTTGTCTATTCATTGAATCTCTCTCTTATTCAATCACTCCCTCTTTTCTTATGGTCATTTTTTCTGAATCTTTTTTCTATATTTCTCCCTCAGGTTCATTAAATCTCTCCCTTAGTTTTATTCTTGACAACTCTTTCTGAATCTCTCTCAACAATGCCAAAGAAACTTTTATCTATCACTTGCATCTTTACCATGTAGATGTCTTCATATCAATTCCCTGATTTGTATTCTTCCTCTGTCATCTTGCTAATGACTGATTTTCTTTTTTTGCTTTACTTCTCACAAATCTAGGCAACTCCTAAAGTATGACCTTTTCTACATCAATTTGTCAGATATTCTGATTAGCATATTTGATGCAGTGCTCCTATATGTTACTAGGTAGCCTCAGTTAGGGGAATCACCCTTAATTTACCTCTAAGGTATTCATGAGCATCTTTAGGTAATGCTTTTGTGAATATATTTTCTAATTGTTCCTTTGTATTCACATATTCCAATCTCACTTCTTTGTCTTGAACTATCTCTCTCAAGTAATGATACTTGATAGAAATATGCTTAGTCTTAGTGTGCATAACAAGATTTTTTGATATGCTAATAGTACTTGTGTTATCACAAAAAATAAGAACTGGCTCAATGATTTCCTCCTTCATACCTTTTAATAATTTCTTGATCTGCACTAAATTTGAAAAATTAACTACTGTTGCTGCTACATATTCAACTTCTGTTGTAGATTGGGAGATGCAATTTTGTTTCTTTCTTGTCCAAGAGACTAATCTCTTTCCTAGAAATAATGTGCCACCAATTGTACTTTTCTATCATCCACATTTCCTACCCAATCTGCATCAGTGTAAACTTTCAATTCAAACCTATCATTCTTCTTGTAATACAATCCATAGTCCTCTTTTCCTTTTAGATATCTCAATATCCTTTTCACTTCCATCATGTAACTCTCCTTAGTATTTGCAAAAAATCTTGCAACAATCCCAATTGCTAGGGCAATATCTGGTTTGCTATGGACAACATATTGTATCTTTCCAATCATAGATCTATACAAGGTTTGATTGACTTTAGTTGTATCATCAATTTTTGATAATTTTTGTCCGGTAGCCATAGGTGTACTTATTGGTCTAGAATCTTCCATACCAAAAGTTTTCAGTATCTCCTTGACATACTTAGATTGAGTAATATATATACCTTTCTTCATTTGATAAACTTGCAAACCAACAAAGAATTTGATCTCACCAAACATAGCCATTTCAAATTCAATTTGCATCTCATTTGAAAAATTTTGACATAGGGCATCTTGTCCTCCAAATATGATGTCATCAACAAAAATTTTAGCTAACAATATCCCTTTACCTTTTTCAGTCTTCAAATACATATTATTGTTGTCTTTTATCCTCACAAACCCAATCTTTATCATATAATTATGCAGTCTCTCATACCATGCTTTGGGGGCTTGCTTCAATCCATACAGTGCCTTATGTAGTTTGCAAACCATATTCTTCTTTCTTGGGTCAAAAAATCCTTCTGGTTGTTCAATGTATACTTCTTCTTCCAATATTTCATTCAAAAATGCAGATTTGACATCCATTTGATATACTTTGAATCTTTTATAAGCTGCATATGCAAGTAGAGTCCTCACTCCTTCCAATCTTGCAACTAGGGAAAATGTCTCCCCATAGTCAATGCCTTCTTATGCATATCCCTTGCATACCAATTTGGATTTGTTCCTAGTGACTTCTCCATGTTCATTTAGCTTATTTCTAAATACCCATTTTGTTCCAATAACATTCTTGTCTTTTGGTCTCAACACTAGTGTCCAGGTTTTGTTCTTCTCTATCTGCTCTTTTTCTTCATTCATGGCTTGTATCCAATATTAATTCTCTAAAGAATCTTTCACTATCTTAGGCTCAAATTCACATAGTAAGCATGTTTGATCTTTCAACTTACTTCTTGTCATGACTCCAGATTCTTGATCTCCAATTATTTGTTCAGGCTTATGATGTCTTCTTACATATTGTGCGAATGTAGGTTCATATTTTCTTTCTACTTGATCTTGATCTTCAGGTTCATCTTGTAAATTCTTTGTCTCTTCTTCTGATTGCTTGGGTGTATCCTCCCGATGCTTGAAATTTTCTTGTTGTGGCTTGGTAGGTTCATGTTGTTTCTGAACATTTGGTTTAGGTGCATTACTAGCCTCTCCTTCTTCCATGTATACAAAAGATCTGTAATCTTCAGGATCTTGCTTGCACTCAGCTTCATTCTTTTCTACATATTCATCAACTCTAACATTTGCACTTTCCACAATTTTGTTAGTGTTAGAATTCAAACACTTGTAAGCTTTTCTCTTAGTGGAATAACCTAGGAATATGCCTTCATCACTTTTAGCATCATGTTTTCCATTCCTATTGTCTTTCAATATATAACATTTGTTCCCAAAGACTTTAAAGTATTTCACATTAGGTGCATATCCATACCATAACTCAAAAGGTGTAGCATTTGTATCTTTCTTGATTTGTACTCGGTTCAGGGTATAAACAACTATACTCATAGCTTCTCTCCAGTATTTTTGTGCAACATTCTTCTTTATCATCAATTTTCTAGCACAATCCATAATTGATCTATTTCTTCTCTCTGTTATACCATTCTATGGAGGTGTCCTAGGTGTAGACATTTGTCTCTTTATTCCTCTATCACTACAGAATATATTGAACTCATTTGATATAAACTCTCCTCCTTTGTTAGATCTCAAACATTTCAAGCTTTTACCTGTTTCTTTTTCAACATTTTCCAAATACCACTTAAATAATTGAAATGCATCACATTTCTCTTTTAGAAACATCACAGTCATCATTCTAGAATAGTCATCAACAAACAGAGTGAAATACTTATCACCATAGTAACTTTGCACACTCATAGGTCCACAAAGGTCAGTATGAACCAATTCCATTAAAATATTGTCAAAAGTATGTGTCTTGCTCTTAAAACTAGACTTTGTCATTTTTCCCAATTGACACTATTTACACATTACATTATCAAGTTTCTTCAATCTTGGAAAACCTCTAACTTTCTTCATCTTACTAATATTCACCAAATTGTCAAAGTTCACATGACACAACCTCTTATGCCATAACCATACTTCAATAAATTGTGCAAAAAAACATGTTTCTTTAGATAGGTCTAGATAGAACAAATTACCTCTTGTATGTTCTCCACTTCTAATTAGTTCACTAGTGGCATCAAATATTTTAGCCTTTCTATGATGAAATTCAATTTGGTAACCAATATTGTTCAATTGTGAAACACTCAACAAATTATAGTTAAGACTTTCAAACCAATAAGCATGATCACATCTGATCTTATCAGTTAATCTTATTGATCCTTTTCCTTTCACAACACATGGTGTATCATTACCAAACTTAACACTTCTACCTTTGTAATGATTTAGGGTTTCAAACTTACTTTTATCATCAGTCATGTGATGTGACCAACCACTATCAATAATCCATTTATCACCTTTACTCACATATGAAATAAGTGCAACTTTCTCATCTTCATCAGAATCATCTTTCATAGAAACATAAACAACTTCTATATCACAATCATCAGATTCACCAGTTTCGCTGTCAATTTCCTCTTTAGCAATATAACAAGATTTCTTACCTTTATCTTTGTAGCCTTTGTACCTTCTATGATCTCTGTCATTTATTTTGTCTTTGTACTTGCTTTGCCTTATTTCATCCTTGTCAGTCCTGTTAGGGCATCTTGTTGCAATATGGCCAACTTTGTTACATGAAAAATAGATTAGAGGAATTTTGCCTTTGAATTTTCATTTTCCTCTCGGTATCCTTCTAGCCATAAGTGCCTCAAGATCATCTAGATCATCATCAAAAGTATCACTATCATTATCGTTGTTACTATCACTTCTCACACATCTTTCTTTTCCTTTCTTGGGCTTATGAAGAATCATTTGAGACTTGAATGCAGATTCAATATTGTGAATAGTGAAATTATCAAAATTAGACAACTCAAAAGTAGTAAGCTTGCCAACAAGACTTTCCAAAGTTAGGACATTACTAGGATTACATCTTGATTCTTGTATTATAAACACTCTAATTTCATCAACACTTTACTGATAACAATTTCATCAACAATGTTTCCATTAGCTCCTCTAATAGCATTTACTACCTCCTTAATTTGGCCACAATATTGAGCAACATTTTCACCTTCTTGCATTTTCAACTCATCAAACTTACCTCTCAAACTTTCAAATTTGGCTCTTAGTACATTTGTGTCCCCACCATAGATAGTTGCTAGAGTGTCCCACATTTGATTTACATTAGTATAATCCTTGATGTCTTCAATTTCAAGATAGCTTAGGACAAATGAAATCTCCAACATTGTTTGATCGTGTTCTTGTTTTGCTTTCATCTCCTCGGTAGTCAAAGGTGAAATAGGTGTTACATAATCATTTTCCACATATTATTTTGTTGAATCACCAATACCAGCTAGGTACAATTTCATCAAACTCTACCATGTAGGGAAGTTCTCCTTATTAGAGGGATTAAGAACATTCCATCAGAATGTCACCTAGATTAAAGGGTTTACAAAAATGATAGTTAGGTCAACCTTGATTAAAGGATTTTGACTGATACAATGGTTAGAAAGTAACAGTAGGTTCTGATCTGAAATATACAACTCACTTTGCAAATACAGATCCAATTCACTCATATGTTGATTTACTAACTGACCTTCATTTTCATCTCCATCTCTGATCTTCTCGAAATTCTTTTCAAGCAATCACCACAACTCTGTTCAGCTCTTCACAACTTCACCTTAGCCTTCTGCTTAGATTCATCAGTCAATAACATCAATCTCTTCCACTCTCTGTATAACCTCACAATTAGGTCATCCTTATACCTCCTTGATCAGGTAGATTAATCTTTTGCCGCTTAATCTCTTTCGTAGATCTTAGGTTTAGGTCAGATTCATCAAATCCTTCCACCATTTTATTCTCCTTCTTTTCCTTCTAGATACATCTTCAAACTTCTCCTTCAATCCATAAGAAAATGGTTTACCATGCATTAAATTCTCCATATCATTCATTAATAATTTTAATCATGTTTTACATATCCCAAGAATTCAACTATGTAGGTTGGGATTCTCAATTATTTCATAAAGTATAAATTACTGACACTCAGTCAATATTGTGTTCATCTCCTTGGTCATTACTAGATATCTCGGTCATCGCTAAAACTTTCCTTCTCAGCAAATATTATCTTTGCTCGGTTAATTATATGTTACTGGACAATTATTGATGCTTGTCAACACTAAATTTTCTTAGCTTATACTGGTGCTCAGTAGACACTAGCATCACTCAACTTAAACTAAATTTCTTTAATTTTTCTCGGTTAATCCTATGCTTCTAGTCTTTCTTCTTCACTTAGTGTTAAAGATAAACAACACATTACCTTGTCATTGTGCCAAATAATCAAGTACCCATTGAAGTATCACATAACTCAACCTTTCCTTCTGTCCTCTTGTTATCTCCTCTTTTCAAATCCTCTTCATCAATCAAAAGATATAGTACTCTACTAGATAGCAACTATCTTACCAGTTAAGGTTTAACATCAATGACAATATAGCAATTGTTTCAATTGTAGTTTCCAAAACTACTACCAACATCAAAACTATTCTCAAAACCTCTTTCATTGATAGGCATGAAGGGTGATGTTTCAAAAGCTTCTATCAATGTATGCTACCAAAACAAAGAAACATAAAATTTGTCACATGTTAACTTCTTTAACTTGCATGGAAAAGATAAGCTATGCAGAAAACCTATTGCAAAATATATTTGGTTGAAGGTCAGGTCAACTCAAAGTACCAAAATGGAGAAGTCATACTAATTGTCTTCCAACCAAGTTTAACATCAAATCTTGAAAAATAAATATAGATCAATGCTATTAATTACACAAAAACCATCATTCTTTGAAAATAACATCCTAGTACTTTGGTGCAATTGAAACAATCCCATATACAACATAGTCAGATTCCAAAAACACCAGATCAAACACAAGATCCTTTATAGACTCCATAATAGTCCTTGTAGGATATCTGTAAAAAGTAAAAGTACACAAAACATTATGACCAAAATTAAAGAGTGAAAAACCACTTTTGTGATATTAAAGATCACTTAAGGGCCTATTTGGTGCATGGCAAACGAAATGCTGGATATAGTCAATTCTAGAATATGCTACAATTCTTGAAGATACATATCCTCAAAATGATATCCAGAATATGTGTTGGAGCGTTTGGTGCACCCGTAAGATGACTAAGAAGATCCTTGTTGACATCACATTCCACTCCGTTCCGATTGTCATTGTAGCAGTCGGGGCTCAGAGCCCCTCTCCTCTCTTTCCCATGAAGTGAGCATTGATGTGCAACTCTGAGTTCGATACCAAATAGAAATCCTTCTCTTTCTTGCTATGAAAATAGAACATGATGCCATCTCCTCTAATGAAGTGAGGATCCTGACATACACCACATGGCTTATCACAGCCTGTAACAACATACATTATCACAGCCTGGCTTTGCAGGTTTCATAGTCCATCTTCACACTGATCAGGATAGGATAATCTCTATCCATTAAACCTCACGAATTGCGAACCTGTGCATTTCACTACCCTTTTTGACTGCGTTTGTTTTGCACCAAGCACCACCAGTATAATGCAAACAATGACGATTGAGGATTTTCCACCCATGGTCATGATTATATTTTATGATTCACCACAGGCCCACAGGTTCCTTTGGTGTTTCTTGTGTTTCCCATAGCCTTGCCATTTATAGCTATAGGATTTCTGTGCCACAGAGTAGCTGATTTGCGAATAGTGAAAACGATGAACGAAAATCAGCAAAGAAAATGAACAAAAAATGAGGATGTCAAATATTATAAACAGCAAGCGGACCTGACAGTAAATAAAATGGGGATTTAAAAAGTGGCATTAGAGCCTGGATATCTAATTCTACCTTTTCAAGTGGAAGACAGAATGCCCATTTTGTGGGCAAAATTGGAATTCTGTAATTCCAATTCCAACTTATGTAGATGGACACAAACATGGAAGACAATAATCAAAAAATGATATTCCAGAATTAGGGCCCATATTCCATGTACCAAACGGGCCCTTACATGCTTGCAAAAAATGGACTAGCATTCACCAACTAAAGTAGTAGGATAATTTTCAAACCAGACTAGTTAAGAAAAATGTCAACTTCATGCCAAGCATTGTAAAAAAAACTAAGGTAGGCATTGCTTATTTCTTATCACAAGGAATATGTTGCAGTCCAAATGACCAATTTTAGGGATCCTCCTTGTGTTTTTGGCTCAAGGCATGTTTGTTTTCCAAAATTTGTTAAGTTGTAGTGTCCCAATGCACAATTTCAATAGATTCCAAACAAACTAAAAAATGCCCATATTCTCATTCCTCATAACATAAATTTCACTCCTATTTTTTATCATATGTACAACAAGAGCCTACATATTTTTTTACCTTTTTTAATTTTGAATTGTTTAGGCTTGGGAATCAAATGCTAGTCTTGCTAGTCCCTGCTTATTATGTCATAAATTGGCTCTCTCTATATAGTCATATTCTGGGGAGCATCCAAAGACAAGGATGTGATTATGATATGCTAGCTTTGAATGGTAAATAGACAATATTATTGAGTTAAAGAGGAAAGAACAATTCTCTATTTTTAATTTTTCTTTTGAGCTATGAGACTCAAAGCTCAAAATGCAACCCACACTTATTAGCCACCCAAGTTCAAGATTGACCATTGGATTAACTCACACATAGAACAACACACTAGCCACCATCAACAAGAAATGAAATGACCCTGGACTATAGCTCAGGATGAATTATCTATCATGCTCAAATGATAATCTTTTGTGAAATGCAATAACCTTGTAGTTTGTATATAACAAAAAACAATGAGCCTCTGGATTATTTTCGACTACATTCTTTGTGACTTAAAGTTTTACATATTCACAAACTAAATCAATATATTAGCAAAGCATAAAAAATAGATATGTTTTAAAATTATTTTAAGGAAATCTACGTATAAAATGAAAAGATGTAGGAGGAGGTGGAGAACAGGGAAAAAAAAGGTAAGTAACACTTCAAGTTAATGGAAAGATGTTTTGATCAATTGAAAATAGGAGACAAGAAATCACAATCAATCTTTACTATCTCATATAATTCTTATGCTAATTCTATTATCTTAATTCACATCAAGCATATATAACTCTTTGTTTTCCACATTTTTTATTAATGCACAGGCCTTGAACTTGATGAGTAGGATAAACTTATTTAATTTAGATTTATATCCTTGATGCCTTATATTAGTAACATATTTGAGAGGTGAGCCTATTGTCATTTTGAGTCCAAGTTGACATCCTAGAACTTTTCATTTAAAATATGTGTAATGGAGTACATTATGTTTATCTCTTGAAAATTGAAATGTCTAGCATGCTAATTTCAATGATGTGAGGACATCAATAAATATGCAATTTCTTTTATTAGAAAAGAAAGATATTGGTGAGTTGTTTACTAAATGCAAAATTTTGTCAAATGTTTCATATGTTAAATTTCTTGTTTTTCCATTCTAATCTTTGTAAATGTTTGTTTCTTGTTGAATTTTCATTTTTTAGGAGGGACCTATAAGAGTAGAAGTTGCAATGAGTGGGGCCATGTCAACGATTTAGAAGATAATTCAAATGGTACAAGTTGATATTCATTTGGGCAAAAGGAAAACAATTTAAATCTGCTGCTTTTAAGAATTTTTAACTTTCTTTTTTTTTTGACAAAAGTGGGTGAACCACTATATATATTATTATTTTTTTAAAAAGCCGATTCAAAAAAGCTTAACTGGGAAAGAATCAGTAAGAATACCCGGCATCGTCGCTCATATAAAAAGATCATCGATATTTACAACTATTTATATCGACGATGAATTGCTCAACATTACAATTCGGAGATTATCCTTCGTCCCATATTTACAAAATTTTGAGCAATTAAATACAAATTCATCAGATTTTGACAATATTTAATCATAATTCAAAATATCAAAAAATGTATGCGTGACCATTATTATTCCTCCATTTCTACACATTCCTCCCCATGTGCCGCCACCAAATCTCCTGACGTACACTCCCAGCTAATGGATGATTGGTTGTGGGGAAATGCCTCCCACCCTGACCTGCTATCTAGGCCCAATTCAAAAGGAGACCGAGCGGTTACCTCTTGCTCCCAATGATAAATTTGCACAACCGAGTGAGGAATTTTCCATCCTACAATAGCAGCTGCCTTCCCTGTCAAAGTCATTACTTTGAGTTTGTTCACCTGAGCAGCTACATCATTAACATCTTGTGTGCCATGTGCCAAAACCTAACTTGAAGATTACCCCCAAAGAGAAACCCCTGAAGACAACCCCTCGTAACTCTTTAATGCATAGTCCACATTGGAAAGACTCAGCATATCCAAGATAGCGTAACCAGTACGCTTCACTCTTTCTTCAAGCCGATATCCCAAAGCCCTAGCCGTAGTTTGAAGAGCCAATTTCATGATGCGAGGGTTCTGTTTCTCAAATGACTTTTGAAGAGCGTCATACATAACCATGAACTCATGCCTTTGTAATAATTGAGACCTTTGAAACAACCCACCAACTAATGCATGTCTAGCCCACAAATCATACTGCTGCATAGCCTATCTAAGTTTATTTTCATTCCAAAACTCTGGGAGGACAACCTTCCTCACCAAGATTTCTAGCAGAAGGACCGACTGTAATAAATCCATGGCATTCGAGAAGAAGATAGACACTATGTTTGATGGAAACAGAAAATGTCGAGTTGAAGGGGAAAGGACTTCTTCCCCAATTACCTATTGAATACTATGGTGAATAGTAGGAGAATTAATAGAAAACATTGCATCAATTACCATTTCATCAATTCACAGGGGCAAAAATATTTCATCCACATTCAGAGTAATCCAAATTCGGTAGTTTTTAGGCAACAGGTTCCTCTGAAATTGATTGCAGGAGTCACACTTGACGCAAGACTCCAAAGACATTGAAATTTTTAGACGGGGAAAAGCTGAACTCACTCAAATTTGTTAGAATGAATGAGAAGATAAGCCAATCTCTCTTGTTATAAGTGCATCTTAAAAGAGGGCTTCATAATATCGAGGCATGTATAATGATTATCAAGCACATGTAGATATGTGCAAAAAAATTGAAGGACTAAACACCATGTGATAGATGAAACTAACCGATCTCCTTATTGATCTCACATCATGCTAGATACACCACGCGACCACTTTAGGGAGTTTTCTTTATCTAGTTGATGTCATTTGTCTTGAAACTTGGCGGCTGAGACTAAATTGACATGAAATTCATTCACCTCTCCCTATGCATTGGTAATGAATGCAATTGGGGTAATAATTTATGATTAACCCTGACAATCCACTAACTCATGGGTAATCAACATATGCAAATATTTGTACTGCTCAATGATTATTGCTAACTGCAATGTGAAATTAGTGATTCCATCGTAGCCTAGATTGGATAGACAATCTGCGACTTTATTCCCTTCTCTAAGTGTGTGCGATATAGTCACTTCAGAAGTTTGGTCAATTAAAATCCAAATTTGCTGTAGAATATACTGAAGCTGCCATGAAGATGTTTGTCTCTTGATACATGCATTCACTATTACTTGAGAATCACCTTTAATCTGGACGTGTTGATATTCCCCTTTCTTTGCAAGAATTAATCCTGAGAGTAGAGCTTGAGCCTTTGCTATATTGTTAGTTCCTATTGGTAAAGGGGCCATTGTAATTGCAAGCACATTACCTTTACAATCTCTTAAAAATGCACCTAAACCTGATTTACCTGGGTTGCCTCTGGATGACCCATCAAAATTGAGCTTCACAAATCCTGCTGTGGAGGCTGCCATTGCACTGTTGATCTATCTATTTTTGTTTGATTTCTCTTGAGTCCAATTCCTAATGGAATAAATAATGACTTCCATTCACGAATGATACCTCTATCCCATGTAGTGATAAGTGGATTTATTTTACATTTACTAACACTTGCATTAGTAACCTTTGATATCAATTTTTCAATACCCTCTATCACCATGTCTAGGGATGATAATTCTTTTCTGAAGATCCTCTTATTTCTTTCCCACCAAATTGCCCAAAGTACTAATGCTGGAGTGCATTTCCAAATTCCCACAAAGAATGCATCAGGAAAAAGGATTGGCCATGCTTGAAAAATATCCCAAATGTTATTCTGTAATGGAGTGGAATAATTTAATTTTCGGAGAACAAACATCCAGCACTAATATCCAAATTGACACCTTACAAAGAGATGATCAATTGATTCATAGTCTTCATCACATAATACACACTTAAATGGAGGGGCAATACTTAACCTTTCCAACTGATCACTTGTTAGAATCCTATGCTTAATTGCTAACCACGCAAAGCAACCTGCCTTTGGTAACACCCCATTATTCCAACAGAACATATAGGCTTGAGATGGACTTTTCTCCGATGCAGCTCTTTGTAGAAGTTTGTAACCTTCTTTGATTGAATATTTACCATTTTTGGCTGGTATCCACAGTAATCGATCCTCATGGTTGGAGACAAATGCTAGTCTATCTGAAAGTATAGTTCAAAAAAACTGTCTATTTTGGTTATCTAAAGGGAGTTGATCCAGATCCTTCCATAATACTTTCCTTGAAAAAAGACAAACTACATCTATAAAATGAATAACAAGATTTCCCCAAGTTGATTTTGAAGCTGTCACTATTTCTTGAATGTTTGGCAATTTGATTAGCGGGGGTTGACTGTTCCAAGAGTCTCTCCAAAAGTTAATCTTATCGCCATAGTTTAATTCCCAAGAAATGTACTTGAGGACAATGTCTCTGGAGGAAATCATAAAATCCCAAATAACAGAGCCCTTAGGGGGATCTAACATGGAAAATATTATGTGTGGATCATTTTTATCTAAGTATTTCTGTTGCATTATTTGACACCATGTTGATTGTGATTTACTGTACATTTGCCAAACCAACTTGCCACCAAAAGAATTATTCCTCTTTGATAGGTCATGCACTCCTGCACCCCCTAGTGCAGGAATATGTGCCATGTCTTGAAGAGAGATAGGTGGAATTTTCTTTTCATTTGTCATATTTCCCACCCAAAGAAAGCCTCTAATTAGTTTCTAAATTTGTAATAGGACTGACGGGGGGGCTTGCAGGACAACCAAGTAGTAATTTGGAATTGTAGAAAGTACTGATTTAATAAGTAAGATTCTGCCTGATAAGGAAAACCATCTTACTTGCTAGGACACAACTTTACTCTTAATTCTTTGAAGAACACCATTCCAGTAGCTTGTCTTATTAGATCCCATAAAAAAAGGAATACCAAGATAAGTGGAAGGTAAAAAATCCGCAGAAAAACCTAAAATTTGAACTATCTTGTCTGATATGACTCTATTAGTGTTGAATAAAAATATCTTTGACTTTTGAGAATTTATTTTCTACCCTGAGACATCTGAATATAGTTGTAGAATTTTCTTAATCTACTTAGCTTCTAAAACTTGTGACACTCCAAAAAGCAATGTGTCATCTGCAAACAATGAATGCGTAATGGATATTATCGTGCGCTTAATTTTTTCTCCTTTCCACTTGTTAATTAAATGATGATGCTTAATATTCCTGCTAAATGCTTCAGCCATGATAATGAATAGAGCCGGAGAAAGTGGATCTCCTTGTCTGACACCTTGTGTAGAAGAAAAGAAACCTGATACTGATCCATTGATAATAACTGAAAACCAAGCCCCTGAGATGCATGCTTTGATCCACTTACACCAACTTTTGGAAAAACCCATTTTCTGAAGAACTTGAAAAAGAAAAGTCTAGCAAACTCTGTCATAAGCCTTTTGCATATCTAACTTGATAACAAAATTGGAAGACTGATTAATGTTAATGGAGTGGAGAACTTAATGAGTTACCATTGCTCCCTCCATTGTTTCCCTGCCTGGAATGAAGCCACCTTGTTCGGGAGAAATTATGTGCAGAAGAAGATGTTGAAGGCATAAGTAAATAGCTTTGGTGACAATCTTATATGTCAGATTGCACAGTGAGATTGGGTGGAAATCAGCAAAAGTTTTTGGCTCCTTAATTTTTGGAATGATTGCAATATTTGTAGTATTAAAGTACTTGAGCATAGAACAGTTTTTTCTAGATTCTTCAATAGCTACTAGTAAATCCCAACCTATAAATTCCCAACAGCTCTGAAAGAAGAGCACTGTAAAGCCATCTGGTCCTGGAGCTTTGTCTGGAGGAAATGAGAATACTACCTCTCTAAGTTCTTGAAAGGTGAAAGGGGCCATCAGTTTGATATTCTCATTGGGAGACACCATTAGTGGTACATTCTAAAGGAGATCATCCACTTGGGAAGGAAGGGGAGTGGGATACTTTTCTAGAGATCATCCACTTAAGAATCTTTAACTTGATCGTGAAAATTTTGGATTTTTAACTTTGTAATTTGCCCAAACAGGTATTTTATATTGAAATTTACCCACTTTAAGCTATTTGTCATTACTCATAGTTAACATTTGCTTTGTTACTTTTCCATATTATTATAATTATTTATTCTTCATAAGTGTTTTCAAATACATTATTTGAAAATTTATCAAAGTTCTATATCTTTGCAATTGGTGTCTTGCCATAAAAAAACATGTGTATAAACCCATAACCATGCACAACTAATGCTTGAATTCCTAATTACAGCTTGTTTTTAGCTTTTGAGGATATGGTCTATTCGGTGAGAAGACAAAAGAAGGTGCATATTATGAGAGTTGTGAGGCCCAAGTTGTTCTTTGACTAAATCTATTTTATGAACATTTCTGGCCAATTTTGTAACATTCATGCATGCATTTCAAATTATGAGTCATGATCATGACATCCATGATGTGTCAGCCTTTTAGATTTCTATCTGAGAACGATGATCTATGGAAAAAATGTAAATTTGCAGTAAATTTTACTATTTTATCCATAAATAGTAGCATAACTATTTTGTGTGGAAACCTCTTCACTCATTTATTATCACATTTCTCATTTCCATTTTCCATAAACCTAGTTATAGTGTTTGATGTATACTTATCAATTTATATTTATACTGTATTTAAAGGATCTATGTTGCTACATACATGTGACAATTGAAGGTTTGTAGCTCCCGCACTAGATCCCTTTTAGTTGTTACAAATATAGATGATAACTAGGTAGAAGCAAATCAACCCCTATGATGACCAAAGTGTTTTCTAATGTATGGTGTCAATCATACCTAGTAAGTGCCTACCAAAATCCTATTATGTAAGCAAGTGTATATCCCTACTCTACTTATTTGAATCTATTTTTAGTACCTTTCTCACAAGAATCTTCATCGTCAAAACTTTATAAATAATCTAATCAAAATCATAAATAACAATACTTGGCTAAGGAAGCTCAAAGGGATTTATTGGATTGTATTCCCTCTATCCTAAATGAGGATCAAAATGCTCTTCTCATAGCTATACCTCTAATGCCAAAATCAAAAGGGTTTTATTTTCTTTTGAAGGGGACAAAGCCCCTGGCCCATAAAGTTTCCCTTGTTTTTCTTCCAAATGTTTTGGCATGTCATTAAGAATGATGTCACCAATGTTGTAAAGGAATTTTTCAATTCCAAGAAAATTTTGAAAGAATTTAATGGCACTTTCATTTCTCTTATCCCTAAGAAACAAGGAGTTGAAAAAATAGACCAGTTCAGACCGATAAGTTTATGTAACTCTGTCTATCAAAAGTGTTCACCACAAGAATCCTTTCTATCTCGCCTTCTCTTATTTCTTGGTAGCAGAATGGATTTGTCCCTGGTAGGCAAATTCTGGATTCCATAATTTTTGTTCATGAAAATGTTCATTCTCTTGTCATGTCCAAAAAAGAAGGATTTATTCTGAAATTGGATTTTCCCAAAGCTTATGACAGGGTGGACTGGGTTTTTCTAAAAAATGTGCTTCAAGCCTTTGGTTTTAATAATAGAAATATAGATCTTATTCTTCAACTCATTTCCTCACCTACTTTTTATGTTTTGGTTAATGGATCTCCTACCCCTTTTTTTAAATCCTCTATATTAGGATTGAGGCAGGGTGACCCCTTATCTCCTGTCCTCTTTGTTATCATGGCTGAATGTCTAGGAAGATTCATTGAGAAAATGGTTCAGAAATGGAAGTTTAAGGGTTAGTATCCTTCATTAGCTAATCAAGTATGTTCACACTATAAATTTGTTGATGACTCTGTGGTGATGGGGGAAGCCTTTGTTAAAAATGCCAAAAAATTAAGAAGGCCTTGGACAACTATGGGATAGCTTCTGGATAGCTCATTAATTGGGGGAAAAGTTATGTGTTCTTTTTCAATGTCCCTGAACAAAGACAAGTGAAAATTAAGAAGAATTTGGGGTGTGAGATGGAGTCTTTACCTAGTACTTATTTAGCTCTCCCTATTTGTTTAGAGCCCCCTGACTCTTTTTGGAGCTCTTTGGTGGACAAATTTATAGTAAATTGGCAGGCTGGAAGGGTGCATTGTTGAGTGAGGCTGGCAAGATTCAGGTTTTGAGGTCTACTTTGCAAAGCTTACCTCTTTATGTCCTCAACATCTTCAAAATTCCCAAAAAGTACGGTGAGGCTATTGAAAAAATCTAGAAAAATTTCTTGTGGACTGGTTTGGAAAAGAAGAAAAGGATGACCCTTATAGCTTGGGAGAAGGTTTGTAGACTGGTGAGGAAAGGGGGATTAGGATTGCGTAGAATTAGGAGCTTTAATGACCACCTTCTTGCAAAAATTATTTGGATATTTTACAATTCTAAGGGAGAATAGACTACTATATGGAAGAACAAGTACAATAAGGAGTGTGTAACGCCCAACAAGGGAACCTAAGAGAGATTAACCTAAAACATGCTACTAAGTTTGTTGAATAATTTTTTTTTTCTAAATTTTACATACAAGATAAACATTAATAAGGAAGCAATAACCATTTACTCACATTAACACAACAACCAAAACACATTACAAATCTTGAGGGTCCCATGATGTAGAATTACTTAAGATTAAAACTCATATAAATAACATCAACAAAAGATTCCATAACATAGAAATTATAATTACATCATACATCAATAATTACAATCCTCATGGACATTCATGAAATCTAAATAAAACCCACATCCATTGCACATGTCATAGGGTATGTAGTAATCACTCTAATAATAATAGATACAATATCTAGATTAGGTATCACATGCGATACTCTAATACAAGATTACAATGAATGAATATAAGAATAATCCACCAATGAAGAATCATAAATAATCCATATGCAAAAGCACCATCAAGCACTGGAACTAGGACGTCGAATCTCAAATGGTAAAGAATCACTACCACCCATCCATGTAGATCCACAAAGGTCTACCACACCGTGCTGAGGAGATAACAACAGACCCCACTCAGATAACCAAAACCAAGGAAGATATATAACCACAAAGCAAGGGGATCCTGAAAGCTCTCTAACTAAAGGTGTACAAAAGATAGTGATAGGTAAGACTCACTATACCAGAGGCAACCGACACATGTAGTATAACTAGACTGTGTATAAGAAGGTGTCATCATGTACGTCTAACCCTTAAGTTTCATCCTAGTAACCTCTCTAAGACCTCGACACTCAAGTGACCATACACAGTATCAATGACTTCTCATAGAGACAAAGCCATTAACTATATCAAGCACACACCTCTCAAGGCATCAAGCATCATCTCATCCTCCATCTTAGTCTATACTAGCACTCAAGCATGGGTGAGGAACCACATCTTATTAAGTTTATTTTAATACCCCTAATGATATATTAAATTTTCACTTGATTAATAATACTTACAATAAGTAATCCTGGCAGCCACTTTTGGGCCCCGATGCTTATTGCAAGCCACCCCCTACTACACATCTAGGTAACCTACCCTAGGCTCAAAGATCCCACATAACATCACAAGATAATAATAATGTCCCTCAGGACTGTTCCACATAACAATAGGAACATGCAACAGGTCTCTAACCATAACATCACAAAACACTCTCCAAGTGTTCACAAAAGAATATACTCCTGATCCCATGGATAGGACATAAAAATTCAACACCATATTCTCCTATATAGAATATGAAGCAAAAATCAATTATATATAAACATCACAGAAGAGGATCATAGAACATACTTCACATAAGGTTGGGTCGAATCAATTGAATACAACAAAGCATACAAGGCAAACAACCATGATAAATAAAACAACCAATTCCTGCCTCTGGAATTATATTCCCACTAGTTGACAATCTAACCCCTTAAATCTACCACATAGGGTAATAAAAGACTAAACTAAATTTAAATAAAAAAGACTAATTACATCCATATTTGACTCAAATGAAAAGGACATCATTAAGTAGAAAACCAATTCAGAATGACTATAAATACCAATTCATAAAATTCAATACAACATGAGCCTATATGGTCAATTAGGGTAATAAAGCACAACACACTCACACCATATCATAAAAATAGAAAACATGATCATAAGACCTATACCCAGCCTCTGTATTTTTTCTAGGTTGTCTAATGCCCCATCAATACATTATAAGCAATAGAAAATACTCAGGGTAAATATGCTATTTACATCTTACATATATGAAATTAAAACATTATGCAAATAAATTAACATATGATCGCAATCATAATACATATACAAAACATGTTCTTCCTCTAGGGAAATCAATGTTTCTATAAATCAATAACTTCAATGCTAAAATCAATATTGTTATTAAAAGTCCATCATTTTCCAATAATCTAATCATTTAGAATAATCATCTTTTATGAGAACACAAATATCCTAATGAAGTATATATATATATATATATATGTATATACATATATATATATATGTATATATATATATATATATATATATATATATATATATATATATATATGTATATATATATATATATATGTATATATATATATCTATATATGTATATATATATATATATATATATATATATATACATATATATGTATAGATATATATATATATATATGTATAGATATATATATATATATATATATATATATATATATTGAATAGGTGAAAAATGGAAGCTATCAACAATGCATCTAACATTCCTCACTATTCATTTGTAATGTTTTGAATTGGAGTTGGATAAGTAAAGTAAATCTAGAAATGCTTGGAAATCAATCAAGATAAAGTACATACCTCATAATGGAACAAATATGGAAATACCTATTTTCTGATGCCTGTGTGCTGTCTCTAGAAATTCTACAACCAGATTCGAAAATAGAAAATTATAACAGAGAAAACCCAAATTTTTTTTGTCTTTCTAGAAGCAGGTAGTCCTTGACCCAAATAGAGGGGTGAGGTCTTACCCCGAGGTAGAATCCTACCCCCCACTACAGCTCATCCTTGATCCAAAATAGCTCTGATGAAAAATCTGTTCACGGATCTCAGAAGTTCACCGAAAAGGGTATTCAGATATGCACTCCAATTCTGGAATCAACAACTATAGATATCAAGCCCCCAAGGCTAAAGTACTCCTACCAAACTCATAATCCATAATTTCTACCCCATGATTGTATCTTTGAATGCTTGGATGTTGATAATGGTGGATCAAGGAATAAATGATCTCTCTTGCTCCAAATAGATGTTCACAATGGTGTGCTCACAAAAATGCTTGATATCAACAATGGCTTGATATTATATATCATCCTCTTGCAATATTGCATCTCCATTCCACCATTGATTTCTTGCTTGCATCAATTATCTCTCCACTTGATGTCTAGATCATGAAATTGCTTGATCTTGTTGTGATGTGATTGTATTGTGTCTAAATGAATGCAAATGAGAGTCTTTATATAGAGGTTTCAAGGTGAGGCTCTTAGAGTAATGTGAGGACCCATAATTCAAATTTCACCTCAAATTATGGTCCAATCACAATAACCACTAAGGAGGGAAAATAATTAAATGAATTTCAAATTAAAACCCTTCCGCATTGGGATCCGAAGGTCCGACATTGATTTCGGGGCCCTCCGGGACCAAATTTTGAAAAGGGGAATCAAATCCCGAAGGAGGTCAAAGATGACCTCAACTTTTACCTATGTCAATGATGACTTAGACCCCAACCTAGGTTAGGGGCAACCTCATCCTTGACCTAGGGGTCTAGATCCTACCAGAATCATAAACAGGAGGTCCCAGGGATGCCCAGAGACCTAGAAATGATGTCAAAATAGGGCAGAGTGCCAGGGAGAGGAAAAAAATCCTATGATGATTTTGATGAAGGCCAGGAGGACCTATTTCTAATTCCTACCTAGAAAATAGATCCATGGAAGAGGGAAATTAAGGAGAATCCTCAGGATCCTAACCCTAATTTCACCTATAATGAAGGAATCAAGTGCAAAATGCATCCTAAATGCAAGTCTATCATGATAAATGTACTAAAAGAGGGTGATAAACCTATCAATATGGAAGTTCTTCCATTTTAAGATGATACATTTATCCCCCACTTTATCTTAGATATGACACTATGTGAATATGCAAGCTAAAGAAAAAAAACACCATAGTAAATAAAAAGGATATAGCCAAGTCCTCAATGTAGAGATCCTGTAGAAAATTATTAGAACCTTCAACACACAAGGTTAATGAAAATCCATAAATCACCTAGATCTTACTAAATGAAAATTGAGAAGTGCATAAATCCCCTTATGCCCCCTATTTTGGCTTTCTACTTTCGAAGGGTGAAACAGGGTGATAAGGATAAATCTATTCACTGGATATGTAGTTTGTTAAAAATTTCTTTCCTAAACCAATTAGAAGCATTCCTAACCTTCCTAAAATGATTCAAGGAGTTAGGTATTTGAATCATGATTCCAACACCGCTGATGACACTGAAAATGGAGTTACCAAACTCAAGTTATGATGAAAATAGTGGATGTCTATCTAAATGCATAGGAAGGGAAATCCAAGTTAACCATGAGTAAACCCTAAAAGAAACCCTAATTTGAAGTATAAATAAGGAAAAGGAAGAGATACTTAGTCATTCTTACCATTTGCATATTCAAAAAGAGGAAGCAAGATGCCGAGGAGAGAAGAACTTCGAGCGACGTGCATGGAGCTTCTGAGGCACAATCTGGCTAATAGACAGTCACTTCCTGAGGTGATTTTTTTGTTGTATGCTTTTTTATTTTCCAAATTCCTAGTTTTTTGTAGCCAAGGTCGACCCTATCCCTTATAGGTTGACCCTGACCCATCTATGTCAACTTTGACCCAAGAAAGTCGACATTGACTAGAAGGTCTCCACCTATTTTGGGATGAGGTCAACCTTGACCCAACAAGGTCATCCTTGACCCAGTAAAGTCAACCTTGACCTAGTAAGGTCATCCCTAACCTAACTGAGGTTGACCTTGACCTAGTCAAGTTAGATTTGTAGATTTGTTGATGTTGATGGCTGATATGATGTGTTTTTGTGCTTGCAAGACTTGGTCCGTCTCTGAGAGCATAACTTTGGAGAGTTTCTAGGCATGGTCAGAGATAGGTTGTACGAGCTTGATGATGATGAGATGTAGTTAATGAGAGATGTGGGACTATATTGGATGTCAGTCTTACCATAGATCAGACTACACTGAGCTATGCTATCGGCTCTGATAGAGAGGTGGGATGAGGATACATGCTCCTTCCATCTTCACTCCGAAGAGATCACAATGACATTAGAGGATGTCTACAGGATGTTGCAGCTTCCAGTCCGAGGTCAGACCGCTAGACCTAGAGAATAGTGATTTTTTGAGGAGATCAATGCAGACAAGGAGTATTGCATAGGATGGGTTCCACAGATGCGGACCTGGTCAGATTAGGTCCTATTATCATCCATATTGTCAAGCCCTACACATTTAGTACGAAGGGTGATGCTTTGCATAGTATCCTTGGTTGTGTTACCCAATGCAAAGGGTACCATATTTTGTATGCCTCTTATACATCTTATACAGAGGATGGAGAGGGAGAGGACCATGTTCTAATGGGGTCACATCATGTTAACCCAGCTATACCATGAGCTAGGTCAGCTAGCGAGATATCAGAGGGAGAGATTGCAAGCCACCCCCTACTACACATCTAGGTAACCTACCCTAGGCTCAAAGATACTAGAAAACATCACAAGATAATAATAATGTCCCTTAGGACTATTCCACATAACAACAGGAACATGCAACAAGTCTCTAACCATAACATCACAGAACACTCTCCAAGTGTTCACAAAAGAATATACTCCTGATCACATGGATAGGACATAAAAATTCAACACCGTATTCCCATATATAGAATATGAAGCAAAACTCAATTATATAAAAACATCACAGAAGAGGATCATAGAACATACTTCACATAAGGTTGGGTCAAATTAATCGAATACAACAAAGCATACAAGGCAAACAACCATGATAAATAAAACAACCAATTCCCACCTCTGGAATTATATTCCCACTGGTTGACAATCTAACCCCTTAAATCTACCACATAGGGTAATAAAAGACTAAATTGAATTTAAATAAAAAAGACTAATTACATCCATATTTGACTCAAATGAAAATGACATCATTAAGTAGAAAACCAATTCAGAATGACTACAGATACCAATTCACAAAATTCAATACAACATGAGCCTATATGGTCAATTAGGGTAATAAAGCACAACACACTCATGCCATATCATAAAAATAGAAAACATGATCATAAGACCTATACCCAGCCTCTGTATTTTTTCTAGGTCGTCTAATGCCCCATCAATACATTATAAGAAATAGAAAACACTCAGGGTAAATATGCTATTTACATCTTAGAGATACGAAATTAAAATATTATTCAAATAAATTAACATACGATCGCAATCATAATACATATACAAAACATGTTCTTCCTCTAGGGAAATCAATCTTGCTATAAATCAATAACTTCAATGCTAAAATCAATATTGTTATTAAAAGTCTATCATTTTCCAATAATCTAATCATTTAGAATAATCATCTTTTATGAGAGCACAAATATCCTAATGAAGTGTGTGTGTGTGTGTGTGTGTGTCTCTCTCTCTCTCTCTCTCTCTCTCTATATATATATATATATATATATTGAATAGGTGAAAAATGGAAGCTATCAACAATGCATCTAACATTCCTCACTATTCATTTGTAATGTTTTGAATTGGAATTGGATAAGTAAAGTAAATATGGAAATGCTTGGAAATCAATCAAGATAAAGTACATACCTCATAATGGAACAAATATGGAAATACCTATTTTTTGATGCCTGCGTTCTGTCTCTAGAAATTTTGCAACCAGATTCGGAACCAGAAAATTGTAATAGAGAAAACCCAAAAATTTTTTGTCTTTCTGGAAGTAGGTAGTCCTTGACCTAGATAGCAGGGCAAGGTCTTACCCCAGGGCAGGATCCTACCCCCCACTTCAGGTCGTCCTTGACCCAAAATAGCTCCGACAGAAAATCTATTTGTGGATGTCAGAAGTTCGCCAAAAAGGGTATTCAGATATGCACTCCAATTTTGGAAACAACGACTATAGATATCAAGCCCCCAAGGCTAAAGTACTCTTACCAAACTCATAATCCGTAATTCATACCCCATGATTGTATCTTTGAATGCTTGGATGTTGATAATGGTGGATCGAGGAAGAAATGATCTCTCTTTCTCCAAATAGATGTTCACAATGGTGTGCTCACAAAAATGCTTGATATCAACAATGGCTTGATATTCTATATCATCATCTTGCAATATTGCATCTCCATTCCATAATTGATTGCTTTCTTGCATCAATTATCTCTCCACTTGATGTCTAGATCATGAAATTGCTTGATCTTGCTGTGATGTGATTGCATTGTGTCTAAATGAAGGCAAATGAGAGTCTTTATATAGAGGTTTCAAGGTGAGGCTCCTAGAGTAATGTGAGGACCCATAATTCAAATTTCACCTCAAATTATGGTCCAATCACAATAACCAACTAAGGAGGGAAAATAATTAAATGAATTTCAAATTAAAACCCTTCCATATCGGGATCCAAAGGCTCGACATTGATTTCGGGGCCCTCCTGGACCAAATTTTAAAAAGGGGAATAAAATCCCAAAGGAGGTAAAAGAGGACCTTGTATTTGACCTAGGTCAGGGATGACTTCATCCATGACCCAGGGGTCCAAATCCTACCGAAATCAGAAATAGGAGGTCTTGAGGATGCCCAAAGACCTAGAAATGATGTCAGAATAGCGCAGAGTGCCAGGGATAGGCAAAAAATCCTATGATGATTATGATGAAGGCCAAGAGGACCTATTTCTAATTCCTACCTAGAAAATAGAGCCATGGAAGAGGGAAATTAAGGAGAATCCTTGGGATCCTAACCCTAATTTCACCTAGAATGAAGGAATCAAGTGCAAAATGCATCCTAAATGCAAGTCTATCATGATAAATGTACTAAAAGAGGGTGATAAACTATCAAGATGGAAGTGCTTCTATTTTAAGGTGATACATTTATCCCCCACTTTATCTTAGATATGACACTACGTGAATATGCAAGCTAAAGAAAGAAAACATGATAGTAAATAAAAAGGATATAGCCAAGTCCTTAATGTAGAGATCCTGTAGAAAATTGTTAGAACCTGCAACACACAAGGTTAATGAAAATCTATAAATCACCTAGAGCTTACTATATGACAATTGAGAAGTTCATAAAGCCCCTTATGCCCCCCTGTATTGGCTTTCTCCTTCCGAAGGGTGAAATAGGGTGATAAGGATAACTCTATTCACTAGATATGCATTTTGTTGAAAAGTCCTTTCCTAACCAATTATAAGGATTCCTAACCTTCCTAAAATTATTTAAGGAGTTAGGTATCTGAATCATGATTCCAACACCATTGATTGTGTGTTTTTGAATGTGGACGTCTAAATCAGGCACAAACGCAACATAGTCATTACTCACATGATCAAATTACAAGAGAGAGTATGAATTACTCAATCTGAAATTCATTGTGAAGTGACTTGTTGCCTCCTATGTAGGTGGGGTGTTTAATTACTCTCAGATTGGAGAGTCAACAACCATAAGACCAATTCTATAATGGAGGATTTTCCAAGAGCTATGAAGATGAGAAAACTGAAATTGAACTAAATGAATACAATTTAATCTAAGATACTTTGAAAGAAATATGATACTATTCTAAATAGCTTGAAAGAAATATGCAAATTATTCTAAGAACTTGAAACAAATATGATATTAGTCTAAGAACAATTAAGCAAATTTAATCTAAGATGAGATGCAAGATTATACTAATGATGAGATATTAATCTAATTAATGCAATAAAAAGCTTTGGAAACAATGAATTAAATGAGACTAAAATTGCCTATTGTGTAGATGCTCTCAAAATTCACCTCCTTTGAATGAGAAAAAGAGGTCCATTAAATAGAAAAGCCAGAAGAGGAATGAAGAGTTTCTTGATTTGAAACTCCTGACCCTTCATTTTCATTTGAGACAAAAATGCAAGAATTACTTAATAAAAAGAATGGAAAATGCCACAAAGGTGGCCTTTTGAATATCTTGAATTATTAATTCAAAAAGGTGTGTCCATTCGAATATCAAGCAATTATTAATTCCTTTTTATGGGTAATTAGCCAAATGGGGTGGATTTAATTTAATTCTAAGCACTTAAGACTTTAGGATTAAATTAAATTATCATAGGCGTAATTTAGCTAATTAAAGTCAAGGACTTTAGGAATTAATTTTGATATTTAATTAATGCAATTTATGGTCTTTGCAATTGACATCAAGTCAAATTAAGTTAGGTAGGAGAGAGAAAATTGCCTAGGAAACTAGGACTTTGGAGATGTAAAATTAAAGATAAATGCACCAAAATTAATCAAATTTATTAGGTGCCAATTTTAGGGTATTACATTTTCCCCTCTTTGAATTGATGTGTGAACAACGCGTTGATTCAAAGAATAGTCTGAAGTGATAGATGACGATAAATTCAAAAGTCTAGGTTAGGTTGCCAATACATTGAGTAGATCAAAGCATGATTTTCTGAAGTCTAAGTTAGATTGTGAAGACAACAGTCTTGAGAGATGATGAGAATAAGGGTTAGGTTGCCCTAATGCCCAGAATGAGATTCAGATGCAAACTTAGGACTATCTCCAAAATCAGGGTTAGATTGCCCCAATATGAAGCTTAGCCCTCTGAGACTTGGGTTAGATTGCCCAGATAATGGTCTAAGAGAGATTTCGAGAGCCATCTCTAGAATGAAGCTTGACTCCCATGAATTAGGGTTAGATTGCTCCAATACCTAAAAGATTTTGAGAACCATCTCCAAAACGAAGCTTGATCCTCAAGGATCTGAGTTAGATTGCTCAGATACCTAAAAGATAGATGACAAGATAGCAAGATGTGAGGCATCGAGATGCCCCTAGCAATGAGAACTGATGATTCTGATCAGACTAATTCAAGAATTATTTCGATGAGATTCAAATGATGCAATCATCCTACCCCCTCGGGAGCAAAATCGAAAGATGACATAAGAGAGATGATTGACAACAAGAGGTTGCAGAGCATAAGCAATTAGACTAGATTCAAGAAGTTGTAGAAGCAAATTGGAGCAATGCAGAGGTCTTGTTGTACAAGTTTGACCATAGTTGACCATGGTTGACCAAATTTGAATAGAGTTGACTTTGATGAAAAGAGAAAAGATCTTGAGAACATGATGCAAAGATGAGGGTTTGGCAGGAAGATGATGCCAGAAGGATGACTGCACAAGCATCCGATCCCAAAGGGTCCCATAATATAAAACACAATTTTGAGCTATCTAGGGATGTCAGATTTCGATTTCGATCCTGAAAATTTGTGCAATCATGATGAAACTTGGACAAAAAGATGAGAACCTTTGATGAAGAGAAAGAAATCAAGAGAGTAACAAGATATCATCTCAAATCCAAGCTTAACATGCAAATGCAAGCCTAAACTAAAATGCAAGCCTAGAATGAAAATGCAAACCCTAGGACTTGGTTGTTAGACTCACCATATTTATCATCATCGAGTTCATTTAGGCATGGGATGATTGCAAGATGCCATAAAATCCTCACTAACATTACAATCATGAGAATATGAATATGACATAAGTCTTAGATTTGTCAGAATGAGGTGTAAGCATTAAGGCACAAGAAGCCAAAATGACCTGAACACCTATTCCTTTTGATTTAGCAAGTTAACATAAGCATCAAAGCACAATTGCTGGAATGACCTAAATGTTTCTTGCAAACAAACACACCAGACATGCAAGAGTTCCTTCTTTTTCCAAAGAGTGCTCGCAGTGACCCTTACATTCACTTAGCAGGACGAGCGCTAGCAATTTCACTTGTAGCAGAAAGAAGTCCCTCAAATAAAACAAGGAGAAGAACCAACCTCACCAAAGCATCCATATAAAAGGAGTCGAGGTACGCATGACCATCCAATACAAGATGAAGGCTCTTACAGATAGACACCCCTCTTAGATAGATTCTTTGGATCATTGGAACTAAACCAACAAACATAAAGCAAAGAAAAGATCATGCCCCCAGTCTTCGTGTTTCTCAATCAAGAAAGACATCTTAGATTCGCTCGAGGAGAAATGATAAAGCAAACAAACAAAAAAACAAAGGAAAAAAGCTCAGCATGCTTCAAAGGAACACAAAATCATTTTTTAGTTTTAGTTTACTTTTGTGTTCAAGCGGATTGAAGTCGAATCAGAAGTGAACAACATTCAAAGTCCCGATGGGATAGCAACAACAGGCAGACATAGTGAGAACCACTGGTGACCGTCGCGAGAGACAAAGTCTCAAGATGATATCGAAGTGCGAACCAAGTATTAGCAGGCGAACACAGTGAGAACCATTGGTGACTGATACAAGGAAGATTCTCAAAAGAGAGAATAAAGCACGAGTGAAACATCAGCAAGCAGACGCAGTGAGAACCACTAGTGACTGATGTAAGGAAGAGATCCTGAAAGATAGGAGTTGAATGAAAGCTAGGTATCAGTAGGTAGGCACAGTGAGAACCATTGGCAATTGATACACGAGAAATCCTCAAGGAGAGAAATCTCACAAGGTAGCTAGGCATCAGCACGTAGACACAGCCAGAACCACTAGTGATTGATGCACAAACAAAACTTTTGAAAGCGATAGGACAATGCCCCCTAGACTAGGAAGATGCCCCCAAGCATGAACCAGTTCCAATCCATGAAGGGTTGAGGAAAATCTCAAAGAAAACTGAAGGCAAGAGCATGAGCTAGCAAACTAAAGTAGGAAATGAACAAAAAGCAGGAAACAAACTAAAGCAGGAAAGCAAGAAAGAAAACTAAAGCAGGAAAGCGGGAAAGCAAACTAAAGCAGGAAATCAAAGAGACTAAATTGGGAAACTAAAGAGCCAAGCGATGCTAAGATGAGATGTAGCTTCAGGAAACAAGAGGCACCTATTTACCAGGTTTTCACCATCTTGGCAGAGATTCTATTTTTGCTACCATGACGCCTGTTTACCAGGTTTTCATCAATGGCACATTTTCTTCTTTTTCAATTTTTTTGGTACTTTTCTCTTTTATTTTTTATTTTTTTGAATATTTCATTTTTTTTTGTATTTTTTTAAATTTTCTATTTTTTTAAATTATTACCAAGGCGCTTGTTTACTAGGTTTTCACCAAGATAATAGATACATCAAAGCGCTTGTTTACCAGGTTTTCACTAAGATGATCATTTTTTCAGGACATTTTGTAATTTTTAGGATTTTTTGCAATATATCATTTTTTTGGATTTTTTCAAGACCAATAAGTATGTACATGAGCATGTCAAGAATGTCTCAACTGTAGAACTTCTTCAGATGGAGAGTGTTGATAGGCTCTTTGAGTTGCTCTCCTTAAGTGGTGGAGAGTCGATAAGCGCCAGACCCAAATGCTGCAGTAATGACATATGGACCAAGCCAGTTTGGTTCAAGTTTACCTTTTTGAACTCGCTGCTGCTGATTTTTGGGGTTCTCTCTCAGGAAAAGATCACCCACTTGGAATTCTCTTTGTCTAACTTTCTTATTATAGGCTTTTGAGATTCTCTTTTGATATGCTTGAAGATGATTGAATGCCACCTTCCGGTGTTCATCAAGTAACTCAAACTCTTGAAGCTGGGATATTCTATTATCTTCATCAGTGATGAGGCCCCTCAGAGAGATTTGTAATGTCAGAATCTCAACCTCAATAGGTAATACTACCTCTGCTCCATAAACTAGGGCAAAAGGAGTAGCCCCTGTTGGTGTTAAGATACTCATCCTATAGGCCCACAAGGCCAGATTGATCTGGAGATGCCAATCTCTACCAGATTTATGAACTGTTCAGTGCAAGATTTTTAGAATTGTCTTATTAGAAGCCTTTGCTTGGCCATTACCTTGAGGATAATAGATAGATGACCAATGTTGAATAATTCTAAATTTAGTACATAAGTCTGTTAGGTCTTTATTTTTGAATTGTCCCCCATTTTCAATGATAATAGATGAGGGTATGCCATATCTGCAAATGATATAGTTCAATATAAACATAGCAATGGTCTTGCCATCAGCTATAGTGAGAGGCACTACCTCAACCCACTTGGTAAAGTAATCAGTAGCTGTAATAATAAACTTGTGCCCCCTGGAAGATGAAGGATGTATTTGACCAACCAAGTCGAAGGCCCATTGTTGAAATGGCCAGAAACTAATGAGAGGACTAAGTTCATGAGCAGGAGTATGAATCAAGTTTCCATGAAATTGGCATTGCTTGCAAGTCTTGGCATATTGAACAACTTCTTTTTCCATATTCGGCCAGTAATATCCAGCTCTAATAAGTTTCTGGGCTAACGTTAGACCACTAGAATGAGATCCACAAATACCTTCATGTACCTCAGCCAACGCATGTTTGGACTCATCGGGTTCTAAGCACCTAAGAAGAGTACCATCTAAACCTTATCTATACAAGTCATTTTCTATGAGAACATACCGTGAAGCAGTACGAATGAGGTGACGCTTCTCATTCTGGGTATAAGTGTTGGAAATGATCTGGTCACAAAGGCAGGAAAAGATATGGTGGTGGCAGGATGAATCATGTCCAATGACTGAACATATCATCCTAGATTCAAGATTATCATAAGCAGGGTAGTGTAATGTCTCCACCAAGAACTCGTGTCTGAAATCATTTTCTGGCATTTGTAACATTGAGGCTAGAGTGGCCATAGCATCAGCTACTTTATTGTCTGTCCTTGGAACCTACTGGAAAGAAATATGTGCAAAGTATTGCTTGAGATCATCTACCATTCTTTTGTAAGGTATTAGCTTGTCATCTTTTGTTTGGTAGACATCACTGACTTGATTGATAATTAGCTGAGAATCCCCAAAGACTTTGAGCTCATCCACATGCCATTCAAGGGCTATCTTCATTCCATTAATAAGAGCTTCATATTCAGCTATGTTTTTTGTGCAAGGAAACAACATTTTATATGCCTTTGGCAATGAGTATCTTTGAGGTGTAACAAATAGAATGCCCACACCGAACCCTTGTTGAGTGAAAGATCCATCAAAGAACATGTTCTAAGATTGATGTGTGAGAAGCATGATGGATTCATCTAGAAACTCAATACTCAGAGGTTGGTGATCTTTCAAAGGAGCCTCCGCCAGTTGATCAGCAATTTCCTATCCCTTAATGGCTTTTCTTTCCACATATTCAATGTCAAATTCACTAAGGATCATTACCCATTTCACTAATCTACCCGTGAGGGAAGCCTTGCTCAACAAGTACTTCAATGGATCAATTTTTGCAATAAGCCTGGTAGTATGAGCTAGCATATAATGCCACAATTTATGAGAAGAAAATACCACTACTAAACAAGCCTTCTCAATGTCAAAGTAGTTCATTTCATAGGCAACCAATGTTCTACTGATATAGTATATAGCTCTCTCTTTGTTGTTCTGATCTTCTTGAGCTAGGAGAGCGCCCAAAGATGTATTTGTTGCTGATATGTATAGTATAAGTGGCTTCCCATGAATAGGAGGCATCAGAATTGGGGGGTTAGCAAGATACTATATTATTTCATCAAGTCTTTTGTCACACTCCTCATTCCATTCATAGGTCACATTCTTATGCAAAGTTTTAGTAAATGGTTGTGACTTGTTGGCCAATTGTGAAATAAAGCACTAGATAGATTGTAGCCTTCCTTGTAATCCTCTCATTTGACTGATATTCTTGGGTGGAGGTATGTCCATAATAGCTTGTACCTTTTTAGGATCTACATCTATGCCTTTAGCTGAAATAATACAGCCCAAGAGTTTTCCATAAGTAACACCAAGAGCACATTTCTTCGGATTAAGTCTAAGACTGAATTGGTCCATACGGTCAAGAATGGGACCCAAGTCTGTGAGGTGAGTTCTTCGCTACATGCTTTTAGCTAAAGTATCATCCACGTAATCCTCCATCATTTTATGCATCATATCATGGAAGATAGTAGTAACAGCTCTCTGGTATGTTGCTCCAGCATTTTTAAGACCAAAAGGCATGACATTCCAGCAAAAGGTGCACCAAGAAAATGTAAAAGCAGTCTTTTCTTGATCTTCTAGCATAACTTTTATTTGATTATAGCTAGAAAATCCATCCATTAATGAATACATCTCATACCCTGCTATCATGTCAACTATCATATCAATATTAGGCAGTGGGAAGTCATCTTTCGGACATGCCTTATTGATATCTCTGAAATCTGTACACACCCAAATGGATTTGTTGTGTTTAGTGACTAGAACAATGTTTGAAATCAATTATGTATAATCAATAGTTCTTATGAAGCCAGCCTTAAGGAGTTTTTCAAGTTCTTCTTTGACCAAAAGTGCTACATGAGGATGCATTTTTCATAGCTTCTGTTTAACAAGTTTGATACCTGGTGCAATGGACAAATGATGCATGATTAGATTGGGTTCTAATCCAAGCATGTCAGAGTACGTCCATGCAAAATTTATTTTCTTGCTCTGGAAGAAGCTAGTGAACTCTTCTTTTTCCTAAACAGACAATGATTATGCTAGGTGAATGATTTGTGGAGTAGTTTCTGTACCCAAATTGACCAGCTGTGTCAGCTCAATCAATACTGATGACCTCTCTTGGAAGTGGCTCAGAAGAGCATCAAGTATCTCATCCTTGGGTGCCTTAGAGAGGTTTTCACCTGTGAATATGTCTTTTATTTTTACTATTTTTGGCTCTGATACTGCCACAAAGTGGTTTTCACCATCAGAGCATTTATTTTTTCTTCTTTTAATTTTTTGACTGAGATACTTAATATCTACCTTTGTCATGTTGACATTGTTCTCACTGGTGGAGGACATCACAGGCTCAATTACATGGAGGTAACAGGCTAGATCATAATCAGTTTGGAATGTTAGGACTTCATTGGATTCAAGAGGGGAGTTCTAGTTTATTAGATCGGGATGATGGAGTGAAAGGGGAGTAGTGACTAGTTCAACTGCGTTCACATTATAACCCTCAAAAGCACTAAAGAGCAAGTCAAGGCCTAAAGTGATCTCATCCAAAGGAGCATTTGAATCCCTATAAGACCTTACGTTAGAGGTAGAGGACATGTTAACATTAGTGGTGTCTAATTCGTGCGGCCTAGCGCTAGACCCTTCACCTACTTCGAGGAGTCTTTCATACATGTGAACAGTATCTATGTCTACATCATAAGTGGCATCAGACAAAGATTCAAACTCATATTCATGTGAGTTCATACTTGATGTAGGAATTTCATTAACATCATTAGTCTCATTATTATCCCTTGTGGCATTGATAGCTTGCTGAAGTTGTTCTTGTTCATAGTACTTTTGAAAATATGGTGGCCTATATCATTCACCTATAAAATTGGGATCATCATTTAGTGCTTCTTTCCATTCCTCATATGTAACTTGATGCACCGAAGAGGTTTTATCAGAATCAACTTCAGAACAAGTATCAGTATCAGACTCTACCATATGAACAGGTATGATAGGCTCATCAGGTTCAGAAAGGAGTGCCGCAAGATCTGGAGGGATAGGATATGGAAATGTATCCTCATCAGAGCTGTTCTCTGGATTCACTTCTGGAGTGGTATCTTCAATTTCTTGTTCAGGTTCAGGTTCAGGCTTAGGATCAAGCTCAGGAGCCGACACAAATTTCTTGGTCCCCAAATGAAAGGGAGTCTTCTTAAAGCCTAAGCCACTAGTATCTTTTGTGTGGTGGCCTATAGCTTCAATAGGTTTTAGCAAGCCATTATCATTTTTTCCTATGGGACCACTCCCCTTATAACCGAAGTGCTTCATGATCTTGAAAGCTTCACTGTATGGTTCTTGCTCTAAATCTGGAGTGGTTGTTTCAGATGTCTCTTTTCCTTTGTAGATCCAAGCTCTGATAGCTCTTTCTTCATCCTCATCTTCTAAAGGTATAGAGGCTCTTACAAAGGCACCATCATAAATTGTTTGAGGAGGAGCATTAGGAACTTTGTTGTCTTTAGAAGGTCTCCCATAAGAATGTGGAGGCAAAGGTAGAGAAGGAAGAGATAACACAAGTTCCATTTGGTATTCTCCCATACCTGTATCCTCAAGTCTCAAAGTTTGTTCCATCTCTTTCAGCTTAGCCTCATAGAACTCAGTGGATTCCCTATTTTCTGGAACAAAACTATTTGCAGTTTGCGTAACAATATTGCAAGAGAAGTTGGTATTTGTAGGTACAGTGACTTCCACCCCATGAAATGGGAACTTAATGCATTGCTGGTATGTGGATGGAATAGCCTGCATCTCATGAATCCAAGGCCTACCCAACAAGATGTTGTAGGTGAGAGGAATATCGAGCACTTGGAAAGTAACATCTCTCTCAACAAGACCTACATGGATAGGTAGCACAACTAAGCCCTGGGACTTGCATTCTTCCTCATCATAAGCTTTTATGGTAATCTTTTTGTGAGGATCTATGTAGTTCTCATCATATCCTAGCTGAGTGAGCAGTTTAGTGGAACAAATATTAAGGCCAACATCATTATCTATGAGCACTTGTCAAACACACTTAGGACCAATCATGACCTCTATATGTAGGGGAGCATTATGCGGGTGACTCAAAGAATGGTCATCTTCTTTAGAAAAAGATAGATGATGAGGTGAAGTCAAATGACCCACCATAGATTGGAACTGGTTGAGATCAAGATCCTTGGGAACGTTTGCTTCAGCAAGGGTCTTGTCCAAAATCTACCTATGAGCAGGCGAGATCTTCAACAATTCAAAAATGGTAATCTGAGCATTAGTTCATTGAAGTTGGTCTAAAATACTATAACTAGCCGAGCTAGCTATAGGAACAGTTTTCGTATTCTTGTTGGCAGGGCCAACAAAAATTTTATCCGTGCTTTGCTTAGGAGCAAATGTAGGAATATCAGGTCTCTTATCCGCTATTTACTTAGGAGTGGATGTAGAAGCATCAGGACCTTTCAACACAACTCTTCATCACGATCGAGTGACAACATTAGTACAACCTTTGGATTGTTCAGATTCGGATGAACAAGATGTAGAACTATCCAAAACAAAAGGTTTCTTAGATTTTGGAGTGTCATCACTCTCCTTAGAAGTGATCATATCACAATATTCCATCTTGACAGGTTCAATCATACCAATGACATTGTCATTATTAGTGTACGTGTAATTGACTTTAGCATTGGTATTCTTAGTGTTTGAAGACTCTCCCTTCTCATGAGGAGGAAAAGGATCCTTGAAAGCTTGGTGATCTGAATTCTTATTATGATTCTCCATAATGATGTCACCATTATCAATGAGATCTTGCAATTTATGTCTCAGTTGGAGACAAGTAGAAGTTTTATGACCAATATTCTGATGATAGTCACAATAATCATTATCATTCCACCCGTAAGGTCGTGCTTGTGGGTCATAAGTATGCTTTTCCAAAGGAGTAAGAACTTGATTTTGTATAAGAGTCTTGTAGAACACATCAAGAGGTTCTCCCAAAGGAGTGAAATCACGCTCGGGTCGTTTGGACCAAGGTTTATTCTTAGAAAACTTCAAAGGTTGCTGATTATCAGTTGTGGTCTTTTCAGCAACCTTAGCTACTTGTGTGCTGGAAGTAAGATTAAAAATGGGCTTTGAAGGCTTCGTAGTAACATTATCCACCACTCCATCATTTACCACATCTCGGTTCTTATTGACAGTCTTTCCTTTATCCTTGTTTGTGGAGAATCCTTGTTTATTGTCCTTATTCAAAGTTAGCTCTCCCTTCTTGATCATGAAGGCCTCTATTCGCATTGCTTGTCTGATCATGCTATCAAAAGTAAGAGGACCTTGAAACTACACTTGGTATCCAAAATCGGGGACAAGATTGTCCAAGAAAATGTTGAGTCTCTCAGACTCTGGTAATTTATGAGGAAACTTCATGCATAACTGTCTCCACCTTTGGAGAAAGGTTAGGAAAGGTTCTCCTTGTCATTGTTTTAAGTTGCAAAGATCCCAGATGTTGAATGTTCTATGAGTAGTGTTGGAGAAAAAGATTTTCCATTTCATCAAAAGTTTTAATACCAATAGGCAATCTAGAGAACCATTCCATCAAGGAAATAGATGCATAAGATATGTCTGATTATGCATGAATTCCATAGACAATGCACCAAACTCCCTTAAGTGATCTTGGGGATCGATTGTACCCAGGTATTTTTCATATTTGGGGAGTTCTACACCTCTATATGAATGCTTTTGTCAAAAGGAAAAGGACAAATACTTTCCATTGTAAATTATTGAGGGGGTTGACCTCTATTCCTCACAAGTTGACTAATCTGATCTTGCATTTCTTGGACCATCTTTTGCAACTTTGTGGTCTCAGTTTCTTCTTCCTTAGCTACGAGTGTTTCAACTTGATAATCTTGGGGTAACTTGGCCCCTTGTTTAGTTAGCTCAAGGAATTACCTTTCTTTATCCTCTAAGAGAAGAATCTCCATCATCTTAATGAGACCTTTATTAGTTTTGGTAGCATCTATATCTTGTTGGGTTATCACTTCAGATTCAGTCCCAAGGATCTCATAAATACTTTGAGCTTGATCTTGTTGCTGATCATCTTGGTTTTGATCAAATGGAGGAGGACGATAGAAGTAGGTGGGTTGTTGACCGCCTTGAGGTTTGCTTCAAGATTAATCATCATTGTGGAATGGATTTCGGTTATGTTGAGATTGACCATGAGGTTTCTCATTCTGAGGTAGAGCATGACATGGTTCATTAGAAGATTGACCATGATATTGATTGTTTTGAGATTGATCAGAGTTTTGACAATACTTTCCTGGTTGGAAATCAAATGAATCTACCATCGTGTCGTAGACTTGCGTAGTATCTGGAGACTTGACAGAGTGATGTGAATGGGATCGAAAAGGTGCAGCCAAGGTAACCTTTGGTAAATGAATAAGATCAAAAGATTTAACAAATTCTGGTGGAAAAATATCTTCAACAGTACCACTAGGTTCAATGATAAGACTATTCTCAGTAGGATTAATTAGCACAATAATAGGACTAGTCTGTTTAAGAGATCTTCCAAAGTTGTGGAACAATGATTCATCTTGGAATTATGACTTATTTTGGTCTTGAAATGAAAAACTAGGTTGAGCTTCAAACAATGGGTTGAAGCACTATTGAAACACCAGAGGTGATGGTTGAGACAGACTACTTTTCAAAGTGCTCAATGAGGAAAATGAGGATGTCTCACAAAGTTCAGATTTCACAATGGATTCAGGAGGATCTATCTCTTGATTAGGAGGTTCACTTCTACCTTGATCAGGATTCTGAATAGGATAAGTCTTGCCACTTTTAGTCATGACAGTCATAGAAAAAGATGAAATGATAGAGGATTCGAGACAAAGCTAGACTCAGTCTTTAAGAACAACACAAAAGAGATAAAGGCTAGGACAGCCAAGATGCGAGATGGATCTGGTACAAATCATCAAAAGAGGGGGCTATAACAACCAAGATAAGACTATCACAACACAAGATACAAAAGGCATAAAGAGATAAGGTAAACCAATGAGAGACGACATGAGTCAAAGAAAAGATCGATTGATTCCTAACTCAAAACAACCAGTTTCTCACAGTGAATGACTGGAAAGCAAAAAAATAGACCTCAAACAAAAGGCAGATCAGATAAAATTCAAACAGTCAATAGCATATAAGTCTCTATTTTTGCAAACTGTGCTCCAGTCTCACGTGAGAAAGTACTAGGCCACATGAGAGAACACCAGTCTTTGCGCGAGAAAACAAGGTCTCGCACGAGAAAGTGCTCTGAAGTGTGAAACCTCACACAAGAAAGGTACAAAATCTAATAATTGGGCATAATTTTTGAGATAAAAGTTGAATCTTGAAGTATAGTCTGAACTGATGTCTGACAGGAAATCCAATTTCCTGACAAGTTTGAAGAACAATTTAATCAACAAACTCATTTTAGGATTTCAAGCATTTGTTTAAAGACACAAAGGTTCAAATCAAGTAGTTGTGATACAAGAAGTAGTCATTAACAGACCTATCAAGGACAAAGCAACTTAATAGCATCAGGGGAGTCTTTATTTGATAATGATTGGACACTATTTAAGACTCGATAACAAACACATAGCTTAGTCCTACAAAAAAAATGGTGAGAAGCCAAAACCTTGCCCCATTGCTTGAATGCATACGTGCACCCCACACAACCGTGTCACCCCCTAGAGGGCGCCCATTTTTTTGGTGTTTCTAGGGACTCAACAGTGTACATTCAAAGGTTACCCTTGTAGTAGGGGCCAGTGTCACAACTGTCTCCAAACGTCCAGGTGTATGCCTATGATGGGAATCTATGGGAGAGATTCTTCCCCCTCCCTGTGCAAAGATTATGACTCCTTTCAGAGGTGAACTGGGTAGGCCACTAGCTAAGGAGAGTTTTTAATAGGCTTCCATTCATGCTAACCTTCAGTGCCCCTAATACAGGGTTGAGGCCTCGCAGCCACACCAACACTCGAAAGTCATACACCCCCGCAAGCAGGGCTAGGAGCGGCACCACTCAGTACAACAGACAGAGCCTTCTCAAGATGATAGTCAAAGTCTTGAGAAGGAAGCTAACATGGTTTTGGAGTCTTTAGAATCAACAAAACATTATTTATTAGGGTGAGGTGGAATCACTGGTGATAGGTGCGTACTCACTTGGGTCATTCCCGGAGGTTCAATACCGGCAGGCCCTCTAAAGGTGACACTAGACTTGGTTTAGATTCTGGGGTCAGATGTTCTGGTTCTCCCAAAGGGAGAAGATCATACTTCTCTATCCCATTTCCTCACCCAAACAAATCAAGAAAGTTCATCACTGAGTTAGTTTCACTCCACCACAACTAAAAACTTTTGGGTTTCTGGTTCTCTCGGAGAGAAAAGAGCATAATCCCCTGGTAAGTAGAAGTGTAAAGATTCACTACCTTTCTCCGCTTCCCCAAGAATTTGTCATAGTAGTAAGATCATTAGGATTTCAGGTTCATTCATGATAATCACCTCCATGGAATGAAGAGCCAAAGTCCCTGCTCACTATCAAAATCCTCAAGAAATTTTAACGGAGCCCTATTTAGACTACGTGAATAAAAGCAGGAAACAAACACAACATTTTTAGCAATCTTCGACTATCAACCTGCAATCAAACCATTACCATGTTTTAGTTCTTGGTCAAACATTTTGTAGAAAACTGTTATGCTATGAAAATGATAGAAAATACTAAGCAACAACAAACATAAAACTATTAGAAATCTGAAATGAAAAGACAGAAAGCAGGAAAATTTAGGTCACTGTCTTGGAATCTCATGCGAGGAAGTACTCCATGGTGCATGAGGAAACACAGGCTGTCACATGAGGCCGCATACTCTCACACGAGGAAGTGCTACAGGGAGAAAAATCTCGCATGGGATGCTCTAGATTCTCGCACAAAGATCTGTACATAGGCAGTACGGACGCATGACAAAGCATGCATTTTTATCAGAAAAAGATGAGAATGAGGCCAAAACTCAGATTTTCTGCCCCACGGTGGGCGCCAAAATGTGTGTGTCTAAATGTGTACCTCTAAATCAGGCACAAACACAACATAGTCATTACTCACATGATCAAATTACAAGAGAGAGTATGAATTACTCAATCTGAAATTCATTGTGAAGCAATTTGTTGCCTCCTATGTAGGTGGGGTGTTTAATTACTCTCAGATTGGAGAGCCAACAACCATAAGACCAATTCTACAATGGAGGATTTTCCAAGAGCTATGAAGATGAGCAAATTGAAATTGAACTAAATGAATGCAATTTAATCTAAGATACTTTGAAAGAAATATGATACTATTCTAAATAGCTTGAAAGAAATATGCAAATTATTCTAAGAACTTGAAACAAATATGATATTAGTCTAAGAACAATTAAGCAAATTTAATCTAAGATGATATACAAGATTATACTAATGATGAGATATTAATCTAATTAATGCAATAAAAAGCTTTGGAAACAATGAATTAAATGAGACTAAAATTTCCTATAGTGTAGATGCTCTCAAAATTCACCTCCTTTGAATGATAAAAAGAGGTCCATTAAATAGAAAAGCCAGAAGAGGAATGAAGAGTTTCTTGATTTGAAACTCCTGACCCTTCATTTCCATTTGAGACAAAAATGCAAGAATTACTTAATAAAAAGAATGGAAAATGCCACATAGGTGGCCTTTCAAATATCTTGAATGATTAATTCAAAAAGGTGTGTCCATTCGAATATCAAGCAATTATCAATTCTTTTTTATGGGTAATTAGCCAAATGGGGTGGATTTAATTTAATTCTAAGCACTTAAGACTTTAGGATTAAATTAAATTGTCATAGGGGTAATTTAGCTAATTAAAGTCAAGGACTTTAGGAATTAATTTTGATATTTAATTAATGCAATTTATGGTCTTTGCAATTGACATCAAGTCAAATTAAGTTAGGTAGGAGAGAGAAAATTGCCTAGGAAACTAGGACTTTGGAGATGTAAAATTGAAGATAAATGCACCAAAATTAATCGAATTTATTAGGTACCAATTTTAGGGTATTACACTAACAACACTGAAAATAGAGTTACTGAACTCAAGTTATGATAAAAATAGTGGATGTCTATCTAAATGCATAAGAAGGGAAATCTGAGTTTACCATGAGTAAACCCTAAAAGAAACCCTAACAAAACCCTAATTTGAACTATAAATAAGGAAAAGGAAGAGATACTTACTCATTCTTACCATTTTTAGATTAAAAAAGAGGAAGCGAGATGCCGATGAGAGAAGAACTTCGAGTGACGCGCATGGAGCTTCTGAGGCATAGTCTAGCTACTGGACGGTCACTTCCTGAGGTGAGTTTGTTGTTGTATGCTTTTGTATTTTCCAAATTCCCATTTTTTTTGTAGCCAAGGTCAACCCTATCCTTTATAGGTCGACCCTTACCCATCTATGTAAACTTTGACCCAAGAAAGTTGACATTGACTGGAAGGTCTCCACTTGTTCTAGGATGAGGTCGACCTTGACCCAAAAAGGTCATCCTTGACCCAACAAGGTCATCCTTGACCCAATAAAGTTTACCTTGATCCAGTAAGGTCATCCCTGACCTAACTGAGGTCAACCTTGACCTAGTCAAGTTAGATTTTCATATTTGCTAATGTATATGGCTGATATGATGTTTGTTTGTGCTTGTAGGACTTGGTCCATCTCCAAGAGCATCCCTTTGGAGAGTTGCTAGGCATGGTTAGAGATAGGCTGTACAAGCTTGATGATGATGAGATGCAGTTACTGAGAGATATGGGACTATACTGGGTATCAATCTTACCATAGATCAAACTAAACCAAGCCATGCTATTGGCTCTGATAGAGTGGTGGGATGAGGATACATGCTCCTTCCATCTTCCCTCCAGAGAGATCACAGTGACATTAGAGGATGTCTACATGATGTTGCGGCTTCCAGTATTAGGTGAGACCGTCAGACCTAGAGCATAGTGAGTTTCCAAGGAGATCAATGCAGACAAGGATTATTGCACATGACAAGTTCCATAGATGCAGACCTAGTCAGATCAGGTCCTATTATCATCCATACTATCAAGCCCTACAAATTTAGTACAGAGGGTGATGCTTTGTATAGTATCCTTGGTTGTGTTACCCAATGGAAAGGGTACCATATTTTGTACGCCTCTTACACATCTTATATAGAGGATGGAGAGGGAGAGGACCATGTTCTCATGGGGTCACAACATGTTAGCCTAGCTATACCATGAGCTAGGTTAGCTAGTGAGATATCAGAGGGAGATTTTGTCAATATGCACACTCTTGCAGATTTGGTTGTTTGAGCATTTCACATGTACACGTCCATAGGGTGTTCCAGTGATGGTAGATGCAAGTACACTGAGAGTCTAGAGTAGACCCTACTGCCAGATGATAGAGTGGCCTGATACATGATTCTAGATGAGATATTCACAATGACAGAAGCTGCTAGAGGGTCATCAAAATCATATAGTGATGCCATACTATTATGATAGGGTGATGAGGCAGTTCGGCCTGTTATAGGGAATCCCTAGAGTAGTACCTTGCTATGCACATCTGACGAGGTACTATTAGAGACCCAACACCATGTGTCGACCATCGATAGCAGACATAAAGAGAAGTGATATAGATGAGATAGAGGATAGAGAGGTACCATTACATGTGACATATTTAGGCATGAGCCAGGATTACATCAGGTACTGGAGTTTGTAGAGGACCTGCCCCATCTTCCTTGAGGATTATCCTATAGGTGATCTAGGTCTTTTAGAGAGGACACACCAGGATAGTGGTACAATAGAGGAGGATGAGGATGTCAGAGATGAGGAGGAGCACATCTCCAAGGGAGATCCCATGGAGGAGGAGAGAGTAGAGGAGATGCCCCTAGCTAGTGATACTGGTGTAGATGTACACATTTTTCACACATCACCACTGAGATCATGATGATCTCCACGTCCCCACATAGAGACACCACCACTGAGGCCTATACATAGTGAGCGTGGAGAGAGTAGTCACTCCATGCCCCCACCATCTAGACATTTTAGTGACATCCAGGAGGGAGACCCAAGTATGAAATATGAGATTTGACTAAATATACAATTTGATTTAAAATAAAAAGATACTAGATTGATAAATGTATTTTCATTCGACAACTATAGTAGCAGAGTGGAGGATCTTTGTATTCAAGATTCTCAAGGATATAATTATATCCTACTAACTACCAGTTGACAAGAAAGATTTTCCATTGGTCATAGAGATCCCGACAGGCATGCTGATATCTTTGCATGTATCCAATGAGAGCTGATATTATGCAGAGAAAGGGAGGAGAAGATGATAGCTGAGTTACAGAGTTCTCAAGAGTGTCCACAGGGTATGAGGATATTCAGGAGCCACACACAAACACACAGATCTACAATTCCTATCATAGGGCAAAGAGATCTAGGAGCCATCGGCCTTTAGAGTGTAGTGATAGACGTAGTGATAAATAGGGCCATTGGCCACATATGTATCAGAACTTGAAAAACTTTTTTGATGAATGAAAAACTTTCTCTACTAATTAGTTCTATGTTTGATTACTATGTTTTCATCAATATAAAACTTAATAGAAAGAAAGAAAGTGCATGAATATATTCAATATGTAATTTTTCTAGAACTACATAACCTATAAAACAAACTTTATAAGGAATACATAAATGCACTAGGAAAGAAAAAAATAAAATTAAGGATAATAACATTTGAGATGCATAATATTAATGGGTTCCTTAAAAGAAACACCATCCATATCAGCAAGTTTATAAGCACCTGAACCAAAGTCTTCAATAACAACAAAAGATCCAAGCCAATTAGGGCTAAATTTTCCTTTTTCGCCCGGTAAAGCATTCACATTTCGTTGATTCTCATAAAGGACTAAATCACCAACCACAAATGTTCATTCAATTACCTTATGATTCTATTGCTTCTGAAGATATTTATCATAAGCTTTTATATATTCTAATGCATGTATTCATTGTTCATCCAACATTTCTAGCTCTTATAAGCATTGTTCACAAAAAGTATCCTTATCAATTATCCCATGAAATGAAACATGTAGAGAAGGTATTTCTAATTCCAAAGGCATAATAGCATCAATACCATAGACAAGGTTGTAAGGAGAAGTACCCATGGCAGTATGAACACTAGTCCTATAATCCCATAAAGCACAGGTCAGTTGAGTATGCCAATCTTTCACATGCTTACTAACAATTTTCCTCAAAATTTGTTCAATGATTTTATTTGATGCTTCAAATTGTCCATTAGATTGAGGATAATAAGGAGTTGAAAATCTATGTTGAATTTGATATTTCTCCAATAATTTTGTGACTTCTTTGTTTTTAAAAGAGGTACCATTATCCGAAATTATCGTCGAAGGAATACCAAATCTTGTTATGATATTATTAAGGATGAAATCACAAATAACATCCATTGTTGTTGAATGAAGAGGGATAGCTTCGACCCACTTCATGAAGTAATCTGTAGCAGGCAGAATGTAAGTATGTCCTTGAGAAGAAGCTGGTGAGATTTTTCTAATAAGGTCAAAACCCCAAACACTAAAAGGCCATGGAGAAACTTGATTACAAAGCTCACGAGCAGGAGCATGAATCAAATTACTATGTTGTTGACATTGAGGACATTTCTTAACAAACATGAAAGAATCTTGCTCCATTGTTTTCCAATAATATCCCATTCGAAGTAATCTATTAACTAGGGATTTTCCACCAAAATGTCCCCCATAAGAACCAGAATGAGCTTTGGCCAAAGCTGTAGCTATTTCAGTTCTATTGAGACATCTTAACAATAATCCTTCATAAGAGCATTTGTAAAGCGTATCTCCTAGAATGATGTAATGTGCTGCAAGCTTCCTAATACAATTACGCGTGTTCCTTGTTGCCGATTTAGGAAAAGTACCATCTTTCAAAAAATGAAAAATATTTGAATACCATTCATCTGAATGCATATTGAAACAATTAGAGGTAATCTTTTCAGAAATTGCAGGGCTTTTAAGAGTTTGTATAGTAAATTGAAAGTTTTTAGCATTATTCTCAAGACAAACCAAAGAAGTTGCTCTTGCCATGGCATTTGCATGTTGATTATCCTTCCTAGGTAAAGTTTGAATCATATAAGAGGAGAATTGTGAAAGCACATCAAGAGCTAAATCTCTATATTGTGTCATTTTATCATTCTTAGTTTGATATCCTCCTTTAATCTGTTCAACAATTAATTGTGAATCTCCATATATTTGTAAATGTTTGATATTAAGGGATGATGTCGCTCGTAGGCCAGCTATAAGAGCTTCATACTCTGTAATGTTATTAGTACAAGGAAAGGTTAATTTATATGATAAAGGGATGGGTTTTTTCATAGGGGGAATCAAGATCATACCCACACCAAAACATGTCTTGCACTTAGACCCATCAAAATATAATTCCCAAATATCATCCTATTAAATAGCTAGAATATTATCATCAGGGAATTCTATTGAAGTAGAGCATGTATCTAGATGAGGAAAAGGATCTTCAGCTAAATAATCTGTCAAAGCCTATCCCTTTATAGACTTCTAAGAAATGAAATTAAGATCAAATTCTGTAAGTAACATCACCCATTTTGCCAACCAGCCAGAGAGATCAGTTTGTGAGAAAAGATGTTTCAAAGGATCAAATTTAACAATCACATTGACTTCAACATTTATAAGATAATGCCTGAGTTTCTGACATGCATAAACTACAACTAGACATTATCTTTCCAAATCTGTATATCTTGTTTCATAATCAAGTAAAGTTTGACTAATGTACTACACAAGTCTTTCCTTACCATCATTATCATTTTGAGCTAACAACGCACTCATGGCCATCGGAGTTGCTAAAGTGTACAAATGGAATGGTTTATCAAATTTAGCTAGCTGCAAGATAGGAGGGTTTGCAAGATACTCCTTAAATTTCTCAAAATCTTGTTTACACTCATCATTCCAAGAGAAAGTGGTATCCTTTCTAAGCAATGAAGTAAAAGGGATAGTTCGATCCACTAAATTAGAAATAAAGTGACGAATAGCTTGTATTTTTCCTTGTAAGCTTCGTAATTGAGAAATATTCTTAGGAGGAGGCATATTAACAATAGCTTCAATCTTTTCCATATCTACTTCTATGCCTCGCTTAGAGATTATAAATCCTAATAATTTACCAGAATCAACTCCAAAGACACATTTCTTAGGATTCAATCTCATGTTGTAACTTCTAATCCTCTCAAATATTTGTCATAAAATAGTAACATGATCTTCTCTTTGTATAGATTTTGCTAAGATATCATCCACATAATCTTCAAGAATCTTATGAATGCAATCATGAAAAATCAAAGTCATAGCTCGTTGATAAGTTTCTCTTGCATTTTTTAATCCAAAAGGCATCATGACCCAACAAAAGGTTCCCTAAGGTGTTATAAATGCAGTCTTGAATTGATCTTCAGGAGGGATAAAGATTTGATTATATCCCAAAAATCCATCCATAAAAGATAACAAGGCATGTCCCGTTGTTGAATCCACAATCATATCGATGTTAGGTAACAAGAAATCATCTTTTAAGGATGCCTTATTTAAATATCTAAAATTAGTACACATCCTTATCTTATTTTATCCTTTTGAAATAGGCACAATATTTGAAATCCAATCTGAGTAATCAATAGAACGGATAAATCCACAATCCAATAATTTTTTAATTTCACCTTTGACTAATAAAGCAATTTGTGGATTCATCTTTCGAATTTTCTATTTCATAGGTTTCATATTTGGTTTTAAAACAATGTTATGAGTAACAATCTTAGAATCTATACTCGACATATCTGAATATGTACAAGTAAAGATGTCCTTAAATTCAAGTAAAAGGGAAACCAACTGATCATGTTTATCTTGATTCAAACATTTCCCAATCTTTATCATCTTCTCAGTGTTGTTCTCATCCATTTGAATATCAATAGTTTCATTTATTAACAAATCATTTTGTATCGGAGGATCCATCAGTAAAGGAAGAGTATCCTATTTATCATGTTCCCCAAAATAAGCATCGGTACTTAAACAATAAGGCTTTCGTCATTTGTGATGAAACTTAGGTAAGTCTTCATAAACCCCTAAAAATTCCATTAAGGCTTCATCTTCGGGAAAAATATCCAAAGTAGGTGCTTGATTAAGGTCAATGAGAAGTGGGTTAACCAACTTCAACTATCCACCACAAATATGATTAACATTAAGAGGAAAATCCAATGGCTTCCTATAAGGATTGAATCCTAACCCATATGTATGATCATAACCTTCATTATCTAGAGGTACTTGTATACCTTGTTCATATTTACCACATCCTTTCCCATTAAATCTTGATTTCTTAAGAAAATGATAATCAGGACCATATCAATCAGTCATATCAGAAGGAGTCCAAGGAGCAACATATGTCACAATATCATAACAATCAGGCTTTATAGTTTCAATCGTTTCACTAATTGAAGTGGCAACAAAATTACTTTTTAGTTCCTCAGAAAGCGGTGAAGGAGTAAAGACTTTTTTCTCAAATTCATTTTCTTGCTTCATGAATTCCAAATCAGAGACCTTCTATTCTCTAATAAAAGTAGGATTAAAATCCAATGTCCCCCAATCATCCTCAGTCAAAGAAGAAGATGGAGCTTGCTGTTGTTGAATCTTAGGTTGTTTTTCAATCTCTTTACTAGGTTGAAGAGGCTCAAAGATTTTGGCATATTCTGCATTTAAGCAAGGGTTCGGTGCATCATCAACATGTAATGTATACATTAAGTTGTTATAGATGAACCTAACCTTGCAATGAAGAGTAGAAGGAACTGCATGCATAGTATGTAACCATGGTCATCCTAAAAGAAGGTTATAATTGAGAGGTCCAGGCATAACATGAATAGGAGTATTTAGAATAACTGGACCAACTTTAACAGGTAAGGTAATAATTCCCAACATTCTCTTCACAATATTGTCAAATCCATGTATAGGAACATTATCAGGTTGAATAGTGGTGAGAACAGCCTTAATTTCCTTAAGCATATCCATGCTACAAACATTAAGCCCAGATCCATTATCAATTAAAGTTCTTCGAATGATACTATGGTTAATAGAGACATCAACCATAAGAGCATCATATTGATTATGCACCTCAAGAGAAGGTAAATCATTATCAGAAAACACAATAGGAGGTACATAAGGCATAGTATGCATGCAATCTAAAATGGAATGAATGTTCTCTTGATTAGGAGGTGAAGCAGGAAGAGTGGATAAATATTTTTGCAATGCCTCATGATATGTCAGGGAAGTTTGAAGTAATTCCCATAAAGATATCTTAGCAGGAGTAGCACGTAATTGGTCAACTAAGTTATACTCCTTAAAGGTAGAAGGAAACCTAGGTGCTTGAGGAAGCATAGGTTGAGAAGGAGGTAAAGAAAATGGAATAGTAGGCTATGGTTTATTCCGTGTACGATAAGCATGTGAAATGAAATCAATGTTATCAAACAAATCTAAAGGATCTCTAGGTTTACCCTTAATTATTATGCGAGGACATCCTTTTACCGTCATCAAAGGTGTAGGATATATCATTTTAGGTTTATCAATGTTGCAAATAGTGGGACATGAAGGTAACCATGCACACACCCTATGGTAAAGGTCAATTGGAGAGGTTGTGGAGGAGAATGAAATAGGAATAGGATCCATGGAGATCTTATCCGAACCATTTTCATCCTCAATACCATGTACCTCATTAGGGAATCTATCCTTTTGTACAATAAAAGCCTCATAAAAGTACTCAAAACAAGAATCATACATGTTGAATACAAAGAAATACTAAAAGCATGAAAATGTAAATGTTTTTGTATTTTAAAGGGATTTTGCAATTTTTTTGTATTTTTGAAATATAAATGCAAGAAATCTAATCTTATAAGCATGCAAAATTTAAATCTAACACCAAAAATAAAGAGTTGTCGTAATCGGGTTCACCAAAATGAATAGGTGAAAAATGGAAGCTTTAACAATGCATCTAACATTCCTCACCATTCATTTGTAATGTTTTGAATTGGAATTGCATAAGTAAAGTAAATCTAGAAATGCTTGAAAATAAATCAAGATAAAGTACATACCTCATAATGGAACAAATATGGAAATACCTATTTTTTGATGCTTGTGTGCTATCTCTGGAAATTTTGCAACCAGATCTGGGACCAGAAAACTGTAATAGAGAAACCCCAAAAATTTTTTGTCTTTCTGGAAGCAGGTAGTCCTTGACCCAGATAGCGGGGAAAGGTCTTACCTCGGGGTAGGATCCTACCCCCCACTACAAGTCATCCTTGACCCAAAATAGCTCCGACAAAAAATCTATTCACGGATTTTGGAAGTTCCCCGAAAAGGGTATTCATATCTGCACTCCAATTCTGGAAACAACGACTGTAGATATCAAGCCCCCAAGGATAAAGTACTCCTACCAAACTCATAATCCATAATTGCTACCCCATGATTGTATCTTTGAATGCTTGGATGTTGATAATGGTGGATCAAGGAAGTAAGGATCTCTCTTGCTCCAAATAGATGTTCACAATGGTGTGCTCACAAAAATGATTGATATCAACAATGACTTGATCTTCTATATCATCCTCTTGAAATCTTGCATCTCCATTCCACCATTGATTGCTTGATTGCATCAATTATCTCTCCACTTGATGTCTAGATCATGAAATTTATTGATCTTGTTGTGATGTGATTGCATTGTGTCTAAATGAAGGAAAATGAGAGTCTTTATATAGAGGTTTCAAGGTGAGGCTCCTAGAGTAATGTGAGGACCCATAATTTAGATTTCACCTTGAATTATGGTCCAATCACAATAACCAACTAAGGAGGGAAAAGAATTAAATGAATTTTAAATTAAAACCCTTTCGCATCGGGATCCGAAGGCTTGACATTGATTTCGAGGTCCTCCGGGACCAAATTTTGAAAAGGGGAATCAAATCTTGAAGGAGGTCAAATATGACCTCATCTTTGACCTAGGGCAAGGATGACCTAGACCCCAACCTAGGTTAGGGATGACCTCATCCTTGATCCAGGGGTCCAGATCCTACCAGAATCAGAAACAAGAGGTCCCGGGGATGCCCAGAGACCTAGATATAAGATGGAAGTGCTTCCATTTTAAGACGATATATGTGTGTGTGTGTGTGTGTGTGTACCACATTAGACTATTAAACATGAAATTAAAATAGGTCTAACTAATTTAACAAATTAATAGGTTACATATATATATACTTCAACATATATATACATATATAAACCAAAATTAATTTTAACCCAACTATAAATCACTTTTAATAAAAATTTATTAAATTAAACAAAATCTAAATATATGAATTTAATTTAAATTTAAAATAAACATATACTACCAAACTAAATACACAAATAAATTTTAAAATGAATATTAATTTATTTATTTAACAATTAATAAATTTTATAAATCAATTTTTAAATTGCAATAAAAAAAAACTTTATTAAATAAAATCTTTAAAAAAAAATAAAGTATATGGGAGAGGGTGGGGAGTGGCCCCACTGATCCTCCCACCCGTGCCTTAACACACGGGCTCTTGCGCAGGCAAGGTACTGTCGACGGTAGTACCACTGCAGCAATGGTACTACTACCGATAGTACTGCCTATTACTCCCATGACAGGGGTTTGGGGGATGTGATGGCCCCCGCCCCTAATTTAATATAAATTATTTTTAAATTTTTTTTATTAATTTAATTTTTACTTTTTTTTTAAACAAACTTTTCCAAAAGCAATTTTTTCATAAAGTTTATTTTTTTGTTTTACATATTTTTTTTGAAATAAATAATCTGACATTACAGAAAATATAAACAATATATTTTCCTTCTATCTTTTTTTTTGACTTACTCATGTTTTGTCTTTTTCAGGGCCTTTTATAATCTTGACTGTGTATTTTATTCTTACTGTATTTTTTTTAACAGAGTATTTTTTTACCAAAATTGAATTTTTGACTAGAATTGATTTTCTTTTACAAGCAATTTTATTTTTCTTCAAGCATTATAGTCTAACTATAGTCTAGGTTTAATTTTTCATTTCCTAGGAGATCTGGTATGAATTTTCTAATAAAATTTTGCCGGTATGACCTTGCTATGTCAAGTTTTGATAAAAATAAGAAATCAATCGATCTAGGGTTTTTCTAAATACCCAAAACAATAAAAACACCAGATCCATCTATTGAGACATATTGAAATTACTTAAACAGAGAAAACCAAATAAATGCAAAATAGAAACTACAAGAAAGATTTACAAACCCTACCTTAGATCAAATGCAAACAACCAGAATTGAAACCTTTGAAGAACTGTAGACACCATAATTCTTCCCAGTATGGATTCAACCTACAGATCTGAGTCCACAAAGAATGCAACACCAAAATCTAGATGCACAAACAAAGCTTTCAACAAATTTCAAGCAATCTCAAATCACCCAAAAATCTCAAGATGCCTTAATCCAAGCTCTCTCCCAAAATTTCTTCAAAACCTATCTAATCTCAAAAATGAAATGCAATTCCCCTAATAGAGATTCAATCCCCCCTTTCATGCAAACCCTAAAGACAACTCACTAGTTAACTCCTAAATCAATTCCAATCAGAAATTGAAAGTAATTCACAATAAAATAAAATAAAATAACTTTATTTGCACAACTCAGCTTTGACTTTTTGAGACAGGTTGTTATCTTTTTGAGAACAATTTACTTTTCCACATTACTAATGCATATGTAATTGATTAAAAATTTATATTAAATAGATTAAATACTTTAAGCACAATTAACCATGCAACTAAGTATTTAACTATTTAATAAAGCATAAAAGCATATCTATCTCTAATATCAATTTAAATAATTAATTAAATCTAAATATTCAAATATTTGAATTTTAATTAATTTTCCCAAATAAACATAGAATTATAATTAACATTAAATTTCAAATATAATCATTAATCCATAAATCACAGAAAATCACTCATTCATAAAATCAATCAACTGAGACCAAACAACATAAAATCAATCATGCTCAAAGAAGAGATCCACGAATTCATGCCAACTAGATGAATCCGAGTAAGGTAGTCAAACTGATACTCATCCAATCCTAGGACAAATAGGCTTAGGTTAGGGTTTTGGGTTTGACTATTACCTCCCCTCTTTACCATTGAGATGCATATTTATGGGCACACTCACTCCTGCCAATTTAGGGAAGATGATGCCATGTACCTGCAAACTTGACATCATAAGAAAAAGCATGTACATCTAATATATATATATAGCAGACAATGATAGGGTACAGTCAGATGTGTGGATCTCGATAATGCAAGTAACTACACCTCCATCCTCTACCACACAAACACGCCAAATAGGTACACACACATGATAACCATACACATGCAAGTATGGGGTCAGTAACATCATAAACCAATATAAGCATAAAACATCGCATCATAATAATATCATCATCTAATCTATGCAATCACATGATAAACAAATAATAATCATAATTTAGAAACATCATCAATTGAAATAATAATTGATCACATGAAATGTGACCTAAAAGAATTTGGCCAAACAACCGAGATAAAAACCTAAAAGAGTATGGCAATTGAAATAGAAATAAAATTATGAATGGGTACTACAGAGTGTCCTACAATGCAAATTTTTCTTAGTTATGATGCTAACCCTAGTGGGTCCTTCATCTAGAAAAATGTCTTGAGGAATAAAGAGTTAATTCGGAAGGGAGTCAAATGGAAAGTTGGGGATGGCAGGATTGTTTAGTTTTGGGATGAAGAGTGGTTGATGGACCATCCTTTAATTGAGATCCCTCAGTGGAATATTTTTGAGGTCCAATGCAAGTTGAGGTTTGGACTCAAAGTGGATGACTATTGGGAGAGAGATCATTGGATTGATTTTTCAGTTATTGATCAGTCCCTCAGGAATCTTAATAAAATTTTGAACTCTATGAATTTGAATGAGGAAGAGGACTATCTTATTTGGAATTACAATACTAATGGTAATTTTTCTATCTCTTCTCTATACCATCAAGACTATGAGAATTACCATGTACCTTGCTAGGCTAATGCTTGGATTAAGGGCCTTACTCCTAAGGTCAATGTCTTCTTTTGGATCATGCTCCAAAACAAGATCCTTACTATTGACAATTTAAGAAAAAGAGGAATGAATATGGCTAACATGTTTTATTTATGCAAATAGGATGAGGAATATGTTAACCATATGATCATCCATTTCCCTCATGTGAGTAAAATATGTGTAAAATTCTTAAAGTTGCTTAATGTGGACTGGATCTTCCCAGAGGACTTACATAACCTTTTTACTTCTTGGGTGCCTCCTTCTAAGAATGATACTATGGCTTCTGTTTAGAAATTCATATTATCATATATCTGTTGGGGTGTTCGGAGAGAAAGAAATGATAGATTTTTTAGAAATAAGGCCTCCAATGAAAATGTGGTCTTTCATAAGATCAAAAGAGATATGTTGGAGAACCTATATTTAAAGAGTAATCTGATCGAACCTATAGAGGTTGGGGATATTACTATTTTTTATAATTGGAAGATTAAAGGTAATATGAATAAAGGCAAGAAGGAGTCCTTGAGGAATGAAGTGAGGTGAGATTTCCCTCCCCATGGATGGATGAAGGGTTAACTTTGATGGGGCTTCAAAAGGGAATCCAGGGGTGGCTAGATGTGGTGTTATTATCAAAGATGAGAATGGTCTTTGTAAAGGGGTGAGAGTCATACCTATAGGTATACAATCCAATCATGTTGTGGAGGCTAATGCTACTTACTAGGCTTAGTTCTAGCTAAGGAGAAGGCATGCAAAAAAATATGGCTTGAAGGTGACTCTTTGAATATTATAAGATGTTTAAACAATGACTTTATCCCTTCATGAACTATCTATAATATTATGCATAAGGCTAAAAATATAATCAACTCTTTTGAGGAATGCATCGTCATGCATAACTATAGGGAGACTAATGTTGTTTCTAACCGGGCTACCAATGTGGCTTGTAAGGTGGATTTGATGATGAAATGGGATGATGTTGATGATTTTCCTTTTGAGGTGCAATCATTAATTAATAATGACCATTTACGGAGTAGACATAAGGATTTTTAACTTATCTTTTTAATGAAGAGTTTTGAATGCAAGGTGATGTTTAATTATTCATTTTTCTATGCGAGGGACTATGATGTGACTTATAGGATCTTTATTTCACATGGATTGTGTTGATTGAGAAATATATTGAAGAGGGTGTCATTTAGAACAGTGAACAAGGTTTTTTTCTTAGAGACATTGCGAAGGAATTCCAGAGTGGTGAAATGGGTGGCAGCAAGAAAAGATTTGAACTTGCGAACTACAAGGAATGGAAACTGAGTAAGGAGGTCTAGGGGATTCTGAAGAAAGGGGGGATGAGATGTTTCATGGAGAGGTTGCATGGTAGGAACCCTACTATGTCAAAGTAATTCTTCAAAGCCTGGAAGAACAAAAATTTTTTAGTGGGTGGCCAGTATATGGAGGTCACTTAGGAGATTGTTGCTGAAGAAATAGGTATGAGTATGGAGGGGTTGAAATTATACAAAGATAGGATTATCTCTGATAGGGCTCTTGAGAGGTTCCTTGATACGGAGAACAAAAGAAAGAGGATGGTGAAGGTGGAAAACTCCTACCACAAGCCGAAGTGTATCTCTCAACCTTGGAGGTTTGTCTTATATGTTTTCATTAACTACATTACGCTTGATGGTAGATTTACCAGAGCTTATGGCCACCATTTCATGTTGTTAAATCATTTTAGACATGATGAGAAAGTTAGTTTCCCTTACTATTTATTGAGTTCTTTGGACTACACTATCAAAATCATTCAAAAGGACCCTCAAGGGGATCATGCCTCGTACCCAGGTTTAATGTTACTGGTGTTTGATGTTACTGGTGTGCAAAAACTCTTCCTTAAGGGCAGAGCTAGGGATGAAGAAGAGACTGAAGGGGATGAGGATGATGATTTGTATGAAGAAGAAATTAAAGATGATGAGGAGCCTTTTGAGGTTAAAATAAAATAAAAAAACTAAATTCAAGGGGTCCCCCTCTAAGAAAAATTGGGGCAAGGCTGTTGTGGAAGATTTTTCTACTAATAAGGATACTAAAGAGGATGACTATGAGGAAGAAGGGGAGAATGCTGGAGCCAAGAGGAAAAGAGGGGATCTTAGTAGAAGTAGGAAAAAGACTACAAGTAATAAAAACCCTCATAAGAAGAACATTGTCATTTCTTCTGAGGATGATGATGACTTTGAGCAGATGGAGAAACAAGGTAATGAGGAAAATATTGGAGAGGAGATTGGGGATGAAGGGAATTGGGATGGGGATTTGGACCATAATTCTCTGCAGAGGGAGGAGAAAAACCTACAAGAAGCTAACTAGGTCATAGAAGAAATTGTGGGGAGAATTGATAAATATGTTCTTGGGACCAAGGTGACTGTAGACAAGGAGACTAACAAGGAGAAGAGTGGGGTAAGCACTTTGATGAAAGATAAAAAATGCCTTGTGAATTTTACCTATACACTTGGGAAGTTGATAGATGATGACAATATGGTCAAAGAGAAAATGTGTATGATGGTATGTGATGTCAATCTCCTTAAGAAGATGAGCATAGGAGAAAAACTAATTGATGTGTACCTTTAGGAAATGAGGGATGTTGTAGGAAACATGGATGATTATGCTGCCATGGTTGATAAGGTTTTCAATCTGGGAAAAATCCTAAAAGAAAAAGATGCTAGGGTCATTAAAGGGGACTTTGAAGGTATACTTGGTACTCTAGAAAATAAAGGAGAAATTACAAGATACTATGAGAAAAATCAGGGAGCAGAGCCATGCCATCCTCAAAGCCTATATTGATCATGTTATGATCCTGGTCAACAAGATGGAGTAGACAAAAGGTGAGAAGGAGGTGAAGGACCTGAAGGAGGCTACAAGACCTAGAAAGTACACTTGGACGGGCACCAAGAAGACTGAGACCAAAGCAGACAAGGAGATAAAAGAGCTCAAGAAATCTACTGATCATATGTAGATAATGGTGGTCTAGGCTGGAGACCTTATGAAATGTATTTATCTATCTCTTTTTGTTGTCCTATCTTTTTTGATGTGTTGTCCTATTCCGTTTCTTTTGGTGCAACCTTTTGTATATCAGTAGTTGTTGTGTGTTTTTTTCCTGCTTTTGTTCTTGGGTGCTGAGGCACAAACTTTGTTAAGATTTTAATGGTTTATCTTTGAGCACTTTGTAAAAGGTTTCAGGTCCTTTCAAAACCTACTTTTACTTAATCAAAACAATAATGTTTTAAGTTTTTCCTTTTTTTGTTAATTACTTCTGAATTTGTTATTACCAAATTTCTTTTGTGTTTTCTTTCATTTACTTTATCCTTTTTAATTTGGTTCCACTCTATAAAAGATACTATTTTTCTTCATTTCTAATAGGTTGAAGAGGCCCAAGGCCATGAGGCTCTAGTTCAGAGACTAGTTGATGCAATTGTTGGACCTTTTGCATATACTATCATGGCTCTTTCAGGAGCAACACTTGTATTTTGGTGCAATTCATTCTTTCTTATCTATTATTAATCATGCAAAGCACATGCATAATATTTCTTCAATTAGTGTAATTGATTCTATGATCTTTGATCTCACATAATGAATTTGAAAGCTTCAAGGGGAATTGTAAATTTAAATTTCTAGGTCTACATGATCCCTATGATTTATAGTGTGGACTAAAAGCAAAGTATTTATCAAATGATAACATAAAATATGAAGATAATTTAATTATCGAAACAAATACTTATTAAAAATATATACAATAGCCATTAATAAGAAATTGGAATCAGAGTTATGAGTAATCAAAAGTTTCCTTCTAGTAGTCTTCTAGTCAATCGCAGAGGTTCTTGCAACTGTTTTCATAATTTATTTCAAATATAATTCTAGTTTGTGCTTGATGCTCTATTAAAATAAATTTAAGGAAGAACCATTAGCATTGAAATACCTAGAATCTTTTTACTTATAATATTTTCTCCTTCTATTTAGAACATTTAGTTACAATATATTCTACTAGTCTCATTAGGTTTCTCAAGGTTCACATGCTAGTTAGTGCACTCCTTGCATCAACACGCCCACATGTAGTGAAGTTTTTCTTGGATCAGTTGTTGATGATGCTTTTGATCACAATTTCCTTTACTGGTTTATTATTCTTAGCTTGGATTAAAGATGAAATCAACAATATCCGTGGAGCATGTGAACAAGATTGATATTAACTTTAAATTGAAATTAATGAGAATAAATGATAGTATGATGAGAAAGTGTATGATCATTTACCATTTAGGATTGGTGCCTACTCCCATGAGAAACAAAGATACAATCTATAAAGAGGAAAATAACATGTTTTCATTAAATGACACCTGGAACCAATCCTATCTCATATAATTCTTATGCTAATTCTCATTTGTCCAACCAAGAATCGCTACACTATGAATATCACTCTTTTGCAACCACAAACTAAAGAAATGGTACAACCAAGAAATTTACCAACAAATGTTGAATCTCAAGGGCGGTGGTTGGGTCAAAATACCTAGGATCATTGGTTTCATTTACAACACAAGCAGAATCTGTAACCTTTATTAATTGAGGGGAAATTGCAAATCTAATCACAATACGTTATTGTTGGTTTTCCTCCTAAATTTCAACCAAAGGATGGTGTATAGGTCCAACAAGAATCAAAACCACAAGAGAAATATCTACTCTTAGATCAAATTTTATGCTTGGAAAAATAGAAAGTGGTAGATAAGCATGTCATAAATATTGATCAAACGAACATGCATTAACCTTATCAGCCATAGTTTCCACCTAATGATGAATTTTTTTCAACTCTAAATACTAAAAACATTAATAGCACATCAACTAATTGAGCTATGGATTCTAGTATGCTTCAACCTTTCTTTCAGACAAAAATTGAATTTTTATTCTAGGGCTTTGATTATCAACTTCTTTTTCTCCAATTCTAAGTTTGTTTTTTCTACTTGCCTTAATAAATACATCTTTCCATGCCATTTCTAGGGTGTCTCATGGGTTCATGCTTCGAGTTTCATTATTACATATCCCTTTTGCAAACACTTTTAATCTATTGATTTGGCATTTTGAGTATCAATTTTATGCTTTTATGATGAGCTCTGTTGGCACAATTTACAAGTGAGCAACATGCTTTTGAAAATGAAGACCTTTATTATTAGGTACTTCAATTTTTTGCCTAATTATCTCTTTTGAGGTTTCAACTTTGTAAGTTTGTAGGCATGTAGTTTTTGGGTGTACTCAGAGCCATAGAGTATAATTTCAGTGTAGATAGAAGGGAAAGATGATATAGTCTATAATTTTGTGATAGCTTTTGAAAGGTGTTTTTTAGAGTACACAATTATGCATAATAATCAAATTCTATTGCTAGTATAGATCTATTTCTATTCCGCACCATCTAATGAAGTTGTAGAGTTGTCAAGATGCCCATGTCTATAGCTACAATGCCTTTTATAGCTCTAATTCCTCGCGGGGCAGCACCAAGTAGTACTAGAATGACTTGCAGTGAAATTATATTTTTTGAATATTCTATTCATTGTATTTTATTATTAATCCATATATTTTCTTGTTATATATCTATAGAATGTTGTGCTAACAATTATGATTGATAAAGTGGGAGAAGTAAGCCTAGTGGAAAGTCAAAGAAATGACTAAAATTTCTGGACTCAAGTAGTTCTTGAAAAATAAAACACTCTTGAGGTCAGCAATTATTTTTAAGCCAAGTTTATATTTTAACTTTTGAGTTTGTTTCATTCCAGTAGATCTTTGTGAGATTCTTTCTTTTCCATCTTCCATTATAACCCTTATTTTTCATATCATTTATTTTCACTTTTTGTTTTTTCTTCTTGCAACTTTTGTCAATGTGCTTGTAATGCAAACTAGGTGAATCACTTCAATACAATCTCAATGTCAATTATATGTCTATATAAATTTTAATCTAAAATGAAAAATAAACATAATATCAATGATACAATTCTCTTGTTTATGTTAGCTTCACAGTGATTCTCAATGCTGCATTTGCGTGGAAAGTAGCATTGAATTGTAGGACTGATTTCTAGATCCAACTGCATAAGAACTTTTTCCCAAAGTTTTAATCTTCGCTAATACACTCATCATTAGGTAAGAAACTAAGAAATTATTGGTATTCATGTGACATGGGATTATTTCTAATTATTCTACAAATGTTTGCAAATGTTGTATTTTTTGTTCTTACAAATGGTTCTATAATGGATTTTCCAATGACATCATTCACTTCATCCTTATAATGCACATTGAATAACTTCACCATTGAGTTTAAAGTATCACTAGTCATCCCCCCTTAGGCTTTGCTACCCTTGAAATATAGATGGAAAAACTTGAAATTGTGTTTAATGGGAAGTACTAGTATATATAGTATGATTATTCTTTAAAGGGTACTAGCTCAATGTAAGAGCACCTACTTTACAGGTAGGAGGATGGTGGTTCAATTCCATCATGCCCTAATATGAGTAAATTAATGAATAAATATATGATTAAGTTAAGGACTAAATATATGAATAAAAAAATGACTAAATAAATGACTAAATAAATGACTAAATAAACAACTAAATAAACAACTAAATCAATGACCAAATAAATAACTAAAAAATGACCAAATCAATGACTAAAATAGTTTAGTCATAAATTTGGTCGCGAGATAAATGCCCAACAATAAACTACTAATGGTCACATGATCAAAATTATTCATTTATCTACAATTTTTAGTAGTTTATTTAGTCATATATTGTTGTTTTTGTATTAGCGTCAAGTAGTTGGCCATGTGATGACACTTCTGGAGTATGTAGCCTAAGTCTCCTCCATAGTTTCTGCATTTTTGCCTCTGGTGGTGTGTCTTTGGTATTTCAGTATTATCTAGAGGTTGGTATGTGTTTGGTATTTGGTATTTGGTATTTGGTGGTTGGTTTTTGGTATGTGATTTTGGTATTGGTACTTTTTGGTATTTTGATTTTTATTATCTTTTTCTAGTTATTAGTTGGTGGTACCTTTTGAGATAGAGAGCTGACAGGATCTATTGTTTAGTTGTTTTGTTGTGTTGGATTTTGTGATTGTTATCCGAGTGGGGTATGTTTTTATCTCCTCAGTATGGTGGGAGTGGACCTTTGGTTCCATGAGGTTAGGTGGTAGTGATTATTTTATCATTTGAGCCGATTCTAACGTTCTTGTACCGGTGTTGGATGATCCTTGTAGCATTTAACTTCTTCTTTTTCTTCATTGAAGGCTTGTTCATATCTATCTTATGATGTTTATATTTTTACATTGTATCAGTGTACCAAATGTGATTCTTTTAGGATATTATACTATACTTTATATTTGGTTATTAGTGCATACCCTACAACTTGTGCAGTGGATGTTGGTTATCATGTGTACCTTATGGTATCAATTATATTCATGTATTTACTCATGAAATGATGTACTTATTATTCTTTATGTATAGTTATTAATGTACTTAGTTTAATTATTAACTCTCATAAATTCTACGTCATGGAACCCTTGAGATTTGTAAGTTGAAATTGAGTTGTACCTATGTACCTATTTTTTATCTTATGTTTTATTTCTTTTGCATTGTTATCATTGTTGTTTTGTAAACTTTTAAGAAAAACATATTATGTAAACTTAGTAACATGTTTTAGGTTAACTTCTCTTGGGTTCCCTAGTAGGGCCTTACACTTGGTATCAGATCCTGAGCTTCTACACTGGGAGCTCTAGGAATTTGTACGCCTATTAGATGTCTAAATAGTTAAAATTTGAAATAAAAACTTAGACATATAACACTTTTTATTTTAGACTATTGTTTTATGATTATACACCATGTCTTTATTATTTCTGACTTGTTTTGAAATATCATTCTTTTCATTTGAATATTGTAGGAAAGATATTAGTCACTGAGACTAGATCTGTTGGTAGAGGTCATAGTGGAGGCCATGGTAGAGGACATGGAAGGGGTAGGCTTCATAGCCCTCCTTTGAGTCCTATAGTTGCAAGTGTGCATGAGGAAGACAAGGGAGAGAACGATGGTGAGAAACATGGTGATTTAGAGGAGCCTAATACTAGGAAAATACTTCAGACTATTCTAGAATGTCTACCTATTCATAACAGGGGTGAGAGGGAAGATTCACACCATTATAAGAATGAGGAGAGATGAAGATCTAGGAGTCCTAGGAGGAGGGACACTATAGTTGATCAGGGGGTTGTCAAGGTTAATCAGATGAGAGACCTCCTTAGATCACAACCTCCTCCCTTTAATAGTCTGGGTACAGGTTTTGAGGCAGAGATGTGGCTCATTGCATTGGATCGGTATTTTTATATATAAAAATTTGATACCAACATCAAGGTGAGGTGTGCCATCACGAACCTCAAAGGTTTTGTAGCTACTTGGTGGAAAATTAAGGAGAAAAAGTTGAAGCTTAGTATGGATACTATCACTTGGAAATTATTTCTTGAAAACTTCTAAGAATGCTTCTTATATGATCAATGGCAGCAAGAATGCACATATGAATTCCATAATCTATGATAGTTATCTATGAGTGTTCATGAGTATGAGTGTTGTTTCTTTGAGCTCAAGCCATATGCAGGTTATAGAGATAAGTCACCACTAATGGTACAACATTTCATTAGAAGGCTTAGTGATCACATCGTTGGGAGTGTTACAATTTTTGAGCCTAAGACTCTTAGGGAAGTGGTTATTAAGGCTACTTTGGTGGAGGTGAACTTGGCTAGAGGTCATGGTGGGAAGATTGGAGTTCAATTTAGTTGTCCCTTTTCAGGGTCTAAGGGAAATTAGTCTTAGGGAGATAAGCAATATAGGAGTCCTTCTACCTTCTCAAAAGGTAATCAGAATCAACAGAGTAGGAAATTCTTCCATGGTACTACTAGTGGTTCTTAGTTAGGGAACTATCAAAATTGGCAGTGTAGCATGCGCAATCAAAATGATCATCTAGCTCAGAGTTTGCATTAGGATTTTAGTAGAGGTAGCTTCCAGCAATCTAGTACACCTTCAGTTGGGAGAGGTGTTAGTAGAGGAGGTTTTTTTTCTTGTGGGAAGCATGGTCACATTACTATCAATTATCCTCAATGATTGACACAATTCTCAAGATAGAGGCTGATAGCTTCTGAGCCTACAGTTGGAGATTCTGATAGATCCCACAGGGTGTTTGCAAGAGGGAATGATCTGCGGATTTCATTCCATGGATCAGGAAAGGGTCTAATGTGACCTTCACATTGAGTCTTTTATGACTTAGTAGGATACATCAAGATTATGATATTTATATCTCTATTTTGTTTGTAGGCTTCTAGAAGTAAGCCTAATTTTAGGGGAGGTAGATGTAGTGCCCACCCATAGTTTTCTTTTCAATTTTATACTACCAAACTCTTTTAGGCCACTTTCATTTGTGCATTGGTTATTTCAAAGATACTTGAGGATATGAATGTATGACATTACATTGGATAGTTGTGAGATATCATGTGTTTATAGTTAGATGATTTTGGTTATTTTCATGTTGATTAATTGCATATGATGATGTTATATATGATTATTTCATGATGATGATTTGTATTTTGGGATATAATTTATATTAATGAGTTCATTGATGTTTATGGTTTCACTGACCACATACTTACATGTGTATGGTTAGCGTGTATAATTTAATTTTATGTTTAACGTGTCTGATGTGGTTGAGGGATGAAGTCGTAGTCACCTGCTTGTAGGATCCACATGATATATTGATCCCTACCATTGCCTGTTATATATTTATACATGTACATGCTCATCTTTTATGCAGGATTTCAGGTATCAAACATCGACTTCCTTGAATTGCCAGTATGAGTATGCCCTATCACAATATCTCAATTGTAAGAGAGGGAAGATAACATACAGATCTAAATACCAACCCAAGTCATTGATTGTCTAGAAATAATGGACAAGTATCTAGTTTTCTACTCATCTGAATTCATTAAGGTGATGTGAATTCGTTAGTCCTTGGAGTTTGTTTGTTATTTGAGTTAGTTAATTTTCATGTGTTGTAAGTCAAGTGAGTTTGTCGTGTAAAATAATTAAATTAAGATTAAGTATGAGATTAGAATAATTATATCTTATGAATATAGGAATATTAATACAAGGATATTTAATTATTAAGAATTAATTAAACATATTTATTTAATTAAAAGACTTAATTAAAAAGGTCCATTTGAGAAAATAAAGGCTTTAATTAATTATTAAATCCAAAATTAGAATTAAAGATAAAAAAAGCTAATTATTAATTATATAATTAATAATATGTTAAAAGAATACTACTTTTTAGTTATTATTGTTATGCAATTAGTTGCACAATCAATTAAACTAAATTAAAGATAAAAGTAAATTCAAGTTTAGTGAATTGACAAAAATAAGAATTATTTATTAAATTAATTATTTTTACTCAATTCAAGGTTGAGTTCTTTTTTTTTGCATGAGTTTAGGAAACCCTAGGTTGGATAGGTTTTCTTTATTAGGAATATTTTGGCCATTATCCTTTACACATATTTTCAAGTTTTGGCTCTGAGGTTGATTTGAAGGAAATTGTGAAAGCTTGAAATTTTTAGGATTGTTGGATTGTTCTTCGTGGCTACTGTCATTTGGTAGTTTAAGGTAGAGTTTGAAACCCTCGTAGATTTGGTTCTTTTAAAAAAAAGGTTTGTTTTCTTTGTGTACACTAGATTTTGTTGATATTTATTTTGGAATTCTCCTCTTGCTTAAATTTATGATTTGAAAGCTTTTGATTGTAAAAAGATCTTATATTGAATCAGTTAGGGTTTTTTAAATTTTTTTGTTGAAAATCCTAGGGTTTGAATCAAATTAAATCATTTAAATAAAATTTGCAAATGACTATAATTACCTTGTAGATCTAAGAAGAAATTTGCTTCCTTGTAGAAATCAATCATCTAAATTCTCATTAATTAATCATGTGTGTGTGTGTGGAATTTCTTTTTAAAAAATATATATAAAAAATGGGGGTTTGTTGTTTTTGTATTAGAGAAAATCTCTAAAAGGAATTGTTTTAAAATAAATAAATAAAAAAAATAATATAGGGAGGTAGGGGTTTTCCTTCCTCCACCCCCAACAACATTAAGCTACCGCGACAACCAAGGGGTGGGACCCATGTTCTCCCCCCCCCCCCCCCTTTAAAAAAAACTTTTGGTTATATATATATATATATATATATATATATATATATATATATATATATATATATATATATATATATATATATATATATATATATATATATATATATATATATATATATATATATATATATATATATATATATATATATATATATATATATATATATATATATATATATATATATCGAGATTTTATAAATAGAAATGTCATTTATAATTTGGGGAAATTAATAAAGTTTTTTTATAAACACTTAGTATTTTAGTTATGCATGTGATTGTTATATGAACATTTTATAGTCAAATTGGACGTTAGTAAACAATTGAATTGTGTTATACATCTAAGGTTAATTTGGTGTATTTGTTGGGTGCTTTATTACTTTATTTGGTGATGTTTATATGGGAATTGTGTTGACTTTTGGGTGGGTATACCAAAGACTTGGGGGTTATTGTTGTTTATTTTGACATGTGTATTTTTTAGTATTTTATAATGTTGACTTGATCATGATTATTCCACCCAACCAATTTTCTAAACTCATTAATTGTGAACTCTTTGAGAATGTGTTATATGATGTCATGGTTCAAGGACCAATATGGACTTGTAATGTTATGGTTTGAGGACTGTATCATCAGAAAATGGAAGCACTTCCATTTAGGACTGGTTTATCCCTTTGAGTAAGTGGTTTGGGGTCATGTTGAACGCCTTGAATGGGTCTTTGACTCAGATCTGGCTTTTTCCCCTGTTCTGCCCAATTTTCCACTTTCTTCCTACCTAATAATGGCAACCTACTCTGATAATTTGAGGTTCTTGACCTTAGGGTCAAGGTTGACCTTTTGGGTCAGGGTCGACCCTAACCCAGGGTTCAAATTTTAAAATCAGAAGGTTTCCAGATGTCGAGTTTTAGAAAGATTTATTTTCCCATTTCCGAGTCGGATGTTTCGGGGCTTGAAATGGTAAAATCTTAAATGATATTTAATTTAGGTCCACTTCCAAGGGTATAGGCTTAATGGAAATTTAATTCTCCTATGTTGGCCTCTCTATAAGTTTGTGCCCTAGACTAGTATATAAGGAAGCCTTCTCCTCTCATTTTAATCCTAACAAAAGCAAGCGATCCTCATCCATCTAGAAAAATCAAGCAATCAAGGAGCAAGAAAGAAGGAGAAGGAAAGAATTAAAGTATTCATCTATCTTCAAGCATTCAAGCATTCAAGATCCGATTCATCAAGGAGATCCATTGGTAGCCATTGAAGAATTCAATCTCTATGGAGCCCTCTTGTTGAAGATTTCTCCCTCTATATCCATTCAAGCTTCTTCCTATTCCAAGATCCATTCAAGATTGGTGTTGAAGATCTAAAGACAATTGATTTGAGACATCATAAATTTAATTATACATTCATTTTGAGCATCCATACTTATGGATTCAAGGATTCGAATCCTCCACAAGGGTTTCAACATAAGCAAGGTGAATTGTTCCATTTACTTTATTTATTACTGCAATTTCAATTCAATTTCATGGTTAATTCCAAAATCAAGGATTGACCAAGGAAAACCCCTCATCCAAACAACAAAACCATTTTTCTTGTAGGAACAGGTACAAAACAATGAATTACATAGCAGATTTGGACACCCTTTTCAGAAAACTTTTGGGATCTGCGAATAAAATTTCCATAGGAGCAGCGTAGGTCAAGGTCGACCTAAAGGGGTCAAGGTTGACCTTTATTTGGGTCAAGGTTGACCTTTCTTAGAAAAGGAAAATATTTCTGGGTTTTCTCTGTCTCTGTTTTCTTGTCCCAAGTCTGCTTGTAGAATTTCTAGAAACTCAATACAGACACCAAAAAACAACATTTTCCAGATCTGCTATACTTTGAGGTTAATATTTGTCTTCAATTCAATTAAGATTTTAATACTCTTTTCCATAAAGAAATATAAGGTTTTCCTCTTTCTTCATATTCTTCATCGATTGATTCATTTATGCATTGACCATTTTTTTGTGGTTAATCTATTTGGATCTTTCTTTGGGAATTTGGGGTTAAGAAGAAGATCTTACCTCCCCCAATCCTATCTATTCATAGAGATCATTCATACCACACAACATTCACATACATTACATATTGCATTTTGGTGATTCCACTTTTTATCCATTACATTTTTGGTGAACCCGTGATAGACAACTCTTTCTTTAATGGTGTTAGATCTTGCATGTATTAGCCTTCTTTTATGTTCTTGCATTTACATTTCAAAATAAAAATAAAAATCATATAAAGAAAAAATACAAAAAACATTTATTTTTTCATGCCTTGTGTTTTCCTAATTTAGTTCATTTTTATTGCATTGGTATATGAGCTTTACTCCCTCTAGTCCTACTTATAATATTTCGGTTAGAAGAAGTCATAGACTTATGGGTTTCTTTGATCATGAGTCTTCCTCTCCTCTCCTTAGGATCCTGGATGACAATTTGATTACTCATGATTACAATCCTACTATGGAGTATAACTCTTCTCACTCATGTCATGATGAGGATGATGCTTTAAGAGTTCCTCTTGAACAAGTCCAAAAAATTTCAACTGAACTTGATAAAATGGGAAATTGGCTTATTCGAGAAAACTATAATCAAGATTTTATTCAAGCTATAGATGCTCTTAAGAAATTCCTTCATGATAGTGATCAAGGTGTTAATCTCTTGCGTGATATTACTCATCTTGTGGATTTAAATGTTAAACCTTTAGCTCAAGAAGCTCAAGAATTAGGATTCACTCCTCCTATCACTAGTGTGGAACCTTCTTCCATTCCTTTACCTAGCATTCCTACTTATACTCCTCCTTTAGTGGGTACATCGGTTCCCTCTCTTCCTATGAGTGTTCCACTAGTGTCTCTACCTACTTCAAAACCTTCTTATCACAGTGTTCCTTTTACTTATTCTAATCCTCTTCCAACTATGGTTCCAAGTTTTTGTCCGATTGTGTCTTCCATTCCCGCCACTTCCTACACTTTCCCTAGTATTTCTAATGTTTCAATGCCTCCTATTTCTTCTAATGATTCCACAATCATTAGTTTGGCTCAAACTGTGTCTTCTTTAAAACAACAACTTGTGTCTTTAACTCAATCCAAGTTTAGTATTCCTACATGTGACATGGGTAGTCCTTTATCCCTAGACATGATCCGTGCTCCTATTCCTCAACAAGCTGATATGCCTCATCTTGAGAATTACAATGGTAAGGGAGACCTTGTCACTCATGTTAAAACATTTCAAATCCTTTATAGTGACTATGCTCATGACCATAGGATTTTAGCCAAGTTTTTTTCTAGAACTTTTCATGATAAGGCCTTGCAATGGTATTGTTCCTTGCCTCCTTATTCTATTGATTCTTTTCCAAAACTTGCTAATTCTTTTATCCGATAGTTTCAAAATAACATTGGTTTGCAAGTGTCCTTAACTAATTTGATGCATTGTAAAAAAAATACTAAAGAAAAATTGACTGAATTTATTGGTAGATTTAAGCATTTGTATGCTCAAATTTCTTATCATGTTCCAGATATTGATATTCAGCTTATGTTTATTTCAAATTTATAAAAGGATATTAAAGATAAGATTCTGCTCATTGAATTTACCTCTTTTCAACAAATTTGTGTAGTGCTTCATCATTACCAATTACAAGTGAGTCAATTTGAGAGCAACACTCCAATGGCTCATGTTCCAGTTGATAAGAGTGATGTTGCTCCTAATCCCAACAAGTTTCAAAAACCTAACAACTATGTCAAGATAAATAAGCAAGCAAATGCAGTTTTTGATCAAGTTGTTGTTCCATCCTACAATGTCACTTCTGCATCCACTGCTTTTCATCTGAATCATACATTTACTCCTATTTCTGAATCTTTACATTATATTATGAATAAATTTTTGACTGTTAATATGATTAATTTACCTCCTATTCAACCTCTTTTACCTACTACGATGGCATCCAAATCCTTTGATTCCAAAGCCTTTTGTCAATACCATCGTCAAAATGGCCATGATACTGAGAAGTGTTATTCTTTAAAACATAAGGTTCAAAACTTAATTGATTCTAATGCTTTATCTATTGATAATTTTGATGGTAGCAAGAACAAATATGTCTCCCCTCCTAATCAAAATCTCCAAATCTATACGAATCCTTTGCCTACACATGATACTAATACCATTGTTCATCCATCTTCTATGGATATTGTTTATGATTCAAAGATGGATGATCTCAATCATATTGTTAACCATGTGGAGCATGTTGTTTTGTCTCAACCTTTATCTCCACCCTAGCCTCAAAATCAACCTCAACTTCAAGTTCCACCTCAACCGAAGCCTAAACCTCTAAAATAACCTAAGAATAAAAGACCTAGGGAACTCTTGATTACCTTTGATGATTCTGAGACTATTAAATCTCTTGATGGTCCCCTCTACATTTATGCTAGGATTTCTAAGATACCTATGTGCAGTTGTCTGGTTGATCCTACATCCTTAGTCAATGTTATTACCGAAGAAAATATTTTTATGAAGAACTTACAATGTGATTCTTATAATAAATATGATGTGTGGATTGAAACTTGTAATGGTTTTCTTTATCCATCATTTGGTTCTATTAACTTGTCTGTTGAACTTTGTGGTAAAGTTATGAACACTACCTTCATCATTGTTCCTACTTCTGATTAGTTTCAAGTTAAGTTTGGTTTGCCTTGGTTGAACACCATGCATGTCGTTGCTTCTCCTATCCATAAGTTTCTTAAATTCATTCATGATGAAGAAGTGAAGGCGATTAATCATAGTTTATATCAACCTTCTAGGACAAGGGATTGTGCTACCCTTGACTTATTTTGGCCTTCATTACCAAATTCATGTCCTTCTCAACTTGATAATATTTTTCACTCTTATCAAGCCTATAAACATTACAAGATTCTTGAGTTAAGCATGCTTCAAATAGATCTTAACCTTGGTATTTTGCCTACGCCTTCCATACCTCCTTTATCCATGGCTTCTAGTTCTGTTAATCAAGCTTCTAGTGTTGCTTTTTAGTCTACTAATAATCCTATTAATCCTCCTATAGAAGCTGTGAAGGAACCAGTTGTTGTCCCTCCTAGTTCTCAACATATTCCAAACAAGACAAAACATAACCAATCTTCCAATGAACATCTTAAGAAGCATCAGGCTCAAGCTAAGGCCCGTGCTTCTATTCTTCAAAGTTCTTTACCTTCTTTTGACCAGGCTATGCTTGATGTGTTAGAAGAAGTTAATGTTAATAATGATGTTTTGATTATGTAAAAGCAGGTTTTGAAAGGACCCTAAACCTGATGTTGTTAATAATGATGTTAAGATGAATTATTATGATGATTCTATTTGTATCTTAGATTCTATTTTGATTAATCTTGTTGAATAAGATACTCTTGATGATACTAATGACGCTAATGATGAATATGAGACAATTGAAATTTATATTGATTTACCTAATATGCTTTCAATGCAGTTGATAATTCTTACCCAAAATTATAGCATTTAGAAGAATAAACACAAATAAGAAAAGATTACATTTTTAGGGTCTAATTAACACTATCTTTCAGGTATTATTGATTAACATTTCATTATTACATTCATTATCAGATTTCATTATTGTACTCTAAGTATTGATCACATTTCAAATTTTCAAATTCATAACTGATCATTACATTGTGCATTCAAACTGAATGTAGTATACAAGTGTCCTTTCACATTTCACATTTCATATTTCATGTCAATCAAAAAGTACATTCATAGAATATAAAGCATGATAGAATTATGGAGTAGGGATCCCATTCATTGCCTTGTTGTCTGTTTGTTGTCAGCTGGTTGTTTGTCAAGTCCTAGGTTTTCAGGTCCAGGTCTTCATCTTCACTAGGTCTTTAGGGTTTTCACCTACATCATGAGAGAGAAAATGATGTTAGATCCAACTGGATCTAAGAAATGCATGAAACACAAACAACATACAACAAAAAACAATTTTCAATGTTGCATATCTTCTGGTAAATTCAATGCAATAAGAATATGTGCATCCACACTAACTGGAAGATAGTATTAAAGGGACTTGTTTTTTAAAACATGAAACCTTTTACTATTAATGGTCATTATGATGTATTTTGTCCTTTTTATAAATCAGAAATCTAAATGAAAGGGATTTAGTGTTTCTAACTGAGAAAGCTTTTTCAGAATCAGTAGGACCTTGTTAGATTAGTGAACACAATAATCTAAATTTTGATTCACAAGTGTTCATTTTTTGGCATTTTCATAAACTGAATTACTTATTATGTTCATGTATAGTCTTAAAATGGAAGCACTTCCATGTTAAGAGAATTTCTCCTTCTGAGTAAGTGGTTTAGGTTCATGATTGGCATCTTTGCATTCTCCCTTGTCTTCTACTTCTTCTCTACACTTGATTTCTTCATTCTAGGTGAAATTAGGGTTAAGGTCTTAAGGACTTTCCTGATTTTCTCTCTTCCATGGCTCCATTTTCTAGGTAGGATTTAGAAATGAGACCTCCTAGTCCTTCATCACATCATTCCAAGGATTTTCTATCTGTTCCTGACACTGGGTCCTGTTCAGATATCAAATCCTGCATTTCTGGCATCTCCTGGAACCTCTTCTGCAAATCCTAACAAAGTTAGGGTTTGAGGTCAGGGTCGACCTCGACCTTGACCTCTTCCTGCCAGGATTTCAAAATCTCATTTCTTGCTAATTTGGTTTTCGGGAAAGTTATTTCTCCACTTCCGAGTTGGCTGTTTCGGGCTTCGAAATGGTAAATCCTTTAATGGTATTTAATCAACGTATATTTTATAAAGGTGAGGACCTAATTGGGATTTAATTCTTCAAGGTGGCCCATCTAGAGGAGTGTGCCCTAGATCACTATAAAAGGAGGCCTTCCTCTCTCATTTTCATATCTCATCTCAAGCATTCTTCTCTCAAGCTCTCAAGGTGATCAAGCAAGCATTCATTCAAGCATTCAAGTCTTCTTCTCCATCCAAGTTCTCCATTGAAGATCAAGGATTCAAGCATTCAAGCTATTGAAGGGATTTGGCTCAAGCATTCAAGATTTATCATACAAACCCTAGATCTAGCCACCATGGTGGTGTGATCTTCCTTCAAGATCCTTTGTTCATCTTCAAGATCCATATCATTGTTTCCTCAAGGTGGATTTCAAGCATACAATCATGGAGGTTTGATGATGTTATGTTTAAGCTTTCATATCAATATATTTGATTACATTCCAAATACATTAGCATATCTATTGAATTGCATAGCTTCATTGTTAGATTCATTTCTACTACTTGCTAGCATTCTCCTATTTCTGAGAGTGAATTTGGATACCCTTTTCGGCAATCTTTCAGGATCTGCGAATAGAATCAGAATCTGACTTCAAATAAATAGTGTGGTCTTTGACCTTTTAAAAGGTCAAAGTCGACCTCTGTGAATTTGGAGAAAAGATTTCTAGGTTTTGTCCGCCTCGACATTTCCAGTCTAGATTAGGTGATAGAATCTTCAAAAATTTCATACAGAAGCTAGAATTCAACATTTTCCAGATTTGCCCTAATTCAAGGTTAGTATTTGTACTTCAATTATTTCAAATTTCAAGCTTAATCCAACTACAGGGAAGTATATGGTTTCTCTCTCTCTTTCATATTCTTCATAGATTGATTCAATTGTGTATCAACCTCTTGGTTGATCAAATTGGATCTCTCCTTTGGGAATTTGGATTTAGGAGTGAACCTTACATTTTCCCCACACACATACACAAATAGAGGTGATTCCAAATTTCCTCTATTCAGATCACTAACCTAACAAGATAATAATATTGTTGTTTGAAGATCTTAACATAATATATTGTTGTGCTCAAAGTTGACTAGTTTTCACATCACAGTCAGAGAAAGAAGACACAGTGCAAAGTGCCTGACAAGTTGCTATAGTAAAGTGCCATATTGCTACAAAACAATGAAGTTCAATTGCCAAGATACAACTACATAATCACTGCTATTACATATTTTAAAGTACCATGTTAAATATTATTGCTGAATTCAAAATACATTATCAATGAGTTCACTGTTGTTACTGATTAACAAAAGAGAAATGCTATAGAACTCATCTTAAATGTCATGAAAATGTTATCAATATGTATTTAATAGATGTCACGAGCCCGTACTTGAACTTCATTGAATTTCATTCTAATGTCTTTGAATGTCACGAGCCCATGCTCGAACTTCTTAGATAATAAATAAACATTTTTTTCATCTTATTGCATTTCTTATATCAAAGATTCATATTTAGCATCAAACAGAGGAGAGACTGTATTCAAGCATGGTAGTTTACACTAGTAATGCTTAATGGTGTTCATTGGTATTAGTGTTACAAAATAATGTTGTTAATATAACTGTTCTTTTTATTCAGCTAAAGCACTCTGAAATAAAATGACTGGTGCATAAGAGATAGTGATGTTTAGGCACAGGTGACAACAATTAATAACTAGTGTTAAAAGAGAATAAAAAATATGGTCACTATTTTTGCAACAGTCAAGCTTTGTAGTCCATTTTATTCAGCTACGACACATTGAATTTAAAATAAAATGACTAGTGTGTGACATCAAAGACTAGTGTACAGTGAATTAATTTCTTGCAAGGATTCAATATGCAACAACAGTGATAGTGCTATCAAAAGAGCATTAAAATAGTGAACTTAAAAGAGCTTGTATCTATCTATGGAACTATGAGCAGAATGAAAAATGACTGGTGTATTACAAGTTTTCCCAAACTATAGTACAAATACAGCCGAGCTAAGAAGATTATATGTTTAATAAAGGATCTCTGAGCTAACATTAAAATAAAAGACTGATAAAGTGATTGGTTTATGTGTAGTTTTCCAGAATAACAGTGCAAGATAAGCCACGACTTTTAAATTTCAAGTGGGTTTTCATTTTATGCAATTAAATGTTCAGTCACAATAGCTTGAAGGAAATAAACTACCATTTCTTTTCAACATTTTAATGTATATCAAAAGGAGAGGAAGATAAACAGAGAATAAAATGATGTATTCAAGCTACATACAAGGGTACAAAATCGAGCTATATGAGTTTAGTGAACAAAAAAAACCCTTTTTCAAAGTAAATGGAGGGTACATTAAGGACTTATCTACATGTTTCATGGGATAGTTCATGTCCATTAGTCCAAGCTCGAGAACAAGTTACAGCTACCACGACACGATCCAAAGTTGCCGCTAAAAGATGCCCAAGCTTATAACTAAATATATAGTTCCACATCTTCCAGCCACAACCTAGGTTAAGCCAAGACCACTAGAGTTTACCCTCATTTCAAGCCACGATTCATTACACATGGCTCAAGCTCAAACCCAAGTGAAACCCACAAATCATGGAGGCTTTCGTTCACTATCAAGAATAAAGACCCACATCAAAAAAGGGAGAACGAACCAAAATTTCATTGCAGGAGTTAATACCAAAATGAATGTAATCATGCTTACCATCATGAGGTGAGTTCAAAGCTCATAGCCAAAGGCCAGTCATAGTGAGTTCAAACCGAGATTCAAGCACCTAGGTTTCAACTCACAGTCGAGCTCAAAGATCATAGTTGAACATCATTCATGGGCTGTGATTTGTTCAACACAACTCGAGTTCACAATAAAACCAAGCTAAAGACCAGTCTAAGTCAAGACGTGACTCAAGATTAAATAGTAATGCTTGAGCTCAAGGTTGAGTCATAGCCAGGCCATGATTTAGGATGAGAAAGGAGACATGGTTTGAATAACACCAATCAGAGTTCGTAAACAAAGTTTGAGCCTAAGTATTAACCTATAGTTGAACATCATTCACAAGTCATGAGTTATCCAATCATAGTCTGAGTTCATAGCTTGAGGCCAAGTTGCAAGATGAGAAATGAGCCACAATCGGCCAAGAACAATCAAAAGCTAAGTTAATAGCTAATCCAAAGCATGCACAAGCTGAGCTTCAAAGCTTGAAGTAAAACTCAAAGACCAAAGCTAAAATCGTGCTAGGTGATCTCTTGATCATAGGAAAAGAAACCCAAGCCTCCATATATCAAAATGTCAGTTCAAAAATGATGCCAGAGAGATCTATTAAAACACAGAGACTGAATTCATGCAAGTCAAGCCGAGTTCATCCCAAATTCTTGCATATTTTTGCTCATAGTTAGGGTTTTTCCCCTATTCTTCTCAGAGACACTAAACATAAATGCTAAGTCCAAGAACAAAGAGGATTTTTGAGTTTTTGGAATCAACTGAAAACTGAATTCAATGCCATAATTGCAGATGTCTACATCCTGGTAGAGCTCAAGAACCATAGTGCACTACTTTGTGTTTTACATAGTGTGCAAGTGGATGGAATGGTCATGTCAACCCTCTTACACTTTGCATTTCATAGACTTAGGAGATGTTCTTAAGTTTAGATTTTAGGTAGTGTAGGCCTTTATTTATTTTGAGTTTTATTTCAAATTAAATAAATTAAATGTTTGGTTAAAAAATTGTAAAAGGATTTATATCCTTAACTTGGAACCAACATTTAGGGCTTTAGTGATGGCATAATATTTAGGCTAGGATTTAGGCATGAATTTAGGCCAAATTAGGGCAAATGATAGATGCTTGAATTTTTGAATTTGAGGCATAGGAAGCATATAAAAATGATTTTTATTATCAATTTTAGTGGTTGTAGATTTTGGAGAGAAGGCTGAAAGTGAGCATATTGTTCCTCGATGCCTTGGAGATCTGGTTTTGTAACCTACTTGTTAGATTTTTGGAGGATAATAAAGCAGATGATCTATTTCCCCACATACTTTTGAGTTTTGATTCAAAATCTTGTTTTCATCATTCTTCATAAGTGTTCATTCATTTTGGTAGCCAGAAGAAGTGAATGATTTCCTATTCCTCCTCTAAGTGAACAACATCTGAGCCTTGTGTAGAATATGTATGTTTGTTGATAGATTAAGCTATTTGTGGTCTATACCCTAGTAGTAAGGTCTAATTAACCTATATGTTGATCAGTGATTCAAGGTGTCAAAATTTTGGTATATGAATTGGGGTTACTGTTTTGATTTCCAAGCAAAGTCTGATTTCATTTTGGTGTATCACCCCATTTTCCCCTTCAGTTTTAAAGTTCCTTTTCCCTTTTCCCACTAAGTTTTCAATCAGGAGGTGATATCCCATATCAAATAGGAACCGGCCTAGAATCCGGAGACTCCTTCTTAATTAGAGTCCACCCACAACTTGAGAAGGTTTCCATTGTTAGGATAGACTATCATCAAGCCCTAATGCCTAAGTTGGGGTGGTATTTCTAAACCTCAACAGTTTTTGGCATGCTCGATGGGACCTTGTGACACATGAATCGAATCCAAACAAGGAGTGTTAAAGAGTTTGAGTATTTACAGTTGTCTTTCACTAGGAGAGGTAGAACTATCGAAAGGGAGCCTAGAGGTCCTAGAGAGCTTTCTGTTTAGCTTGTTCAAAGAGGTAGGAGACCTGGGAGACCAAGTTAAGATTTGAAAGAATTTCAAATCCTCCCTCTTACTGCATTGAATTTCTATATTCAGAAAAGGAGGTTTTTGAATATCTTGGAGCATCTCAAAGTAAATTTGTTCCTGAATAGTCACCATTGGTAAATCAAACTGTACCATCCATTTTCAGTACAACACATCAAGGAATGGTGAGAAATCTACCATTTGTGCCATTCAACCAAGGTAGTCCTATAAGGATTGCAAATTACAACAATATTCTATTGGCTTCTCTGAAAGGCTTGCCATCACTTACTGGAGAAGGACAAGTAACTACCATTGAACACATCAAAGATGTTGCATCTCTTTGCAATATTCATCATGTCACAAAGGGGGATGTAGCTTTGAAGCTATTGGCTACATCACTAAAGGGTAAAGCCCTTGATTAGTTTAGAACTCTCCTAGTGGATTCTATTGCCATTTGGGATGTTTTGGGAGAGAGACTTTCCAAATTTTTTAAAGACAAGTTTGATAACTTGTCCTTAGTGGAGCAATTAACTACTATCAAGAGGGATCCACAAGAAGAAATGAGTGATTTTAATCTCCGTTTCCAAAAGACTTGGAATAAGATTCTTGCTACAGTAAGGCCTTCAGTTGAATATGCTTTTTTGTATTATTTGAAGAGTTTGAATAGTGATATCTTTGTTATGATTCAATCTATGGGGGGTACTTCATTGCCTCAAGCTTTTGATACCACTATTAGAGTAGAGAATATTCTTATACAGGAAAGAAAGGTAGCTCCTAGGCCTCCTATCCCTTTCTTTCCTAGAATTCAATCCAATATGCCATTGATTGTCCCACCTCTATCTGCTATCCCATCATTTACAGCCTTAGAAGTAGTCCATGTTGCTCCTCTGAATGAGTTGCAGAGCATTAAAGACAGCCAACAAAAGATAGAGAGTTTGTTGCAGTCCTTTGGTAATGAATTAGTGACTCTAAAAAGGAATCAAGCACAAGAAAATCTTGTAGCTCAAAATTAGTTTGTTGGTTCCTCATCCCAATACCCTAATCAGCCCAATCATCAAGCTAATAGACAGCAATTCCAAGGGAATAATAATGCTAATAGGTAAAATTGGAATCAAAGGCCTAATAAACCATATAATCCTACTCCCGTTAATGTTGTTAGGGATATTGTTCCTAGATAGAATAACATTGCTACTGATTGGTGTTTTCCATGCAATCAAGCTCATGATCAGTCAACATGTTCCAATGGAGTTCTTAACCAGGCTCTTATGGTTCAAAATTCAATGAATTCACAATAGAATGTGCCTATTGAAGAGGTTCAACAACAATTAGATCAGAGTATTATGGACACTGGTTTCTTAAATTGGCAAGAAGAAGAGTTTTGTGTCCTGAATGATGATTCACCCATTTCAGCGAATACTAGAGCCAAGAAGAGAGCTCTAGAGTCGGAACAATCAGCAGGTGATGTTCCTCCTATACCAGTTTCAATTCTAAAGAATTCCTCTTCTTCATCTAGTAAGGATCAAAATCAAAAGCATGCATATCAGAGTTCTCCTAGATCTCCACAAAAGGTATAGTTTGTTGTTCTTTATAATATTGTTGATAGTATGAAGAAGATGAATGTAACTTTGTCTATGTGGGGAACCTTAGCTATTCCAGGACAAGCTAAAATTTTAAAAGAAGGGTTGTCCATGTTGAAAGCCAACTCATAACAAGCTATTCAACAACCTTCTAGAATGGTTATGGCTAACTCATAGTCCTCCAAAGTTCAGGAAACAACAACTAAAGAAGAAAAGAAGTTTGCTAAAGTGCATCAATTAGCAGTACAAGAAAATAAAAAGGCTACAGATTTGAAGCAATCGACAATGAAAGTTGATAAAAAGCCAACAAATGTGCAAAAGACAACAGAAAAGGAAGGTAAGAAACTTAAAAATAATAAGCCTCCTCCTTTTTATGTTTCTTTGATCATTGGAAACAAATTAGTGCATAATTGTATGGTAGACAGTGGTGTAACCAGCACTATCATGCCTAAGAAAATAGTTGATTTATTGGATTTAAAGTATGAACCTCTTGAGAAAGGAGTTTTCCATCTTGATGGTACCTCAGTCAAAACCCTAGGGGTTGTTAAGAATGCAAGCTTGACTTTACACTCATGTCCAAATTTCTCAATCCCTCAAGATATTTATGTCATAGATCTGCCACCTTATTTTTCCATGTGTCTGTCAAGGGACTTTACAACCAAAATAGATGGTTATTTCTCATCAGATTGCTCTCACTTGTATTTTAGAACTAGATATGGTACTAAGATAACCATAAAATTAGAACTATTGGCCAAGGATCACATAGAACCTTATAATCCCAGTCCTGTTAATGCAAGTTGTGTGATTGTGTATTCAGATGAGATTAAAGATTATTCAGCTTATAATACACAAACTAAGGAGTATCCTAACATTGTGTTGGATGAATGGGCAACTAGAAATGATCAAAATGATGATATGTTTGATGTTGGTTTTGGTAAATATATAATTTTAGAGTCTGATGCAGTTTTGCCTAATCTGATAAAGGATCAAGATTCTGAATTTGAATTGTCTAACCAGTTATGGGATTTATATTTTGATTGATCTAGGCATAAAGAGCTGTTGGTGCAGGGGCTATGTTAGTTTCACCTAATGGTGACAAGTTTTATGTTGCATACAAATTATCTTTTCCATGTTCTAACAATGTGGCTGAATATGAAAGTCTGATTCAAGGTTTAGAGTGGGCACGAAAAAGGAGAATCAAATGCTTGAGGGCATTTGGGGATAGTGAATTGATAGTAAATCAGGTGAGAGGTGTCAATGCTATTAAAAATGATCTTTTGAAGTTGTACAAATCTAGAGTATCTGATATTCTGGATGATTTTGATGCATTTAACCTTATTTCTATACCTAGAAGGAAAAATCAGCATGTTGATAGGCTAGCTGGTATTGGTGCACATGTTTCAATTACTAAAAATAAAGGGCGGATCTATGATCAGTCACATGTCAAGATTTTTGTTAGGCCATATATTCAAGATAATGACATAAATTGGCAATTTTTTAACACTGATGAACATATTTTAAGTTTTGTGACTGAAACAAAATATTTCTTAGCTCCTAAGAATGACAAACTCAATCAACAAATGGAAGATCAAATCATACAGTTGAGGACTAATAAGCTTCCAAAAGGATTGGTCAGCCTAGAGTCATCTTTTACTTCTGATGATCAGTTCAAAAGGAATAAAACCATCTTGCTGATCAAGGAAGATCACTATGAAGTGGAGATATTCAGGGACAAGTACTTAAAGGTTGGTAAAATTAATTCTCCTGAAGAAAAGGAATTGCTTATTGATTTATTCAGAGAATATAATGATGTGTTTGCATGGGATTATGCTGATTTGAAAGGATTTGATCCTCAATTAACCCATCATACCATAGAATTAGAACCAAATGCTAGGCCAATCATACAGAGGCAAAGGCCTATAAACCCCAAGTTAGAACCTTTAATGCTAAAGGAACTAAATAAACTTTTGGGTGGTGGTATCATATTTCCTATCAAACGTACATCCTGGGTTTCCAATTTAGTTACAGTAAGGAAAAATAATGGAGAGATAAGCCTTTGTGTAGAATTTAGAGACCTTAACAGGGCATCTCTAAAAGATAGACACCCTCTTCCTTCTATGGAACAAATTTTTCAATATGTCTTGAGTTCAGAGAGATTTTCACTCTTAGATGGGTATTCTAGTTACAACTAGATTTTAGTCAAAGAATCTGACCAATTCGAAATAGCCTTCAAAACTAAATGGGGTACAATGGCTTACAAAAGAATGCCATATGGATTGTCAAATATAGGAGCTACATTCCAGAAATCAATGGACATGGCTTTCAGGAATCTGATGTATAAGTTTGTTCTAGTATACCTAGATGATGTCACAAATTACACCAAGATTGCAAACCAGCACATAGATCATCTGAGACAAGTGTTACAGAGATGCAGAGAGTTTGGAATCTCTCTTAATCCCAAAAAATCTATTTTTTTAGTTCATGAAGGGAAACTGTTAGGATACCAAGTGTCTAAAGAAGGTACAACTATTGATCCTGAAAGGATTCATGCAATTCTGGAACTGTCATTGCCAAAACATAAGAAAGGATTGCAGAGTTTTATTGGGAGGATAAATTTTGTTAGATGCTTTATCCTTGATATTGAAATTTTTTAAAAACCTTTGACTGCTATGTTGAAGAAAGACGTACCTTTCAGCTAGACTGATGAGGGAAAGAAGAGTTTTGAACAAATTAAGTAGGCTTTGTCATCAACCCTTACTTTGAATAATCCTAATTTCTCTAAGGATTTTATTTTGTATACTTATGGTGGTTTTGACATTGTTTCAACAATGCTAGTGCACAATAATGAGGATAAACAGGAGCAGCTAGTGGCATTTTTAGCAAATGTATGGATGATTATGAGCAAAGGTAAAATTTTGTTGAGAAACATGTATTAGATGTTATTAAAGCTTTGAAAAAGTTTAAGCACTTGGTTGCTAGAAATAAAATACATTTGATGGTTGCACATCTTGGTATTAAGGAGTTCCTGTTAAACAAAGATGTCAATGAAAAGAGAGTAGGATGGATAACAAAAGTTATGGAATATGATGTGAAAATTCATGTAACCAAGTTGGTTAGAGGCAAAGGCTTGTGTGCTCAGGTGGCAAAAGAAGAAGATAAGGTTGAAGCCACTGAAGAGTCTACCTCACTCCAAGGTAATTATGTGTTAATTAAGGATTCAACATCCTAGTTATCAGATATGACCAGATTTTTACAAACTGGTCAATGTCCAATAAATCTTGATAAAGCTAAAAGAAGGTACTTCAGGTTACAATCTATTCCTTATGTTCTTATTGATGGTATTCTTTATAGGAAGGATTCTTCTGGTATGCTTCTTAAGTGCATTGATTCTGTTGATCAAAACAAGATTTTATCTGAGTTCCATGATGGATCTTATGGAGGACATTTCAATCCTAAAACTACAGCCTGGAAAATTCTAAGAGCTGGCTATTACTGGCCAGATTTTTTCAAAGATGCTCATTCTTGGGCAAGAAAATGTCAAAAGTGTGCTCTGTTTGCAGGAAAGAAAAAGTTGGGAGCATTTCCATTAAAGCCAATCATTGTGGATTATCCATTTAATAAGTGGGGAGTGGACTTTATAGGTCCAATAAATCCTAATTCAAGTGCAGGTCATAAATGGATTTTGACTACTACAGACTATTTTACCAAATGGACTAAGGCCATTGCATTGAAGGAGTCTACTGGATCTACTATGTTGAAATTCTATGATGATATTATAACCAGGTTTTGTGTTCCTCAATCAATTATTTTAGATAATGCTTTAGCTTTTGTTGGTTCAGCTATAACATAGTGGGCTATTAAAATGTCATTTATCTAAATACTTCTTCTAACTATTACCCTCAGGGTAATGGTCTTGTAGAGTCTACTAATAAAAACCTGATTAGGATTATCAAAAATACTTTGCGGGAAAATAAGAGAGATTAACATTCTAAACTAAAGGAAGCCTTATGGCTAGATAGAATCACACCAAAATAGATTATTGGGAATTCACCCTATGTTCTGGATTATGGTAAGGAGGCAAGATTGCCAATTTCTACAGAGTTTCCAGCTTTACTGCTAGCTGATCAAATGATGTTGTTTGAAGAGGGAGATCCTCTTAAGCTGAGATATGTTGAATTGCTATAGCTTGAAGAAGAGAGGAGAAAAGCATTGAAAAATATGGAGTTAAGGCAAGAGCAGACCAAAAGATCTTTTGACAAGAGAGCTACACCCAGATATTTTAAGGAGGGTGATTTAGTACTCAAGTGGGATGTGCTGAAGAGCAGACCAGACTAGCATGATAAATTTGACAATTTTTGGTCAAGCCCTTTTGTTATTATAGCTTGCAAAGAAAATAATGCTTTCCAATTGTCTACAACTAATGGAGAAGTTCTACAGATTCCAGTTAATGGGATCCACCTCAAGCTGTGCTTTGAGGGTTAGGTTTCGTCTAGTTTTTTTCTTTTCAATAAGCGATGTCCAAGCACTAGGTCTTTAGGTTGCATGAGTCTAGATTAGATTCATTTTCATTTCAATAATGGTTGCGTTCATGAGTTCTATTTTTCTAACCCCATTTCCCAATGATAAGGTTTGTAGGTCATGGCTAGTAGGCAGACATCCAGCGGAAATCACCAAAAAATGTTACCCAAAATTACAACATACAAAAGAATAAACACAAATAGGAAAAGATTACATTTTAAGGGTCCAATTAAAACTATCTTTCAGGTATTGTTGATTAACATTTAATTATTACATTCATTATCAGATTTTATTATTGTACTCTAAGTATTGATCACATTTCAAATTTTCAAATTCATAACTGATCATTACATTGTGCATTCAAACTGAATGTAGTATACAAGTGTCCTTTCATATTTCATATTTCATGTCAATCAAAGAGTACATTTGTAGAATATAAAGTGTGATAGAAGTATGGAGTAGGGGTCCCATGCATTGCCTTGTTGTTAGCTGGTTGTCTATTAGGTCCTAGGTCTTCAGGTCTAGGTCTTCATCTTCACTAGGTCTTTAAGGTTTTCACCTACATCATGAGAGAGAAAATGATGTTAGATCCAACTTAATCTAAGAAATGCATGAAACACAAACAACATACAACAACAATCAATTTTCAATGTTACATATCTATCTAGTAAATTCAATGCAATAAGGAAATGTGCATCCACACTAATTGAAAGATAGTATTAAAGGGACTTGTTTTTTTTTAAAGTGAAACCTTTTACTATTAATGGTCATTTTGATGTATGTTGTCCTTTTTATAAATCAGAAATCTGAATGAAAGGGACTTAGTGTTTCTAACTGAGAAAGCTTTTTCAGAATCAGCAAGACCTTGTTAGATTAGTGAACAAAATAATCTGAATTTTGATTCACAAGTGTTCATTTTTTGGCATTTTCATAGACTGAATTACTTATTATGTTCACTAACCTAACAAGATAATAATGTTGTTGTTTGAAGAGCTTAACAGAATATATTGTAGTACTCAAAGTTGATTGGTTTTCACATCACAGTCAAAGAAAGAAGATGCAGTGAAAAGTGCCTCACAAGTTGCTACAGTAAAGTACCATATTGCTACAAAACAGTCAAGTTCAATTGCCAAGATGCAACTGCATAATCACTGGTATTACATATTTTGAAGTACCATGTTCAATATTATTGTTGAATTAAAAATACATTATCAATGAGTTCACTGTTGTTGTTGATTAACAAAAGAGAAATGCTACAGAACTCAGCTTAAATGTCATGAAAATGTTATTAGTATGTATTTAATGGATGTCATGAGCCTGTGCTCAAACTTCATTGAATTTCATTTTGATTTCTTTGAATGTTACGAGCCCGTGCTTGAACTTCTTAGATAATAAATAAAAAAATTTCATCTTATTGCATTTCGTATATCAAAGATTCATATTTAGCATCAAACAGAGGAGATATTGTGTTCAAGCATGGTAGTTTACACTAGTAATGCTTAATGGTGTTCACTGGTATCAGTGTTACAAAATAATGTTGTCAATATGACTGTTCTTTTTATTCATCTAAAGCACTCTGAAATAAAATGATTGGTGCATAAGAGACAATGATATTTAGGCTTAGGTGACAGCAATTAATAATGACTGGTGTTAAAAGAGAATAAAAAATATGGTCACAATTTTTGCAACAGTCAAGCTTTGTAGTCCATTTTATTCGGCTAAGACACATCGAATTTAAAATAAAATGACTAGTGTGTAACATCAAATACTGGTGTATAGTGAATTAATTTCTTGCAAGGATTTACCATGTAACAAAAGTGACTGTGCTATCAAAAGAGCATTAAAATAGTGAGCTTAAAAGAGCTTGTATCTATCTATGTAACTATGAGTAGAATGAAAAAATGACTAGTGTATTACAAGTTTTCCCAAACTGCAGTACAAATACAGCTGACCTAAGAAGATTATATGTTTAACAAAGGAGCTATGAGCTAACATTAAAAGAAAAGATTGATAAAGTGACTAGTTTATGTGTATTTTTCCATAATAATAGTGCAAGATAAGCCACGACTTTTAAATTTCAAGTGGGTTTCATTTTATGTAATCAAATGTTCAGTCACAATAGCTTGAAGGAAATAAACTATCATTTATTTTCAACATTTTAATGTATATCAAAAGGAGAGGAAGACAAACAGAGAATAAAATGATGAATTCAAGCTATAGATAGGGGTACAAAATCAAGCTATATGAGTTCAGTGAATAGAAAAACCTTGTTTCAAAGTAAATGGAGGGTACAGTAAGGACTTATCTGCATGTTTCATGGGATAATTCATGTCTGTTAGTCCAAGCTTGAGAACAAGTTACAGTTGCCACGACACAATCCAAAGTTGTGGCTGAAAGATACCCAAGCTTCTAACCAAATCTACAGTTCCATGTCTTCCAGCCACAACCTAGGCTAAGCCAAGACCACTAGAGTTTACCCTCATTTCAAGCCATGATTCATTGCACATGGCTCAAGCTCAAACCCAAGTGAAACCCATAAATCATGGAGGTTGTCGTTCACTATCAAGAATAAAGACCCACATCAAAAAAGGGAGAATGAACCAAAATTTCATTGTAGGAGTTAATACCAGAATGAATGGAATCATGCTTACCATCATGAGGTGAGTTCAAAGCTCATAGCCAAAGGCCAGTCACAGTGAGTTCAAACTGAGATTCAAGCACCCAGGTTTCAATTCACAGTTGAGCTCAAAGATCACAGTCGAACATCATTCACAGGCTGTGAGTTGTTCAACATAGCTCGAGTTCACAATAAAACAAAGCCAAAGACCAGTCACAGTCAAGCTGTGACTCAAGATTAAATAGTAATTCTTGAGCTCAAGGCTGAGTCCTATCTAGGTCATGATTCAAGATGAGAAAGGAGCCATGGTCCGAATAACACTAGTCACAGTTCGTAAACAAAGTTTGAGCCTAAGTATTAACCTAGAGTCAAACATCATTCACAGGTCATGAGTTATCCAGTCACAGTCCGAGTTCACAGCTTGAGGTCAAGTTGCAAGATGAGAAAGGAGCCATAGTCGGCCGAGAACAATCACAGGCTGAGTTTATAGCTAGGCCCAAGCATGCACAATTTGAGCTTCAAAGCTCGAAGTAAAACTCAAAGACCAAATCTGAAAACATGCTAGGTGATCTCGTGATCACAAGAAAATAAATCCAAGCCTCCATATATCAAACTTTCCATTCAAAAATGATGCCAGAGATATCTATTAAAACATAGAGACCGAATTCATGCCACTCAAGCCGGGTTCATCCCAAATTCTTGCAGAGTTTTGCTCATAGTTAGGGTTTTTTCCCTATTCTTCTCAGAGACACTAAACAGAAATGCTAAGTCCAAGAACAAAGAGGAGTTTTGAGTATTTGGAATCCACTGCAAACTGAATTCAATGCCATAACTACAGATGTCTACATCTTGGCAGAGCTCAACAACCATAGTGCCAGCTCACTACTTTGTGTTTTGCATAGTGTGCAAGTGGATGGAGTGGTCATGTCGACCCTCTTACACTTTGCATTTAATAGACTTAGGAGATGTTCTTAAGTTTAGATTTTAGGTAGTGTAGGCCTTTATTTATTTTGAGTTTTATTTCAAATTAAATAAATTAAATGTTTGGTTAAAAAATTGTAAAAGGATTTATATCCTTAACTTAGAACCAAAATTTAGGGCTTTAGTGATGGCATAATCTTTAGGCTAGGATTTTGGCATGAATTTAGGCCAGATTAGGGAAAATGATAGAGGCTTGAATTTTGAATTTGAGGCATAAGGAGCATATAAAACTAATTTTTATTATCAGTTTTAGTGGTTGCATATTTTGGAGAGAAGGCTGGAAGTCAGCATATTGTTCCTTGATGCCTTGGAGATCTAGTTTTCTAACCTAGGTCCTACTTGTCAGATTTTTGGAGGATAATAAAGCAGATGATCTATTTCCCCATATACTTTTGAGTTTTGATTCAAAATCTTGTTTTCATCATTCTTCATAAGTGTTCATTCATTTTGGTAGCCAGAAGAAGTGAATGATTTCCTATTCCTCCTCTAAGTGAACAAATCCAAGCCTTGTGCAGAATATGTATGTTTGTTGATAGATTAAGCTATTTGTGGTCTATACCCTAGTAGTAAGGTCTAGTTAACCTATATGTTGATCACTGATTCAAGGTGTCAAAATTTTGGTATATGAATTGGGGTTACTATTTTGATTTCCAAGAAAAGTCTGATTTCATTTTGGTGTATCACCCCATTTTCCCCTTTAGTTTTAAAGTTTATTTTCCCTTTTCCCACTAAGTTTTCAATCAGGAGGTGATATCCCATATCAAATAGGAACCGGCCTAGAATCCAGAGAATCCTTAATTAGAGTCCACCCACAACTCGAGAAGGCTTCCATTGTTAGGATAGAATACCATTAAGCCCTGATGCTTGAGTTGGGGTGGTATTTCTAAAACTCAACAATAATTACACCTAGTATTGAACATCATGATTCTCAAGAGGATCCTTGTTTGGAACTGGCTATTATTCCTACTATGTTAGATATAGTCCCTCTTGTGAGTTTCCCACCTTGCCTAAATGATGTAGAATGAGATGGGGAGAGTAGGCGATGCGCTTGATTGGCTTGTCCTTTCATGGTAGCTTTTTGTGTGTTTTCCTATTGTATTGTGCTTCTCTCATAATGTGTTTGCTAAATATTTGTTAGATTCTTTTATACGGCCCTTGTTACTTTGTTGGTGCAAGGCGATAAAGGAATCAAACTTGTTGTATTATTACTCTATATGTATCTCTATTCTTCTATAAGTTTTTTTCATGTTATGTTGTACTTGTGCTATTGTTCGTAAATGTTTTCCTTGTGTAGTTCACTTGGATTTGCGACTTGGTAGTACTGATTCTTTTTGGTCTCCATTTTGTCCTTTGAAAATACTCTTCTTCATAACTCTTGTGTTTTCTTTCCTCCATTGTGATTGTAGTTCTAATTTCTTTGGGGAATGATGTCAATTCATTTGCAATAATATCATATATAAATATTATCTTATGATCATACTGACCCCACAACAGATAGATCTCTTTTGTGTTTTATGTATGTTTATGCGGTATTTCCCTTGATTTTTCTTTGCTTGGGGGCATCTCATAGTGGAAACGTAATCAATGGAGTTGTTTATGTTTCTACTCAATCCATTGCTCATGTTAAAGTGTTAGCAATGACTTTAATATGGGGGCATACACTCTGCTCACTTTTTGCACACATGCACTTTCAATATATTTATTTTTTAATACTTTTTCTCCCTTTATGGATTAGTGACTAATCCTTAAAGCATGGATTTTTATCTTATAGGATATCTTGATCCCTCTAGTTTCAATTTTCAAAGTTGTTGATCCCTTAAGGTCGGAGGTGTCCTTAAGACTGGATCTCTCTTGTTTTGGATTTTCTCTTTTGGAATAGAATATTCCTAGGGGTGAATCCTTGATGGGTTTACTAGTGAGTAGCCACATTCACTAGGCGGTTCAACTCCATCTTTCCAGTTGCATTGTTTCCTTGTGTGATTCACAATGGGACATAAGTTCTCATTGGGTGAGGTAATCACACCCTCTTCTCTCTTTTTTAGAGATGTCTCTCTTATTATAATCTTTGAGTTGATGAATAATTGAGTCCCTAGGGGCTTGAGGATTCCTTTGTCCCTTTGATTTCAATAAGATTGTCTTTTTCTTTGTGATCTCCTTCACTAAGATTTTTCATCGATTCCATACTCTTGCTAAAGTGGGGGCTAAATGTATCATCAAAAAATGGAAGCACTTCCATTTAGGCCTGGTTTAGCCCTCTGAGTAAGTGGTTTGGGGTCATGTCGAATGCCTTGAATGGGTCTTTGACTTGGATCTGGCTTTTTCCACTTTCTTCCTACCTAATCTTGGAAACCTTCTCTAAGAATTTGAAGTTCTTGACCTCAAGGTCAAGGTCGACCTTCTAGTGACCCTGACCCAGGGCTCAAATTTCAAAATCTAAAGGTTTTTGGATGTCGGGTTTCAAAAAGATTTATTTTTCCGCTTTCATGTCAATTGTTTCGGGCTTTGAAATGGTAAAATTTTAAATGATATTTCATTTAGGTCCACTTCCAAGGGTATAGGCTTAATGGAAATTTAATTCTCCTATGTTGGCCTCTCTAGAAGTTTATACCCTAGACTAGTATATATGGAAGCCTTCTCCTCTCATTTCAATCCTAACAAAAGCAAGCGATCCTCATCCATCTAGAAAAATCAAGCAATTAAGGATAAAGCAAGAAGGAAAAGGAAAGCATTCAAAAATTCATCTATCTTCAAGCATTCAAGATCCAATTCATCAAGGAGATCCATTGGTAGCCATTGAAGGATTCAATCTCTATGGAGCCCTCTTGTTGAATATTTCTCTGTCCATATCCATTCAAGCTTCTTCCTATTCCAAGATTCATTCAAGATTGGTGTTGAAGATATAAAGACAATTGATTTGAGACATCCTCCATTCAATTCTACATTCATTTGGAGTATCCATACTTGTGGATTCAAGGATTTTAATCCTCCACAAGGGTTTCAACATAAGCAAGGTGAATTATTCCATTTACTTTGTTTATTATTGCAATTTCAATTCAATTTCAAGGTTAATTCCAAAACTGGGGTTTAACCAAGGCAAACCACTCATCCAAACAAAAAAACTATTTTTCTTGCAAGAACAAGTACGAAACAGTGAATTATAGAGCAGATTCAGACACTCTTTTCGGTAAACTTTCAGGATCCATGAACATAATTTCCGTCGGAGCAGCGGAGGTCAAGGTCCACATAAAGCGGTCAAGGTTGACCTTTATTTGGGTCAAGGTCAACCTTTCTTAGAAAAGGAAAATATTTCTGGGTGTTCTTTGTATATGTTTTCCTGTCCCAGATCTACTTGCAAAATTTCCAGAAACTCAGTAAAGACACTAGAAAATAGCATTTTCCAGATCTGCTATACTTTGAGGTTAGTATTTTTCTTCAATTCAATTAATATTTTAATACTCTTTTCCATAACGGAATATAAAGTTTTCCTCTTTCTTCATATTCTTCATCGATTGATTCATTTATGCATTGACCATTTTCTTGTGGTTAATCTATTTGGATCTTTCCTTTTGGAATTTAGGGTTAAGAAGAAGTACTTACCTCCCCCAATCCTATCTATTGATAGAGATCATTCATACCACACAACATTCACATACATTACATATTACATTTTGGTGATTCCACTTTTTATCCATTACAAGGACCATCTTGTATTTGTGAGATTTATGATTTGAAGTCCAATATGAGTTCCAATTATCTTTATGGAACTGAATGCGATTATTATGACTTATGTGATTTATGGGATTTATCTGTGACCTTTGATCCTAGGGGAGGTTAAATATGTGCATTTAGGGGAGTGTCTTACAATAGCAGTCTGGAGCCCAAAGAGGCTAGTACCAAGGTAACCTATCGTAAGTTTGTTAATAAGTGATAACTTGATATTAAAACTTAGGAATAACATTAAAGACAAGATTAATTATGGATGCCTCACTTGTGTCTTGAGTGTTTGTATAGGCTAAGCATGGCAATGGGATGATACCTAGAGAGTAGGTATGATTAGAGTTCCTCATCTTCATGAGAGGGTATTCTTGTTCTGCATGGGTCATGTGAGGGTTCGAGGTCGAGACTGACCAGTCTAGGGTAACTCAACCTGATAAACTCTCGAGGGTTCAAAGTCTAGAGAGACTAGTCCAGGGTAACTCAAGTAGTTGGTCATGTAATGACACTCTTGTAGTATGTAGCCTAAGTCTCCTCTATAGTTTTTGTATTTTGGCCTCTGGAGGTGTGTATTTGGTATTCCAGTATTATCTGGGGGTTGGTATTTGACATTTGGTATTTGGTATGTGGTGTTGGTATTCGTACTTAATGGTATTTTGATATTTATTATCTTTTCTTAATCATTAGTTGCTGGTACATTTTGAGATAGAGAGCTTCCAAGATCCATTGCTTAGTTATTTTATTATGTTGGATTTTGTGATTACTATCCTAGTGGGGTCTATTGTTATCTCCTCAACACATTGGGTGTTGGTTCTAGGATAGGATTTTACACTCCATGAGATACCAATATGCCTATGACTGATATTAAGGATGGGTTAGTTCCAAATGTGAGAAATCTATAGGCAACTGGACCAACTATAAGGACAAGACTACCCTCTTCACTTCTGGCTCTGCAAAACTAAGGCGGGTACACCTGATCCAATAGATTTAACTCTGTTCCTTATTCAATACTGGATCTTACAATAAATGACAGTGAGAAAGTACTAAATAACAACCTATTATTCATTGAATCTCCATCACTAGGTAGAACAATCTGTAAATGTAAATAAAAGTAAAATGACTAGTAGTGATTTGAATTTGATTTCTTGTAGAATGTAAACAACCATGTCAAACATGTACCACTATAGGAGATACTAATTTCTGATCAGTGCCTTATCCATTGGGCAATATATTTGAAATAGAGACAAATTATAAGAACACAGATTCCAAGCCATAAACACAACATACCAAATTCATACACTGCTTGCAAACATCCTTCCTGACTGAACCAAATGAATTTATGTTTCACTCGAAGACTTTTAACCTGATCCTAGATCAAGGCTGAGAGATAAAACATATACACAAGTAAACCCTATGCAAAGAGTCAGAAAACTCAAAACCCAAGAAACACAACTGAAGGAGAGATCTGAAAACTGAAAACTGCATTAAGTATGAGGATTCAAGTTCCTGTATTACAAACCATTTTAGAATACAACACCTAGACAATATGCAAAAGATACAGAAGGTTTTTCAACTGTATTGACACAACTTAGCACAACATATTACAATCTAGACTGAGGATACACACTTAGCTTTTCAGCTTCCTGTGTCAAGAATTTCTAGCCAGCCCTTCTAAATGATTACAAAAATCCTTTTATAAGAACAAGGATACAACAAGAAAATATCATTTAGGGCATTTTTAGGGAAACACAGTCAACCCTAAGACTTCTCCAAAATATCTCAAACAAATCTGATATTATTTACAATCTAGAAACTTCTTTTACAAAAATCTACATCCTTGCCCAAATCTGACCTCGGATTACACAGTCCATTACTACTCTCACCAGCTTTGTCAAAACTGCAAAAAATGCCACCATTGCATTCCTTGTTCCGAGCCGATTTCAAAAACATATAAGACTTGCATATTTGGGTAAAAATAAAGCCCTGGGCATCATTTTTTGTGAACAACCTCCATTATCTAAATTTTTGACCTTTTGATATAGTTAACTTTATCAAATTCAAATTTTAACTTTATGGAGACCTCAAATTTTGAGGTGGGCCCCATATGCCACTTGGCATCACCTGATTCACCCGCTGGTCCAGCTCATTTGCCATGTCACACCTTTGCCACATGTCGCTCACCAGTTGGCTAGCCTCGTTGACTGTGCATTCACCTGACAGCTCACCTCGGGACACATGTCGACATGTCACCATTTCACCATGGTAACCAGTGAGCATCTTCAACCTCATGCTTCAGTGATGACCATCAGATCGGCATGCATTCCAAGGCAGTCGACCATCTGCTCAATGCTCTGCTTTGTCACTACCCTTTGCAAAGTGTCACGTTCTGGTTGGTTCGCGGATCCACCTAAGTGCCAAACTGCAATATCATTCCATGTCATCATGGTGCCATGTCTCAGCACGTCCCTATACCGCTATATTAACCTTCGTGCAACTTTATCTTGGCACTTTGGCAACGGTCGTCGATCTGGCACACATCCTGAGGAGCTTGATCTGCACAGTGTGGGTTTCGTCAAAATACATTTACCTGTGTGTGTGGGGCCCGCAATCCATGTCACCATCCACCTTGATCTTTGCATGTATGAGAGAGCTCCTTTGACCTGTGTCCACTTGAGACAACTTAACATTGTGTCCTTTTTCTTATAAATTATTTTTCTTTCCCGAGCGGCATCAATGTGGGACTAATCTCCTATGATTTATATTAATTTTGTTCAAAATATGCCTCTATGTGCACTAGTTGGTCGGCCCCACATAAATCCCTCGCTCTCTCCTTCCTCTTTCTTCTCTTTACCAACTCATGTGGACACCGTTTCTTATAACTACTTGATATTTTCTTAATAGCAAAAATGTGGGACAAAACCCATACTTCTATCCACCAAATCCTTCACATCCACACGCCCCACAACCAACACTCCTCACGCAACACCATGATGGTGTGCTAAAAATGGCATACCCCTGGCAATATTTTGCATGTTGGCAATGTCCCCCCTCCTCACAAAATCACTCTCCTTCCTCTAGTGCATCCAGCATTGGGGCTCACGATATGCATTAGAGGCTCACGTGAACAATGGGCTGTGCATTTTTTGCTGGGAGCTCACGACTCCATCCTTCATACACATGTGACATTTTTTACTACCCCTGGCCGCCTCCTTTATTGCCATATCCTCCTCCTAGCATATGCTAGCATGAGGCTCCAAACCCCTGATGTGAAGCCTCATGTTCACTGGCAGCCCCATTGAATCTACTCCCAACACACAACACTCCCAAGCATCACTCCCTTTGCCTACATTGGCTGGTGTTGCTTCCTCCATTTTCATTTTCTTCGTAAATAAAATTCAAAAGGAGAGCACACACAATCCCTCCTTTCCATTCATGCGAGCTGCTTCCCCCTTCATATTTCTTAAACATGTGAATGCGTAGTAGGGGGTGGATAAGCCTCCTCAAGGAGGGGCTTACGCAAGCCTCTCTTATGAGGATGCCAAACATTTTGTGTTGCAAATCTTGGCTGCTAAATACCCTGCCATAACATGTGCGTTCATCCATCTCTTAGCATGTGAACCACTCAACAGGGTCGAAACTCACTGTTCTTGACCACATGTTGAAGCTAGGTGCAACATCTGTTGATTATGAGCTAAAGCTAGGCAGAAACTTTCATCCTGGGTTCATGTTAATAGCTGGAGATCCATTGTGACAGCAAATTCAGTCAACCGTCTAATCTCCTTGGCATGGCTTACTTCATTAGCCCTCACATACTCCAAACTTAATACGCAATACTTATAAATTGGATACTCCCACTCCTATTCCAGTGCATACACTCCTTTGAAACATGAGTACAAAAGGGGTGGAAAGATACAAATCAAGAAGCAAAGAAAATGAGGGCTTCATGTTTTATTTTATTTCGCCAAGAGCAATCAGACTGCATAGCTACTTAGGACTCAAGTGTTCAATAATATCATATTTCAACAAGTCAATACATTTGTGTTCGTGAGAGCCCCGATGCATTCAACTGTGAAAGCTTGATCTGTAGAAGAGGGTATCAACATGCTATTTGTCCTCTCAAAGCTGGAATTTGAACATTTAAAAGAAGCATATTTTCTTTCAAATCTTCCTCTAGTGTAAACATTAGTCTCAATTACAAATAATGGAGCTAGTATGACCCTTTAAAATAACAAGGCAGGTTGGGCCCCAAGTGGGTCCGGCCTAAAAAAATTTTGGACTCAAACAATCGGCCCAAAAAATGACCTAGAGCGACTTGCAAAAACAACTAGATCCAATCCGGACAACCGGGCACTTTTAAAACTTTAATTTTTATCACTCCGCCAGTCCCCGAATCCTAGTAAAACACCCTCAGTTGCGCCTATAAAACCCTGCTGAAAACTTATTTTTGGAAGTTGAAAGCTGACGGACACAAACCTTGTACTACAGCTAACAACTCTGTCAGACAGCTTTGCCTAGAAATGAATGAGGTGAGAGATTTTAAAACTTGAAAATGCCGCTCAGAATTGCTGGAAAACCACAAATTGAAAACACTACCGACTGCCTCGGAAAGAGACGAGCTAAAAATATCAGATGGTGGGCTAAAAATGAGCCACTAAAAGCGTCAGAAGAACCATCAACAAAGATCACAACACAATAATCCACAATTCAAGATGATCATTTGTTCAGAAGCTACAAATTTTTGAAAATAACAACTTTGCAAAGTTTTTGATCTGTACTTTTCAACATTATTGAAAGCATTTTGTCTGACCTGGCAATCCGATCAAATGAAACTTTCACGGTCTGAAACCTTGAATATAGATACTCTCTCATACACAAAAAATAAGTCCATGATCAGATTCATCAAACGATCAACCAATCATCAATTATTAATCTTCAAAGTCGGTCACTTAAAACATTCTGAACTGAAAGGCAGCAAAACAGTAAAAGTTGCATTTGGAATTGACCCTGGAAAGTGATCAATTGGATTCGTCATAGTTTGAAACTTATCAAGGTCACTCATGGTCATGTCTACATCATGGATCAACCTTCAATTATGCTTGACCTCGATCCAAGCAAAAATGGCAGGATTCCAAAGTGAGCTACTCAGAAGATTGAACTATGCACTGCTGGAGAAACTTAATAATCTGCAAACTGAATGGCTCTAGCAAACATATCAAACGGGCACAAGAGGAGCTGAAAATTAGCAATATGATTCATTCCCATGCCTATAACATGATGCAACAATCGACACTTTATGATAAAAAACAGGGCACTTGATGCACTCATCCGAACAAGGCCTCCAACTAAACTGTGCAACTGACATTCATTAAAATGTTAGAAACTGGAAATAGAATCAGATTGGCAAACTAGGCAAACAGATTCATCATGGCCTGAAAACTAAAACACAAGGAGGATTTTACCCCTGCAAATATGATGCAAAAGGAAATTCCTCAATAGGGTCACAGGGTCAAAAGTTATAACTAGTTAAACAGGGCAACTGACTAAAATCGGGCAGATTAAAGAAATAGGACCAATCTAGAAAGCCAACTTTGGGGGAGTCAGAAACTTATCAAACAAACTCAAAATGACTTAAGCTTTGAAACATAAGCTCTCTGATATACATTGTAAACATTCCCAAAGTGGCGGGCCATGAAACTTAACAGGTTACCGGATATTCAAATACAAATAGGACCTGCTACAATGATGTGACACCTAGGCAAAAATGCAGATTTAGGTGAACACCTCAGAATGGCTACTCCCTAAACACTTCAGATTCTTCAATTAGGAGCTGGAAACCACTGCATATGTCAAATAAAAGGTGTTGAACCCATTAGCCAAGCTGTATTTCACAAAAATCATCAAGCCCATTTCTATATGCTCCTGAACTCAGGTCCTTAAACTATTCTTTGAAGGGCACAAACTCTGCCTTTGGAAAATTCTCTGAACATGGGCTCAGAACTACTTGGATTTTTCATAGTACTAAGAGTGGATCTTATTGGGGAGGCATGCCCCTTGCGGGCATGCAGAGAATTCATGAATCTTTGGTATAACAGACCACTCAAAAATGAATATCGACCACTTACTCTTTCCTAAAAATCGGGAACCTTACTGAAAGCAACAAACCACACAACTGAAGGAAAGAAACTGTACAATATATACATTATTTGCAAAGGCTCAAAGCCTCAAAATTGAAACCACTGTTTACCTCTGTCAAACATATGATTCTCATCCATATATGAGATAGGCCATCTGAAATTTTTTTGACAAACATGCTACCAACATATATGAAAAATTTTGAGCTGAAAGGTAATCATGTACTTGCCATAATCAATATCCTTCCTTTCACAACTATCCTCATGTTCATACTCCAGAAAATAAGGAGGATCCATTATGTCATCTTGACGTTGACTAAAAATATAAGGTCTATCTAGTAATGCATCAAAAGATAAGCTATCATGATCATATTATATTACCAAAAACTTATCTGGCTGAAAATGGAAAAGATCTTCAAATTAATCTTTGTAGAATACTTCAATCATTGAAAAACTTGATCCATTACTTTGTGAAGAAATGGAAATCTTTTCCTCATAAGATGACTGAAAACCAACATTCTCCTCACAACCTCTATCAATGTCCTGAATACATGAATCTAGATGATCAAACAATGTTTCTTCTAAAACTTGTAGGACTGAGAGGTCACATTCAAATTCATCATTTTCCTCAGTACTCTGACTTTCACAAGAATCCCTGACACTGAGCTAATAAAAAATTGAATTCCTACTATCATATGAATCTTCATATTCATTGAATTCACTATCAACATCATAATTAACATTGTCAGCAATAGAAAATACATCATCATCAAACCCAGCTACACAAGACTTCTCATAAGAGAACCCTTCTTTCATGTCCTCATAATCTGATTTTGGGTTACTAGAGGAACATACTTCTCTATCCAACAAAACATCATAACCCATGTGGAAAATGGAACTATTGGACACGTTGTCCTGACTTTTCAGATCTGTATATGGAAAACAATCATCATCTTCATTGTATGTTTGAACACAAAAAGGGAAGCTCTGAAGTTCAATCGTATGCATATCACCCAAGTCTTCAAGAAGACCATTTTGAACTGCAACTTGTGGCTTTAGACTAAACTCATTTTGGGGGATACAATCATCATGCTAAAATGAAAAAGTGAAAGATGCATTTTCTAATTGGTAACTAATATGTGTTTGCTGACTTGTTTCAACTTATTTTGAGAATAGGACATCAATACTCTTTACATCCAAATCTTGGATAAAAGAACACACCTCTGACTGAAACAAACAATCTGGTATAAGTTTTGAAACCTCTTCCAGATTTTCATTGAATGTCTCAAATTATGGTTCGAACCAATCAATAGGTAGCCCATTGCACATGTTATTCTTTTGGAAAATGTGTCCTTGACATAGTTTACTGTTGTGGGGCAGATTGTCAGTGCTATCAATCTCTTCTTGATAAGACACTGATTCAATATTATTGACAATATGAAAATCCTCAATACCTACATCAAACCAACTGACTTCCATTTCTAGTTCAAGGGAAAATTGAGCTACCATGGTTTCATATCCAGGCTCATAAAAGACTTCATCCATTTTTGCATCAAAAACTTCACATGGTGAATCAAAAGTTGAAAACATACAAACTGAAAAATTAGTTTCATCACCACTGTTATCTGAAAGAAAAGAATGCATTACTGCTCTATTCATATCAACTTTTTCACATTCATTCTTAGCATATGATGATTGTTCATTCTCTTCACATGATTGTCCATAAACCATTTCCTTGTCTTTGAGAAGATTAGGAACACTTTGACTTCTTGAATCTTCTTCCTCACTTTCAGCATCATTGAAAACTGACATAATTTCATCACCTGGGGCTTCATCATCATTTGATGAAAGATCTGCCCCCTCTTCATTTTCAATATTTGACTGCAAACAATAAGTCTTTGCAGCCTCAAAACTAGAAGAAATAGTTTCAAATTGACTTGGTGTATACCCTTTGTAAATATCTATCTCTGAATCAAGAAAATGTTGTAATTCTTCACTAACCATGTTAACTTTTGCATCAGGGACAGTCATTGTTTGCTGCAAATTTTATTCATTCATATTATGTTCAAAAGTACAACTTGGAACATGATTAGTAATATCAACAAAGATGGAAACACTTTGGCATTGAGTTTCATTTGCTAATTCACATCCACCTTCTTTGATTGGAACATCATGACAACGAACTCCAGCGGATAAAAACCCTTTGGAAATTTTATATCTCAAGTTATTTTCAATGTCCATCACTGTCATAAAAGCTTGATGTAAATTATTTGGCTCTTTATTTCTTAACAGGAAACTCATCTTTTTATTGAATGCACCCAAATAAATCACTAAACAAACATGGTCATTGGGTCTATAGTCTTTCAGGATATCATGCAATGTTCTGACAAATCTAATGTTGAATGGTGGAACCAATTCATCTTCTTGAATTTGAATCTCCATCAAGTTATTGAGCAAGATACTCACATCAATTCTTTCAGTAAACTGTTCCATGAAAGCTAAATTGAAATCCTCCCATGAAGAAATGGAATTCTCTAGCAGTGAATAGAACTAGACCCTGGCATCATCCTTCAAAGTCTGAACCAACAGCTTCATGATGACATCTTCATGAAAAAACTCAAAGTCTCTCATCAGATCAGCGAACTCTTGCAGATGATCACATGTTGAATCTGATTGTTTCCCTTTAAACTCTTTCAAATGCTTCCTAATCTTAGTAGGAATCTCATTTAGGAAGCCATGTATGCCATCAAAACACAATGGTGCATACCTTTGTTCAGAAATACTTCTACTTGAATCCATTATGGACTGCACTTCCTCTTGATGAGGTTTTCAGATTTTATTACAAATAACTTATGCAGCCATAAGGATTATAAATTACACACATTCCTCCAATGGTACAACCCAGATTTTTATTTACAAATCTGGAGAAATATGCATACCCTTAATTCTAAAATCTTTTTATGTGGTGACTTTTTCACCAAATAGGATTATACAAATACAAAACATCTAATGAGAAATACCTGGTAAGTTCTGATGTTGCAATTCATTCTTTGGTTGGAAATGATGGCAAGTTTCAGAGCTCACTCCAAAAATCCATCAGATTTATTTCTTATAGAGCCGCCACCTCTTTAAAAGGAAAAAACACTTTATCTTTGTTTCTGTATACTTCTTCCATCCAACACAAACTTCACCAGAATTTCAAAAATTGTTTATCAGAGCAAAATACATCACATCTTTATTCTGAACCTTGCACTGATTAAACACAGGATCTCAAAGTCACCACTCACAACTTGGTGAGATGATTTTAAAACTTTTCAAACTGACTCTTTGCACTTCAATGGAAACCACTGGATAACAAATAATTCAGCCAAGAGTCAAAGCTCTACTCGTACCCATGTTATTTATAATTGATTTATAACATTAGAGATATCAACTAATTGAAATAAGTAGGTCAAGAGTCCAGCTCAACTTAGAACCTGCATATTTTCTTATGATTACAATCTCTATTCCCCAGTAGAGTTGCCATTTTGTTGGTGACTCGGATGGGCCAAATCAATCTAGGTAATAAGATATTGAAAATGTGTAATATAACCAGAGATTCTCAACAAATTTGTTTCTTTGTTATGTTCTCCCCAGCAGAGTCACCATTTTGTTGGTGACTCAGATGGGCCAAATCACGCCATGAGATACCAATATGCCTATGACTGATATTAAGGATGGGTTAGTTCCAAATGTGAGAAATCTATAGGCAACTGGACCAACTATAGGGACAAGACTGCCCTCTTCACTTCTGGCTCTGCAAAACCAAGGTGGGTACACCTCATCCAATAGATTTAACTCTATTCCTTATTCAATACTAGATCTTACAATAGATGACAGTGAGAAAGTACTAAATAACAACCTATTATTCATTGACTCTCCATCACTGGGTAGAACAATCTATAAATGTAAATAAAATTAAAATGACTAGTAGTGATTTAAATTTGATTTCTTGCAAAATGTAAACAACCATGCCAAAGATGTACCACTACAGGAGATACTAATTTCTGATCAGTGCCTTATCCATTGGGCAATATATTTGAAATAGAGACAGAATACAAGAACACAGATTCCAAGCCATAAACACAACATACCAGATTCATACACTGCTTGCAAACATCCTTCCTGACTGAACCAAATGAATTTATGTTTCACTCAGAGAATTTTAACCTGATCCTAGATCAAGGCTGAGAGATAAAACATATACACAAGTAAACCCTATGCAAAGAGTCAGAAAACTCAAAACCCAAGAAACACAACTGAAGGAGAGATCTGAAAACTAAAAATTGCATTAAGTATGAGGATTCAAGTTCCTGTATTACAAACCATTTCAGAATACAACACCTAGACAATATGCAAAAGATACAGAAGGTTTTTCAACTGTATTGACACAACTTAGCACAACATATTACAATCTGGACTGAGGATACACACTTAGCTTTTCAGCTTCCTATGTCAAGAATTTCTAGCCAGCCCTTCTAAATGATTACAAAATCCCTTTTATAAGAACAAGGATACAACAAGAAAATATCATTTAGGGGATTTTTAGGGAAACACAGTCAACCCTAAGACTTCTCCAAAATATCTCAAACAAATCTGATATTATTTACAATCTAGAAACTTCTTTTACAAAAATCTGCATCCTTGCCCAAATCTGACCTTGGATTACACAGTCCATTACTACTCTCACCAACTTTGTCAAAATTGAAAACAAATGTCACCATTGGGTTCCTTGTTCCAAGCCGATTCTGAAAACATATAACACTTGCATATTTGGGTAAAAATAAAGCCCTGGGCATCATTTTTTGTGAACAACCTCCATTATCTAAATTTTTGACCTTTTGATATAGTTGACTTTATCAAATTCAAATTTTAACTTTATGGAGACCTCAAATTTTGAGGTGGGCCCCATATGCCACTTGGCATCACCTAATTCACCCGCTAGTCCAACTCATCCGCCATGTCACACCTCTGCCACATGTCACTCACCGGTTAGCTAGCCTCGTTGACTATGCGTTCACCTGACAGCTCACCTCGGGACATGTGTTAGCATGTCACCATTTCACCATGGTAACCAGTGAGCATCTTCAACCTCACGCTTCAGCGATGACCGTCAGATCGGCATGCATCCCAAGGTGGCCAACCATATGCTCAATGCTCTGCTTTGTCACTACCCTTTGCCAAGTGTCACATGCTGGTTGGTTCGCATATCCACCTAAGCACCAAACTGCAACATCATTCCATGTCATCATGGTGCCACATGTCAACACGTCGCTATACCGCTATATTAATCTCCATGCAACTTTATCTTGGCGCTTTGGCGACGGTTGTCGATCTGGTGCGCATCCTGAGGAGCTTGATCTGCACAGTGTGGGTTTTGTCAAAATACATTTACTTGCACGTGTGGGGCCCACAATCCACATCACCATCCACCTCAGTCTCTGTGTGTATGAGAGAGCTCCTTTGACCTGCGTCTGCTTGAGACAACTTAACATTATGTGCTTTTTCTTATAAATTCTTTTTCTTTCTCGGGCGGCATCAATGTGGGACTAATCTCCTATTGATTTATATTAATTTTGTTCAAAATATGTCTCTATGTGTGCCAGCTAGCCGGCCCCACATAAAGCCCTCGCTCTCTCCTTCCTCTTTCTTCTCTTTACCAACTCATGTGGACACGGTTTCTTATAACTACTTGATATTTTCTTAATAGCGAAAATGTGGGACAAAACCCATACTTCTGTCTGCCAAATCCTTCACATCCACACGCCCCACAACCAACACTCCTCACGCAGAACCATGATGGTGTGCTGAAAATGCATACCCCTGGCAATATTTTGCATGTTGGCAACGTCCCCCCTCCTCACAAAATCACTCACCTTCCTCCGGTGCGTCCAGCACTGGGGCTCACGACATGCATTAGAGGCTCATGTGAACCTTCCAATGGGTTGTGCATTTTTTGCTGGGAGCTCACGTCTCCATCCTTCATACACATGTGACATTTTTTACTACCCCTGGCCGCCTCCTTTATTGCCATATCCCGCCCCTAGCATATGCTAGCATGAGGCTCCAAACCCCTGACGTGAAGCCTCCTGTTCATTGGCAGCCCCATTGAATCTACTCCCAACACACAACACTCCCACACATCACTCCCTTTTCCTACATTGGCTGGTGTTGCTTCCTCCATTTTCATTTTCTTCGTAAACAAAATTCAAAAGGAGAGCACACACAATCCCTCCTTTTCATTCATGCGAGTTGCTTCCCCCTTCATATTTCTTAAACATGTGAATGCGTAGTAGGGGGTGGATAAGCCTCCTCAAGGAGGAGCTTACGCAAGCCTCTCTTATGAGGATGCCAAACATTTTGTGCTGCAAATCCTAGCTGCTAAATACCCTACCATAACATGTGCGTTCATCCATCTCTTGGCGCGTGAACCACTCAACAGGGCCGAAACTCACTATTCTTGACCACATGTTGAAGTTGGGTGCAACATCTGTTGATTATGAGCTGAAGCTGGGCGGAAACTTTCATCCTGGGTTCACGTTAATAGCTGGAGATCCATTATGACAGCAAATTCAGTCAACCGTCTAATCTCCTTGGCATGGCTTACTTCATTAGCCCTCACGTACTGCAAACTTAATACGCAATACTTATAAATTTGATACTCCCACTCCTATTTCAATGCATACACTCCTTTGAAACATGAGTACAAAAGGGGTGGAAAGATACAAATCAAGAAACAAAGAAAATGAGGGCTTCATGTTTTCTTTTATTTCGCCAAGAGCAATCAGACTGCATATCTACTTAGGACTCAAGTGTTCAATAATAACATATTTCAACAAGTCAATACATTTGTGTTCGTGAGAGCCCTGATGCATTCAACTGTGAAAGCTTGATTTGTAGAAGAGGTTATCAACATGCTATTTGTCCTCTCGAAGCTGGAATTTGAACATTTAAAAGAAGCATATTTTCTTTCAAATCTTCCTCTAGTGTAAACATTAGTCTCAATTACAAATAATGGAGCTAGTATGACCCTTTAAAATAACAAGGTAGGTCGGGCCCCAAGTGGGTCCGGCCTAAAAAAATTTCGGACTCAAACAACCAGCCCAGAAAATGACCTAGAGCGACTTGTAAAAACAACTAGATCCAATCCGAACAACTGGGCACTTTTAAAACTTTAATTTTTATCACTCCGCCAGTCCCTGAATCTTAGTAAAACACCCTCAATCGCGCCTATAAAACACTACTGAAAACTTATTTCTGGAAGTTGAAAGCTGACAGACACAAACCTTGTACTACAGATAACAACCATGTCAGATGGCTTCGCCTAGAAATGAACGAGGTGAGAGATTTTAAAACTTGAAAATGCCACTCAGAATTGTCGGAAAACCACAAACTGAAAACACTACCAACTGCCTCGGAAAGAGACGAGCTAAAAATATCAGATTGCGGGCTAAAAATGAGCCACTAAAAGTGTCAGAAGAACCATCAACAAAGATCGCAACACAACAATCCACAACTGGAGATGATCATTTGTTCAAAAGCTACAAATTTCTGAAAATAACCACTTTGCAAAGTTTTCTATCCATACTTTTCAACATTATTGAAAGCATTTTGTCTGACCTGGCAATCCGATCAAATGAAACTTTCACGGTTCGAAACCCTGAATATAGATACTCTCTCATACTGAGAAAACAAGTCCATGATCAGATTCATCAAACGATCAACCGATCATCAATTATTAATCTTCAAAGTCGGTCACTTAAAACATTCTGAACTGAAAGGCAACAAAACAGTAAAAGTTGCATTTGGAATTGACCCTGGAAAGTGATCGATTGGATTCATCATAGTCTGAAACTTATCAAGGTGATTCACTGTCATGTCTACATCATGGATCAACCTTCAATTATGCTTGACCTCGATCTGAGTGCAAATGGAAGGATCCCAAAGTGAGCTAGTCAGAAGATTGAACTATGCATTGTTGGAGAAACTTAATAATCTGCAAACTGAATGGCTCTGGCAAACATGTCAAACGGGCACAAGAGGAGCTGAAAATTAGCAATATGATTCATTCCCATGCCTATAACATGATGCAACAATTGACACTTTATGATCAGTCACAAGGCACTTGATGCACTCATCCGAACAAAGCCTCCAACTAAACTGTGCAACTGACATTCATTAAAATGTTAGAAACTGGAAATAGAATCAGATTGGCAAACTAGGCAAAAGGATTCATCATGGCCTGAAAACTAAAACACAAGGAGGATTTGACCCCTGCAAATATGATGCAAAAGGAAATTCCTCAATAGGGTCACAGGGTCAAAAGTTATAACTAGTTAAACAGGGCCACTGACTAAAATCGGGCAGATTAAAGAAATAGGACCAATCTAGAAAGCCAACTTTGGGGGAGTCAGAAACTTATCAAACAAACTCAAAATGACTTAAGCTTTGAAACATAAGCTCTCTGATATACATTGTAAACATTCCCAAAGTGGCGGGCCATGAAACTTAACAGGTTATCGGATATTCAAATACAAATAGGACCTGCTACAATGATGTGACACCTAGGCAAAAATGCAGATTTAGGTGAACACCTCAGAATGGCTACTCCCTAAACACTTCAAATTCTTCAATTAGGAGCTGGAACCCATTGCATATGTCAAATAAAAGGTGTTGAACCCGTTAGCCAAGCTGTATTTCACAAAAATCATCAGGCCCATTTCTATATGCTCCTGAACTCAGGTCCTTAAACTGTTCTTTGAAGGGCACAAACTCTGCCTTTGGAAAATTCTCTGAACATGGGCTTAGAACTACCTGGATTTTTCATAGTACTAACAGTGGGAGTGGACCTTTGGTTTCACGAGCTCAGTGGTAGTGATTCTTTTACCATTTGAGATTTTGATGTTCCTGTATCGATCCTAGATGATCCTTGTAGCAGTTACCTTCTTCATATTCTTTATTGAAACCTTGTTCATATCTAGCTTATGATGTTTATATTTATACTGTGTATCAATGTATCAGATGTGATTCTTTTGGGATATTGCACTATAGTTTGTATTTTTTATTAGTGCATACCCTACGACTTGTGCAGTGGATGTTGGTTATCATGTGTACCTTATGGTATCAGTTGTATTTGTGTATTTACTCATGAGATGATGTACTTATTATTCTTTATGTATAGTGATTATTGTACTTCATTTAATTATTAACTCTTGTAAATTATATGTCATGGAACCCTTGAGATTTGTAATATGAAATTGAGTTGTACTTATGTACTTGTTTGTATCTTATGTGTATTGCTTCCGCATTGTTATCATTATTTTTTTGTAAAATTTTAAGAAAAAAATTATTTTGTAAACTTAGTAACATGTTTAAGGTTAACTTCTCTTGGGTTCTCTAGTGGGGCATTACATCCCACATGTGTAAGTAAATGAATTCTTTTATTTATTTAATTGTGATTATTCTTCCAAAGCTAACTTATACTAACTTTCATTTTACTCTTCAATTACAATTTGTACTATTCAATTAACATTGTTAATTCCTCCCTCAACAATCAGTTAACGATTCAATCAAATTACTCTTCTATTTCACCTCATCGGTTAAGTCTTCAATCAAATTAGTCAACTTTGAATCTATTTTGCTGAAAGATCAATCAATCTTGTTAAACAAAGTAACCAATTAAGTTGAACTCCTACTCACTCTAATTTCAACTCTTCAATCACAACCAATCAACCCACCAATCAAGGAATCTTGATTGAAACCCCTAAAATTCTTATAAATAGAGAGCTAAATCTCTACTTTTGGTAACCACAATTGCTTTGAATTCTTATACTGGTGTGATCTTAATCTTATCACTAAGAGCCCAACATTGCATGAGAATGAGAATAACAAAGGAGGAATTATGATTTTGCATATGCTTTTATATTATTTGATTTCAATATCTTGATTTATGTATGCAATTCTCTTGTTTCATTTCCTCTTTTCATATTGGGAATACTAATTACTTTAACAATATCTTTGTGGTTGAGATACTAATGTTATTGCAGGTTTATACAGATCCTCATATTACCCGATTACAGATACAAGATAATGATACGAGTATGCATTTTAAAGAAGACAATTTGGGTACTATTATTTAGTTTAATTAAAATCTTAGTATGTAGATAAAATGAGTGGTTTGTATATGTTATGGGTGTGTTGGAAATTGTTGGGACTCTTGGTTATTTCAATGACATGTTTGTGGTTTGAGACCAAAAATTCTCCCAAATTTTGTATAATATAATATAAAAACTACATTTACTAATAAAAATATGATTCACGTTTGTAATCTATATGAAACTAAGAAACAAATAAATAATCAATGCACAAAGAAGTTTGATTAAAAATAAATAGTATTATGATGAAACCAATAAAGAGGAAAAATAATATGTTTACTATTATTAAATTAGATAACAATAATAACAAGTCTATTTTACTTCTTAAGAAGTAGCCCACAATGTATAGGAAATAATTAGCATAAATGACCCATAACATTAAGATGGAAATCTAAAAAGCGTTGAAATTAGGTTGTACTAAATAATATAAATTTAAAGAATAAACTATATAAAAAAAATCCTCAAATACAATTGAATGCATTTAGAAAAGTTTACAACAAGTTAAAATAAAAGGAAAGTCACAAAAAGTGTTGAAATTAAGTTGTACTAAATAATATAAATTTAAAGAATAGACTATATAACTAAACAGATCCACAAATACAAATGAATGCATTTGGAAAAGTTTGCAACAAATATTTAAAATAAAAGGATGGTCGTTGTCTCCTATAATGCAATTAGGTGCAAACAAGTTGTATGAAATAAAAACAACTCAAAGCATTGGAAGCCAAAAAGAGATTGAATAATGATGCTCTAAATTATATAAGTAAAAATAGGAGATAAACTATAAAACCCAAAACATTTAGACAAATAGTTGACAAATCATATTAAATATAACAAAATAAATAGGCAAATGGATTAAAAGGTTGAATCAATTAGCAAAAAAGAAAAACATGTATTACACTAATTACCAAAATTATGTGTTTAATTAATATTAATAAATTTATACAGTAGACTAAATATCCTAAAAACTACAAACAACTAGAGCAATAATATACTATAGGAAGTCACAAGAGATACAACAATGCCAATCTAATAAATATAAAAATAAGCAAAAGAAATGTACAACTCAAAACCAACAAACACATTTGTTTAAGTGGCATAAGATACAACCTAATGAATAAACATAGACAAAAAAATAAAGGAAATAAATCTACTACAAAACAATTAGAAGCAAAGAAAACATGTAATACTAATTTAAAAACACTAAAAGATTATTTATGTACTATTTAGTAAAACTAATCAAGGCATTAAAATAACTCATTTGCAAAACTAGAAAAATGAACTAAGACTACAACGGTAAAATAATCTTAAAAGCCAAAAAAAATCAATGCAATACAGTTAAACAATAAAAATAATATAAAAACCCCAAAATTAAGGTCAATAAAGAGCAAATAATAGATAAGCACCAAGTAAATATCAATAAAAAATTAACCAATTAAAAAATATGTGAATAATTATAAGAGGGGAAGCAAGGAAATGAAGGAAAAAAGTACCAAGTAAAAATTTCAATAGAAAGTAAACCCCAAAATTAAGATCAATAAAGAGCAAACAATAAATAAGCACCAAATAAATATCAATAAAAAAATAAACCAACTAAAAAATATATGAACAATTATAAGAGGAGAAAAGCACCAAGTAAATATCAATAAAAAGTAAACCAAGTGAAAAATATATGAATAGTTACAAGAGGGGAAGCAAGGAAAAGATGGAGCAAGAGATCAAAATAGGAACAAGGGAACATGCAAAAGGCAAGACAATATTGCAAAATAGATGAAAGGGGAATAGGCAGAAGCAAAGAGATAAGACAAACTAAACAAATAGGGAAAGGAAGAAGTCAACAAATGAAAACTCTAGGAAGGAGGGTTCAAAGCATGAGTTTAGAAGGGATTGTTAGGTTGGGCTTAGATACCATCCTTTATCTTAATTGAGATTGGTAACATTATTTTATATAGTAATAGTCTCTTGGAATTTGTGTTTGGAAAAATTATCTCCATTGATTATGACTAGTCTACTCTGTGTGTGTGTGAAAATTGTACCTATTATTGGACACAGCATTTCAGTAAAACATTATTGGTTAATAATCAGAAAATCTGCAATAAGGACAAATATCATTAACCAGACGATTTACTGCCTTCTAGTAGATGCGAGTATGGTATTCTCAGAAATTGATTGAGATCAGTGACAATGCAACACCTAAATGAACGATTTGAATGATGAAAGCTATGAAAATGAATGTAAATTTAATCTATGTTTTTGGATTTTTGATGCAATAACAATGAAAACTATGTAAAAATGATCTAAAACTTTGAAAGATGATTTGAAATATAATCTATCAATGCTATGAATGCAATAAAATGAAAACAATGGTTAGCAAGAATCTTGAAAATTGTGCAATCTCTAAATTTTCCAGAGTGCATGTGTAAGGATTCTACAAATTCATGGTCGTTTGTAAAGGACTGAGGCCTATTTATGTAGAAATCCAAGGTTTTGAGAACTCATGGAAAGCCAAAAATCTCTCCCTGATCAACTCAGATTGATTGTTGAGTTATGAGAAAATTTAGAAATTGTTATCTCACAAAATAATGCAAAATCACCTTTTTAACTCAAATCAGAAGTTTAGATCACTCCAAACTATTTTTCAACTCACAATCACATGTTGAGTTTAAAAAGTTAACAAATTGAATTTAATAGTTGATTTAGAGTTTAATTGCTTTTCTGATTTATGCATGGATAATTATGAATTATTTAAATTTCCATGTGCTTTATTCTCAACTTAACTGATTTGAATAAAAATAAATGATTTATGGGTTAATCAATTATTTAATCAAACTTTATTCAAAATTAAATTATTAAATTTGACAACTTGATTTAATCAATTAAATAAATATTTAAATCAATTATTTTTAGAAATTTGATTTACTGTCAAATAAAAACAATATTAATTAGGAATAAATTCAATTAAATCTAATTAAATTAATTAAGTGGCTAAATATAGTTTAATTAATTAAATACTCAATTAATTGACTTTGGATAAATAAAATAATATCATTTATCGTCAAATAATATTTAATTAGAAATAATTAGGATAATTTAGGAATATTTAAGAATATTCCCCGATGCAGAATTGAGATAAGATCGATTAGGGTTTTGATTATTTGATGTGCAAATGTACCTTAGGTTAGGACTTTAGAGTTGATTTCGATCAATTTGTCAATGTAAGAGGTCAATGGTACTGAAGCCCATTTTTGGGGTATTACATTTTGCCCCTCTTTGAATTACTGTGCAAAGCATAGTGGTTCAAAGATTAATCTATTTTTGATGAGATCCAGACTCAGTTATGTGATGGAGAAACTGATCCTGAAAGATTAATCGGTTCCAAGATAGAAATCAATTGGAAGATTTGAAGATGTTGATCCAGGTCCTGATTGACCAAAGAATCAAGATGATGTTAACGGTACCAACAATGAATTGGTGATTACGAAGAAGTGTCAAAACGCCTAATTCTGAACCTATGATTATGAGGAAGTGATTGTCCTGACTCCAAACCTGATTGTCCAAAGGAATTGAAAGGATGCCAAATCTGAACCCTTCAATTATGAAGAATCAAAGAAATAACACTAATGAACTGATGGTTACAAAGAGCTGATACAATTTACAAGATTAAGAGAATACTAGATTGATATGGATTTCAATGAATCTAATATGCCCCAAGTGATGTGCCCCAAGCGACAAGGACTTTGAAGAGTCAGCAACTAGACGTGGTTGTTGTCTTGATTGCTAAAGAAAATGTGTTTGACAGATTTAGTTAATGATGTGTAATACCATGCCCCCTTCGGGATGAAAATTGACATCTGGTGAGAAAGCCTATGGGAAATGATGAGAGGTAATGTAATCGATTGTAGAAATGATTGTACACGTACAGGGATGTGTTATGCATTATTTAGGGGTCCATTTGACCAAATTTAACTAGGTTTGACCATTAGTTGACCATGGTCGACCAAGTTGAAATTTCAAGCATTTGATGTTAGATAATTAGTTAAGTTGAATACTAGATTTTTGTGATGTAATGAAGGTCAATTATGTAAGCAGTCAGGCGTCCTAGGTCCAAAAAATTTAAATCACATTTTTGACAATGTAAACGTTCTCAGATTTTTATTTTGATCCTGAAAATGGGTTCAGAATGTCGAAATCAGCCAAGGGTGCAATTTTCACACAAAATAGAGCACTTTGAAAAATTAGGTCAAAACCTATATAAGGCTTAAAAGGGTCATTTCAATTCATTTCAAACATTTGACTTTAGAAACTTTGTGGAGCCCTTTGAGAGAAAAATGAAGGTTCTTGTGTCTTTGCATCATTTCAAGCGCTCTAGGTGGTACCAAAGACTGAGATAGTATGGTAATCCGGTAAGTGGACCTCTAGGCCTCTCTGTGAATTCAATTTGACATGTTTTTAATGCTTTCTAGGATTTGTAGCACGATTTTTCAAATTTTGAATTTTTGATTCACGGGATGTCATACGACAACCTGTGGGGAGTCATACGACATTTTGAGTCCAAATGAATTATCGTGTTTGTCTTAGTATATTGTCATATGGGAGATACCCATCTCTCGTACGACATTTTGTTGGGTCCCTCAAGTGTTGTGTGGGATCTTGTAGAATGTCATATACCCATCAAATGTCGTATGGGTAGTTGTATATTATCATACGATAATTGGCACCAATTTTGAATTTTTTGAAATGTCGTATGGAAAACAGTGAGCATTTTTTAGGTCCTTAGGCAATTTTTTCAAAAATTTTGATTGTCTAGTTGGATTCCATAGCCTTTAATACACTTATTGATATGCTCATTTTATCATTTTGTGTACATGTATCCTTATTTTTTAGTGAATTACTGATGGTCATCCCATTTTTTGTGCTTTGTAGATTAAGTACCCTGATGTCCATGTCTGCATTTCACATCCTGCTACAAAGAGACTTTGTTTGGCATTATCGGATCCCATGAGGGTTCACCTTGCAGCTTGTGGGTTTGAGTACCTGATCAATTTACCTGACATTCAGGTGAACCATGGTTGATCACCGCGCTTGTAGAGAGTTTTCATTTTGAGACGCAGACATTCCATCTTCTGACAGGGGAGATCATAGTTACGCCCAAGGATGTCTATAGGATTCTTCGGATTCCATTTCATGGCCCTCACCCAGATTATATGAGTTCTGATAATGCATGTTTATAGGCCTTTCATACATTATTCAGAGCATATGAGAAGATTTCTCAATAGATTTCCTGGGAGGTGCTCGTGTAGCGGTATGGGAAAACACATAGGCTTGAGTGTATCATCATCAAAATGATCAATGGGATCATTATGTTTGACCATTAGCAGAATGGTCTACTGATGGGATGGGCTTCAATGGTTTAGTGGTTGATGGCGTGTCCAACTGAGTATGGATGGGGTCAGTGTTTTTTGGCTCACATGTTCATGGAGATGCACAAGATTGTCTACCATGAGGGTAATACATTTCCTTTAGGAGCTATAGTTCTCCAGATCTGGGCATGGGAGCACATTCCCATGTGCAAGCCCATTTTTGGTGATGAGAGGCAGCCCCAAGAGCCTCTTATATATAGGTACTTTGGTTTTGTGACATAGGTCAGGATGGGGCATACAGAGTACTAGCACCAAGTTTTGGATGACATGACAGTTGTGGTTTGGAGACCATACCTACAGATAGAGGCATGGCTGACGGTGAGGGCTCAGTTCGGCTACTTCTACCAGAGCTGGATTTTGATAGGGCACTCTACAACCATCCTCGAGCAATTTTTTATTACATGAGTTTGGAGATAGTATGGAATCATCCAAGATGAGCCTAAGGAGTTTTCTACATATGCATGACAGGTGCGAGAGATCGGGCTAGGATGGTCTGCAAGATTATCTTTTGTAGTGTGTAGCCTTGAGTACACTAGGTTACAAAGTAGGGACTGGGATTATCAAGACTAGGTAGCTAATGCAGGTGTTACTGATGCTTATATAGCATATCTAGCGGAGCATCCCATTAGGTAGTTTTTTGATCTGATAGAGTTGATTCCCTCGATGGAGGAGGCTGAGGATGTGATAGGTGATCCTATGGGCAGAGGATAGAGGATACAAGAGTTCCAGATCATGATGGTGCATTCGATCCCACCGATGCCTAGAGCTATAGGGACCCCATTGTGACTAGAAGGACAAATGAGACCTCTCTTATACCACAGGCAGTTCCAGCAGTGAGACTGGTAGTTTTGTAGTGTTGGTACAATAGAGGCAAGGGTGGCACACTAGGTGGCATTGGAAGTACCATAGGTGTTGAGGAGGTGTTGGGTGCATATCAGGATGCACTCATGGATGATGCGTAGGAGACACTAGATTTTGATGTAGGAGATGAGGTTCAATGTCATAAGGCATGGATTGATACAAGTGTTGGTGGTGATGAGACTATGGAGGAGGTGGAGGTTGTGGTGGAGGTAGACCCTAGGCTGAGGCAGAAACCTCAATACATTATCAGGCGGGTATGACACCAGCTCTGGGACCAGAGATCCCATAGCCTATCTTTGAAGGTCCATCTACGAGAGTGTGACCGTCAGTTGAGGGAGCGAGATGTGGAGGTTAGGTGCTTAATGGCCGAGGTGATCCACCAGATGTGACATGTTGCATACTACATTTTAGCTTACTTTTCAGTCATCCCACCTACTACCTAGGCAGAGAGTGACATCTTACTCTCAGTATATGTTAGCATCTGAGGGAGCTAGAGTGCCACATGATGAGCCATCGCCCAATGCACGAGCCAGAGGAGGGGCAATGCTTGATGTCGAGGTCCATGCTAACAGTTTATACATGGTGTTCCTCATTTTTGACATTTTGATCATTTGTACTAGATAACTCATTGAAGCTCATTTTTTGTTTCATATGCACTTAGTGCACCCCTTGTACGATATCAATATTTATATATGAGATCAATTTTATTGGTTTTGACTTCATAGCACTTGTACTTTCGATTTATGATGTTTTATCAGGTGATGCAAATGTATGAAATATTTATCTTTTACTTTTGAATGTATGAATATGTAATGGATGTATGAATATACAATGTAAAATGCAATGATAGATGGTAGATGAAGAATGAGAATGAGAATGGATGACTTTATTGACATTTTGATGGATGCACATGTTTGAATGCAATGAATATGTAAAATGTTTATGAAAATGAGATGTTATGCAGTGATGCACATGATCTTTTTGTAGGTACATGAATATTTCAAGTGCTCAGTCATTGTCAAAAAGGATGTGTAACCCAGAATGATGACTGCTTGCTAATTAGTTTGTAGGGACCTTCACATGATGCTCAATCCTTATGATGCATTTAGTGCAATTTGGAGAATAACAAATACCATGCTATATTTAGATCATGAGAAAGATGCAACCATGTAAAATGCAAAATGCGAATGAAATGCAAGACCTAGAACTTAGTCACTAATCATATGTCGGTCCTTATCATCACTAAATATTTTTAGGTAACACTGGATAGTCGATACAATGTTTACTAGTTAGGCAACCATGAACATATGAATATTGACTTTTAGTTTGAAATGTTGGATTTAGATATAAGCACCAAGGCACAAAAGCCAAGATGAAGTGAATATCATGTCCCTTTTGATTTAGAAATTTGTATAAGCATCAAAACATAAACATTGTGATTACATGAATACACCTTGCATACAAACACACCAAGAAGTGGGGCGATCATTCTGATTCCAATGTGAATTACCCACAGTGACCCTTTATCATTCACGTCCTTGGGTAATGTTGTGTTTCACAATAGGAATAAGAAATCACTCAAAATACAAATTTAGATATAACTTCCCTAAAGCATCTAGGTATCAATGGTTGAGGTACACATGGCCATCCAATCATGATGGAGGCACTTATAGTGGACACCAATTCAATCTAGAATTTCCAGATTTGTTAGATTTTTACTTACAAATAGAAGACAAATAAAAGATTATGCCCCTAGTCATCACTCTCTAAATCCTATGAAAGGACATCATTGATGAGCTTGAGAGAGCATAATATGCAAAAATCTTAATGTGAATCAGTTAGCATATAAGTAGACTAAAGAATGTTGCAGAGTTTTTTTTGTTTGTTGTTGTAGTTTGTTTGTGTTGTTGTTAGGTGCAAAATCCTTTTCTGGTAGGGAGATACTGAGGACTGTAGGATAAGACATTGGTTGCCCCCAAGTTTGAAACATTGATAGGATGCAGATATTTTTGTTGTTTGTTGCTCAGACTGACTTTATTGAAAATAAGATGCGAAAGCAAACAAGGAGATATGTACAAACTAAAGTAGACTGAAAGTTGGGAAATACCAAGATTGCGCTGATAGATGGAGCATTTTGATTCAAGTGGCACCTGTTTGTCGAGTTTTCACCATCTTGGAAGAGATTCTATTTTTACTACCAAGGGGCCTGTTTACCAAGTTTTCACCAAGGCACTTTTTCTTTTTCTTTTTCTTTTTTGTTTTTTTCCATATTTTTTGTATTTTTCCACTTTTCATTTTTTTTTGTGAATCATCAAGGTGCGTATTGCTAAGTTTTCACTAGGATGATCATTTTTTAGGACGTTTTCTAATTTTTATGTTTGTTTCAAGACATTTTCATAGACTGAATGTCTTAAGTATAGAATTTCTTCAGATGGAGAACGTTGATTGGTTCTCGGAGTTGTCTCCTTTAGTTGTTGAGAGTTGATAGGATCTAGAGCCAAAAGAAGCAGTTGTAACAAAGGGACCTAGCTGTAATACCCTAAAATTGGCACCTAATAAATTCGATTAATTTTGGTGCATTTATCTCCAATTTTACATCTCCAAAGTCCTAGTTTCCTAGGCAATTTTCTCTCTCCTACCTGACTTAATTTGACTTGATGTCAATTGCAAAGACCATAAATTGCATTAATTAAATATCAAAATTAATTCCTAAAGTCCTTGACTTTAATTAGCTAAATTACCCCTATGATAATTTAATTTAATCCTAAAGTCTTAAGTGCTTAGAATTAAATTAAATCCACCCCATTTGGCTAATTACCCATAAAAAGGAATTAATAATTGCTTGATATTCGAATGGACACACCTTTTTGAATTAATAATTCAAGATATTCGAAAGGCCACCTATGTGGCATTTTCCATTCTTTTTATTAAGTAATTCTTTCATTTTTGTCTCAAATGGAAATGAAGGGTCAGGAGTTTCAAATCAAGAAACTCTTCATTCCTCTTCTAGCTTTTCTATTTAATGGACCTCTTTTTCTCATTCAAAGGAGGTGAATTTTAAGAGCATCTACACTATAGGAAATTTTAGTCTCATTTAATTCATTGTTTCCAAAGATTTTTTTTGCATTAATTAGATTAATATCTCATCATTAGTATAATCTTGCATCTCATCTTAGATTAAATTTGCTTAATTGTTCTTAGAATAATATCATATTTGTTTCAAGTTCTTAGAATAATTTGCATATTTCTTTCAAGCTATTTAGGATAGTATCATATTTCTTTCAAAGTATCTTAGATTAAATTGCATTCATTTAATTCAATTTTAGTTTGCTCATCTTCATAGCTCTTGGAAAATCCTCCATTGTAGAATTGGTCTTATGGTTGTGGGCTCTCCAATTTGAGAGTAATTGAACATCCCACCTACATAGGAGGCAACAAGTCACTTCACAATGAATTTCAAATTGAGTAATTCATACTCTCCCTTGTAATTCAATCATGTGAGTAATGACTATGTTGTGTTTTTGCCTGATTTAGAGGTCCACATTCAGACACACACATTTTGGTGCCCATTGTGGGGCAGAAAATCTGATTTCTGGCCTCATTCTCATCTTTTTCTAATAAAAATTCATGCTTTGTCGTGCGTCTGTATTGCCTATGTACGGATCTTCGCATGAGAATCTAGAGCATCCCATGTGAGATTTTGCTCCCTATAGCACTTCCTCACATGAGAGTGTGCGGCCTCGCGTGGCAGCCTATTTTTCCTCATGCACCATGGAGTACTTCCTCGTGCGAGATTCTAGGACAGTGACCTAAATTTTCCTGCTTTCTATCTTTCTGTTTCGGATTTCTAATAGTTTTATGTTTGTTGTTGCTTAGTATTTTCTATCATTTTCATAGCATAATAGTTTTCTACAGAATGTTTGACCAAGAACTAAAACATGCTAATGGTTTGAATGTAGGCCAATAGTTGAAGATTGCTAAAAATGTTGTGTTTGTTTCCTACTTTTATTCACATAGTCTAAATAGGGCTCCGTTAAAATTTCTTGAGCATTTTGATAGTGAGTAGGGACTTTGGCTCTTCATTAAATGGAGGTGATGACCATGAATGAACCCAAAATCCTAATGATCTTACTAGTATGATAAATTCTTGGGGAAGCGGAGAAAGGTAGTGAATCTTTACGCTTCTACTTACCAGGGGATTATGCTCTTCTCTCTTCAAGAGAACTAGAAACCCAAAAGTTTGTAGTTGTGGTGGAGTGAAACTAACTCAGTGATGAACTTTCTTGATGTGTTTGGGTGAGGAAATGGGATAGAGAAGTATGCTCTTCTCCCTTTCGGAGAACCAGAAAATTCGACCCCCGAATCTAAACCAAGTTCAGTGTCACCTTTAGAGGGTCTACCGGTATTGAACCTCCGAGAATGACCCAAGTGAGTACGCACCTATCGCTGGTGATTCCACCTCACTCTAATAAAGAATGTTTTGTTGAGTCTAAAGACTCGAAAACCATGTTAGCTTTCTTCTCAAGACTTTGACTATCATCTTGAGAAGGCTCCGTCTGTTATACTGAGCGGTGCCACTCCTAGCCCTACTTGCGGGGGTGTATGAATTTTAGGTGTTGGTGTGGCTATGAGGCCTCAACCCTGTATTAGGGGCACTAAAGGTTAGCATGAATGGAAGCCTACTAAGAACTTGTCATAGCTAGTGGCCTACCCGGTTCACCTCCAAAAGGAGTCATAATCTTTGCACAGAGAGGGGGAAGAATCTCTCCCATAGATTCCCATCATAGGCATACACTTGGACATTTGGAGGTGGTTGCGACACTGGCCCCTACTACAAGGGTAAACTTTGAAGGTACACTGTTGAGTCCTTGGAAACACCAAAAACATGGCACCCTCTACGGGGTGACACGGCTGTGTGAGGTGCACATATGCATTCAAGCAATGGGGCAAAGGTTTTGGCTTCTCACCATTTTTTTTGTAGGACTAAGCTATGTGTTTGTTATCAGGTCTTAAACAATGTCCAATCATTATCAAACAAAGACTCCCCTGATGCTATCAAGTTGCTTTGTCCTTGATAGGTCTGTTAACAACTACTTCTTGTATCACAACTGCTTGATTTGAACCTTTGTGTCTTTAAACAAATGCTTGAAATCCTAAAACAAGTTTGTTGATTAAACTGTTCTTCAAACCTGTCAGGAAACTGGATTTTTTGTCAGACATCAGTTCAGACTGTACTTCAAGATTCAACTTTTATCTCAAAAATTGTGCCTAATTATTAGATTTTGTACCTTTCTCGTGTGAGGTTTCACACTTCAGAGCACTTTCTCATGCGAGACCTTGTTTTCTTGTGTGAAGACTGGTGTTCTCTCACGCGGCCTGGTACTTTCTCGCACAAGACTATAGCACAATTTGCAAAAATAGAGACTTATTTGCTATTGACTGTTTGACTTTTATTTGATCTACATTTTGTTTGAGGTCTATTTTTCTACTTTCCTATTGTTCACTGTCAAAAAATGGTTGTTTTGAGTTAGGAATCGGTCGATCTTTGCTTTGACTCTTGTCATCTCTTGTTGGTTTACCTTATCTCTTTATGCCTTTTGTATCTCATGTTGTGATAGTCTTATCTTGGTTTTTCTAGCCCCCTCTTTTGACAATTCGTACCAAATCCATCTCGCATCTTAGCTGTCCTAGCCTTTATCTCTTTTGTGTTATTCTTAGAGACCGAGCCTAGCTTTGTCTTGAATCCTCTCTCATTTCATCTTTGTCTATGACTGTCACGACTAGAAGTGGTGAGACTTATCCTATTTAGAATCCTGATCAAGGTAGAAGTGAACCTCCTAATCAAGAGATAGATCCTCCTGAATCCGTTGTGAAATCTGGACTTTGTGAGACATCCTCATTTTCCTCATTGAGCACTTTGAAAAGTAGTCTGTCTCAACCATCACCTCCAGTGTTTCAAGAGTGCTTCAACCCATTGTTTGAAGCTCAACTTGGTTTTTCATTTCAAGACCAAAATAACTCATACTTCCAAGATGAATCATTGTTCTTCAACTTTAGAAGATCTCTTAAATAGACTAGTCCTATTATTGTGCCAATTAATCCTACTAAGAATAGTCCTATCATTGAACCTAGTGGTACTGTTGAAGATATTTTTCCACCAGAATTTGTTAAATCTTTTGAGCTTATTCATTCACCAAAGGTTACCTTGGCTGCACCTTTTCGATCTCATTCACACCACTTTGTCAAGTCTCTAGATACTGTGCAAGTCTACGACATGATGGCAAATTCATTTGATTTCCAACCGAGAAAGTATTGTCAAAACTCTGATCAATCTCAAAACAATCAATATCATGGTCAATCTTCTAATGAACCATGTCATGCTCTGCCTTGAAATGAGAAACCTCATGGTCAATCTCAACATAACTGAAATCCATTCCACAATCATGATCAATCTTGAAGCAAACCTCAGGGTGGTCAACAACCCACCTACTTCTATCATCCTCCTCCATTTGATCAAAACCAAGATGATTAGCAACAAGATCAGCCTCAGAGTATTTATGAGATCCTTGGGACTGAATCTGAAGTGATAACCCAACAAGATATAGACTTTTCCAAAACTAATAAAGGTCCCATTAAGATGATGGAGATTCTTCTCTTAGAGGATAAAGAAAGGTACTTCCTTGAGCTAGCTAAACAAGGGGCCAAGTTACCCCGAGACTATCAAGTTGAAACACTCGTAGCTAAGGAACAAGAAACTGAGACCGCAAAGTTGCAAAAGATGGTCTGAGAAATGCAAGATCAGATTAGTCAACTTGCAAGGAATAGAGGTCAACCCCCTCAATAATTTACAATGGAAAGTATTTGTCCTTTTCCTTTTGACAGAAGCATTCATATGCCACCTTTTCCTAGAGGTGTAGAACTCCCCAAATATGACAAATACTTGGGTACAACCGATCCCCAAGATCACTTAAGGGAGTTTGGTACATTGTCTATGGAATTAATGCATTATCAGACATACCTTATGCGTCTGTTTCCTCAAAGTTTGGGCGGACCTGCTATGGAATGGTTCTCTAGATTGCCTATTGGTATTAAAAATTTTGATGAAATGGAAAATCTTTTTCTCCAACACTACTCGCATAACCTTCAAAATTTGATCAACATTTGGGATCTTTGCAACTTAAAATAGTGACAAGGAGAACTTTTCCTAACCTTTCTCCAAAGGTGGAGATAGTTATGCACAAAGTGTCCTCATAAATTACCAGAGTCTGAGAGACTTGACATTTTCTTAGACAATCTTGTCCCTGATTTTGGATACCAAGTGCAGTTGCAAGGTCCTATTACTTTTGATAGCATGATCAAACAAGCAGTGAAAATAGAGGCCTTCATGATCAAGAAGGGAGAGCTAACTTTGAATAAGGACAATAAACAAGGATTCTCCACAAACAAGGATAAAGGAAAAACTGTCAATAAGAACCGAGATGTGGTAAATGATGGAGTGGTGGATAATGTTACTGTGAAGCCTTCAAAACTATTTTTTAATCTTACTTCCAACATACAAGTAGCTAAGGCTACCAAAAAGACCACAACTGATAATCAGCAACCTTCAAAGTTTTCTAAGAACAAACCTTGGTCCAAACGACCCAAGCGTGATTTCACTCCTTTGGGAGAACCTCTTGATGTGGTCTACAAGACTCTTATACAAAATCAGGTTCTTACTCCTTTGGAAAAGTGTACTTATGACCCACAACCATGACCTTACTGGTGGAATGATAATGATTATTGTGACTATCATCAGAATATTGGTCATAAAACTTCTACTTGTCTCCAACTGAGACATAAAGTGTAAGATCTCATTGATAATGGTGACATCATTGTGGAGAATCATAATAAGAATTCGGATCACCAAGCTTTCAAGGATCCTTTTCCTCCTCATGAGAAGGGAGAGTCTTCAAACACTAAGAATACCAATGTTGAAGTCAATTACACATACACTAATAATGACAATATCATTGGTATGATCAAACCTGTCGAGATGGAATATTGTGATATGATCACTTCTAAGGGGAGTGATGACGCTCCAAAATCTAAGACACCTTTTGTTTTGCATAGTTCTACATCTTGTTCATCCGAATCTAAACAATCCCAAGGTTGTGCTAATGTTGTCACTCAATCGTGAGGAAGAGTTGTGTTGAAAGGTCCTGATACTTCTACATCCGCTCCTAAGAAAACAGCGGATAAGAGACCTGATATTCCTACATCCGCTCCTAAGCAAAGCATGGATAAAACTATTGTTGGCCCTGCCAACAAGAATACAAAAATTTTTCCTACAGCTAGCTCGACTAATTATAGTATTTTAGACCAACTTCAACAAACTAACACTCGAATTACCATTTTTGAATTGCTGAAGATCTCGCCTGCTCACAGGCAGATTTTGGACAAGGCCCTTGCTGAGGCAAACATTCCCAAGGATCTTGATCTCAACCGGTTCCAATCTATGGTGGGTCATTTGACTTCACCTCATTATCTATCTTTTTGTGAAGAAGATGACCATTCTTTGAGTCACCCGCATAATGCTCCCCTACATATAGAGGTCATGATAGGTCCTAAGCGCATTCGTTGAGTGCTCATAGATAACGGTGTTGGCCTTAATATTTGTTTCACTAAATTGCTCACTCAGCTAGGATATGATGAGAACTACATAGATCCTCACAAAAAGATTACCATAAAAGCTTATGATGAGGAAGAACGCAAGTCCCAGGGATTAGTCATGCTACCTATCCATGTAGGTCCTATTGAGAGAGATGTTACTTTCCAAGTGCTCGATATTCCTCTTGCGTACAACATCTTGTTGGGTAGGCCTTGGATTCATGAGATGCAGGTTGTTCCATCCACATACCATCAATGCATTAAGTTCCCATTTCATGGGGCGGAAGTCACTGTACCTACAAATACCAACTTCTCTTGCAATACTCTTACGCAAACTACAGATAGTTTTGTCCCAGCAAATAGGGAATCCACTAAGTTCTATGAGGCTAAGCTGAAAGAGATGGAACAAACTTTGAGACTTGAGGATATAGGCATGGGAGAATACCGAATGGAACCTGTGCTATCTCTTGCTGCTCTACCTTTGTCTCCACATTCTTATGGGAGACCTTCTGAAGACAAAAAAGTTCCTAATGCTCCTCCTCAAACAATTTATGATGGCACCTTTGTAAGGGCCTCTATATCTTTAGAAGATGAGGATGAAGAAAGAGCTATCAGAGCTTGGATCTACAAAGGAAAAGAGACAGCTGAAACAACCACTCCAGATTTAGAGCAAGAACCATATAGTGAAGCTTTCAAGATCATGAAGCACTTTGGTTATAAGGGGAGTGGTCCCATAGGAAAAAATGATAATGGCTTGCTAAAACCTATTGAAGCTACAGGCTGCCACACAAAAGATACTAGTGGCTTAGGCTTTAAGAAGACTCCCTTTCATTTGGGGACCAAGAAATTTGTGTCAACTCCTGAGCCTAATCCTAAGCCTAAACATGAACCTGAACAAGAAATTGAAGATACCACTCCAGAAGTGAATCTAGAGAATGGCTCTAATGAGGATACATTTCCATATCCTATCCCTCCGGATCTTGCGGCACTCCTTGTTGAACCTGATGAGCCTTTCATACCTGTTCATATGGTAGAGTCTGATACTGATACTTGTTCTGAAGCTGATTTTAATAAAACCTCTTCAGTGCATCAAGTTACATATGAGGAATGGAAAGCAACACTAAATGATGATCCCAATTTTATAGGTGAACGATATAGGCCACCATATTTTCAAAAGTACTATGAACAAGAACAACTTTAGCAAGCTATCAATGGCACAAGGGATAATAATGAGACTGATGATGCGAATGAAATTCCTACATCAAGTACGGACTCACATGAATATGAGTTTGACTCTTTGTCTGATGCCACTTATGATGTAGACATAGATACTGTTCACGTGTATGAAAGAATCCTCAAAGTAGGTGAAGGGTCTAGCGCTAGGTCACATGAATTAGATGCCACTAATGTTAACATGTCCTCTACCTCTGACGTAAGGTCTTATAGGGATTCAAACACTCCTTTGGATGAGATCACTTTAGGCCTTGACTTTCTCATTAGCGCTTTTGAGGGTTATACCATGAATGCAGTTGAACCAGTCACTACTCCCCTTTCACTCCATCATCTCGATTTGATAAACTGGAACTCCCCTCTTGAATCCAATGAAGTCCTAACATTCCAAACTAATTATGATCTATCTTGTTACCTCCACGCAATTGAGCCTATGATGTCCTCCACCAGTGAGAGCAGTGTCAGCATGACAGAGGCAGATATTAAGTATCTCAGTCAAAAAATTAAAAGAAGAAAAAATAGATGCTCTGATGGTGAAAACCACTTTGTGGCAGTATCAAAGCCAAAAATAGTAAAAATAAAAGATGTATCCACGGGTGAAAACCTCTCTGAGGTGCCCAAGGATGAGATACTTTATGCTCTTCTAAGCCACTTCTAAGAGAGGTCATCAGTATTGATTGAGCCGACACAGCTGGTCAATTTGGGTACAGAAACTACTCCACAGATCATTCACCTAGCACAATCATTGTTTGTTGAGGAAAAGGAAGAGTTCACTAGCTTCTTCCAGAGCAAGAAAATAAATTTTTCATGGACCTACTCTGACATGCCTAGATTAGACCCCAATCTAATCATGCATCATTTGTCCATTGCACCAGGTATCAAACCTTTTAAACAGAAGCTGCAAAAAATGCATCCTCATGTAGCACTTTTGGTCAAAGCAGAACTTGAAAAACTCCTTAAGGCTGGCTTCATAAGAATTATTGATTATGCAGAATGGATTTCAAACATTGTTCCAGTCACTAAACATGACAAATCCATTTGGGTGTGTACAGATTTCAGAGATCTCAATAAGGCATGTCTGAAAGATGACTTCCCACTACCTAATATTGATATGATAGTTGACATGACAGTAGGGTGTGAGATGTATTCATTAATGGATGGATTTTCTAGCTATAATCAAATAAAAATTGCACTAGAAGATCAAGAAAAGACTGCTTTTACATGTTCTTGGGGCACCTTTTCCTAGAATGTCATGCCTTTTGGGCTTAAAAATGTTGGAGCAACATACCAGAGAGTTTTTACTACTATCTTCCATGATATGATGCATAAAATGATGGAGGATTATGTGGATGATACTTTAGCCAAAAGCATGTAGTGAATAACTCACCTCATAGACTTGGGTCCCATTCTTGACCGTATGGAACAATTCAATCTTAGACTTAATCCGAAGAAATGTGCTTTTGGTGTTACTTCTGGAAAACTCTTGGGCTATATTATTTCAGCTAAAGGCATAGAAGTAGATCCTGAAAAGGTAAAAGCTATTATGGACATGCCTCCACCCAAGAATATCAGTCAAATGAGAGGATTACAAGGAAGGCTACAATTTATCTAGTGCTTTATTTCACAATTGGCCAACAAGTCACAACCATTTACTAAAACTTTGCATAAGAATGTGACCTATGAATGGAATGAGGAGTGTGACAAAATACTTGCTCAAATAAAATAGTATCTTGCTAACCCCCCAATGCTAATACCTTATAAAAGAATGGTAGATGAGCTCAAGAAATACTTTGCACATATTTCTTTCTAGCAGGTTCCAAGGACAGACAATAAAGCAGTTGATGCTATGGCCACTCTAGCCTCAATGATATAAATGCCAGAAAATGATTTCAGACATGAGTTCCTGGTGGAGACATTACACTACCCTGTTTATGATAATCCTGAATCCAGGATGATCTGTTCAGTCATTGGACATTATTCATCCTGCTACCACCATATCTTTTTCCTACCTTCGTGACCAGATCATTCCCAACACTTATACCTGGAATGAGAAGCGTCACCTCATTCGTACTGCTTCAGGGTATGTTCTCATAGAAAATGACTTGTATAGATGAGGTTTAGATGGTACTCTTCTTAGGTGCTTAGAACCTGATGAGTCCAAATGTGCATTGGCTAAGGTACATGAAGGTATTTGTGGATCTCATTCTAGTGGTCTGACATTAGCCCAAAAACTTATTAGAGCTAGATATTACTGGTCGGATATGGAAAAAGAAGTTGTTCAATATGCCAAGACTTGCAAGCAATTCCAATTTCATGGAAACTTGATTCATGCTCCTGCTCATGAACTTAGTCCTCTCATTAGTTTCTGGTCATTTCAGCAATGGGCCTTCAACTTGGTTGGTCAGATACATCCTTCATCTTCCAGGGGGCACAAGTTTATTATTACAGCTACTGATTACTTTACCAAGTGGGTTGAGGCAGTGCCTCTCGCTGTAGCTGAAGGCAAGACCATTGCTATGTTTATATTGAACTATATCATTTTTAGATATGACATACCCTCATCTATTATCACTGACAATGGGGGACAATTCAAAAATAAAGACCTAACAAACTTATGTACTAAATTCAGAATTATTCAACATTGGTCATCTATCTATTATCCTCAGGGTAATGGACAAGGAGAGGCTTCTAATAAGACAATTTTGAAAATCTTGCACCTAACAATTCATAAATCTGGTAGAGATTGGCATCTCCAGATCAATCCGGCCTTGTGGGCCTATAGGACAAGTATCCAAACACCAACGGGGGCTACTCCTTTCACCCTGGTTTATGGAGCAAAGGCAGTATTACCTATTGAGGTTGATATTCCAACATTGTGAATCTCTCTGAGGGGCCTCATCACTGATGAAGATAACAGAATATCCTAGCTTCAAGAGCTTGAGTTACTTGATGAACGCCGAAAGGTGGCGTTCGATCATCTCCAAGCATATCAAAAGAGAATGTCAAAAGCCTATAATAAGAAAGTCAGACAAAGAGAATTCCAAGTGGGTGATCTCATCCTGAGAGAGAACCCCAAAAATCAGTAGTAGTGAGTTCAGAAAGGCAAATTTGAACCAAACTGGCTTGGTCCATATGTCATTACTACAACATTTGGGTCTAACGCTTATCGACTCTCCACCACTGAAGGAGAGCAACTCAAAGAGCCTATCAATGCTCTCCATCTGAAGAAGTTCTACAGTTGAGACATTCTTGACATGCTCATGTACATACTTATTGGTCCAAAAAAAATCCAAAAAAAATGATATATTGCAAAAATCCTGAAAATTGCAAAATGTCTTGAAAAAATGATCATCTTAATGAAAACCTGGCAAATAGGCACTTTGATGTATTTATTATCTTGGTGAAAACCTGGTAAACAGGCGCTTTGATGTATCTATTATCTTGGTGAAAACTTGCTAAACAGGCACCTTGGTAATAGTAATAAAAAAAATACAAAATTTGAAAAAATACAAAAAAAGTGAAAAGATAAAAAAAAATTAAAAAAAGAGAAAAATTTAAAAAAATTAAAAAAAAGAGAAAAATTAAAAAAAAGAGAAAAGTACAAAAAAAATTGAAAAAGAAGAAAATGTGCCATTGATGAAAACCTGGTAAACAGGCATCATGGTAGCAAAAATAGAATCTCTACCAAGATGGTGAAAACCTGGTAAATAGGCGCCTCTTATTTCCTGAAGCTACATCTCATCTCAACACCGCTTGGCTCTTAGTTTCCCGCTTTAGTCTCTTTGCTTTCCTACTTTAGTTTGCTTTCCCGCTTTCCTGCTTTAGTTTGTTTCCTGCTTCAATTTGTTGGCTCATGCTCTTGCCTTCAGTTGCCTTCATGGTTTTCCTCGACTCTTCATGGATTGGAACTGGTTCACACTTGGGGGCATCTTCCTGGTCTAGGGGGCATTGTCCTATCACTGTCAGAAGTTTTCTTCATGCATTAGTCACCAGCGGTTCTCGCTGCGTCTGCCTGCTAATGCCTAGCTACTTTTGAGATTTCTCTCTTTGAGGATCTCTCGTGTATCGATCGCCAGTGGCTCTCACTATGCCTGCCTACTAATACCTAGCTTTCATTTGACCTCTCCTTTTTGGGATCTCTTCCTTACATCAGTCACCAGTGGTTCTCACTGCGTCTGCCTACTGATGTTTTTCTCGTGTTTTATTCTCTCTTTTGAGAATCTTCCTTGTATTGGTCACCAGTGGTTCTCATTGCATTTGCCTGCTGATACTTGGTTCGCACTCTGATATCCTCTTGAGACTTTATCTCTTGCGACGGTCACCAGTGGTTCTCACTGCATTTGCCTGCTTTCGCTATCCCGTTGAGACTTCGAATGTTGTTCGCTTCCGATTAGACTTCAATTTGCTTGAACACAAATGTAAACAGAAACTGAAAAATAATTTTATGTTCCTTTGAAGCATGCTGAGCTTTTTTCCTTTGTTTGTTTGTTTGTTTGTTTGCTTTATCATTTCTCCTCGAGCGAATCTAAGATGTCTTTCTTGACTGAGAAACACGAAGACTAGAGGCATGATCTTTTCTTTGCTTTCTGTTTGCTGGTTTAGTTCCAATGATCCAAAGAATCTATCTAAGAGGGGTGTCTATCTGTAAGAGCCTTCATCTCATATTGGATGGCCATGCCTACCTCGACTCCTTTTATATGGATGCTTTGGTGAGGTTGGTTCTTCTCCTTGTTTGTTTTGAGTGACTTCTTTCTGCTACAAGTGAAATTGCTAGCGCTCATCTTGCTAAGTGAATGTAAGGGTCACTGTGAGCACTCTTTGGAAAAAGAAGGAACTCTCGTGTGTCTGGTGTGTTTGTTCGCAAGTGACATTTAGGTCATTCTAGAAATTGTGCTTTGAATGCTTATGTTAACTTGCTAAATCAAAAGGAATAGGTGTTCAAGTCATTCTGGCTTCTTGTGCCTTAATGCTTACACCCCATTCCAACAAATCTAAGACTTATGCCAATTCATATTCTCATAATTGCAATGTTAGTGAGGATTGTATGACATCTAGTGATCGTCTCATGCTTAAATGAACTCGATGATGATAAATATGGTGAGTCCAACAACCAAGTCCTAGGGTTTGCATTTTCATTCTAGGGTTGCATTTTAGTTTAGGCTTGCATTTGCATGTTAAGCTTGGATTTGAGACGATGTCTTGTTACTCTCTTGATTGCTTTCTGTTCATCAAAGGTTCTCATCTTTTTGTCCAGGTTTCATCATGATTGCACAAATTTTCGGGATCAAAATTAAAATCTGACATCTCTAGATAGCTCGAAATTGCGTTTTAAATTATGGGACCCTTTGGGATCAGACACTTGTGCAGTCAGCCTTCTGGCGTCATTTTCCTGCCAGACCCTCATCTTTGCATCATGTTCTCAAGATATTTTCTCTTTTCATCAAAGTCAACTCTAGTCAAATTTGGTCAACCATGGTCAAACTTGGTCAACAGGACCTCTGCTTTGCTCCGATTTGCTTCTGCAGCTTCTCAAATCTAGACTAATTGCTTTTGCTCTGCAAACTCTTATGTCATCTTTCAATTTTGCTCCCGAGGGGGCAAGATGATTGCATCATTTGAATCTTGTTGAATCAATTCTTGAATCAGTCTGATCTGAATCATCAGTTCTCATTGCTAGGGGCATCTTGATGTCTCGCATCTTGCTATCTGGTCATCTATCTTTTAGGTATTGGGGCAATCTAACCCTAATTCCTGGGAGTTAATCTTCATTCTGGAGATAGCTCTTGAAATCTCTTTTAGACCCTTATCTGGGCAATCTAACTCGGGTCTCGGAGGGCTAAGCTTCGTTTTGGGGCAATCTAACCCTGATTCTGGAGATAGTCCTAAGTTTGCATCTGAATCTCATTCTGGGCATTGGGGCAACCTAACCCCAATTCTCGTCTTCTCTCAAGACCATTGTCTTCACAATCTAACTTAGACTTCATAAATTTCATGCTTTGATCTGCTCGGTGTCTTGGCAACCTAACCTAGACTTCTGAATTTCTCATCATCTGTCACTTCATACTATTCTTTGAATCAACGTGTTGTTCACACATCAATTCAAAGAGGGGCAAATGTAATACCCTAAAATTGGCACCTAATAAATTTGATTAATTTTGGTGCATTTATCTTCAATTTTACATCTCCAAAGTCCTAGTTTCCTAGGCAATTTTCTCTCTCCTACCTGACTTAATTTGACTTGATGTCAATTGCAAAGACCATAAATTTCATTAATTAAATATCAAAATTAATTCCTAAAGTCCTTGACTTTAATTAGCTAAATTACCCCTATGATAATTTAATTTAATCCTAAAGTCTTAAGTGCTTAGAATTAAATTAAATCCACCCCATTTGGCTAATTACCCATAAAAAGGAATTAATAATTGCTTGATATTCGAATGGACACACCTTTTTGAATTAATAATTCAAGATATTTGAAAGGCCACCTATGTGGCATTTTCCATTCTTTTTATTAAGTAATTCTTTCATTTTTGTCTCAAATGGAAATGAAGGGTCAGGAGTTTCAAATCAAGAAACTCTTCATTCCTCTTCTGGCTTTTCTATTTAATGGACCTCTTTTTCTCATTCAAAGGAGGCAAATTTTGAGAGCATCTACACTATAGGCAATTTTAGTCTCATTTAATTCATTGTTTCCAAAGATTTTTATTGCATTAATTAGATTAATATCTCATCATTAGTATAATCTTGCATCTCATCTTAGATTAAATTTGCTTAATTGTTCTTAGACTAATATCATATTTGTTTCAAGTTCTTAGAATAATTTGCATATTTCTTTCAAGATATTTAGAATAGTATCATATTTCTTTCAAAGTATCTTAGATTAAATTGCATTCATTTAGTTCAATTTTAGTTTGCTCATCTTCATAGCTCTTGGAAAATCCTCCATTGTAGAATTGATCTTATGGTTGTTGGCTCTCCAATCTGAGAGTAATTAAACACCCCACCTACATAGGAGGCAACAAGTCGCTTCACAATGAATTTCAAATTGAGTAATTCATACTCTCTCTTGTAATTTGATCATGTGAGTAATGACTATGTTGCATTTGTGCCTAATTTAGAGGTCCACATTCAGACACACACACTAGCTAGTTGAGTTCAAACTTCCCCTTGCATTCTTGATGAGATTGATTTTTAGTATTTTCTCTCAAGGCTAGATCGCCAACTTGAAATTCTCAGTGTCTAACTTTCTTGTTGTATCCTCTAGACATTCTTTTCTAATATACTCTGAGATGATCATTGCAACTTGTTTGCGCTCATCTAGTAGTTCAAGCTCTTGTAACCTAGACATTATGTAATCATCATTGGTTACCAGACCATGCATTCTAATTCTTAGTGATGGGATTTCAACCTCAATAGGTAGTACTGCTTCAACCCCATATACTAAAGCGAAAGGAGTAGCCCCAGTGGGCATTCTAATACTTGTTCTGTAGGCCCAAAGAGCTAGATTTATCATCAGGTGTCAGTCTCTTCCTATCTTGTTGACTGTACGGTGTAGGATTTTCAATAAGTTCTTATTAGATGCTTTAGCTTGTCCATTCCCTTGTGGATAGTAAATGGACAACCAATGTTGAGTGATCTTGAATTTAGAGCATAATGAATCTAGGTCCTTGTTCTTGAATTGGCCTCCATTGTTTGTGATGATGGAGTGTGGTATACCATACCGACAAATGATGTAATTCAGAATGAACATAGAGATTTTTTTTCCAGTGGCCTGTGTCAAAAGAACTGCTTCTACCCATTTTTTGAAGCAATCTGTAGCTATGATTATATTGGTATGACCATTTGACAAATGTGGATAAATAGCTCCTATGAGATCAAATGTCCATTGTTGAAAAGGCCATTGTGTTGTAAAGGGAATCAAATCTCTCCTTGACGTGTGAATCAAGTTACCATGTACCTGGCATTTCTAATAATTCTTAGCATATTTCACGGCCTCTTTTTCCATGTTGGGCCAATAGTACCCTGCCCTAATGAGTTTTCGAGCTACTATCAAACCGTTGGAATGTGATCCACAAATACCTTTGTGGACTTCCTCTAATGTGCGTTGTGACTCTTCATGTTATAAACACCTAAGAAGTGTACCATCCAAACTTTGTTTATATAGATCATTACCAATGATGACATATCGTGATGCATTTTAGATAAGGTAACATTTTTCATGACGGTTAAAGGTATCGGGAATGATTTGGTCGCGAAGGTAAGAGTATATGTTTTTGTAGCATGAGGAATCATGACCAACAATGGTGCAGATCATGCGAGCTTCTGGACAATCATAGGCAGGGAATGACAGTGCTTCCACCAGGAACTCATAGCATAGCTCATGTTTGGGTTGCTGTAGTAAAGATGATAGCATTGGCATAGCGTCAGCAGCCTTGTTCTCCATTCTAGGTATTTGTTCAAATGTGACTGTAATGAAGTACTTCTTCAGATCATCTACCATGCACTTGTATGGAATGATTTTTTAATCCTTAGTTTGATACACATCATTGACTTGGTATATGACCAGTTGGGAGTCTCCATGAATGTGTAATTATGTTACTCTCTACTCGATTGCTATTTTCATGCCATTTAGTAAATCTTCATATTCAGCTATGTTGTTGGTACAAGGGAACTTGATCCTGAATGCTTTCGAAATGGAGTAACCCTATGGTGTTATGAATAATATGCCAACTCTAGATCCATTTTGTGTATAGGATCCATCAAAGAATAAGTGCCATGTTCTGGAAGATATGTGCATGATAGAAGAAACAGGGAATTCCATTTGCATTGGTTAGTCATCAAATAGTGGTGCCTCAGCTAATTGATCTACGATGACTTGTCCTTTGATAGCCTTTCTTTCAACATACTCGATGTCAAATTCACTTAGTAGCATTACCCATTTTGCTAGTCTACCTGTGAGGGAAGCTTTGCTCAATAAGTACTTCAATGGATTAATATTTTCTACTAATTGTGTAGTATGAGCTAACATATAGTGTTTCATCTTCTGTGACGTGAAGATGACAGCTAGACACACCTTCTCTATCATAGAATAGTTCTTCTCATAATCTACCAATGTTCTGTTGATGTAGTTGTGTGTGTGTGATTTACACCTTCATGAAATAACAAGATTTAAAAGACAATTACACTATTCAAAGCAAACTAATCTAAATAATGCACAATTAATCTAAATATCTCATGGATCTCTAAAATAAAGTGGTAAATGAGGCTCTCAGCTATGATCCTCACTAGTGACACTCTAAAGATGAGAATTAAGCTATATGATATGCAAATTTAGATCTATTCTATCAAATTCTAGCTCTATTTGATGAACAATCTACTATGATCAAAGCAATTTAAGCTAATTAGCAATGACAAATGATAAGTGAGTGATGTGGATGCAAATTGACAGAGCTTTGTTGCAATTCAAAGATATGGAGTGGATCAATTATGCTTCTAAATGCCTTCAATATATAAGATTTTCCCAAGGGTAGGGGGTAGAGTGAGATAATCATGGTTATGCCTGGGTAAGGTCAATTGGCTTTGCTTTGTCCATAAATGGGGGGACAAGGAGGGGACAATCATTTAAATGGTTTCAAAAGGCTGGACCATTTCAACAAAAGTGAGTGATTTGTGTCCATTTTGTCTCCTTTTTGCTTTGTTGAGGGAAATTAGTATTTATTAATTAATTAAAGTAATTAAATTTAGCCATGAAGGGTAAGATGTTCATTTTGATTTTTGCTTTCAACAACTATGTCATTAATTAAATTTAATCAATTTCATAGTGTTTTTCCCCTTTTCAAGCTTTATTTAATCATTTAATCATTTAATTGAATTTTCCTTTGATTTGAATTGCCTTTGTTCCATTTATTGATTTTTCGTGCTATTTTGATGATTTGATTGCACCTTTTTATTGATTTAAGCCTTTGCCAATTTTCCATGTCTACAAATTCCCCTCTTTGGATCGATGTGCGAAGAACACCGATTCAAAGATTCCCTTAGTCTGATGATCTGATTTAGGTCCTGGTTTTGATATGCCTCTGATCGTTCTGATTGATGTACTTCCTGATATGATTCTGATGCCTCTGATATGATGGTGCTAATATGATTATGATGCCTCTAATATGATATGGGTCCTGGTTTGATGATAGGTCATGGGTTTACTGATAAAGGTCCTGGGTTTATTGATAAAGGTCTTGGGTTTATTGATTGCTGATATGTTGATAGGTTTGATATGATAGCAGATTTGATATTTATTTTTCTCCTGATATGAGACTGATTTGCCTCCTGATATGAAATTGACATGATATGATAACTTGATATGATATGATATGATATGATATGCCCCACTGATAAATGTTTTTGATGTTATGCCAATTTGATACTCTGATGCCCCCTCAGAAATAAAACATATTGATTCCTTGATTTGAAAGATTTTGATTGATTGGTCCAATATGTTTTCATTTCTGAAAAATATTGATGATATGCCATGACTCACAAATTGGCATATCCAAGATAGATAGGTCTGTTGTAGTTAAGCGAAATAAGTGATTATAACAGGATAATGGTACCAATGAATGTGATTTGTCAATCTGATAGGATAGTAAAACTGATATGGTATAACTGATCAGTGTGAAAACCAATACAGTTGATAGGATTGATCTTGATCATTGTGAAAACCGATATGGGATCCCGATAGGATAAATCAATCAGTGTGAAAACCGATATGATTTGATACTGCTGCTTCATTCTCAGGACACAGAGACATGAACAAATGGTACTGGGTGCGATTGCTTGATACTTTGATAGGATTGATTGACGTAAGATGACTCACTGATATAGAATACTGATATGATTCCCTTGATTTGTGAAACAGGCACATTTTCGTAAATGATATATATATGGACCTTAGCTTTCTTGGATATTTAGACTTAAGTCATGAGTTGACCCAGCTAGAGTACATGTTATTGAGATGATTGATTATGGAGCTCCTTTAGTTTGTTAATATTGTATCATGATATTTCAGTTATTGATCAGGACTTTGATGTATCACTTTGATGACATTGTATCTTTGATTAGACAAAGTTCATGGATCTTTGATATTATGGACACTTATGATTTATGGACTTTCCTTGATTCTTGATTGAATGACCCATTTTATGATTGATCAAGATTTCAATTGAATGACCCCCCTTTTCCCTTGGAAAAATACTACAAACAAATGCACATGCAATTAATCTAACATGATAATGCAATTAACCTTCCATGATAATGCAATGCAATGCAGCTAAGTGTCACTAGCTTTTAGCAAATAAATGCCTTGAGGATAAATTTCATCATTGAGCACTTGGGACCGGAAAGTTGATACAATCACCACTGCCCACTGACATGATGATATGAATACCACTTTTTATCACTTTTGGTAACCTCCGTTTTGCTTTCCCATCGGTCTCATCGATACGACTATCACTGATTACAAACAATCATGAGAGTACGATTACTGATTTTGTCAGATTCTATGTTGCAAGTGGATTTTGGCATTTAGATATGAAGAATCTAAATATCCAAGGTATCCAGTTGCGTAAACAAACAAAAGTTAACTCATTGTTTTATAAGATAATCCTCGATGGTTCTTTGATGACCATGTCTTTAGATGAATTCTCACAAGGCAATGAATCTTCCTCCAAACATTCACTTCATAGTCAAGAAAAATATCATGTCTCCGTCATTGCCAATCTAGTCGAAACATCATTGATTAGCTAAAAAAACTTGATACAAATTGAATTAATGTAAGTAAACAGATTGTTAACCAACTTTTCAAAAGAATCTATCTAGGTGTTTTGCATTGTTTTCTGATCTTCAAATAATATTTCCAAGTGTTTCGATCATGGAATGATGTTTGATTTTTAATCCTGAATAATAAGTCAATTTAGGCTCAAGGATTTGTTGTGGTAGTCAACTTCTTGGTTAGTAAAAAATGATATCAATCAAAGGTTTACAAAAATCTGATCTCTCTTCTGAAAATGTTGATCCCTTTCTGCTTGTGACTGAATGTTGCTCGTTTGAATCCTTTTTGAGGTATCCACTTTCCGATCTATTTTATGCTGCCCCAAAGTGTTTGATGTATCAATTTTTGACAACTTTTTGGGCAATGCAAAGGATGATGCTAAAAATGTTATTATGACTATGTACAAATGACGGATGCAATGAAGGTTTGGACAAATGGGATGATGAGATGCATTATGTACACATGTGACTAGGAAAGAAATGACTTAAGGGAACCAAAAGTGCTTGTTGCCAAGTTTTCACCTTTGGGTGCTTTTTTTCTTTTTTTGCTACCGAGGCGCCTATTGCTAGGTTTTCACCAAGGCACTTTTTTCTTTTTCATTTTTTTTTGTATTTTTCACTTTTTTTATTTTTTTTGTATTTTTCCTTTTTTTTTTTTTTCTTTTTTTTTTCCTTATCACCTTGGCGCCTATTGCTAGGTTTTCACCAAGAGATAGTTTTTCAAATATTTTTGCTTTCTTCATGCTCAATTTTTCACTGTTTTTGATCTTTCTTCTTTTCCAATGTTTTTGGATTTTCCATTTTCAAATGTTTTTGTATTTTCAAGATCTCTTTTCAACTATGTACAATAATTATGATGCTCTCTCATCTGATACTCTTTATACTCTTTCATCTGCTTTAGGTGTAGAACCTCTTCAAATGAATGCTATTTATGGGTTCTTGTAACTCTTCACCATTACAATCTGATAACTTATATGTCCCAGTTCCAAAGGATGACACTATCACAAATGGGCCTATCCAATTAGCTTCCCACTTTCCTTTCTTTTCCCTTTCAGCTTTATTTTTGGGATTTTCTCTTAGTACCAAGTCTCCTACTTGAAAAGTTCTTGGTTTGATGTGTTTGTTGTAATTGCGTGAAATCCTATTTTGATAAACTCTTAAATGTTCATAAGCTTGAGTCCGGTGTTCCTCTAACAATTCCAATTGTTGCAGTCTAGCAATCCTATAATCCTCATCAGTGATCAATCCTCTTAATGAAACCTGTAGAGATGGAATTTCAACTTCTAATGGTAGAACTGCTTCGGTTCCATAAACTAAAGAGAATGGGGTGGCTCCTGTAGGTGTTTTGATACTAGTTCTGTAAGCCCATAGTGTGAGATTTATTTGCACGTGCCAATCTCTTCTTGATTTGTTAACTGATCTTTTTAATATTTTGAGGATATTTTTGTTCGTTGCTTCAGCTTGTCCATTGCCTTGTGGATAATAAATGGATGACGAATGATGTGTAATGTGGAATTTCATGCAAAGTTCATCAATATCCTAATTTTTGAATTGTTTCCCATTATCCGTGATAATGGCATGTGGAATACCATAGCAGCAAATTATGTGGTTCAATATGAACATTGAAATTTGTTTGTCGGTTGCTGTTGTTAATGGAACTGCTTCCACCCATTTGGTGAAGTATTCTGTTGCTATGATGATATACTTGTGTCCATTTGAAGATGGAGGATGTATGATTCCAATCAAGTCAAAACCCCATTGATAAAAAGGCCATGGTGTAATGAATGGGTGTAATTCTTGAGCCGGTGCATGTATCATGTTACCATGATATTGACATTTGCTCCATGTCTTCACAAATTGACAAGCATCCTTTTCTAATGTTGTCCAAAAGTACCCTAAACGAAGGATTTTCTTAGCTAGATTAAGACCACTTGAGTGTGACCCGCAAATGCCTTCGTGGACCTCGCGTAAAGCTAACTTAGACTCTTCTTCCTCTAGACATCTAAGTAACGTCCCATCAAGACCCTTACGATACAATGTGTCTGAAAGGATTAGGTAACGGGTGGCTTGGCGTATGAAGTTACATTTTTGGGCACGAGTTTGGTCTACGGGGAGTACTTGGTCTTTAAGGTAAGTATAGATGGGTCCATACCAAGGAGAGTCATGTCCATGTAAAAGAGCAACAATTTGGGTGTCAGGAAGGTTGAATGCCAGTTTTACCAACTCTTCCACCAAGAACTCATACTTCTCATTTTGATCTGGTTTTTGTAATAATGAAGCTAAGGTAGCCATGGCATCTGCTGCTCTATTCTTTTCTCTTGGAATCTGTTCAAATGTGATCAAAGCAAAGTACTTCTTCCATCCATCAATCAAGGTTTTATATTTCATCAATGTTATATCTTTGGTATTGTATTCATTATTAACCTGATTGATTATGAGTTGGGAATCCCCATACACTTGTAATTCTGCAATATTCCATTCCAAAGCCATTTTGATGCCAATGACTAATGCTTCATATTCCGCTATGTTATTAGTGCATGAAAATAAGAGTTTATAGGACTTTGGAATGGTGTACCCTTGAGGGGTAACCAATAATATACCTGCTCCAGAACCTCCTTGTGTATAAGATCCATCAAAATATAATTTCCATGTCTTTGCTTCTATGTTGACAATTGCTGCATCTGGAAATTCAATTTGAATGGTTTGTGTAGACTCCATTGGGTTATCTGCTAAGTGATCTGCTATCACTTGTCCTTTAATTGCTCTTCTATCAACATATTCAATGTCGAATTCACTTAGGATCATGACCCATTTTGTTATTCTACCTGTTAAGGCAGTTTTACTTAGCAAGTATTTGAGAGGATCAATCTTGGCAATTAATTTGATCTTATGCATCAACATATAATGTCTTAGTTTTTGAGATGCAAAAACCACTGCTAGACATGCTCTTTTCATGAATGAATAATTTAGTTCATATTTTATTAAGGTTCTACTAAGATAGTAGATTGCCCTTTCTTTTCCTTGCTCATCTTCTTGTGCCAACAATATGCCTAGAGACCTTTCTGTGGCTGATATGTATAACAACAGTTCTTTGCCCTTGATAGGTGACATAAGAATAGGTGGGTTTATCAAATAAGTCTTCAAAATAGCAAAGGCCTTATCACATTCTTCATCCCACATAAATGTAGTGTCCTTGTGTAGCAATCTGGTGAAGGAGTGACACTTTTTTGCTAATTGAGATATAAATCTCCTTATTGATTGAATCTTTCCTTGTAATGATCTCATTTGACTAATATTTCTTGGAATCTCCATCTCTAGAATGGCTTGTACTTTTTTAGGATCAACTTCAATTCCTTTTGTTGACACTATATAACCCAATAACTTGCCAGATTGGACACCAAATGCACACTTCTTTGGGTTTAATCTAACTTTGAATTGTTCTAACCGAATGAATATTTTTCTTAGGATTTGTAAATGTTCTTCTCTATTGTGGGACTTTGCTAGAATATCATCCACATAATCTTCTAAGAAAGTGTGCATCATGTCGTGGAAAATAGTTGTCATGGCCCTTTGATATGTAGCTCCAGCATTTTTAAGACCAAAGGGCATGACATTCCAACAAAAAGTACCCCAAGGGCAAGTAAATGCTATCTTTTCTTGGTCTTCGGGAGCAATCTTTATTTGATTGTAGCCACTAAATCCATCCATTAATGAGTACATTGCATGACCTGCTGTCAGATCCACTATGGTATCAATGCTTGGCAATGGGAAGTCATCTTTGGGACATGCCAGGTTTAAATCTCTGAAATCCATACACACACGGATAGATTTATCATGCTTAGTAACCGGCACAATGTTAGAGATCCAATCAGCATATGTTATTGTTCTTATGAACCCCACCTTTAACAATTTTTCCAATTCTGCCTTGACTAGGAGAGCCACATGTGGGTGCATTTTTCTTAGTTTTTGCTTCACAGGTTTAACTCCAGGTCTAACATTCAGATGGTGCATTATGAAATCAGGATCCAGTTTGGGCATATCGGCATATGACCATGCAAAATTTACTTATTTTTCTTGGAAGAATTTGATAAAGTCCTCTCTTTCAAGAGATGTAAGTGATGTAGCCAAGTGTATGACCTTTGGATCTAGTTCCATACCAATGTTAACTTTTTCTGTTGGTTCTATAAGAATAGATGACCGTTCTTCTTCATGTTCAGGCAAAGTGTCCAATCTCTCTTCTAATGGTGCCACAGTTGGGTTTTCACCAAAAGAAACGTCTTTTATTTTCATTGTTTTTGGTTCTAATGGTGCCACAGTTGGGTTTTCACCAATAGAACTTCTCATTTTTTATTTTTTTTTCATTTTTTTCTTTTTTTGACTAAGAGATTGGACCCTTGCTATTGTCATTATGTCTGCATTGAGTTCATTGGTGAAAGAGGGTTCAACCACATTGAGGTATTGGTTTGTTGCTTGGTCATTTGGGAAGTAAAGTAAGTCATGTGGTTCGGTTTGATCCCAATCAATGAGGTCCGGGTGCATCAAAATTAAGGAATTATTGGGTAAGGTGTCATCAATATGATTAATGGACATGACTTCGTTTGAGGGTTCATACATTGTATCGTTTAGATCTATGATGTGTGCTTCCTCAAGATGATCCATGGAAGCAGGGTCAAAGTCCCCTTCGCTCGAATCCTCATCAACCTCTACGGGAAATAATGTGGGAAAAGCCACAAGCGGGTTAAAACTAACGTTTGAATTTCCCTCCTTTGAAGGTGTCCAAAATGTTTCTATCCATGCTCCACTATTAGATGCTTGTTCTATATTAGGCCTTTGAATAGGAGGTTCTTCATTAATTGGAGCATCTTGTTTTGGGATTTTTGCATAAGTATGTATAGCAATGACTTCTTTATCTTGACATGACTCCTCTGATAAAGTATCCCATTCATAATCTCGAGAGTCATCACTATCTCCTTCGGATTCTAATGCATTTATTTGAGGATGAAAATCATGCATTGGACTTGAACTTTCTCCCTTGTATTGGAAACCTACTCCAGATTTTTCATGACTTGCCCTCCAAATAGGTTCAATATGTTCTAATAATCCTCTATTTTTTTGGCCTAGGGGTCCTCTTCCTTTGTATCCCATCTTTTGCATAATATCAAATCCCTTCCCATATTGTTCGGTTTGTATATTGACATGCTGAATTCTTTCCATGGGAGTGTCTAAGGTATCATCTTCATCATGATAAAGCCATTGAAGGACATCATCTTCTTCCTTATCCCATGTTGCTTTGCTATCTTCCCTCACAAAATAAGAATTATACTTATGTGGAAGATGCTCTTTTGATGGTTTACCATGTGATTTGGGAGACATGGGCATGTCAAACAGAGAAACTGAATATTCTCCTACCCCTTTTGAACTAATCTTGCATTGTTTGTCAACTTTGTTCATCATCTCACTCATGTATTGGTAATGATCTTCTTTAGCTTGTTCCTTTTCTTCTTTCGTAGGTTTTTAGATCACTATCTCCAATTTAGGTGCTAAATATGGAATTTCCATTATATTTGGACCCTCGTAGCCCACTTTTTCCTTGCCCTTAGTTGATGTAGTTGAGCTAGCTTGAAGAGGATTTTGTGCATCTTCATTGGTGATTCTTGGAATAACTCCTTCACAATTATGTGGAATGTATAATTCATGCAAGGGTTTGAGTGCATTACAATATTGGAATGGATTTGAGTCTCCTCCAACTGTGATTTCTTCACCCATGTATGGGAACTTGATGCATTGGTGGTATGTGGATGGGACAGCTTGCATCTCATGAATCCATGGTCTTCCCAATAAGATGTTATAGGTTAATTTCATGTCCAACACTTGACACTTGGTTTCCTTCTTAACTAGTCCCACTTGGATAGGCAATACAATCATGCCTTTAGAAGCTCTTTCAACTTCATTGTAAGCTTTTATGGTGATTTTCTTTGTAGGGTCAATGTAAGACTCAGATAAACCTAAGGATTTTACAAGACTTAATGTGCATATGTTAAGACCAGCCCCTCCATCAATAAGGGCTCTTTTGACTCTATGCCTTTCGATCAAAACCTCTATATGTAATGGAAAATTTTGAGGATGAGTTATAGACATGTCATCTTGATTGGAAAATGAAAGACAATGAGGAGCCACGGGATGTCCTACCATATTTTGAAACTTTTCTTCCCCTAAGGTAGTAGAAACATGTGTCTCTTCTAAAGCTTTTTCTAAAATCTCTTTATGATTCGGTGACAACTTCAATAACTCTAAGATTGAGATTTGTGTTGGAGTACGTTGCAATTGGTCCACCAAACTATAAGGCCTTGCTGCTGTAGTAGGTTGTTTGACCACGATGTTGGATTGTGGGATATTGGTGTTTTGAGGGACTATCCCTTGTAAAGTCATTCTAGAATTATGCCCTCTTGTAATGACATTTGTTGCTTCCTTTTGAGGCTGTTCATTAATTATTATAGCATTAACAATATGATCATATGATGGCACAAAGTTGAGATTATTGGCACTTTGTTTCTTGCCATTTGATGACTCACCTTTATCATGTTTGTAAAAAGGTTGTTTGAAGGCCGTATGATCCTCATTTTTTTGGGGTCCATCACGGTGATTATGTTATTATCTATCAAGTCTTGCACCACATTCTTTAATTGTAGACATTCATTTGTAGTATGTCCCCGAATCCTATGATATTCACAATGATTCTTAGCATCCCACTAGCCCAGCTTGTGGTCTGGTTCATAAGGTTTAATAGCAGGTAATGTAATAACATTGTTAGCCATGAGAGCCTTTAATGCAGTTTCAAGTGATTCTCCCAAGGGTGTAAAGTGTCTTGAAGGAGTGGGCTTCAAATACTTATCATACTTTCTGTTTTGATCCTTGTTTCCTTGATTATTCTTGTTGGCATTGTTGTTATTGTTGGAAGGTGCATTATATGCTTGATTAGTATTATTCACTTGATTTGGTGCCTTTGTAAGGGCAAATGGAATCACCTTCAAGTTGCTGGATTCCACTACACCATCATTAACAATGCCTTTGTTGTTATTTTTTGCAGCATAACGGCTATTGTTATTGTACCAACTTTTATTTTGATTGTTGTTATTGTTGGTATTGTTGTTGTTGGAGTTAGAGTTGTTCTTATTTTCCTTGTACAATTTCAACTCTCCACTCTTAATCAACACTTCTTCCGTTGTAATTTCATTATCAATCAAATCTTGGAAGGTTTTAGGACATTGCATCCTTAGTCTATAATTTAATTCGCTTCTTAAACTGTTAATAAAGATATCCATTTTTTCTTTCTCCGGCACACTTCTTGGATATCTAGCAAATGCAATCCTCCATCTTTGCAAGAATGTGAGGAAGGCTTCTCCATCTTGTTGCTTCGTGTTACATAACATTATCATTGTGACCTCATGTTTGATGTTATAAGAGTAATGAGTCATGAATTTAGAAGCTAATTCTTCAAAGGATTTTATGCCGGATGGTAGTTTTGAAAACCAATCCATGGCCGTTCCTCCCAAGCTTCTTGGGAATAGTCTCATTAAATAGGTTGATTCATGCATGAATTCAAGACTCAATGCACAAAACCCCCAAAGATGATCATGTGGGTCAGATGTTCCTTCATACCTATCATATTTAGGAAATGTTACATTAATGGGAAAAGGCACCATGACCAAACTCTTATCGAATGGAAAAGGACATAATGTTTCAATAGAGAAAGGCTTAGGAGCCTCGTTTTGTTTCAAACTATCGATTTCCATTTGTAATGCCTTGAATTGTTCCCTTATTGCTTCCATAGGGTCTTCTATTTCCTTGGGCTTTAGTTGTTCTATGTCAAAATCTTTAGGTAACTTTACCCCCGTTTGTATTAAGTCCATGAAGTGTTTTTCTTTATCCATAAGCATGGTCTTTTTCATTAATTCTATGAAATAAGGACATTGTCTTGCCTCTAACGCTCTTTCAACCGTGGCTTCTTCCACAGTTGGGGGTAGGTTTGTATTACGAGGAGGAGGTAAGTTGTTGCCTTGTGAATTTGCTTCTTGGGAATTAGGATCTCTTCCTCCATTATTAGAATTTCCTTGATTGTTGTTAGGATCCATACCCCCATTCATGTTGTTCCCTTGGTTGTTAGGATCGGTATTTCCTAGGGTGCCGCTAAACATCTTGTTGGTGTCCTTTGCCTTAGCGGGTTTTTCAATCACTCGTGAAGTAATGAAAGTGTCCTTCGGAAATGGGAGCTCTTCTCCTTTGTAGGTCCCGTCTGTTTGTAATGTTTTCTTTATAGAGAGTGATCTTGTAATAACAGACATGAACAAACTTTAAGGGTATGTTGACTTCTTCTCTTGATAAGCTAGTTTTTGGAATAAGGTAAAGGTTTTTGATCAATTTTAAATGGTTTAAAATTTTAATGATGTTTTGATCAATAACTTTAGAATATCTTGTTTGAAAATATAGAAACAATCTCAACACACACATCAATTTGGTACCATATCCCTAGAATGCTCTAATGTGTGTATTTTTGAACGTTTTCACAGGTGGAAACACAAGAATAGCTTCCATGCAATCTACCTAGCACATAATTGGTTCGTAAACATGGCTCTAATAGGTAGTTTTGCTATTTTACCGTTATGTAGTAAGTTTTCCGTTCAAAATAGATCTTAGCCGTTCATCCCCCAAGTATGTTAAGGGGCTTCCCACACGCACCAAAGCATGATTTTGCGCAATCTGTTAAGACTACTAGAGGAAGTTCAAAAGAGCTAAAATCCTTTTGTCGTGCACCCCATTAAGGATACACGCATTTTGTTTTATAGTGGGTCGGATTCTCACGGAAAAAGCAAGTGTATCCCACTTTGGGCTGTCCCTCTCACCGGCCCTTTTAAGGCAATCTCGGGAGGCAAGCCCACTAAGTTTTAAACATGTTCATTTGAAAGCATGAAAAAGTGGATTTGGTAGAGCAAGTTTGGGAATTTGATTCAATCAAAGAGTGAAGAGCATATCCCTATTAATTTTCCCTTATCCAAAACACTCACAATCAATTTGGTTCTTTTTCAACCCCGTGACAAAAGGGTTCTTAGAATTGAAATGTTTGTTCTTTTCCTTTTATGATTAAACTATGTTTTGAACTTTGAAAATGCCACAATTTAAGGGAAGTTTGCAAGCTTGATGAGAGAAATACCTCAAACGATGCTAGCAAAGGCTAGGCACATTTTTAAGTAGTAGTTTTTTTTTTTCTCATTTTCTCTCCAAATCCTTCCCTTACCTTAGCAAAACATTCCCTCCACCAACAAGTTAGTCGGCACAATACAAACAAAGTGAGGGGAAACCAAAATCAAAGCTTAGAATGATATAGTTGATTATGCTTTTGATTCTTTTTACCAAAATACTTGCAAATTTTTTTACAAACTTAGGGACTAAACTCCCAATTTAATGATACGTATTTCTATTTGTAAGCATCTACAACAGCAATGTATTTAGCATATAATTCTACCTCCTTTTCTAAATCATTGTTGAGAACAAAAGTAGAGTGTACCTGGTTTTCCTTTCTTATCCTCTTAGCGATCAATTTCTCCTCTAAGTTATGCCTTCTCTCTGGTTTTTGCACTTTCTTATGACAGACCATACTCCTGAGACAAAAAACAATGGACGTCAAGTCAGAATACAGTCATCATTTTAACACTTTTGATAAAATATAGCCACGCGACATTGTCCAGACTGTACGCGAGATCTAATTTAACAAAGACGTAATTACTTTAACCGCGAGCGTCACCTTAAAGGGCTCAAGCGAGATTTAAATAACCAGGTGTGATATCAAATTTTATCTACGTGTGAAATCTTTACCAGACGCAACAACAGTGATTATTTTGACAAAATATAAATGCGCAGTCAGGCAACATTGTCTATACTGAACGCGAGATCTAATTTAACAAAGATGTGATTACTTTAACCGCAAGTGTCACCATAAGGGGCTCAAGCGAGATTAAAATAACCAGGTGCAATATCAAATTGTATCTACGCGTGAAATATTTATCAAATGCGACAAACTAATGCTAGAAAAGTGATATTTCATTAATCAAAGGTGACATTAAAATGAAGGAAGTGAGAAATTAAATGGATAAGGCAGAGTACTCCCTTCACACCAGACGTAAAATGATTCGTCGGCCGCGGCTTTTTAATTCTGATCACGCGACATTTAAATGACAAAAGGCATCAACACTTTTTCCAAAACATGAGAGTTTAATTTCTGAGAGCGTGATTTCTTTCGCCAAAAGTGTGATTCTGCAGGCTAAAATGCGTAATAGTTCAGATTGCAGGTGATATTTTAATTGTCATCCATGACATTTCTTTTCTTTAGGCATGACTTCTTTACTGGCAGGCGTGATTTCTTTTCTGTAACCTACAAACAGCAAGCAAATTCATGCAATTCTAGCCTAAATTTTGCAAATAACGTGAAAATAATGATGAATTTGAGGCCTAGGGCCCCACGGTGGGCGCCATTTGTGTGTGTGTGATTTACACCTTCATGAAATAACAAGATTTAAAAGATAATTACACTATTCAAAGAAAACTAATCTAAATAATGCACAATTAATCTAAATATCTCATGGATCTCTAAAATAAAGTGGTAAACGAGGCTCTCAGCTATGATCCTCACTAGTGACACTCTAAAGATGAGAATTAAGCTATATGATATGCAAATTTAGATCTATTCTATCAAATTCTAGCTCTATTTGATGAACAATCTACTATGATCAAAGCAATTTAAGCTAATTAGCAATGACAAATGATAAGTGAGTGATGTGGATGCAAATTGACAGAGCTTTGCTGCAATTCAAAGATATGGAGTGGATCAATTATGCTTCTAAATGCCTTCAATATATAAGATTTTCCCAAGGGTAGGGGGTAGAGTGAGATAACCATGGTTATGCTTGGGTAAGGTCAATTGGCTTTGCTTTGTCCATAAATGGGGGGACAAGGAGGGGACAATCATTTAAATGGTTTCAAAAGGCTGGACCATTTCAACAAAAGTGAGTGATTTGTGTCCATTTTGTCTCCTTTTTGCTTTGTTGAGGGAAATTAGTATTTATTAATTAATTAAAGTAATTAAATTTAGCCATGAAGGGTAAGATGTTCATTTTGATTTTTGCTTTCAACAACTATGTCATTAATTGAATTTAATCAATTTCATAGTGTTTTTCCCCTTTTCAAGCTTTATTTAATCATTTAATCATTTAATTGAATTTTCCTTTGATTTGAATTGCCTTTGTTCCATTTATTGATTTTTCGTGCTATTTTGATGATTTGATTGCACCTTTTTATTGATTTAAGCCTTTGCCAATTTTTCGTGTCTACAGTAGTAGATAGCTCTTTCCTTCTTATTCTCATCATGTTGCGCTAGTAATGCCCCCAGTGATGTATCTATAATGGAGACATACAATATTAATGGCTTCCCTTGACTAGGAGGCATGAGAATTGGTGGATTTTCCAAATATTATTTTATATGATTGAAGTTCTTTTCACATTCATCGTTCCACATGAAAGTCACACCTTTATGCAATGTTTTTGTGAAAGGCTATGATATATCTGCGAGTTGAGATATGAAGCATCTAATTGATTGCACCCTTCCTTGTAAGGTCCTCATTTGACTAATGTTCTTAGGAGGTTGCATCTCCATGATTGCTTTGACTTTAGCTGGATATACTTCAGTACCTTTGTTTGAAACAATGTACCCTAGAAGTTTTTTCGAAGTGACACCAAAGGCACATGTCTTAGGATTTAGTCTGAGACTAATTTTTTCTATTCTATCCAGTATTATACCCAAGTCTACTAGGTGTTGAAAGTGTTTCATTGATTTAGCCAAGGTATCATCAACATAATCTTCCATGTTTTTATGCATCATATCATGAAAGATAGACGTCATAGCTCTTTGATATGTTACACCAGTGTTTTTAAGACCAAATGACATTACATTCTAGTTGAAAGTACCCCAAGCACAAGTGAAATATGTCTTCTCTTGATCTTCTAGAGCTATCTTGATTTGATTATACCCAAAGAAACCATCCATTAAAGAATACATTTCAAAGCCTGCAGTCATGTCCACTATCATATCGATGTTTGGTAGTGGAAAATCATCCTTAGGGTACACTTTGTTTACATCTCTGAAGTCTATGCATACTTTGATAGATTTATCAAGTTTTGATACTGGAACTATGTTTGAGATCCACTCTACATAATCAATGACTCAAATAAATATGACTTTTAATAGTTTCTCTAGCTCAACTTTGACAAGGAGTGCCACATGAGGATGCATCTTATGCAATTTTTGCTTAATTGGTTTTACTCTTGGAATGATAGAGAGATGATGCATGATGAGATTAGGATCTAATCTAGGCATATTTGAATATTTCCATGCAAAGTTGATCTTCTTCTTTGTTAAGAATTTTGTGAATGCTTGTTTTTCTTCTTCTAACAGAGATTGTACTACATGAATCAACTGTGGTTCCTCTGTTGTGCCCAAATTTATAAGCTGAGTTATTTCTATCAATATTGGAGATTTGTCCTATAAATGACTTAGAAGGACATCAAATATCTCATCCTTAGGCACCTCAGAGAGGTTTTCACCTTCGGATACATCTTTTTTTTTTACTATTTTAGGTTTTGAGACTGCAACATAGTGGTTTTCACCCTCAAAACTCTTTTTCTTTTTTCTTTATTCTTTTGACTGAGATACTTGATATTCGACTCTGTCATGCTGACTCTAGGTTTGTTGATGGAAGTCATCATGGGTTCTACTATGTTTAGATAACATGCAAGAGTGCAATCTGTATGGAAAGTGTGGATGTCTTGGCTTGGATTATCAGATGTTTGGTCAATAAGCTCAGGATGTTGGATAGTAAGCATGGGAAAGGATTGGCTGATAGTGTTTACGCATATAGTGTTGTCATCATTGGCTCTGATACGACTCTCAAATTCAAGGATGATATTACTACTTAGAATATTCAATTTTTTAAGTGTCTCAACATCATTGTTGGATCCTACGTTAGTGATTAGTGAGCCAGACTCACGATGTCTGTCATTTCATTCTAGACTCATTTCAGATGTAGGTGCGTATCAGTGAATGACATCTATGTGTTTTTATGTTATAAGCTCATCTTCTTATGGAATAATTCCCCATTCACTGTCATTTGATTCTTCATCTGGATCCATGGGAAAGTCAAGAATATGTGTAAAATCAGGACGAATACCCCAAGCAGGGTTACCTTCAGAGTCTGAGCGAAATTCATATTCATGGGAATCTGTCTCAAAATCACTGCCGTGTCCTAAATATTCATCTATTGTGATAGGTACACCTTCTTCTTCTTGTTTGTTTTCAGGATCATCTGGTTCTTGTGTTGCGACTGTCCCTTGTTCAATAGTAGGTTCTTGTGTGTCTACCACGTTGATTCTTTTAGGTTCTTTTTCATTTTCAAGAAGATCTAGAATATGTTGAGGTATACGTTCATAAGGAAAAACATCAGTTGTTTCTGAATCATCATTGTCTGAGTGTTGTGTCTCTTCCTTTTGCTGAGTATATGTTTCTAGTTCTATATGTTCTAGGACATGTGTAGAGCTTCCACTGAGATGGAAAGGTTTCTTATGGTAACCTATGCCCATTTTATCTTTGGTTGTCCTTCCACTGTGTTCAATGGGTTTTATGATGCCTTTTCCTCTTGTTCCTAGAGGTCCTTTTCCAGTGTATCCCATTTTAGACATTAGTTTGTGACCTGGTCCATATGATTTTGTAGGAATCTTAGGTATTTTAGAGTCACATTTTTGAACTGTCTATGATTGAGACTTGTCTTTGTACAGCCAGGCTAATATAGCCTCTTCCTCATCTGATTCTTGTTTCGAAATCTACTCTATGATGAAACTCCCATCGAAGATAACCTGAGGTTCTTTGGTTGTAGGTCTTACTTTCTCTTAAGGTTGTCCATAAGACTTAGGTGAAAGCGGGAGAGATGTGAGAGATAGGACTGGTTCCATTGTGTATTCTCCCATGCATGTATCTTTGATCTTGACTCCTTTTGATAAGTCTTCCATTTTAGATGTAGATACTATGTCCATTTGTTTGGTAGAAGACTTTTTGTTATGTGGAATAAGTTTATCTGCACTTTCCTTCAAAGCATTGCAAGACGCTGACATGTCTGCAAGTATAGTGACCTCAAATCCATCATAGGGAAATTTGACACATTGGTGGTATGTTGATGGAATAGCTTGCATCTCGTGAATCCAGGGCCTTCCTAGAAGAATGTTATAGGCCAATGGGAGATCTAGTACTTGACAAATGATATCTCAGATTACAGGTCCTATTCTGATAGGCGGCACAATGACTCCTTTGGAATTCCTTTCTTGTTCATCATATGCTTTTATGGTTATTTTATTTTTAGGATCAATAGCATCTTCTGGCAATCCCAGTTGTGTAACCAATTTGTAGGAATAGATATTTAGACCAGCGCCTCCATCTATCAACACATGTTTGACACGATGGTTTTGGATTAGGACTTCAATATGCGGGGCTGGTTATGTGGGTGACTCATTAAATTGTCATCTTCTTCTGAAAATGATATGTATTGAGGGGATGCCAAGTGACCCACCATTGTTTGGAATCTGTCAAGATCAAGATCTTTAGGAACATTAGATCCAATTAGAGCTTTGTACAAAATTGCACGATGAGCAGGAGAGATTCGTAATAGCTCAAATATAGAAATTTTGGCATTAGTGTGTTGCAGTTGTTGGATGATTTTGTATTATACCTCTTTTGACTCTTTAGAATTTGAAGATTTGGAAGTATTCCTTTGTTTAGATGAAGATGCAAGATTAAATGGTATCTTCAGGGCTTTTGATGAACCTAAGTTTTGTCCTTGGAGAGTTACCTGAGCTTGAGATCGAGTTACTGTAGTAGTTGTCTTGTTATCTCTATCATTTTTTATAATGGTGATGACATTGCAGTGTTCAGACAGGTATTGTTCTACCATGTTAATGACATCATTGTTGCTAGAGTAAGTGTAATTGACTTTAGCACCCATGTTTGGTTTAGAAGATGAATCTCCTTGAGTGTGCTTCAGAAAAGGTTATGTGAATGTTGTATGATCATTATTGGATTTATGGTTGTCAATCACAATTTCTCTAGTGTCAATTTTGTCCTGAAGGAGGTGCTTTAGACGCATGCAGTTATTGGTTTTATGACCCTTATTTCGATGGAAATCATAGAAATCAAGCTCTTTCCACCATTTAGGTTTGACTTCAGGGTCATATGCTTTGATCTCAGGTAATGTGATGATATTGGTTTCCAATAGAGCTTTCATGGAAGATTCCAAGGACTCACCCAAAGGAGTGAACTCGCGCTTTGGTTTTGTAACCCACAGTTTATAGTCAATTGACTTTTTAGCAAGTTCAGTCGCTTTCATTTTTGAAGCTTTTATGGTCTGGGTGCCAATGGTGAGATTAAATGTTGGTGCTTTGGTTGGAGCACTGGTGTGATCAACAATGCCATCTGTGATGACATTTTTGTTTTTATTCTAGAATTTGCCCTTATCTTTGTTGTTGCAACTAGATCCTAAATCATACTTGTTCTCCTTATCAAGTGATGTCTCCCTTACGAACAAGAACATTCTCTATTTTTATGGCATTCTCAACCATTTTGTCAAAAGAGGTATGATTTTGCATTTGAAGATGATAATTGATTTCCGGAACTAGATTATTGATGAAGATCTGTAGTTTCTCATTTTTTGGAATTTGTCAGGCATAGAGTGAAAACTTCCTCCTCCAGCATTTGAGGAAGGTTAGGAAGGGTTCTCCTGAATTTTGTTTCAGATTGCAGATATCGATCATTGTAACTGGATGTTGGATATTGTAGGAGTATTGTTGATAGAACAGTTTAATCAACTCCTCAAAAGTTTTGATGGTTGGAGGCATTTAGGAGAACCAGTTGATGGTTTCTCCCTCCAAAGAACATGGGAAGAGACACATTAAGTATGTTAGTTCGTGCATAAACTCCATGGATAGAGTGCATAATTCCCTAACATTATCTTGAGGATCAAAATTTCCGTCATATTTGTCATATTTCGGTAGTTCCACTCTTTTTGGGAATGGTGGCATATACAAGCTTTGATCAAATGGAAATGGGCATAGGGCCTCCATAGAGAATTATTTAGGTTCTTTCTCCTTTTCTAGCTTGTTGAGCTTGACTTTCATAGCATGTATTTTTTCATCACAGTTGTGATGGGGGTTTCTTCCTCTTGTGTTACGATATTTTCAACATTAAAGTCTCGAGGAAGTTTGGCTTCTTGTTGAGCCAGTTGTAGGAAATATGCCTCTTTTTCTTCTTGTAAGAAGTGTCTTGTCATCTTTTTAAAGAGGTCTTCATCATGAAATCGTTCAATTTCTGATGGTGTAAGTTCTTGATCCCCATGATGATTGGAGTGTTGGCCTTGTGAGCCCTGGTTAGCCCCACCTTGAGACATGGCAGCGCTTTGATTGAGATTTTGTGTTGATGCGGGAGGGGTTGTATTACCTCCTTTCAAGCACAAATTTCCAAGGACGTCTTCTTCGTAAAGATTGGTGTCGTAAGGTTGGTGTAATGTCTAAATGATAAGAGAAGATGAAGGTGAGATCTTTGGTTCTTCTTTGGGTTTTCTATGTGAAGAGGCTCTAGTTTCCACCATTAACCTTAGGTGAATCCAGAGAGCACGATAAGATAACAGATAGATGATCTGAATTTAGGAAATATCAGGTGACGCAGCCTTGTCAAGATTGGTTTGAAAAAGATTGATTGGATGTAAGTAAGGGATATTGTGCCCGAGATGTATGGGTAGACACCCAAAAGATGGTGGACATGAATTTACAACACTTAGCCTTTGTAAGATGATAAATCGAGGTTGTTCTAACAAGGTTTTTGACACAAGATGAGACATGGTTCAGATTGATCAGTCAGATGACAAATCACGCTAAATGGATCACTTTGGGAAAATAAGATGAATTTTTTGTTGCTCTGCTTTGTTCCTGACACAGTGAATATTCTGACATAATTTGGATAATAGCTGCAAGTTGATAGAATTTCTGACAAAATTTTGACTTTCTGGCAATTTTGGGTAAATTGTCATATAGCAGTATCCAGGCTCGTACGACACACAATGAGGTTTGGCATGACAATTATAAAGACTCGTATGACAACTGACACCAGGGTTTACTTTTGCTGAGGATTTTTTTGATAACTTTCGTACGACACAGTATGGGTACCCGTACGACACTTGGAGGGTTCTAGTACGACACTTGCAGGTCAAACGCAATTGTCATGCGACAATTGGAGATTCTAGATGACAGTTGACACCAAAAAAGGATTTTGCTTCAGTTTGTTAAGTTTTTCCATAGTTTGGTCTCAATTGGTTTACAAATTTTTCTGTCCAATTTTTTGAAGATTTGTGTATTGGATTGTCTGAGGTTGTTTATCATAGCAATAGACTCACAATCACAGAAAACATGAGGGATTTGACTCAATGAATCAATCACACCTACCTTACCCTAGCTAGGAGAAGGGATGTATTACTTGTTTGTTGACTTAGGAGCACACTCAGAGACTACTCAGAATATGCATGTCCAACAACACGCAATGGATGTTGAAGCCCATATTAGCCGAGTTCAAGCATCAAAGAGGGCTCGATATGATGAGTGTCTTGGGGTGATTACTATTCACCTCGCACAAGCACTACAAATCCTTCGGAGGAAGATTGGTAGCAAAACTAGCTTAGGCTTTTAATCAAGGCATCCGTTCACAACTATCTCCCATAGTCCCACAAGCAGGATTGAGGCTGTTAACCCTATGAGTACTCTGATCAGTGTAGTCTCGCAAGCAAGATTTAAGTGACTCCTCTCTACACAAAATCAAAGCATGTTCATGGAATGAATCCAAGGAACAAGCGCAACTATGTCTTCTAAGGCTTTAACCTCAAGGAAGCATCAAATTTTATAGTGGGGTGGAAGAGTTAGCTTAAGACTTGTCCCCACTTGGGTCATTCTCAAGAGCTTTTTACCTCTCTGGCAGGTCCTCTAAAGGATTAAAGCAAATGTAAGGTTGGGGACCACAGGATTTGGGTTTCTGATTCTCTAAAAGAGAAGAGCATAATCCCCTAACCTTTTCCTTTTCCCTATCCAAAACATGTCAAGCAGAGTTAATCCAAAGACAGTACGCAAATTAGCACTAGGGAAGAAATCTTTGTTGAATGAGCATCTTTGACAAGCGATTTTCTTAAAATGGTTTCCTGCAAAAGATGGGTTTAGAAGTCAAGACAAGAAGAGGCTAAAAGAATGGGTTTTTCTACTCAAGTCTTCATCTTTCATCCTACAAAAATGTGTTAGGCTGTGAAAATGATCAGGCACCAGTAGACATAAAATGTCAAAGTCAACTGTGAGTCGAAATCTCAAATCAAATATCTCAAAATTGATCAAAAATATGATATGACAATCAAAAACTGGAGTCAAAACTTGTACGACAACATACCAGTTCCCACACGATAATTCAGGCACAATATGACTCTGGGTACCTGCACACATGACAATTCAAGGTATATACAACAATACGTATCAACCAATATGACAATGCAAAATGTCATATGTCGTACGAAAAATAGAGGGTTCTGATACGACAATCTGCAAGTGTCGTACGAGATTGTACATTAAAAAAAAAATTGAATCTTGAGCCTAAAATGTCAGAAAAATGAAAACTTGAAAATGGAAACCCGTTGTTAGGCCCCACGGTGAGCGCCAAAAATGTGTTTGTGAAAATTGTACCTATTATTAGACACAACACTTCAGTAAAACATTATTGGTTAATAATCAGAAAATCTACAATAAGGACAAATATCATTAACCAGATGATTTATTGCCTTCTAGTAGATGCGAGTATGGTATTCTCTAAAATTGACTGAGATCAGTGACAATGCAACACCTAAATGAAGGATTTGAATGATGAAAGCTATGAAAATGAATGCAGATGTAATCTATGTTTTTGGATTTTTGATGCAATAACGATGAAAACTATGTAAAAATGATCTAAAACTTTGAAAGATGAATTAAAATATAATCTATCAATGCTATGAATGCAATGAAATGAAAACAATGGTTAGCAAGAATCTCAAAAATTACACAATCTCTAAATTCTCCAAAGTGCACGTGTAAGGATTCTCCAAATTCGCAGTCGTTTGTAAAAGACTGAGGCCTGTTTATATAGAAATCTAAGGTTTTGAGAACTCATGGAAAGCCAAAAATCTCTCCCTAATCAACTCAGATTGATTGTTGAGCTATCAGGAAATTTAGAAATAGTTATCTCACAAAATCATGCAAAATCAGTTTTTAAACTCAAATCAGAAGTTCAAATCACTCCAATCTGTTTTTCAACTCACAATCACATGTTGAGTTTAAAAAGTTAACAAATTGAATTTAATAGTTGATTTAGAGTTTAACTGCTTTTCTGATTTATGCATGGCTAATTATGAATTATTTAAATTTTCATGTGCTTTATTCTCAACTTAACTAATTTGAATAAAAATAACTTTATGGGTTAATTATTTAATCAAACTTTATTCAAAATTAAATTATTAAATTTGACAATTTGATTTAATCAATTAAATAAATATTTAATCAATTTTTTTAGAAATTTGATTTATTGTCAAATAAAAATAATATTAATTAGCAATAAATTCAATTAAATCTAATTAAATTAATTAAGTGGCTAAATATAGTTTAATTAATGAAATATTCAACATATTCAATTAATTGACTTTGGATAAATAAAATAATATCATTTATCACCAAATAATATTTAATTAGAAATAATTAGGATAATTTAGGAATATTTAGGAATATTCTCTGATGCAGAATTGAGATAAGATCGATTAGGGTTTTGATTATTCGATGTGCAAATGTGCCTTAGGTTAGGACTTTAGAGTTGATTTCGATCGATTTGTCAATGTAAGAGGTCAATGGTACTGAAGCCCTTTTTGGGGGTATTACACTTTCAAGGCATTCGTGGTCTTTAGTATGGTAGTAGTGTTCAGCAAGGGTAGATTTGGAGATTATATCATGTCTGATATCAGCACTATATTCTAATGATGATGTACTATCATGATTTCCTTATATATAGAATGTCACAACAACAATCAATTTTATACACTCCAGAATGGAGAAGAGCAGTTAAAAAATCTTTGATAAAGGGTATGAACCAACAATTCTAACTAGGATGTCATTGTCTTCAACTTTTTTAAAATCTTCGATTGTGTAATGTCCCATTTTTGCCTAGCATTTCAATAAATAAATAAATACTTATGCTAGCCTATTTCTATTCTCTCCATAGGTTAAATTATGAAATGAAGCAAAACATGACAAAAATGGAAAACCCAAATCACATTTGAGACAACATACTAGAAAAGACAATGTTATGGGGTCACCTAATGTTGACATTCAAGTTTGGGCAAATAGTCATGAGACGTGGGTTGATGATGCAACTAGTAAGAGGGTAGATTTTGTGCATCATAGTATAGAAGATGTAAAGAGGATTCAAAACATGTGTGGTGAGTTGATTCAAACCTTCGAAGATAATGTTGTTATTATCAAAGCAGTGCAACAGACTAGTGGAGCAGTATCCATGAAGTTGATATGGGATCCAGACCTTTGGTTTCAACATGCAAATGTGGATTGCTAGAGGACAAGCAATCTCCAAGAAGGGAGGACTGTAATGTCCCCTTTTTGCCTAGCATTTTAATAAATAAATGAATACTTATGCTAGCCTATTTGTATTCTCCATGGGCTAAATCATTAAGTTAATAAAAGGGGTTAAGTGTTTAATTAATTAAAAGGAGGAAAAGACTATAGTTATTGCTAATATGAATTTAATTATTCCTTTACATGTGTAGTTTACAAGTTTTTATTTTGCAATGAAATGATAGAAAACAACATGGCAAAAATTGAAAACCCAAATCACATTTGAGACAACATTCTAGTGTAGGATATTTCACGTTGCATTTGTAGACCAAGTTGTCTTTGTTAATTTGTCTTTTGTGAGAGATGAAGGCCAATAAACTAAATTAAAAATTATACTTCTATGTGCTCATGTCAGTTGATCCATACACAAAATTTGATTAAAGGCACTCTCTACAAAAACCATCCTAATTTGGACCTGTAAAAGGTACTAAGCCTGTATGATTATCCATACACATTCACTTACTTTATAATGTTAATTTATAGAAGAGTCGGTCTCGACTCATCTTTTTGTGACCACATCGCAGTTCTTTTTAAAGAGGTCAAACTCAAAAAAAACAAGACAGAAGAATCTCCCAATGGTATAACTAAATGCCATCAATTTTCAACAAGGGGCAAATTTAGGCGAAATAAATAGACGTGCATAGTTATTGGATTCATACTACATAATACAAATCGAAACCTAAAAAAGTGATCCAAATATTTAAAAAAATAAATAAATTAAACAAAATAAAATTGACCCAAAGCACAATTCCAAACCCATGTATCATCTAAAATAAGGAATATTTGAAATACCTTTTCCTTTCAAATCAGCATGACAGAGAGTCCCACAATGTGAGAGCATTGAAAACCACCTTCCCACCAAAACTAATTATAATGATGCGTACCTTAATTTGTTTCATTTAATTGTGAAAACAACAATAATGACATTAACAACTTGCAGTTGTCATACTAATTTACTTATGTTGATTTGTACCTAATCATATATACATACTAGCACTTGCACCTTTGAAGGGCACAAGGGTTACGTTGATAGTATTATATATATTAAATTATGTCGTCTTATTGTTGATGTGAAAATTTTGATTATAATATTTTTGTTATACAGTAAAATAATTGATGGGTTAATTCTATCTTTATTATTATATCCATGCAACTATCAAACACATCAACTATAAAGATAATCAATCTAGCATCACTATTATTCTCTATAATTCTTTTTTATTTTTTAATTTGTAATTCTTGTTTATTGTTACCTAATTCATTTAATTTTATATCTCTAAAACCCACTCATTTTTATTTCAAGATTAATTTTATTTAATTATGTTTATTTATATTGATTATTGATTATTAAGTTTGAAAGATGCCTGAGGAAGATGGTCTGGTGATAACTATTTAGAATAAATTACAACTTCCTTATAACTATCCGATAAAAGATAGAGCTTATATTTAAGGTGAGAAGGCTCGATGAAATATGTATCTGTGGATACTCGATGAAAATAATGTGTACAAAGTTTGCCTTCTCTGGAGCTCTCAACCTCTGCTACGATCTTCCCAATCCACCTCATGCTATTTTGACAAAGGCACCACTCTCGGGCACTATTTCTGTTGTTGGCGTAAGACTTTCCCGGAACAATTTTCCCCATTTTAGGGTTATGACATCTCGGATTATCGGAATAACCGGGTGGGAGTCCAAGTCCTCCTTTTGGAAAACACACCCATAGCTTCTAATACCCTCTTCTGAAGCTCCCACTTTGGCATGGGTGGTCATATGCTACAAAGGTTGTCAAATTTGGCTTCCCAACTACCATTTCCATTTGCTTGAAAGTTTCTAAAGATTTTTCAACAGTCCCATTTTCTATAGATCCTCCAATCAGTATTCCGGGAGATAACATATCTTTGAGATATTTTGTCAAACATATGATGTGCCTTGTTCTAGCATCCACATTTGTGTGTGTGGAAAACATATTAGCTATGACGCCTAAGAAGAAGCATATATGCCTCTTCCACCTACCACAACCAGGTAGCATCATAAAATTTTGTGGCACTTAACTAAGTATAGACCGAGGTGGGTGGCAATTTTGAAAAAGAGGTAGCTTTCCTATTGGGTGTTGGCTATTAATTGCCAAGAAGACTGAGTGAAATTTGGCCAACATAACAAGTGTTGCCACTCATCACATGCAACCAAACCATCAAGGCACTGGCTACGGTGCAACATATTTGCACCGAGCCCCTTGTCCCATCTGCATGCTCTGCTTCCTTCCCCTGCAACTGACACAATTAATAACTTTTAACCAAAACAATAAGATGAAATGCATCTCCTGACATGTAAAAAAATATTTTGTTTAGTTTTAAATAATTTATCTAGTATATTTTTATTTTTCATTTGAATTTGTTATATAATATTAAAAAAATATTATAATTTTTTTTTTTAAAGAGATCAAATTTTTATAATATCTTTTTTAAATAAATTAAATTTTGATATAACTTTATAAAAAATAAAAAATTCAATTTAAGAATTATTTTCAATATTTTATTTCATAAAATATTTACAATATTTATAAAAAAACCTAAAAGTAATATTTACCCCGAAGGGCTCCCTATATGAGAATGATCGACCTGGGTTTCCAACATCGACGGTGGAAATTGTTTCTCAATCGTGCAAGACGATTGAAATCGTCTTGCTCGTTGATTTTTTCCCTCAGTGTATCAATGAAGCAAGCTTTCCTAACATCTACTGACATAATACAGAACACTTGTGTACGGATTCCGTGTATGGTAAAGTTACTAGTGTTTCTTTAATTTCAAAGCTAATAGCCTTGGTTTTTAGCGCCACATAAGATGAGTGGCGATTAAGAAAGGGAGATGAAATACTATATTGGAGATTGCAATTTTCTTGGATTAAGGCTACAATATTATGGTCAAAAGATGAGATCCTTCATTTGACGCTACTACTCAAATTTATGATATTATTGAATATTTCTCTGTCGTACATTCTTCATTCAGCCACTCCACTTTGGGGAAAAGAAAATTCAAAAAATAATATGAAGGAACCCTATACAATGCTCTAATATCTGATCGTTACAGGGGATTTTTGAAACTTTTATAACCGTTTAATAAATATAATTATAATATAAATATTATATATAATAGATATGCAATTAAAATTAATTAAGTTGAATAATTTATAAAATATAAAATATTTAATAATTATATTATAATTGATAATTTTTTTACTTTGTTTTAATTATATAAGAGGTATGTTTATTCCCTTAAGCTAGAGTAAAAATTCCTAGGTACAAATCCAAGTTTTGAATTAGTGTAAAGATTAAGTAATTTAATTTTAATAACATCAAGAATAAGAGCTATACTATTTAAATTATATATATTAATTTAATTTATACTCCATTTAAAAATTTGAATTATTAATTATAATAAATTTATATTTATATTTGATAATGTTTATTATAAAATGTAATATATAATAATAAATATAGTCATAATATTATATAAGAGTAATTGCAAATTACTTTATCTAATCTTTAAACGTGCTTTCACAATCAAACATAATAAATGAATACTAATTTTTAATTAGATTTAAATAGTTCTTAATTGGAATAATAAAATAATGGTTTAATTTATTTTAATAGAATATTTGATATGGTAAGTATTTCAATACAATATGTGTGTAGGGGAAGATGAATTATGTAAATAATTTGAGGGGTTGATTATATTTCTAAGAATTTAAAGAATATTTATATGAATGGTTACCAATTAACATATGACTTGAAGACTATTAACCAATTGTATATGAAAAGTTTAATTAGCAAGTTAGTTGAAAATTGATTGTTATTATAGGTAATTCTTTCTAACCACTATGTGACATTATAATCCTCTCAAGATGATTAGGATTATTATTCATAAAAGCATGAAACTTTACTTTCTATTAGAATTGATAAAACCATAAAAAAATGCAAGTTAGCTAAATGAAAGGCCATATTAGGATTGAGAACCAATTCTTCTCAAAGACAAATGATGATTTTTGCAATACTTTATCATGAACACAATTATCAAACCCTAACTGATGATAAAAAGAATCACAAGAGAAGAGTACTAATAAAAAATACACAATGTAATTAGTACACATTAAAGTTAATATATATATATATATATATATATATATATATATATATATATATATATATATATATATATATATAATATTTGTGATAATATATTCTTTGCTTAGTCTTTATTTATATGCATCCATGTTTAGAAGCATAGTTGTGTATTTTTCCATTTCTTATAATGTTATGTCATTTTCTGAAACCATAATGTGAATAAGGATTTTGGTTTTTCTGACTTCCAAATCAAGGCAAAGTATGATTGATTCTTGATAGGAAAAGGTTAATACTAGCAATAGGATTATTATTCCGGCTTCTGATTAGACTTTTTCTAGGATTGAGTAGTTCTTGGGGTATTTTATAATCTAATAAGCATATAATGTTGTTTTGAATCTAAATACATCATCAATGGCATAAAGATTAGCAGATAGGAATTTTATTCGTGAAGGAAACGTATCTATTTCCCTCCTCTCCTCGCTATTCTTTCTAAACTAATTTGTCAAGGTACTATAATGCTCTTGATATACTAACTAGGATTGCAGGCACAGTCATCCTGTATCTGTTATGACAACACTAGCAGAGGATCTAATCAAAGCATGATCCAAATCAAGGCGGGACACTAGGAGGGAAGGATATCCTTTTTAAGTAGATAGGGCGGAACACGGCTAAGATTGTAACTTAATCTCAGCATGATGGTTTATGTTAAATTGGAATATCTCTTTGTTATGTAAAGGAAGGGGATGCCCTCCTATAAATGATATGTATAAAAATCGAACTATGGTCTCAGGCAAGGCTGGAGGGTTTCTCAACCCCACTCTTCCCTACCAGTGCCTGCACTGAGCGAGGTCCTTGTAGTTGTTTAAAGGATTAATAAAAATCTTGGCCTCGGCCTTTTACCAAAATAAAAAATAAAAAAATTGTGATAATATAAATTATATCATTACTATATATTATATATCTATAATAGAAATTAGTATATTATATTTCGGGGTACCTATTGCACACCAAGGTGCAATTACTAGACTCTAAAATGTTTTAAGATATTATCTTTTAAAATCACAAATTCTATTTTATATATATAATATTTACAACTGAGATAAATGTGATTTTAGTAAATGATGTGAACTGATAATATTACAAATTCCATTTTATATATTTAATATTTACAACTCAGATAAATACGACTTTAGTAAATGATGTGAACTAATAATATTAATTTTTAATGTTTTGTCAAAAATTCAAAAATATAAATTATATATTGTAAACAAAATTCAATAATGAAAAGATACACATTTCTTTTAGTCATTTTATCTATAGAATACATTGAACAATCTTAGATCCACATTCCACTCCCTCCAAATTCTAATTTTAAAATATAACTTATATCCACAATCTACTCCTTAAAAGTTATAGATTAATGTTTTTTATTTTAATATTTAGAATGACATAATATTTAGAATTTAATTATACATATTATATTACTTTTAGATTTTTTAAAAAAAATTGTAAATATTTTATTAAATAAAATATTGAAAATAATTTTTAAATTGATTTTTTATTTTTTTTTAAAGTTTTATCAAAATTTAATCTATTTAAAAAAGATATTATAATATTTTTTAATATTATATAACAAGTTCACCCATAAAAAAAATATTATATAACAAATTCAAATGAAAAATAAAAATTTACTAAATAAATTATTTAAAACTAAACAAATTAATTTTTACATGTCACTTTAAATATTCGAATAAAAAAACAGTAGTCCATAACTGCATACAATCAGAGCAGGCGCATGTCAATATCTCCCTGTCACGCACCATGAAGGCCACTTTCTACACTATTTCTTGTTTGGCCAGGGTATTAAATCATCGGTTTGTTTTTCTATTTTCTGTTGCAATCACATCAATGGATTCCATTACTAGGCTACATGAATATACATGTTTCTTAGACTTTCGATGACTGCAGAGTGCTTCAAATCATGCTACAGAGTTTTTGCCCTTTTTGGGTTGCCTTTATTGAACTGTCCTCTTGTTTCATGGCATTCCCCGCCCTTGTGTTTCAGTGTAAGCCAATCAATGGCCTAGGGAAAGGGATGAATCTAGTTCAGATGTGGGGTATATTTGGTTTGGCAAAGGGATTATATGCCAGCTTAAGGTGCAAGTAGTATTCCAGATTTGTATGCAGGTTTTTTTTTCTTCTTATGTTTTTCGTTTTGTGATTCTTGTAGGTTTTTGTAGGAGTTGATATATTGAGAAGCAGGGAAGTTTAGGCTAAGGGAAGTGCATCCAGCATGGCTATTATGGAGAGTTGGAGTGGAGGGTTGAAAATTCATAAAGAATTTTCTAACAAACTTATTTTGTGCGCATTTGACTGTTGTTATGAGAGGTGTTTAGATGTTGCAAAAATGTAGTTGTACCATGTCACCGCCATTGTCATCGCAGACATGAGTTTCTTCCTAGACACTTATGTTTTTTATTGCATATCCATAGTAAGAAAGATGATCTTCAACACCAAATTTAGTTTTTGAAAAAAATGGGAAAATAGCGAATCTCATAGTTCGAAGATTTTTTTGTCTTTAAATTTTTATGCTTGTTATGATTATATCCTACTTGAGTAATTCAGTGTAGGCATTATTTTTTCAAATCATAATGTGCATTTTGATGTATCTAATTTTTTTTGTCAAACTGGCACATGTATTGTGTATAGACCAAACAACAAATAATAGACAACACTTGGCCTGACAATTCCATTGGATGATTCATACAAGCACTTCCATTCCATAGCTCCTCTGCACAACCTAGCTACTTCTCTCCTGTGCAACGCCATGGCAGCCATCACTCTTTCTCTCTCTCTCTGATTGCCTTCACTTGGAAACCCTATCCGCCTCTTGCGGTAAAAAGAATTTTATAGAGAACAATCAAATAAAGGAAAGAAATAGTTATCTTAAGGTTTAGATTTGATGCTGACGGTAGATTAATTTCATCATCGGATGGTTCAGATGAATCTAGCTTTGCCTTTTCCGAAAGCCAAAACTTATAATAATTCTTTTTATGAATCTCCAAAGTTTTAAAAATATAAAAGGTACTGTTCATTATACTTTACAGATTTGATGCTCAACATTTGGACGAAAACTATTTTCTGCTTTCACAAAAACTGCTAGACTAAACTGATCAGTAAACTATTTCTGAGCGTACAAAAGAGAGCTCGAAGCTTAATCATTTGAGTGGAGCAAATAATGGTGCAAAAATTAATTTCTTTTACAACCATTTTATAATGGTGTCAGCTAGGCTTCTGAAAGAATGCACCAAAGACAACCAAAAAAAAAGTCTATTTTTTTTTTCCAGATTTGCAAAAATACAGATATTTTTTTGTGGTTTTCGACAACAAAATGTGCAAATCATTAAAAAAAGATGTTGAAATTTTGTGAACATTCTGTCTGGAAGTTAGCCCCATCCACATCTTTCATTTTTTATCAAATTAATATAATAATCAGCCCAAAATATGTTTGCCAATCCCATTTGATCTGACATCCACAAAACACCACCACCATTGTTTAGTCTTAAACTAAAAACTTGCCCATCGAGTCTCTCTGCAATTACAACTAAAATGTATAATACTTGCGCTCCATCTAGTCACTCTTATATCTACAAAATATATACCCCCTTGTCTAAGAAATCTGATAATAAAAATGTCTGCTCAGCGTCAAGAGAGATATCTTCTCCATCTAGCCGAACCAGTATAACATATCTACAACCCCTAAATCCTTGGTTTAGTCGTATCCAATTTCTGATTACTAAAGATACATGTTCCATCTCGTATAAATTCCATCTAAACTAATATCTGAGACACTTTAATCTTTGTTGTTTAAACAAAGACAATTATTTTTCATTCTGGGGAAGCTATCCCTCAGGAAAAAATGATTCCCTTGTGGGGTATCAATAAAGTTAATTGCCTTAACTAAGATAGCTCTATACCTTACTTTGATTAAATACAAATAGATATTCCTAGTGGTTAATATTCAATCAGTTATTAATTACTTTCCATGATACATTATTAGTGCAAAATACAACTATACAATTTCTTATGTCTATCAGATTTTCAGTCCATACTGATGTTGTAATTGCTTTCTGGATTAAACTGTGTCTAAACTTTTGCATCAATGTTTCAAAGTCACACAAAGTGAACCATCATTGGGATGAAGATAGAAAAGCTGAAGGAAAGAAAACTCCTCCAACTTTTCTTTGTCATCCTGATGATAGTTCAGGCAGTGCAATCCAAAACATCAATGCAAAAGTTGACAGTCTAATAGAGAGAGCGCACACAATTTCTGCCAGAAGAATTCTCAGTGCTTCTGGCTGTGCCTGTTACTACTTTTTACATCCATCTTTAGATTACTCTCATGATCCACCATGAGGAAAAGATGAACAAACATTAGTATGATCCCAAATATTTAATGCACAATACTCAACCAATTCATCTGAAAAGAACAATCACCAACAATTCGATTAGTTCTCCACCTGTCCCATTTTATAGAGTAAAAAGCACGTAAAAAAACTACTCTTATTTAAGGAAATGAAAACGAAAAAAAAATGCAGACACATTTTTCTTTGTAAAAACAAACAATTATATCCATTTAAATAACCGTAAAAAGAAAACAGAGAATACTGATCTCTTCGTTAAAAAGAGAACACTGAATGCATCTCTGAGACACCATATTAAAGACCACCACAGAACGTGAAGTAAAGCCTCAATATTACACAAAATTTAACCTTAGTTTTGTTGGGGGGAAAACTCCTAAGCTGCCAAAACGTTATATTGGTAATTCAAATAGCTGCCAAATCATGGCAAAATATTACTCAGAAGACACTACCAAAGAATCGTAAGGACTGTAGTGTCTTCTTCGTTATTAAATGAATTACATCTCATTGTAACTGGAAATAAACTCAAAATTAGTATCCACCACTGGCGCTACTATCACCAGCATAGCCTCCGCCACCATAGCCCCCTCCACCACCACCATAGCCTCCACCACCACCACCGAAGCCACCTCCACCTCCACCACCACCGAAAGTTCGTTCTTGTGCTATGTTAACTCGTATAGTACGCCCGTGAAGCTCCTGGAAACCAGATAGAGCATTAAAATTTCACAAACTTTGGCAGCGTGTATCAAAAAACACTAGCTAACCTAGAGCAGAAACTTGGCCAGCAATGCGTTACTCAGAATTGAGTCCTAGATCCAAAAATTCACAAACACCTTTAAAATTGCTCGTTTATCTAAAGCACATGCTGGAGGAAAAAAATGCCGCATACAACATCGACTAACAAACAGAGACAAGTGAGCACAATTACAGCCAAGCACCAACATGGACACAATTAAAAAAAAATTAGGACACCAAATGGCAATCCGAAAACATCTGAAGGTGGCTATCATACATAAGAATAAGGAGCAAGACTAGCAATTGCACTTATTCTTCGACTTATCAAAAGTTTACTTGCATACATTCCCTGTCTACTAGTCATTGAATAGCATGGTATATATGAAGAGTTCAAAGATAGCACAACACTCAGATGGCACATTCTCTTCATATATAAATGAAGCCATAAAAGCAAAGAATACCTTTCCATCCATTGCCTCTATAGCAGCATTGGCCTCCTCCTCAGTATTGAAACTGACAAAGCCAAAGCCTCTTGGCCTCCCAGTCTCTCGGTCATTGATTATCCTTGCTACAAACCATCATTATTTAATAAAATAATTTGAAACTGCAACCAAAAGCACAGTTCAATCATATTGAATAAAAGAATAACATATCGTACATACCATCTATAACTTCGCCAAAAGTAGCGAAAGAATCCCTGAGAGTCTGATCATCCACCCCATACGAAAGGCCTGTAACGCAACTAAAATCAAGCTGTCAGAATTTTTTTTAAACGACCTCTTAAAACCCACCTGCTCAACAACCATTAAAATGCCAACGCAAAAACAGTACAGCATAAACATAACCGCTGATGATGATCTTGTATAAAGATAAACCTTCGAGCCCACAAACTGAACCTTGGTCCCAAAGCCATTTAACTCTTAATGCTCTGAGCCTTCACCCAATCTATTGAGTCGGTCAAAGATGGGTATTAGCTCCAATGTCCCCCCGCATACACTTTAACCTCAAGTAAAACCCTAAACCCCAAAAGATCAAACTTCAAATCTCCAGCACCAAACTTTAAATGTCTATCGGTTGAAATGGCAGGCCTTGATCCATTAATTCTAAAGCCGTAAACACCAAAACCTAAACAGAATTATACAGGCCTTGTTTGGTTCAAGGCTAAACGCAAACATTGAACCCCAAACACCAAAACGTTAGATGTTTATCCTTCAACCCCAAGTAAAACCCTAAACCCCTAAAGATCAAACATTGAACCCCAAACACCAAAACATTAAAAGTTTGTCCTTAGTTCCCAAATACCTAAACGGCAGGTATTGAATCATAAACCCTAAACCTTTAAACCCCAAAAACCAAACAGAATTATACTGACCTTGTTTGATTCAGAGCTCAAACCCGACCCTCAAATCATAAAAACAAATAAAAAGAAGATGGCTATCATCTATAGCAGTGCAATTTGAAGGGGGAAAAATGAAGAGCAGAAGATGGAGCTAGGTTTAAGGTTACCTCCAACGAAAACCCTCGAGGACATGAGGCGCGCAGCATGGTAGATGGATGGAAGACCTCCAAACCCCACATGCTTAGTTATTGATAGCCGCAGCATACCACCCAGCTTACTCGAAAACGCCATGGCTGCGTGAGAGGCAGAAGAAAGCACTAGTTTGCTACTAATAGTATCTTCAGAAAGTCATAGTAAATCCCTAAACCACCTTATTAGATCCAATACCGCAGATTCGAACAATCACGGTAGCTTTATGGTGTGAAGTAGGGTTAAGTAGACGGCTTAATAAAATGTAGGCTCTACGATGAATTCGTTTTGAGCCGTCGATGTGCATTCTTTGCGTCCAACCAAACATCTAGGGCTCAATTGTTTTTATAGGTAGTGGCTAGGTATTGTTTGTTTACCTCTAATGCTACGATTCACAATCCTCTCCTACTAAGAAGAGCGTTTCCCATATTTTGAACATAAAATAAATTTTGTTGTGATATGATAAATGATAGCAAGATTTCAAAGATGGAAAATTGATGTTGAAGATGTCGATAATTTGTCCACCATATGATTGAATTTTAATGTTTGTATATATGATTATATGAAACTTTACAACTTGATTATATTTTGCTTGTATGATTAAAATGGGCATATTTGATTTCTTAAGGATGGATCAAAGAAAGTTAGTAAGACTTGATTAAGGAATTCAAGAAGCAATAACACAAACCAAGACTCAATAAAACAAACCAAGACTCAATAAAGGATTCAAGAAGAAGAAGAAGCTCAAGCCAAGACTCTAGAGCCTTAAAGAAGAGGATCTTCCGAGAGAACCACGAATAAGATGTTATTTGGTTAAGGAGTTGGTTTAAGGATGGGAATATTGGCTTTAAAAAAAGGGTTCGCCATATGCATGTAGATGGTAACACCACACTATATGATTGGTCAAAGCAAGTCATGGAGACTTATGCACAAAATAATTTAAAAATCAAGATTTTGAAGAAGTCTTTAAATGTTCAACCAGGGTATAGGTTAAGGTCATGACAAAAGAAGATTAACAAGAGGTTCTTGTGGAAAGAAGAGATGGTGTTTCCCTCATCTTGTAACTCAAGATGATGAGGGAGAAAGAGATACAATAGAGGCATTGATTGCAATCATCTACACCTTCATTTAGGCTAAAAATGAACTCTTGAAGCCAACTAGGTTATAGTGTGCCTTGATTATTCATCTTACTCATTCAATTGATTCTTGATCAAAGAGGGGGTAGAAGTAGCAACAATAATATGTTCCCATGTAGTGTCTAATTAAGTCAAAGGTGACCTAGATTGTTCCACAATAAGGAAACCAATAGGGTGTTGCTTTAACTAATAATATGTCTAGAGAGTATGAACCCAATATGTTCATTTTTTCCATTTTATATTTTTTACATCTTTAGAGTAGTCAATGTCAACTATGTAAGGTTGTCACATAGTAAAACTTTACAGTTGTTCCACCAACTTAAAATGGTATTTTTATGTACCTAGTACAAGTTAAGATGACCAAGTGATATAATCAAGGACTCAAGTGCCTAATAAAGGACAAGTAAATCTATTTAACCACATACACACATACAGTTAGTAACAAGTAATAAATAGAATCTCAGTATTTTAAAGTCTTTAAACAAGTAATTACATAGAGTTGAAAAGTTATATCATGTAATTTCTTGACTTGTAGCACTCAACTTACCCCATAATATTTATAAAAAAATAAAAATAAAAACTTCAACTGGATGCATATAGCATAATCATAATATTGTTAGGAAATTTCCAACCATATATGAAAAATCTCCACATAACCCAAATAGAGAAATGTATGCAAAATAATAGACAACATATCATCAAAGATGAAAGAAGATATATCTTGAGAAAATCCTCAAGAGGGAAAAACTTAGCCTCCAAAGCATCCATCACTTGAATGTATTATTCAATAACGAAATCATTACAATACATCTCCAAGGTTCTCCATGAACACTTCTGAAATACTCTACAAACACTTCATGTGAACAAGAATATAGCCACACATCCCATGTCATGCTTCGAACCCTCAAAAATGCTAACAAAAGATGCTCTCAACCACTAAGCCAAAATGGCCAACTATGTCACTTTAGACAACTACCCATGTGTCTTCTTTTATAGAATTAATCTCACACAAAACCACCAAATTATATATTACATAAAAATATGTGACTGATACCATGAGATTACAAAACCATTAATCCCTCATTTAATACTAGGTACTAATTTTTCACTTTAATAAATATGTTTCCTCAACATGAAATTAATTTTTTTTCCCATGTGAAGCCTCATGTTAAATATTTACTAATGTTACATGTGTAGCGTCGAAAAATGGAAGCACTTCCATTTAGGATTGGTTTAGCCCTCTGAGTAAGTGGTTTGGGGTCATGTCAAATGCCTTGAGTGGGTCTTTGACTTGGATCTGTCTTTTTCCCCTGTTCTGCCCCATTTTCCACTTTTGTCTACATAATTCTGACATCTTGAATTGAAATTATGAGATTCTTGACCTTAGGGTCAAGGTCGACCTCAACCCTGACCTAGGTCAAGGTTGACCTCCACCTTGACCCAGGGTCCAAATTTCAAAATCCCAAAGTTTCTGGATGTTGGGTTTCAGAAAGATTTATTTCCCGCTTCCGAGTCGGCTATTTCGGGCTTCAAAATGGTAAAATCTTAAATGATATTTAATTTAGGTCCACTTCTAAGGGTATAGGCTTAATGGAAATTTAATTCTCCTATGTCGACCTCTCTAGAAGTTTGTGTCCTAGACTAGTATATAAGGAAGCTTTCTCCTCTCAAGGTCTCCATCACAACACAAGAATCAAGTATCAAGTATCCATCACACATCAAGTATAATCAAGCATATATTAATCAAGCCATCAAGAAGCAAGTAAGAAGGAGAAAGAAAGCATTCAAGCATTCAAGATCCAATTCATCAAGGAGATCCATTGGTAGCCATTAAAGGATCCAATCTCTATGGAGCCCTCTTGTTGAAGATTTCTCCATCCACGTCCATTCAAGCTTCTTCCTATTCCAAGATCCATTCAAGATTGGTGTTGAAGATCTAAAGAAAATTGATTTGAGACATCCTACATTCAATTCTACATTCATTTGGAGCATCCATACTTGTGGATTCAAGGATTTGAATCCTCCACAAGGGTTTCAACATAGGCAAGGTGAATTGTTTCATTTACTTTGTTTATTACTGTAATTTCAATTCAATTTCAAGGTTAATTCCTAAATTGGGGTTTGACTAAGGCAAACCCCTCCCCCCCCCCCCCCCCCCAACAAAAAAAAACCATTTTTCTTGCAGGAACAGGTGCGGAACAACGAATTACAATGCAAATCTAGATACCCTTTTCGACAAACTTTCAGGATTTGTGAACAGAATTTCCGTCAGAGTAGTGCAGGTCAAGGTCGACATTTTGGAGTCAAGGTTGACCTTTATTTGGGTCAAGGTCGACCTTTCCTAGAAAAGAAATTTTTTTTTGGGTTTTGTAGATCTCACAGTTTCGGTTCAAGGGTTACATAAATCAACAGTTTGTAAGACCGTTTGACAAGGTTTTCAACATATTATTTTTCGAAGGTAAGTACTTTTTATTTCTTCATTTCAATATTAGTCTTCTAGATTTACTTTCCATATCATTATAATTTCATGTATGTGTTAAATATTAGTTTAGGGTCTCTTTTATGTGCAAACCCCGATTGTTCTAGACCCCATCCATATTTTCCACTATACATTTTGGTGAACCTGACAAGCTTAACCCCTATCTTTTGTGGAATTAGATGCTCTATTGTGCTTGTGGTTCATATAATACATTTTGGTGAACCCAACGTCCAACAACTTCCTTTTGATCTTGGTGTTAGATTTCCCTTTGTATTATATTGCGTGTTCACCTTCATAGTACATTTTGGTGAACCCAACAAGCTTACCCCCTATCTTTTGTGGAATTAGATGCCCTATTGTGTTTGTGATGTTCGATTTCCTTTTCATGCTTATAAATTTCATTTGAATTCATTTAGATATATCTAGATCTATTTTCTATACATTTCTTTATTTGTTATCATGTTGCACAAGTTGTTTCAAGTGTTTTCCAAACATTCTTCTATAATTGTTGGGATTACACAACATCTTCCTCTTACCTTACCATTGCATGGTGTTACACCTAGAAATACTTTATTTAGTGTGTGTGATGTTGCTTTGTCCTCTCTTGTATTACCTTGTAAGGATATATTAGATCAAGAAGATGACTTTAATCTATCTCTCCATCACATTTCTCTTTATGGAGATGAGTTGGGGATTGATGTTAATTCTTCTCCTAATGATCCTACTTTAGAATATAATTTACCTTATTTCCCCTCTAGAGATCAAGCTTTAGTGATTTATGGCGATCCTACAATGTGCTTTATTGATAGGGATGATAATCCCCCTATTTGGGATCAATAGTTTGTAAGACATTGATTTATCCCCTCCTCGTGAAGAAGCTTTGATACGAGAGGGTGATTTATTAATGTATGACATATTAATACATGATGGTGACTATTTTTCTAAAACACACTCCCCTTATGTAGACATTTTAGCGAAATAAGATGACATTATAGATGCTTTACCTCCATTTGGGATTCCTTCTAGAGATGAGGCATTAGCAGAGAACGATATGAATTTCCTTAATGCTCTCCCTCTTAGTAATGATCTTATGGAGAATCAAGATCCTACTTCATCTCCTCCTAGGATGTCTTATTTGCTTCCTTCTTATTAATATGTTTGTAGTGTTGAGACAACTAGCATAGTTTATCCAAAACCCTTATCGACTATCAAAGGTTGTCCTCGCATTACTATCAAAGGTAAACCTATGGAGTCTTTAGAGTCTTTCAATAATCAAGATTCGATAGCTCACACCTATTGTACAAGGAATAACCCTCAACCTAATCTGGTGGTTTCTACTTCTTTACCACCTTCTCAACCCATTCTTCCTCCTCCACTCCATCTTCCTGGCAAGGAGTATGATTTGATAAACCAATTCCGCAATACCCCTACCAAGATTTCTTTATGGGAGCTTCTTAAAAATTCACCTACCTACCATGAAGCCTTGAAAAAAGTGCTAGAAACTCTTCCCACTCCACCTCCTAATCAAGAGAATATCAATACCTTCTTACAGTGCATGAATGCTAACCCGAGTCCTCCTGACATTGTATTTACTCAAAAGGATTTACCTTCTAAAGAAGTTCATAATCAATATGATGCTCTTATGGTTGTTGTTACTATCAATAAGAGTATCATTCGTAGGACCTTGATTGATAATGGATGTGGGCTTAATGTTTGTAGCATGGACAAGCTCAAAGTGATTAAATCTGATCTTTCAACTATTCAACTTGACAATGTTCCTATATATGGCTTTGATAACATTAATAAGAATACTTTGGGCATCATTACCTTACCTATCAAAGTAGGTTCGATTATCCTGAATACTCCTTTTCATGTTATTCCTAGACCTCTTAATTATAACCTTCTTTTGGGTAGACCTTGGTTGCATTAGATGCATGTTGTTCCTTCCACCCTTCACCGTAAAGTCAAGTTTATTCATAACAATATAATGTATACACTTCATGTGGATGATGCGCCAAATCCTTGTTTGAATATTTGAACCTACACTACTCCTACTCCTAATAGTAATCCTTCTTCCTCTAATGCTCTTCCTGGCGATGATTGGGGAACCTTGGATTTTAATCCTACCTTTATTGGAGAGTATAAGGTTTTTGATCTTGATTTTATGAAGCAACAAAGAGAGTTTAAACAATGAGCTTTTTCTTCTACTTCTAACGCCCTTTGTAATAACTTTGTCACTGCTTCTACCCACTATGAATCTGTCAAACCTACTAATAATGACATAGTGACTACTGAAATTCCATTACTCCTACTGATATAGTCTCTCATTATGGTCCTGGTTATCGTTTCCTAGTTAAACAAGGATTCAATGGTCAAGGATGTGGTAACCATAAACAAGGAATTCAAATGCCCTTATAGAATGGGGGGCATGATCATTCTTATGGATTGGGATTTAATCCTCAACAACAAATCAATGTTAACATCTCAAATAACACTTCAAAACATGATGAACCTATGAAGGAATTTGACCAAGAAGTTCTTTTGCCTAAACTCCTTCATGCTAAGATGATTACTAGACCTAAACGCAAAAAGAAACGTAGTCCAAACTTGAAGACTCTTCCTTTTTGTTTGTATCATAGATTTCATGATCACTCTACTAAGGAATGTCAAGCTTTACATTATAAGATTAGGCAACTCATTGATAGTAAGATTATTTATATATCATGTGGAAATGAGTTGTATTTCAATCATGTTTTCTCTAAATATCAATTATGTTCCTATTATGGAGCTCCACATTATGTAAACAATGTTAGCCTAATCCTTGGGGGCTCATTGTCTTGTATAGTGTTGTTAGCAATATAATAGGTCCCCTTCCATCCTTGTTCCTACACTTGGGGGGGCAAGGATGCCATCTCCTTCTTTTATGTCTTTCTGGGATCCACTTTTCCCTTGGTTAAGCAATATCTATATGTTATGTGATATCCAATCATACATGAAAATTTTGGTTTGCATTGAGGATCTATGTCCTTGATCGTAACCTATTTCATTTTTTGACATTAGGTTTCCATGGTTGATAAATCTCTCACCTTGGAAGCTAAATAGTGTTCTATCCCTCACAAGGGTTACTTTTTCCTTTCTTGCATGATATCTATTTGTATTCATCCCTTCCATGGCCTCATAGGGGTTGTGACCTTCTTGGCTTGGACTAGGTGTTGTCTATGGATATTGTCTTGATGTTGAAGAAGGCTTTATCCTTGTTCTTTTCTTTCCTTAACATGTCAAAATAGTAGGTACTTTGCCATCTTAAGGAGGGGGGCATATATATGGCCTCCCTCGTTCTATATTATGCATTTTTGTTCTAACATTTTATTTTGTAGTATGCTAAATCCTTGGAAAGTAACACACATAAGTTGCTAAATCCTGAAGAGACATGTATTTTCAATTTCAAATATGCTAAATCTTCGAAAGGTAACGCACATAAGTTGCTAAATCCTAAAGAGATACACATTTTACAAATGTATTCTGTGGTGATATGAGGATATGGATCCATGGGTACTTCATAAAATCTGTTAGAAGATTCACTACATACATGCACAAAGCCTCCAGAAGGTGCACAACTTTATGGGGTGACTATTAAGTGCTTGCTTGGTGGGCCATCCTATCCTTTTTGTGGTTCATAGTGAGATACACACATCTTACTGGGTGAGCTAGCCACTCCTCTCTCCCCTCTTTCTCTCTTTTTTCTAGTGATGTCTCTCTTATTATAATCTTGGAGTTGAAAAAGACTTGAGTCCTTGGGGGCTCGAGGATTCATGTGTCCCTTTGGTTTCAATAAGATTGTCTTTTTATTTGTGATCTCCTTTACCAAGAGTTTGCATTGAGTCCATACTCTTGCTAAAGTGGGGGCTAAATGTAGCATCAAAAAATGGAAGCACTTCCATTTAGGACTAGTTTAGCCCTTCGATTAAGTGGTTTGGGGTCATGTCAAACTCCTTGAATGGGTCTTTGACTTGGATCTAGATTTTTCCCCTATTCTGCCCTATTTTTCACTTTTTCTGCATAATTCTGGCATCCTGAATTGAAATTCTGAGATTCTTGACCTCAGGGTCAAGGTCAACCTTTTAGGTCAAGGTCAACCTCAACCCTGACCCAGGGTCCAAATTTCAAAATCCTAAAGTTTTCAAATGTCGGGTTTCGGAAAGATTTATTTCCCACTTCCGGGTTGGTTGTTTCAGGCTTCGAAATGGTAAACTCTTAAATGATATTTAATTTAGGTCCACTTCTAAGGGTACAGGCTTAATGGGAATTTAATTCTCCTATGTCGATCTCTCTAGAAGTTTGTGCCCTATACTAGTATATAAGGAAGCCTTCTTCTCTCAAGTTCTCCATCACAACATAAGAATCAAGTATCAAGTATCCATCACACATCAAGTATAATCAAGAATCTATCAATCAAGCCATCAAGAAGCAAGTAAGAAGGAGAAAGAAAGCATTCAAGCATTCAAGTATTCAAGATCCAATTCATCAAGGAGATCCATTGGTAGCCATTGAAGGATTCAATCTCTATAGAGCCCTCTTGTTGAAGATTTCTCCATCCACATCCATTCAAGCTTCTTCCTATTCCAAGATCCATTCAATATTGGCATTGAAGATATAAAGACAATTGATTTGAGACATCCTACATTCAATTCTACATTCATTTGGAGCATCCATACTTGTGGATTCAAGGATTCAAATCCTCCACAAGGGTTTCAACATAGGCAAGGTGAATTATTTCATTTACTTTGTTTATTACTATAATTTCAATTCAATTTCAAGGTTAATTCCTAAATTTGGGTTTGACCAATGCAAACCCCTCCCCCCAACAAACAAAACCATTTTTCTTGCAGGAACAAGTGTGGAACAGTGAATTACAGTGCAGATCTGTATACCCTTTTTGGCAAACTTTCAAGATTTGCGAACAGAATTTCTGTCAGAGCAACGCAGGTCAAGGTCAACATTTTGGGGTCAAGGTCGACCTTTCTCAAAAAAGAAAAAAATATTTCTAGATTTTGTAGATCTCACAATTTCAGTTCAAGGATTGCAGAAATCAACAGTTTCTGAGACCGTTTGACAAGGTTTTCAGCAGATTCTTTTTTAGAGGTAAGTACTTTTTATTTCTTCATTTCAATATTAATCTTCTAGATTTAATTTCCATATCCTTAGAATTTCATGTATGTGTTAAATATTGGTTTAGGGTTTCTTTTATGTGCAAACCCCCATTGTTCTAGACCCCATCCATATTTTCTACTATACAACATGTAACACAAAAAGTGGTCACACTATAAATAAATATATAATAATTGAAAATTGAAACATTTTGCAACATGCACAACACCTTGAAATTGTCTTTAATTCAATGGGGAAAGAAAATAAATTTAGTGCCGAAGAGATGGCATTTGAGAGAGATAACTGATAATTTTCTAGGTACTCTAGTCCTCATGGCCCCCATGGTTGTGGAATTTAGAGTTATCAGGGTAGTTACACACACTATCATTATCTGAATGTGCATCTTGGTCCACACTACCATCACTTGAGTGTGCATCCTAGTGTCTGTGGTCCTCATAGCTTTGGCCAATCAATCTTTCATGAAAATAACAAGTTGCAACTTCATCCGAACGGGCATCCTACATGCCTAGATTTGGACACAAATGGGCACTTTGTTAGACATAGATTGACCAAGCTTAACTGGGCCCCTTTCAATCCTCATAGGTTAATCCAAGAAAAACAAACCCCTTTTGACATATGGGAGGATTGTAGTTTTCACTCACAAGCTTTTGGTTCGCCTAGGTAGAGTAACCCTCATGTGTGCCAACAAGAATATACTTGAAACCCTCACATTAATTATTCTAGGGTTTCAAAGGAGAAAGCACAAAAAATGGCTAGGATTTATTATCAAACATATCCAATGCATAGATAAAACCACACACATCCATGTATGATGAATCTTACAAAGGATCAAGAAATGGAGGCTACAAAGAAATATACTACATCATTTAAAAAGGATCCCACTGGGAATAAGAAAGTGGTGGAAAATTGCAGAGCTCAAAAGAGGGAAGTGGATTGAAAAGGGAAAAGGCAGAAGGGGGAAGTTGAATGACATTTTGTTGATAATAAAGTACTAGGTGGGGTCTTACATTCTTCGCATCCATTGTCAACGTAGAAATGGACATCTTAGAAAGAGGAGAGAGAAGCAATGGAAGTGAAAAGAGACTTAGAAGGATGAATCTTTAGTTATGTTAATGGGGATGGATGATAAATCTCTGCCAAAGAAAAATGGGGTTGTTATGCTCATGCTCCCTAAGGATTATTTGCAACCACTGGTCACATATCTACATCAGAAGACATTAATTTGTAAGTTTTGGATTCTAAATCTTGATATTCAATTACTCGAAGATTTACTTTTCGAGGAATAGTCTAGGGCTACACAAGTTTTCTACCTAAATAAGTTGAGAGGGATTTTTGTAGTAATCTTCAAAGACAAATCTCATAGGGATGTGATTTTTAAAATCATAAATTTATAATGGAGTTGGGCTTTTCATTCAACCATGGAGTCCAAATTTCAACCCCGGTGAATTTTTCATAAAATTTGTGTCATTTTGGATACAATTCCAAGGTTTATCTCTTTAATACAAAGTTAAATTTGATAGAGATCTTCTATCATTTAAGAACCCATCCAAGGTAGTTAAGGATTATTTTCTATTCGACACAACCAAAAAAATTCCATCTTGTCTCCAATTTTGGCACATAGATTCAAAGAATTTTTATAGAAGATGCAAATGTTTGTCCTCAGTGCCATATGGGACTTTCGCCATATTCTTGCTCCTCTAAGGTAATTATATCTAAACAAGAAGAGTGGACCATTAAGCATGGGGATCCTATTCCTTGAACAATTGTTAAGATGCTAGCCCGCGTTTCTCCATCAAGCTCTATTTTAGATCTACAAAAAAAATAAGCTTTGAAAGTTGACCAAAGCAAAAATTCATCAACATTTAGAGGGTCTTCAAATTTGGTCTTAGGAAGAAGACAAGTTCTAAAAGATGAACAGAGAAACAATTTATTATCAACATTCAATCTAGTAGGGATTCAAGATTTGAAAACACATGGTTCTCCTTCCATAAAATCTATAACAGTTACTTTTCTTGCCAACTTTAGGGATATTCTTACTAATACATATCAAAGTTATTATTTAAATTTGTATGTGCAAATGGATCCTACTATCTTGGAACATCATATGGGAGTCATTATTAGGAAATTGATGTTTGAAGAAGTTTTAGAACATGTTTCCTCTTACATGGCACCTTCAAGTACCATTGGAAATGAGACACTTGTTGTTTTTTTATTTTGGGGAAAAAGCTGAGATAGACTTTCTAGAAAAAAAATGATTGGCTTTAGTAGCATCACATATGTTTGATGAAATTGTGGCAGAAGAAGGTATCTCACATTCCATAGTTTCATTGCTGGTTCAGAAGGGAGTAGCAGCAAATGCTCACCTTCTAAAACTTGAGGAGGATAAGAATTTTAAAAGGAGGATAATAGATAATAATATTGGGTTGACATTGGGGGAAGATGAATTTGATTTCTCTCAATCCCTATCCATTTCAAAAACATCATCACAAAATGTTATTAAAAAGTCTTTGGGAAAGAGAGGAAGGAAGTCTAAAATGGTAAAGTTATAAGAGGAAATAGAAGCAGGAGTTCAGAAAACCATATTGCAGTGCATGATGGGTTTTGCGACCAAGAGACCGAGGAGAGTTTTTTTCTCTCCTTGTGAGAAATGAAGATCATTATGTGGAATGCCAAGGGCATTAATGCCCCTGACAAAAGATAATGTATTAAGCGTCAAATTGATGCTTGTGGTGCTCACATTGTTCCCTTGCAAGAAATAAAAACATTAGTGTCAACATATGAAGCTACAATAAAGAAGTGGCTAATGTGGGAATCAATTTATTCTTCTATCCAAGGAGCTTCTATAGGTATAATCACTTTGTGGAATCCAAAAAATATTATTGTCTCATCACATTAAAACTACCCTAATTGGCAGTTATTGGAAGTATCCAAACTTGATTTAAAATTCTAGTTAATTAACATGTATGGCCCTCCTGCCACATTGGATAAGAAGAGATTATGGGATGAATAATTGAAGATCTAAATGATTTAGCGGATGCAAGATTTGTCTTATTAGGGGATTTCAATGCAATTACCAATCCACAAGAAAAGCAAGGGGGTATTAGTCATCCTGTAAAGGTTATGGAAGATTTAAACAATTTTATCTTGTCTAATGTTTTGAAAGATATTATTCCACTCTCTGGAAAATATATTTGGACAAATAGGAGATCAGGCTTCTTGTAAATTGTTGAGAGGTTGGATAGATTTCTAATCACTCCAAATTGGTTACAATTACAATTTGATTTGCAAGTTGAAATTTTGTCATTCTCGAGATCAAATCATTATGTAGTAGAGTTGAATGTTGCATTTGTTTCTCCACCGTGAATAAAAATTTCCTTTTAAGTATGAAAATATGTGGGTCAAACATCCTTAGTTCATGACTTTGCTTCGTCGATGGTGGTTGGAAGCCCCTTTTGAAGAAGGGTAAAAAATGTTCCAACTTTGTAAGAATTTAATGCATGTTAAAAAGAGATCCAAATTTTGAATAAGTATTTAAGAATATATTCCAATAGAAAGAATTAGCTCAAAAATAACTCTCAAAAGTGCATGACTATATAATTCATAATGGATCAGATGGGAATTTGTATGAGAAATAGAAAACTATGCAAGATCAATGGGAAGAGCTTTGTGTAAGAGAGGAAACTTACTAGAGATAGAAGTTAAAGGAATTGTGGCTCAAAGAAGGTGATAGAAATACAAAGTTCTTTTGTACATCAACCAAAGTTAAAAATGCATCAAAGTCAATCTTTTTAATAAAATAGTTGTCAATGGGTAATTGGCTCACTAAGGAAGAGTACATTCAAAATGAGGGAGTCAACTTCTTCTCAAATCTATTTTTAGCCCCAAAACATACGAGTTCTCAAAACATTGTGAGGCTCTACCCCGAGCCCATCATAACATTTCCTTTACTTTCATGATAGACTTACTATTTGGTACACTATTTGATGCATTATGGATTTAGACTTTATTTGATAGGGATTTGATAACATAGGATATGATGCATTCTATTTTATGTTGATTTTAGTACTTATGTGAATGATGTTTTTGATTAAGTTAAATCGGGTTTTGAAGGGGTCTTGAAACCCTGTACAAAATGAAGTTAAATATTTAAACCATTACAACCCATAAGAATAAATAGGTTGAAAATAGAACAAGGATAACTAAGAACAAAAATCCAACCAGAAAGAGACAACAACGAAAGGACAAGAACCAGAACACAAAAGACCAAAAAAATCATAGAACCTAAAAAGAACATGCCCACTATCCCATATTCTTCAAGAGCTCAGCAGCCTGAAGCTCCAGCCTATCCATCCTCTCGACTTCTTTCTTGAGTTGCTTGGCCTCATCGATGGCAACAAAGGCCATCTTCCTAGTGTTGGATCTTGTAATTTTACTCGAGCCACCCTGGTTGTCATCTTGTTCCTCCTTACCATCTGCTATCTTAATAATGACCTTATCCTCTGAGGAACCTTCCATATTACTGAGAAGAATTTTAATATGATCAATAGAATCCTTCAAGATGTTGAATCTCTAATCAACAATGCCTTTAAGAGTGTCTTCTAATTTAGAAACCTTGTTTTCCAAGTCAAGAACTTTAGCCTCCAACCTACAAAAGGAAACAATATCCATCACATAACCCATACCCACACCGACCCTCATCCCATCATCAGAGTCCTTACCATTATCCCTAGTCTCAAGGGTCTTCATTTGATCATTAATATCATTAATCTTATGAAAAAACCCCGTAATAGCCTTGAAATTATTTAGCAAGCTACTCCTAGTAGTAAGCAACACATCCATTTGAGGTTCTTTGCTAGAATAACTTAGAATTAACATAGAGGGGTCAATAAGCTCTTTGAGATCAACATTACCAGACTCCTCACACTTCACAACCAACTTCATATTATCTCTAGAAATTCCCAACTTCACAGTGCTCATATCAATATTTCTCCACACATTTTTATTTAGCATAGCAGGGGAATCTCCAACAAGGGGATTGGAAGGATGATCCATCATAGACCCCATAGCTGGTTCTAAGTGAGACTCATTAATAATGTTCTTCTCTTCCATGTTGGGAGTATTAGAGACAACCTTCTTTTGTTTGTCATTATTCTTAACAAGGGAGGGGAAGGTCTTAGTTTTTCTACAACTTTCAAGATCCTCTTTATCCGTATCCATGTCATCTTCCTCCTCATTGTACTACCCATATGAGGAAATGACCATTTTAGTGATCTTACACTTTTTACTTTCCTCCTTGGCAGAATTTTGTTTAGAGGAAGAAACCTTACCTTTTCTTTGGTAGTGGTGGCCTCAAGGTCCTCAGAGTGCATATCTTCACTATCCTTTGTTTTGGAGAAAGCATGTTGGGAAATAGAGTCAACATCCCCTATCTCAGACTCACCCTTCTCTACAATTTTTTTGCTAATGGAATGGGATTTAAAATATTCATAAATTAAGAGCATCAAACCCTCATGCATCAGAGGATTAGTAAACACCCTATCCCTAATCCCATGAATATTGTCATTCATGGATGTATACAAGTAAAAAGAAATGGAAATCTTGATAGCATGCATAAAGTGATTCAAAATAATAAAATGGTGGGTAGAAACCCAAGAAAATATCTCATCCAGAGTGACATAGTAGACAATAACATGCAAAACAAACCTCCAAAGTTTATTAATAGCACTGGATGGGAAGTAAGTCTTACCATCTTTAACCAGGACATCTTGTTCATCATCCTCTTTAGTGAACACCTCAACAACGGCCTCAGAAATATTTATGTCCCTATAGAACTTATTCCCAACTATAGGAATCCACGTGACCTAGGAGATGAGGTCCTTTGTGATAGTAACCCTCCTTCCAAAGACCTCCAGAGTACCCTTGTTCCAGTTACTAATAAAAATATTGGTCACTTCAGGATTTCCCCCATGTAGCCTCTCCATGAATGATGTAAGACTACCCTTCTACAAAATCTCCCAAACCTTGGTTCTTCTACGCCACTTCTCATAGTTGGGTATCTCCCTGCATTTCTATTGGCCACCCATGCTAATATTCTACAACTCACACACACCAGGAATCGCACAAGGAAACAATTGCAAACAAAGAACTGGTTGTGAATGTAAATGAAGGAAAGAGTGATAAAAATCACCCAAAAAATGTGGGAGCTAAAGGGGAAATCAATACACATCTTGTCCTTGCAATCCTCAAATACCTTGTAATTATAAGAGCATCACCTCTATGTAACATCGACATTATTAAGAATTATGCCTTCTTTACCATTGATCAAATCATAATTAATGCTTGATATGACCTCTGTAGGGAGGGCCATATCACCCTACCACCTCATCTTGTTATTGATTCTAACAACCACATTATCTAAGGAGTCAACGACCATGTTGGACTCCCTATAAACATGAGATATAAAATAATTATCCACAGTACTAAGGATATCAATAGTCTCTTGAATTATATAATCAATAGTCGAAACACAAATTGGAAACACCCATATCCTTAGCCATTCTAGTAGCCTAAAGAGTTGCCATCGCCTCCGCATAGTGGTTGGTCTTCTTTTCCAAGGGAAGTGTCATCCCAGCAAGACATTGGCCAAAATGATTTCTTAACACTCCCCCACACCCAGCCAGCCCAGGGTTTCCCTTAGCTGCCCCACTTATGTGAACGATGTTATGATATATTTATGCATGCATTATAGTTAGTTGACTTAAATGATTATTATGATGATGCAATTGAGTATTGGATTTCATGTTAAATTTATTCTCTTCATGTTGAGTTGTGATTTGGAGTAGAATAGATGTTAACTAGATGTTATGTGGCTAAATGGATTTCTTTCATATACTTGTATATGTATACATGTATTTTCACAAGGAATTGCTTGGGGAAAATGTTAATTGGTTCCAATGGTGTTGAGATATGATTTGATTTTGAGAAAATCTGAATTAAAATTTTATATACTTGAATGATATTCTCTCTCTTGCATTCATATATACATGTGATTTTCTTGGACTATTCATATTCGAAATGAGATGTGCAGGAAAGTGACCATGAAATTATTCGGAGAACTAAGACCAAACATGTGTGTGATAGTGAAGCCAATGTTGCATATAATTGAAGAGATAATGCCTCATATGTAATGTGATTTTTTTATTTGTAAGAGTGAAAGCTTGTGTGTTTGTTCACATTGCATTTTGTTAATTATGTAAATCCTAAAAAGGGGCATGCCAAGTGTATTTTAGTGATGTGTGTTTTATGGTGTCACTCAACACTTGTGATGTGCATGAGTTGGCAATGACATGTCCTTGGGAGGGGAAATGGTGTTAAACCAATGCATATGAAAGTATCTTTTAGGATTCCCATGAGACCACTTGGTGAGAGAGCCTTGATTTTGGTCAAATCAAGTGTAACCTGTAGGTAAACTTTAGGTGAGTTTTTGAGGGGTCAAACTAACTCCTATGGTTGGGTTTAGGTTTTTTTTTTAAGGCCCACTTGATATACCTATAATTAAGGGGCATTTTTAGCTATAGGACCACTTACATGTGACTATAGAGTCCATTCAAAAGTTGGTTTTTCAAGATGAACGAAAATCAACTTTTAAGATATTGGCCTTGGGTGGTCAATCCTAATTCTTGATAGTAAGATACTTTGTTCACTTTTTCAAGTCACCTTTCCCAGTTTCCATTTTTAGAAACCATGTAAGAGGTTGGAAAGAACAACCAATGAGAGCTCACATCTTTTCCAAGGGAGTTGAGAGATGTGAGAAGAACCTTTTTAGAGGAATTTCCAAAACTTGGATATTGTTCACCCACTCTCCAATTTTGGAGACTACTAAGAATTTGGAGAAAAAATTGGCTAAGGAAGAAGACTTGGGAATTGGGGCAACTCTTCTACAACCTTCATTTATCATATTTGGAGTTGAGGTTGGTCACATTCATTCTCATGGTTAAATGCTTGCATTTTTATGTGAAGAGAAAATTTGAGTTGTATGAGTGTTGTGTTCTCCTTATGTATTTTGGAACTAAGTGCTCTTTGAATGTTTGTGTTTCCTTCTTGAATGCATTTGTTGATTGTATTTTTATGGGAGTGCAAGGCCAAACTCACCCTTGGGAGGGAAGAGTAGCCTTGGGGGTGAAGGGATTTTGTGACAGTCCATAGAGTGTAGAGTCTCTCTTCTAGGAAGAGAGGGGTAAGCAAGGATTATGGGGTCCTTGTTGTTGTTATAATTTTTTTAAGATGGGGGTCATAAGGGGAGTTTTGGCTTGTAGTATTGATGGTCATAAGGGTTGTTGTTGAGATAATCATGAAAAAAGATGGTGTTGGATGTAAGCCTTGTGAAGCTATTTGTTGTTTTGTATAACCAAAATTCTCCTCTTTGATACTTGGTCCACCTTCATCCCATTGTTTCAATCACTTAGTGACTTTGTGAAAAAATTGGGATGGGAATTTCTTGTTGTGAAGTTGTTGTAAAATCTTATTTTGTAAATGTGGTAAGAGTATGTGTGTAACCCGTTTGGTCTTAGTTCTCCTAGCTCTAGAGTGGCCTTATAAAGGCCTAGGTTGGGAAGTGAGCCTCCATGGTCATTGTTTTATTTTATTACAAGCCTACACTTTGTTTCAAGGTTGGGAAATGATGGTGTGAAAAAGAAAAGAGTAAAAATGCTCTCCTTTGTTACTAAAGATCTAAGTCCTCTTGTATATAAAATTATTTCTAAAGTTGAATAAGATGTAAATTTTCTTAGTTATGTAGTTATTGTCTAAAAATTTGTAAAGTCAAACAAAGTGAAATGTAAATTTTGAGGAATTATTTGCTATCCTATGCATTATTATTTTCTATTATTTAATGTTTATGTAAAAAGGAAAGAAAGAAAGTTTAAATTTTGTTTATTCTGTTATCCTTGGGAAACCATGTTTTCAAAAAAATAAGTAATAAGGTAGAATTGGAAACTTTCAAAAGCGGATAAATTTTTGTTCAAGTTTAAATGTGTAGATTTTTATTCTTACTGTTAGAATGCTAAGTAAAAAAAAATAGAAACTAATTAATCTAGAAATTTGTAAATTCCTTATTTAAGCTTTAAACTCATTTTATTCTTATGTATTTATATGCAGATTTATAAAATGGAAAATTTCATTATGTGTGTAAACATATTGTTTATGTGAATATATACATATGAAAATAAGCATATACATGTATATATTTTCATAATACAAGAGAGAATATTTATATAATAGATGGCATAACATAATTGGTTAACTAGGTGACGAAGTGTTTCAACTCTTTAGTTGTTTTAGAATATTAAGGTTATCTGACAACTAAAGGGACATATTTTTCATTACATGGTGAAAATAAATGAAGATGTTTTATTTCAAGTTGTAGCTTTAATGATTAGAAAGTATGCTATGCAGTTTGACTGGAATAAAGAGAGGAAGAAATCAATGGATGTCATGATCCCGCGATCAGAGATGCGAGGTGGTTATTCAGCATAGGATTATGAGATTATGACACCTATTCAATCTTAGCCAGTTATGTCTGCTATTAAAATTTCTTTCTTTTTTTTAATTTTCTGATGGTTTACAAGGTAATGATTGAGCTACTTAGGGTGCAATTATTTGCATGTGTTTAAGATGGACGAAGATGTTTTAAGGTTTCAAGTAAAGTTGCTTGACAAATAAGTTCACAAGGTCAATTTCTATATTCCTGTGGATGAATAAATTTTGACAAAAATTAATGGTTGTCGCAGTCCCTCGATCAAAGATGCAGTGAAGATAATCATCGGGAGATTACGAGATCTTTCCACGTATCCCAATCAACAAGTTTTGAGGATTTCTTGAGCTAATATTTGACTATTTTATTTGCACCGTTAGATTCAGTTTCTTTTGATTGGATCAACAGTTCAAATCAAATTGGGTTTTGAGGGACTTTTGAGTCATTTCATCGCTTGTATGAATTAATGGAGAAAATAACATAAAGTGTGGTTGTTGAGAACATAAATAAAGAAACTTTTCTTCTCATTATATTTTCATTCTACATCAATTCAAGAAGTGAATTTGTTTCTGGAGCCAGGGTAGGGTTGAACATGATTTTGTTGATCAAAATACGAGGGTTTCTTGAGCTTTAAAGCTGTAAGTGAGGTTTTTATTTTTCTGTTTGTTTTGTGCTAAATTTTTTGTAGAAGTATTCTCAATTGTGAAGAATTATTTTTTTAAGGGTTGAATTGAGATTGGGGATATTCTTAATTACAAATTGTTTAGATGATTGGAAAACCCTAGTTTTATTTTATGTGTGCAATTGTTGTTAAAGCCCTAGTTTCTAAAATGCCTCCTCTAAGACAACATTCTGATCAAACTAAATACCTCAAGGGAAATCTATTTGATGATATATTAGACCAGTTGAAACCCTCAATAAATGAACAACCCATGAGACAAAAATTGGTGGGTGGACATACAATTGATGTGGGATTATATGAAAAGCCTTCTCACATATTAGATGCTAATGTGTTGATAAAGGGTTTAAGTATGTTTAGAATGTGGTATGGGCAACCACATTTGGAAAATTTAGAATCCAATGCATGGTAGTATGATGTTGGGAAATCAGCAGAGCCCAGTGTATTCATGGATGTAGACTTAATGATGGTAGTTGCAAATAGGTATGATCTCGTGGCTAGGGTTGTATGAGATAATAGTGGTGAACCCTTGTTAATAATCTATAGGGAATAATTTCAAGAATTTTTTGACTTATGTAAGCCTTCTGCATTCATGGAGGAAGTTGATTTGGAAGCAGTGAGGAAAAATATAATTTTCCCAGGGATTTTGTTAGGGGAAGACTCCTTCAATCTCATTTGAAGGGTTTTTGAGATGCAAAGTATTATATTGGCCTCAGTTCCAAGGATCTATTCCTAATTGAGATACTTGCACCTCATACAAGGGATACATATTATACATTATGCCAGGTCTTGGGGAAGCATCCCAACATAGTTATGCCTCCTGATTTCATATATATGGATACCTAGATATAACACCCAAATTTCATAGTTATTTTTTATTTTACTCCTTATTTAGCTAAAAGGATCCATGAGGGGTTAGTCAAATTGTAGGGTGGGGGTAAGCCTTTCTTCTATTGGCACTCAATGATCATGCACATGTTCTTGTTAAAGAATGCAGATTATTTTTCTAAGCACATGCATTTGAACAGAATAATAGAGGGTAAGGATATGTCGATTAAAACATGAAGCACTATTATATCAAGAGATTGGTATGCTTCCAGTTATGTTTTATTTGATAACTACTTTTCTTCTAAGCTTAGGGCTAGGTTAATTGTAAATCTACCTATGATTCTTATAGAGTTGCTTGATTTTGTATGGCCAAAGGAGAGGGGATTTTAACCTAAAATTCAACATAATTAGGGTGATATTATCCCCTATTCAGTTAGTACTGTGATCAGGGTTTTTGGCTATGGTGGAAGTGTTAGGAATGGGAACACTGAGAGGGGGGGTGAATCAGTGTTCACTGTATTTTAACTTTTCACTTAATCTTTAAACTGAACTTAAATGCTTAAGTACTGAAATGAACATCCACATAAACATGAAACATGAAATCAACACATAACACCAATATGGTTACAGGGAAACCCAAATAGGTAAAAACCCCAGTGGGAATTGACACCCACTAATATTATGTACTAGTGTTTTATGATCCTTGTTAGAAGATCCTTAACCCTGTTAGGAGTTTCTTTACAATGTATTAAGTATAGTAGACCTTGTCAAGGGTCGGACCTTGTTAGGAGTCTTTTACAATAGTCCCTGTTAGGGGAGTGGACGCACTGTCCTAGAGCTCACTGCTCAAGTGGTGAAGGCTACAACCTTCTAATCTTAGATACACACTATATCTGTTGGATGAACTGTCATTGTGACATTGCTTGTCTGATTAGTTCCTTTGATGCGCTGATGCGTTGACCTCTTGCAAAGCTCTAATACATCTTATAGAATATTTTCATACTTCTGCTCTTCTTATCACAACTCTATATCAACTTCCATACTTGTTACAATGGGCACATCTCATATTTATATGCGTATACAAGACAAACAACTAGATTGGCCCTTTAACCGATTACATACAATGCTTCCAATTAAATTGGCTCAAGAGTGTTTACAAAAAAACATATTTATATGTTGGCAACCTAATTACAATAGGTGCATAGCCTTTACAACATTAGAATATAATCGCAAATCAAAATGCTAACAGTCGGCTGCTTACTCTATTCATCTCTAGCACACACTAGCTATGTAACTTCAACTGTTTGTAACTTTGGAATACTTGCATATCTGATCATGTGCTCATAGAATAAGCATGAATATAGTCTAACCAACTTATCTTATAGGGTGCATACCATAAATCGGTTGTACGCACATGCGCTGATGCTCTAAGCTTTAGGTACTTTGTATATTGTCCAGTCTTCAACACTTAGCCGATTTCTGATATTCTCATCAAGTGCATTGACTCCAAACTACTATATGAATTTGTTTCCATAATGACAACACTATACTAAGTCATATACACTAGTATAGCCAACTTTCCAACAATCTCCCCCTTTTTCATTGATGGCAACAAAGGAATATGACCAAGTTGCTAATTGTTCCTTAATACAAATTTTTTTTCTCTTATATCTCCATATACATATCTATAACCATATTCTATACATATTCCCCCTTTGACATTAATGAAAAAGGTGCTTAAAAATTGTATATACAACTACTTACTGTGATAAAACATCTGGATATGCTATCTGTAGGTTTTGGATCTCCTTCCAAAATGTGATTAGTGAATTCACAATCTAGAGATGGGCGCATAATGCATACTGTATCTTCTCCATCTTCTCCAAATTTGTGCTAGGACCTTGATCATATGTCACCATGGTGGCATCGATCTCCTTGATATTCTGATTAAGTATGTCTAATGAGGGTGTAAGATCATTCCTTAGCCGAGTCTGCCTAGCCCTTATCTTGGTCATCTCTTTTTCTGCTTTCTCAATCTTATCTATCTGTCCTTGGTAGACATTATTACACATGTTCACATCAAAATATGGATCTTCCATTGATTTCCTTATGCTTTCTATCATGACTTTTTCCTCTTGAATCTTCTTGTATAGATCACCAGTCAACTTGTCCTGGTTCATACAGTCAACAATGATCTTTCCGCCCTTTGCTGCAAACTCCTTCAAGGATGCTTGACCAGTCTTTAGTGAGCTCAGGTCAAGTGCATAGTTGCTAACCAATTCACTGAGCCTCTTCTTCAAATATTTCTCTTCTGCAACTAGGGATGCAGATTCTTCCAGGCTAGAGAAATTACTCTTGAACTGAGAAATGACTACACTCACATCATCAACAGAGTGTACCTTGGACACTTTCTTGTTTGCTAGTAACAAGTTGTTCAGGATGTTCACTGACTCTACAAGGAGGGGATTCCTCATCACTTGTTTCTCCTTGGCCTTCTCCATATCTAAGACACTGAACTTAATCAGGTCTTCTTCTCCCCATGAATCCAAACTGGTTGTGTCAGGTGCAAACTTGACAACAATGTTGCTGAGGGAAGTGGAGTGATAGGAGTACTTTCCATAACTTCCTCTTTTACCTTGATCACTTCAGTTGATGGTTCATTTCTCTCTACTTCTTTTTCTATTTCTTTTTCTTTTCCTTCTTCTTTCTTTTCTTCCATCTTTTCTTCTTCTTTCTTTTCATCTGTTATATCCTCAATCAGTATTTCTTATTGATGAGTGGGAGGAGTGTTACTACACAAGTTCTTAGCTTCTTGAGTGCTTACAAATGCCTCTTCAAACTTGTCCAGATCCATGTCTGTGGCCGCCATAGTAACTTTCACATTGTCAATAAAGATAGAATCATCCTTAGGTGTCTCTGTCATGGGCGCAGTATTCTCTACCTCTGTGGATGTATTAACTATATGTGCTAAATCTCATGGACCTATAGATTGTACATTGATGGTCTCTAACTCTTTGGCAACCATTGTGGGTACTTGTGTTGTAGGCGTAGTAGATGGATACATGTGCTTATTCATAAAGACCTTCTCAAAGGCTTTCTCTGTTTCCTTTGCAACTAATTCATAGTTCTTGTCCATAATGTGTAAATTCCTTGACTTAGTTCTAAGATGTGGCTTCACCAAGTCTAATAGCAAGGATTTCTCTTCTAAGTAACATACTGGAAGGGTATCATCTAGAATATTTTCCCTTAACCTTAGATCTTCTTCAATAGCTTGTCTCTTTTGGAATTCTAAGATGTTCCATACATTATCAAGAATCATGGTCTTTAGTTCCAAGACTGTCTTTGTGAACTTCAACATGTGTTTGACAATCATTCCATGTATTTATGATTTTCCAATCTCACTTTATTTCTCATATAACCTTTCTACTTGATTAATTATGCCTTCATCAATTATTCTTGCACTTAGCACACTGAGACTAGGTTTGAAACTTACTTCAGGAGGTGCTTGTGAGTTCTTCTTGTTCCTTGTTACTCTTGAGGATGGATGACCAATGCTTATCTCTTTCTTCCTCTTAGGCATTGCCTTATACTCAGGAGGAGGAGTAAGGTCAATGGTTTCCTTGGACGTAGAAGGAGTAATATCAGTTTTACCCTTTTGATCATCAAATTTTTCTATCTTCACCTTCTTCAACTTAGGATCATCTGATTCTGCCTTTGTTGCATCTATGCTCTCTAATTCCAAAATAATCTTTTGTTCCCTTGCTTTGTCTAGGTCTTCTTGAGACACTCCATGAATTCTCAAGATCTCTGAGGTAACCTTAGCAACCTTCCTTTTTGTTGTTGCATTGTTTAACACTGCATCAACTTCTCTTGTTTTCTCCTCATAAGTTCCCCATCTTGGCTCATTAGGGTCTTTAGGTGCTAACAATAGAACTTGAGCATAAGGCTCTAGAATAGGCTCTTCTACTTCATATCCTAGTGGATGAATCCACTTTATCCTTGGTTCAACTACCTCCATGCAAGTTGTGTCAGTCTCAACCATAAAACAAATAGTGTCCTTATACTTTTCAACTATCTTCTATGGAATTTTGAACCTCATCTGCATCTTAGCCCTGAATGTTTTCAAATCCAGTGTCATGTAGTCCTTCAAGGTGCTCTCAGTACATGCCTTGAGAGATATATGTGGCATTGTGGGGATAGATTTGTCAAGATACAAATCAGACACTTTTCCAACAATATGGAAGTACATATAAATGATCAAGGACCCAAATCTGAATATCTTGGTCTTTGACTGGTTAGAATAATATCCTAGTAACTCAAGGATTGGGCATCCTTTAACAGTGATTCATTGCTGAAAATCATCATGTATCTACTTAGAACATCATGCTAGACTTCATTTAATGTATTAATCTGGGAACGTGAACTTGAGATGATGGCTGCAAAGTTTATGCTTTAGTTCTTCTCAATAGTCATCACTACTAAAGTAAAAACTATTGCTACATGAGATTTATACTAGAAACTGAAACTACTGATTAACCTCATCTTGAAGGAAACAAACTTAACAGTAAATAGATAATGCTTGAGAAGTAAACCTATGCTGCAGGAAACAGTCAATGGTTCTGCTACCAGTGGCTATAAGAGCAACAGTACTTAACAACTTTGAAGAAGCTTAACTGAATCCTACTTAAACATGAACAGGGAATTCATCTCCCGTGTGGGCCCCCACGGAAGTATGAATGAATTATAACTCAGAGATTGAAATGAAGAACTGCCATTTATTCATTCAATAAAACATAAGTACAATATAGGACATCAAAGTATTTTTACTCTATTGCTGGATTACAGTATGGAATTCTCAAAATGCCTAACTAGCCTGGAATCATCAGTTCCAACTTATTTAAAAGCAACTAGAAAAAATAGAACTCCTACAAACTAGATCCTTCATTACATATCATAACAACTTTAGTTATAAGAATGACATCATCATTCATGCAAGAAGATAGGCCACATTTAGTGCTGCGAGAATATAGGAACACTGGCAACTAGATTGACTTGGACTGAATCAGCAACCGTAAAGTGATGGAAGGAGTGGAGATATGATGAACTTTTGAAACAATTATCTACCTTAAAAGATCCACTCATCCTTGAGTCTATGCTCCTTGCTGACTTATTCTTCCTGAAAAAGGTTAACATAACAAAATCCAAAACATGAATCCAAGGCAGAGATTATAATAAGTTTCCCTATTTTAACGTAGCCTTGTCATATGGCTGCAAGAGATCTACCCATTAAAACTAGAGAAGAAGGATACCAGATTTTATCATAACATTCATTAATCTATATATATATTCAGTCTTGTCCTTAAGTTTCATGAGTATCAAATATACACATAGCTAAAGCTTAGAAACATAAAAGACTATATAATGTTCATGAAAAACCATAAGATATTCAAGTCTGAACTTAGAAAATCATAAACAAAACATTCCATAATATTGTCTCATCAATCTTATCATGCTTGATTGCCTTGATGTTGTCAATTAGCTATGCATGCAAGATCTCACACAGGTTGAACTCTCCATTCTCATTTACAATTCTTATGGCTGCAAGAATTGTGGCCGCAGACACACTGTTTACCAAACTGTTGTGTTGGAACCTGTATACTAGTATCATGGACATCAATTTGATGTCATCTTGCTCAATAGGTTCGATAGTCATACCATGCCTATCACTTCTTGATTTGCAAGTTTGTTCAACAATCTTCCTCACATCTTTTCCCACTGGAAGGATGATGCCTATCCTTGAGAGGCTTGTCATCTCATGAATTAGGTCACCAGTAATTCTGACTGACACTTCACCTATCCAAAATAGGTCATCATGAATCCTGCTTAGTAGAATCTTAATCCATTCTGATTCATAGAACTCATATGTCGTAGCATACTCCACTATAGGGTGATTGTTCCACTACACATACTCATCCATGAAGGTTTTGTTTGATTTCAACATAGTTTCTATGTGCGTTCTTAATCTATCCAATCCTACTGGTTCTTTCTTATAGTGAATGTATGCCCTAATGTCCTCGACATGCATAACGCCCATAGGCGTGCGAGAGAATGCCCCTTCTAGGTCATCAAGTGTTGATTTAAATAGATGCCTCTTAAACACATATATTTTCTTCTCCACAACATCAAATACTATAGGAGTAGCCATCACTTATTTGGATATCACTTTCCAAATGATCTTGAAGACTTCTTGAATCGACGCGATGAACTAGGTTTTTCGCAACTGATCAAATGCACAACAAATCACTTGATGAATCAAACTGCAATCCTTCTTAATCAAATGTTAGGGCTCTTCTACTCTCCAATTGCTCTTAATTCAAATGCAATGAGAGATCTTCAAACTTCTATGTACTTTAAAGTGGAAAATCTTCCATTAATGCTTGCCATGTAAACCAGGCTGTCACTTGAAATTTTCTCTCTTTCATTCTGCAAACAATCAGCTAGTGCACTTTTGCACATAGGTTTTCCTGGTCTCCAAAAGCTTAAGTCTAAAGGCACATACTTTGAGAGTGAGTATACCAGCCGCACAAGGGGCTAGAGCTAAATTAGCTCCCCCTATGACCTTGAGGGTCATTCATCTAGATGTAGAGGGTGCGTCCACTGTGGATGCATCCAATACATACTCATCAACCTTGTCCTTCTTTGCTTTTGACCAAATCAAGCTCGCATCCTCTGAAGCTTTCATAAAATTTACTTCTCCTTCGGGATCCAAAACTAATTTTTCAGGCTTTTTAGGGCTTTCCTGACCTTACGTCCTTGATCTACAAAACTTTGAGATGTGTCCAACCTTGTTACAAGAGTGACAATTGACTGGAGGCCTTATATTCCTCGGTGCATTGACATGAGTCACCATCTTACATTGTCTAGCTAAGTGACCATTATAGTTACATATCTGACATGTAACATTCTGAAAACTTCTTACATTTGACTGATCCTGATTTCTTTGATTATACTGAGTCCTATTCTTTTGACTTGTCTTGCAATTCATAGCTCTATGACCAAATTTATTGCATGAATAACAGTAACCATTGAAAGGTCTTACCTCTATACAGTTCCTTTCTATGTGTCCATGCTTGTTACATGCATAACAAGTGCGGTCTACTTGCTTGTGCTCATTCTTAGGTGGTTCAATATGATCCTTAGTCTGACTTCCAATCTCCTTAGTATCTGAGGTGCCTTCTGGTGCTTTCATTCTTGCTCGCATGTCAATCTGATTTTGTACTTCATTATATCCAATGGAGCTAGTATCTCCTTTAGCTCTTCTTGCATATAACTGAGATTCTATCAAATCAAAACTGGTGTCTAATTTATCAATGTGATTCTTAGCATCTTTCAATTCAGATTCCAAGCTTTCTTTGTTGTTCCTTAGCTCCAAGATTTGCATATTTTCTTGCCTCAATTCTTCATTCAGTTGAAGGTTCTCTTTGATCTGTTCATCATAGACTTCCTGATTGTAAGTTAGCTTATCATCAAATTCTTCAAGCTATTCTTTCAAGGATGTATTTTCTTCATTCAGCTTCTTGACCATTGTGTTAGGAATGGGAACACTGAGAGGAAGGGGGGGGGGGGGGTGAATCAGTGTTCACTGTAATTTTAACTTTTGACTTTAATCTTTATGCTGAACATAAATGCTTAAGTACTGAAATAAACATTCACATAAACATGAAACATGAAATCAACACATGACACCAATATGATTACGGGGAAACCCAAATAGGTAAAAACCCTAGTGGGAATTGACACCCACTAATATTCTGCACTAGTGTTTTGTGATCCTTGTTAGAAGATCCTTTACCCTATTAGGAGTAGCTTTACAATGGTTTAAGTACAGTAGACCTTGTTAAGGGTCAGACCCTGTTAGGAGTCTTTTACAATTGTCCCTATTAGGGGAGAGGATGCATTGTCCAAGAGCTCATTGCTCAAGTGGTGAAGGCTACAACCTTCTGATCTCAAATACACACTATATTTGTAGGATGAACTGTCACTGTGACACTACTTGTCAGATCAGTTCCTTTGATGCGCTGATGCTTTGACCTCATGCAAAGCTCTAATACATCTTCTAGTGTCTTTGCACACTTCTGCTCTGCTTATCACAACTCTATTTCCACTTTCATGCCGAATACAATGGGCTCACCTTAAATTTATGCGCTCATACAAAATACACAATTAGATCAGCCCTATAACTAATTACAAACAATGCTTCCAAATGAATTGGCTTAAACGTGCTTACAATTATACATATAAACATGTTGACAACCTAAATACAATGTGCGCATGGCCTTTACAATATTATATTATAATCACAAACCAAAATGCTAACTGTCGGCTCCATGCTCTGTTCTCTGCTAGCACACATTGGCTGTGCAACTTCAACTAATTGTAACTTTCTCATCCTTGCACATATGCTTATGTGCTCATATAATAATCAAGAATATAGTCTAACCAACTTAACTTCTAGGGCGCATACCATAATTCTTCCATACACATGTGCACTGATGCTCTGAGCTGCCGAAACTCTATATACTATCCAGTCTTCAACACTTAACTGAATTTTGATCTTTACATCAAGTGCACTGACTCCAAACTGCTATATGACTTTGTTGCCATAATTAAAACACTATATCTAGTCATATACTTCAGTATAGACAACTTGCCAACAATCTCCCCCTTTGTCATTGATGGCAAAAAAGGAATATGGCCAAGTTGCTAACTGTCCCTTAACACAAAAAACTTTTGTCTTCTATACATTTTTTTACATAATCTTATATCTCCCTATACATATTATACTCCATATTCTATACACAACTCCCCCTTTGACATTAATGACAAAGGTGTACCAAAAAACTGTATCTGCACATACTTAGGGAAAACATCTGGATATGCAATCTTGAGGTTCTGGATCTCCTTCTTCCAAAAAGTTATCAAAGAGTTAACTATCTAGAGATGGGTGCATAAAGCATATTGAAGCTTCTCCATCTTCTTCAAATCTATGCTTGGACCTTGATCATAGGTAATAATGGTGGCGTCAATCTCCTTTATGTTCTGATTGAGAATGTCTAGTGAGGGTGCAAGAGCATTCCTCAACTGAGTTTGTCTAGACCTTATCTTTGCCATCTCTTTCTCTGCCTTCTCAATTTTGTCCAATTGACCTTGGTAAACATTGTTACACATGTTCACATTAGTGGATGAGTCTTTCACTAAACTCTTCACCTGCTCAATCATAGCTTCTACTTCTTGTATTGTCTTAAGATGGGCATCAGTAAGCTTATCCTAATCCATGCAGTCTGCAATGAATTTCCTTCCTTGATCAGCAAATTCTCTTAAGGATGCTTGTCCTATCTTGAGTGAATTTAGATCTAGAGAAAAGTTTCTCATCAACTCATTCAATCTCTTCTTCAGGTACTCCTCTTGTACAACCTTGGATGCAGATTCTTCAAGGCTAGAAAAATTACTTTTAAACTATGAGATAATTGTACTCACATCATCAACCGAGTGTACCTTATTCACTTTCATGTCTGTAGGCAACAAACTATTCATTATGTTCACTGATTCCACAAGGAGAGGATTTCTCATGACTTGTTTCTCCTTTTCCTTCTCCATTACTAAGACGTTGAACTTAATTAGGTCTTCTTATTTCCATGAGTCCAAATTGGATGTTTTAGGTGTCAAACTTAACAACAATGCTGAGGAGGGAGTGATGGGAGTGCTATCCATCACTTCTAGCTTTATCTTGGGTAGATCAACAGAAATTTCATTTTTCTTTTGTTCTTTCTCTTCTTCTTCTTCTTTCTTTTCTTCCTCTTCCATTTTCTCTTCTTCCTCTTCTATTTTCTCTTCTTCCTTCTCATCTGATATATTTTCAATCAATACCTCTTCTTGATGAGTGGGAGGTGTGCTGCTGCATAAGATCTCAGCCTCTTGTGTACTCACAAAATCTTCCTTAAACTTATCTAAGTATGTGTCAGTGGCCGCCATGGCTATCTCCACATTATCAATGATAATGGTGCTATCCTTGAGTGATTTTGATATGGGTGCACACTTGGCTGCCTCTTTTTGTACTTCCACTGCAGGCGCTGAATCCTGAGGACCTGCAGACTATTCCTTGATAGTCTCTGCTACTTTGTCTTGCTTACTAGGTACTTGAGAGATGGGCACAGACATAGGTTTCATGTGTTGTTCTAAGAATACCTTCTCAAAGGCCTTCTCTATTTCCTTAGAGATCATCTCATAGTCTTTGTTCATGAGATGCAGTGTTCTCATATTTGATCTTAAGTGCGGATTTACCAAATTCAACAATAGTGACTTTTCTTCAACAAAACATATTGGAAGAGTGGAATCAAGAATTTGTTCCCTTATTCTGAAGTCTTCTTCAGTGGCTTGTCTCTTCAAGGTATCCATTATCTCCCACACTTCATCTAGAATTGTTGTTTTCAATTCAAGAACTATCTTCTTGAACTTTATCATATGTTTAACAATCATATCATGTATTTCTAATTTATCAATCTCATTTTATGATTCATAAAACTTCCCTACTTTATCAATTATGCCCTCATTAACAATTCTTGTGCTCAATACTTTGAGGCTTGGTCTGAATCCTACCTTAGGAGGTGCTTGAATGTTTTTCTTGCTCCTTGTAGCTCGCGAGGATGGATGACTAGTGCTGGTTTCTTTCTTCCTTTTGGCTATTGGCTTACACTCTGGAGGAGCATTAGAATCACTGGTTTCTTTGGGTGCAGAAGGAGTGTCATCAGTTATATCCTTCTGACTATCATCTTTTTCAATTTTTATCTTCTTCATCTTAGGATCTTCTTGTTCTTCTTTTGCTACTACGCTTTTCATTTCCAAAGCAATCTTCTCTTCCCTTGCGTTGTCAAGGTCTTCTTGAGAGACACCATGAATCCTTAAGATCTCTGATGTGACTTTAGCAACCTTTTTGTTGCTGCACTATTTATCTTTGCATCTACTTCTCTTGTCTTCTCCTCATATGTTCCCCACCTAGGTTCATTAGGATCTTTGGGGGCTGATAGTAATACCTATGCATATGCTTCAAGGACCTATTCCTCTACCTCATAGCCAAGTGGATGAATCCACTTAGTTCTTGGTTCAATGGCTTCCATACAAGTTGTATCAGTTTCCACCATAAAACAAATTGAATCCTTATACTTTTCCATAATACTTTCTGGAATCCTGTACCTCATTTGCATCTTAGCTCTAAAGGTCTTCAATTCCAATGTTATATAATCCCTTAGTGTGCTTTCAATGGATGCTTTGTTGGATATCTGAGGCATGGTAGGAATGGACTTGTCCAAATACAAATCTGATATCTTGCCAACTATATGAAGGTACATGTAGATGATTAGTGACCCAAACCTGAATATCTTTGTCTTGTCATGTTTGATAGCCTTGATGTTATCAATCAACTGTGCGTGCAAGATTTCACACAAGTTGAATTCACCATCTTCCTTTACTAGTTTGATGGCTGCTAGAATAGTGCCCGCAGACACACTATTCACCCTGTCGGTGTGATGAAACTTGTACCCTAGTATCATTGACATCAATTTGATGTCTTCTTTCTCAATAGGCTCGATTGTCATACCGTGCCTATCGCTCCTTGACTTACATGTTTTCTCAACCATCTTTCTGACATCCTTGCCCATAGGAAGGATGACGCCTGACCTAGAAAGGCCTATCATCTCATGTATCAAGTCATTGGTGATTCTAATTGGTACATCACCAATCCAAAACAAATCATCATGAATTCTGCTCAACAAGATTTTTATCCATTTTGTCTCATAGAATTCATATGCCATAGCATACTCAACAATTGGGTGATCATTCCATTTAGCATATTCATCCAAAAATGTTTTATCAGGTTTCAGCATGGTGTTCATGTGTGCTCTTAGCCTATCCAATCCAACTAGTTCCTTCTTATAGTAAATATATGCTCTAATGTCTTCCACATGCATGACGCCCATAGGCGTGTGGGAGAAAGCTCCCTCTAAATCATCTAGGGTTGATTTGAATGGATGTTTCTTGAAAACATATCTCTACTTCTTAGCGACATCATAAACAATGGGAGTGGCCATGACTTACTTGTAAACACTTTCCAACTAAGCTCTGAGATAATTTGAAGGCTTCTGAATCGGCGCAATGAGCTTAGGGTTTCTCTAACTAGCCAAATGCACTGCAAACACTGATAGATCAATCTCCAAGACTTCACAACAACTTCCAAGGCTCTTTTTGCTTTCCTATCGCTCTGAATGTGAATGTAATGAGCAATCAAATGACTTCTATGTACTTTAAAGTGAAAAATCTACCATTAAGGCAAGTCGCGTAAACCAGGTTGTCACTTCAAAATTTGAAACTCAAGTTTTGCTAACAATCAGCATGTGTGCTCTTTCACATAGGTACCTTAATACTCCAAAAGCTTAAGTCCAAAGGTGCATACTCTGAGGATGAGTATACCAGCCATGCAGGGGTCTAGAGCTAAATTAGCTCCCCCTATGACCCTGAGGGCCATTCATCCAGATGTAGAGGGTGCATCCACTATGGATGCATCCAATACATTCTCATCAATCTTTTCCTTCTTTTTCTCTAACCAAATCATGCTCGCATCATCTGAGTCTTTGACAAAATTTACTTCTCCTATGGGATCCAAAACTGGTTCTCTAGCCTTTTTGGGGCTTCCCTGACCTTGCATCCTTGATCTACAGAACCTTGAGATATGTCTAGCCTTGTTACAAGAGTGAAAAATGACTGGAGGTCTTATAGTCCTTGGTGCATTGACATGAGTCGCCATTCTACATTGTTTTTCTATGTGACCATTATAGTTACATAACTGGCATGTAACATTCTGAGAACTTCTTACATTTGTCTGATTCTGATTTCTCTGATCTTGTTGAATCCTGTTCTTCTTACTAGTCCTACAATTCATAGCTCTATGACCAAATTTGTTGCATGAATAACAATAGCCATTAAAAGGTCTTACCTCTGTATAGTTCCTTGCAATGTGTCCATGCTTGTTACATGCAAAACAAGTGCATTCTACTTGCTTGCACTCATTTTTAGGTGGTCCACTATGATCTATGGTTTGATCTTCAGTCTTTTCAGCATTAGTAGAGTCCTTTCTTGCTCACATGTTGTCGATCTAATTTTGTGCTTCATTGTATCCAATACAACTAGTGTCTCCTTTGGCTCTTCTTGCATACAACTGAGATTCTATCAAATCAGAACTGGTGTGTAATTTATCAATATGATTATTTGCTTCTTTCAATTCAGATTCCAAGCTTTCTTTGCTATTCCTTAGCTCCAAGATTTCCATGTTCACTTGCCTTAGTTCTTCATTCAGCTGAAGGTTCTCTTTGATTTGTTCATCATAGACTTCCTGATTATTAGTCAGCTTATCATCAAACTCTTCAAGTTTTTCTTTTAAGGATTTTTTTTCTTCATTGAGCTTCTTGACCATTGTCCCTAGATCACTGGTAGAGCATTCTTTCAAATATTTCCTTAGCTTTTTGATGACTAATTGAGCATCACTGATTTTTTCCTTTAGTTCTTCAGATTCTCTTTCTAACTTGTCCAAGTCTTCAAGAGTAGCTTCAAGATTTCTTTTCAGATGCTTCATTTCTTCTTTGTCCATGATATCCTCAAGTGGTTAAACTTCTATGCTGAGGACCAAAGCTCTGATACCAATTGTTAGGAATGGGAACACTGAGAGGGAGGGGGGTGGGGGGTGAATCAGTGTTCACTGTAATTTTAACTTTTAACTTTAATCTTTATGCTGAACATAAATGCTTAAGTACTGAAATAAACATTCACATAAACGTGACATGAAATCAACACATGACACCAATATGATTATGGGGAAACCCAAATAGGTAAAAACCCTGGTGGGAATTGACACCCACTAATATTTTGCACTAGTGTTTTGTGATCCTTGTTAGAAGATACTTTACCCTATTAGGAGTAGCTTTACAATGGTTTAAGTATAGTAGACCTTGTTAAGGGTCAGACCCTATTAGGAGTCTTTTACAATCATCCCTATTAGGGGAGAGGATGCACTGTCAAAGAGCTCATTGCTCAAGTGGTGAAGGCTAAAACTTTCTGATCTCAGATACACACTATATCTGCAGGATGAACTGTCACTGTGACACTGCTTGTCAGATCAATTCCTTTGATGTGCTGATACTTTGACCTCTTGCAAAGCTCTAATACATCTTCTAGTGTCTTCGTACACTTCTGCTCTGCTTATCACAACTCTATTTCCACTTTCATGCCGAATACAATGGGTGCACCTTATATTTATGCGCTCATACAAAATACACAATTAGATTGGCCCTATAACTAATTACAAACAATGCTTCCAAATGAATTGGCTTAAGCATGCTTACAATTATACATATAAACATGTTGGCAACCTAAATACAATGTGCACATGGCCTTTACAATATTACATTATAATCACAAACCAAAATGCTAATTGTCAGCTCCATGCTCTATTCTCTACTGGCACACACTGGCTGTGCAACTTCAACTGACTATAACTTTCTCATCCTTGCACATCTGCTTATGTGCTCATAGACTAATCAAGAATATAGTCTAACCAACTTAACTTCTAGGGTGCATACCATAATTCTTCCATACACACATGCGCTGATGCTCTGAGCTACTAGAACTCTGTATACTATCTACTCTTCAACACTTAACTGAATTCTGATCTTTACATCAAGTACGCTGACTCCAAACTGCTATATGACTTTGTTGCCATAATGACAACACTATATCTAGTCATATAGTTTAGTATAGACAATTTGCCAACACATTGTCCCTAGATCACTAGTAGAGCATTCTTTCAAATCCTTTCTTAGCCTTTTGATGACTAATTGAGCATCACTGAGTTTTTCTTTTAGCTCTTCAATTTCTCTTTCAGATTTGTCCAGGTCTTCAAGAGCAGCTTCAAGATTTCTTCTCAGATGTTTCATTTCTACTTTGTCCATGATCTCATCAAGTGGTTAAACTTCTTTGCTGAGGACCAGAGCTCTAATACCAATTGTTAGGAATGGAAACACTAAGAGGGGGGGTGAATCAATATTCACTGTATTTTAACTTTTCACTTAGTCTTTAAACTGAACTTAAATGCTTAAGTACTAAAATGAACATCCACATAAACAAGAAACATGAAATCAACACATAACACCAATATGGTTACAGGGAAACCCAAATAGGTAAAAACCCCGGTGGGAATTGACACCCACTAATATTTTGTACTAGTGTTTTATGATCCTTGTTAGAAGATCCTTAACCCTGTTAGGAGTTGCTTTACAATGTATTAAGTACAGTAGACCTTGTCAAGGGTCAGACCTTGTTAGGAGTCTTTTAAAATATTCCTTGTTAGGGGAGTGGATGCACTGTCCTAGAGCTCACTGCTCAAGTGGTGAAGGCTACAACCTTCTGATCTCAGATACACACTATATCTGCTGGATGAACTGTCACTGTGACATTGCTTGTCTAATCAGTTCCTTTGATGCGCTGATGCTTTGACCTCTTGCAAAGTTCTAATAAATCTTATAGAATCTTCACATACTCCTTCTCTTCTTATCACAACTCTATATCAACTTCAATACTTGTTACAATGGGCGCATCTCATATTTATATGTGCATACAAGATAAACAACTAGGTTGGCCCTTTAACCGATTACATACAACACTTCCAATTGAATTGGCTCAAGCATGTTTACAAAAAAACATATTTATATGTTGGCAACCTAATTACAATAGGCACATAGCCTTTACAACATTAGAATATAACTACAAATCAAAATGCTAACAGTCGGCTGCTTACTCTGTTCTTCTCTGGCATGCACTAGCTGTGTAACTTCAACTGTCTATAACTTTGGCATACTTGCATATCTGATCATGTGCTCATAGAATAATCATGAATATAGTCTAACCAACTAATCTTCTAGGGTGCATACCATAACTCGGTCGTACACACATGCATTGATGCTCTAAGCTTTAGGTACTCTGTATATTGTCCAGTCTTCAACACTTAATCGATTTCTAATCTTATCATCAAGTGCGCTGACTCCAAACTACTATATGACTTTGTTGCCATAATGAAAACACTAGACTAAGTCATATACACTAGTATAGCCAAATTTCCAATAGGAAGGCCCTATGTTCTCCCTTATAATGTGACTTTGAGGCTAGGCTCTACAAAAGTTACGAGACATATTGTATGGATTCAAGAGAAGGAATTATCTAGAAAGAGTAAGGTACTGTATTTCCAGATTATATTGTGATTCTTCACTTTATGATTTATAAAGGTGGATGGGTACACTTTCATAAGGTTTTTAAACATTATTAGTGGGGAGTGAGCAATATTAGACACTGTGATCCCAAATTTTTTTATAACTTATTTAAGCAAAGGATCAGATTGTCTCCTCCCCTAGTACATGAATTAAATTTTCCTAAGGATCTCATTAGAAATGTGTATGATAAAGATCAACATGAGGAAAATAAAAAGAAGTGGGTAGCATATAAACAAGTTTGGGATGAAATAAGAAAAGAGGACCCAAGTTATGATCCTTTGTAATCTATTTTTACCTTCAATACTAAAATTAATGTTGTGGATGGATACTTTGAAGAGACAATGCTTACTTTGAGACAAAAGAAGAACATCGTAAAACTAGAGGAAGGTGTTAATGTGCTTGAAGGTTGTGAGTGGAGAAGTGACATCTTTTAGGTCTTCTCAACTGGATTCTAAAATAACTACTATTTATTAGGTACCATAGGGAGGAAAAGAAGAATATAGACCTCTTGAGTATCCTCCCTTATTTATAAAGGTGTTGAAAAGGGTAAGGGGTGAGGCTGTTAGTAGTGATATTGATGATGAGGAGAAGATGAGGAAAGGAAAAAAGGTAATGACATACAAGAGGAGGCCTTCTCCACCATATCCTCCTAGGAAATTAAGTGGTATATGCATTACTGACCCAAAGGATGAGACACAAAAAGAAGTTTCCCCACCTTCTCCTCCACATATGCCACCTCCTAAATCTAACTCTAAGGAGCATCTAGATGTGAAAATGAGTGAATAGGTTACAAAGGAAAGTAGTGATGATGAATTGATTGCATCATTATCTCTGAGAAATATTTTAGAATTAAAATTCCACGTGCACCTACTGCTCCAGTGTCTGACTTTACTTCATTGGAAATTCAAGAAAAGTATATAGGGATACAAGGAAGGAGGCATGTGACAAATTTTTGGAGGATGATGGTTTTATAAAGACTGATGCCTTCCAAAAATTGTTGTGGAAGGTAAAATTGGATGAATTTCATAAGAGATGTGATAAAAAGGAGGCCAAGCAACCAAATAAATCAGACCAAGAAAATAAAGATGAGGTTAAGCTTGAGGTGGCCAAATATTTTGAGTCCATCACTCCTGAGGAAGGAAAGAGAATTATATCCAATGTAGGGGTCTTGATTCTCCTTGAGTGAAATATTGTTGATGTTGTGAGGAGATGTATGTAGTTATATGTAAGGGAATCTGAGCAGGTGAACCTTTCCCTGAAAGGGGCATTTTACAATAGTGACCATGTTACATTGGCCTTATGGTCACTGTACCCTATAGAAAAGAACTCAGAACTTGCAGACATTAACCTAAGCCTTAGGGGTAATGCCATCATTCAGAGGACTGGAGACACTGAAGGGGTAGATGCAAATAAATTAGTATTCAAGACTAATAAGTTCAGATATGATGTTTCTAAGAAGGAGAAGGATGAAAAAGAGAAATACAATAAAAGGTACCACCATATGTTTGGTGAGTACAAAAAGTCTCAACACATATGTATGGAGCTGGAAACAAAGATTTCCCTACTTAAGCAACAAAGTGCACAATTGTTGTCTCATCCCTCTACCATAAAAAAATCTCCATCATCTTTTGAGGATGTTCCTTCTTCTTCTAATGTTCCTAGTGATCAAGATGTTGAGAAAGCATTAACTCTTGCTTCTCTAGTCCCTCCAATCATTGAGTAAATTGAGTGTTCAGATGCTCCATCCAAGGGGAAATTACTACAAAAGATTAAGGATTTGGAAAACCAAGTTGTTGAGACTTAAGGGAAATCGATGTTTGAGAAGAAAGAAATTGCACACAATGTTCTTTTTCACTTAAATGATAAATTTGATGACAAGTTGGTAAGCATCCATGGGTTTTATTCTCTTTTATTTGATGCTATTCATAATTTTGATAGGGATAGGGTAGTGGCAGATCCTTTTTTTGATAGGTGGACTAAAAGGGAAAATGGGTTGAGATTGATCCTTCTGGGGTAAAAGTATCATAGGGAGAGGTCACCATCTATTACTCTTACATGTGCATTAGTCAAAACCTTACAAGAATTTTAGATGTTACCTAAAAATATTGAAAAAAGAATGAGAGATTTGATTGATAATTTTAATGGGATGACTGATACTCTTCTACCAAGCATAATTGATCAAGGAAACATCAAGTCTTTATAGATATGGAAGGATTAGGAAAGAAAGATGATTGGTTCTTAGGTGGAACACATTTGTGAATATTTTGATGTTGGTATGCTAGAAACAAGTATGGATAAGATTGTAAATACCAACACATTTTTTGATACATTGAAAAGGAAGCAAATCAATGTGCTATCAAATATAATCCTTATACAACCAAGGCTGATGAGGTCATGCAATTTGAGTGGACCGTAGATGAATAATTTTCCAGTTGGGTAAAGGAATACACTAAGGTTTGAAGGGAAATTAGTTAGCCTCTAACTGTTTGATGTGCCTACTGTATGTTGTCTCCTTTGCAACACTTTCCAAGTTTTTTTCTGGGCAGTTATTGGGCCCCACAAGAGTGGATTCCTCTTCAAGATGTACAACATGAAATCAGGTACAAGGGACATTCAATTTATGCAGTTTCTAGTTTTGTCTCTTCTGAGTACTTTTGCAATTGTACTTATGTATGTCAAATGAATATGTGACATGTGTCTCCTATGGCCCTTAGCTTGCTACTCCCTTGTTTCTATTAAATGGAATAAAGGCCATTAGATAAAGGGTCTGAATCCTTTTTGATAGAGTCTATTGTTTAGGCTTGTCAGCCCCAGGTGAAGTTTTATGTAATTTTGAACAATTTTGTAAACATTTAAAAAGAAAATACAAAGAGTCAGTGTTGTTTTGTTGAGGCTTTTGAGTTAAATTGTAAATATGTCTCATTGTATGATAAGATTAATTTCAAATAAAATGAAAAAAATATATTTCTGGCCTATTTCTCTCCTTTTCTTGAATTCTATGTGTTTTGTCTTAGTTTGATCAAGGATCTTATTATTTTAGTACATCATTATGATGTAAGTGGTTTGTATTCATTCTTTGATTCAAGGAATTAATTAAAATGCTTGGATATTTGAATCACAGACTCGTAGGGTTTATTCAAGGATTCTAATAAGCATCTTAGGTCATAAATACCATTGAAATGTATTGTAAGGCAATGTTATTTTAGATCCAGAGGTTATTAAGAAAAAATCTTATCATAAAGTGTTGATATATGTCAAATTTACAATTAACCCAATGGATAGGGCACTGATTTGAGTTATGGTGTTTACTATTTTTTCTTGTTCTGATTCATATTTATTTATATCATTTTTAAGCAATAATGAAGTTTATCTTTAGTTTGTGTGTGTTGGAGTTATTGAAATATCCTATCTCATGCTCCATTTTAAGTTGCAGATCAATGAATAATTAGCCATTATTTTGCATATCCTTATTATATTGAGTTTGATATGAGATTTATCTGCTTAATTGATTCTGACTGTAAGTTTGGTGCAAAGATTATAGGAGAATCATAGGATTACCCTCCTAGGTATTGTAGAGACTAAAGTGTAGAAGGGGTTGAGTTTGCCTTGTTAGTTGGTCCAAGTCCATTTGTCTATTAATCATAAGAGTTGGCATCTCTTTAGGTAAATAAGTGGGTCACTTGGTGTCATTTATGAGTAAACCCTATTCCAAGAACCAACACCTTCTGTGAAGATAAATGCCAATATTTAATACAATAAATTTAAGCAACATAAAATCTTACTATGTTAAGAGTGGACATTAAGTGGAATTTTTTAATGGACAATATTTAAGAGGTAATGTGTCTACAATGTGTAATAAAAATGTTATCTTTAACCTTGGATTATTATAACTTAGGGTTATAATGTCATTTTATCAAATTTAATTAGCTTTAATCAAAGATGGATTTTAAATAGCTTTTTTTTATTAATGTATATGATAGATAAATTTGTTTAATGATAGTAAAACTAATAGTTATTTATGATTGTGGGTTTAGTTAAATATTCTTTGCAAACTTTATTTGTGTCTATCACTGAGGAAACTTTATTACTAAAAATACCTTTTAAAAAATCATGGTTTTTGTGGGTTATGTTCACACTAAAAATACGGGCATGACATTAAGTATCAACACACTAGGAACTTTGTGAATTTATCAAGGTTCAATCAGGAGATGTGGATAACGAGTGTATCTTTTTTTTTATAATTAAAAGATTGATTAATTTTTCTTTGGATGTGTAGTGTCATGGTTTAAAAACTTTGTTGGTGAAGCAACCACCAAGGTCCAAATCCCTATTGGGATATTGTGCTTGCATGCCTTATGCCTTCACTATGTTGTTGATTTTGTGGGTTTGAACAAGTGAAGTGTGGGGATGAGGTCCCCCATTTGTGGCCTTATCGCTTCACAACTCTAGGTCAACAAGTATTTCACGTGGAGTCAGAGGGCATATCATGCCAACGTCACCAATCACGTTGAAACAATTAGTAGACATATTAATATAAATTATTGATTAAGTTAATTAAATGAATAATCTTGAATAAATTTATGCTATAATGTAATTTTATTCTCTATGGTCATTCTTCTTACTTTGTTCATGAAGATTATTATTTATTTGTTGAAAAGAGGGGTGAAAGTAACATTTTTTTATTTAATTTAACTAAGACTAAACTGTTGGTGGAATTTTGTCATGCAACAATAGGGATACTAAACATTAGTAGGAAGATTTTTTATCCTGTTAGAAAGAGTAATTATAGATGTTGAGTTATGGTTCTTTAAGAAATGAGCTTGTTTGAAGAAAAAAATTATTTTACATGTTCTTAACTTTGAACCCAAAGGAGAGAGATCTCAGCTCAAAATAGTAGATATTGATATTCCTCCTAGTGTAAGAAATATTCTCATTAGGAAAGTGATGGATGTTAGGAAACATATCATCCTCGCTATTCAGATTCAAGAACATACCTCTCCAATTATCATAGAAAAACAAATAGTTAACTATTACCATTGCAAGTTAATGAGACTGTCTAGAGATAACTTGAGTTTTGTATTAGTTAACAAACTTCATAACCTTGTTCCTTGTAATGTCAAGATAATTTTTTTATGCATGCCATCTCTAATAGGAAAGCCATGGACAAACCTCTGTGCTTTTAGAAACTATTTTCTTTCCTTGTTCTTGGAAAATTGATAACCTTTGTGTTGATAGTTATAAATGACCTGACTACTGAAAAACTAAACATTAAAATCTTTGTACATTCATCAAAAATATAATCTAGTAGTGTGTAATGTCCTCCTAGGAATCCTTGTTAAATATTTTTTACTAAAAAATGGGAGTTGTAGATAAAGTTCTTAATTTTTCCTTGTTATAGAAAAATTTTGTGTGTTCATGCTAGATTTGAGATTAACTAATCAAAATAGCTCATCATATATGGGAACATGAATGGAGTCTTGATTTAAAATAATTCACACACACACACACACACACAGATATATATATATATATATATATATATATATATATATATATATATATATATATATATATATAGACACACACACACACACACACACACACACACACATAGATATAGACATAGACATAGACATAGACATAGAGATAGAGATAGATATAGATATAGATATAGATATAGCTATAGATATAGATATAGATATAGATATGTATAGTCCTAAAAAGTTAGCATCCATTAATTTGGAATCTCTAGGACAAATTGGGCCCGATTTTAATGATTTCCTCAATTTTAGATGTATTTATGCTTGATTTTCCCGCTTATCTTTCCATTTTCCCCTGAAACTCTAAATGCTTCTCGGATCACAAAAATTCTACCTCAAAATTAACCCTTCCATGTATAGGTCAAACTTGGTTTGACCTATACTAGTATAGGTCATTTCCTAGTTTGACCTATACCTCATGGAATTAATTTTAGTAGGTTTTAGGGCCCAATGAAAAGTATTTTCATTTTCCCACCTTGTGCAATTGGCCTTCACAAATTTGGACTATGAAATCACTATAAAGGGAGGCTCCTTCCTCTCATTTTCACATTTGAGACATCCCATTCTAAGCAAATGTCTCAAGAAAACTAAGTGCAAGAAATCAATTCCAAGGTGCATTCAAGAGATTTTTGGTGATTTCTAGCATGTAAGAAAGGTTTTGGCTCCAAGGTTTGAAGACTATCTTCCATCCATCCATTCCAAGGCATATCTTCCATTGATTGTGTGAATTCCTTTTCCATGATGGATTAGTAGAGGATTTCCTAATTGAGAAAGAAGATCCACATCCATTCTTCTTTCCTCTCCTTCTCCATTCAAGCATACATACATCCATGATCTATGATTTGGGAAAGTGATGATCTATTTTATTTGTGAAGACATCCTACATTCTATCAACATTCATTCAAGCAAGCAAGTATTCATCTTTGTGGATATAGCAGACCCAAATCCATCCACAAAGGTTTGAAAAGAAAGGTAATATTTAAATTTATCTCATTTCACATGATTTACTTATTCCATTTCAAAGTTAATTCCTATATAGGGGATTGACCAAGGCAAGCCCCTTTCCCCCATTAATTTCCCATTCTCTTGTGTGTAGGTGCAGATTCACAAAAATTTAGATTTAGAATTATAGACATGGAAGTGCATTTTTAGTCATAATATTGAGACCTTCGGATTCAACATGATATAGGTCAAACCAACTTCAACCTATACCAGTATAGGTCGAACTAGGTTCGAAAAAATCCTACAACACTCAAATTTTACAACAAAAAATTCTAGCCTTCAAGTTTCTAGATCTCGATCTATTTCTAGTTTTAGTGCAGTTTGATAGGGTTTCTACAGATCTAAAGTTGCATCCTCTACTAAGCCTCAAGGTGAGTAGATTTTCATCTTTATCCTTCCATATCACTTACTTTGATACACTAGATCATACATATTTTTATCTATCATTGCATTAGTGTTTTTGTTACTTACTTTACTTGCACTTCCTTACCTTTCCTTCTCACATAGATAGAAACAACCCTAAAATAACACATAATTTTAAACTAGATCATGCATTATAATCCTTTCATCCACTTGGGTTGTTCTAATCATATTTAGTCCAAATAGGTCACATTTTAGGGCCCCTTCCAATGTATGTATGAAAATAGAGTTCTATCATTGATTAACATTTTTTTTACATTACATTTTGGTGAACTACATTGTTTCACATTGCATTGCATCTTCGTTTCCTTTCATTTCTTTTTGTATGAGATTTATAACCTTGAGTCCAACCTATAGTATTTTGGTTAGAAGAAGTTTTAGACTCATGGGTTACTTGGATCCTGAACCTCCCTTATTTCCTAGGAATCTTGATGAAACTAATGTGCATTCTAATAATACCCATCCTATCATGGAGAATAATTATTCTCATTATGCATAGATTCTCCCTTTTCATAGTTCTTGACGTTTAGATCCTCTTTGTATTATAGGTTCATTTAGTGTTAGATATTCTTGCATATCTAGCTTTACTTTTTATGAATTGTGATAGTCTCTATTTACATTACATCATTACTACATTGTTTTATATCTCATTGAATCTTACTTTCATTTCATTCCTTTTTGTATGAGATTTATAACCTTGAGTCCAACCTATAGTATTATGGTTAGAAGAATTCATAGACTCATGGGTTACTTTATTCCCGAACGTCCCTTATTTCCTAGGAATCTTGATGAAACTAGCATGCATCCTAATGATACACATCCAATCATGGAGAATAATTATTCTCATTCTTCTCATGATGAAGATGAAGCATTAAGAGTTCCTCCTACCCAAATGTAAAAGATTACTCTTGAATTTGAAAATTTTGAACATTGATTAGCTCAAGAAAAGTACAATCATGAATCTCTTTCCACTGTAGAAGGTTTTAAAAAAATCATTCATAATGATGAACATGGTCTTCACCTCTTGTGTAGCATTTCCCATCTTATTGATTCTAATGTTAAATCTATGACAAAATGTGCTCAAGAATTAGGCTATGTTACACCTACTACAAGTGTTGAAACTTATTTGCCTATCTCTACCTCCATTCCTAGTATTTCCACTTATGCTCCACCTGCAATCCAACCTTCCATTCCTACACGTGTGAGTCTCCCTAATCCTATTCTTCCTTCCCCTCCTACAAGTGTTTCGTGTGTTTCATATCCTTAATCCATGCCTTCTTATCATAGTGTTCCTTTTTTATATTCAAATCCTATTCCAGAAATGATCCTAACATGCTTCATGCTTCTTCAAATGTTCCCTCCATTTCAAATAATGTTCCTAATATTTCAAAATTTTCCCCTCCTATCATCTCTTCCACTGATTTTACCATTAATAGCTTTTCTCAAACTGTCTCTTATTTGAAATAACAACTTGCTTCCTTGACTCAATCTAATTTAAACATTCCTACATGTGATATTGCTAGTCCTTTGTCCATGGATATTATCTGAGTTGTTATCCCACAAAGTATTGAGATTCCTCATCTTGAGACTTATAATGGTAAGGGTGATCATGTGACTCGTGTTAAGACTTTTTAAACCTTATGTAGTGATTTCTCTCATGACTATAGGTTCACAATTTTTTTTTACTAGAACCTTTCAAGATAAAGCCTTGAAATGGTATTATTATTTTCCTCCTTATTCCATTGATTCTTTTCATAAGCTTGCTAATTCTTTCATACAACAATTTCAAGGTCCTCAAATTTCTTTGATTGGTTTGATGTATTGTAAACAAGGTGTTAAAGAAAAATTTAGTGACTTTATTGGTAGATTTAAGCATTTACATGCTCAAATTTCTTATCCTATTCCTGATGTTGATATACAACGTATTTTTTTTACTAATTTACAAAAGGGCATTAGGGATAAGATTCTCCTTACTAAGTTTTTTTCCTTTTCACAATTGTGTGTAGTGCTTCATCATTATCAACTTCAAGTGAGTCAATTTGAGAGCAACACTCCAATTGCTCCTATTTTTGTTGATAAGAGTGATGCCACATCCAATTTCCTCAAATTTCATAAACCTAACAACTACATCAAAATCAAAAAATCATCCAACATAGTTGATGAACAAGTGGCAGAAACATCCAAAGGTACAACTCCTTTTTCCTTTATTTTTAGACCTTATTGTACTTTTACTCCACTTTGTGAATCTTTTCATAACATGATGTTGAATTTAGTGAATCAAAACATGATTAAAATTATTCTTATCAAACCAATTGTCCCATCTAAACCTCCATCTATATTATTTGATCCTAAAGCTTTCTGTCAATTCCATTGTCAACCTGATCATGATATTGAAAGATGTTTTTCCTTGAAAAATGTGGTGCAAGACCTTATTGATTTTGATTCTATATCTATATATGCTGATATTAACCATGGAAACAAAAAATTTTCACCTCCATTTGCAATTCTACTCTAATCTTTTGCCATCTCATTCAACCAATAATATTGAGCAACCTTCTTCTTACAAAAACATTGATTATGATGAGAAAGTTGATGAAGCCACTCATATTGTCAACCAAATAGAACATGTTCAAGCTCAACCTAAACTTAAACCTAAACCTCAACCTCCACCTAGGCTTGATCCCGCCAAAACAATTAAGGAACCTGATGGTCTCATTTACATTGTCACTAGGGTTGATGTTATTCCTTCCCGTGGCACCCTTGTTGACCCCACTTACATGGTGAATGTGATAACTAAAGAGCATCATTTTAGTAAATGATTGCATAAATATTTCTATGATAAATATGATATTTTGATTCAAACTTGCAATTTTTTCCTTTATCCTTCCCATGGTTCCATTTCTTTTCCTATGGAAGTCAGTGGTAAAACTTTGGAAACTACTTTCATTGTTATTGCTACTTCCGATCAGTTTCAAGTCAAACTTGGTCTTCCTTGGCTTACCTCCATGAATTCTGTGGCTTTTCCTATTCATAAATGTGTTAAATTTATTCATAATGGAGAGATCATGACTATTAACCATAGTCTTTATCATCCTTCCATGCCTCAACTAACTAAAGTCCATCTTGATTATCTCTTTTGATCATACCAAGCCTACAAGATTCAAAAGATTTGTGAACTTAAAAACACCTAAGGATGATCCTAGTCGTGGAATTCTTCCTACACCACCTATTCCTCATTATGCTCTTATTCCACCTACTATTGAGTATATGATGCAGGAGCATCCTGGGTGTAAGAGCAATCTTGCATCACCCAAAAATATTTTTGTTTTTATTTTTCAATAAGGGCTACTTTGTGCAGAGCTACTATTTATGGAAAGTTACTATTTTTGGTAATTTTTGTATGTGCTTAGAATGATCTAATTTCTTTCTTGGAGGTTCATTTTGGTCATATAAGTCTGCCAGTAAAGTTTCATTTCCAGATCAAGTGTATATTGGAAGATATTGAAGATTTTCGGTATTGGCAGCAGGGTACAGAAACTTTGAACTCAGTTTTGAAGGCTTTAGAGGCCCCGGATGAGGTCGAAAATTTGGGTGACAGGCGCTTGCGCCAGTCAAGCCTGTAGAGCGCTTCGTGGCGTTTCCGAAATGGGGTTATAATAGCCGAGCGGGTCAACGGGTGATGACTTATGGTCTTCGGAAGTTGGGCCACCTGAAATGGCGAAAAATAATTTTCTTCAAAATTTCTGTTCGGGTTTCAAAGGTTATCTTGAGCCGACTATGATGTAATAAAATGTAAAATAAAATAATTCTAAGTTTGGTCGGCCTTATTGGCTAAAATTCTGGAACCTTCCCAGGCGGTGGAAAATTGCCTATATAAGGAAGGCTGTATTATTGTCTTAGGCAGTTCAGAATAGTTCTGGGTAGTAGATCTGGGTATTGATTTGAGGCTTTGTCCTACAGAATATTGTAAGGAATGCCCATGTGGCTTTGCATATTGTAATTCTGAAAGTTTGTAATTCCACATTTGTGGAGATAATAAGAAGCCAATTTTCTGTTCTTGCGTATTGTTGTTGTTCTTCTATTTCTGTTATGTGTTTGTGGTATTAAGGGGAGCACCCTTCATCAGTATACATATCCTTCTCCCGTCATCTCTCAACCTAGTGTGGTTCCTTCAGTTCTTCCTCCTAAAGAAGAAAAGGATCTTATGTTGATTGATCCTATCCCACCCCAAATATCTAGCAAGACCAAATATAGCCGTCATGCTCATGATTTTTGTCACAAGCATCGTGCTAGATCTTGTGAACATTATTCTCAAAATATTTCTTCACCTCATACACATCTTCATGCTTCACTTTCCTTTGACTAACCCATGCTTGAGCCTAAGGAGGAAGTGGATTTAAAGAAGGTTAAAATGAATAAACATGACAATGCCATTTATATCTTGGATTCTATTATAATTAATCTTGATGAAGAAGATACTCTTGATGATGGTGTTCGTGATACTAACAATGATGTGCATGCTAGTAATTTTGATGATATGTATGAGACTATTGATCTTGATAATAGTCTACCACCTATGCTTTTATAATAGGTATCTATCAGTCCTAGTAAAAAATACTATTACATATCTTCACAACATGGTCCTTGTTTGGAACTAGCTATTGTTCCTTCTACCATGCTTGACATTGCTCCTCTTGCAAGTTTCCCACCTTCCCTAAAAATTATAGACAACGGTAGAGGGGGAGGTGACACAATTGATTAGCTCCTCTTGTACAATGGATTTTGTTTGTTTTCCTTTTGTAATGTGCTTCCTTCACGATGTTCTGCTTGTGATATGTTATGTTTATATTTCTTTCAATGACCCTTGTTGCTCCATTGGTGCAAGGTGATAAAGGAATAAATTTTTTTGTTATCATTCTTCTATTTGTATCTCTCTTCTTCTATATGTTGTTACATGTTATGTTGTACACATGCAATTATTTGTAAATGTGCCTTTGTGTTGTCTATTTGGGATGATGAAAAATGATAGCACCTATTCTATATTGTCTTTGTGATGCCAGCCCAAAAAGGCCCTTCTTTGTAACTCTTGCATGTCTTTCTTCCATTTTTTTTGTAGTTATACTTCCTCTAGGGAATGATGATATTTTATTTTGACATAATACATTACATATTATCATATGATCATACTAACCCCAGATTTGGTCGATCCCTTTTGTGCTCTCTTTTTTCATGTGCTTATTTCTCTTGATTTGTCCTTTCTTGGGGTCATTTCATAGTGGAAATGTTTCCAATGGATGTATATATGATCTGTTAAAGACATTGCTCATGTTAAGGCATTTGTAATAGCTTTAACGTGGGGGCATACACTCCTCTCATATTTTTCACACACACTATTTTTCAATTCTACATTACACTTGGATCCCTTATGGACATACAATCCTTAAGGATTGATCCCTCTTTTTCTTTTGATCCCTTTTGGACATACAATCCTTAAGGACAAATCACTTTTGTCAGATCCCTTATTGACACACAATATTTAAGGATAGATCCTATATGGATTGACTATCATGACACACAAACCCTACTAGAACTTTCAATGCCATGTTTTGCAACACTTTCTTTGTGTGATTCACACTAAAACAAACAATCTTACTAGAACTAGGTAATCTCTCTCTCTCTCTCTCTCTCTCTCACACACACACACACACACACACACACACACACACACATATCTTAGTTTTGGATTTGATGTGGACTTAAGTCGCTTGATGAATTGATGTTCCTTGTCTCTTTAGCTATGATGAGATCATCTTATACATTTTTCTCTTTTTAATCACGAGCATGATATTTCCTCATACCTTTGCTAAAGTGGGGGCTACATGCATAGTCCTAAAAAATAACATCCATTAATTTGGAAGCTCTAGGATAAATTGGGTCCCATTTTAGTTATTTCCTCAATTTTGGATGCATTTATGCTTGATTTTTTCACATATCTTTTTGTTTTCCCCTGAAACTCTAAATTTTTCTCGGATCTCACAAATTCTACCTCAAAATTAAACCTTCCAAGTATATCTCAAACCTGGTTTGACCTATACCAGTATAGGTGAAACCTAGTTTGACCTATACTAGTATAGGTGAAACCTAGTTCGACCTATACCAGTATAGGTCAAACCTAGTTTGACCTATACCAGTATAGGTCAAACCTAGTTCGACCTATACCAGTATAGGTCAAACCTAGTTTGACCTATACATTAGGGAGTTAATTTTGGTAGGTTTTAGGGACCGATGCAAAGTATTTTCATTTTCCCAGCTTGTGTAGTTGACCTTCAGAAATTTGGACCCTGAAACCACTATAAAAGGAGTCTCCTTCCTCTCATTTTCACATCTAAGAAATCTCATTCTAAGAAAACGTCTCAAGAAATCTAAGTGAAAGCAATCAAGTCCAAGGTGCATTCAAAAGATTTTTGGTGATTTCTAGCAAGTAAGCAAGGTTTTGGCTCCAAGGTTTGAAGGCTATCTTCCATCCATCCGTCCATCTTTTCTAAGGCATATCGTCCATTGATTGTGTGAATTCCTTTCCTATGATGGATTAGTAAAGGAATTCCCAATTGAGAAAGAAGATCCACATGCATTTTTCTTTCCTCTCCTTCTCCATTCAAGCATATGTACATCCATTATCTATGATTTGGGTAAGTATTGATCTCTTGTATTTGTGAAGACATCCTACATTCTATCAACATTCATTCAAACAAGCAAGCAAGTATTCATCTTTGTGGATATAACAGACCTAGATCCATCTACAAGGGTTTGACGAGCAAGGTAATATTTACATTTATCTTGTTTCACATGATTTACTTATTTAATTTCAAGGTTAATTCCTATATAGGGGCTTGAACAAGGAAAAATCCTTTCCCCCCAAAATTTCCTCTTCTCTTGTGTGCAGGTGCAGATTCACAAAGTTTTGGATTCAAAATTATAGATTTGGAAATGCAGTTTCAGTCACAGCCTCAAGGCCTTTAGATTGAGCCATCCAAGGTATAGGTCAAACCACCTTCAATCTATACCAATTTAGGTTGAACTAGGTTCAACTTGTTCCTACAACACTCATATTTTTATAGTAAAAAGTTCTAGCCTTCAGTTTTTTGGATCCCAATCTGTTTAGCCTTTATTCCTTACCACTACATGAATGCTTCGGTGCAACCTATTTCAAATTGGCTTAGATTGACTTGGTTGATTGAAGAAATTTGTATAAGAAGAGAAATATTCTAAGTTGTTTGAGCAGTTCTTGTATGTGAGTATATGTGAAATGAATGTGAATCCAACAATGAAAGATCTATGTATTGATGTTCACGTGAGTTGAAGCAATCAACAATAGAATTTTATATCATTTATGTATTGTAGTGTGTCGGTAACAATGAATTCAGTGGTGGATTCAATTATCATTTATTATATTCTTGAAATGAGCCTAATTGTATTGGTAGTGAGCCTTATTGTATTAGTAGTTAGGAACTTTTATATTTTAGGGTAGTTATCTCGACCATAAATGAACCAACCACAGTGATCCCATGTAAATTATGGTGCTCATTGTGTTGACGCTTTATGTTTTTTAAGTTTTAGCATGATTTAAGTTCTTACCGGTATAGTGGAAGTTACTAAAATTATTAATGCATGTTTGATTATATGGTTTATGTGTTTTACCAATTCAATAAAAGTTTTGAAAAGTGTTTTTGAATAAATAATTCACCCCCCTCTCATTTATTCAGCTTGTTCAACAAATAATTCTAGGAATTTATCTTTTGTATTTATCCAACAAGTGTTGTGTTTCCTTAAACTCTAGTGGTGCATTACCTTGGAATTTAAAACCAAATCCAATGGTTATGAAAAAATAGTTAGGTGTATTAAGTTTCATTAATGTTACATGTTACTCTTGCTTATAAGTGATATTTGTAAGGATTTATTTGTATGAAAATTGTGAGTATTAGGAAGTGAAAAATTGTTCTTTGTTTCTATTGTCTTCTTTTATGTTAAGAAATGAGAATTGGATGAGGATAATTTTCCCTTGAAAGAGAGAATTTTTAAAGTGTGTTTCCTTGTGATTTTATGTTTTGAATCATTGATAACTAGTGGACAATTAGTGATCACCTTGCATTCTTATGTTTCTATAAATAAATGATCTCATTGTTGAAAATTTAGTATAAACTTAGAAAATACATAAGATAGAGCATTGAAAAGATTTTATCTCCCTATTGGTTGGGTTGACCAATATCATTAGAAAGGAATAAACTAAGTAATACATAGAAAAATTACACAACTAATGTCCATTATTATATCTCCAATAGTTTAGGTTTCATAGATAAATACATAGAGAGTAGTGTTGGATATTGGGTTCATAACTGTGTAGTTGAAAATGAACATTGATAAATTTTATATTTGGAATTGTGGTGTAAATTAGTTAAACTTGTAGAATTTTTTTTTTGACATGGGATAACTAATAAAGTTCATGATATTTGTTATAAGGTAACCATCTGAGATATGGGTGACGTGGATATCAAAGAGGAGCTACTCATATATACTCTTAATCATTTTTTTTAATGTGATGTGTGGGTAGTCCATTAAAATTGATTTTTTATGCTTGGTAGTAGGTATCATGGGGTGTTTCATATTATGTTAATATTTTACCCTAGTGTTGAACCTCCCTTTTCGAGAAGGGCCCGCTAGCGTAATAGATGCATGAGGAGTCACAAGTGCTAATGGGGGGTTAGGATTGTAGGAAAATAATATATACCTAAATAAATTTTTGTTATAACTTTCAAGGAATAATAGGATTGGATGTGATTAATTAAATTAATTACACTTATAAATATGTAACTCGATTATCTATTAACTGTGTTGGCTTGCCTTTGGCACCCAAGTTTTAAAATTTTAAAATCGAGCATGACAGAGAAATTTCCTCAAATTTCCCCCCTTTGTAATGATTTTTTTAGGATTAACAAGGCAGAAATAACAATTATGTGCAAATATAACCAATATCAGAAAACAATAAAACACACAGAAGAGAACACAAGACACAAAGATTTAACGTGGTTCACCCAATCCCTGGGCTATGTCCATCAACAGTGAGTCCAATATTATTATTATCCAGTGATTACAACCTGATTACAATCTGTAATCCCTTACAGCTCAATTCCGCCACAAGTACTAAAATCATACGTCATAATGAAATCCCTAACCCTAAGCCAATATAACAAGGCTTATGTCGGTTAACAAGTTAACCCTAAAATACTTGACGAGTCAACCTAAGAAAAGGCTTGATGAGTCAACCTAGGGAAATGTTTGACGTGTCAACTAAAAAATGCTTGACAAGTTAACCCCAATGAATGAAAAGTGTACAGTACTTTCCTAGATAGTACTTTCCTGATCAGTCACCACAAGCTAACATGTTTTTTATGTTTTTATGAAGTTATACTTTGTAAAAGAGTAGTCAGTTGGCAACATGGACATGGAGAACATTTTGTGAGTTTTGTATTTACAGCAGAGGATTGGAGGAGAGTTTATATTTTTATTTTATTTTTGCAGAGCTGCTCTTTTTTGTGCAAAGATATGCTGATCAGTTGGTCATTATATTAAGCATCTAAGAATAAAGTCGATTTTGTATGTTTGATTAGTTGGTTTTGATATATGATTTCTTGATTGAAGTAAATATGTGGGTGATTCCAACCATTCTTAGATGTTGTTTTGCCTCTCTTTTTCAGGATTATGAATGCATTGCAGGTTTGTGGGCCTTGTGCTTTCATAAATGCAAAACAAGATGTTAAATTCTCCTTTACTTTTTTGTTTTAGGGAGATTAAATGAGCGATCAGTTGGTCATTCATTTGTTTCTTTCTAATATTTTAAATTTGTTAATCACATTTTTCCCATGTTGATGGGTAAATGCTAGTGTGCCTTCGTGTATTCTGGTTAAAGACATATCCAGTTATTTAATTCTTTAAAAATCCAAAGAAGGGAGTTGTACCTTCATATTAAAATTCAAAGAGCACTTGTACATAACCATTGCAAGTGACTCAACTGTTAGTGTTGGATTGCGTCTTTCAGATTGGGTATTTGGGAGTTATTTTAAGGGTATTTATAAAAGATAAATATGTTCACTAACATATTTTTGGCGACTTTGCTAGGGATTCGAAATCAAAGATCAATTATTTTTATTCTCTAGATTCTAGAATTATCTTTGTGTATACAGGGTTGGCGACTCTAATAAACAACATGCAAATCCAAAGGGTTGCAAGAAAGGGGAAAAAACAATACCCCACTATCCCAAATATTCTTAAAATGGATGACAAAGTGTTGCATGAACTCTAGGATCAATGCAAAGAAAACATTTCTCATGCTGTCAAAATCAAGCTGAGTGTAGAAGATGATGATACATCTACACTTCTATGGAGAAGTCTCTGTGTTAGATATCATAAATTAAAAGATCTGAAAGAGTATAAAAAAAGGGTATCACAATTGAATGAATGATTAAAGGTGGATGATGATGAAGCTCCAACCATCCTAGTTTCATCTCTCTCATGAAACTACCTCATTATGAACGAGAAAGAAGTTCAACAAGAAACCATTCAACCTCTTTAAAATCAAGAATTGGTAAGTATGGATGATCAAAATAAAATTGAAAAATCTATGAGTTTGAATGGGATGGATTTATTGAATAATGTTTCTTTTATAGCAGTAGAAAGTTTCAGTTTTGAAAATGAAGAAAGTCATCTTGTTTTAGAAAGTATGGAAGAAAACAATTTTCAGATTTACATGCAACCAGAGTATGAAACTTTTAGTTTTGCTAAAAGAATGAACGGAGATGATTCTTTATGTAAAATTTTGTAATCAGCCCATTGAAGAATCATTTTATTTTGAGAATGAAGGAATGCCTTTTAAAAGTTTCTTATTCAAAGGAGATTGTGTAGAAAATGAGATCAAATCATGCTCTAGTAAAGATTTTCCAATTTCAAAAAGTTTGATTAGAAAAGAGAATATTAAATTAAATATGGTGCAAGATGGCAATCAAACTAATGAAATGTTGCAGCCCCAAGAAGTGTTGGACAACTTGTGTGATACTTCTTGTTGTGAGGAGGAGGTTATAAAGCAATTTTTATTATCTATCAATTGAGAAGATTTCAGCCAAAGAAATTCAGGTATTAATTCTCTTCAAGTCTTACGTGTGGATAAAGAATTTTCAGATTTGATTTCTACCAAGAATGATGAGGTTGTTTTAGCAAAAATTGATCCTATGTTTGACGAAGTCTTCTCTCTTTTTCAACATAATGAAAAATATGAAGGTTACTTTTCAAATGATGGTCGTGTTGATAGAAACATTAGCAATCTTGCAGCCTATTCTTTTGAGCTTCTTGAGCATTACTCTTTTCAATATGAGATATAAAATTATTTGTGAAACACTACGCAGGAGACCCAAGAAAATTCATAAATCTATGATGAGATGTGGCTCTTTGGAAATGATTGTTTATTCTCAAAAATTTCGCACGATATCAGTTTGATGTTCAGCAGTGAGGAAGTTGTTAGCAGACAATGGTGTTGGGTTACTCCATTCAAGCACAAGTCATTATTCTAGAGAGGTCCATATTTCTCCTTGCGAGTGAATGGTTATGTGTAAGTTCTTCTTGGGGTGGGATCTTCCTTATTGTATATATGCTTGTAAATAAGTTTCATCTTTCTAGGTTTTGTTGTGCGTAGCCTAATCTGCTTGGTTTGAGTTTTGGCTTTTCTAGTTTTTGTGGTACTAGTAGTTTGGTTGTTTTGGTGTGTGACCTCTCCCCTATCTTCTAGAAGCTCCTTATTTTCTTGCTTTGACTCTATTCCCAATGGATAGGCACTAGTATCCTACCAGAGGATTTCTAGATTATCTATGTCCCTGACAGTCCATGTCCCCAGTCAGAGCCAGTTGTTGGCTTGCCTTTGGCACCCAAGTTTTAAAATTTTAAAATCAAGCATGACAAAGAAATTTCCTGAAATTTCCCCCCCTTTTTAATGGTTTTTTTTGATGTTTTTATGAAGTTATACTTTGTAAAAGAGTAGTCAATTGGCAACAGGGACAGGGAGAACATTTTATGAGTTTTGTATTTACAGCAGAGGATTGGAGGAAAGTTTATATTTTTATTTTATTTTTGTAGAGCTTGTCTTTTTTGTGCAAAGATATGATGATCAATTGGTTATTATATTAAGCATCTAAGAATAAAGTAGATTTTGTATGTCTGATCAATTGGTTTTGATATATGATTTCTTGATTGAAATAAATATTTGGGTGACTCCAATCATTTTTAGTTGTTGTTTTGCCTCTCTTTTTTAGGATTATGAATGCATTGCAAGTCTGCAGGCCTTGTGCTTTCATAAATGCAAAACAAGATGTTAAATTCTTCTATACTTCTTTGTTTTAGGGAGATTAGATGAGTGATGTGTTGGTCATTCATTTGTTTCTTTCTAAGCTTTTAAATTTGTTAATCACATTTTTCCCATGTTGATGGGTAAATGCTAACGTGCCTTCATGTATTCTGGTTAAAGACAAATCCAATTATTTAATTCATTGTAAATCCAAAGAAGGGAGCTATACCTTCATATTAAAATTCAGAGATCACTCACACATAACCATTGCAAGTGACTCAACTGTTAGTGTTGGATTACGTCTTTCAAATTGGGCATTTGGGAGTTATTTTAAGGATATTTATAAAGATAAATCTATTCACTAAAAAACTATATATAATATAAAATGGCTATCAATTGGTAGACAACCAATTTATAGATACATTAGAAAACTACAACAATTACCTATCATCAACTCCCTTTTTGGCTCCCCGTTTTGATTCCACACACTCCTTTAATGTATTTCTCCTCCATTTTTTTTTGAAATATGACACTATTCATTAGGCCGACATGACTGATGGCATTCTTTGTGACGAGATGAAGAGCCTAGAGCTAGGTTAGGCACAATGCAATATCCATATTTGTGTCAATATTGGCACCTATGTTGGCACCCAAATGAACCCCACTTGGACGAGTAGGCATAGAATTAGGTGCTATGTTAAAGTATTCATTTGTTGTCCCATCATATTTTATTCTCTTGATGTGTTCCTGGTTAGGATATTCTATTGATTTAATGTCAAAATATTTTGGTAATTGTTTCATGCTCTTATGGCCATATATCTCTTATGTCCTAGCCTAACACTTTATTGTTTATTTTACACGTGCTTTAAGTGTTTATCACACACTCATTGAAGTTAAGCTAGATGATAGCTATCGGCTATGAGGTTGTGTGGTAGTCTATAGGCGGTGATAGTATTGTTGCATCCTCATAGAAATTAGTGGGGGAAATATTTAAAAGTCTCTTGTTATCTCCTCGTGATTTATTATGTGGGACCCAATATTGGACCGTGAGGGAGCGAGGATGTTACATGTGGCACTTGATGGTTTTTTTCACTATGTCATCGTGGGGTTAAAAAATTGGTATGGTTGCATGCCGCAATTAATAAAGGTACTGAAACATGTTGAAGACCTATGGTCTCATGTCCTTGTAGACCTAAATTGTAGTTAAGGAAAATGGTTGCAAGCTTGCGATGAAATTAATTGATAACCCATATTAATTAATCAACAAATAATGCAGCTCGATAATGTGGGGAGATAGGAGAAATATTACACCGCACCACCACGTGTCACATCAAAATTAACTCCTATGCACAAAGAAATTACTCGGTAACACAATGAGACCAAAAGAAGCTCCAATGCGCCACCACATGCCAATTCAGACAACATGACACAACTTGGTAATATAGAGGAGACAAGAGAAACTTTACACCACGTCACCACATATGACCCACAACCTCTTAACCAACGAATTATGCATGTGCATTTATAAATGGGTTAAGTCGTCTCATCCTCCCAAGCCTAAATTGCAGTTAAGGAAAATGGTCGTGATCTTGTGATGAAATGAATTGATAACCCAGGTTGGGTAAATCACAACCTCATGACATTTTATGCAGGTTACTCAAAACTATTTGACATTATATTAAAGAAAGAAGTGGTGGTAAGAAGAATCTAAGAAGAGACGTCATGACTGATGGAATGTTGTAGTTTTCTTTCTAAAAATCATTCCCTTGCCAGAAAATAATTCCCTTATGGCTCAGAAATGGCTACACAAGCATCAAAAGGATACATGACAAGACTAATTTTTGAGTTTAATAATTAATTTAAAAACCAAAATACAATTGTATTCTAAATTTTAAATTAATTATTAAACTCAGTTGTTGGTCTTGTCAACTATCCTTTTGATGCCCACATAGTTGTTTTCCATACGAATCAAACCTTTGAGTGTTACATTTAACTTTATATAACCAAGGGAAAAGGCCACAATGATAGGTATTGCAGTTGTTGGGATAGGTGAAAATCTTGGGATAATTGTTGCTTCTTTTTTTGCAATTTGAAAGTGTGATCAATAACTTAAATATAAGAAGGAAAAAATGTAGAATGAATTATGTGAGTTGTCTAAATTTGGGTTTTTCATGATTGAAAGGGAGTTTTTATTTGTTTGAGTACTAAGGATGGGGCTTTTTGAGGCTAAAGAGATATTTTACTATAACAAGAAGGGGTTACGCCAAGATATGTTACAAAAGATATACAAGAATCGTTGTTGTGAACCCGTTGATAATACATTTTGTAATTGTAGAGACACTGAAAGCTTTAGACTTTGCTAAAAATCTATCCAAGGATTGCAAGTGCCTCCAATCTCTCAGATTACTACTTTGGTTCCATTTTCTAGGATGGAAGAAAAGAAAATTCTGGTTGTAGACACAAATATGGGAGTTTGGAGTTATTTGTTTCTCCTTGTGTTGTATTTTCAAAGCCATCTATCGTAAGGGAAGATGGTGAGAATTTGACTCCTGAAATTTTATGCCTCAAAACCCACCCATGGGTGATAATGACATGGCTCAAAATCCTGGTTGGATCATAGGCCTCATGATAATAAGCACTCCATGGCCTCCTTTGGATTCACTCAAGGACACAAATAAAGGTAACAACCCTCATTTGGAGAATATCTTCTATCACCAACTTGTGGAAGTTGGTAACAAAATATAAAAGTGATAATCTAGTGTGATCAATGCAAACCTAACCTATTCAAAACATTTGTAGACATTCAAACATTAGTCCTAGCAGCATATACTAGATATATAAAAAAAACATTTGCATGATACCTTAGATAGAGCTAACACGGGAGCAACCTGTCACCGTTTGGTTTGCTCTCGCTTTAGGGATGTTGGTGTGCTCTCTAAACAATTGAAGCATATCCTTAATGATGATTAGGGGGGATTAGGATAGATTAGGGACTAAGAGAACCCCATATTGGCACAAAACTAGGTATAGAAGACCTGTTTTTCCCTTAAGGCCTCAAAGAGCCTAATAAGTATGAAAACCTGATTAAGCTACAAATGACTAATCTAGAGTATATTTTAGTCCAAATGAAAGATGATATGATGAGATGCAAAGCATAAACATGAAGGAAACTAAGTTAATCCATGTTAATCTAAGCTATGGTGTGATTTTAAGAAAACTTGGAAATGAGCTAAACTAACAAATATGCTAAAGCTTAAGATGATTTAGAATTAATCTAACATTATAACACTACTCAATGTAAAAGATGTGAATTGGTATTTTGCTCTTGGAAGAGGAGGGTATTTATAAGATTTGAGGAAGGGCTTGGGTTAGGAAGGAGAGTTAGGGTCAGAGGTAAGGTTTGGGGTAGAGTTTGAGGTATAGTTAGGGGTAAGGTTAGATTAACCTTGGTCAAGGTTGCTCACACATGTGTGAGCAACACTAGGGAAGTGTGCATGGGGAAAAAGAGTGGAAGAGGAGACATGGGCTTCATTAATGGCTTGTAAGAGTCATTAATGAGGATGTAAGAAGCATTTGTGAGGGGTTTTGACCCAAAGTCAAAGTTTGAAGGGTTAGGCTAAAAAGGGTAGGAATCACCCTTTAATTAGGCTTAGGGTGAGTTTAGAAAATTCTAGAAGAGGTTAGGGATTTCTAGAACATTTCTAAGATTTTAGGATTTAAATAAATATTTTATTTATTTAAAAGATTTTTGGTCAATTTATTAAATAATTAATAAATTTTGGGGGAATGATGTTTAAATAAGATTTAAACATTTTTGGAAGGGATTTCTTAATTAAAATTTTTAAATTAAAATAGGAGGATTTAATGACATAATAATAAAATTAATTAATTAACAAATGATGATGTCATCAGGGGTTTTCAGAAAATAAAAATACTTTTATTTTCTAAAGGATTTTTAGGTGTCTACATTTTGCTCCTCTTTGATGCGATGCCGCAAGTGGCATGGCATCGAAGACAAGAAAATAAGATGCATTCGGCTATAATTTAGAGGATAAGGGGTTGTGCCCTCTCGAGAAAATAATGCAAAGAGTAAACATTGTGGAATTTTCGCGAAAGGAAACAGAAAGGAAGGGGAAGGAATGAAGGAAGAAGAGAGGATAAATAACCAAAATTCCAATAGCAAAGATGGAGGAATGCAAGATGAGGTGGAATGCAGAATGCAGGATGAGGCTATATGCAAAGATGCAAGATGCAAGATTAATCTATATGATGCAGGATGCAAGGGAATTTGGGGAGCTTCAAGTGTAAATGGGGAGAGCACAACCTAATTTGATACAACAATAATAGAGACATGCCAAGGATATTGGGATCACAAGACCTTGTCGCTAGCGTTGCATAGGACTGACACGAAAAAGGCTTTCAAGGGTGCCCCAGCATCACGCATGAACCGAAAAGGAAGCATGGTAGAAATGATGCTGGAGAAACCACAAACAAACTACATTTCCCAAATGCACCATGTAATCCAAAAGATCACATGTGAACCGTGCAAGGGTCATGTTCGACTGACTCACAGACAGAAGCAAGAAATCAAAAGGCCTTGCCTCAAATTGCACTCATTTGTAGCGCACCATGATACAAAGGATCGTGGTGACTTTGGAGGAGAGGAACAACAAGAAGCCGTAAAAGATTAACAAGATCCAAAGGACAAAATCCAAGACCAAAACGATAACTCCAAAAGACATCCTTTTCCAAGGAGAGAGATTGATTTGATTGATGGTGGGAAGATTTGGTCTAACGTGTGGAAGGATACATCGACACGGACCTGGTGTGATTGGGGGAAGATTAGGTCAGACAAGAGGAAGGATACATCCTCAAGGACTCGCTGATTGATGAGAGATGAGTGTTGTTGTTTGCTGGCAAATGATGAGTTGAGGATAACCGTTGTGATCAAGGATAGTCGACAATTGATGTTGTTGAAGTACAAGGCTAGATGAGACAAGATATATGATCAAATGCTATTGTAGGATTGACGAGGATATGTACAACAAGATGGGATGATATGTACAATGGATGGGAAGATATTTACAATGGATATGTACAGAAGCTCAGGATTTGGGACAGGAGGATCTCGATATACAAGATATAAACAAGAAAGAGTGTGCAATACAAGATATATATAGGAAGCTCAGGATTGGGGATAGGACTCAGATTCCTACATTGGATAGGATTGAGGATAGAACACCTTGGGAGTGATGGGCTGGTGGTGGGGATGTGGATTGGATAAAGAGGATGGGGTGTTGGGATGGGTGGGGGATGGGAGTTTGATAGATAAGGACTCAGTCCACTATGTATGGTGCCTGTTTGCCAGGTTTTCACCAACATACTTGTCCAAGGTGCTTGAATTGCCAAGTTTTCACCATTTGGATGATTATTTTTCTTTGCTTTTTTTATTTTTTTTGTATTTTTCTACTTTTTCAATTTTTATGGATTTTCTGAAATATGTAGGATCTGGTTCAGGCATAGAACCTCTTCAGATGTATGATGTTGATAGGATCATTCAAGGGCTCACCTTCTAGTGTAGATAGTTGATAGGCTCCGGAGCCAAAGCATGCAATGACAACATAGGGGCCCAACCAAGTAGGTTCGAACTTGCCTTTCTTCTCTTGATGTGCTTTCACTTTCTGATTTTCCTTTAGGACCATGTCGCCCACTTGGAACTATCTAGGATGGACCTTCTTGTTATAACTCCTTTTAAGCTGATTATGGTATGCAACCAGGTGATCATATGCTTGCTATCTCTTTTCATCTAATAGGTCCAGCTGCGTGAGACGTGCCACGCGGTAGTCTTCATCAGTGGTATGGTTCTTCATGGAGACACGCAATGATGGGAGCTCAACCTCGATGGGTAGAACGACTTTGGCACCATATACAAGGGAATATGGGGTGATGCCTATGGGAGTGCAATAAGAAGTACGATAGGCCTAGAGGGTAGGATTTATTTGAAGGTGCCAGTCACGACCAAAATCATTGACAATCTTTTTAAGGATTTTGAGGATGGTTTTGTTGGTTACCTCATCTTGGCCATTTCCTTGAGGGAAGTGTGGACTCGAGAAATGGTGATGGATGTGGAGTTTGGCAAACAGATCATTCACATGCTAGTTTTCAAAAGGTGTGTCGTGGTTTGTGAAGATGGTAGATGGTATGCTAAAGTGACAGATGATGTGGTACAAGATGAACTTGGATATTTGGATGCCAGTAGTAAGGGTGAGCAGAATTGCTTCAACCCACTTTGTGAGGTACTATGTGGCTGTTATGATGTATTTATGTCCATCTGAGGAAAGATGAGTGATTAACCCAACGAGGTCGAAGCCCTAACAGGAAAATGGTCAAGGTGGCGCAATGGGGTGCAAGTCTTGTGTTGGAGCATGAATCAGATTTGCACGTTGCTGACATGGTAGGCATTTCCTGACAAATTCATAGGAATCATGTTCCATGGTTGGTCAATAATACCCGACTCAGAGCAACTACTTTGCTAGAACCATGCCACTCGTGTGGGCACTGCAAATTCTAGTGTGGACCTTTTGTAAAGCTAGGATGACTTCGTTTGAATCTAAATACCTAGAGAGGATGTTATGGTATCTTTAACGATAAAGGGTGTTGGCTACAAGAGTGTAACGAGAATCTCTTCGAATTAGGTTTTAACATTGGGTGTTGGTGAGATGGGGAGATATGATATCATTTTTTAGATATGCATGGATGTCATGGTACCATGGGGACTGAGGACCAACCAAGACACACACCATTTCAGCATCGACATTCTCATAAGAAGGCATGTGTAACTGCTCAGCTAAGAATTTGTATTGTGATGCGTCGCGAGAGATTTCAAATAAAGATCTGATGGTCGCCATTGCGTCGGCCACTTTATTTTGAAGACTTGGTATCTGCGTGAACTGTAGACTCAGGAAATGCTCTTTCAATCTATCCACTAGTTCTTTGTAAGGTAGCAACTTGTCATCCTTTGTTTGAAATTCATCTAGGACTTGCTTGATAATTAGCTGTGAGTCTCCAAACACTTGCAGCTTTGTGATATTCCATTGGATAGCTATTTTGAGGCCTGAGATGAGTGTCTCATATTCTAAAATGTTATTAGTACATGGGAATCCCAATTTGAATGATTTTTGAATATTCACTAAATCAAAGTTTGTGGAACAATTTATCTATTCAGATTTTGACTTTTAAATATTTTTACAAAAATATATAAAAATAAATTTGTTTGAAATTTTCGACGGTTTGTCTTATTAAATACGTCTACAGGGCCATCAAATTTAGGCCCTAATTTTAAACGGCATTGTTGGAGGTATCATCCTTGCTGTAACCAACGTTGTTGGCACCAAGTGGGCGGGTGAGCTGCATTCCACGATGTCAATTACAGTAATACAATAAATTCGATAAATTGTTTAGTGACCGTTGGGTCTGCGTTTCAAACGTTCACCTCCCTCTCTGCAACTTGAGCAATAAATATACACCCCTATACCCTATACAATTTAGGGTTTGAGAAAAGATTTTCACAAGTTTAGGATCTCTAACATTTCTCTTGTTTGTCTTACGTTGCCTCTGATATAGATCAAAATCTGCGCTCAGATTAAAGGATGGAAAACTTGCCCTGTGAAAAGGAAGTGTCCTGCCCACCTTTGGAGAAAAGGGAAGAAACACCAGAGAAGGCAATGGTGGAAGCAGAAAATGTCTTAACAGAGAAGAATGCAGGGCACCAGAACATAGTGGCCAGAAGGAAAAATAAGGACGACGGCAACAATGTTACTCCTCCTAACGTCAAAGTGCCTCCAAAAAAACTATTTGGCTTCCCTGAGAGGTGAGGAATTTGCTTCTCTGCTTAAAACAAACTTGGATTGCATTCAGTGTTAATTCTCGATCTTTCCCTCTAAGCTCCGAATTTGCTTTTCTGCTTAAAACAAACTTGGATTGCATTCAATGTTAATTTTCAATCTTACCTCTAAGCTCTGAATTTGCTTTTCTGCTTAAAACAGACATTGGATTGCATTCAATGTAATTTTCAATCTTACCTCCATGCTCTGAATTTGCTTTTCTTCTTTAAACAAACTTGGATTGCATTCAATGTTAGTTTTCAATCTTACCTCTATGCTCTGAATTTGCTTTTCTTCTTTAAACAAACTTGGATTGCATTCAATGTTAGTTTTCAATCTTACCTCTATGCTCTGAATTTGCTTATCTGCTTAAAACAAACTTGGATTGCATTCAATGTTAAGTTTCAATCTTACCTCTATGCTCTGAATTTGCTTTTCTTCTTTAAACAAACTTGGATTGCATTCAATGTTAAATTTTTGTCAGATTTTCAATCCTACCTCTATGCTCTGAATTTTGCTTTTCTGCTTAAAACCATCTTGGATTGCATTCTGTGTTAAATTTTTGTCAGATTTTCAGTCCCACTTCTATGCTCTGAATTAGCTTTTCTACTTAAAACAAACTTGGATTGCATTCAATGTTAATTTGAAAATTTCTGATCTTATCTGGATGCTCTGAATTTGCTTTTCTGCTTAAAACAAACCTGGATTACATTCAATGTTAAATTTTTGTCAGACTTTTAATCTTACCTATATGCTCTGAATTTGCAGGTACAGAAGCCCAACAGATTCCATTATGTCCCCAACAACCAGAGGCCTGCTCGCCCGAAACAGAAAATCTGTGAGGCCTGTTGAACTCCCAACTAATCTACCCCGCAAGGTGTGTTTGAGAATACCCAATTCAATTATTCTGTTGGAACCTTTTTACTCTAAAAAACCCAATAAGGGTTTCCTAGTTTTTGCTATAATTCTCCATATTCCTCTGAAATAAAACCAGTAAACGTTTCCTGATTTTTGCAATTTCATTTTTCATGCAGTCTGGTTGACACCACTGTGCCCTCTGCCAGACCAGCAACCAAGTGGAGGACACCAGTGCTAGTCAACGTCTTTATACTTCAAATCCAGGTGTCTCAACAGTGGAAAGGATCTTTCAATTCTTGTTGATTATAAGTGATTTATTCAATCTCTGTCAATATAATTTCATCTTTTTTCTATGAAGTTGCAACTTTTGGAGGAAAATCATATTTGGGTTAAATTAGGCCTTGGGTTTTGGGAAGATATGAAATAGATTGGAGAGGTCTGGAAGGTTAATTGTATCTGCCCACTTTATTTGATAAAACAATGGCTCTGTTTAACTGCTTTCATAAAAGAGGAATTTGTTTGTTTCTCACACACAGACCGTGCTTAAAGTTTGTATGTTCATCAAACAGACTATGATGTGCCTTAATTGTTCAGCAATATCTCTATTTGTCAGTTTATGTTATGGGGCAATGTTTTGTGGCTCTCAACAAATGGCTTGTGTCCCTGAATTTGCTACTGGTATTGTTTCATTAAGGTAAAAATGAAAAAATGTAGACACTATTTGTTTCTGTGGCAAGAGTAATCCATGCTGCACACAGTAATAGGTCTCAGAGAATCTAGCAGAAGAGATACATGCCCATAATTACAACTTACGAATTCTGACTGATACATTGTTTAAGAACTAGTGAAGTCCAAACAAACCGCATGGACACGAGACATTATCATAGATATATAAATAACAGATAAATAACATCACTCATTGACAACGAGGGGTTCTCAATTTCAAAAGTGCCTTGTTATATGAGAATTTCCTCTTTCAAACCAGTATCAGGTCTATCCTTTCCAATAAGATATTGCCGGAGGCCATTTACTACCAGATGAAACTTAATGTATCATAGAGGGGGGCTTTCTCTAATACTTTAGAGGTTCTGTTGAGAATTTTTGGAAGTTTTTATAGTCATGCGGTCTCATAAATATTGTGATTGCATGTAGTTTCATCGTCAGCCTTTGTATGTTCTTAGAGGGGGCATTGTCTAATACTTTAGAGGTTCTGTTGAGAATTTTTGGAAGTTTTTATAATCATATGGTCTTATAAATATTGTGATTGCATGCGAGATTTCATGATCAGCCTTTGTATATTCTTAGAGTAGTAACATCCGATGCTGAAAAATGATTAAACTAGAAAACAATATTCTTAAATTTATTGGGTTTGTAAAATAAATATGGAAAAGCTGAATAATGGGAAATGTTATAAAACAAAATGCATACACATACAACAATTCAAATGTATATGAAATGTTATGAAGCAAAATTAGAAATCTGCAAACAACGAAGTATGAAATGAGACTCAAGTCTCTACAAATCTGATTACAAAATTTGTTTAAATCATTCCCATCCAAATTTTGGAGTCTCCTCACAGATCAAAACCTGCAACAAAATTTTGCCCTCCTCTCAGACCAAACCCGCAACAATATAAAAAATTCCCATTCACCAAAACTAAAAACCCAGAAAAAAAAATCCAAAACTTTTCCCACCAAAATCCTCCCTCTCCCAACACCAACTACTCCTCTGTTGCGTTGCTCAACAACTCTTATTTTTCCATGCTAAATATAGAGTCAAACCACATGAAGAATATAATTGAGAAGTAAATGGTTTGAACTCCTGCAAGGCTTCCTCCACGTGGATACCCCTCCATCAGACACCCGTAGTAAAAGAAATGTTTTTTGAGTTTTTTAAGTTTTGTGCTTATTCTGAACCACTTCTGTCTTATTTGTTTGAATATGCTTTATAGTCTTCTTTGTAATTTAATGTCTCTTCCATCCTTCATTTTTCCTTTCTCCCTCTTTTCACATTATCCAACTCTCACCAATAAACACTAGGAAATTGTGGATAATCATTAGCTTCAGCATCCTCTTCAATAAATTAATCAAATTTATGAATAACCTCTTTCCTTGAATAACAATGTGTTCATCATTTTCCTCTTCAACAATATTGTGTTCTTTTTGTTCATGCCTTCCAAAAGGCACTGTTTTGCTGCAAAATTTTCTTCTACATCCACATCAATGTTCGAAAAATAGCTAAGGGATTCTTCTTTTCCGTCTCGCAACAAACTATTAGTTTCAAAACCTTTTTAACTTCAACAATCTCTTTTTCAAGCAGGAGATCATCCATCGATCCACTCTTCACTTGTTCATCTTTATTCTCATTCATAACTTCATCTTTCAATTGATTATTTTCTGCAACATTCTCTCCTATACAAATATGATCGTCAAACAAATCTGATTCAACAGTGTTCTCACAAAAATAAGATTTTACCTCTTTTTCTTTCTCCACTGAAATTGTCATTTTGCCCTTCTGAAATGCATCAACACTGCCACTACTTGCATGAACAATTCATAATATTTATCTTCATCCTCTATGACTAACTCTTTAACTCCATTACTTAAACATTTTCCAGTGTTCTTACATACCTTTTCAACATTGTTACTCACAAGGGTTTCAATTATTGTCAAACTCCATTCTTCATCAATGTGTAAGTATTTGCATAACCATTGTGCACTGCCTTCTTGTAGAATTGTTGTGGTCTTCCCAATAACATATTAAATACATTCATCGACATAACATCACATAAGACCTCATCATGGTAACTCCTATCTTAAATTTAACTAAACATTGTTCATTGACCAAAACTTTTTGATCATCCTACAACCAAATAATCCAATATGGATGTGGATGCCTTCTTTCTAACCGCAACTTGCTTACCATTTCTTTTGAAACAAGATTGTTTGTACTCCCACCATCAATATTGAAATTACATACCTTACTCTCACACTTACATCTTGTTTGAAATGAACTTTTGCTTTGAACTAATTCTTGTCATGCATTCATCAAGAATCTTCTTGCAATGTTTCTCCATTTTATGCATCTTTTGATTGTGATGACTTAACATCTTCGTTCACATTTTCAACTGTCACTTTGTCTTTATTTGTTTTTTTGGCATTTCAATGTTCTAGATATTCATACACCTTGTGTCTTTCTCCACATTTAAAACAAGCCATCTTGTAATTTCCTTTTCCAAAACCTATACTTGATCTTCCTCTACCTCTTGAACTTTGATTTCTAGGACCATGTGAATTTTCATATCTTTGATTTTTGTTGTTGCCTTGGTCTTCAATTTTCTAGTTTTTCTTATTTGAATCCTCACCCCAATCTCGATATGACCTCTTTTTGTTTCATCTTGGTCTCTTCTTCTTTGCTTGTTCTAAAATTTCTTGTTCAATCTCTCTTTAGTCTTCAAGGCAAATTGGTACACATCTTCCATGGTATAAAATCTTACCAAACCCAACTCTTCTTGAATGCTTGGTCTTAGCCCTTTGACGTAATGAGTCATCTTCTCCTTGTCTACTTCAAAATGGACTATTCTGATTAGACTTTTGTGACATTCTTCTGTATATTCTCTCGTTGTCCTACTTCCCTATTTTAGGCTCTGCATTTTCCTCAACAAATCTAACTCATAATTAGTAGGGATAACTTGTCTTTTCATCATTTCCACCATTTCATCCCATTTGCAAATCTTACTTTATCCTCTTCTTCCTGTTCCATTTTTTACCTCTTTCCACCAGATGTTGGCATAGTCTTTCAATTTAGTTTTAGCAAACCTTATGCTATTTGGATCTTCCACTTACTTCAAATTCAACGTATTCTTCCATACCATATATCTAGTCTATTAGCTCCTTTTAGTCTAAGTTTCTATTGAATGTAGAAACTTCAATCTTCAGTCTCTTTACCATCCTTGTTAATTCTTTAACAAGAGGTTCATTTAAGTTGTTTTTGTTGCTTCATCTTCAACATTTTGTTCTCCTTCTCAACTTTCTTCAATTTCATCCTTTTCAATTTCATGTGCTATCTTGCAAGCAAACCTCTTCTACTTTCTTAGTGTATGGATTCAACCTGCCTACTTGGGACTCTAAAATCATCAGTACAAACATCTAGAGGATTTCTTCCTCCACCCCAACTATGTGGGGCTTCTCCTGCATATATTTTCACCACACCCACAAGCTTAATCATAGTGCAAATTGCCTCCCTTTGGAAAATTTGCTTGCACACTCAAAATCTTCAAGTCCTAATACCACTAGTGCAAGGATATTAACACAAACCCCCTATCATATATAACAATTCAAATGTAGGATTTAGGTGCCATGGATCTTGACTCGATATCTTGGCAGGATTTAGCTAAGAATGCAGAAGATGGGTGGACTTCTGTAAAAGGAAAAAAAAAGATCAAAACATTTGCCTTCTTTCGACATGTCCCTTCGTTCCCAGAAGGGGAAGAAATGATCTTCTCTCCGGTTGGCAGGCTCTTTGCTGATCGTTGATAGTTTCAGGGCTGCTGATTAAAATTGAAATATCCTTCGAGCAGTGGTTTCTCTAGTCAAGGTCCCAGTTTCCTTTTTCTGGTACCATTTTTTCTTCAGGTTGTGGGAGCCTATTGCAAAACCCTCGTTGTGGTCATGATCTGATCCTTTTCTGTGTGCTATTTTGAAAATCATTTTTGACCATTATGTACAGGGTTTCGGGGCCCCTTCAAAACCTGTTTTCCTTAATAAAAAACAATTCAAATGTATAAGCAATGCTATGAAACAAAACTAAAAATATGCAAACAACAACTTGATATCTTTGCTCAACAAAGATTGAAATGAAACTCAAGTCTCTAGAAATTTGATCACAAAATTTATTTAAATCATTCTCATCCAATTTTTGGAGTCTCCTCACAGATAAAACCTACAACAAAATATCACCCTCCTCTCATATTAGACTTGCAACAATGTATAAAAAGCTCCCATTCACCAAAGCTAAAAACCCATAAAAAATTCCAAAACTTTTTCTAGCCAAATCCACACTCTCTCGAAACCAACTTCTAGAAAAGGCTATGACTGCTTTAAAGAAGCATTCCCTTAAAAAAGGAAAAAAACATAAGACTTAAATGCCCACACTCCTCCTTTGTTGCATTGCTCAAACCACTCTTATTTTTCCATGCTAACTATAGAGTCAAACCACGAGAAGAATATAATTGAGAAGTAAATGGTTCAAAAACTTTGTAGGGCTCCCTCCATATGAATGCCCCCGCATCATAAGTTTGGGGCAACAACATGACATCAACACTAAAATAGAGGCAAATGAAGAGGTGACAAAATCGTTTAATTACAAACAAATTTAAAACTAAAAACTTTAGTTCCATCTGAGATTATTTTAGCCGAGGTATGTCTTTCAATTGGAGGCATTGAGTTTGATCCAAATGGATTTTAAAAAAAAAATTAGAGAACATGAAGCTACAAAATGTGCAAATGGATTATATATGAGTGAAAATAAAATTGAAAGAAAATATATTATACTGGGTCAATGGATAACATGTGATCACATGTAGATTTAGTTATTTGACATCATTTCTATGTTTCTCCTAAACTGACATGTAAGAATGTTCGAACACTAATATGAAATCAAGACATGTTAGAGAGAAAGTCGAGGCAACTATGTGGTCAAGGCAACTTTGGAGGAAAAAGCGAATATAGTGTCAATTGATTAAATATTACATGTGACCATAAGTAAAAATATCATATAGAAGTGGAAATAAATTTGATTGTTTCGCCAAGGAGTGGCTTGAATTACCTTAGATGTAAGATCGAAAGGCACAAACAATTAAAAAATAGTGGATAGATGCAAGTGTTGCTTTTGCAACTTTAGCTTTAATGAAAATGAATTGGCACTATATCATGGAATATTTAGCTTATAAGGACATCCACATGATCAATTATACCAATAATATTAAATGTGACAATGAAATGACATTACATCATTTAATATTTAGCTTACAAGGACACCCACATCAATTACATAAGTATATTAAATGTTGACTGCTTGACCACCTTGTTTAGAAAAGGTTCTCAGTGAAATGGATTAAATACATCGAAAAATGTTTAGCTTACAAGGGCATCCACATTATAAGTGTTCATACAAGAACATCTACATCAATTATATCAATATATTAAATGCTCATTTCTTGAACAACTTGTTTGAAGAGAAAAGACACACAAAAATAATAAACTATTTGATAGCAAAACATCCAAGATTAAAAAGGAAATACATGTGTGTGTGAAAATTGTACCTAATCTGTAGACACAACACTTCAGTAAAACATTAGAGGTTAGCAAAAATGAAATCGTGCAATGAATTGAAAGCTAAACTAACCAGGCGATTTACTGCCTTCTAATAGGTGCGAGTATGATGTTCTCAGATTGTTATCGAGATCAGTGACCTAGACGACACCTAAATGAAGGATTTGAATGCAAAAGATGGATATGGAATATGAATGCAATTAATCTATATTTTTTATTTATTTTAGATGCAATAAGAATGATAAAAACTTGATATGAATCTATGATATGTAAAAATTGATATGCTATGATATGCTAAATGATCTAACAATAATATGCAATAGCTAAAATGAATGTAAAAACAAGATTGATCTCACAACAATGTTGATTCGCAAGAAGCTTTGATTCTTCCAAACGCCAATTCGATAGAGTAAATTTGCAAATTTGCGAGATATGAGAGATGCAAATTTGAGAGATGAGCCTTGATTTTATAGAAATCCAGGGCTTTGAGAATGCATGGAAAAAACCATAAATCACTTAGATTAACTCATCTTGATTTTTGAGTTATCTGATCATGAAAGATAGTTAATTCTCAAAATTATGCAAAAGCATGCAAAAATAGCTTTTTAACTCAAATTAGAGTTTAGATCAGCTCTTTGAACTCCAAAAGGATGTTGAGTTCCAAAAAGTCAACACTTTGCATTGATTTTCTGATTTGGAGTTTAACTGTTTCTTTTGAATGTGTATAATAATTAAGAATTAAATAAATAAATAAAATGATTTATCCTCAACTCAACTGATTTTTGAAAATAAATAATTGATTTATGGGTTAATCAATCATTTAATCAAACTTTTGTTAAAAACTATATTATTAAATAATGACAGCTTGCTTTAATTAATTAAATAAGAATTTAATCAATTATTCATGAGATTTTGGATTTATTGTCAAAATTTAAATAATATAATTAATAATAAATAGGATTAAATTTAATTAAACAATTAAGTGGCAAATATTAAATCTAATTAATTAAATATGAAAATATTCAATTAATCAAACTTAGGATAAAAGTGATTTATTGCCAAATAATCATTAAATTAAAGATAATTAAGATAATTAGAAATATTGCTAGGAATATTCCCCGATGTAGAATTTAAGATAATCAATTAGATTCGATGATGTGCAGATGTGCCTTTGGTTAGGACTTTGATGTCGATTTTGTTCGATTTGAGGATGTAGGAGGTTAATGAACATATAGCCCATTTTTGGGGTATTACAATACATACCAATCAAAGAAAATTGGATAGCCCAACAATTGGAGCTTATGTACATTGCAATATTTGTTTTGAGTCTTTTATTTCATAGACTATTTGATATTGTGGATGTTATAAAAAACCTTTATTCATTGATTGATGTAAATCTGAAAACTTATAGACTATATCATATGATAGCAAAATATCCTAATTTGACAAGTATTTACCAACCTTGCTTCCAAAGCACTGTGAAAATTTGAAATTGGTAAAATAAAATTCCATATTTTTTTTCTTAATTTCATAAACCAATGCTCAAAAAACACTTCATTGTCCACCTTAGTTAGTTTAAACTGTAGCTAGAAACCATAAGTTTTAATTTTTTTTTTTTTTTTTTCTCTTTACTAGATTTCCTAATGAATTTGGGTGTATATGGGAGGATTGTTCTTTATGACCTTGAACCCATTGCCTTGCCCTAAATTTATCCCATTTTCTTTCAAATTATTTTACTATAACTTATCCAATTGCCTATTTAATCCTATTTTCTTTGGGACCCAAAGTTGGTTTAGCTTTCACTGAAACATGATGTTTTACTAAAGTTATTTTATCTTTCTCGAAGGAAATTTGTTAATCATCACATTTAAAAAAAAATAACGTGGTTTTTAAATTTGGTTAAAGAAGTTAAATTAGTAACATATTTAAGATGTCATTTTAGAGTCGATGGGTTCATATATATAAATAATTGTGTTGATTCTTGATGGCATGACTATTCAATACATACACAATAATTCTATAGTCCATTTAAGTGAGTTAGTGTGCTTTTAGTTAAAACTTGGTTCAAAAAACATGATACCATGTGATCCCATACACTAGATAATGTGTAGCGCCACTCTAACCCTGTCATGGCAAGAAGGTATATGGTTCTGGACCTTGGATTGCAAGTGACATGAAGTAAGAATACTTGATATTAAATACTAGTTAATGTAACTCGAAACATATTTTAGCATTAAGTGAAATACCATGATGTTAAATAATGATCTTTGATGGGATTTTGTTATTAATTGATGGTTGTAGATAATAATTAATGATGCTCATATGTTATCTTAGTTGGATTATAATATGTTGTTCATATGATGATTATTGACATCACCATTATTTAATGATAAAGGATGTGTTATTAGAAGAGTTTATGATTTAGGTGTTTAAATGTTGGTTGTTGATGTTAATGGATAGATTATTATTTTATGTGAGAAGGGCGGTGTCATAACATTCAAATATATATAAAAAATGACTGTGTTGCTAGAATCCCCTTTCACTAGTTGATGTTATTTGATGTTGATATATATGTGCTTCGACTATTTTGCTAACATGGACAAGTACCAAACATCAAATTCACCTAGCTCCACATGTTTGAGCACCCTTACTTCCCCAAAGGTGGTTATTCAAAAATTGGCTGCTAGAGTAATAAGTTGTTTTCTTATTAATTAAATCATATCGATTTAATTATTAAGTCACTTATTATCTCTTTCTACTTAAGCTAAACTTTAGGCATATAATAATTAATTATTTTATTAATTATTATCATGCAACCTAGGTTTCTCCATCCTTTTAGGGTTTCAGATCTCCTTTATAAGGATTGATCTCCTTTGTTTTCAACACACATTCATTTTATTTGATTGCAATTTTGTTTTTACACATCAAGAATGTATCCTCTCTCGTGGATCAATGCGTTTAGGCCTCCATATTTGTTTGCTTCTCTCTTCTTTCTGTGATAGGTGTTTGCATGCATGTGTTCTCGGGAGTTGTGAGTTGTCTTCTCATCAACTCCAACATGGTATCAGAGCTTCAGATCTTCATGCCCATGTTCTCTTCCTAAGAGATTCAACCTTGTTCGTTAGATCTATAGTTTTCAGAGGTTTTTCTATTGGATATGGGGAGACCTTTTTATTGGTCACTTTGGGCTCAAACATACCTCACCATTGCATTTAGAGCACCCAAGAACCCCTATTTCTATATAAAATTTGTCAAATTTGGACAAGTTGACCTCAGAGGCAATTTTTTTTTGCATGCTAGGTTGTACGACCATAACACACAATCCAATGCAAAAAAATGCTAGTAGTGCCGCTAATGGCCACCACCAATGAAACCACCAGCGGCAATCGCTAATGGCCATTGCCAGCAAAACTGCCAGTGGCGACCATTAGCGGCCAGCCAACGACCCACCAGCAGAATCGTTGCAGTTTTCATCATAGTTACCATCGGCGTGACTGCTATAACGCCCACGCGGTCTCTTCTTGCTGTCAAGGCTAATCGCCAGGCCTTCCAACCCCTTTGCACCCAACCGCAGGTCATATGGGGACCAACTCCCAGCCGCCAAGGCCTAGGACCCAAATTTTCAGCCCCTTGGCCATTTTTTGTGATGAAATCCATTTGACCGTCAATTTTAAGCCCTTAAAGTGCTGATGTCAGCATTGCATCATCACTTTCACACACCTTTTTTGGGCCCTCCGACGCAGTTGTTGGTGTTTTTCTCATAACTTGAGCATACAATGTCAAAATTGGGCAAACGAGATACCATTGGAAAGCTTGTTCAGAGACGGATATTTTTGGAATTTTGGATTTTGAATTTTTTTTCCTCCATTTTTCGTACCAAGAGTTCAAAGGTAGAGCTTCTTTTTTGCCTTCTTGGGGGCATAACTTGCGTATCCAGACTCTATTTTTGGAAAATGAGCTATCATTGGAAAGCTTGTTCCACGATCTTTTCAGTGTTGTGAGTCATTTTTCTATATTATTCTCCATGTATATTTTATTTAGTTTTTTCCATTTTTGCACTCCGATGAATACTTAGATGTTTCAGGTCCTGGGATCCCTACCTTTTGTGGAATGGCTCTTCTTTGACTGATCTTTTGTTTCAGAAGCCTTTCGCTCTTCTTTGAGAAGTGTATACATCATTTTGTTAGCATTCTTTTATGCACACGTGCTAAGATAAAGTGCCATTCTATTGCATGTATGGGATCTTGCACATGTTCATCCTCTTTGTACTCACACTCAATTATAAAGTGCCATGGGGGGTTTGATGTTTTTCCTTTGTTTTCCATCTACCTTTTTCACGTGAGCGTTCCTCCAACGACATAAGCCTTAGGTATCTCTATTTGTGTTTGTACTCTCTTTGCACCTTCGATGTTCCTGGTTCTTCTTCATTGTGTAGTTCATATTAGACGTTCTTTTTAGTGTACCTGTCATTTCTCCCTTGTCAGCATTATGGGGGGTTTTTACTATTGGTTCTTCTTCTTCCTTGGTTCAATAGTGTGATCTATGTATTCAATATTTGTTCCTATGTACTAGGCGGATGAAATGGCTGGGTACCTATGCATTCCGGTGATATGAATCATTTACCATATGGACACTCTTTCTTTCTTATTTTTGGAGACACTCTTCTATCTTTGATTGATCAACTCTTTAGAATTTGGTGTTTTATGCCATATGTATCTTCAAATTTAGGTGTTTGCCTCCTGATTCGAGTAGTGTCATTTGAGGGCACTCATGCATATTACAATCTTCTGTATCTTCGAGTTCAGTTGTTTTCCTTTGTTTGCCTCCTAATTTGAGCAGTGTCTTTTGATGGAACTCATGAAAATTTTAGTCTTCTCTACCTGATCATGTTCTATATTAGTGGAGGATCTTCAGAACAACAATTACCTCTTGACAGAGTTTTCAACTTCTTGCTTTAGTAATGTTCGACATGTTCATCCTTGTTCCTATTTTCTGGAACATTCCCTAGTTTTGGAGGCTTCTTCAGTCCTTTAAACTAGCCTTTATCTATTTTTGGAGTAGAGTTTTTCCATGTGGTTTTCTCTATTTCTCTGCTTTAAAGAGACTCTCTTTTGTACTTGGGTACTTGATCAAACCTTTGTTGTCGGGACCCATTTTCTTTCAGTAGTTCTTTCTAGGTTTTTAGCCTCTCCCAAAGTTTATCTTAAGGGGGGGGGGGGGGGGGGGGGGTGTTAGAGTAATAAGCTATTTGTTTATTAATTATATCATTTTGATTTAATTATTAAGTCACTTATTATCTCTTTCTACTTAAGCTAAACTTTAGGCATATAATAATTAATTATTATCATGCAACCTAGGTTTCTCCACCCTTTTAGGGTTTCAGATATGCTTTATAAGGAGGGGGTGAATCAATGTTGCAACACTTTTCACAATTATTAACCATTTAATACCTAACCATGCACTAACTAAAATAATAAAATCATACATATAAAGTAAATAACTCATAACACCATGATTTCTTTTCAAGGAAACCCTAGCCAAGGAAAAACCCCGATGGGGATGGTACCCACATTATATGCACTAAGAGTATAATGTCCATGTTAGGAGACCTTGCCTTGTTAGGAGCCAAATATTACATTTAGTACATGTCCCTATTAGTGGATAGACCCTATTAGGGATGATACAATGGAGCTCACTTCTCTTACAAGAACTCACTGTCCAGTATTACAAAATATTTTACAACAACAAAAGTGAACTATAACAACATCTGTTATGCCTAATTAGTTCCATTTGAAGCTCACAAAAATAATTACAGAATATCCACTTAATCATTCATCATATATCAACACTACATCTTACATCAACCTCACAGCCCAAAACTCACACATATATATACCTGATCAACTTTGTTTCTCACCCGACTCACTAATTCTTCTCAAAATGTGTCTCCAAACTTGGCCCATAATGAAATATACAACATGCGACCATTTTTCCATCTTGATATTGGTGAGGACCTATCATAAACCATGATTTAGATCAATAAAATAACTTAATTTATATATCCAAATGTCACATCCATTGATATGCCTTGTTTTCACTTTTTCCTGTACTCACATGTTTTCACCAACTTGTAACTCTTTCCAATCATAACCAAAATTTGAGAAACTATAGAAGAAGCCATAATACATCCCATATATCCTATATCCAAGCTCACATTCCATCACAATTAGTATAATGTGCTTGCTAACCAAAATAACTTGACAATTTACTACAAAGTGACTCTGTACTTAGGCATTTTTCTCTTGTCTGAATATCCAAAACTTGTTTCTATTCCAAGAGATCATGGTAGATATATGTGTTTCCATTAATGACAGCATATACACATTCATATATTTCTCACTTTCCAACAATCTCCCCCTTTGGCATTGATGGCAACACTTAGTGAAAAATGACTAAGTCTCCAAAGCCAAACAAAAACTATACTCCCCCTAAGTACATACCACTTATTACTTCCTATACATATGCACATATCATATATCAATTTTCACCTTATCACTCCCCCTTTGACATCAATGACAAATGATGAGGTGCCCAAAACTTCTATGTTCATGACAAAATTTGGTTGATTATAATCATACAGGGCAAAGGATATCTTCAAATGTTACCTTTAGAGTCTAAAACTCTATATCCCATGACTTCCTCAAAGTCTCAACTACCTGGATTTCATTGCACAGTGCATAGGTTTTCTTTCTCAGCTTCATGTAGATCATTAGGAGCAAAAGCTAAATAAGATTTATTTGCTTCCTCCAACACTTCCAAACTATTATGCAATATCTCTATTTTGGGGTGAGAAAGATTATTAACTTTGAGAATCTGTTTTGCACCCTTCCTTTCTCAGTCTAGAACAAGTTGATCCTATCTACAAGTTTGGATACTTCCTTGTCTATCTCTTTTATGGCCTTGTTTGAGGAAGTTAAATCACTTGCTATCTTACCTAAACTTTCCTCTACTTCCTTTATTAACTTATCTAATTCAATTACATATTTAGCTGAATGAACATACTTAAGGTACATAATTTTACCTTGATTTATGCAGATTTTGGTGTTAGATATATGACCCTCAAGTATCTTCTTATCCTCTACAATTGATCTACATATCTCATTAAGTATTTTCACCTTGTATTCCCTTTCTTCTTTTTTAGTTGCGACCATCTCCAAGGTACTAAAATAAGAGTCAAAATCATCCAAATCTCTATCCAAATTGTTTGCATTGTCATTTCCTTGAAAGATCATAGAGAGAGGTATAAGTTTATTCACTGTGTCTATGACTCTTCCCAACACCTTAGCCTTTTTCTTAGTTCTCTACTTGCACCTTTCCTTTTCCTTAGCAAAGGTCATCAGTGACAATTGCATGAGGTCATTCTTATCCATTTCATCTAGTTTAGTCACTACAGGTTTCTTCCCACTTCCACTTGCCAACAATAGTTTTTTGGGACGTGAAAGAGCAATATTCTCAAGGAATTTTATCTGATCCTCTGCCTTATCCTCCTCTACAATATTAGTTAATTCAACCTTAACTTCATTTAGTTATGTTTCCTTTCCCTTAGTACCATCCTTTACTACCTTCGCGACCTTATCAGTTACCTTGTTCTACTCCTCAATCTAGCCTGCGACCTTCTCAACAAATTCCAAGGCCTCAAGAGTGGTCTTCTTAAAGGGGTCCTCTTACAGGGTTGCATCCAAGGTAATACCAACTTCTTCGATGAAGAAGTCAGGTTGGTTCACAACACTAAAGAATTGATCATTTCTTTCATCTTCGTTACTCTACTCCTCTACAACTCCAACATACTTTAATGACTCCCTAATCCTAATGTCCTTAGGCTTTACTGCTATAGGGGTTGTCTTTGATGGTTCTAGTCCTTCAGTAAGCAATACCTTGTCTATTTCTTTTTGATTTTATTTGCTTATCTCATCATACTTCCTTGCCATGATTTTGATGAGTTTGTTCTTTGTTCTCAACAAGAGCTTGACCTTCTTCAATAGACTATCTATCTCTTTATAAGAGATAATAGGGTACATATGTTCTATAGCTTAAATATGAATCTTTTCATCCTATAATAAGGCTCTCTTCTTCATTTCTTCCAATCTGTCAGTCAGATCCTTAGGGATACTACCTTCTAGTTCAATTAAGTTTTTATTGAAGACCAAGATGTGATTAATCATAATGTCCTCAATCTTAGGCATTTCCTTCTCCTCATATCTATCATAGTAATTAGGAAGTTGGTTAATCTTCCCCTACTCTACTATTCTTTTCTCTAACTAACTTATGTCAGTTTTCCACAAGTATATTTCGGGTGATTTCTCAACCTCTTTGTGAGATGGGTCAATAGCCTTCTTTGTTTCTTCTCCTTTGTCTTCTCTTCTTTCTTTTTTTTCTTTGCAGGAGACTCATCCTCATATGGAGTAGCCAAGGACTTCTTTCTAGTTCCTAGTTCATATGTCATCATTTTTGGCCTATAAGACCTAGTTTTCCTCGTAGGTGTTTCTTCCTCCTTCTTCTCTACCTTGATTGTTGCATACCTCTACAAAGTTCTCCCGGGAGGGGTAGGAGTCTCATCATGCACTGCGATCATTTCCAAAGGTGATTCTAATATAGCCATGGGTTGTGCTGACTGAAGGGTTGCAGGTTTTGTGCTCAAATGTCCAGAAGATATCTCTACAGTCTTCTTCCTCAATTTTGTCATTTGACCCTTAGTAATTACTTCACCCTTTGCAATCTTATCCACTATTTTCTCTACCTTCCTTTTCCTCTCTCCCTTTGTCAACTCTTCTCTCACCTTTATGAACTTCTCTTCAAAGGTGCCCCATCTCTCTTCATTTGGATCCTTTTCAGATGCTAAGATATGTTCAATGTGAGGAACAAGAATTTGAGCATCTACCTCATACCCCATGGGAGTACACCACTGTACTCTAGGTTCTACAACCTCCAATGGGTGCAATCTATCTCTACCATAAAGAAGATAGTGTCCTTATACTTCTCTACTACCTCTTTTAGTATCCTCATCCTCTATTTCATATCTCTTTGAAAACCCTTAAATAAGCCAAACAACTCACTGTCTATATGGTTCTTGTCTTGCATTCTGCTGCTAATTTGTGTAGCAATGGGCTCATCCGCATTCCATGCATGAGGATGCATGCTTGGAAATCTATGAATTATGTGGAAGAAAAGGTGCAGTACCAGGAACCCAAACCTGAATGCATTATCTTTGTCATGATTAATTCTCCTCATATTCTCCAACAATTGTAGTCTAAGTACTTCACATATGTCATAATGCTCATTCTTTGTGATCATCTTGTAGGCCATGTGGATAATACCTTCCGACATAGAGTTTATCCTACTGCTATAATGCATCTTTTATCCCAAAATTCTAGTGACCATCCTTACATCCTCTTGTATGATGTCCTCAATTGGAATTACCCTCTTATCCCAATTAGAACCAGTCAAAGTTCTACCTCCTTTACGTTCTTTGCCACAATAGGTATTTTGCCTTCATTTTCAAGCCCTGTCACCACATGGATCGATTCATTGGTAATTTTAACTGGTTTGTCACCAATCCAAAATAATTGGTCATGGGTTCTGGTTAGCACTATCTTAATCCACTTTGGCTCATCAAACTTGTGGAGTTCAGTCATATGTAGAATATTTAAGTGTTGAATCTTCGCAAAGGTAGGTTTTAGAGTTCCATCATCATTCATCATGCTTACTAGCTCACTGTGTATCTCAAAGTCTCCTACAGTCTCCAACTTATAGTGAATATATTACCTAATATTATGTACGTGTAAAAATTCATGTGGGGTTTGTGAAAATGCTCCTTGTGGGTCGTCTTCCATGGATTTAAAGGGATGCTTCTTGAATTTTTATCACGTTCTCTCTTTAACATCAAATATTTGTGGCACATCCATGTTTACTAGCTGTGAGAACTGAAATCTAAATTCACAAATAAACCTAAATACCTCTTTCACCAGATTAGGATTGTCAAACACTTGATCATTGAAATTGACCTAACAACTCCAAGATCTCTTTTTGCTCCTTCAACCTTGCTCGAATGGTGAAAACAAATGACCAAATATTCTCATGTATAGCTCGCAAGATGTTTCTAACACATTTCCCAATGTACTCCAAAATGTTGTTACAATGCAAGTCAACCATGAAACTACTGGCTATCAGTATGAGTCACCTTCCATACCTCGCGAACATAAATCTGACATCAACACACATTCATTCAACTGCACAAAACCTTGCATATTCTCAATCTGCATATCAAGGGCTAAATAATTGATTGGTGAATTCCTCCAATGCTCCCCCCTAAGGCCATACTTGGCCATTTATACTGATGTTGAAAAGTTGGCATCAGGAAAAGATCCAATAGCATCTACTGATTCTCCCTGACCCTTAGATTCACTATGATTATTCTCCTTCCACTCTTTTCCATTGTCCTTGCTTTCTTCTTTTACAAAAAGCGATTAAACTCATCCATATACTCTGCCAAGCTTTTACCAGTATCACCAATATTTTGCTTGATTTCTATAGATGGTCTTCTGTTGTTAACAGATCTATTATATGCAATAATTTTCTATGTGTCCCTCATTGTTGCACTTAAAATAAGTAGCATGTGGTCTCCTAGGCTGTGACTTGTTTTGATTAACTTGCAACTTACAGTTCCTTGCAATGTGCCCAAAATTGTGCATTTGTAATATGTAATGTTATTGTTCATAGCAGGTCATTTAACATAACCTTGTTTCTTCCATCTTTCATTTGGTTTCCTACATTCATTTCTTCTATGTCCATATGCCCAACAATTAAAGCAATACCCATAAAAATATTTAGGAACACTCTTGCCTTTCTAATCCTTCTTCATGTGACCAAATTTGTTGCATTCAAAACATTTGCCTTTGAAGGGTTTGATTTTCTCTTTAGGTTCTTCACCCTAATTTGGTGCTTTCTCTTCTTTGTCTTTTGATTTCTCCTCCTGAGATTTGGAACATTCAACTTCATCGAAGCCAACTCTTGTCTTATAACATTTAGGTTTTTATCTTTCTAGTTGTTCATCAATTTTGTGACTAATCGCATGAAGTTTTTCAATATGGTTCCTTGCCTCCACAAGCTCTTCCTTAATGATGATATTGTACTTCTCCAATTCTTGATACCTGGTTTTGACATCATCGATTTCTAGTTGTATTCTTCCCATCTGTACATTTGCACTCTTCAAGGCCTCTTCAAGTCTTCTCTTTTCATCTTTCTCTTATTAAATTTCCTTGGATATCTGCAAAGTAGTAATTTCATATTCATGTTTCAATGCCTCCTTTTTCTTCTTAATCTATTCAATCATATTTGATGAATCATTTCCAGGTTCCTCCTGTATCTTTTCCACAATTTCTTGCCCTTTTTTCAAGTTTCTCCTTAAGCCTCTGATGTAATCTTCAACTCTTCTTAGTTTGAACTTTAATTCCACATTATCAGTATTAGCCTTGTCCAAGTCCTCAAGTGCTACCTTAAAATTTTCTTTCAAACTACTTGAATCCATCAGGATCTCCCTTAAGTTGTTAGAATTTCTTTCCAAGGGCCTCAAGCTCTAATACCAATTGTAAGGATCCAGAAACATTGAGAAGGGGGATGAATCAATGTTGGAACACTTTTAGCAATTCAAAACCATTTAATACCTAACCATGCACTAACTAAAGTAATGAAAGCATACACATAAAGTAAATAGCTCATAACACCATGATTTATTTTCAAGGAAACCCTGGCCAAGGGAAAACCTTAGTGGGGATGGTACCCACATGCACTAAGAGTATAATATCCTTATTAGGAGACCTTGCCCTATTGGGAGAAGAATATTACATTTAGTACATGTCCCTGTTAGTGGATAAACCCTATTAGGGGTGATACAATGGAGCTCATTTCTCTTACAAGGACTCACTATTCAGTATTACAAAAGATTTTACAACAACAAAAAGTGAACTATAACAACATCTGTTATGCCAAAGTAGTTCCAATTGAAGCTCATAACAATAATAATAGAATCTCCACTTAATCAGTCATCATACATCAACACTGCATCTTACATCAACGTGTCTCCAAACTTGGCCCATAATGAAATAAACAACACATGACCATTTGTCCATCAAGATCGGTGAGACCTATCATAAACCATGATTTAGATCAATAAAATAACTTACTTTATATATCCAGACATTGCATCCATTGATATGCCCTATTTTCACTGTTTCTTGTACTCACATGTTTTCGCCAACTTGTAACTCTTTCCGGTCATAACCAAAATTCAAGCGACTATAGCAAAAACCATAATACATCCCATATATCCTATATCCAAGCTTGCATGCCATCACAATTAGTATTTTGTGCTCACTAACAAAAATAACTTGATTGTTCATTGCGAAGTGACTCTATACTTAGGCATTTTCTCTTGTCTGAATATCCAAAACTCGTTTCCATTCCAAGCGACCATGATAGAGATATGTGTTTTCAACAATGACAACATATACACATTCATATACTGCTCACTTTCCAACACTTCTATAGTAAACGTAGCTCCTTCACAATTTTGAAAATAAATTTATAAGTGATTCCATATGCAATATACCTCACCACTAGATCGACAAGTGTGTTTATCAATAGGGTGTGCTAATCTTTGTCGATGCCAATCAACTCCTACACGTATTTAGATTTTATACTCTTTTTTTGTGGAAGGTCTCCAACATTTCACAACCTAGTGATATCCTCAATTACCTCTTTTGTTACTGCATAGAGTTTATCCAACATTAGATATCCTTCCTTAAACTGACTCGAAAAAAAATAGAATAGACTCCTCATCATTGAACCAGGGAAACTCTCCCAAATATCCAAACCTAGGATACAAATTCTCTGCAACGCTTCTATAGATAACCCAACTTCCATTTGTCTAATTTTGTTATGATCAAATTCCTCCAATTTTGTCTCCTTCAACATTCTTGATACGACAAGACTAGTATTGTGAACAACCAATTGGGATTCCATATTCGAATTTAAACAATTTTACCAAAGCCTCATAGGTTCTGCTAAAACCTTGATTGTTTCTTCTTGCAACCATGACAAATGATTTGAAAATTTTACCTTTATAACCTCAACTTCTCATAATTAAATTTTCTCATCGAGAATTAATCTCGTTGACATGACCAATTCGTACAGTGCACATTAATCAATTGAAACAAATACAATCATTAATTTACCATCCAACATACTAGAGACAAGCCACTTGCAATTGGTATCACACAGAGTAGGGAAAGTGACTGATCCAACATTTTTAATACTCCCCTTGAGCCAAATTATTTAGCTTAGTTACTGGAAGACCTAGTATCAGGATCTGGTACCATAGAGTTCTCTTCACCAACATATTTCTTCTTCCATACCATAACTACCTTCTGAGATTCATCTGAAACTTGACATTCTTATCATTTTCAGACTTTACTGGAGGACCACTAGATTTGCATGTGTTAGCATAATAACCAATCTGACCACATTTGAAACAATTGACATTCCTCTATCTTGATGATCTCATTGTATGAACTCTAGATCTGCATTGATTATTCTTGTGACCGTAATTGTGACACACATAGCAATTTCCATGAAAGATATTGTTCATTCCATTTCTCTTAACTAGATTAGATACTTTACTTCTACATTAATTCCCGTTATTACCAAACTTACAATAAGTAAACCATTGAACATTTTGTTCATTTCTCATCTTGCATTCAACAACCTTATGACCAAAATTCTTGCATATGAAATAGTAATCGTTAAAAGATAAATACCTTTGAGAATTCAGTTGCCTGGTCGGAGGTCTTCTTGAAGTTGTTCCTTGATTCTTGACCTTTCTTGCTACTTCAGACTTACTTCCTTGTGTCTTTCTTTGAATTTCCAGATATGATCTCTTAGCTTTGAGATACATGCATTTGCTTCCTTAAGATTTTCCTTTAACTCTTCATTCTTTGCTTCAGTGTACTTAATGTCACTCATCATGATTTGGCAATCCTCATCATAATAGTTTTCTCCTTCCATATGTTCAAACATCCTAGATATCCCTCAAGCAGTCAATCTCTATCTACAAGGGATCAAGCTCTGATACCAATTGTTGAACATGATGAATAATTAAGAGGGGGGGGGGGGGGGGGGGTGAATCAATTATTCCAAAAAGCTTTCTAATTTTTTTACTGATCCAGTATACACAAACCATTCAAATAATTAAGACAGCTAAAAGCATGAAAGAATAAGAACAATGGACACCATAACACTAGATATAACATGGAAACCCAAGATGGGAAAAACCACAGAGAAACTAATTCTCGTGAAATGAATACCAATTAAGGTGATTTTACAAGGGGCTCACTACTATTTCTCAGTGTTGTTTGGCTAACTGTTGATTGAGCTAACTACTCTTATAAAAAAAGATATTACAAAAAGATGTCTTACAGACAAAACTGAACTAATCAAATTGCATCTGACCATGCATGAAACAGTTCCATCTAGTAGCACAGTAATCACCATCGGCAACATATCTAGAATACATATCTTCTACCAAAACACTCATCCACTCTTCTACAAATTTGTATGTAAGTATCTTCTGATATCCCAGTGACTCTTCGCACATTCAACTTCTACTTACATACATCACCGCCAAGTATTTTCTCACACACCACCTTTTTCTTTCTCTCTTGCTTATATCATCGGATACAAAATGGTTTCCTTATTACATATACATCCGATAAGGTAAATACATTTATCGGCTTAGCCACAAAACATGTCAACTACATCACAAAAAGACATTACAATTGTAATTCAACACACTGCCACCAAACCTAAATATAGGTCATACATATGAAGTCTTTATACCATGTTACCACACGACCTAAGAATAGGTCACACATGAAATAAATACGTTTTATAGCACAATTACTAAAAGATGAATAAGTTCTAGAATCGAAGAAATGCCACAACTAAGTCCATGACTTGATTATTGTAACTTCTAAACCAACCAATGGATAGAACTAGATAAAACTTGTCCAGAACATGGTACAACTATTATACCAAAAACATATGATGAACTGCATGAATATCCAAGTAGCAAGAATACTAGGAAGAACTTTGAAAACTCAGTAGCCAACAAACATCATCCAAAACTTCATGCTTCTGTGATCGTCAAAATAAATAGATGTACCAAAAATATATGATTTAACAATAGGAATAAGGAAATCCATCACCATAACCCAAAAACCACTTAGAGTGAATCTATTCAGCAAAGAACCAAAACACAAATATCCAACCGAAAACCAATAGACATCCAACCGATACAAGCATTGACAGGTATAAGAGTTTTGACATCAATGAAAATACTGCCAGCATCTTCTGAGTATGTTCAACAAATAGGGGGAGAGAAACTTACCTGTTAGTATGAAACCGCAAATATTGGAATATTGATTTCTTCATCTTCCTCATCTTAGATGTTCCCTAGATTGATCTTCCTATTTCTTTTTACCCGAGTTCTCTTTACCTTCTTCTCAAGTAGAGGCGACAGAGTATTTTCCACTCCAAGATCTTCACTATCTTTTTTTTAATGTTTTCTTTTGTGGCTCCTATGCAGCGGCTATTTGTTGACACCATAAACTTGGGTCCATGGGGCGAATTGGCTAAACACTAAACTAAAATGTCAGTCATATAAAGGCAAATATGAAAAAAAAACATAGTGTCCCCCTTGGTAAGATATACGTTTTAGTTTGCTGTTTAGACGTTGCCGCTTGGGGGACCACAAGCTTCTTTTTTTATGAAGTTTATTTCTCCTTAGCACGTGTAGTCCAGTGCTCGAGAATGATCCTTACTTTAGGCGAGAAATCGCTGTTAGAATTTCTTTGGGGTGCTTCTGATGGATGTGATTCATCCCAATGATCACTGAATAGAGTATCACCGTCCAGGCCACCAGGTTCAGTAGTGGTGTCGTCTATCTCTTGTCGGTAAACCCAAAAAACTGTGATTCTCTCAGCCGACCAGTTGTCATCTATGAAGGGATTCTTGAAATTCTTGGGGACTTTATTTCTTAGGTCTACCTCAAAAATCTTCAGATAAAATGTGGACAAGGTCGGTGGAGCTTGAGCAAGAAGTGAAGTCAAGTCGACCAAGATTTCTTCTTTATTTAGGGTCAAGTTGCATTGCTGCTCTGGATAAGGTTGCGGATCATGCATGAAAGGGATCTAAAAAGCTGCAGCGAAACATCCATTAGGGTCGTAACGCCATTTGTCACAAATGAGGCACATGGACAAATTTGCTAACTTTGTGGTGAGGGTTTGTTCAGCTCTTTTCCTCTGAATGAGATGCCATCATATGTATGTGTGCTAATGAGGATTTTCGTCTTCTTCCTTCCAAACCTAAAGGAAGTATCTACAACTAATAGTTGACAGAATCCTCCAAGACCAAGACTCCACTCATTACAATTCAAGGTAATCGAAGGGGTTCCCTTGAAAATCTGTGCCAGTCGTAGCAGAGGAGCAAGGACTTCATGATCTCTATTTGTTGGCCCGTGAATCTTGGCATTGATTTTCCTGCTAGGGCTCTCAAACAAGGGACTAGAAACAACTCTGTAAACTCATAGTAATCATGGGTAGAAGATAACAAACGGGTCAATATAGTTACTAGGTTTCTCTTCCCCTTCACCTACTACATTTAGGTCCATGAATCTTTGTAGAAAGCGTGGATTTTGAAATAGATGAGGTGGACTAAGAGGGAAGGGTTGAAAAATTTACTTGTGATATTATATCCATCAAGTTGTTGCTATTTCTCCTTGGCAATATTCTTTGCAAAGTCATATCAATATATGACAATATTTCATTTCATGTAAAGTGTGAATGCTAATGATAAGGATGGGCATTCAAATCATGATCCCTCCCACAAATGAAAGATAACATAGAAAAGACATCTTGTAGATCATGCTTGAAGGACTTCATAGAAATAGGAAATTCAGGCCTGGTTTTGTCCTCCTTGTCTCGACTTAGCTCAATATTGTAGAATTTGAGCACTTCTTTTCTCCCTATCCAGAAACCTTCAAATTCTTTTTGGCTAAACTTAGGAAGGAAGGGGTCATAGGAAATGCATAACATTTCACGTGCCATAGAAGCATTGACCTCCAAATTCATCTTGGTTCCAATAAGTTTTCCCGTCCATGTGTCAAAATGTTCAACACTTGCATGAACTAGCTCTACCTAGGGCACCAGAAATTGCGACAAACCTAAGAACCAAAGGTATCGCCCTAGATTGTTTGAAGTCTTTCCTTTAGTGGGGCTCTTTATTCTTTGCAGAGCTCCCTCCCTTGGATTCTTTAGATTCTCCTATAACTTTGGGTCAAAAATATCATTGACCTAGTCCTGAACCATGGAAGCATCTCTAAAAGCAACCTTCTCCATGAGCTTGGTTTGCTCCAATGTAAACTACCTATTGTGGAAACATGGGCCAACTAGGAAACCTTAGCCAAAAGTCAGAGATAGAAAAGATAAACCTTGTTAGACTCAAAATATAGAGGAGACATGAGCCTACACAGGTACGAAAATAATAGAGGGTGGCATTGCCAAGAGAGTAGTTTCCACTATAGGAAACTATCACAATGAATTTTGGGTGAGACCATCAAGGAAGACCAAAAAGGGAACACAACCATGACAGATGCATAGAGAAAGAAAGGTGTCACACATCAAAATAGAGAACATTTCTTTGAGGAAGAAGAGGAAAAACATAAGGCAATGTGCCAACTCAACACGTGGATACCTTTCAATGAGGAGAAAAATTGTGAGGCGACAACAAGGGGGCCTTCCACAAAAGAACATGCCACATAACACAAGGAAAAAGAAAATAAGTAGAAGCCAAAATATGAATTTAAAGCTCGCACAACTTATTCACAGTAGAAAGGTCTACAAAGCCCATTCCCTTTTTATTTCAAATTTTCATGAAAATTCCCTTTTGTCATTTCTCACTAGCAAGATAACTCACACGTGGCTATTTTGAATTATGTATTTCAAATTCTAGATTTTTTCCCAAAAACTATTTACAAGATATTTATTCCAAACAATATTTTTTTAGAAAAATACCAACATTACCTATTCAAATAGAATAAGACAATTCTTTTTAAATGACTTACACATATAATTTTACTAAATTCAATAAGGCGTAAAGCCCAATCTTTTAAATTCAATACATTTTTTAATATTCAAATATTATAAATACATAATTCTAAATCCACAAAGCAATTAAGAAGCTAACTTCACATTTTAGCATGTATGTTATTTGCAAATATTTTAAATATTTTAAAATAGACATTATGGACACCAACAAAAAGTCAACAAAAGTTAAACATTAAAATGAACACGTGTAAAGAGAACACACACTTCATGAGTTTATTCACAACACATGGATCTAGAATAGATACTAATTCAAATCATGGTTTCACAAATATACAAAAGATATTTCTCCCGACTCAGATTGAGGGAGACAAGAAGGTTTACACAACATTGAAAATTCACCTACTTCAAATGTCTTTAATTAACCATTTTTTAAGTGAAACTTGTGTTTATATGCTCAATAAAACATCATTCATACCTTCTCCCTACAAGATAGTCAAAGCACAACATATACATCTATGATATTTAATACAAATAAAATAATATCAATAAGCTACATCAACTAAAAATTCTAATTAAATCATTTGATTCAAACAACAAATGCAAAGGTCAATAATCACTATGTTGAACTAGATAATATAATCAAGTCACATGTAACAATATAGTGAAAAGAGGTCAATAACTATTATGTTAAACTAGATAATAACAATATAGTGAGAAAAATGAAGTAACATTAAAATAGTTTAGACATATACAAATCTACATAGATGATCTATAATCTTGATGACAATCTAAAGGAACATTATCTGTAAATATGAAAATAGCACCATTTATTCTAAAATGAGTCTAAGCCTATAAAATTATGATATATACATCTTATAATACATAAATGGATGATAGATGTCAATAGAAAAATCTCATTGAGAAAGTACATTGATAACAATCCTGAAACATCTAAATTAATATGTACACTATAAGAACAACCATAAACAAGTAGTCATACAAGAAACATACACTTCAAAAATTACAATAACAATCCCCAAATACCTATATCATGAATTCCACTATGATAATAACATGTTTTTTTTCCTCAACATACTTAAAATTTTGAACCTTTACTTCTCCATTTATAAATTGACATTGTCCATGCACATTTTAAGTTCATTTTTATTCAAGGTAATTCCTACCCACCTTGGATCCCTATTAAATGGTGCCAAATCAAATATGGAAAAATCAGGAGGTACCTTTCGGGCTTGGAGTTTCTTTTATCGACATGTGGACCTGGTTCTTAAGAAAATTCTAGAGGAAAAGTCGGGAGTATTGGAAGGCAAGTTTGTGTCATTACCTAGTAAAATCCAACTTGTCAACAAAGTGTTCATTGCCACACATGTTTAATGTTGCTTGTACTTCCTTCTAAGTCCAACTCTAGTTGATAAACTAAGTTTATCAATTACTTCCTTTCGATTAAATGGAATGGTAGTAAAGGTATGCTTAGTGCCTCTTAGCAATAGCATATCCAACCAAAAGATAAAGGTGCTTTAAGTATCATGGACTATGGTACACATGACAAATATATTTATCCTCTTGTTGTATGGTAATGAATCATGGAAAATCCTTGTGCCACACTACATTGCTACCGCCACAGCCCATGGTCAGCGAGACCTCAGACACATGAACAAATTACTCTCAACTCAGAACATCGAGCTCTTTGTTTCACCTCCTCTCAACATGTTGAAGAGTTGGCCCCAGAAATAACCAAGATACTAGAATCGAGTTGTTTTGCGCTAAGGACGGGCTTAAGTTTCTCACCTCTTTAATATGGTGGAACAAAGTTGTTCAATGGAATGTTCTTCCCAAACTATATTTGTACATAATTTGGAAAGTAAAAGACTTAGAAAAAAAAGGAATTAAACAGTTTAGTTCCCACTCTTCCATGGAACAGTGGCCCTTGTTTAAAACCTTCGTTCAATTTGGCTACTTTTGACGAGTCATTAATGAGTTCATGATTTTGGTGGAGGACCCCCTTCTCACCAAGATGTCCACCATGGTCCCTTGAAAGTTTTGCAAAATATTGGAGGTGACCATATGATAGACATCTGGACCATATCTCACTTAAATGTGCTTATTGGCCTCTCAATCCAATACTAACCTTAGAAAAAAGAAACAAATGGAAACGTAAGTTAAAAAACTCCAAGTGGTGCTCCCTGTGTGCTGAATTGTGAAAATCCAAGGCTGACTCCATGTCACAAGTGATCACATGGGAACTGTTAAAGATAAGCTACCCTGTAGGCAAATGTATCTTCTTCATCAAAATTGTTTTGTCTAGTTGTGCTATTTGCTACTATCCTAAAATCATGAAGTATTTTGGCTCTGCAGATTTTTCAAACATATATGATGGTATGTCATAATGATTTTCCTGCTTTCTTTGGTCAAAAACTTTCCCGGAAACAGGTTGTCCTTGCTTTACATAAATTTTACAAGATTCTTTCTGAATCCTTTTGACAGTTGATTATGTAACAGATTGAAATCAGATTGAATTTCCGCTTTCGCTGAAGTTTGTACTCCTGGAATGCTCATTCAAAAGCTTTCTCTGACATGTTATAAAGGTCTAACCTGTACAGATTTCCACAAGATTCTATTAATTTAGTATGCTGAACTGGGGCAGCATATGACTCAACTCCAACAGTAAATGAAAAAACTGGACAATGATCAAAGAATATTACCAAGAAACCTGTACAGATTAATGAATCTGTTGGTCAGCTTTCGGATGTGGATAAGAAGCTCAAGGAACAAAAAAGTTTAATTAATTACGAAAACCTCTGTTCTTCAAGGTCGTCCATGGTGAGATATAGGGTATGTCCTTCAAATTGATGGTCAATTATGATACTCCCATCGTTGAGGGGTAACCTTTATTGTTTTCTGTTATGTTCTGCTTCTGTACATGTAATTGTGTTGTTCCCATGTGAGAGGGCCCTGACAATATATATTGGCTCAGTAATCTTGTGCTCAGTTGCTAAGTTGTTTCCAGTTGCAAGGCTTAGCCACTAAGTGCTGCAATACTCTTTATTGTGTATGATTTCTTTTCGACCCTGGTCAATATAAATAAATGCATTGCAAGGAGGGAATGTGGATGTAACACAGCAATGAATGGGGAGACAATATATATGAAAACATACATGGAACACAAGTACAGAACGTAAAAGTCAAAAGCAAAAATATATTGTATGGAGCACTAATTGCATTTCAATTCTTTTACAAATGTATTCTTTGTTTCTTACATGCCACAGGTAAACCAATTTTTTCAATTCAAATGTATCAGAAATTTAATCCTTGGCAACAGGAGGAAATAGTGTTCCCTTCATATTTTCAAGAGGAATAACCCCGAGATTTTTAGTGTAGGGGATGGAAAAAGGAAGGCCCAGCTCCAAAAGTGTTGTTCATAGTCTGAGTAGTATCTTGTAGCATTCCTTGAAGAAATTCTGTAAACTGAATTATAATCAGGATTAATGATACGCTTGAATGTGACACTACTTACATCTCATGATTGAGGAAAATAATTTTTGACTAAAAGTAGCAGAAAATGGGCATGCCCGTTGACAATTATTCAAACTGATTTTTGCAACACAAAATGGTCACGACTCACCTGCCCAATCTGCTCACCACATCTTATAATCTCTTCCCTGCTCCCCAGATCTTCATAGTCCCTAAAATATAATTAAAAAGTGTGCAGCGCCAGATCAGAATTATGAACTGTAGTACAAAAGGACAAGTTAAAAAAAACAGAGGAATTCAATCCAACAAACCTGATTCTGCATTGCAGCTGTTGATTAGTGACCTCGAGGTTACCACATCTTGCCTGAGACATTTAAGTTTTCAGATAAATGTCCTCATTCTCATATAACTAGGATATTACTATAGACACATCTAAACTTTGATGCAATGCATATGTTCTTGAATGAAAGAAATAATTTCAAGGAAATCAAATGATCAGGTCACGAAATATAACTTGTCAGTAACCATGTCTAGACTGTATATTATTAACTAATGTAATGCAATTTAGTATTCTAAAGCTAGTAAGCACCTTTATCTTAAAAGCACTTGAGAACTAGAAAAGACAGTACGCAAAATACATGTATCTTTTAAAATAAACAGAAAAATTGCTGGACTCCAAGAATTTGAACCAGATTAATATCAAATAACCGAAGCACACTTAAGCCAAAATTATAAGCAATGTACTACGAGAGTCTCTGGTTAGAACAATGCCTCCAAAACAGTACCAAAACCAGGTACGGTGAACTGTTGGATAAAAGATCTAAGCTACATTGACCTGTGCATTGTCTTCATGGCAGAGAAGAAAACGAAATTACCTCAAGATCAAACATTTGATAGGATAGGGATGCAAGTTCGTTTTTCAAACCACGAACTTCATTTTGAAGAGTATTATTTTGGCTCGTCAAAACTGCTACCAATTTACAGCAAGCTGAGTGCCTGCCTTGAATGTCTATTGTAGCCTGAGCCTCTGAATTATTTTCCTTGATAGTCAATATAGGATATAATTCAAATTTGCAGTCAAATAATAACGAAAAGATTTGCGGAAGACGACATGGTGGGGGGAGGGTGGGAGAGAGAAGTGGTTAGCATACCTTGAGAATTGTTTATTTCCACCTCCTCTGCATAAATTTCAGGGGCATTAATGCTTGAGCTCTTCTCAGGCACTAATTTTATATTTTCATCAGTGTTCAAATCCATTAGTATTTGCGGTTTAATATGTTCATCGTTGCATATTGTAAGGAGAGAAGGGCTGTCCGGGTGAAAGAATTGTGTATTTGGCACAAATTCCTGTGAAGTGCTTTTACGAGGGGTTCGGGGATCTCCTGCACCATCGTCTTCAACATTATGGGGATTAATCCGAGTCTCTTCCACAATGCCGGTTAATAAATTGTCTGAAAGTGTGCAGACAAAGGCATTGGGATTTATTTCAGATTCGCCTGTAAGCGTGGAAGCAGGAGCTTGGTCGAATACTTGATTGATTATGATCTCCTCTTCGGATTGCAAATTTTCCTCCATAGCAGATGACTCGACCTTTTCTGGATTTTCACTTTTGCTCTGTTCATACTCATGCTGGATAGCTTCCCTATCTCTTTCCACTGCTTTCTGCAATTGCTGTAACCAAAATAATGAATTGTCAAGCTAAATTTGCATTAGATTGTTGAGATTATGTTCCTTCTCTTACGTTTTCAGAACATACATCCGAACATTTCCAGACGTAAACAGCCTATATGTAGTTTGCCATTTGGAGCTTTGGATGTCCCAAACAACTTGCCCGTTGATTAAGCTTTACCATCGACATCACTATTTTCAATCCTTTTTGTTTCATTTTCATCTCTGACAAAAATTGGGGATAGCCGTGTTTTAAAACATCATCATATTTTTCCTAATTTACAGATCCAAGAATTTCAAAATTTCACAGATAAATAAATGACTGATCTTAAATCCCTGTCTAGGAACAATAGGCATCCATATTCTGCATAATTATCTGGAGATAACCTCGTCGCAGAAACGGCAGAGACATTTTCCCCCGATTTTATTTCATTATTTTTGCTAAAATTACTGAATTGGTGGAATTGAAGGATAATCATCTTACCGGCGACGAAGCATTTTCGGCATCTTTGTTCTCTTCTCCAGCTTGTGGAGCTTCCTCAGTATCGGGGACATCGCTTGCCTCGATCACATTATTATCTTGAAGCGAAAACAAAATTGCTGTTTATGTCAGAAACTATACTGTACATTTCTGAAAAGTTAGTAGATGAAGAGATTACCAGGCGAAGAAACGTTTTGGCGGAGAGGAGCAGAGCGCTTCCGTTTAGAGGAAGGGGTGCCGCTGCCATTGCCGTGCTTTCTTCTGCCCATTCTTTATTACTGTAATTCACTCGGAACAACTCTGAAAAAGGTAACAATTCATAGAAAATGCTTCTCTCCCCCGAAGGCAACAAAACACACAATAAATGAGTAAAAAATTGAACTCCCGCCTAATCAGGCAATTGGTATAGAATGTGAAAATTGTATTCACCAATGTGAAATTTGTGTCTCACTTTTAGCAATGATTGAGTTAAAAGTGTTCCAGTTGAATTAATAACCATGATGGTATATTGTTTGATTAATTCAAATCATTTTGGGACATGATTATATTAGGTTTGATTTCTTTGGGTGATTTTGATGGACAACACATTTTTATTATGTGGAGGTGTAGCTACAATGGCGGGTAGTCTATATTGAGTTATCTATGTTCACAAAAACTCAACATTAAATAATCGCAAACAAATTTTAATCAGAGTAGTTCACTTCAATGGTTTGAGAAAATCAATGAGAATAACTGGTAACGTTCAACAATGATTGTGACAAATGTAGGATAGTAGACCACAAATATTGGAATTTTAACATTTATGTTATAAATTAGAGTGTACTACTACATGTTTGTTATAAATTGCACGAGATGTGGCAAACATGAATTTATAAACTGTAGTAAATTTATGAAACACATCGATGTGGATAAAACGTGTTGCTTGTGTGATGAATATCTCCTGTAAATATATGCAATGTGTCATAAGGTAATAGCCAAAAAATCTGAAGTTGTTACTAGAAATATTGAAAACCATTAAACAAATTTGAATATATATCTTGACTCCTAATGTCCAAAATGTTATTCGCACACCACTACCTACTATATATATATATATATATATATATATATATATATATATATATATATATATATATATATATATATATATATATATATATATATATATCGAGAGAGAGAGAGAGAGGCTATACGCAACATAGGTAAAACCTGCTTTTTTTTCAAAGAAAGTAAAAAATGATTGTTTCTTTTTGACAAATTGGTTTTTGCTTTCTATTTTTGTAAATGCTAGGCTTATCAATTTCATAAATTTTGTGATTTTTAAATGTATGTTGTCATTAAACTGATATGTATATGCGTAAGCATGAAAAGAGATTAAACATTACATTACGAAAGCAAAGACCATTGTAACATACAAAAACTATCTTAACTCCAAAATGTATAAATACAAGAAGATTGGCAACAATAATCATTTCAACAAAACACCAAAATTTTCTTTTGTATCTAATAAATGAATTAGATCAGGGTTTAAAATGAAAAGCAGTCATGCCCATTGCAGATTGTAATATTTAATATTTAAAAATTATATTAACTTTATCTTAAGCTTGCAATATTTAATATTTATTTGAAATTTTATGTTTACATGCAGATAAAATATTTCTTTGGATATCAAATTGAGAAACAACCACTCTATCTATCAAGTTAGTAATGGATTCACGCTTGAATTATTTTTCTATAAAATTTATACACAGTTATTTTTATGTTTACAGTGTTACAGTAAATAAATCTGCTTATTATATGATCCAACATTTTTTTATGAACTTGATATTGTTTTAAAATAAATTCATTGTTAAATACCATTTCCAGCCACATACTATCCAACATTTTTTGCCTACTTGTTACCGTTTGTAAATAAATACATTTTTTGTCAGTGATGTATCAACTACTAAATTATTAAAGCACTTCATTTTTTACTTGTGTGGTATTTGTTAATGATATATTTGATAAGAAGAATATAATTACATAATAGTAGATAAAATTATAGACTAAAACTTTTTTTTTTACAAATACACGAGTTGTTTCTATAATTAATCCTATAAAATAATATCCAACATTTTTTCGCCTACTTGCTACTATTTGTTTTCAAAATTTTCAAATATGATATCATTTTAAAATTTAGACTCTTATCTACATTTCACTGTTATAAAATAAAGTATCCATGAGTAATTTTAATTGATCTTCTTTTTAATCATATTTTGAACTATTGTATGAGTAATTGTTTGCTTCCATATTGTTGACTTCAAGTTTTTTTTTTCAATATCAGCTATGGTTTAGCCAAAATGAAATTTTCAATCAGAGGAGCAAAGAAGACTATATATAAGAGAATATCAAAGAGACTATCGTAGATAATATTGTTGACAAAAAATATAACAAATGACATATGCTTAGATAGAAGAACAAAGAAGAAGACGTAATGAAGTTGATAGAGAACGATATACCAAAAGAAGGGAAAATCTAATTGTACAACATATGGAAGTTGAAAATAGAGAGGAAACAAGTGTGCAGATAAATTTACATCAAAGGACAACTAATCAAACCTCTAATTCTCAAGCACAAGAAAGAAAAGAGGTTAATTCTCAACCAAGAGAGAGAACCAATCCTCACTCAAATGGAAATATTCAGTTGAAAGGTGAGAATGAAAATTCAATCTCAATAGATCGTGTTCCAGAAACACCACAACATGGGAATCCATCACATATGAATGCATATGTTGAAGATGGTGTAAATAATATAACAAACCCTAATGGTTCACTTGAGTCTTATTTTAAAAGATTCCAAATGTAATTTAGAATTCAACTAGATAGGTCTAGAACCCCAAAGATGTGTTACATGTATGTCAAGAATCTTATATTGGAATCAAAGTATCTTGAAGCTCTGAAGGTCCTATATGCAATAGATGCCAACAAGAGAGATGAATTCATAGGTTTTCATCTTTAAATAATATGGATCCTAGACCACAACTGGAGGATCTTTCAAAATTGACACAGATAGAGGAAATGTTGATTGCACGTGTAAGATCGATATTGCAAGTGACACATGCACCAGGTGGTCACTATAAATATAAAGGGCATAAAATAACTTTTCCTTAAAATGTACAACAAATCTCAAAATTTTTGCCACACACAATACATAATTTGTCTATAATTATTGTGAGAAGAAAGAATCAATGTGGCACAAATTACAATTTCATCGTCAATAGGGATCGTGTCTAAAAAACACTTAAATGCAAAATATAGCATGACAATTTTTACTCAGATGTTATAATTGATGAAAATGCTCTCAATGACCTAACAAGAAATAGTGACGAAAATATTTTCAGTAGATTAAACACAGTGCAAATGGAATTTGATTCAGATACCAATGAAATCACATATGTTGGTCCTATTTTGGAGACTGGAGGTAATACAATAGACCACACTACAACAATGACTTCTAGACCACCAAATGCCCAAAGAGAAATGAAATTAATTTAATTATGGGTTAATAACACCAAGTCAACTCCAACAACGTTGATTGATTAGCTTGGTATTGGTGCTTCTCCTATCAATGAGTATGTAACATCAGGATTACTAGACATGGCATTTCCAACATTATTTCATGATGATAGATGTGATTGGTTAGAACCACGAATGAGACATGTGCATCTGCATGAATTTGTGAAGCATATGTTGCGATATAGGGATCATAGGTTTGGTAAACATCCATAGTTCAGATATTTTATGATGAACAAGATAATGTGACACCATGCACAAAATTCATCTGTTGTGTTTGTGAAAATAAATATCCAAGACATGCCCATCACTATCAATGAGTTACGTGAACATATAGAAGTGATGTCACTATCTCATCTAGCTGATATGTTAATGCAGTTTGAAATGACATTAAGAGGAAAACGGTCATACTAGACTAAATGTCATGCGAAATTGATAGACATGCTTCACCAAATTGGCACTCCAACAATAATTTTCACCTTAAGTGTAGCAAATATGCATTGGCCTAATCTTCATGCTCTGATGCAAGGAATATGTCCAAACAATGCATGAAAAGCTCAAAATTGGCAAAAACAAAATGTAATCAACTATCCTCATATAGTTGCATAGTACATGCACTTAAGACATACAATATTCAAAAAATAAATTCTAGAAAATGGAATGGATGTCAAAGATTTTTGGTGTAGGTATGAGTGGCAACATAGGGGTTCTCCACATGTGTATGAATTTTTATGGATCAATGGTGCACCCAATATGGACAATATTGATTGGTCAAATGAGGAGGAATGAAGAACCACTGAGCAATGTTTTTATCACACTATTCATGCATGGAACCGTAGAGAAGATCCACATCCTATGAGTGAGCCACCTCCAAAGCCACTTTATCTACCTGCACTTTGAATATGTAACATTACATTATTATATATACAAGATGTATACATAGAGACATTAATATCCATAAAGTTGTGAGTAGAAAGAACATCATTCCTATCTTTACAAAGAGTGAAAATAATCTCCATCTTGAAAGCATGCCAAATCTAGAAAAATCTAGAAGGCATTCTGGGTGAGTCACCTAGCCAAACCATGTGCCAAGAAAAAAGAATTGGTCAAAAAGGCTTAAAGAAATAATGAATCTAGATCCAATATTATTGAGCTCGAAGACAAAACCAAAAAATATGCATGAAAGTCTTTGGGAGGCCACAGAAAGGGCACCTAGGATTAGGGACTCCCAAGTGTCAAAGCCTGGCAGCCAGAGGAAAGCCTTAAAAAAGAAAACACTAGGCAAAATGAGCAATTTTGGGCTTTATGATAGTAGACCAAATAGTAAGAAATCAAAGTCGCCAAGTCATCTGAGAAGAAGACAAATTACATCTTTGATTCAAAGTGTCAATCATTGGAAGATGGGGCACCAACCAAACATAATCCATACTAGGTTTGTAGTTAGTGAGAGGAGTCCAAGGATACCACTTCTAATCCTTCCACCAGGGCTTGACAGAAAGAATGCCAATATTATGCAACAAATAAGGAGGTAAGGTCGAGATCAAAAGGTCAAATTTTTTTTTATCTGGGTGAGAAATCCTGAACTGCACCTAAAGATATTCCCAAGAGCAGAGACTCATGGTGGCATGAGAAAAAAGATCCTTGGAAGTTTTGATGCCACATTTGTGAAAATGCAGAGCATGCAAACCCTAGATCTTAGCAAGAGGAAGCCCTTGCTAATGAAAAAGAGGTGACCACTAGATGTTGTGTTCATTAAAAGAGAGACCATCTCGAAAACCATTTCCAACCCACCATGTAACCAAGGTTTAACTACTTCCTAGGCTCTTTAGATGCTTTTGACAACAAAAGTGCCCTGGCTATGAACTGGGTCTGATATAATAAGAAGGGTTTTAAAACCAATCCCCTTATAGGCCAGTCTGTTTATAGGAAAGCCTGAAGAGATGCAATACCTCAACATGACCTTCCAAGCTTCATCCCCAGATAAAGCTCTAATCACCCATTTGGCACATAAATGAATACCTTGCTTCTGAGCGGAAAGAAGGCCAAGATCACCAGAAGCTTTGGGAAGGAAACAATACTCCCAGGAAACCTTGTGGAAGCCATGAGAGTCAACTCTAGAGGCCCACAAAAAGTCACATAGAATCTTTTATAGCTTCATATAATAAGATTTAGAGGGCACCCAACAAGAAGAGTAATACACATGGGTAGTAGCTAACATTTTAGAAAAAATCTAGAACTTACCAGCCAGAGATAAAGGCTTAGTAATCCAGTAGTCTAGCTTCTTTTCAATTATGATCAAAACAACATTTCATGGATCCACAGGTGAAGCTTGAAAATAAAAGGGGATGCCCAGAAATCTAGAAAGCTCGCCATGTTGAATCCATTTCTAGTCGAACTGGGACATCTAGGGAGGTGTCGAAAGAATGAATTATCTGTAACATTGAGTCTTGTGCCATTAAATGGAAGAACCATAGGCTAAACAAAAGGTATCAAGGTAGTGAAGAGCCACCTTGACATTATCTTCATCCTCAATGAGAGTGAGAAAAGAATCATCAATGAAATGGCCATTGACAAGTTGAGCAATTGACTTAGGCAGGGAGATTCCTTTGACAAGACCAGTGGAAGTGGTGTTGGTGAGCAGATAACCAAACCCTTCAGCTGCAAGAACATATAGAGAAGGAGCTAAAGGGAAACCTTGGAGAATGGATCTAAAGAGACCAAAGGCTTCAAACTATTAGTCATTGATAGTGATGCAAGTAGAGGCATCTCCAAAAAGCATTTGAATAGACTATATAAATCTGGGGCTGAAACCCAGAGCTTGAAGCATAGCCAAAATAAAAGGTCACTCAATTCAATCATACGCTTTAGAAAAATCAATTTTGAGGAAGAGGGATCTATGATTCAATCTTTGAGCATGTTCCATGCCTTTTCAAACAACAATAATGTTGTCAAGAATAAACTTGGACTTGGTGAAGCCAGTTTGTTCTAGTATGACAATCAAAGGCAAGATGTGACAAATTCTTAAAGCAAGCACTTTGGCTATGATCTTGTAAGAGACATTAAGCAGAATGATTGGCCACCAGTTTCAAATATCCTCTAGGTCTCCTGCCTTGGGTATGAACTTAATGTTTCCCTGATTGATAATAACCCCTAAAGAACGAGAGTGAAAGGTTTCCAATATAGTCTATGTAAGTCTGGGCCAATGTCATCCCAAAGAGCCTTATAAAACTCACAAGGGAAACCATCACACCCAAGGGCCTTGTCATATGCCATAGAATAAACAAATTCTTTAAGATCATCAAGCGTAAGAAGCTGATCACAAAAATACTATTTGTTGGGTGAAAGATGGTGAGGAACAACAACCATACAATCTAAAAGCGCTTGGTCTCTCACCAAAGAAAATCCCTATGCAGTGAACACCTTCTTATAGTGTCAAACAAAAGCTTGTAGCATACCAAGAAGCTCTATAAGTAAATGATGACCTTATTTAATTATTTTTTATCCTAGTAGCAGTATGGCAAGATCTAAGAGCCAAGAAAAATCTTTTGAGGCTTGATCTCCAATCTTTAACTAGTGAAGTTGAGCCTTGATCTGATCACCTTTAGTAGAATAATTGTCTACAATTTGTTTCTGGTACCGAATATGAGAAAGCTAGATTTGCATATTTGTGTTGAAAGGATCAAGAATCAAAGCTTTAGAGGCAGTACAAAGATCTTTAATGGTAGCCTCATAAGATCTCTAGTGATATCATGCAAGTTGCCTATCATAAATGTGTAGGAACTTGGGAGTGTGGGTGATGGCATCATTCCACCACTTAATCTAGCCAATAGGCTGATGTGGCCTTGGTTGTAAATTCCACATTTGGTGAATGTGGGCCAGAGTAGGATTGTGACTCAATAGAGGTGTGTTAAGGTAGAATTGCGTTGTGGGATGCCATGCCTTAGCTGCCTACAATTCAATGCCAAAGGCAATGGGAAAGTGATTTGACAAAGTCACATCAATAAGAGAAATGACATGTAAATCTTTTTTGTCAAAAAAATTTAAAAAATATTGCGTTGAAATCATGGCATGATCAAGCATTTTAAAAATCATGTTAGAACCAGCCCTAAAATTAGACCAAGTATGCCAAATACCACCAGCATGGTGGCAGCCTGTGTTGGGATAAAAAAGACCCAATTTATTACGCATGTAAAATCAGGCTTCTCTTTCTTGGGTGAAAAGGCAAAATCCCATCTTTGTCAGAAGCCACCTCAACCATAGTGAAATCCCCACATAGGAGCCAGGTTGTGGGTGGTAGAGAATCAACAAGCCATCTCCATAACTATGATCTTTCAACAACGTCATTGGGAGCATAAACATTAACAATCCCAAAAGAATGATTCTCAATAGACAAAACAACCCATACAACTCTCTCCATCGGTTCAGAACCACGATTAACAAGAAAAGAATGCCAACAAGGGGAAATGAGAGTAGTGACTCCACCTCGACCATCTTCATGTTGAGAAGAAAGAACAAGGTCGTCAAGCCAAATAACATGACAAGAAACCTGAAGCATAAAACTAGTAATTTTCACCTCCTGGAGACACAATATATCTCGACCAACAACCCGTTAATGAACATCTCTCACAGAATACCTTCTATGCAAGTTTGTGAGACCCTGCACATTCCATGGGATGTAATTCATGAGAAAACATCTTGCATTTCATCCACATCCCCTAGAGAGGAGAAACTATTATGCAAGAACTCAAAATGAGGAGACTCATCAGAGATGAGATGTCACTTTTATGAAAACTCCCCTTCTTCACTCTCAGCACGCCCAATAGGGCTGCGAGAATGATGCAGAGCCGGTGAAGAAGAAATGGTTGAAGACACTTGTGGAGTGTGAACCAAAGGTGTTCGAGAGGCATTAGTAATTTATTTAATCCCCCGTTGATTAGGGATTGAAACAAGTGAGGGAAATAGGGCCTTGTCTGGAAGCCCAACAGATGGAGAGGCACCAAAACCACCTTGTAGTTTGGAAGTTAGTGTGTGTTTACCATTGTGACCCATAATAGTCCATTCATCCTTCTTTAACTCCTTTTTCAGACCCGCTTGAGGATTGGACCCTGAATCCTTAGGAGGAAATTTGAGTCTGGGAACTGCCAAGGGGAAGTCCTTAATCTTCTGCTCTGTCGACTAGCACTAATAACAGGTGTTTGGAAAATTCAAATAAAGTACCATCTAGGTGAAGGTATTACCACCTCCTTGAATCTCAAGGGTTTCTTTAAGATCCTGTGAGAGATCAACTTCAACATGTAAACCCTTTTTTGAGGGCTAGCATTAAAAAAATGGTCATGTTCAAGACATACCACTTAGCCAAGCTTTTGTGCAATGGTTTGAATGAAAGGCCAAGAAGGCAAGGGAAGGCCAGGGAACTCAACCCACACAGGCACCCTAAGCTTCTTGTCATCGGAGACTGTGAAGTCTCAAGACCATCGCTGAAAAACCAAAAGGGAAGACCTAACAATCCATGGCCCATGAGTGAAGACAACTTCCACATGGGCATGGTTGGAGAACTGAAACAGAAAAACCCTTTGGTGAGGTTTTGAATGTCATCAAGACAAACCCCATGAGGAGTCCAGGCTTTGGGAACCCAGTCTTTGAACATGCTTTCTAGAGGGGTTCTTCCCACAAAATAATCCATCAAAGTGTGTTGCTCTAGCCAAGCACATGCATTATCAAAATCCTGAACAAGAAGTACTACATCAGGAGATGTCATACCTCGTGAAACACCTTCGGTATGAACATGTGCTCGGTCTCTTGGTCAGAGGCACCATGAGCATCTATCACCACTCCAGCATCAACAACAACTATTGAGCTAAAGGTGGTCAAAGCCATTAAATATCAAGGCTAGTCTTGCAGTAAATGCAATATATGAAAGGACAATGAAAAAACCTAGAATAGCGAAGCGCAACACTAAACCTTAGCAGAGCTAAAATCCATCACCTCTTTGATTCTATATTTAAGTTTTACTAATTTAGAAAAAATATTCTTTTTGGTGAAAACAATCAAAAAGTATTATTTTGAGAGTAAATTGTATTCTAGAAAAAATTATATATAATTCAGCTTTAAATTAAAAAACAAAAAACAAAAAAGCTAAAATAGCTTGGTGGAAAAGTACAGAGGTGAAATAAATTCACCAATAATATTTTGGAAAAGAAATTGTTATTTTGTTATTAAAATATATATAATTATTAAAGGCAGTAGCTATCCTCCCGAAGGAATGCACCACTAATGAATTTATTTTTTTCTCAAATCTGCAAAAATGCAGAGTTTTTTTTCAAAATTTGTTGATTGTTTTCGATCTAGAATGAGCAGATGAAGAAGAACAGACCCTGAAATTTTTGAAAAAATCCACTGTGTTTTCAAATTTTCTAAAATGGTATGGCGGTGCATTCCTTTGGGAGGATAGCCGCATCCATTATTAAATGTGGGTCGGCTATAATAAGCACATCCCATTCCTTTAAGAAACGCATGGAAGGGAGTGAGAGGTGGGGCATGTAAACTGTAACTCCCTCCCCTTTATAACATATGTTAATTTTTTATTTTAAAAGGAAGGGGGTTGGGGCACGTAAACCCCACCCCATATAACATGTTTTTATTTTTTAAAAAGGGCTTTTATAAATTCGTTTACAAATTAAGTTTATATAATTTAAAAATTAATTTATTTTGAATTAAGATGATTTAATTAAGGATTTAATGTGTTTGTTTATTAAATTTAAAATTAGCTTATTTAAAATTAGTTTAAAACTATTTTTAATTTAATTTAAAGTTAGATTTAAATCTAAATGGTTTTATATTTAACTTAAATTTATGATTAGAATGAAATTAATTTACAAGTGGGTTAATTTATAATTTAATAAAGTTAAATTATAAATAATTTAATTAATATTTTAGAATATAATTAATTGTAATTAATTTATATTTTAATATTAAATATTTTATATGTTGATTTAAGTTAGACAATATTTAACTTAATTAATTTTCTAATTAATTATAATTAGTTTAAATTATAATTAAATGTTATTTGATGGATTTATATGTGGATGTACTTCTAAGTATTGGAGTTTTGTTAGTGATTGCTTATTAGTCATGGGCAGAGTATTGTCCTAGGTGGAAATATTGTCTTTTGAAACTTGAAGTATTTTGTGGGTTATACTTGTTATTCTTTGAGTTTAAGTTATGGAAAGTTCATAACCTCTTTATATCATGATTGGTTCATGTGTTGTTTTGAGTGCATTTGTGATGTGATGTCTCATGTCCTCTAAGACCTTGATCGGTATTTTATTTAACCATAAGAGGTGGCATACCATTGTTGTGTTGAGTTTTGATTTGTTAACTTGGTCACCTTGATCCTTCTATTGTAGTCGTTCTATGATATGAAAGATGATATTGTGGATTTATGTTTTACTCCATGTTTGGAGAGATATGTTATTGGTGCTTTTGATGATCATGTGATCTTATGCTATGAGAAGCATGTGGATATGGTATTTGATTCATTGAGATGTCTAGTATGAGATGGACAGTTTGGATCCTTGTATAGGATGATATTTTATTTGTTATGCTCCAACACTTGTCTTTGATGACATTCATGGTTTATTGATTTATGAAAAGTCTTTTATGGTTTTGGTTTTTCTTTCTCTTTGGTTCTTTTGTTGGGAGCATTCAAGCCAGTTATCTAGGAGCACAAAAGGGAATTGGCTTACTTTGGAGGCACCAGAGCCCTAAAGTGGTTGCTTGGGTATCCTTTGTAAGTTGACCCAATAAGTGATAACTTAATAAATTTATTGAGAGAAAATATTAATAAGATAAATATTCCTCACCCATGCCTTGAGTGCTAGTACAGGCTAAGATGGGAGTGGGAGAAGATTCTTGATTGAGTTCTTGCATAGTTAGTTACCTTGTTTGTATGAGAGGTTTACTGATACTACATAGAGTCACTAGGGGGCCGGGGTCTAGAGAGACTACCAGGGTAACCCTAGAGTTGACTTATGTGATGATGCTTCCCTATATGTGTCCTAGGCTCCTATGTTGCATTTGGTACACCTAATTTATGTCTTGATCATTTATTCTTGATAACCTTATAACTATTACTACCATTTTTATCCAGTGTACCTTGACATTAGTGTTTCTTTTTAAAAATGTTTCCTTGAGTGAGGTGTATTTTTATCTCCTCAACATGGTGGGAGTGAACCTTTAGATTCCATGTGGTCGGGTGGTAGTGATTCTTATTACCATTAAGATCCGACGTTCATGACTTTGTGCTTGGATAATTCTTGATGTTGCTTCTATCTTCTTGTTCTTTGCTTGGAGATTTTATTATTATCATCATGAGATGTATATCTTGTATTCTATTTTGTGTATTGGTTAGTGGCATTGAATGCAGGGATGTACATATGTATTTGTATTGTATTATTGTTATTCCTGCACCATGTGTAGTGGAAGTTGTATGATTATGTATGCCATGATGTATCAATTGTACTCTATATATTGTATCTAAATGATTACATTGATGTAATGAATGTATCTTATTATTTAGATGTAATGAATATGTTAGCGTACTTTATGATTTGTATTCTTTTTTTGTTATGGTTAAGTAAAGGATTAGGAATACTTCAATTTGGGTTTTAAAATGAACCTAAGATATATCATGTGATTATGTGTTGGATTGTACTTAGTAGATTAGTTAACTTATATGTAATTCTACATCATGGACCCCTTGAGACTTGTAATATGTAAATGATTTACATTTATAAGTATGTATTATCTTATGTTGTATTGCTTCCACATTGTTATCATTATTATGTGTAAACTCTTTAAAAAAAAATTATTTTGTAAACTTAGTAACATGTTTTAGGTTAATTTATCATGGGTTCCTTGGCGAGGCCTTACATTGACACCTTTCCAATTTTTCCACAAGGGATATCTATGATACAAATACCAACTGATCCATTCTTTAAAGTTAGTCGCGTCTAGGATTCAATAATCTTAGATGAGAAATGCCATCATATGTCCCATCCCCAAGAAAATCTTCTCTAATGAGCCCTAGTCAAGGTTTATTCCTATTATGCCCAAGCATCGAATCATTTCAAGAAACCACCATGCATATCCAAGTTCATACCCCATGTCAAGAGGGTTATCCAAAGTATAAAGAAAAAAGTCCTAAAATTGGTCAAAATCAAGATACTAAGAATGTCCAAACCCATCCAATCTTTGACCAAGATCCCATATTTCCAGAATATCATGATGATTTCCTTATCCATTTGTCTCTTATCCAACATGATCTCCTCCCATCCCAAGAGAAAATCATTCCTTTGAGTCCCATTCATAATCCACATCCTAAGAAAGACCATGATGTACCTTATACTTCATCCAATGATCCTCTTCCATGTCAAGATCAAAGTAATCCTCCATATCCACCACAACATCTCATCAACCCTACATCCTCATTTCATAATCTTCCCTATCCTTCACAAGATCCCATCGTCCCTCCATCTCCATGTCATAATCCTCTCCATCCACCACAAGATCCCATCATCCCTCCATCTCCATGTCATAATCCTCCCTATCCAACACAAGATCCCATCGTCCCTCCATATCCATGTTATAATCTTTCATATCTACCTCAAGATCATGTCAACCATATCCAATTTCATAATGAGCCTATTATATATCAACTTGGTTCATCCACTTTCATTTATTTTGGTCTACTTTGTCTCCCTACTATTCCATATGTGCCTCCTCCACCTCAAAATAGACTCACATCTTGTTTCAAAAATAATTAGTATCCCATTGCCAAGACAATTTTTTAGAACATCCATTATCAAGGAAAGGGGTTAGGCTCTAATGAAAAAGGTATATTAGAACCCATTGATATCAAAGAAAACCCATATTATCAAGGTTTGGGCTATATAGCTCACCATCAAGATGTTGATATCCCCTCTACATCCAATATTCCTCCATATAAACCCAAGCATAAGCCTTCCCCCTCATCCATTTCATCCATCTTAGGTCCATATATTCCTCCATCCACTAGCTCACAATCCACTTACCATTTCCCACATGCAAGTTAGAAAAGACACACATATTTGAGAGCCACATACCCATCTAAAAGGCCTCCATACAATTCCTATCCACCCTATAATACCACTCCCCTTCCAACTAGTTTGGATTCCAAGCATAAAGTCCATAAGTCAATAAATCCACATGTGATCAAGGATCAACATGTCCTATCCAGTTGACATGTAAAAAAAAAGAAAGATATGATTAAAAAAATGCCTTAAAAGGCCACAAAGGTCAATCAAGAAAAAAGAAAATTCCAAAGCTATATGGGTTCTTAAATATCTTGTGTAAGAAATGCATTCCAAGGACCCAAAAAATAATGAAAAATTAAAAACCACGTGGATTCCCAAGAATCTCCTCGAAGCATAATATCCCAAAGAAAAACCAAAATTGGCATCCAAGCTTGCTATCCCAAAGGCTCTCATCAATCCTCCACATAGATGGCTTCCATCTTCCAAACCTATTTTATGTCCCTATGTCCCAAAATCCACTACCTTATATACTCCATCACCTCCTTCATCCATTTTGTGTCCTTGTATCCTAAAATCCATGTCCACTCCTCCATCTAAATCCCAAAATCCATTTTCCTTCCATCACTTCAACACCCCTCATGTTGTGTTCCAGCATTGATCTTGCCAACATTTCCATCCACCCACACACAAGTATTCCAATGCCTCATCTATTATTGAACACCTACTTTCCATCCTTCCATCCCCCTTATCCAATCCTTTGCATAAACCCTTACCCTAGTCCATTTTATCACTCATTACATCCCTATTCGCCATCACCCTATCAACATCTATGAGTATACTTTGAATAGCCATTGTTCATTATAGCACATCCTTCAGGAGTATTATCTAAAGATCAAGATGCTTGAGTCCTTCCTTTATGTCATTTCATGTGTCCATTGTTTTCCAAAAACTAAAAAATTACAAAAAATTAAAAAAGAAAAAAAAATATTTCCATGATGAAAATTTGACAAATAGGTGTCTTGTGTGAAAAAAAGAAAGAAATCAAGATAAATAATTTGTCCTATGGTGAAAACCACTTCTTATGGTGCTTTGGGCAAGTACCATGATGAGAACCTGGCAAATAAGCATCATGTGTAATCCATTACCCTCTACACTTAGGGGCAAATTTCATTCATGCAATCCTACCTACCACATCTTTCATGATCTTTCATTCATCCATATCTATTTTTTCCATATTTGATCTTGACAAGGCTTCATGCACACTATCTGCTTTACTTTAATACACACCCTTCAATACATATCCTTTGTCTTATCCATCCCTTACTTCCGTCATCCATTATCATATTTCATATTGCATATCCTAAATCCATTTCTTGGTCTTAATCAAAATTAAGGACATAAAAAATGAAAAACATATTTTTAGAAATATCTTGACATGTTAATTCTCATAAACCACATGTCCTTCAATGTGTCATGGAATTGCCTACATAGCCACATATTCAGTCCCTTAGCTTGGATAAACATGTTATCCCATTATGAGATAGTCCTTGCATCCAAATCAATTTTGATTCTATAATAATCTACTTCCATCAATGTCATCACATCAAATCATTCATCCATCCATAATGTTCCATACCTTTCTAGACACTAGGGCAAATAAATACAATCATGTTTGAGAATAAATCTTAACATATGTCATTCACCTTATTCAGTGATTTAAAATGTCCTGAAAAAATTAATAAAAAATAGAAAATGTCTGAATTTTTTTTTTAAATATAAAAAAAGTACTTTATAACAACAACAACAAATTTTTTTGTCAAAGACAAACAAAAAAATTTTAAAACTGAGAAAATCTGCAATAAATCTCCTTTTTACATAAACCAATTATTTTGCATAAAAAAATAGGCATTGAACGACATCATGCACCAAGTCTGAACTTCAATGAAACCAAGTCAAAATAGTCAAACTAACCAACATGTCCTCAATCAAACTCACCAAATTATCTTATCTATCAACCAGGCCCCACTTAAAGTCTTTTGACAAAAATCATGTCATCTTAGACAAGGGAAGGAACACTCAAAACTAGACAGGTTAGTCTTATACGTGGCACCTTATTCTTGAAACTAGACAACATTGAAACAAAATGCCAAAATTCAATATCCAAACTACTGCAAAAACACAGACACATAATCAATATGGCTATAACTTCTTGAGTCAATTTGGTCTTATTATGTCTTGGTTTTGCAAGTCATGTTTTTATGCATCTCTGAGATATCCACAAGTGATTAGAGATGTCGAGATGGTTCATGACTTATTTTTATTTGGCTACTATCTATGGGATATTTTCCATGAAGTCTTAAAAGAACAATATGTGTGTATGTGATAAAAGTCTTCACATCCATATAAAATATCCAATTACAAAATTGCAATGGATACTTTGGTTATGATATGTTGCACATACCTCAACTATGAATGTTCTACCTAGATTGATTGGCCCACATTCCTTGTCTGTAAATAAGTAATTGTTAAAATGCAAGAGGATAATCATACATATATCATTCATATCTTGATAGGATGGTATCCATTTTTTCTATAATAAAGTGGCTCAATGATGAAATAAAATTTCTCAAATCAGTTGGAATTTGTAAGAATTTGCCTAAGGAAAAGAATAGATGCCAAGATCTAGAAGCTCAAGAGATAGTAGAAACAAGAGAGACAAGACAATATGATCAAATGAAGAATTCAATAATGATCAAATGATGATGGATAATTGATCACATACAATGTAGAAATGCCTCAATATATAGGCAATGCATGATAGAAGTTATGCAAGTGATAAGCTATCAACTAGACATGGTAGAATCACATGTCCACCAAAGGTGGATCATTATCCATTGTACATGAAAGTATGAGAAACATGTGCAACAATGAGAGGATGATAATGTGATAAGAGCACTAAAGGTGGATCTCACACACAAAGAGGTATGTGATGACAACTATCACACTTAAAGTGGAGATTCTCCTAACCATGTGCTAAAAATAAATACAAACTCCTAGGTGTCTCAAAGATAACTATTTATGCAAATGCATTATCCTAAGTAAACTTAAGTAAAGTGTAATTAGTAAATACTTAATTACACCAACACCCCCCATTAAGTGCAACTTAGGGGAATGCACTTAAGCTCACAATGCAAGATGGGTCCCGACTACGAGGCCATATTAGGTACCCATGTACAATATGCAAGAGCAATAGATAATGCAATCTCTCATAAAGCGGAGAAAGAGGGAAAATCTCATGGGAAAAACCCTCCCCCAAAAAGAGAGATGAATACAAGATGCATGCATGGATGGAGTAATCAAGACCCCCCAATTATGACATACATCATGCATATACAATAAAAAATCCCCCCAAAGGAAAGAAACAAGGAGACATGATATCCCCCCCCATGATGAGTAATCTCCTCCAAGGATGGTAAGTGCTTGAAGACAAAACATAGTCCAATGCCTACAAACAACATTTCTCCCCTTAGGAAGAAGATACACCAAGTATAGATGTAAGAAGGCTTCCCATTGTGGATAGGAAGTATGAAGGGGAATCCAAATGAAGTATGATGTCTCTAAAGTATGCTCATGTGTTTCTGTGTCCTTGGTTAATGAAGATGCCATGAACCAATTTGGAGAAAGCCCAGTAGAAGAAGGTGACAAACAAGGAACCAATGATAACTAATCCATGTAAGAATTTGGATCAAACTCCAAAGACAAAGATGCATCCTCAAATGAAGTAGGAAGAGAAGAAAGAAAGCCCCCCCTCAATGTAGAATGTACACCCATGATAGATGCACCTGGATCAATGTAGAAACTGCACCAAGAAAACTAAATGATGTTCCTCCCCTTAGGAAGAAACAAGTCCATAGGTGGATCAATGAATCCTCCCCAATCTCTAGGAAGAATACTCAAAATGTATGATGTCTCAAGAAACTGAATAGGAATCTCGAACACATGAGTATGGTCAACCTTAACTAGGCAATGTGACATCTCAAGTGAAGTTTGAGACTCATGAAAACCAATCTCCAAAGACTTAAATGCATTCTCTGAAGTTAAAGAGACGTCCTCCAAATTTTGTTTCAAAGGATCCATAATCACGTCAATCTCAAAAGAAGGATCAAGTGGAGAATGAAGATGAGGGTCAGCATGCTCCCTCACAACAACTGAAGAAGGATCATCCTCAACAAAGAGAAGATGAATGTCATCATTGAAGTCTCACAAATCTAAAATGTAGGACTCCACAAACAAACTTGCAATGTCTGTCAAGTAGGCATCCCATGGAACTATAACTGGAAGACAAGGAATATCTTATTGCATTGAATCACCTAAACCCATGGCTATGTCAATTCAAGCATCATCAGGAGAAACACTAGATGTGATATCAATAGGAGGAGAAGGAGTTGCAACTGGAGGTTTTGGACATTTTGGAAGTGAAGGAATATGTGGATCTCCATACATTTCCCAAAGAATAGTCTAAAGATCAGGAATATTTTCTGTCTCATCTTCATAGTCATTAAGGGAATCCATAACATCCATATCCATATTCAAATAGATAACCTTAACAACTTCTGAGTAAGAGTCACAATTGTAAGGACTTTTAGGTCTATACTCATACAAATAGGACAATAGGTTATGCTCACTAAGATGAGAAAGAACCAATTCACTCCATTTCTTATAGTTTCCTCTTGTCAACTTAATTAAACCATCCATGATATACTTCTCACATGAAACAATGAGACCAAAAAATCAATGCACCCCCAAAATGCAATGAGCCAAAGAATCCCCCCAAAATAGATGATTTTGGCACTTTATATATAGTGCATGTACAATTGCCACTTGCTAAAATAAACCAAAGTGGACTTATGATTTTGATAATTACAACAAAAAATATGAAGCTATAGTAGACTCAAAAAAATAAGACACAAGATCTCTCAAGGATCTAACAAATTACAAGTGCTAAAAATAGGCCAAAATAGACCAAATTCTAAAAGTACTATGTCTACTTAGAATTTTTCCAAATTGATACTAGATCTGGAAAGTAGACAAAAAATCATGAACTTTAAAAAAAAATAGCACTTGAAAATGTGTCCATATGAGCCCAAATGAAGCCTCTAAAGTTGTAAAAATTGGCATTTTCAATTTTCAGAAAACATCAGAAAAAAAGATTAGAAATCACCTGCACCATTGTTTAGATCATGAAATTCTATCCCAAAACAAAAAAAATTGCTAGAACAAAGGACTCTGGATGACTGAGATATCGTTGTTTGAAAATCGCCTATGAAATTATTTTTTCTGAATCGCCACCGCCGAACCTTGAAAATTCAAATGGCTCTAGATTTGGCTTCAGATGTCCGATTTGGATGAAAGAAAACTTGATTTAGGGGTATTTGGACCTCCTCAATGTGATGCCAACCTCTGATTTTCACCAGCAAGCTCCAATTTTGACCTGCAATAAAAATCTCTCCAAATAGGCTATACAATGAAACTCCTATGGCTCTGATACCATGTAAGAATTTGCCTAAGGCAAAGAATAGATGCCAAGATCTAGAAGCTCAAGAGATAGCATAAACAAGAGAGACAAGACAATATGATCAAATGAAGAATTCAATAATGATCAAATGATGATGGATAATTGATTACATACAATGTAGAAATGCCTCAATATATAGGCAATGCATGATAGAAGTTATGCAAGTGATAAGCTATCAACTAGACATGGTAGAATCACATGTCCACCAAAGGTGGATCATCTTCCATTTTACATGAAAGTATGAGAAACATGTGCAAAAATGAGAGGATGATAATGTGATAATAGCACTAAAGGTAGATCTCACACACAAAGAGGTATGTGATGACAACTATCACACCTAAAGTGGAGATTCCCCTAACCATGTGCTAAAAAGAAATGCAAACTCCTAGGTGTCTCAAAGAAAACTAATTATGAAAATGCATTATCCTAAGTAAACTTAAGTAAAGTGTAATTAGTAAATACTTAATTACACCAACACAATTCAAATATGGTTAATAGAATTTAAGGTTTCAATCAGGATTCGTCCTCATTCTCTCCTCTCCTAACATTCTATAAGTTAATTCTAACATTCAATTTGTCAGTCAATTAATCTATCTGTCAAAATTTTCAAATCAATTTTTAAATCAATCAATCATTCCACCATCATTTATCTTATACAAGATTTATCTTTCCTAAAACTAGATATCATCATTTGTCTTATACATGATGTATATTTCCTAAAACCATATGTTGGTCACTTTTCTTATACAGGGTATGTCTTCCCTAAAACTAGACATTGTTGCTAGTCTTATACATGATGGACCATCCTTCCTAAAACCATATGTGATTCTTATCAACAATCTCCATGTACAATGTTGATCAAATAGTCATCATCTACTAACGTTCTTCACTTCTTACTAACTATTCTTCTCTTTCATCATTTAATCTAACATTCACCATCTTCTTCCAAGAGATCATTTGTGCCTTTTTTGCATAAGCAATCTCTCGAGGGGGCATCATTTACCTTGCCATCACATTGTTCTCACCAGGGCATACTTTTTATTATTCTTTGAAACAATGCCAAAATTGCATTGTATCAAAGAGGGGCAAAGCGTAGACACCTAAAAATGTCCCACACCTACAAGCAGCAACTTCACTAACATTCCTCTTAAATTATTAAATAATCTTTAGTATTTAAACAATTTGTGTCTTTCTACTATATTGTAATTTTAAATTCATCATTTTTCTCTAATTTCATAATTAAGTGATTTTAATTAATTACCTAATTATTGAACATCTAAATCAATTATTCATCTATAAAATAATAAAATAATTAGTGTTAAAAAATAATTCCTCATGCCATTATATTTAATTAGATCATTATATTATTTGATTAATATTTCCTTCCTATTATTTCATTTATGTAATAATTAAATCAAACTCCCATCCATAATTAAATAAATGATATTTATTTAATTAAACTAATTATTCCTTTAAAATAAATAAATAAATATTTATTTATATATCTCCACATGTGCAAGTAAATAAAATATTTTATTTTTTAATCATATTTGTCCTCCTAATTCTAACTCATACTAAGTCTCAATTAACTTCTCAATCATGTTACACGATGTGGAAGCAACGGGAGTAGCGGGTGTTAGCTGGCAGGCAACGGTCACCTACAAATCAATCTTTCGGTCACAGAGAAAACAATGGTGCAAGAGCACCCTTTTGAAGGCATCAAGGTCAGTTTTATAAAGGACAATGTCAAAAAAGCTAGCCTTTCAATCATCACAACCAGTTCTGATAGAATGAACATTTTGTCCCTGAAAGGAGGTTTGAAAGAAAGGAGTTTCAAAACCCTCGAACGGTTTTTTCTAGGAATGGAAGGAGAAGGGAGAACTGGAATAGGTTTGGAGATCATGGACCTCGTGGTAATGCACCTTTATACACACGGATTGGTGGTAACTTTGACTTTACAAAGATCAAGCAACGGTTCTACAGGCCAAAAGTGCAACCAAAGGTTTCCCCACAACCTAACAATGATAAGGAGAGCAATATCAAATATGAGGTAATGTCAACTCTCAAGATTGCTAATCCTCAATGGGTAGATGCTGTAGAATACCTCAAAGAAAGGGATTTTTTCTTTTAATGGTTAGGACCCTGCCCCTCGGTGTCCTTAGTAAGAGATTGGTGTAGTCAAGTCTGGGGAAAAAATGTAAAACTGAAAACCCTATCTAATGGTTTTTACATGGGGATGTATGTTGTTAAAGAGGAGAAAGTCTGGATCCTAAACAATGGCCCTTACCTGATAAGTGGGCATGGAATCTACTTGAAAGAATGGGAGGAAAATTTCGATCCTCAGAAAGAGAATCTCAAGGAGTACCCAGTCTGGTTGAACCTTCACAACCTTCCTATGGAATACTGGGATGAAATTACTCTAGAACAAATAGGTAATAAGATAGGATCTTATGTGACAGCTAAAGAAGTGATCAATAAAAAAGATGCTTCTATTCACCCCCAAATCCTTATCAAGATTCAAAACAATGACCCCATTCCAGATTATATCATCCTAGGAACAGAGCATGGGTCTTGGAAACAAATGGTGTAAATTTGGAAAGGAGAGGAATTGGAGAATTCATTTATGACTCCCCAACAAACTTTACAGGCTAAAGGGAAAGGGCTTGAAGAGGATAAACTCCTTGACTAGATTAAACAGGAACTTGTAAGAGGTTGGATGGTTTCTGTCGACCTGATTACAAATCATGAGTGTTTCCAAGATCAAGGACAAGGCAATACTCCTCAATGGAGGAAAGAGTACCATTTAGAAAAGGAAGAAGCGATTCAAGGAGTGGTCTATCTAAATCCCCCGGGGGAAGATAGATTGTCAACATAGGTTGTTAATTATACCCTTCTAGAGGTTTTAGAAGCTCAAAGGATAGACACTCATTCTAAAATGGAATTACCACTTCAAAAGGACCAACATATAACAAATCCACTGGGGGATGCAGAAGTTTTAGCAGCAACATCGAATCTCGGGTTGCTCATGGCTCAGGGAATTTTAGCATGTAATGATCATAGGTGCCCTATTTTGGAAAATAGAACCCTAATGGAGATAGAGAAGGCTTCTTGAACATAGCAAAGAAGCTAGATAAGTTTTTTTTTAACTGGAAACTGGGCAAATGCTCTATGGACCTGTGAAGCTGAGATTTTTCCATTTCAAGGTTCGAATCATTTCCCAATTTTTCTATATATACAAGATGAAAAGACTCCTGAAAGATGCCCCTTCAAGTTTGAGATGATGTGGTTCCAGACAGAGAACTTTGGCAATCTAATTTCAAAATGGTGGGAACAGGCTCTAAAAAGAGCAGGTAACAAAGCTTTTATTTTTTTCAAAAAGTTACAATTTCTAAAAGAGCAACTTAAAATCTAGAATAGAGTAAACTTTAGAAATATTTTTGAAGAAATCCATAGGCTTGAAGATGAACTAAAGCAGTTAAGCCTCAAAGTAATTGAATTGGGTATGCAAGAGTCAGATTTTCATGAGGAAAAGAGATTGAAAAAGGAGTTGGATGGTTGGCTAAGAAAGGAGAAAATATTTTGGAAACAAAAATCAAGGGAGACATGGTTGAAGGCTGGGGATAAAAACACAAATTTTTTTCATAATTCAGTTAAAATTAGAAGGGCAAAGAATAGAGTTTTTAGTATCAAGAATAGTTCTAGAGAGTTGGTTGAGGACAAGGTTATCATTAACAAGGAAGCTGTGGATTTCTTCTCCAAATGTAAATCTCAAGAAGTTATTGATGAGAGAACTTATGAGTCTGTTCTGGAAGTCATTCCCCCTCTTATCTTAGAAGACATGAATAAGTTTTTATTGGCTCCTACTTCTAAATCAGAAGTGAAAAATGCACTTTTTGGGTTGGGTGGTGATAAGGCACCTAGGCCAGATGGTTTTCCTGCTGCTTTTTTTCAAAAATTTGGCCGATTTTTGAAAATGACTTATCGGAGGTGGTTGAGGAATCTAGGAGGGGTGCTTTTATTCTTAAAGATTTCAATTCTACCTTCATTTCTCCTAAGAAGAATGAACATGTAACTTTTGAGGACTTTATGCCCATTTCTTTGTGTAATATGGTTTATAAAGTCATCTCGAAAGTGATAGCTAATAGACTCAAACAGGTTTTAAACAAAATCATTTCTAAAGAACAAAGTGGCTTCTCTCCGGGGAGATCTATTTTTTAGGGCATCATTGTAGCTCATGAAGTTGTGCACTCAATTAGGTTGTCTAGAGATCAAAATATGATGGTTAAATTGGATATTAAACGAGCCTATGATGAAGTTGATCGAATCTTTTTAGTGAAGGTTTTAAATAAGTTTGGGTTTGGGGATCATTGGATCCAATGGATAAAAGGATGTATTGATTCTCCAAGATTCTCTATGTTGGTGAACGGGAGTCCGTAGGGTTTCTTCTTTCAAGAGAAAGGCATTAGACAAGGGGACCCTTTATCACCATTTCTTTTTATCATCATGGTAGAAGTGTTAGGAGGGTTGATTAAGAAGTGTAGGAATAAGGGGGAGTGGTTGGGAATTAAGATCACAAAAGATGTGGAGGCTATGACTCATCTACAATTTGTGGATGATACCTTTTTGGGAGGTGAGGCTTCGGTGCAAGAAGCAAGGATCATGAGGGACACTCTTTTGCTTTATGGTAGAGTGTCTGGATAGTTTATAAACTGGAAAAAGTTAGAGGTTTTTTTCTTCAATACTCCACATTAGTTACAGGTTAGAATCCAAATTTTTTTAGATATGCAACAAGGTAGAATGCCTAGTCGATACTTAGGGGTGTGTGTGTCTGAATGTGGACCTCTAAATTAGGCACAAATGCAACATAGTCATTGCTTAATCATGAGATGGCGAGTATGAACATGAATTGTCCATCTCACAACATCGATTGAATTGACCTATTGCCTCCTATTTGGATGGGGTGTATAATTACTCTCAGAACGAGAGCCAACAACCATAGACCAATCCCACAACAGAGGATTTTCAAAGCTATAATGATATGCAAAGCTGAAATTAAACTAAGATGAGTGCAATTAATCTAGAAATGCTTTGAAAGAGATATGAAATGTAGATTTTTATTTTTAGAGAACTTGAAATAAAGGTGATATTTTTTTTTTTTTTGATCGGTAAATGGTTGAAGCCAATATTTTATTAATATTCAAATAAATTGTACATGTAAATCCCGCTCAATGTAGGCACTGGTAGGAAAGAGCGGGGTCAAGAAAACCTCCAACCATGCCTGGGACTAATAGTCCGTATTCTAATACAGAGATATCGTGGGCATACCCACTACTTGACAGATATAAAGATTAAATTCTAGTTACATTTACAGGAGTAGGTCAATATGACCCGTCATTACTATATCGCTTTATACAAAGTTCTCCATTGTTGTTAATATGGAGATATCTGTTCCTTTTGCAATCTTCCCATATCTCTCAGTCCTGCAAAAACAATCAACATTCTTCCTCCCATGCTTGAGATCAAATATATAAGGAGATTTTTCTAAAGTTAAAGAAAAAGTTATTGAAGGCGCAATCTTACCCTTCGTCTGATTACCTTAATCTGCATAAGGACTGAAAATAATGTCTTGATGGCTATATCAACAATTAGGAACACAATTCTGCAACTACTAAAGTAAACCAGTAATTGATTGGGCATAGATAAGCCCTTATATATGCATAAGATTGGATCCATAATACAGGCAAAATGATACACTAGTCTAAAAATAATAAATGAAACCAATCCTATAATCTAACTTAAAAGAATGCTAAACCCAAAAGCCTAGATAAAAGAGACTATAAGCTATCTACAAAAATGAAAGAACATAAATAAAAAGCAGAGGTAAAAAAAAAGAAACCAGACTGATGAACCAAGCTAAACTAATAGTGAGCCACTCGGGCCATATCATAGACTACCACACCAAAGACTACCAAAAAGAGAAAAAAGATAGAAGCTAGCAATCCAAAGGTAGAGTCCAAGAGGGAACACTGCAAAAATAGAATACTATTATATATAGGAATATCATAAAAGTATCTAAGAAGTCTCACAGTGGCTAGAGTCTATATGGATACATCCCCCTGCTATTTTGAATTCTGACCAATTCAAAACAGCAGGGGGATGTAGACATATAATAACTGGGTTGGAAAAATGAGAAATTCCCAATCTGATATATGAGAGTTTGCAAGGATTTCTGTTGATTGATGAGACGAATAACTAATAATTAAACTGAACAAATATTAAAAGAAATAGAAAAACTCAAAAAGTTTAAGGAGCCAAGCATTGCTTTACTCGACAATCTGGGCTTTGCCGGGTAAAGCAATGTTCGATAGCCAGATTTCTATTCAGCACTCAGGCATACTATTTAGGTAGCTACTATAAAGATCATCACTTTATTTCAAATAATATTCTGACAAGAACAGTTATACCTGAGAATACCCCACATAGTATCTTAGGAGATTAGACATGTTATGTTAATGTAAACTTAATCAATAGATCCACTGTATCCACTGAAGATAAAGGCTATCCAAAATTACCATTAAAGAGTCTATTTAGAACATGACCTACTCCCTTAATCATTTCAGATTAGATTTAGAGCAATATTGCTATCATAATTTGGAATCATTGCAACAAGTTCCTAGAAGAGCAGAGTATCTACATATCTTCCCAGAAATAAAAAGAAATACAATTCAAATGATCTTGTCTATTAATACATATTTGGATAGGCTTGTCTATATAATAAACATGAGGTTTTAGTAGCTAAAAATAAGACAAATTGACCGAATGGTCATAATAAACATCTATGCACAATGTCCAAGCTGTTTATAGTTTATCAGTAGTATCAACATACTAGACTAGTGTCTCTTCATGAGAGTGTTTAATTGGTGTCCTTCTGAACTACTGTACATTTCCATATATTCTCATGTTTAACCATAACCAAAATGCACTCGACCTCCTCAATTTCCTTCTTAGTGCGTTGAGTACATCTAGATACTTCAGGTGCCATGATGTGCAGGTTTGAAGGGAATACTGAGTCAAGGCTTTTCAAAAGTTTGAAGCCCTCCTTATGCCAATAATTGAGTAGCCACAGGGTTTCGAATTCATCTGATAAGATCTCATAATAGGGAAAGTCTAGGTTCCTAGACATTTCTGGCCAGTGGAAATCAAAGCACTCTTCGTCTTTAAAAGTCATCATTGGGATACGATGAGACTGAGGGATTTCATCCAGACTATTGATGTCTATTCACATTGTGATCTTTGGATATGGGATTGTGAGATTATTGTCAACACACTTTACCATATTTTCCAGCCCTCTAAGATGCTCCTCAATGAAAATTTCCCTTGCCACCTGTATTATATCCTCTTTAGACTTGCCAGCGAAAGTCTAATTTCCCTTGTCGACAAAGCAATAAACTGACCAATGATCACTCCATTAGTTCTATAAGTGAATTCATTATCAAAGTATTGATCTCCTAAGGATTTTTTAGTTTCTCTCCTGGTTGAATCAGGCAAAGGATTCAGAACTTGGTTCCATCTTTTGGGAAAAATGTATCCTCAAAAGGCCATCGCTCTATCTCCCTTGGTGTTGAAAGTGATTAGTCTAGATTCCATGCCTTCCTCAAGATAGAAAGATGGATAGAATAGAGGAGTTACTCAAATTGATGAACAGAATAAATGAGGCCTAAATCTTTATCTTGATCAGTATATATGCTAATCCTCCCTGACCACATTCTCTGAGAAGTTCTTGGTGATGCATTATTATCTAATGAGGGTGAGTTATCACCACATTTGTAAAATGATAGCTCTATACTTTAAATGGAGATAATATTTTTGTAAGCCCATCAATAATCCAGTAGGCAATTATAAAAACAAGATGTATATACACCAGGCAGAGAGGAATGTATGCCAAATGATAATCGTAGATAAAATATCTAGTCTTATCCATCATGGGGTAGTCAGAGAATTGTCCTGTCGAGAAGACCTTAGTAGGATTTATAAGGCCCAAATATTAACTGTGTAATATTTTGTGGTTATCGATGAGTAAAATTCTATGATTTAAATCCATCAAAGCATGATTGGACACCTATGATAGCATTAGCATTGAATAGTGAACCTTATTGTGACTGTCCAAGTAAGGATTAGAAATCACCTATATGTAAGATGGGAGTATTAAGCGAAATCTCTTAATCTATTGATATGTAATCATTAATTTACCTGCTACTCAATTGCTGAAACATCAGCCAACATCATTGTAAAACATGGACTACAACCATAATCTAGACATCATAATATGGTAGTTCTTAAAGAAAAATTTCTTGTAGGGAAAAGATGACTTGAGAGCTAAATTCAAAAAAAAAGGGGGGAAAACAAGAGCTGGGGGGGAAAATAGGATTACATGGAGATCCAAAGACTTAGTCTTAAGGAAATATTATCAGTTAGAGTCAATGCACTAAGGTCTAAAGGCACTACCCCTAGATAAAGGTATGAAGAATGCTGAAAAGGTCATATGGCATAAACACCTTAAAACCTAATATTACAATTACAAGGTATAATTGAAGAGACATGTTTGAGTCTAATACTAAAGAGTCTAATGAAAGAGAGGCTTGACCTATGGATAACTAGAGATGTTCTACTAAGAGTTCACCATCTGCTCCCCTATTAGCTAGGAGATTCGCTTCTGAGTTGCCTTCTCTATATATGTGTTTAAGTTCAACTTGGGTGAATTTATCTAGGAGATCTAAAATTTCTTTGAGTTTTGCATTGAGTTTCCAGTTAGGAATTTTCCTTGCTCTGATAGCATTAATAATGATTTGGGAGTCTCCTTCTAATTCAATACTGGTGAGGCCTAGTTGATGACATAGTCTGAGACCTGCTAAAGCTGCCTCACATTCTGCCATATTATTTGTTGAAGGCTTAATGGGTTTGGAAAATTTGGCAATGGGCTCTCCCTTTACATTGTGGATAATCCCTCCTATGCCTGTTGTGCCTGGGTTACCCCTGGAGGCACCATCAAAATTAAGTTTATGCCACCCATCTTTAGGAGGTTTCCATTTACAAGTACTCCTATCTGCCTTAGTTGTACTCCCCCCTTTACCATATAGAGGGGGGATATTTAGATTTGGCCAAATCCTTCTAAGTTCATTGTCACATTGTTTGAATGAATTTTCAAGGTTATGTAAATTATGAAGTCTATTATTAATTATTTCAATAATAGCAACTTCTATTTTGTTAGTAATTGAATTCCATTTAAGTTTTTGATTTGTGAATATCCTTCTATTGCTCTCTTTCCATATTTCCCATACTATAATAGAGGGGGCTATAGTCTAGATATCTTTAATTAGGGCATGATGGAATCAAACCATCATCCTCCTGTGTGTGTCTGAATGTGGACCTCTAAATCAGGCACAAATGCAACATAGTCATTGCTCAATCATGAGATGGCGAGTATGAACATGAATTGTCCATCTCACAACATCGATTGAATCGACCTGTTGCCTCCTATGTGGATGGGGTGTATAATTACTCTCAGAATGAGAGCCAACAACCATAGACCAGTCCCACAATGGAGGATTTTCAAAGCTATAATGATATGCAAAATTGAAATTAAACTAAGATGAGTGCAATTAATCTAGAAATGCTTTGAAAGAGATATGAAATGCAGATTTTTATTTTTAGAGAACTTGAAATAAAGGTGATATTATTCTAAGAACAAATAAGCAAATTTAATCTAATATGAAATGCAATTATACTAAAATGACATATGAGATTAACTATGCAATGAAAAGCTTCAATTAAATGAGACTAAAATTCACTATAATAAGGATGCTCTCAAAAAATTGCCCTCTCAATGAAGAAAATGAGGTCTATTAAATAGAGAAACCAAAAGAGGAATGAAGAGTTTCTTGATTTGAAACTCATGACCCTTCATTCCTAATTGAGACAAAAAAGCATGATTTATTTAATTAAAAGAATGGAATTTGCCACATGTGGGAGGTGACCTTTCGAGTAATTCAAATTGTTAAATTCAAATAAAGAGGTGTCCATTCAATTAACTAAATATTTATTAATTCCTTTTTATGGGTAATTAGCCAAAGGGGTAGATTTTAATTTAATTCAAAGTGCTTAGGACTTTAGAACTAAATTAAATTATCATAGGGGTAATTTAGCTAATTAAAGTTAAGGACTTTAGGAATTAATTTTGATATTTGATTAATGCAATTTATGGTCTTTGCAATTGACATCAAGTCAAATTAAGTCAGGTAGGAGAGAGAAAATTGCCTAGGGAACTAGGATTTTGAAGATGTAAAATTGACGAAAATGCACCAAAATTGATTGAATTTATTAGGTGCCAATTTTGGGGCATTACATTTTCCCCTCTTTGAATTGATGTGTGAGCAACGCGTTGATTCAGAGAATAGTCTGAAGTGACAGATGACAAGCATTTCAGAAGTCTAGGTTAGGTTGCCAAGACATCGAACAGATCAAAGCATGAAATTTTGAAGTCTAAGTTAGATTGGGAAGATGACGGTCTTGAGAGAACTAGAATCGGGGTTAGATTGCCCCAATACCAATTGAGATTCAGATGCAGACTTAGGATTGTCTCCAGAATCAGGGTTAGATTGCCCCAATACAAAGTTCAGCCCTTTGAAAGCTGGGTTAGATTGCCTAGATAATGGTCTAAAAGGGATTTTGAGAGCCATCTCTAGAACAAAGCTTGACTCCCAGGAATTAGGGTTAGATTTCCCCAATACCTAAAATATTTCGAGAACCATCTCCAGAATGAAGCTTGATTCCTGAGGATCCAAGTTAGGTTGCTCAGATACCTAAAAGATAGATGACCAGATAACAAGATGTGAGGCACAAGATGCCCCTAGCAATGAGAACTGATGATTCAGATTAGATTGATTCAAGAATTGATTTGACAAGATTCAAATGATATAATCATCCTGCCCCCTTAGGAGCAAAATTGAAAGATGACATAAGAGAGATGATTGACAACAAGAGGTTGTAGAGCAGAAGCAATTAGACTAGATTTGAGAAGCTGCAGAAGCAAATCGGAGCAAAGCAGAGGTCCTGTTGACCGAGGTTGACCATGGTTGACTAGAGTTGACCTTAATGAAAAGAGAAAAGATCTTGAAAACATGATGCAAAGATGAGGGTCTGGTAGGAAGATGATGCCAGAAGGCTGACTGTACAAGCGTCCAATCCCAAAGGGTCCCAAAATTTAAAACATGATTTTGAGCTATCTAGAGATGTCAAATTTTGATTTCGATCCTGAAAATTTGTGCAATCAAGATGAAACTGGGACGAAAAGATGAGAACCTTTGATGAACAGATCTAATCAAGAGAGCACCAAAACACTATCTCAAATGCAAGCCTAGAATGAAAAAAATGCAAGCCTAAGCTAAATGCAAGCCTAGAATGGAAATGCAAGCCCTAGGACTTGGTTGTTGGACTCACCGTAATTATCATCATCAAGTTCATTTAAGCATGGGATGATCACAAGATTTCATACAATCCTCACTAATATTGCAATTATGAGAATCTAAATATGACATAAGTCTTAGATTTGTTGGAATGAGGTGTAAGCATTAAGGCACAAGAAGCCAGAATGACCTGAACACCTATTCCTTTTGATTTAGCAAGTTAACATAAGCATCAAAGCATAATTGCTAGAATGACCTAAATGTTTCTTGCAAACAAACACACCAGACACACAAGAGTTCCTTCTTTTTCCAAAGAGTGCTTGCAGTGACCCATACGTTCACTTAGCAGGATGAGCGTTAGCCATTATACTTGTAACAAAAAAGAAGTCACTCAAAACAGACAAGGAGAAGAACCAACCTCACCAAAGTGTCCATATAAAAGGAGTTGAGGTACGCATGGCCATCCAATACGAGATGAAGGCTCTTACAGATGGACAACCCTCTTAGATAGATTCTTTGGATCATTGGAACTAAACCAACAAACAGAAAGAAAAGAAAAGATCATGCCCCCAATCTTCGTGTTTCTCAGTCAAGGAAGACATCTTAGATTCACTCGAGGGGAAATGATAAAGAAAACAAACAAACAAGCAAAGGAAAAGCTTAGAATGCTTCAAAGGAACATAAAATCAGTTTTTAGTTTCAGTTTACGTTTGTGTTCAAGCGGATTGAAGTCGAATCGGAAGCAAACAACATTCGAAGTCTTAATGGGATAGCGACAGCAGATAGACGTAGTGAGAACCACTAGTGATAGTCACGAGAGACAAAGTATCAAGAGGATATAGGAAACTACATAAAGCATTGACAAGAAAATGAAGCAAGCAATGCTGGTGAGCGATACAAGAGAGATTCTCAAGGTGAGAAATCTCAAAAGCTACTAGTGAAACATCAACAGGAAGACGCAGTGAGAACCACTGGTCTGATGTAAGGAAGAGATCCTAAAATAGAGAGGTCAAATGAAAGCTAGGTATCAATAGGTAGGCACAATGAAAGACCACTAGCGATCGATACATGAGAGATCCTCAAGGAGAGAAATCTCACAAATAGTTAGGCATCAGTAGGCAGATGCAGCGAGAATCACTGGTGACTGATGCACAAACAAAACTTCTGAAAGCGATAGGACAATGCCCCTAGACCAAGAAGATGCCCCCAAGCATGAACCAGTTCCAATCCATGAAGAGTCAAGGAAAATCTTAAAGACAATGGAAAGCAAGGGCATGAGCTAGCAAATTAAAGCAGGAAATGAACTCAAAGCAGGAAATAAACTAAAGCGGGAAAGTGAGAAAGCAAACTAAAGCAGGAAAGCAAAGAGACTAAAGCGAGAAACTAAGAGCCAAGCGATGCTGAGATGAGATGTAGCTTTAGGAAACAAGAGGTGCCTGTTTACCAGGTTTTCACCATCTTGGTAGAGATTCTATTTTTGCTACCATGACGCTTGTTTACCAAGTTTTCATCAATGGCACATTTTCTTTTTTTTCAATTTTTTTGTACTTTTCTCTTTTTCAATTTTTTTGTATTTTTGAATATTTCATTTTTTTTGTATTTTTTCAATTTTCAATTTTTTTAAATTATTATCAAGGCACCTATTTACCAGGTTTTCACCAAGATAATAGATACATCAAAGTGCCTGTTTGCCAGGTTTTCACTAAGATGATCATTTTTTCAGGACATTTTGCAATTTTTAGGATTTTTGCAATATATCATTTTTTTGGATTTTTTTTAGGACCAATAAGTATGTACATGAGCATGCTGAGAATGTCTCAACTATAGAACTTCTTCAGATGAAGAGCGTTGATAGGCTCTTTGAGTTTCTCTCCTTCAGTAGTAATCTCTGAGAACACAGTATCTTGTAGTAGTAGTCAGCCGAGAAGTTGTAGAATCAAAACCAGTAGTATCCAACTATCAAGAGATCGATAGTCAAGGAAAGATCACTTAAGTGAGACCCAAAAATATCCTCATGGACACATCTTAACTCTTTGTTAGATTTCCCATGCTCAAAAAGCTTAGGGAGAGTACGTTCTAGATTTCTCTTAATCACATCATTAGGGATGAGGAGATGTTGATATGCACTTTGGGACAAGGCAAGATGGAGTGAAGATGGTGAAGTATGAGAGGCAAGGGTGATGGAATGGAGGGAAGTATGAGAATTTTGGAAGCTCAAATGACAACTTTGATTTTTCCTTTCTTTGGAATCCACATAGCTTTTGAATTTTTTCTTCTTTACTTTGAGGTGCTTTTGATGACAATGCTTGTAGAATGGATTTCGAGATCCATTTTTTATTTTATTTTCTGGCGTTTGATTGTCTTCTTCTTTTTGAGGACCTTTGTGGTCTTTTGAACACCTTTGTTTCTTTCCTTTCTTCATAGTCACATGTCGATTAGATGGGACATGGTGACCTTGAGATATAAGTGGATTCTCATTATTTTTATTTTTATGTTACACATCCAAGTTACTTCCAAAAGACTTGGGAATGGTGGATGAAAGAGGCTTATATGATTGGTTCAGGTGGAGAGGTGGAAATGGAAGTGGACGAGCCACTTTTCTGGGAGATGAAGGGGGAAGAAGAGTCGATGGGATGGGCTCAAGTGAAAATATATTAGCATCATCCTCATCATTCATGAGTGAATCAGATAGATCAAGAAAGTCATCTTCCATAGAACGTTGTCGGTTGTGAGTTGTCTTAGAAGAGTCAGATAAGTTTGGAGGAATATTATGTGAGCCTAACTAAGATGACCTATTCAAAGATTCAAGTCCCCTTTCAGGTGGTAAGAGTGCACAAATAGGAACCATTTTAGTTTTGGATCTACCAAGTTTCCACGAAGTTGTAACAGGATCGGGTCTTACATACCCATGATTTGTTAGAGTAGTAGAAGTATAACTTGGAGTAGATGGCCTAGGAGGCACAGGAATGATCTTCACAGGAGGGTGGAAAGGATCATCATCAATAGCTTGATTTGGAGGATCATAACTTTCTCCTCTTTTTGAGTTCTTAAGACTAGCATATAGGTGCATAGCATCAACTGGTATTTCTATAGTAGCATCTGATATAGAGTCCCATTCATCTAGAGACATAGTCAAAGGCAGACTTTCTTCATTGTTGTCATCTAACATAGGAAGTGTTTCTTTAACAATAGGATCTTGTTCAGTAGTAGAAGCAGCAGAGTAATCTGGAATAGGCATACCCAAGAGGAGGGAAGTGTCCAACAGTTGCTCCCAATCAGTATGTGTGCCATTGGAGTTGGCAGCAGTAGGAGTCTGTTCAATAGTAGAAGTGGTGGAACAATCTAGAATAGGCATACCTTGAGGCATACCCAAGATAAGGGAAGCATCCAACAGTTTCTCCCAATCAGTATGTGTGCCATTAGAGGCAATGACATATTTAGTAGTAGCTGCAGTAGTAGAAATCTATTCAGTAGAGTGTATAAAATCCTCCTGGTGAGGACTAGGATCATGTTCTTGAGGTAGATAAGACTTTCTCTAGTGGTCACAATTAGAATGTTGAATATTCAAGAGCCCTTCATGTGTCATAGGTTGGATCTTTGTGTCTTCATTATCCGAATCCTTGTATGAGTGAAAGCTATAGCTAGGTTGATCAAGTTCATGGCCCTGATATCCAATACCAAATCTATCTTCAGAGGGCCTCTCACAAGAATGAAAAGATGGAGGAAGAGCCATCAGTGACAAGATGGACTCAATCTGATATTCCCCCATGCCAATATCTTTGATCTTCAGGGTATTTTCTATTTCTTTTAGCTTGGCATCATAGAACTCAGTGGACTCTCTATTGGCGGGAACAAAGCTGTCTGTCATTTGGGTAAGCATCTTAGCAGAGCAAGTATTTAGGCCAGCATTATTGTCAATGAGGATGTGATGAACACGCTCGGGACCTTCCATAACTTCAATGTGCAGGGGAGCATCATGTGGATGGCTTGAAGAGTGATCATCTTCTTTAGAGAAGGACACGTAATGAGACAAGGTCAAATGACCCAACATAGATTGAACTAGTCGAGATTGAGATCTTTGGGGACATTTACCTCAGTGAGGGTTTTATCCATAGATAGTTTTGGTTTGGATGTCAAAGGTTTGGGACTTTGAGAACAATATTCACACGAGATCAAGTGATAAAATTCACACAAGCTAGAGATTGTGTGGAGTTATAAGAAGGAGGTGTAGGGCCTCGCAAGATAAAGGGAGTTTTGGGTTTAGGAGTATCCTCACCCCCTGGAGTAGTGATCATGTCACAGTATTCAACATCAATAGGTTCAATCTCATTGGTGACAATGTTGCTAGTATCGTATGTATAGTTGACCACATCATTGGTACCTTTAGACTTGGATAATTCACCTTTCCCATGAGGAGGAAAGGAGTCTTTAAATTCCTGATGATCTGAATTCCTATTATGGTTCTGCACCAAAGTCCTATAAACCACACTAAGAGGTTCTCCCAAGGAAGTGGAGTCACACTCAGGTTGAGAGAGCCAAGGTTTGTTTCTAGCGAATCTTGAAGGTGGTTGAGTTTTTGTCATAGCCTTCTTAGTGGCTTTGATCATTTGTATGCTAGAGCTAAGATTAAAGACATACTTTGAGGGTTTTGGTGTCATATTGTCAACAATCTTGTCATTCATAACATCTATGTTTCTATTGACAATCTTATCCTTATCCCTATTTGAGGGAGAAGATCCTTGCTTGTTGTCTTTGTTCAAAGTCAATTATCCCTTCTTGACCATAAATGCTTCTATCCTCACAGCCCACCTAATCATATTGACAAAAGTGAAGGGACCTTGCAATCGTACTTGGTATCCAAAATCTGGGACAAAATTGTCCAAGAAGATATCGAGCTTTTTATACTCAGGTAATTCATGCGGATACTTCATGCATAGTTGTCTCCATCTTTGGAGAAATGTTAGGAGAGGCTCCCCTTGTCACTATTTCAAATTGCAAAGGTCCCAGATGTTGACCGGATGTTGAATATTGTGGGATTGATCATAACGCTTATCATTTCAAGACTAACCATGACCTTGGTCATTTAGAGATTGCTCATGACTATCACTGAATTTACCTCCCCTTGGGAAGTGGAATGGATCTCCCATCTTGTTGGTAGTATTTTGAGAGGTCATGAAAATAAGATCGAAAGAGTCGATAGGTTCGATTCTAGAAAGTGACCCTTTAGAGCCTTGTTGGTGTTGAAACAATGGGTTATAATATTCTTGAAATAATAAGTTAGACTGTATCTGAAACAATGGATTGTAATACTCTTGGAACAAGGATGAATGTGAGGATCTCTCACAAAGTTTAGATTTCATAACAGATTCAGGATGATCTATTTCTTGATTAGGAGGTTTGCTTCTACCTTGATCAGTATTCTGAATGGGATAAGTCTTGCCACTTCTAGTCATGATAGTCATAGACAAAGATGAAATGAGAGAGGACTTGGGATAAAGCTATACTTGGTCTCTAAGAACAATGCAAAGGAGATAAAGGCTAGAACAACCAAGATGCGAGATGGACCTAGTACGAATCATCAAAAGAGGTGGCTAGAATAGCCGAGATAAGACTATCGCAGCATGAGATACAAAAGGCATAAAGAGATAAGGTAAACCAACAAGAGACAACATGAGTCAAAGAAAAGATCGATCGATTCCTAACTCAAAAAAACCAGTTTTTGACAGTGAACAACAAGAAAATAGAAAAATAGACCTTAGACAAAAAGAAAATTAGATAAAAAGTCAAATAGTCAATGGCAAAAGGTCTCTATTTTTGCAAATTGGGCTACAATCACGCATGAGAGAACACCAAGCCATGTGAGAGAACACCAATCTTTGCACGAGAGAGCAAAGTCTCGCATGAGAAAGTGCTCTAAAGTGTGAAATCTCGCATGAGAAAGGTACAAAATCTGATAATCGAGCACAATTTTTTAGATAAAAGTTGAATCTTGAAGTACAATCTGAACTGATGTCTGACAGAAAATCTAGTTTCCTAACAGGTTTGAAGAACAGTTTAATCAACAAACTCATTTTAGGATTGCAAGCATTCATTTAAAGACACAAAGGTTCGAATCAAGCAATTTGTGAAACAAGAAGCAGTCGCTAACAGACCTATCAAGGACAAAGCAACTTGATAGCCTCAGGGGAGTCTTTGTTTGATAGTGATTGGACAATGTTTAAGACTCAATAACAGACACGTAGCCTAGTCCAACAAAGAAAATGGTGAGAAGCCAAAACCTTTGCCCCATTGCTTGAATGCATATGTGCACCTCACACAGCCATGTCACCCCCTAGAGGGCACCTATGTTTTTGGTGTTTCCAAGGACTCAACAGTGTACATTCAAAGGTTACCCTTATAGTAGGTGCCAGTGTCACAACTACCTCCAAACGTCCAGGTGTATGGCTATGATGGGAATCTACGGGAGAGATTCTTCCCCCTCCCTGTGCAAAGATTATGACCCCTTTCAGAGGTGAACTGGGTAGGCCACTAGCTAAGGAAACTTTTTAATAGGCTTCCATTCATGTTAACTTTTGATGCCCCCGATACAGGGTTGAGGCCTCTCAACCACACCAACACTTGAGAATCGTACACCCCCGCAAGCAGGGCTGGGAGCAGCGCTGCTCAGTACAATAAACAAGGCTTACTCAAGATGATAGTCAAAGTCTTGAATAAGAAGTTACCATGGCTTTGGAGTCTTTAGACTCAACAAAGCATTCTTTATTATAGTGAGGTGGAATCATCAGCAAAAGGTGTGTACTCACTTGGGTCATTCCCGGAGGTTCAATACCGGTAGGCCCTCTAAAGGTGACACTAGACTTGGTTTAGATTCGGGGGTTCTCCCAAAGGGAGAAGAGCATACTTTTCTATCCCGTTTCCTCACCCAAACACATCAAACAGGTTCATCACCAAGTTAGCTTCACTCCACCACAACTACAAGCTTTTGGGTTTCTGTTTCTCTCAAAGAGAGAAGGGCATAATCCCCTGGCTAATAGAAGTGTAAAGATTCACTACCTTTCTTTGCTTCCCCAAGAATTTGTCATATTAGTAAGATCATTAGGATTTCGGGTTCATTCATGGTCATCACCTCCATGTAATGAAGAGCCAAAGTCCCTACTCACTATGAAAATCCTCAAGAAATTTTAACGGAGCCCTATTTAGACTATGTGAATAAAAATAGGAAACAAACACAACGTTTTAGCAATCTTCGACTATTGGCCTACAATCAAACCATTAGTATGTTTAGTTCTTGGTCAAATGTCCTGCAGAAACTATTAAGCTGTAAAAAATGACAGAGAAATAAGAAGCAACAGTAAGCAGGAAATTGTTAAAAATCCAAAACAGAAAGATAGAAAGTAGGAAAATTTAGGTCATTGTCCTGGAATCTCGCGCAAGGAAGTACCCCATGGTGCGTGAGGAAACACAGGTTGCCACGCGAGGCCGCACAATCTCATATGAGGAAGTGCTACAAGGAGAAAAATCTCACGTGGGACGCTCTAGATTCTCTCGCGAGGATCCGTACATAGGCAGTACGGACGCAGGGCAGAGTGTGAAATTTTATTAGAAAAAGATGAAAATGAGGCCAAAAATCAGATTTTCTGCCTCACGGTGGGCACCAAAATGTGTGTGTCTGAATGTGGACCTCTAAATTAGGTACAAACGCAACATAGTCATTGCTCAATCATGAGATGGCGAGTATGAACATGAATTGTCCATCTCACAACATCAATTGAATCAACCTGTTGCCTCCTATGTGGATGGGGTGTATAATTACTCTCAGAATGAGAGCCAACAACCATAGACTAGTCCCACAATGGAGGATTTTCAAAGCTATAATGATATGCAAAACTGAAATTAAACTAAGATGAGTGCAATTAATCTAGAAATGCTTTGAAAGAGATATGAAATGCAGATTTTTATTTTTAGAGAACTTGAAATAAAGGTGATATTATTCTAAGAACAAATAAGAAAATTTAATCTAATATGAAATGCAATTATACTAAAATGAGATATGAGATTAACTATGCAATGAAAAGCTTCAATTAAATGAGACTAAAATTCACTATAATAAGGATGCTCTCAAAAAATTGCCCTCTCAATGAAGAAAATGAGGTCTATTAAATAGAGAAACCAGAAGAGGAATGAAGAGTTTCTTGATTTGAAACTCATGACCCTTCATTCGTAATTGAGACAAAAAGGCATGATTTATTTAATTAAAAGAATGGAATTTTCCACATGTGGGAGGTGACCTTTCGAGTAATTCAAATTGTTAAATTCAAATAAAGAGGTGTCCATTCAATTAACTAAATATTTATTAATTCCTTTTTATGGGTAATTAGCCAAAGGGGTAGATTTTAATTTAATTCAAAGTGCTTAGGACTTTAGAACTAAATTAAATTATCATAGGGGTAATTTAGCTAATTAAAGTTAAGGACTTTAGGAATTAATTTTGATATTTGATTAATGCAATTTATGGTCTTTGCAATTGACATCAAGTCAAATTAAGTCAGGTAGGAGAGAGAAAATTGCCTAGGGAACTAGGACTTTGAAGATGTAAAATTGACGAAAATGCACCAAAATTGATTAAATTTATTAGGTGCCAATTTTGGGGTATTACAAGGCGTTCCCTTTTTTACTGGTGGAAACAAAGCTGATTTGTGGAAAGACTTGGTTGATAAGTGTTTTAGGAAAATGGAAGGATGGAAAGGGAAGTGGCCATCCTCTACAGGATGGATTCTTATGTTGCAATCTGTGATAATGGCTTTACCTATCTATTCTATGATGTGTATGGATATGCCTAAGAAGGTCCTAAAACTTTTAACTCAAAAAATGAGGAAATTTTTCTAGAATGGTACTAATGATGATGATAGGATTCCTCTCCTTGCATGGGAGAAAATTCGTAGACTGAAGGAAAATGGTGAAGCTGGAATTCGTAATTGGCACTACATGAATAAGGCTTTAGGAGAAAAATTGGTTTAGAGTATATATAAAAATCCAGCTCAATATTGGGTTAGGATTATGCAAGAAAAATATCTAGATTGTGCTGATGTTGACAAGATCCTAACAATTCATGACCCACCTAAAGGATTTGCAATATGGAATTTTATCCTTTCCTATAGACAGGTTATTACAAATCACCTCTCATGGTAGATAAGGAATGGATCAAAAGCTAAATTCTGGGTGGAGTCTTGGGATGGGCATAAGGCTTTGATGAATGATGAGTGCAATGAGGATCTTCAGGCTTATTTCTCTGAGAATTGGGGGGAAAGGGTCAGCGACTATATGGTTCAAAATGTTAATGTTGTTGGTCCTCATTGGAGTTCGGGGAGTTTGGATGGTGAGGATATTTCACCTCAACAAAAGGTGCACATGGAAGCTATTTTTGATAATAGAATCCTTAATCATAGTGGAAAGGAAGATAAGCTTTTCTGGTGTGGTTCACAATCAGGGAATTACTCTGTAAAGTTAGGTTATAGACTTATTGATGATTCGGAAGAGACCCTTTGCTCTTCCTAGGACTTATGTTGGCATCAATATATTCTCCCAAAAGCGGGTGCCTTTGCATGGTTTGCATGTAAAGGGAGAATCTTAACTTCAGAAAGAAGGAAACATTTGGGCATGGCAAGGCCAACAAGGTGTGCTCTTTGTGAGGATCATGAGGAATTTGTTGATCATTTACTAGTGCAATGTAAATTTGCAAGTAAATGTTGGGACCATGTGCAGTTGAAGTTAGGATGGTTGGGGCCAAGATAAAATAGTGTGAAGGGTATTCTGGATGGTTGGCCAAGACCTTTACATAAGTTGACACTATCAAGCATTTGGATTATTTCTCCTTCACTTATTTTGTGGGAACTATGGAAGGAACGAAATAGAAGAATTTTTAGAGGGGATGTTGAGTCCTTGAAAAGGTGTATTAACCGAATTGATCATGCTATTGAAGAGATCATGAGAGTTGTAGCATCAAGAAAACAAGCTCTTCGGGTGCCCTTTACATAGATAAATACTCTTATACAGAGAAAATGGCCCGGGATTAGATTTAAGTCTCCTCTTGGTTCTCTGATTATTAAAACAAAAAAACAAAAAGAGTATGGGTTTGTTTGGAAAGCTCCAGAGGAGGGATGGATGAAGGTAAATTTTGATGGAGTGACACAAGGTAATCCTGGCAGATCAGGGGTATGAGTTATTATTAGGAATTCAAAGGGAGAGAGTTTGGTTGTTGGAGCTATGCGGTTAAAGGATGGGACAAATAGTATGGCTGAGGGACAGGTTGCTTTGATGGAAATTAAGATGGAAAAATAGTTTGGAGTTTTGAAAATTTACCTTGAGGGTGATTCAATGATTATAGTGCAAGTGATTGCGAAGTTAGCAATTAAAGATTAGCACTTGGAAAATCTCATTGACTTAATTAGGGAGGAATTAAGTTTTTTTGTAGATTTTCAAATTACACATATTAGGTGGGAAGGTAACATAGAGGTAGACAAATTATCTAAGGTGGCCACATCCTTGGATGAGGTGGAGGTGCCACATATTAGAATCAGACATTGGGTATTTGAGGAGGACAATCTTTTCTGATAGGAGGCCAGGGTAATTAGTTTGATGACGTCGGCGGGGATTGTATTTGGGGTGGTGGATTTTGCAAGCTTTCCTTCATTAGTGCATCCACATTATGAAATGTCAAGCACCTTTATTTCATGATGAAGTTGGCGGCCCTTTATTCTTGTTTATGAGGAGTATATGTGCGAAGGTGTTGGGTTTTATGTGAAGGACATATTTTGGTTTTCACACTACTGTAGAAGCATAAAGGCGATATCTTATTTTTTAGTTTTGTGTTTCTTAGAAGTTTGGCTTTAGTGTTCTCTCTGCAAAACTATGGAGCCAAACTTCACATTCAGGACTAAGAAACAACAGAAAGGGTTATTTGGTCAAGTGGAGAAGATTTGGTTGTAGAAATTGTTAAAAATCCCAACTGAGAAGGTTATTTCGGCAGTGTAGGATACTCTTGGTCCTCTTTTCAACAATAATTATAGGCGATGGAAGTTGCAGGTGGATATTTCTACCATGATCATGGCTTGGGGGCTCGAATTAGGGGTTCATGAGGAGAGGGTAAAATGGGTGATGGAGTCTCTTTTTGAACATGCTCTTTTGGTGGGTATTGAGCAGTTACTCGAATGGGCATACCCGGGTTGGGCATTTAATTACACTAAAATGTTTGTGGATGAGCAGGAAGGGGAGGAAGTGGGTGTGGTTCCCTTTTTAATTTGGCCACCGAGGGTGAATAAATAGGTTTACTTGATGGACCGTGGAAGCACTTGGCAAATGCTGCTAACTGCCATTCAGGAGGCTAATGAAGATAAGAGAAGGGCGGAGGTGCCGTTAAAGGTCCTGAGAAGGCACCGGTCAGTGAGGCTTCATTGTGCAAGGCATTTTTAAGTGCAGGTGGAATGGTTTTTTATGGTGGTTCCTCACGGAGTTGACCATCTTTTGATGCCTGGTTTTCAGCCACCAGTGAAGATTTTGGATGGGTTTGACCTTGAATCGATGCGGGTGAAGTATTTGACATTCTCAGCCTCTCTTATGCTAATATATTATCTATGTATAGTGGTTTGTGTATTTTTTGGCATCTCGGGGACTTTTCTATTTGGGGGGGTGTAATTAAGTGTTGTTTGGTAAAATGCTTATATTGTAATACTTGGCTTATTGTTAAAAACTGCTAGAAACTACATTTATGGATGTTGGTGTGTAGTTTCGTAGTTACTTTTTGATGAGTCAAGAAGACTCAAATCTCTATAATGTAATTCTCTTTACAATCAATAAATATAACCTATTACAGATAAAAAAAAATTAACTTCTCAATCATAATTCTTGACTCCATAATTATCTCTCTTAATTAATCAATCTATTATGTCTTCTATTCCACCTCATCAATCAACTCTCAATCAAATCCACTTAACCAATCAATCAATTTGAGTCAATTCTCACTCAGTCTGAGTTAAACTCCTCAATCACATTCAATCAACCCATCAATCAGGGAATCCTGATTGGAACCTTTAAAAATCTATATAAAGAGAGCCTTTTCTCATATTATGGGAACCACAAACTACATTATGCTTTGAATTCTTATGATGACACACTTTGAGCTCAATTTTGAGAGCCCAACATTACATAGAGAAGGAGAACAAAAAGGAAGAACTACATGGTTTTCATATTCATTATTTTGAAATGATTTCATATCGATTAATCGTTTATGCTTGTTGTTTATCTTACTTTCTTTCTTGACATTGGGATACTAACTTCTATTAATGATATTCTTTTGGTTGAGATCTTATTGTTATTGCAAGTTTACAATTACCAGATAACCCCGATTACAGAAGGATAGGTGTTGGAGTAGAGTTTTTCATGCTAATTTAGATGGTAATGAATATTAGTGAGTCTTCTCCCAATTATCTTTTCCCCATGGCTCTAATATATGGATTTTTTTATAGTGTTGTGAAGGAGTTGTAGCTAAGGACATTAGATGGAATGGTGGTAATGGGAATCATATTTATTATGACCTATCCAACCTAACTACTATGTGTAATACCCCAAAAATGGGCTATAAGTTCATTAACCTCTTACATCGACATATCGAATGAAATCGACATCGAAGTCCTAACCTAAGGCACATCTAAACATCATCGAATCCTAATTGATTATCTCAAATTCTGCATTGGGGAATATTCCTAGTAATATTCCTAATCATTATAATTATCTTTAATTTAATGATTATTTGGCGATAAATCCTATTTATCCTAAAGTTTGATTAATTGAATATTCTGAATATTTAATTAATTAGATTTAATTCTGCCACTTAATTGTTTAATTGAAGTTAATTCTATTTATTCCTAAATTGTATTATTTAATTTTGAGAATAAATCCAAAATCCTATGAATAATTGATTAAATTCTTATTTAATTAATTAAAGCAAGTTGTTAATTTTTAATAATATTGTTTTTGAATAAAAGTTTGAAAAATAATTGATTAACCCATAAATCAATTATTTTATTTTTCAAAATCAGTTAAGTTGGAAATAAATCACTTTATTATTAAATTAATTCATAAATAAAACATGCACAATCAGAAAAGTAGACAACTATCAATTATTAATTAAATCTAAACTCTATTTTGAGTTAAACTCTACTTTTGCATGTTTTTGTGAGTTAATTATCCTTTATTTAAAAATAACTCAAAAATCAACCTGAGTTATTTGAGTGATTTATGGTTTTTTTTCATGCACCTCCAAAGCCCTAGATTTCTATAAATTAAGGCTTCAACTCCTCATTTGAGATCCATCCACGAATTGCACACTCACGCTTTCGAATTAGAGACTAAAGAATCAATCTTGAGAATTTGAGTTGTTGTGAGATTTTCATTATTTTTGCATAGTATCCATATCATTTAGAATATTATTGTTAGATCATTTTAGCATATCAATTTTCATATTAGAATAGTTTCATATCAAGTTTTTATTATCATAATTGCACAGAAAAACAAAAAAAAATAGATTAATTGCATTCGTTCCATATCTAGATTTTGCATTCAAATCCTTTGTTTAGGTGTCGTCAAGGTCACTGATCTCGGTATAATCTGAGAATACATACTCACATCTACTAGAAGGCAGTAAATCGCCTAGTTAGTTTAGTTTTCAATTACTTCCATGATTTTGATTTTTGCTAACCTCTAATGTTTTATTGAAGTGTTGTGTCTACAACTAGGTACAAAATTCACACACATTTCTGGCACCCACTGTGGGGCCCTAAAATGGGTTTCTCTTCAAATTTTATCAATTTCTATCATTTTCTTGTCTTTTTCTATTCCAAGCTATGATTTTTATTCTTTGTCCGTACAATTTTCATATGAGTTTTATCAGAAACTCATACCAGGAGATACCCATTGTCATATGACAGTTGATTTGATTGAGGATCACACAAGCAGAAACCCACTGTCATCTGGAAGCTCTATTGTCATGTGATCTGATACCCATTGTCGTACGAGCTTCTAGATTGTTGTCTGGGAGGTTAACCCACTATCATATGAGTTTTAGTGCCAGGGTTCAATTGTCGTTTCACTTTTTCGGGTAGTTTGTCAGATTTCGACTAACAGCTAACCCTAACAATTGAAATTCTCTATTTTTGATTGACTTTCACTAGTTTTTTATTGGAAAAAGTGCAAGAATTGCTAAAAATAGGTAAAAATCTACTAAGTGCATTGCAAGGAATTAAGGTAACCTTCTCAACTGATAACATTTCAATTTGGATTAAAATGAACATCTTGCGTGTCTAGCTTGAGTGCCTTTCTTTTCCATATCACACATTTCATTTGGGCTCTAAAAATGAACATAGATTTTCTTTCAGCATCTTTGTTACACATAGTAAATAGGCCCTATGAACACTATTCATGGCTCTCGAGAGAGTGAGTTTCTAGTGAAACTCTTCTCAATGAAGGAACCCTTGTAGGTAGGGAGGATACTGAGGGCATCTCACGTTCTCCTAGATCCATGTGTCTTCAAATTTTGATCGATGCATTCTCTCTCCAGAGAGGTTGATAGATCATAAGGGGTTGATGTCATAGCTCTTTGTAAGATAATCTTAGTCTTAGCACATTGGATTTATCTGTCTACTTTGTTTTGGTGAAGTGAAGAGGCTAGGGGATTATGCTCTACTTCCTTTTTTGGATAGTACCAGAAACCCAGATCCTTGAATTTGATCTAGTCCCCATGTGGTATATTTTGTGAGTCACCTTTAGAGAGGGTTAATCATAGTGGACATTCCCTTAATTGGGTCAACCACATTGATAGAACCTCAAGCAGTAATAGCCATTTTCACCATGGTAGTGACAACCACTATATAAATGTCTTGTTGGAAGAAATCTCCATAGGTGTGGTCTCTTGTTGGGCTGTTAGATCTCCCTAGCAAATCCTGAAGATTAAGTTCTTGGACTGTGTCAAAACCCCAGTGCGCTTGGATTAGAGTTCACCCTCTTGGATCATAAAAGTTGCAGAGTCAAACCATTACTAAAAAACCCTAGTGAGGCCAAATTTTCATTTTCTAGGAATATGTGCGTTATTGCAAAACTTTTTGGAACATACACAATTAACACTTCTAAGGATTAGCACAAATAAGTCACTTGATTGTTCATGTGCAAGGTTGCTTTTGCCCTTATTCATTATTTTCAGACATGCTTGAAATCACTTGCTTGCTGTTTTGCATGCTTGCTTATCTATCTGGTTACTGAAAATGAACAAATCTGTTACAATCCTCAAATCTAGACATTGAAATTTGCAAACAATCTGAAACTGAAAACCCAAAAATTTGTAGAAATTAAAGTGAAATTCCTTTCTGGAGTCAAAAGTCATCTCATCGGGTCATAAAATCGTACAAGTTTTGGTCAAGAGTCATTTCATTACCCCCTGATTGTCGTAAGGTAACTGGTTTATTGTCGTACGAGTGTTTCTACCAGTCATTCTCAAAAGTCAATTTTCCCATTGTCAACTATCATACGAGCTTGTCAATTGTCATTTCATGCTATACTGATTGTCGTACGAGCCTACAAAAAGTCATTTGAGAAGTTTTGAAAAATTGCCAGAAAGTTGTTAGAATTGCTAGATATCCAACTTTTCTAGCCCATTTCCAGAGTCTGTCAAGAAAATCACTATGTCAGGAACAAAGTAGAAAACTACTGAGAATCCAATCATTTTCCTAAAGTGGCCTTTTGAATCTGATTTAGCCTTCTATTTAATCAATTTGAGTCTTTATCATCTTGTGTCAAAACCTTGTCATAACTATCAATCTTCAATCAATCATCAAAATGACTAAGTGTTGTGAACTCGTGTCCGCTATCTTTTGGGAATCTACCCATACATCCAGGGCATAGTCTCCTTCATCTACATCTAATCTAAGCTTCAATCAATCAAACCTTGATAAGGTTGCATCATTTGATCTTCTTGAATTAGATCTTTCTTCAGTTGTCTTCATCATATTCTTTTGTTTCACCCAAGGTTAATGGTGGAAACTAGAGCTTCCTCTCACAAGAAATCTGGGGAAGTATCTCATACTTTACCTTTGACTCATATCCAAAGTCCAACTCTTGAGCAACTCTATAGTTTTGATCTTTACGAAGATGACGGTCTTGGCAATCTTCGATTAAAAACTGGTTACATTCCTCCTTCATCAACTCACAGAGGTAATCAACAAACTCCTCATCAATCTATCCTAGGTAGAACTCCTATCATGTCTCAAGCAGGGAAAAACTTTGGCTCTCAAAGAGCTCAATCTCAGCATGGCGCAGATCAGGATCCCACACCTAAAGAAATTGCTCAATATCAAAATGATGAAACTTCAAATGAATGATGAAGCATTTCTTGAAAGAGGATAGAGAGGCATACTTTTTACAATTAGCTCATCAAGGAGCTAAAATTCCTCCCAACTTTAATGTTGAAGATATCATTACACATGAGGAAGAAACTCCACTCATAGCTATGATGAAACAAATGCATGCCATGCAAGTCAAACTTAATAACCTTGAGAAAGAAAAGGAACCCAAGGAGATCTCTATGGAGGCCCTATGTCCTTTTCTATTGGACAAAGACTTGTACATGCCACCATTCCCAAAAAGAGTGGAGATGCCTAAGTATGATAAGTATGATGGGCACTCAGATCCTCAAGATCATGTCAGAGAATTTTGTACACAATCTATGGAGTTCATGCATGAACCAACCTTTCTTATGTGTCTCTTTCCTCGATCTCTAGGAGGAGCAGTCATTCATTGGTTCTCTAGATTGCCTTTTACTATCAAAACTTTTGAGGAGTTGATCAAATTGTTCTATCATCAATACTCCTACAACATTCAACATCCAGTCACCATGATTGATATCTGTAATCTCAAACAATATCCAGGAGAATCATTCCTGACATTTCTCAAAAGATGGAGGAAGAAATTCTCTCTATATGCTAGGCCTATTCCAGAAACTGAGAAACTGGAAATCTTCATCAATAATCTTATCCTAGAGATCAACTACCATTTACAAATGCAAGATCATACATCTTTTGATAAGATGGTAGACAATGCAATCAAAATTGAAAAAGTACTTGTGAAAAAAGGAGAAATCACACTTTAAAAGGACAAGTACGAATCAGGATCCAGTTCTAAAGACAAGAACAAAAATTGGAACAAGAATAAAGGCATCATCATAGATGGTGTTGTTGATACTATTTGTGCCCCATTAGAGGCACTAGATTTCAATCTAACTATTGGTACCCAATCCATAAAAGCTTCAGAACAAAAGGTGCCTGAATCATCTCAAAAGAAGCTAGAGTATAAAAAGTGGTCTGCTGATAATAAATGAACGTTCACTCCTCTTGGAGAATCTTTAGAATCAGCTATGAGAACTCTGATAGCTAATAACATCATCTCCTTGCCTAAGATTTGACAATCTAATCCTGATCCTAAACCAAAATGGTGGAGAGAGAATGAATTCTGTGATTTTCATTGAGGTAAAGGTCACACAACTAATCACTACTTACGCTTGAAGCATACTATTCAAGATTTAATTGATAAGGGAGATATCACCATTGACAATCATAAGAGCAATAATGATCATACAACATTCATAGAACCATTTCTGAAACATGGTCAAGAAGTTTCATCTTCTCAGCCTAATATGGGGGCAAAGGTCAATTATGCTTACCCTGGAAATAACGTTGTTATCAATATGGTTGAACCTTGTCTCTCTGAGCATTGTAATGTCATCACAATTATGTGAAGAGATAGAGATCATACCTTAGCTAATGCAGTGACTCGATGACAAGCTTAGGCACATCTGAACGGACAAATCCTAGATTCATCAAATGTCCCTAAGATGCCCTTCAATCTTTCTTCTGCTTCCAAACAGAAGGTTGCTTCTAAATCTTCCAATCCTAAAGATACAAGGCCAACATCTTATAGCATTGTTCAACAACTCCAACACACTAATGCAAAAATCTCCATGTTTGAGTTGCTTCGGATATCTCTAGCTCATAGAGCTATTCTAGACAAAGCTTTGCTCAGATCCAATGTTCTTGATGACCTTGATTTAGATAGGTTCCAGACTATGGTTGGACATCTTACATCTCCACAATATATATCCTTTTCAGAGGTAGATGAAAACTCCTTGAGTCACCCACATAACCAGCCCTTGCATATAGAAGTCTTGATCCATAACCGTAGAGTCAAACGTGTGTTGATAGATGGGGGCGCTGGCCTAAATATTTGTTCTTATAGCTTGGTCACACAATTGGGATTTTCAAAATTGGCTATTGATTCTAGAAAGAAAATAACTATAAAAGCCTATGATGAACAAGAAAGATCTTCTAAAGGCACCATTGTCTTACCTATCAGAGCAGGTCCAGTTATTAGAGATACTATATGTGAGGTTCTTGATCTACCTTTGGCTTACAACATCCTTCTAGGGAGACCATGGATACATGAGATGAAGGCTATTCCTTCTACATTCCACCAATGCTTAAAATTTCCTTATGAAGGAGTAGAGGTCACTATTCCAGTAGACATATCCACCACTTGCAATACATTGAAGGAAAGTGCAGATAAACTTGTGCCTAATAATAGAGAATCTTCCATTGAGCCAACTAAAGAAGCATCCACATCTAAAATGGAAGACATTGCAAAAGAGGTCATTATCAAAGAAAATGGTATGGGAGAATACACTATAGAGCCAGTCTTATCTTTGACATATCTCCCTATCTCACCTACGTCTTATGGACAATCATTAAAATAGTCCAAATCAGATTCTAAAGAACCTCTTGAGGCATATAAAAAGAATTTTGTAGTAGAACAAGTCTCCAAGTAAGAATTTGAAGAGGATGAAGCTGTGCTTTCATGGCTATACAAAGATGAACCTAAATCTCAAGTTGTTCAAACTAGTGGCTCTACAGTATCCAAAATCCCTTCTAAGGCATATGGTCCAGGAGATAAATTAATAGCTAAAATGGGATATTCAGGTAAAGGACCTCTCGGAGTAAGAGGAGAAGGTCTTATAACACCTATTTCACATACTGGTAGGGCAAACAAAGATACTATTGGCCTAGGCTTTAAAAAGAAACCCTTCCACCACAAAGGTAATTTTTCTCATGTCATAGAGCAGATCACACTAGGAGAACCCCTTCTTAAGAAGGAAGAAACTGAACCATCAGATAGTGATTCAGACAGCTCTGAACTTATCCCTTATGAGCATTTGCCTAAGGAAATCATAGATCTCCTTGAAGCTAAAGATGATCCAATCAAAAGAATTAATGTAGTAGAAACACAAGAACCTACTATCAATCAAGAGATAGTTGCAACACAAGAACCAGCTAATCTCGACGACAATCAAGAAAACAAAGAGGAAGGTGGTAGTTATTCTAAGATAGATTCCCATGAGTATGAATTCAAATCAGAATCTGAGGGTAACCCTTCTTGGGGTATTCATCCTGACTTTACTCATGTTCTTAGATTTCCTAGAGGCATAGATGAAGAATCTAATGACTATGAATGGGGAGCCATTCCAGAAGAAGATGAGCTTATTACAGAGAAACATGTTGATGTTATTCACCAATATGCACCTGAACCCAACGTAAGTCTAGAGTGAAATGATGAACCTATCGAGTCTGATCCACCTATGGCTGAATTGGACTCCCACAATGACATTGAGCCTAGTCATGAATTGAATGTCTTAAGTTGTAATATCACCTTTAAACTTGAGCATTGGGTTAGGACCAATGATGACATATCCATATCCGTAAACACTATCTCCCAATCTTTCCCCACTTTGACTATCCAATATCCAGACCTTATTGATCAAACCTCCACAAATCTGAACCATGGTATTTATACCTTCTTGACTGACTATGCCCTTGCTTGCTACCTCAATGCAGTTGAGCCTATGAGTACTTCCATTAGTGAACCAAGCATTAGCATGACGGAGTTAGACATCAAGTATCTTAGTCAGAAAAATAAGAATAAAAATAAAGAGAAAAGGAGTTCTGAGGGTGAAAACCACTTTGTGGCAGTCTCAAAACCTACAAAAGTAAAAATAAAAGATGTATCTGAAGGTGAAAACCTCTCCGAGGTGCCTAAGGATGAGATATTTGATGTCCTTCCGAGTCATTTACAAGATAGATCTCCAGTTCTAGTTGAGCCCACTCAATCCATCAATTTGGGAACAACAGAAGAACCACAGTTGATTCATGTAGCCCAATCTTTATCAGAAGAAGAGAAGCAAAAATTTACAACATTCCTAACAAAGAAGAAAATCAACTTTGCATGAAAATATTCAGATATGCTAGGGTTGGATCCTAATCTTATCATGCATCATTTATCTATAGCTCCAAGTGTCAAACCTGTCAAGCAAAAATTGAGAAAGATGCATCCTCATGTTGCACTCTTGGTAAAAGCTAAATTAGAGAAGCTCCTAAAAGCTGGATTCATCTGAGTTATTGCTTATGTAGAATGGATCTCTAATATTGTACCTATTTCAAAACTAGATAAATCAATCAGAGTGTGCACAGACTTTAGAGATGTAAAAAGAGCATGCCCTAAGGATGATTTTCCACTACCTAACATTGATATGATAGTGGACATGACTGTGGGCTTTGAAATGTATTCCTTAATGGATGTTTTTTCTGGATATAATCAAATAAAAATTGCTCTAGAGGATCAAGAGAAAACTACTTTTACATGTGCATGGGGCACCTTCTGTTGGAATGTCATGCCTTTTGGGCTTAAAAATGCTAGTGCTACATGTCAAAGAGCCATGACATCTATTTTTCATGACATGATGCATAGGACTATGGAGGATTATGTTGATGATATTTTAGCAAAATCTATCATTAGAGCTAAACATCTAAATGACTTGAGCAAGATACTAGACATAATGGAAAAATTTAGTCTCAGAATAAATCCTAAGAAGTGTGCTTTTGGTGTCACTTATGGAAAGCTCTTAGGATACATAGTTTCAAAGAAGGGCATTGAAGTTGATCCAACTAAAGTAAAGGTTATCATGGAAATGCAACCTCCAAAGAATATTAGTCAAATGAGGACATTGCAAGGAAGAGTTCAATCTATCAGAAGATTTATATCACAACTAGCAGACATATCACAACCTTTTACAAAAACATTACATAAAGGTGTGACCTTTGCATGGAATGAAGAATGTGAAAACAACTTTAATCATATCAAGAAGTATCTATCAAATCATCCTATCTTGATGCCTCCCATTCCAGGGAATCCTTTGATCTTATATGTCTCCACAACAGATACATCACTGGGGGCATTGCTAGCACAACATGATGAGAACAAAAAGGAAAGAGCTATATACTATATCAGTCAAACATTGGTTGCATATGAGAAGAACTATTCAATGATTGAGAAAGCTTGTCTAGCTGTGATCTTTGCATCACAAAAATTGAGACACTACATGTTAGCTCATACCACACAATTGGTAGCTAAGATTGATCCACTCAAGTACCTCCTAAGCAAAGCTGCCCTCACAGGTAGATTAGCTAAATGGATCATGCTCTTAAGTGACTTTGACATTGAATATGTAGAACAAAAATCTTATTGTTGATCAGTTAGCGGATGCACCTATGATTGATGATACACCAATGCAAATTGAATTTCCAGATTCCTCTATCATGACTCTTTCTTCTAGAGAATGACAGTTACTCTTTGATAGCTCCTATAAATAGAATGGATCAGGAGCGGGCATATTGTTCATAACTCCTCAAGGATACTCAATCACAAAAGCATTCAGCTTAAAGTTACCTTGCACAAACAATATTGTAGACTATGAAGCCCTTTTGAATGGTATGAAAATAGTGATTGAATGGAGAGTAACAGAGCTACACATTCATGGAGACTCTCAACTTGTTATCCATCAAGTCAATGATGTGTACCAAACTAAAGATGAAAAGCTCATTCCTTACAAGAGAATGGTAGATGATCTAAAGAAGTATTTCCTATCTATCACATTTGAGCAAATACCTAGAATAGAGAACAAGGTTGCTGATGCAATGGCAATGCTATCTACTTTATTACAGTAGCCTGAACATGAGCTACGCTACAAGTTCCTAGTGGAAGCACTATCTTATCCTCCATATGATTCCCACGAAACCTGCATGATCTACACTATTGTTGGTCATGATTCATCTAGATACAAAAACCTATTTTCCTATCTCCAAGACCAAATCATTCCTGATACATTCAACCATCATGAAAAGAGATAGCTTATTTGTAATGCCTTCCGATATGTCATCATTGGTCATGATCTGTACAAATGAGGTCTAGATGGTACACTACTTAGATGTTTAGAATGGGAAGAGTCTCAACATGCATTAGAGGAAGTCCATGATGGTATTTGTGGGTCACACTCAAATGGTTTAACACTAGCTCAAAAACTTATTAGGGTTGGGTACTATTGGCTTGAAATGGAGAGAGTCTACCAAGTTTGCTAAGAATTGTCAAAAATCCCAAGTGCATGGCAACTTAATTCATGCTCTAGGGAGAGATCTAATTCCCTTTACTACACAATGGCCTTTTCACCAATGGGCATTTGATCTTATAGGAGCTATACATCCTCATTCTTCCAATGGACATACCCATATAATCACAGCTACAGATTATTTTACAAAATGGGTAGAAGCAGTCCCTTTGACACAAGCAACTGGAAAGAAAATATCTATGTTCATATTGAACTATATCATATGTAGGTATGGGATACCTCGTTCCATAATCACAGATAATGGGGGACAATTCAAGAACAAAGATCTAGATGACTTATGTGCTAAATTCAAGATTACACAACATTGGTCATCTATCTACTATCCTCAAGGGAATGGACAAGAAGAGGCTTCTAACAAGAATCTATTGAAAATCTTGCACCGTACAGTTAATAAAATAGGAAGAGACTGGCATCTCATGATCAATCCAGCTCTCTGGGCCTACAGAACAAGTATCAGAATGCCTACTGGGGCTACACCATTCACTTTAGTTTATGGGTCTGAAGTGGTACTACCTATTGAGGTTGAAATCCCATCACTAAGAATTAGAATGCATGGTCTAGTAACTGATGATGACTACAGAGTGTCTAGGTTGCAAGAACTTGAACTACTAGATGAGCATAGACAAGCAACGTATGATCATTTCAGAGTATATCAGAAAAGAATGTCTAGAGATTACAATAAGAAAGTTAGACACAGAGAATTTCAGGTTGGTGATCTATTCTTGAGAGAGAATCCTAAAAATCAATTACATTGAGAACGCAAGGGGAAGTTTGAACCCAACTGGCTGGGTCCCTTTGTTATCACTGCTACTTTTGTCTCTGGTGCCTATCAACTCTCAACGATTGAAGGAGAACAGCTCCAAGAACCAATCAATGTTATCCATTTGAAGAAATTCTATGCCTAAGGCATTCAGTCTATGGTAAAATGTCCTGAAAAAATCTTTAAAATTGGAAAAAGTCCTCAAAAAATGAACATCTTGGTGAAAACCTAGCAATGGGTGCCTTTTTGATTCACAAAAAAAAGTAAAAATATCAAAAATATATATAAAAAAAGAAAAAGTTCCTTGGTGAAAACTTGGAAACAGGCACCTTGGTAGCAAAAATAGAATCTCTACCAAGATGGTGAAAACCTGGCAAACGGGCGCCACTTGTTTCAAAATGCTCCATCTATCAGCACAATCTTGGTCTTTCCCAGCTTTTAGTCTTGCTTTAGTTTGTACATATCTCTTGGTTTGTTTCTACATTCCTCTTTTCAATAAGTCAGTCTGTACACCAATCAGCTCCAGCGTCTGTATTCTATCAATGTTCAAACTTGGGGGCAATCAATGTCATATCCTATGGTCTCTAATGTATCTTAGATGTATCATATCCAGTTAGAGTCCTTTGAAGCTTCATTTGAGTCAGTCAGTCTATCTTGTCTCCAGAAAGGATTTTGCATCTACAACAACGCAATCAACATCAAACTCAAAATGAAAACAATATGCGCTTTTCATGCTTTTATCTCCTTGTATGCTTACTGATTCACATTGAGATTTTTGCATATTATGGCCTTTCGAGCTCTTCGATGATGTCCTTTATAGGATTTAGAGAGTGATGACTGGGGGCATAATCTTTTCTTTGTTTTTTGCTTGTATCTAAAAATCTAACAACTTTGGAAATTTTGGATTGAAATGGTGTCCGACTGTAAGAGCCTCTATCTTGAATTGGATGGCCATGTGTACCTTGACCATTGATACCCAAAAAATTCAAGGAAGTTTGATCTAACTATTGTATTTTTGAGTGAGTTCTTTCTCCTATTATGAAATGCAATCTTACCTAAGGATGTGAATGATAAAGGGTCACTACAGGTAATTCACATTGGATTTAGAATGATCTCTTGACTGTTTGATGTGTTTGTAATGCAAGGCATATTCAGGTCATCAAGACATTTATGTTTAGATGCTTATACAAATTTCTATATCAAAATAGACATGATATTTAGGTCATCCTGGCATTTATGCTTTGATGCTTATATCTAATCCAACATTCTGAAAACAAAATCAATACTCATATATCTATGGTTTCCTAATCAGTGGGTGTTGTATTGATTCCTGCACATACAAATCAATATTCATATGTCTATGGTTTCATAACTAGTGGGCATTGTACTGATTTATCCGGTTACCTAAAGATTCAATGATGAGAATGACCAACACATGATCAGTGACTAGGTCCTAGGTCTTAGGTTGCATTTCATATTGAATGTTTCTTTGCATTTTGCATGTTGCATGATCTCATGACTCAACGAACTTCAAAGCTTAAACAATTATTCAAATATCTCTTCCAATCTAACAAGAGCTGAAACCTAACTCAAAGGTCTCTTCAATTGAATCACAAGCAGTTATCCTCCTGGGTTAACCATCCTTTTTGACACAAGACTGAGTACTTGTCTTCATCAATACCTGCAAAATATATCATGTGTATCGTTGCATTTACATATCATAACCATTTTTTGCATAAGCATAAACCATACATACATCTTTCCATAATCAAATACATATGCATAACATCCATACATATGAAAGAAATCATTGCATTGCATTGATCCATATCATAACCATTTGTTGCATAAGCATAAACCATACATACATCTTTCCATAATCAAATACATTTGCATAACATCCATACATATGAAAGAAATCATTGCATTGCATTGATCCATACGTACATTCTACTCTACTCATAGCATAAACATCACATGATATCATCATAAATTGAAACATGATAAGTACATATGATGTCACAACCAAAATATTGATCTCATATATATTAAAAATCTCAAACTAGTTAGGGGTGCACTACTGGCACAGTGTACAAAAGAAGAGCTCAGCTGAGCTGTCAGAATCAAAATAGTATATCAATGATCAAAAAGAGTACAGTATATCAGAATGTATCAAAACAAATCAGCTATCAGGATGATCCTCTACATCTAGTGGAGGTGGAGGTGGTGCATTAGGCACTGGCTCTACTCTGGGTGCTTTGGCTCCCTCTGATGCCATCATGAACTCCGAGTAGGTAGGAACTCTTTGGGCTGAAGGAACTACAGTATAATAAGATGATACATAATATGTAGATCTCGAGGTCTAATGAATCACCTCTACCTGTAAATGTTGTACCTCTCTAGTGAGTGCAGTGCACTATCTATCAGCCTCTATGAATCTCTCCTCCCACCTAGCACTGTGTATCTTCAGTTCCATGACCTGAACTTTGAGACATCTAATGGTCTCTTATGGGGTAAGAGGAACAACTAGATCAACATCTGGCATATCTATATCAGGGGAAACCTACTCCGTAGTCTCTGCTCTTTGTGGCTTGCGGTGTATGACCTCTGCACCTAAATCAAAACTAGTATCCCCCTCTGTGAAGTCCACACCACCACCTACCACCTGCTTAGCTGCAAGTACCTCATCTACTAAACCAACTCCACCTAATGTACCACTCTCTCCTCTACTCCATCTCTGCATGTTGATAGATCTCCCTGCTATGGAAGTAGTGGAATGAGAGGGCCTAATCTGTCTAGATGGCCTTTGAGGAGGAGCCATCACTCTAGGTCTAGGTGGTGTGGGATGTATCACTGGAGCTTGTGCTGGTCTGGGTCCTTATGGCATAGCTGCACCTGTAACATCCATTGCCTCCTCCATAGAAGGAATTAGCTCTGTCGAATCTGAAAACCTATGAATAGGATGGTCTACCAGCCATGAAATGAAACCATCTATGACACCTGCATCAAGTACCTAAGGTTGGTACTCCCAATCTGTACCTACAATAGCACTATACTCCTGTGCACACAAGGCATATGAGAGCCTCGCTGACCAACCAAGCCCGAGCTCCTGAGCTATCTAAGCATATGTGGTGTAATCCTCTGGGGCATCCTGTATCCACCCGTACTATCACCATACTCTAGTATAATGAACCTCTCAAGGATATTAGATGATCTGCCTATCAATATCTAGCTCTGAAAGAAATAACTAAACTGCTCTCGCGCTGCAGGCCATGGCTCGATACCTACATAAGGTCTCTAGTGAACAAAAGTCATGTCATCAAGGCATCACCTCCAATACTCAGGGTGACCCATTCGCACTTGTGTAACATATCCAGTGTAAACATATATAACTGGCTCTTGTGGCTACTGTTGTGTCTGGTGCACTGGTCTCACAACTAGGATGTGCTCCCATGCCCATATCTGCAATACTAGGGCTCCCGCTGCAAATGATCTACTATCATGATACATGATCTCATGCATCTCTAAAAACATGTGTGTAAGGAGGCATTGGCCCCACACCAACTTAGAGGGAGTGGCCATCAAACGTGCTACCATGGGTGCCCAGCCCATCAAAAGACCATTGTGCTAATAGTCGGATATAATGATACCACCAATCATACCAGCAATAATACACTCTAATCGGTGTGTCTGTCCATATCTCTGTACAAACAGCTCCCAGGAAATGGATGAGGTCATTTGGGTATCATCTCTGAAGATATGTTTGAAGATGAGCAATCCTAAGTTCCTAGAACTCACATACTCTGGTCTCCTAGCAGCATGGAAAGCAATCCATAATATCCTATAAACATCCTCGGGGGTAACGGTAATCTCCCTGGTAGGCAAGTGGAAAGTCTGGGTCTCTGAGTGAAACCTCTCAATCAATGCAGTCAATAAACTGTGATTTACCCTAAGCTCAGGTAAATGTATCAAGTACTCAAAACCGCAGGTAGCAAGATGCACCCTCATTGGATCCAAAAGTGAAACGCACAGTCTCTGTGTGGCAGGATGAGAGATCCAAACATGCACATCTGGGTATATGACCTACAAAGAACCAAAACAGGGACACCTCTTAGTAATTGGGTCACAAAATAGGTTACACAGACAAAAATGGGGCAGTTCAATATTTTTGAAGGTAGGTTAACAGGTCAGGCATCAGGTTACAACATCAGAAATTTTAAAATTTGGACTGAAATATGAGTTTTAAGCTTGCTATTTTCCAAATGATAGTACAGACTGGCATCAAAAGTCGTACGACTTTCCACATCAAACCAAATGACAAATGATAGTCAAACGACACTGGAATCCCACTCGTACGAGTTATGAGGGACTCGATGAAATGGCATACGACTCATGGGTCCCTCTGGTATGAGTCTTCGGGGGTCATGAAATGAAAACCTATCTACTATCAGAAATTCGTACGAGCCTCGATGGAGGGTCGTATGAGTTTCCATGGAATGAAAATTGAAAAAGTTAAAAATGTACGAAAATGATCCTAACATGCTACAAACATGCAAAAATGGAATTTACAGAGAAGCATAGAGGTCCACTTACCGGATGTCCATACTACTGAGGTCTCTGGTGTCTCTTACTGCGCTCAAATCGATGCAAACTCATAGATACCTTTGGTTCTACTGCTTTATCTTCCATTTCTACTCAGAGGGCTCCACAAGTTTCTAAAGTCAAAAAGTTGAAATGAATTGAAAATGACCCTTCCGACCTTTATATAGCTTTTGACCTAATTTTCAAAAGTGCTCCGTTTTTCACAAAAATTGCATCCTTGGCTAATTTCGACATTCTAAATCCATTTTCAAAATCAAAATTCAAATCTAAGATCATTTATTATGTCAAAATCATGATTTAAAATTTTTAGACCTTGGACAGTCTACTGCTTGTGTAATCACCTAAAAATGGGCAAACACAATTTAATGATAATTCAAAGCAAATCAAGTGAAATCAAAGTAAATCAAGGACATGATTGAATCAATTGAATCACAATGCATAATTAGCCAATCAAAATGAAAATTGAATTCCAAATCAAGACCAATCAAAATTGAGAGCATTTTAGTCAAGTGCAATCAAATCAAAATACAATTAATTTAATTAATTGTATAGTCTTGGATTAAATTAATTCAACCCATTCAAGGGGTACATGGCTAAAGAAAATCAATTACTCTCAACAAACCAAAAAGAGAGGAAAATCAATCAACCAATGAAATTGGAGGACAGACACTCACATGGATCAAGTCAAATTGAATCTCAATCACTCAAAGTGAAAGAGAATCTCAACCATCCATCTTGTCTACTTGTTCCAAGCTTTGAGGACACAAACTTTGCTTTGTCTTCAAAGGGTGGAACCAAAACCTTAACCCCAACTCAACCATGATCAAATGCAACCACACCCCCTCACATTGGGAAAATCTATAAAAGGAAGGCTAAAATCCTTCATAATCATCAACCACCTATCTAAGAATTGCATCAAACCTCTTGCAATTTGAATTTAGAAAGCATTTTGAGAGCAATTTTAGCATTTCATATTGATAATTGTTAGCATTTGCATTGTTTTATCATTGTCATTCTCATATTAGAACTGTCATTAGTGAGCTTGCTGAGAGCTTCATTATTCATTCTAATTAGAGAGCCATAGGATGCTCAATTAGTCTTTGATATTGTGAAATATTTGCTCAATTGTGGTTGTATTTAGTTCTTATTTCATTTATTTGTCATTGATTAACACTAATTCTATGAAGATACATTTATTTGTATACAAAATGGCACCCACTGTGGGGTTGTAAGCCTCAATTTATCAATCTTATCATTTAGATCAATTTTTGTATGCTTGTATTTTCTATTTTTCATGGAATTTTTGTAGGAAACAGGTGAAGTGTCACCTATAGAACATTCAGTCACGCTTGTAATAGATTTAATGACACTTGCAGACTCTGTATCAATGCCTATTCACTGAATACTCATGCCTGGTGATACATTCTGATGCTGTCTTAAACATTTTGTTATCACCTCAAAGAAAAGAATTCACACCTCTTCAATAAAGTGTGCTAGCCTTTGCACAAAATAGTCACGCGTATGAGCCAAGAAGTGTCGTGCATCAACAATCTGTTATCGCCTGTTGTAAAGCTTTGCTACGCAATTGGTTAAATCACTCACGCTTGCGAACTTTTATTTTACGCTTTGCTTAATTCATTCTCGCTTTGAGTTAATTCATTGTCGCCTTGACTATTTTTAATTACGCTTTGAAGTAATTTTCTTACGCTTGTTAAGTTTTCGGTGTTGCCTGGTGAAAGGTTTAGTGTCACCTAAGAATAGATAATTCACGCTTAAGAGAAATTTACTGTCGCTTATTTGCTGGACAATGTCGCCTTAATGGGGTTCATGACAAACGGATCTTAATTTTTCAACCTTCCTCTAGTAGTCCTCACGGATTGCACAAAATCGTACCTTGGTGCGTGTGGGAAGCCCCTTAACGTACTTGGGGGATGAGAGATTGAAATCTATTTGAACGGAATACTTACTAAAACCTTGATAAAGTAGCAAAGACCACCTTGTAGAGCCATGCTATTTGAACAGAATAATTACAAACCAAATTGTGCTAAGGTAGGTGCTTGAAGTGCTTTCTTGTGAAAAACCCGTGACAACGTTCTATACATCAAACATTTGTGTTTAAAAGGGTAAAAGAGACAATTGAATGTGTGGTTGTGTTTGAAAGACATAAGCAAGTGAGAGATATCCATTTAAAATCATCTTATCTTTTAAATTTCTTCAATAATAAAATCAGCAACTCTAAATATCAAGGATCATTCCAAAAATGAACCATTGTTGGATGCTGGTTTCCACGCGATCCCAAGCATATAGAGTATCTTTACAAGGTGATAGCATTCTTGTGGAAAGAAAAGAAGATGAAATTGAGTGCCAAAGTGTATTTCAAGGTCACAACCAAGAGGACCTTTTTCCAAACCTATTTGAACAAAACCTTGACGACTTGGATAGGAATTCAACATCCCATAATTTTCAACAAGGAAGGAACGAAAATATTAATAACGCCAACCAAGATCCAAAGGATACACTTGAAGAGAGAGTTGACAAGGCTGCCCAAGATCTAGAATTCTTAGAAGTTATGGAGAAATTAATAGATAGGGATAGGGAGAACTTTTTCCTAAACCTAGCACATAAGGGAGTAAAGCTTCCTCATGACTTTGATATAGACCAGCTTAAGCAAAACCAGCAGCCAGAGGATCCAATGAGCGCTATGACTAAGCAAATCAAGGCCTTCCAAGAGCAAATAGATACCCTAAAGAAGGTAGCTGAACCTAAAGCCTTCTCAATTGAAGCTTTGTGTCCTTTTCCATTTGACACAAGCCTAGTTATGGTGTCATTTCCCTTCAACACCGTTTTTCCTAAATATGATAAATACATGGGTAAAACAGACCCACAAGATCACTTAAGGGAATTTTGTGCCCTAAGTATAGAGTTCATGCATAATGATACGTACCTAATGAGACTCTTTCCTAGAAGCTTAAGAGGACCCGCAATGGAGTGGTTTTCAAAACTACCCCAAGGAATCAATACTTTTGAGGAGTTGGCCTCAAAGTTTATAACCCATTACTCTTACAACATTGAGCATGAGATTATGATGCTCAAGTTATGTGATACCAAGCAAAAAGAGGGAGAGTCCTTAGGATTCTTACAAAGGTGGAGGACCATTTTCACAAGGTATCCACGAACTATTCCCGAGAAAGAGAAGATGGAGATTTTCACCAATAAGTTGACCACGAAAATGAACTATCGATTACAACTTCAATGTCCTGCAACATTTGAAAAACTAATTAAAAATGGAGTTAAGATTGAAGATGTTTTAATCAAAAGAGGTGAGATTAAATTATTTAAAGACAATAAATCCAATAATAACAACAACAACAACAACAACAATAACAATAATTATGTTCCTAAATATTTCAATAATCAAGGGTCTAACAATCACAATGATAAGTCAAAATCATGGAATAAAAATAACAATAAAAATCTTGTGAATGATGGGGTTGTGGAGTCACACAACTTGAAGTCTACCCCTTTCATTATACCATATGGAGCGAATTCTTCAAACAATGTCAACAAAGCAAATAAAGCCCCATATAATTCCAATAATTATAACAACAATAATTCAAATACTTCCAACAATAAGACTTGGGATAAATCAAAATCAAATTCCAGTTATAATAAAATAGAATTCACTCCCTTGGGTGAACCTTTGGAGAATGTACTAAAAACTTTGTTGGCTAATCAAGTTATCACACTACCAGATATATCAAATTATGAACCCGAAGTCAAACCTCATTGGTGGAATGCATCTCATCATTGTGAATACCATCGGAAAAGAGGTCATCCAACCAATGAGTGCATGAAATTGAAGAATTTAGTACAAGATTTGATTAATAACAACATCATCCAAGTTGAAGGACCTCGAAACAATGAGAATCACATGGCCTATAAGAACCCCTTTTTGAATCATGAAAAGGGGGAATCATCCAATACAAATCAAAACCATAAAAAGGGTAATGATAAAGTGAATTTTTCCCACACTTATGACACAATAAATACCATAAGTCAAGAAGATCAAAGCATAAATGTGGTTGTAATAAAAGGTAAATCAAGAGAAGCATCAGCAAATGTGGTCACTAGGGGGAAAGCATCGAAAATTGTCATATCTAATAATGCTCCAAAAGTGGTGATACCAAACCAAGCTTCCACGTCATCATCAAAACAATATAACTTGGTTGATCAATTGCAAAAGACTCCTGCTCAAATCTTTATTCTTGAGCTACTTAAACTATCACCAATCCATAAGGACATTTTGGAAAAAGCCTTGTTGGAAACAAATGTGCCTCTAAATTTGGAGGTAGAAAAATTCCAAAACATGGTGGGACACCTAATTGTGCCTCATTTCTTATCATTCTCCGAGCAAGATGATATGTCTCTTAATCATCCTCAAAATCTGCTCTTACACATAGAGTTGTTGATCCACAAACATAGGGTAAAAAGAGTCCTTATAGATGGAGGTGTTGGCCTAAATATTTGTACCCTTAGCTTGGTGAAAGCCTCAGGATTTTCTAAGGAGGCTATTGACCCAAAGAAAAAAATAACCATAAAAGCCTACGATGATGAAGAAAGAGCGTCGAGAGGAGTCATAGTTTTTCCCATAAGAATTGGTCCCATACAAAAGGAGACCATATGTCAAGTTTTAGACCTAAAATTGACTTATAATATTTTTTTAGGAAGGCCATGGATCCACAAAATGTAGGCCGTTCCTTCAACATATCACCAATGCCTTAAATTTCCATATCAAGGGCAAGAGATAATGATAAGTGGAGACCTCAATCCCTTCCAATATTGTAATAATGTCAAACCTATCAATGACTCATTGGTTCCACATAATACTGAAGGGTCTACATCAAATCAAATGAAACAAGGTCAAAGTTCCAAGGATATTCCTTTATGGAAAGGAAAAGAAAAGATGGAAGAAGAAATTGATGTTCAAGAAACTCCAAAACTCATTAACCAATCCACATCGACTAAAGGAAAAGAGAAGGTTAATGAGAATAACATTTTTAGTGAAGAAGAAAAAGAAGAATCTACCAAGGCTGTCACAAGATACCTTCAAGAAACCCAAAAAGCAAAAGAAGACTCCTTATCAAATAAAGCTATCCAAGTATTCACCAAAGAAGCACACTACCAAAAGATGGATAAAATGATGAAAAACTTTGATCAACAATGCAAAATCAAACAACAAGGAGTAGGCGAATACTCCTTATCAATGATGGATCTACCCTTATCACCAAAATCCTTTGGAAAACCTTCAAAACTACCTCATAAGTATAATGATAACTTTGTAAGAGCAAGTACATCATCCGCCGTGAATGAATAAGACAATGAAATTCTGAATTGGCTATATAAAGATGAAGAATCAAGTGCCCATGTTAAACACATTCAAGATCCAACCATCCCTACACATCAATATGGAAAAGGGTTTGCAATCATACAAAAAAAGGGTTATAAAGGTCAAGGACCTTTAGGTACAAGGAATGAAGGGCTAATTGAACCCCTAGAGTCCACATGGCGAGATTCCAAGCAAAAGACAGGTTTAGGATATATTGAAGAAGGATATACACAAAAACATTATCCCAAAGTATATGACCAATTACTCCAATTATAATCTCATAGTGATGAGGTTTCTAATGAATGGGAATGGGAGACTCTATCAGATGAGTCATGCCATGACAAAGGCATTGATGTTATTCATACATATGCATCTACCAAAAACAAAGGACTAATGGCTGAATCCACTTCAAATCAAGCATCTAGTTCTAGTCAAGAGATTCAAAATGATGTACCAAGTATAGAAATTGAAATAAATCAATGGGTAGGAGAGCCACATGTTCCATCATGGAGACCTACTATGGAAGAATCAAATGCTAGATTTAATCCGCATGATTTTTATCCAACGGAAACCATAGGGGAGTCTAGTGAGGAGGAGTTTGATCCTTCTTCTTTAGAACACTTAGAGGAAGCCCATGTCTGAGATTTTGAAGATACAATGTATGAACCTTCCAATAATGCGATAAACACTTTAAGCCCCGTTGAGACAAATCCAAGTGTTGACCCATTAATTCTCATTCGGCCGGACCTAATTGAATGGGATGCCATTGAACCCGATACCTTGCCAATTTTCTTGAATGACAACACGCTGTCCCAATGCCTCAACGCGGTTGAACCTTCTTCTACCAAGGACTATCAAGAAGAAATTATCAAAGGGAGCATCCAAACTCTTAATCTGATAAAAAATGAAAAAAATAAAAAAAATAGAAAAGGAAAAGAATCAAGTGTTGAAAACCACTTTGTGGCAACATTAGATCCAAAACAAAAAAGAAAAAGAAATAAAGGATGTTTCTAAAGGTGAAAACCCAACTGAGGCACCTTTGGAAGGGAGTTTGGATGTTCTACCAGACCACTATGAAGAAAGGTCTCCAATTCTAATCGAGCCAACAGAAAAGATAAACATTGGATTAGATACAGAGCCCAAGATTATTCACTTAGCATCATCCCTATCAAGTGAAGAAAGAACATAATTCATTGAGTTCTTCAAAGAAAAGAAAGTCAACTTTTCTTGGTCTTATGATGATATGCCGGGTTTGGACCCGAACTTGATAATGCATCATCTCAATATAAAGGAAGGAGCTAAACCAGTCAAATAGAAACTAAGGAAAATGCACCCGCATATAGCCCTACTTGTCAAAGTAGAGTTAGAGAAGTTATTGAAGGTTGGATTCATAAGAGCCATTGATTATGCACAATGGATATCCAACATAGTGCCGGTATCAAAAGTGGATAAGTCTATCAGAATCTACATGGATTTTAGAGACTTAAATTTAGCATGTCCTAAAGATGACTTCCTATTACCAAGAATTGATGCTATTGTAGACTTAATAGCGGGACATTCCATGTTTTCACTCATGGATGGATTTAGTGGCTATAATCAGATCAAGATAGCCCCTGAAGATCAAGATAAAACTTCTTTTACATGTGCATGGGGTACATTTTGTTGGAATGTCATGCCTTTTGGCTTGAAAAATGTTGGAGCAACCTATCAAAGAGTAATGACTACTATATTCCATGACATGATGCATAAATTCATGGAAGATTATGTTGATGACATTCTAGCTAAGTCACATTCAAGGAAAGAACATCTTCCCATATTGGCAAATTTTTTTGAAAGATTAGAGGAATTCAATGTAAGACTTAACCCAAAGAAGTGCGCTTTTGGAGTCCAATCCGGCAAACTTCTAGGTTACATTATATCCACTAAAGGAATAGAGGTTGATCCTGCTAAAGTAAAGGCCATAATGGAAATGGAAGCACCCAAAATAGTTAGTCAAATGAGATCCCTACAAGGAAGAATACAATCCATCGGGAGATTCATCTCTCAATTGGCAGAAAAGTGCCATAATTTTAATCAACTTTTGCATAAAGATACTGTATTCAAATGGGATACCAAGTGTGAAGAGGATTTCAATCTACTAAAGAAGTACCTTATGAATCCACCAATATGGATGCCACCTATCAGAGGCAAACCTTTAATCTTGTATATTTCAGCAATAGAAAATTCATTGGGGGCACTCCTAGCACAAGAGGATGAGAATGGAAAAGAAAAGGCAATCTACTACATTAGTAGAACCTTAGTCAAATATGAGCTGAATTATACTTTCATGGAAAGAGCATGCTTGGCTGTAGTTTTTGCTTCACAAAAATTACGTCATTATATGTTAGCCCATAAAATAAGGCTCATTGCTAAAATTGACCTGTTGAAATATCTACTAAGCAAAACTGCATTAAATGGAAGGTTAGCAAAGTGGGTGATGATTCTAAGTGAATTTGATATAGAATATGTTGACAGAAAAGAAATTAAAGGGAAAGTCATAGCAGACCAATTAGCAGATGCACCACTTCATGATGATCATCCTATACAAGTTGAATTCCCAGATTCAGAGATTGTGAAGGTTGCGGCAAAAACATGGCAGCTTTACTTTGATGGTTCTTACACTCACCATGGATCAGGAGCAGGCATACTTCTAATCATGCCTCAAGGATCTACTATACCTAAGTCATACAAATTTCTATTTCCATGTACAAATAATATATCATAATATGAAGCCTTGGTTATTGGAATCAAGCTAGCCTTAGAATGGAAAGTAACAGAACTAAAGGTATATGGAGATTCGCAATTAGTCATAAATCAAGTCAATGAAGAATATAATACTAAAGATGACAAATTGGTACCTTACAAAATAATGGTGGATAACCTCAAGAAGTATTTCATTATCATCACATTTGAACAAGTGCCGAGGGAAAAGAACAAGGCAGCGGATGGTATGGCAACTTTGGCCTCACTTTTACAGATGTTTGATTAGAGTGCTCGATATGAGTTCTTGGTAGAAGAAGCAACTCAACCCGTGTATGATCCAACCCATCCTTATACCATTTGCTTACTTACTACAACCAAATCACCTTGGTATGGACCAATTTATACCTATTTGAAAGACCAAACCCTTCCTATCAACCAAACACGAAACCAAAAGAAGAGTTTCATTAGACAAGCCTCCAAGTACACTATAATTTATGAAACATTGTATCGCAAAAGTCTTGATGGAATGCTCCTTAGGTATTTAGAAGAGGAAGAATCAAACTTAGCCTTACGAGAAATTCATGAAGGAATTTGTGGATCACATTCAAACGGATTGTCTTTAGCTAAGAAACTTCTTAGGATAGGATATTTTTGGCCTACCATGGAAAAATATTCTTGTAACTTTGCAAAAACTTGTAAGAAATGTCAATTTCATAGAAATTTGATACATGCACCAGCACAAGAGCTGCATCCGATGACCACACCTTGGCCATTTTATCAGTGGGGTCTAGGTTTAATAGGAATGATTTATCCACCATCTTCAAATGGGCATAAATTCATCATAACGGCCACATAATATTTTACTAAGTGGGTGGAAGCTGTACCCCTATCAAGTTCAACAGGCAAACAAATATCCTTGTTTATCCTAAATCATATAATTTGTAGATATGGTGCACCTCATGCCATCATAATGGATAATGCAAGACATTTCAAGAACAAAGATATAACGGAGTTGTGTACCAAATTCCACATGATACATCATTCATCTTCAATCTATTATCCTCAAGGTAATGGACAAGCTGAAGCAAAAAACAAAAACATATTGAAAATCTTGAAGAGAACGGTGGATAATTCTGGTAGGGATTGGCATATCAAGATAAACCCGACCTTGTGGGCTTATAGAACAAGCATAAGGATGCCAACAGGGGCTACACCCTTCTCCTTAGTTTTTGGAACATAAGTAGTATTGCCTTTGGAGGTAGAAATTCCATCATTAAGGATATCTATGCATGGTTTGATCAATGAAGAGGACTATAGGGTTGCTAGACTACAAGAACTAGAACTATTGGATGAAAAATAGAAAGAAGCCTTTGATCACTTAAAGGTGTATCAGAATAGAATGTCAAGATCTTACAATAAACATGTCAAGCCAAGGACATTCCAAATAGGTGATCTAGTGTTAAGAGAAAATCCCAAGAACTAGGCAGAAAGGGAGAAGAAAGGAAAGTGGGAAGCCAACTGGTTAGGACCATTTCTTATTATGGAAGATTTTGGAACCAGCACATACAAGTTATCAGATTGTGATGGTGAAGAACTGCAAGAACCTATAAATAGCATACATCTTAAAAGGTTCTATACATGAGGTAGATGAAAGGGTATAAAGAGTATTAGATGGAGAGCATCATATTTATTGTACATAGTTCAATAGAGATCTTGAAAATCCCAAAAACATTGGAAAAGTGGAAAATCTCAAAAACATTTGAAAAGCACAAAAGATCAAAAACAGTGGAAAATTGAGCATGAAGAAAGTTAAAAACATTCAAAAAAGATATTGTCTTGGTGAAAACCTAGTAAATAGGCACCTTGATGATATGAAAAAAAAAAAAAATTGAAAAAAAGAAAAATACAAAAAAATCAAAAAAGAAAAAAAGTGCCTTGGTGAAAATCTAGCAAATAGGCACCTTGGTAGCAAAAAAAAAAAAAAGAGAAAAAGCTTTAAAAATAGAAAAAAAGAGCTTGATCCATTCAATTTGTGAAAACCTAGTAAACAGGTGCCATTGAACGTCCAAGTCAGTTGCATACTTAGAAGGTCACCTTGTAACTATTGCATTTGCCAGCATTTGTATATATCATAATAAAACCCCACAGTTGCATTTGAGAGTACCTCAAGATTTTGGTCACCTAATCGAAAAATTGTCCTAAGTCCCACAAATAAAATCAATATCAAATTGGGGGCAATCTACTCTTAAGGAGCAAGGATTCATCAACAAGCTTTATTCAATCAAAGAATCAATTCATCACACTCGAAAGAGGAACACGTAATGAAATCTACATCCTAATCCAATTTGAGCCTAAAATGAAGAAAATTGATCCAAGAATTAAATGACCTTATCTTTATCAGGATTAAAAAATGAAATGGATAGAACTACACTTGAACTATGGATTTGAAAAACATGGCAAAACAAATTTCTAAGTGTTGAAATAATTGATGAAATTATCTTTTTCTAGCGAATCGATGAAAGTTTTAGACTAGATGAGCTATGATGAAAGGATGATATTTTCTTGATTTCTACATGACTGTCTTAAAATCAATGTTTTAAACCATGTAAATTATCTAAGGACGTGATCATCAAAGAATCATCGAGGACTGGTACATAGAATAAAATAGAGATTTCTGCTTGTTTACGCAAATGGATCTCTTGGCTATTTTGATCTTCCATATCATAATACCAACATCCACTTGCAACATAGAATCTGACAAAATCGGTATTCACCCTCTCATGATTGGCTTCAATCAGTGATAGGAATACCAAAGAGACCGATGGGAAAGCAAACAAAGCGGCAAAAAGTATTCATATCATCATAGTTGAACTAGTGATGATTGTACTAGCAACGGGATTCCAAAAATGCTCAATGATGAAAATAAGCTCCAAATCTTGAATAATGACAGTTAGCTGCATCCATGTTAGATTAAGTGCATTGTGTTTTGTTAGCTTTTCTTAGTTTAAATTGCAAGGGGAACAATACAATAGAAGGGGTTTGAATCAAACATCATGATCCGTCATTCCAAACAATGAAAATGAGATTATATTTTGCATTCATGCATAGCATTAATCATTAATCATTATTCATCCAAATATAGAAAAAGAAATCATTCTTCATACATCATTTGCATACATGTAATTAAAGATAGACATTGCATACATTTGAAAAATCAAAGAAAACATAGAATCATTCATTTGGCCATAAAAACAATTTTGCATCCATACATGAATGACAATAGAAAACATCTAATGAGCATCCATACATCATTGCATTCATCTATCTATATCATAAACATAAGATATGTTGCATCCATCACATCATCAAAAGTAAGTGCATCCTAAACATCATATAGTGGCATAAAAAGATAATCTCATAACATCAACTCATCAATGAAACCAAAGGAATAGATCATCATATATCATCAAAAATGTGTTCATCAAGGGATTTAGTACATCAAGTATATCAAGAAATAATCTCATGAAAATGGTACATCATAAGTTCCGATCGATAAAAAATAGAAAATGTGCAACAAGAGGACATCACTGCAAGATCAATCTGTCAATCATCAATCATGACCCTGTAGCACCAGAACCATCTGGACCTCTACCATCCTATGAGGGAGGAGCCTGAGAAGTGCTTGCTCCATCCTGTCTCTACCCAATGACTATTGATAGGAACTACTACATCAAGGTGGCAACTTGATCTAATCGGCCCACAACAGTAGACATCTCTACTCTCATAGACTGTACCTCTCATACTACTGCATCCTACGAACCTTGTCCCTGATCCTATGGTGGCTGACCTGGTGGAGGCATCTGCTGTGTTGGAACCTGTGGTGCCTAAACCTGAGGGGCACCATCATCCTGCTGTGCCAAGGCCACTCTTTGTAACTATACTAAAGGATCTAAACCTCTTGGAATCTGCCGAGCAACATCAACATGAGCCTGTCTCTGTGCTCTTTGTTGGTGATGTACTCGATCCTGTCTCATTGCGGCTCGAGGATGAACTGCAAGGACTGCATCTGCCTATCTATCTTTGGCCCTATCTCAAATTTGTACATCTCTCACATGGCCTCTACCTACTACACCTCGAGGACCTCTACATCCTCGACATCTCTAATGTCTACCACCCCCATGCCCATCATCACCATCACCACCATGGCAAGCAGGCATAGGCTCCGCTGGATCTATGAAATGAATGAACCTGTTTGGAGACCACCAGTCTCGATACTCATGGGACATCCCAGCGTTAGCTATCCCTGATAACATCTCCCATCTGTAGAAAGGCATCCTAGCAATCTGACTCATAGCAAACTGATAACCAATACATGGACCCCATAGAGATCTCTTGGCCTGTACTCGAGCATATAAGGCATTGCCCAAAGGCATCTCCTGAATCCTACCATACTATCTGGAGACCTGACCAAAATAGAATCACTCAATAACAGTGTTTGACCTACCAATCATCCAACATGGACAAAACATATATGATAACTCATCATCATCCTCCCACCAACCCTCACAACCAAGATAGGGGCGCCATGTCAGAACATCTAGATCATTTATCTGACGTCTCCAATAATTTAGGTCACCCAAATGATGCTGAATCACCATCCCAGTATACAGATAAGCATAAGGATATCCGCAAGGTCGTCTCCTATCAGAAATAGGCCTAGTAATGGGAAGATGCTCCCAAATCCATAACTATAGAATGATAGCACCAACAGATAACGAAGAACTCCCTCTGTACACAACCTCATGAAGATCGCGATATAGCTGGGCTAGCACACAAGAACCCCAATCAAAATGCCATGGATGTGCTAGTAGATCCTCCAAAATCCTGCCCCAACCCACAGAGAAGCCATGACCTCGTCGATCTGGAAGAAGTAGTCCACCAATCAAGGCACCAAGAGCTATTGGCAATACAGGGAATGAAGCAAACTGTGGCCAGGTGATCATATCATCATCAATATAGTTATCTTCGAACACTCACCGGCAGACAATCAAATCATACACATAATCATAATATACAAGATCTCCTCGATAAGGAATCCGTAACAAATGATATACGTCCTCTGGAGTAATCGTCATCTCACCATGAGGGAGATGGAAAGTATTGTGGTCAGAGTGCCAACGCTCTGCCATAGCTGTCATCAAACCACGATTTAGCTGGAATCGGGGAAGATCAAGAAGAAAGCTCAGACCACATAACTCTACCACACGCAACTTAGCATCAGTCAATGTCTGCCCAAGGTCAATAACCCAGGATGGAACTGAATGGATATATAATACAGGATCGTCAGCTTGTTTGACAAAAATGAGAGAATCATATCAGCATAATATACCAAGGAACATGTAAAGTCGATCAAATTTATTACACAATCCATTTGCTCATCATGAGTACATCAAAACTCCTAACTCTTTATCTTGAGGAGGGAAAATCATTGGCTTACATCTCTAGATCTTGAGGGTAAACTATTAAATCATCATCCTATCATAACAAATTGATAACTAAAATTCATTGGTATTCCTATACTACTATTCTAATCAATTGTTTCGATCAAACATAACTGACCTACTCATATTATTCAAATCAATCATCAGGACATACTAAATTTTTTATCAAAAATAGTCAAGTACAACTGAAAATTTTGCGCAACATGCTGTAGGCATGATTGTCATCATCACAAGTGACATTTATCTTACGTGACACAAAAATTCTGATAGGCAACATTATTTTGATGTTACGCGACAAAAGTTTCATAAGCGACACTCTTTTAAGCTAGGTGACAACTAATTTCTGACAGGCGACATCAAAAAGTGCTAGGGTTTTCAACGTGTAAGTAGATGGTAAACTCAATTTTTTATCTAGGTCTACGTGTGATCAAATTAACCATGAGAGACAATGAAAATGTGTTAAGCGAAACTAAAATTATTTTAAGCGACATTAAAAACTGCGGATGTGAGAGTTAAAAATGCTAAGCGACATTAAAATTTTCATACGCGTGAATGAAATAATTCAAAGCACCGCTGAAATTGGAAAATACAATAAATGCTACTTAATGTATAATAAATGCATTATCGAAGGTTAAAACCACTTACCAGAGCTCCATAGTCAGGTGGTCTAGCATATCTTCGACACCACTCGAATCAATGCTCCCAAATAGGCACAACCATCATGAAAAATAGCAGGGGACCAGAGAAAAATCACTGAAGAAGAAAGTAAAAATGAATAGTAAAATTAGGTTTTTCAACCTATTTATGCTAATTTGACCTAATTCTAGGATGAAAATTGAACTATGACCTATATTAATCTATCCCAGTTAAGAGAGGCAATTTATGAAGTGGGGCATATCAAAAGTGTTTTTCAGAAATGAAAACATATCAATCAATCTATCAAATTAAAAACAAACATATGTTTCATTTCTAAGGGGGCATACCATCACATTATTAGATCAACAACATCAATAACATCAAACAAGATCAACGATCGATCAGAAAATTCAAAGGGAAACCTTTTATCAGAAAATTTTTCGTAATAAAAAATGAAAGGGGCATCATATCAAATCAGATCATCAAATCAGGAACCATATCAATCAGGAGAGTTTCATATCAATCATTATCGTCATAAATTTCATATCAATCATATTTGTATCAATTTCATATCAAGAAATCAGGATCGACAATCAAAGAACATTAAGAATGAACATCAAATATCGATCATCATTGAATCAGGACCTATCAATCAAGCAAGATCAAAATATTCTTTGAATGGACATACTTCGCACGTCAACTCAAAGAGGGGCATTTGTAATCACCTAAAAATGGACAAAGATAATTTAACGATAATTCAAAGCAAATCAAGTGAAATCAAAGTAAATCAAGGACATGATTGAATCAATTGAATCACAATGCATAATTCGCCAATCAAAATGAAAATCGAATTCCAAATCAAGACCAATCAAAATTGAGAGCATTTTAGTCAAGTGCAATCAAATCAAAATACAATTAATTTAATTAATTGTATAGTCTTGGATTAAATTAATTCAACCCATTCAAGGGGTACATGGCTAAAGAAAATCAATTAAATCAATTAATTAAAATCAATTACTCTCAACAAACCAAAAAGAGAGGAAAATCAATCAACCAATGAAATTGGAGGAAAGACACTCACATGGATCAAGTCAAATTGAATCTCAATCACTCAAAGTGAAAGAGAATCTCAACCATCCATCTTGTCTACTTGTCCCAAGCTTTGAGGACACAAACTTTGCTTTGTCTTCAAAGGGTGGAACCAAAACCTTAACCCCAACTCAACCATGATCAAATGCAACCACACCCCCTCACATTGGGAAAATCTATAAAAGGAAGGCTAAAATCCTTTATAATCATCAACCACCTATCTGAGAATTGCATCAAACCTCTTGCAATTTGAATTTAGAAAGCATTTTGAGAGCAATTTTAGCATTTCATATTGATAATTGTTAGCATTTGCATTGTTTTATCATTGTCATTCTCATATTAGAACTATCATTAGTGAGCTTGCTGAGAGCTTCATTATTCATTCTAATTAGAGAGCCATAGGATGCTCAATTAGTCTTTGATATTGTGAAATATTTGCTCAATTGTGGTTGTATTTAGTTCTTATTTCATTTATTTGTCATTGATTAACACTAATTCTATGAAGATACATTTATTTGTATACAACTTGCATAACCAACCTTCTATCATCACAAAAATCTAGAATTCAACTTAACTGATTATCTTACATCAAACTATCAAAATTTCAACTTGGTCAACTATGGTCAACTCATGGTTTTACCTAGTCAAACTTGGTCTTTTGGACCCTCCAAACGATGCAGAACGCATTCTTGAACATGTGTAACCACTTTTCAAATCAATTAACATGCTTCTAAACTATTCAATGCTGACTTTTCTTGTCAGATTTCAATTTTAATCCCAAAGGGGGCATGGTATTGCATATCATTCAAAGTCTGTAATCTAAATTTAAAATCATATCTTTCCTCAGTAATCAAGACAACAACCATGTCTAGTTGCTGATTCATCAAAAGACCTCATCGCTCGAGGCAAATCAATCATCACTCAGGGCATATCAGATTCATCAAAGATCCATATCAATCTGGTATTCTCTTAATCTTGTAAATTGTATCAGTTTTTGTAACTATCGGTTCAATTGTGTTATTTCCTTGGTTCTTCAGAAACTGAAGGGTTCAGATGTGATACCAATGTGATTCATACAAGGACAATCAAGTCTGGAATCGATCACTCACTTCTTCGCAATCATAAGGTTTGGAATCAGGCATTTTGACACTTTTTCGCAATCATCGGTTCATTTGCTATTATAGTTAACATTATCTTTGGTCATTCAAGACCTATTATCTTCATATCAATTTCAATCAGTTTCTGCTTCATATCAATTTCAAACATCAGTTTCAACATCATACACGGATTGTCTTTGAACCACTACGGTTCACACAACAATTCAAAGAGGGGAAAAATGTAATACCCCAAAAATGGGCTATAGGTTCATTAACCTCTTACATCGACATATCGAACGAAATCGACATCGAAGTCCTAACCTAAGGCACATCTGAACATCATCGAATCCTAATTGATTATCTCAAATTCTGCATTGGGGAATATTCCTAGTAATATTCCTAATCATCATAATTATCTTTAATTTAATGATTATTTGGCGATAAATCCTATTTATCCTAAAGTTTGATTAATTGAATATTCTAAATATTTAATTAATTAGATTTAATTCTACCACTTAATTGTTTAATTGAAGTTAATTCTATTTATTCCTAAATTGTATTATTTAATTTTGAGAATAAATCCAAAATCCTATGAATAATTGATTAAATTCTTATTTAATTAATTAAAGCAAGTTGTCAATTTTTAATAATATTGTTTTTGAATAAAAGTTTGAAAAATAATTGATTAACCCATAAATCAATTGTTTTATTTTTCAAAATCAGTTAAGTTGGAAATAAATCACTTTATTATTAAATTAATTCATAAATAAAACATGCACAATAAGAAAAGCAGACAATTATCAATTATCAATTAAATCTAAACTCTATTTTGAGTTAAACTCTGCTTTTGCATGTTTTTGTGAGTTAATTATCCTTTATTTAAAAATAACTCAAAAATCAACCTGAGTTATTTGAGTGATTTATGGCTTTTTTTCATGCACCTCCAAAGCCTTAGATTTCTATAAATTAAGGCTTCAGCTCCTCATTTGAGATCCATCCACGAATTGCACACTCACACTGTCGAATTGGAGACTGAAGAATCAATCTTGAGAATTTGAGTTGTTGTGAGATTTTCATTATTTTTGCATAGTATCCATATCATTTAGAATATTATTGTTAGATCATTTTAGCATATCAATTTTCATATTAGAATAGTTTCATATCAAGTTTTTATTATCATAATTGCACAGAAAAACAAAAAAAAAAAAGATTAATTGCATTCATTCCATATCTAGATTTTGCATTCAAATCCTTCATTTAGGTGTCGTCAAGGTCATTGATCTCGGTATAATTTGAGAATACATACTCGCATCTACTAGAAGGTAGTAAATTGCCAGGTTAGTTTAGTTTTCAATTACTTGCACGATTTCAATTTTTGCTAACCTCTAATGTTTTACTGAAGTGTTGTGTCTATAGCTAGGTACAAAATTCACACACACACTATGATAGTTATTATTAAAGGTTGTATATTTTTCTCTATTATCCCATGATTTTAAATATAAACAAGTCATATATTTGTAATTACGAGAATTTTCAGATCTCCTAATGCATGCATTTTTGAGGAAGTGGTCCATCCCCAAATAAGTAAGGAGGATCAAATCATACGCAAGATCCATTTCCCACTAGCCATGCTATTTTTTGCTTGACATATATTTCTTATGAACTGAAATGCTCAAGTGAACTCTTTTCTAAGAGAGAAATTTTAATTAGGTCACGGTTATACAAGGTTGTGGCTAGGTAATGGTTAAGTCATGGTTATTATTGTGTTTGGCAATTTGTGGCTAGGTCCTAATATGGGATGGATCAAGTATATATGATAAGGTGGGACCATTGCAATGTGTGATGTGTTAATGTAAAGAAAAGTTGCACAAATATCGATACATTATAGGGAAAATTTAATCCTGACTAATGGAGAAGTAGCAGATTTGCATAGAATCTATAGGTTGCATTATTTTAGAGATCAAGTCGTGGAAGTTAAATATCCAAAAATTGAAGATCAAATTAGTTTGGTAGCATTTATCATTATTAATAGTTTAGAACATTTGCATTAAAATGAACACAATGGTCTTTGAAGATAGAGTAAGATAAAGGAATATACTAGGGATCATGTGGTTCCTCTAATAGTATATTTTTGCAGGGTTTTTTACTCCAAATTGGGGAACATGCATTTAGAAGAGCTTTGTTGAGTGAAAGTGTGGTGTAGATTGTAGTAGTTACATAAGGGTATTATTGGGCAGAAGAAACCAATTTTAAAGAATATAAGTGGAATTTCTAGAGACTAGCTGTCTTAAGTGAATTTGATGTTACAAAAAAAGACAATCCTAGTCCACAAGGGGGATGGTATATTTTTAGATTCTATAGGTCAACTGAACTATATATTAGCTTTAAATTTAGGCAAGGACTTGAATAATATGGCTAAGACAACAACACATTATTGGGACTCAATTTGGCCCTAGAAAATGGATGGAAATAGCTTTACATTGAAGATGACTTTTTTATTTTTTAAATTATACAAAAGATAGACAATGCAAGGCCTAGATGTCAGAGGATATGATTTATTACACCTTGCATTTGATAGGATGTTTTGAAAGTATTCATTTTAGCCACATTAAGAAGAGAAATAATAAAATTATACATTGGGCTATAAATTAGGGAATGATTTTAATGGAGAATGGGGAAGACCACATATTTAAGAATTGGTGAAGTTATTTTCTAAGGTCAGGTCCTTGTTAGTTAAGAACATGCTATATTGAGCCTATTTCTTATTAAGATAATTATGTGCTAAGGATGATGACAAAGTATAAATGAGCCATTGATATACAATATGAAGGGATAAACATAGATTGTGAGCACACCATTTAATGTTATTAATGTTTTCTATGTTGAAACATTTGAGGAGATGTATTCCATTACTTAGGATCATACCAAAATACTCTATCCCAAACTCAGGGCATCATTTTTTTAAAATAGACAATTTTTCTGTAAGGACCTTCAAATGAAGGTACGCCTTTAAGTGAAGCCAACTACATTTGAATAAAAGGTAGTTACCTTCAAGTGAAGGCAAATTATGAATTTTTCTTTTGTTTTGGCCACTCAAATGGGCCTTCAAATAAGGTAACTTCATTTCTTGGTACTTTGAGATAAAGGAAATAAATTCACTCAAAGGTACCTTCAATCGACGGTTCTTCAAACAAAGATCCTTGGCTAGGCACTTTCAATCTCTTCTACACTATTTCTTCAGAAAATTTAATTTCAAACCTCGAGTTAGACCTTGAAATGAAATAAACTTGATGAGACAATTTATAAGATTGTATCTCTTGAAATGAGCTTTCCAACAAGTTTATATGTTTACTAAACATGGTTTTTTCATTGAACAATAAGTTCTCTATGTTTACACCCCACAACGCAATGGTAAGTTGCGAGCCTCTTATTTGGGAGGTTTTGGGTTCAAGTCTTCTTGAGCCCCATGTTGATCTTGGCTTCGGCCTATTACCCATAAAAAATAAAAAAAAAATAGTAAAATAGTGAAAATAATTGAAAATAATTTTTGCATTAGGTATTGATATCCTTGTCTCAATAGAATAATGATTTTAGATTCTATACATATAAAACAAGTTATGCATTATGATATACACCCATGTCCAAATTAAAATTACTTCAATTTTAAAATTAATTTATAATTATGCAACAAAAATTAGGAAAACTATCCATGCATTAGATGTTGGTGTTATAAATCTATATTTTAAAATTAGAATTTTAACTTTTCTCAATAAAGTTATGTATTATGACATAAACATCACTTTTAAAAAATGGTGTTTCCCATTAAAAAAAAAGTTATTAAAAGTTACATAAAAATTAGACAAATTATTTTCAAACTATATATTTGGAATCTATAGACAAAATCCCACAAATCAATAGTTTGCATCCTCTTCAAATTCTTAAGTGTTTCCCTACCATAAGAGTCTAAAGATGGAGATTTAGTTTAAAATATTGATTTCAATGTCCTACTTTAGTGAAAAAGTTAAACTCGTTATTGTGAGATTACCCATTATGATAAATTTGTTAAAGTGCTTGATAGAAATACAATCATTTATATTTGAACCCTGCATAAGATAATCAACCTATTTAATTATTAGACTTTGTATTTCACAAGTTGGAGGGCCTTTGTAAGTATTTCTAGTGTTAACCACATATAAGGAAGGAAAATTATTAGAAGTGAGAAAGGAAAAGGAAAGAGGAAGCTAAAGAGTAGAGGTGAAAAAGGAAAAAAATGTAAGAAAAATTATTTACTATTATTTATTCTCACAAATACTTTAAATGATATTTAAAATAGAAAATTACAAAAGGAAGAACCTTGGAAATTGGTCAAACTTGGGAAATGTAAGATGCTCTTTTCTACTTAAATCTTATGATAGATTTGGTTAATCTTCCCATGGAGCATATAGGTTGGGAGAGTGGGTATAATAAAGTAATCTAACCATTATCATCAGATTTATGATGCATAAATGGTGTAAGAGGAGTTAGGTGGTTGACCATGAGTAGTGAAGTTTGAGATTCACCGTGGTACATGTGGATGTCTTAGATAAGAATCATATTGGCAAATCAAGCATAGAGTACATATTTATGAATAATATTGGGATATAGAAAGAGGAGCATGCGAATATAGATAAGTGATAAAACAAGTGTAGAAAATAAGTTGAAATAATTGAATAAAAAATATTATTTATTAGTGTATCTAAATTATTCAATAGTGATAGAACATAGGATGAATCAAAATAAATAATGAAAGAAAATATAACTTGTAATATTTTAATAACCGATAAAGGAAAATTTGGAATATTCTCCTATTTTCATGGAGTAGTTGTTGCTTATAAAAAATAAATACGCTGTCAAAAAAAAGGAGGGGCTCAAAATAAGCAGCACCTCAAATGATAGGTGGCTCCATAGAAAATTTTCCCTCCTTTTTTGGCATTTACTTTCATTATGTTCCCTCTATTTTACATTTACCTCCATTTTTTCCCTCCCAAATTTATCTCTATTTTTAAGCTAAGTAGAAAAAATATTATTTATGGGGACCTGCTCTTAGAATGCTTATCATACGAAGATATCTTTTGTCATACCATGATATCTTTTAATATTCATTTTAAGTGTTAGATAATTGAATGCATTTATTCATTGTGTCTAGATTTAATTAAAGAACATTCAATTCTTATTTCCACAAGTATCTAAAGGGGGTCTTTAGAGAATACATTAATATGGAAAATGGAGAAAGATGTTGACTACTTTTAATGACAAGCTTCATTTGTTTAACAACAAAAGGCTAAGTTGCCGTAAATAGCGGGCGACGGTGTTTATGCTATGAAAGCTTACTTACGACACAAGTTCAGTGGCTGCCATTTTGAAGGCACCTCGATAAACAAAACCCCACGTCGTAAAGGCGAAGTAACCAGGGTTAGATTGGCCATATCGCGGTTAGCCATCTCGGGAAGTCATGAAAAGCTCTGTGATGAAAAAAAGAATCGGCAAAGGGGAGCTTCCAACACAGATCGAATAAAATAATGCAGGTTTTTTACTTGGGCGGCTGGAAGACAACTCATGTTTCTTGACTATGATTCTTCCTTTCGGCCAAAGCACAGGGAAGCTCTGTGAGATCGAGATAAGAGAAAAATCTTAAAGACTCACTGGATCCCATCCGATTGATCACAGTCCCAAATTTGCATTTTCATGGCGGAAATGTTGAAATCTGTTGCGTTAATGCTTCTCCTCTGTAGCATCTTGCCCTGCGCGTGGGGAGTGGCGTGCTGGGACACCTGTGGAAACCTGCAAGTAAAGTACCCCTTCGGCACGGGCCCCGGCTGCGGAGATCCGAGATTCCAAAGCTCGGTAAGCTGCGTAAATCAGAAGCTCGTGTTTACCTCTCACTCTGGATCATACCTGGTCGTTTCCATTGATTATACAAATACTGTTATATATGTCGCCGATCCGCGCATGTCGAACTGCATGGAAATGCAGCAGAGCGGCAGCTTTGGCCTGGACTGGACGGCTCCCTTTAAGCTCAAAAATGATGTATTTGTGCTCCTCAATTGTAACGCCTCTTCCTCGCTCTATAACCCTCAAAGTTTCCTCTGCGACACCGGCAGCGCTCATATTTGCACCAGCCTTTACACTTGCCCTGGCGTGCAGGGCCTCGGAATCCCTCAGTTTTCCCCTATTACTTCCTGCTGCGTTTACACGCCTGTAAATCTCGGATCTGCTAATGAAGCTAACCTTGTCAAGCTAGGGTGCGAGTCTTATACCAGTATTTACAGTTTCGGTGACGATACAACGGATCCTTTGCGCTGGAGATACGGCATCAGGCTTCAGTATAATTATAACCTCGATAATAATAATTTCCCCTCTGCTTGTGCCGATTGTGAGAAGAGCAGCGGCGTTTGCGGATTCACCAGTCCTTACAATTCTTTTGTTTGCGTCTGCAAGAATGGGGTTAATACGACCACGGATTGTTCCGGTCAAGGTATTTTTTTCATTTTTCTTTAAATTTTCCTTTGCCGTTTTCATTTTTGCCCTCTCTTTTGCTCAAAGTGCTTTATTATTAAATCTCTGCAACTGCAGTTAGCTACTTTAGCAGAGGCATCAGTAATAGATCTGCGGGTACTGCGCTTTGGATTACAGGTCGGTGATTTTGCCGTTTATAGTATTATTTCTTCTGTTACTTGATTCTTCTAGTAGCTTCTTAGTTTACATTTTTGTACTTTTGATTGCAGGATTCGTGCTCGGAATCCGAAGCATTTGGTGTGTTGTACTGCAATTTCTTTAAGGTCGGATGAAATCACAGTTCTTGCACAGGCAACACGTGATTTACTGTGTAGAATTGTTTGTTTATTGGAATTTGGAAACCAGTTTGAAATCGAAGTTGTTAAATATAAAATCTGCAGCAGTATGTGACCCGAAGTGGAGAGCGACTGCTCAGTCGACTGCCACTGTAGCTTTCATGCAAATTCTTTTTGTCAAATATTTAATTGAAATCCGAAAAAGGAATCATTTGTTATAATCTGGTATTCATCGTTGTACTAGTGTGACCTGGACCATTGTTTTGGAGTCGATGTAAATCACCATCAGATCGATAGTTCAATGCCTTTTTCTAAACCTGATTGATAAGTGATATACAGCCTGTCACAGGTTATCATAATTCAACTTCGTAGTATTTTTTTTGGGTCAATATCATACTTTGATATGCAATGGAAAATAAATTAATGTGTTAAAGCTCACTAATAATTTTTTTTTAATTGGAAAGCTGTTAATTTTTTAAAAAAAATATATATATACGGGCATACAGCCCAAAAGGACTGTATTATAAAAATAAGAGACTACATCACAATAATAATGATGCAAGGCACAGGGAAACTAGGCGTTTCTAGGTTCACAATCTTCAAGTAGACCCTTATGCCTTCTAACACAACCTCTTGTCCCTCTTAGAACTTCTTTTGTCAACACATTAAGTCTCCTCTAGGACTCACTAGTCATCACACCCCTAATTTGTGTGACAAGATCCATACAACTAACCAATCCTTCCCCTTGATATGGTTAGGTCTCCTTCCTTGTTGACCAATGGCTCCACTAAGTATGGGAACTAGATTAGAGAGCCTTCTACTGTCTTAACAGACCTTATCCAACACAATTCAAGTGGGCTTTTGAGAGGTTTAGACACTGTCATGGAAGGTTGTCTAGAACAAGGCCTAATTGGAATTAGGTCGACCTAATTAGTGGTTTTGTCTTAACTTTCCAATCTACCAAAGGACCTACAAAACAAGCTAGGGTTCTAGATACCCTTTTGGAAGTTCTACAATATTCTAAAGTTCCAAGTCCCAACTCCTCCTTTTGTTGCCCCAACTAGTTACTAGGTCTACTAGGCCTAATAGGGCTAATTAGGTTTGCTTACGAAGCAACTACCCTTCACAGGGCTGACCCGGCAAAGGTGATTGTTCCAGTAGCACCAATACCCTCCATGTATACCAAATCCTTCATTAGAACAAATTTTCTTGCTCTGACCTTTTGGAATCATATATGTACATCCTCCCCGTGTATTCCTCTAGTGGCCGTTAAATTTCCATGGTGGAATTGCAAAAGAAGGCTCAAAAGATGGGGAAACCCTTATATAGTGAGGGTTTCAAACCCGTTGTTAGAAAAATGAATGGATTTTCCTCAAATCTTCACCAAATCTAATCATACCACTTTGAGGATGATCCTTGAACATGTCCTTATCAGACCAAATGCTTACTTCACCCAAACCAATCATAACATCAAAACAAAAAGCACAGAAGTAGAGAAATTGTAGGAAAATTCAGACTTGTTTTATTACTCCAACTCCAAAAATTCATCGCAACTGCCTCCAACCGATAAAAAAGGCCTTAAATAGACCCAATACATATGTTCCAACTGATTTTTAAAAGATCTAACCATTGGAGGTAGTTTGTCACCATAGAGGGCAATTTTGGCAAAGTTGTCACAAAGTTGCAAAGCGACTTTTAGACAACATTACAACCTTTTGTGCTTTTTGAATCAATTGGAGTCCTACCACCTAGGACCTAGTCCAATTACTCCTAAATAACTCTAAACACCTAAAGACACCAAATTCTAATCTCCTATCACACTACTAACCCCATGACCAGATTTACCCATGTTGGCTTATCATTGCCACACATGGCAATGGTCTTACAAGTGGGTTTTATGACATTGAAACTCTTGGTCCTATTGACCCTCCTAGCTCATCCTATCCTATTACATCATGTCCACATGGCATTCCATGGGTCTTCATGGTTCTTTATCATGTTCATGGGGTGCTCCTATACCAAATAGTTTGTACATCATATGGACAAAACAAAGCTACATGCTATCAGTTCATAGGTTGAATGAACATGAAGTAAGTTTCTACACGTGAAGTACATTTGGAATGATACATAATGAATGATTTAAATTGGAAACTTTAGAAGTCGTCGAATTTGTTTGGAACATTTCATCTCACCTTCCTGAAGATTCAAAAACTGAAACTTTATCTTATCCAATTGTCTTTGGTATCTAGCTCCATCTTTATGCTCAGTCTTCAGTTGTCAACATAAAAATCCTAGTTCAAACAAAATGTCTGAGTAAAACACTAGAATATCTACTTCCTAATGCAAACAATGATTAGAAAAAAATGCTCGATGTCTACTTTTCCAAATGTAACAAAATGCATTGCCTCATAGAATCTGCAACCACATTCTTATGAAGACCAAGTCCAAAAATTGCTTCCTTCCATCTTAAGGTATGATAAAACAAAAAATGGAAAATGATCAAACATGAGATTCCATTTTATTCCAAAAGATATATTTCAAATTCTCAAATTGATGACAAAATGAGCATAAATTTGCTTGCAGTGACAAGTATCTAAAGCTCACTAATGAGTTAAGTAGGCTTAGTTTTAGAGAAAGTTTTATAGTTGAATAAATGAATAAGAAAAATAAGGATTTAAATAATTCTATAAGGCCCAAATACAATTTATAGGACCTAATGTTTTCATTCTTATGAACATATGCTAGATACAATGATGCTAAATGAACCATTTAAGACTAAACTAATCATTTGTTCTCATGAAATATGAATTAATGTAGTGTTAAATCATGACAAGTTATTATTATTATTCTATTGTATAACTCTTAGATCAATATCATAATTTTATATACAATGAAAAATACTATTTATTTACCAATTGATAAGTTAAATGGTTGTTAAAGGTTTTCAAAATAGAATAACAAGTTAAATGGACGTAGAGAGAGACAATGTAAAGGGGCTTTGGATCTATTTTCATGAAGTATAAGGTCGTATGAAACAAAAAGCTTATGTGATAGGATTATTTAGAATCTTTTTTTGAAAAATAGTAGCCCTTACTTTTTAGGGCTTCTTATTTTAATGGGTGAAATTGGGGCGGGGCTGGAAATTGCCCCACCAACTTGGAGCTTTTTTGCTACTTGCCAATTAACCAATATTTTACATTCCCACTACAAAATAATAGAAGGAAAATGTAGTTTATTTATTAGTTTTTAATTCACATTCTTCATAAGACCACCAAATTATTAAATTTTGAAGCATTAAATTTTGAGATGAAATGTACTACTAAATTCACGGGACCACCAACTTTAAATTGTATACGTTAGACTTTTCTCCTTTACTTTTAGCCAAATTGTATATGTTAGACTTTTCTCCTTTACTTTTTATAGAGGTGGCAAATAGTTTAAACTCTATAGGACTTTTATCCTTTTACTCATAATATTTATGTTTTAACTTTTGTTATAAGAATTTTATGTTTCAATTTTATTATGAGAAATGAGTCATTTATTCAATTATTATATTTAATTTATAGTTATATAAGTTTATTTCATATCAATTGTGTTTCTTAAATAATATTTTTCAAACATTATATTTAAGGAGGTTATATTTTAATATAAATATATAAACATTGTGTTCATTTTCATATATTTGTCTTCTATTTGTTAATATTTTGTGTGAGAGATCCTAACAAGTGATATCAAGCTCTTTCTAAGACTATTGTATGTTCTAAATATGTCCACAAATGATTCACATGTAATGTTTATGTTAATTGGTTAGGTGGAAAATTACTACTACTTTTAGAATAAAACTAAGTGTAATAATGGGGAATGGGGTGCACTACACTCTTCATAAGGAGTAGTTAAAGGATATTTGAATGATGTGTGATTCTTGTGTAGATAGTATTTACTTCTATGTGAAGGATGTTAAAACATTTTTTAATGGATTCAAAGAGAGCAACCAAGCAAGTAGTCTCTCATTTAAAGAATTTGTTAAGAGCATCAATTTTGGTAAGCTCAAAGCAATACTTTCTTATTGGATTGATTTTTAAAATTCTAATTTATTTTTCTAATAATTATTGTAAGAGTTGGAAGGATCTCAAGTTGAACTCTGTAAAATTTTATATCACCAGATTAGCTTTCGCTTTTGACCACGTAGGCATAAAATACCAAAAATGACCAAAAAGGTACAAATGAAGTGTTTTGAGACTTTTTTGATGCCTTTGTAGGTTGAATATAAATGCCTTATTGTCAAATTTGAACTAGTATTTAATTGTTGAATTGCAAGTGGAGTGATTTGATTATTTCTCTTTTAGGAAGATTGAAAGTCCAATATTTATGTTTGGAGTGGTTTTTAAATAGAATAAATCTTATATTTTTTTAAAAATGGTAAAGGCAATATGTACTTGCATAATTTGTATTAATTCTCTAAAAGTTTATAGAAAAATCATTACTATATATTTCTACTATTGATAACCCCATTTTCATAATTCTCTTCAACCCCAATAATAATAAAAAATAGGCAATTATGAATGGATCATCTATACACCCATTACAATTCCAAATTATGGAGTCATAAAAATTCATTCGAGAATCCTAGCATCCATCAAATAAAAATATACAGAATATAGCACAAAATTTTAGATTTCTTAAAAATGCATCAAAATTTATTAAAATAAACTAAATGCCATCACACAAACTATCCTTGCTAATAATCATCTTTATTAAATTTTAGTTTCTTTGTTCTTTTGCTCTGCACTAGCATTGTCTCACACAACATATTTACCTTCCATTTCTACAATTACTCTTTCATGTGCTTCCACCTAGCTTGCGCTCGGGCTCATATATCCTCCTTGTCACTAGATGCATGCCACAATAAAAATGGTTACAACAAAGGGGTAAATTTCAACAACATGCAACTAGTCCCCCCTCAAGTTTTGAAGCCCTCTCTAGGAATAGCTATGACTATGAGCACATCTAGGTTTAAGCACCATTGACCTTTGACACAATCATTCATAATCCAACAACCATCCTCTTTGCTCTCATATTCCAAACACCAGGCTAATATCATGGACATAATGTAAACATTGGTATCATATTTGCATTATGTAGCTATAAAAAAAATTCCCAAAAGCATTTTGAAAATCTACATAAACATGGAGTCATCAATGGAGAAGATATTTCGTAGTCTATCATATGTAATTTTCAGAAAGAAATCCATTTTGTGCTTCTTTGTTCTCAAGTTGACATTCACCTCCATTATCTCGCTACTCACTCTCTTACTACTTTTTTTCACAGGAAAAATGAGAAGTAATCACTATCACCTTCACATTCTCCAATGAATACCATTTTCATGCTTCATATCTCTTAATAAATTTTCCAAATCCAACACCTTGGCCAAATTTTCTCTCAATTGAAAGACATACGAATTCATCATCAATGCATGTCTCTCGAAAGTGCTCCCAAACTTCACCACTATTATTATTAGTTTTTGCAACTACCCATTTTGATAACACATCCCATCCTATTCCCACTCCTATAAGTTTGGGTTATTAATTTTGAAAGGTTTGAAGTTTTACTTTGATTAACTTTATATACTTATTTATTTTACATATCTGAGATTTTGCACATAATGAACATGAAGCATATGAACAATGAAAATAATTTCAATATTATTTTAAAGACTTCAAATGATTGATAAGATAGAGTAAAAATCAATCCCTAAGCCTCTAGTATGCATTAAAATACTTAAAAGTTCAAAACCCCTACTTACAGACTGAAACTATGCAACTTCTTGGCCAAATAATGCAATCTTCAGGCATCAATTCAATCCTAGAAGTGAAATCAGAAAGAGACCCATTTGAGATCTTCCTACTTTAATTTCAAAAAATAATAATTTAATCCGAAGACATGAAAATTGAAAATTAATAATGTTTTCCCAAAACAACTTTTTTGAAAACTAGGAAAGAGATAGGGCAAAATGATAAATTTGAAACATTACTTTCAGAATTTCATTGCAATTCAAAATACAGATTAAAAATGATATTCTAACATTAAAAAAATTTCTAAATCAATAGACAAACATTAAATAAGATCGTTTCAAACCCTACCTCAAGCCCTGTGAAGAAATAAGGAAAAAGGAGGAAGAAGAATGGAGAAGGGTGAGTGGAGATGCAATCCAAAATGAATGAAAAACAACATCTCCAAATAGACATGTCCAACAATTAAATGCCAAAATAAATCTAAATAAAATCCAAAATCTCTCTCTCCAATCCAACAAAGAAATCCCCAAATCAAACTCCTCTAAGAATAATCAATGCTTCGCAATATGAAATACAATCTCTCCTTCAAAATTTGAAAAATGAATTCTTACCAAGAACTCCACCCATCCCCAAAAATTAATGAGAAATAATACAAATAAATTTCCCAAAATTTGTTTGGGAAAATAAACCACTTCATAATTAATAGGAATTAAAATAACTCTATTATTATTATGCTCATAAGACATTTCCCACTCAAACACATAATATTATTTAATAAGTACAATTATGCGCGCGCACACACACATATACTTGTGTGTGTGTGTGTGTGTGATCTAATCAATAGGGCAACTCACACTAAGCATATAACAAGACTATTAAAGCCCTAACAAAATAGGGCTAAACCATTCAGAAAGAAAATAAATTAAAATAATAATAATAAAATAAATTAATAAAAAAATGACATCTCCTAAAGCACAAATAAATCAATATAAATTGATCCAAACATGAATTCATCATTAAAACAATTAAACAAAAAATGTCAACACTCTCAAACCAACCAAAATACAAGCCAGGGAAATAGGGGAATTAGGATTAGTCACCATGACAATCCAATTGGGTAACTCAATATCAGGATCGTCCTTAATTATAATGATAGCAAGGCTTGGTTCAAATGGGCCTCACTGCTATCTTCCTTCAACCACTATCAAAGACTAAAGGAATTTACAGACTTGTGAAGCTAGGTGGAGTCAATATCTGGTACCTGCATAATCACCTGCATGACAAAATATACATGTATGTACATATTTGTGTAATATGTTAGATAACACAATCAATGAAGAGAGACTTGAAACATTGTATGAGCCTCATGAATGAGTAATAAAATATCCTCCCTCTCCATACAAACACATCATAGAAAGATCAACATAACATGTACATAGAACATATCCATATTTTGATCATCGTAAATATCTAATGTGAGAGCATCTAGGGTGTAAGAGCAATCTTGCATCACCCCCAAAAAATATTGTCTAATTTTAATAAGGGATAACTTTGGACTGGGTTACTATTTTTGTTAGGTTGTTCATTTGAGCATGAATTGTTCCATTTCCTTCCCTGGAAGTTCATTTTTGATATATTATCATGCTCGTAAAGTTTCATGGCAAGATCAAGTTTGGTTTTAAAGTTATTGCATTTTCTATTTTGGTGAGGTGGTATGAAAACTTTGAATCTAATTTTGAAGGCTTTAGAGGCTCCAAAAAGGGGGTCAAACTTTGATTGGTTAGCACTTCACAAGCCCAGGGCATAGAACACTTCCATTTCTAAAATGGGGTTATAGTCATCAATCGACTCAATAGTTCACAAGTTATGATTTTTCAGAAGTTGTGTCTTCAAGACTTCAATTTCAATACAAAAGGAAAAGAGAAAAATCACTTAACTTGGCGGGAAATTGAACCGTTGGGTGCCAAAATGGGGAAATCTCACTTTCTAGAATATTCTAGGGCGGTTAATTGTGCTAGTTATATAGGGCTAAAGGGGAATTTTAGTGTTAAGTTCTAGAAGTGTAGATTGTGGCTCTATCTTGCAAGTTATTGTAATGAAAATGCCCATGTGACTGTAGCATGTTATTTTTTTGAATATTGTACTGTCATTTCATTTAGGATAATAGAAAACAAGTTTTGTTGTTCTTTCCATTAATCTATTCTTGTGATTTTCTATTTATTTTCCTATTTTGTGTGTGTGTGTGTGTGTGTTTGGTTAAATAAGGGGAGGACCCTTCATCAATATCATTACCAGAGTAATGGGTTAGATCACAACTACATAAAAAACACCATATAATCATAATCACAAAGAAAAACACAAGTAATGATCCTAACAATATCAATGTTTCTAGAATATGCATAAAACCTCAAACGACATCATCATCAAGTCCTGAATATCAAAGCATCACAAGTAGTCCATCACACACATAGAAGTCTTGCACGATCCTCAACACATAAATAAAGATGGAAACACATGGAAGGGTATCACAAATCATAAGCAATATGCCTAACAATATCAACTTGTCTATCATATATAAATCATCAATAACATCATCAAATATTGAAATACAAAGTCACCACAAATAGTTCACCAAAATGGATCAAATAAGCACCTCTACATATACACCTAATGCAATATCACAACCACATACACAAAAAGGAAAACATGAAAGGCTCTAACAACATCCAACAATCTTAACCCAATCTCATCTAAGTATAAGCTTAGGGTCAAAATACCTGCTTGGTTGTGTTAGGGTTACAAAGGTGTTACATTTTTAATTTTGAAACAAGAATCAAAGGAATTTAAAAAATATATTTTGAATACATGTGATTAGTTGATTTGCTAAGGAATATAAACTCAATTTAAAAAATAGCATGCAATAATTCTTTCCTTGTTGCAATTAAATTCCAATGAAACAAGAATTTAAAAAAATAACTAAAACTACACAATTTAATAGATGATATTCTCTCCTATTTTTGAATTACTAAAAATCATTATTTTTTAGATTACAAATAATTTCCATTAATTTTTGTTTTTGATTTGAATATTGGAGAGGGGGAGAATCACTCTTATTTTCTAAATAAAATTATTTGATTTTATTGAGTTACAATGTTCTTGTTTATTTTTTATTACAGTAAAAATAGTTTTGAAGGGACCTAAAACCCTTAACATAGAGCCTTAACAACATATAACATTAGATAATACAAACCTTAATATAAAATAGATGACATAGATCATAAAAGCCATAGATATGTTAAGAATATGATTAATCAAATAAATAAAATGTTAAAATATACCATTACAAATCATCAAAATGTATTTTTATTCTTACAAATATAAAAATAAATAATTTTAAAAAAATTATTGAACTCATAAAAATAATGACCATATATCAACACAACCATTGTTTTATAGTTTTTCAACTTCAATAAGTGATGAAGAAATACAAGAAGTAGTTGCCCACCTAACTTCATGCACCCTAAGCTCCTAAAAAAGTCAACTGATTTTGATGAATTTCTTTAGTTTTCTTTGTATGCAACTTAAGAGCTTATAGCTATTGTTTTAGCTTTTGAGAAGTTATGATGAAAGCAAGAGGAATTCTTATATGCACAAAGGTCAAAAAGTGGTCATTTCAAGGTGTCATCTAATACATAGTCTCTATTGCTAGTTAACTATTCACTTTGACCACCACACAAATTGTATAATTGATCCAATACATAGTCCTTTAATAAATGTTTTGACCAATTCTTATGTACAAGTGTCCTAATAATTGTGCACAATGTGTACTAATAAAGTTGCACATTTCCTCAAATTAATTAAAAAAATTAGTTATTGCACATGAATATACAATATTTGTGCACTATACTTACCAATAAAGTTGCACAACTTCAATTAATAATTTTTTTAGTTACTAGGTATATAAGTGGATAACTATTAGTACATAAGAATTTTTTTAGTGGACTTTTTTTATGGAAGATTTTCATCCACAAAATCGTATTAGCTACTTGATATGGGAGCATGAGCCTTAAGCTAAACCTCTTTAACTAAGAATCATGAATTGAAGGTTATCCATTTCATTCTATATGATAGAAGAACCATACACTCAACAAGACTAAAGATTTAGTAGACTTTTAATTAACATATATTCGAAAACAATTATTGATTATTTTCTCCCATACTACCCAACTTCTTAAAATCCTTTTCTTAAGATATTGTATGCCCCATCCAAGTAAATGTGAGGGCTCAGCCTGTTCTCCTCCCCCAAAAAATTCATTGAGGCCCCGTTTGTTTGTGGGAATTCGACCGGAATCGGCGACGGGACTTCCAATTTTTCGCTGAATCCGTCATTTGTTTCCCTAAATTGCAATTCGGGTTATGGAGCATAAAACTCGGTTTTGGCCCTGAAATGGGCGGTAGCATCTTCCCACCCGAGAGGTGGAATTCAAAAACAAATTCCGAATTTGGCAAAAATGAAAGCAAATTTAATAAAACCGTTGGGTCTACGTCTTCCCATTTCATTTTTGGGTTTTCAAAAGGGGGTTTCGTATTTCATTTTGGAAGCCCGATATCGGCTCTGCAAATACTACAATCTGCTATCGGGTTTTTTTGAAATGGGGTTTCAGATTTCAAGCTGGAAGCCCGTCCCTCTTGGCTCTGCAAATCAGAGTTCTTGCCTCTGCTATTTGAAGTTTTCAAAGTTTTTTGGGGTCGCCTCTACTTCTGCTGTGTATTGAAAGGTATGTATTGGGCTCAACCTCTATAGCAATGCCATTTTTATGTATTGGGTATTGTGTTTTATTTGATTTAACATTGATTGAGCTATATTTCCATAGTACTCTACTATTCGTTCATTCTGATGAATGAATAACAGAGTAGTATGGACAAAATCTGAAACCCCCTTTTGAAAACCCTAGCTGCATAAAACCCTAAGCTGCAACAACAGCCGTAGCTGTAGCTTAGGGTTTTATGCAGCTATTTACAGCTACGACTGCTGTTGCAGCTTATATGTAAATGTGTTACAATGACTGAAATGTAAATGTGTTACAGATATCAAATTAACACATTTCAGTCATTGTAACACATTTAATATATGTATATTTGTTGTAAATGTGTTACAATGACTGAAATGTAAATGTGTTACAGCTACGGCTGCTGTTGCAGCTTATATGTAAATGTGTTAAAATGACTAAAAGTAGCCAAAAAACTTTCCTGAGAAAAATTTGAAACTGCATCGATGTTGTCCTTAGCTCCGCCACCATGCCTTTCACAAAATTTATGCTCCTCTCACCCTTCCATTCCATGACGATGGAGTAACCATCAGTATTAGTTACACGTTTATATGAGAGCTTACACATTTATGATTTACTAATGGATTAATGTTGTATTGATAAATGTATATGTAAATGTGTTACAATGCCTATTTGAATTGTAATGTTCTAGAGTATATGTATTGATAAATGTGTATGTAAATGTGTTACAATGCCTATTTGAATTATAATGTTCTAGAGTATTTGTATTGATAAATGTATATGTAAATGTGTTACAATGCCTATTTGAATTGTAATGTTCTAGAGTATATTTTTGTGTTAACAATTTCATATGAACAATTTCTAACATTACAATTCAAATAGGCATTATAACACATTACAATTCAAATAGGCATTGTAACACATTTACATATACATTGTTCATAATCCACATATAAATGTATATGTGGATTACATTGTACCACATAATCCACATATACATTGTAACACATTTACATACACATTACAATTCAAATAGGCATTGTAACACATTTACATACACATTACAATTCAAATATACATTGTAACACATTTACATACACATTACAATTCAAATAGGCATTGTAACACAACTTAGGTGTGCCTGCATTAGGGTTAATGTCATACCAATAATAAATGACAGATGAAGAGATTAAGAATTTTGCTGATTAGGATACTGATAAATTTGATAAACATTGATTGTTCCTTTTTGATATTTTTAATTACCATGTAACATGGTTGAAGCATTTTCTGTTGCTGACCATTGAATTTAATTTGCAATCAGAATAATATGTCTGAGATAGTTGAGGATATTTGTTTTTGTGAGCCCTGCCTTAGTTGGTAACCAATGACAACTGTAAATTATGTCCAAGATTCATTACCCTGATTTTGTGTGAATGGTAGGATTTATATAGAAGGTTGTGACTATTAGCTCTTTGTTATTGTGGCCTTAATACATGTAGGCTTGATGTCATGTTAGGGTACACACATTGAAACATCTTGATATGCTTTTACACTTTTCTTACAACAAGAGATCATAACATTTCATGAAATGCAATTCATAACAACAATAACTAGGATCTCTTTTCAAGAACATACATACATACGTGATTGAATGTTTGGGTTTGCAAATGATTGAATGTTCTTTTAGATGTAGGTCTGATTTCTATTGGTTCACCTTGTGTCTACTTGGCAAGCTCTTTGATGTGGTCTCTTTGCTTGCCCTTCTTCTTGTCAACTTTTTCTCCTTCACTAGTAAATCAAACAAATCCTTTTGACACTTTATCTCCTCGTTGATATCGTTGTGTTTGTCCACATTTCAAGCCATTCATGGATCCTATTAAGAATATTTATGTTCTAGGATGGGTAGCTGTGGAGACCCAATATTCTCTTCTTCTTACAGCTCTTATGGCTTGTGTTGCCATAGCCAGAGTAGTGGTAGGCTGAGAAGGTAGTACACGTAAATGAAGAAGAAAAGGAAATTCTTTTTATAGAATGGTTTTTCATTCCAACGATGTGAATTGTCATGATCAGATTCACATGAGTAGGGGAGCCTTCTTTCATCTAGCTACTATCTTAAGGCTGAAAGGAACCTTGACAAATACGATACACTTGACGTTAGAAGAACAACTTGTGATGTTCCTCGACACCATTGGCCACAATCTGAGGAACCACAAGATTGCCCACAACTTTGGGCACTCAGGAGAGACAATCAGCTGATACTTCCATAGGGTGTTGAGGGCTATCTTAGGACTCCACCAAGATTTCTTTCTACCACCTAGTCCAAACAACACTCCTGAAATTAGTGGGAACGAATGTTTTGATCCATTCTTCAAGGTAATTGTTGTGTTGTTACAACTTTCTTGTATGGATTTTTATCCTTATCATATTATTGCTTGACCGTAGAACTAATGATTGTATCATATTGTATAGGATTATGTTGGAGCAATTGATGAAACCCATATACCAGTCACCATCGATGTCGACATGCAGGGTAAATATCGTGATAGAAAAGGCAACCTATCACAAAATGTTATGGGTGTGTGTTCCTTCGATCATAAGTTTCATTACTGCCTTGCTGGTTGGGAAGGGTTTGTTGTAGATAGTCATGTTTTGGCTTCAGCTCTGTCAAGAGTAGATCCTCTTGTTGTTCCCCCTGGTAAGCCAAATCATAGTTTAATAGACTCAAGGGTACAATCAATGTTTCAATTTTTAATAATATACTTTTTTTATGTAGGAAAATATTTTCTAGTGGATGTTGGATATCCCAATGCACCTGGATTTATTGCTCCTTATCGGTGTAGACAAGAGTTTTTCAACCATCGAAACTCCTCTCTAGACTCTTGTCTACACTCTATTGAGTTTCTAAGAGAGGAGTGTTAATGGGTCAAGACTACATGATGGTTTCCTTTTTCTTATGTATTTCTCTGCAAGTATTGGACTTCCATGGGTCAATGTGTTTTATTTGAGTACACTGGTGTATGAAGATACTTGGATATATAGGATGGTTTCCTTTTTATTCTATTTCTATATGGAAGTATTGGTATTCTATGGGTGAATGTGTTTTATTTTGGTCAACTGATGTATGAAGATACTTTGATATACATGATGGTTTCCTTTTTATTCTATTTCTATCTGGAAGTATTGGTATTCTATGGGTGAATGTGTTTTATTTTGGTAAACTGATGTATGAAGATACTTTGATATACATGATGGTTTCCTTTTTATTCTATTTCTATCTGGAAGTATTGGTCTTCCATGGGTCAATGTGTTCTATTTTAGTAAACTGATGTATGAAGATACTTTGATATACAGGATGGTTTCTTTTTTATTCTATTTTATTTGACTAAACTGATGTGTGAAGATACTTTGATGATTACACAACATGGCATACACAGAATTCATGATGAGCATGGATGAAATTGGTAACAACAACCATGAAATTGGTAACAACAGCCAAATATCTTCTTCCTCTAAGAAGATAGTGTGGAGTAAGGAAATGGAAAGAAAGTTTCTAGACTTTCTCATGGAGCAAGTACAGCTAGGCAAAAAAGGTGATGGAGGTTTCAAAAAAGAAGCGTGGACCTCCATTGAGAGGAGGTTCAACACTGATATGAACCTCTCTCTATCTAAGGATAATTTAAAAAATAAGTTGAAAACATGGAAGCTAGCATATAGAGTCATGAAGGAGCTAAGAAATATAAGTGGCTTCGCCTGGAACAAGGCAACTCAGTGCATGGATGCTGAGGATAGCGCATGGGATGAGCTTCTCAAGGTAGGGTGATCTCTCTACTATTTTGATGGAAATAATATTGCCTTCTTATAAAGTACGTAATGAAAGACAAAGAACCTAATCCATTTGTTTATGCCAACATGCAGAGAAGAGAGTTCAAAAATGCCAAAGTGTATAAGAGGCAGCCCTTCCAATACTTTAATGAACTGGGTGTAATTGTGGGTAACAACATTGCTGAAGGCAATGCAGCTACAATGGCCCTTGAGACTAAAGAAGGGAACCCTTTGGAAGACCCATACAATGTGCTGGATGAAGAGGATAGTGCCGCTAATTTGGACGATGACCCTTATCAGTCCACTCCAAGTGCAAGTGGTAGAGGAACCCCTACATCATCAGTCACAAGGGGGGAAGGAGGAGGAAGGCAAGTGCGGCCGCATCCTTAGATTCCATGTGTGAAACAATGAAGAAAATAAAAGAGGGCATGAGCAATGTGCACCTTCACAAAATTGATACATCTGCTCATGAGAATTCTTTGACGGATGCATATAGCACTCTCAAATCCATCCCTCAATTGAGTCAAGCTGTATTCCTGAGGGTATACGACACCTTCGTGGTTGAGCGTGAAATAGCCAAAGGGTTCTTGTTGATGAGTGAGGATGAGAGAGTGGATTGGATTGCAACCACATATGGTGGATTATAGTTATTTTCTACATACTTTATCATAGTTGTTCACATACACTGTTGATTGTTTATGATTGTTTATGGTTGATGATTGTCACTTTATCAAACTTTATCATGATTTTCTACATACTTTATCAAATTTTGCAAATATGAATGCAAAATTTAGAAGCATTTGTAAGAAATGCATTTTGCAAATATGAATGCACAAATTTAGAAGTTTTTTGTATGTACTTTTAGTATTGAGTCATTTTAGGTGGCGCTGTATTGTTTTACTTTTGGGATAATTTGTCCTTGGTTAAAAGATCAACATGATCTTGTATTCATTCCTAAGATTGCTATATAATTAAGGTTCTAGATAATCATCTTGTTACTGCTCTTTTCTGGTATTGAGCTCGCCATGGCTTGCAGAGACACCATTTTTTGATCATTGTTCAACAGACGAAAATTCTTGTACAACAACACTTGAACAAGACGGCGGACACAGAAAATAAAATATATTCTAACACTAACAGCCAGCTTGTCTTAGTCTTGAACAAGTGGAAGGGGCATGAAGCTGCTACACAGTGTCATTTGTAGATACAAATAGTGGGAGTGGCATTGGCGCTACTTGTTATTCCAATGAACTGGCTGATGACATTGATGCTCTTGAGGAAGAGTAACATATCTATCAATTTTATTTGTCTAGATGCACTAATATAAACCATATTGATTTATCTTTAGTGTTTTCCAATTGACATTGAATTATCAACAATCAGCCTTCTTTTATATTTCATTTTATACCTTCTTAAGTAGTTAAGTATTATGCTGTGAGATAGAAGAAACCATAAACATGATGGTAGTGACAACATGACAGGAAAGAGAATTGGAGAAAAATGCATGCTCTTCATGTATTTATTAATTTATGAGTGGTTGAATATTTGTTTTAGCATACTACTAGATATATGTGTGTGTATACTTATACATGCATGCTTCTATGTGTGTGTAATTATACATGCATGCTTCAGTGCACATACATATCCGTATACATATGTATATCCCTATGCACATAGATATCCATATACACATGCATACAGTCACATCTATATGTATAACCATATATAATTATACACAGATATCTACCTATATAAGTTTCTATGTATTCATACACACACACACAATCATGCAATTATCTCAAAGATTCTTGCATCATAAACATTACTATTAGTTTGAAAATCATTAAAGTTGCATGAATAGGACCTTGCAGTGCCTCAGGAAGTCAAAGTATGAGTTAACTTGCAACTATATATATATATATATATATATATATATATATATATATAAAATTCTCTTAAAGATTCACAAATCATGTACATTACCTATAGTTTGAGCATCATCAAAGTTGCATGATTTGGACCTGGCAGTGTCTCATCAAAGGTGAAGGATGAGATAACTCACAATAAGAAAATGCCCAGGAAAACTTGAAAGACCGAAAACATGTCAATATACAAAAACATTCTGGCAAAAAGAAATGTTCTGTTTGGGATGCAAAATCTGTTCAATAGTGCAGGAAATGAAAATACGAGTGTCAGATTGCATTTTTTTTCAATTTGGTGCGAGAGCAGAAAATTGTTTATTTTTCCTTCTATTGAGAGTTATAATGAATTGACTTTGAGATGTGCTGAGTCTTCTACATAATTCTGATATCTACCTTTCCCTCCCAATCTGTGACATAGAGCAAAAACTTCTTTTTGACTACAAATTCATTACATATTTCAATAACTCTAGCATTGAACTCCTTATTACTCGATGTAAAGGTTGCTATCTTACGCTTCCTAGATGCATGAGTTGTATTTACTATTCTAACTTTAATTTCAAGTGTTAGTCCTATAATTTATAAATTCTCAATATGTTTTTGTGTGCCAGATTGATTGTATGTTTTCAGAATAATGTGGCACTTAATTTATAAGGAAGTTTAGCATTAAGGAGCTTAGAAGACCACCTTCTTCAAGTTGCTAATTGTTTATTAATGACAACAAGTAGGAAATGTGAATTTGTAGCTTAGAGATTAGAGTTTGGTGCTGCTCAAGGTAGCTTTGAGTCTTTGACAATGATGCAATGTCCTGAAAATATACAAAGAAGGATTTCAGACCTCATTGCTAAGTCCAGCTATTGATATTTTGATATTTTTCTTATTTGATTGCCTTTTCATGAGCATTTAAAAATGTTTTGTTCTTAATTAGAATGTAATCTGTAGTTTGATTGACATTATGAAGAATCAATGATCCTATCTCAAGATAGGACATGCCACTACCATTACTATACATAAACTGCAATGAACTGCAATTAGTATGCAATACAGAAGTAAAAACTTGCTCTCTCAATGGCATATACATACTTGGAATATTACATATACATACTTGAAATATTACATACTTGTAATATTTCAAGTATGTATAGTTCATATACATACTTGAAATATTACATACTAATTGCAGTTCATATACATACTTGCAATGAACTGCAATTATTATGCAATGCAGAAGTAAAAACTTGCTCTCTCAATGGCCATGCAAAGATGTTTCAACGATGAATTTGGGAAGACGCGGACCCGATGTTTCAATCATGTTTACTTTGTAGATGTAGGATTGATCATCGAATGTGGGGCATAAGGGCGTAGACTGTGGATCTACTTGTGTTTTCTTATTTAATGGTGTGTTTTCACACCACCAATCAGTTCATGGATATTGTTATATCTGATGCTATAGTTGTGTCATTATATTTTTTGTATAAATTTTTCAATTTGTACTCATAGAATATAGTCATGTTGTTATAGCGAACAAAATTAGTATGAATGAACAAATTTTTGCTTGATACAGTGCTGATGGCTACGAGGAATGTTCCTATGTGTTACTACGGTGATGGATTGCATTGTGTGTTGAGGAAGTCACTGACAGAGGAAAATCCAGGCCGTAAATTTTGGGGTTGTAAAAACTACACTAAGGTTGTTAATTGCACAATATTTAAATGTTTACAAAGAATAAATATTAGTCATTATAGCGAGACTAACTTAGATTTGTATTATCGGATGGAGGTGGATGCGAGTACTTCCGATGGGTCGATGACACCCCATCATTGTCTACATCATCAATACGTTCTACACACAAACCTGTTGTAGATGACGAGTGCAAGAATTGAAAAAGACTCGAGAAAACTATGACAAAAGCGGAGGCTACATCTAAAGCCGAAATCTTGTTTTTACAATGTTTTCTTTGTGCAACAATCATACTATTTAGTTTGATAATTTGTGGGATCATTTGTTGGAGATAGATATATATGTGGACTAGATGACTTATTTATATTTTGATGTGATATCGAGCAATGTTATAATTTTTATTTTTTTAATAATATTGTTTATGATAATGTATAAAATTATTAAAAAAAGTTAAGTTTACTATTCACAATATTGAAAAAAATATATTAAATTTTGTTTATGATTTACTACATAAAAATATAAATTAATATAAAAAAAACTATACATAAAGAATGGACCAAAATAATAAATGTATAAAATTATTGAAAAAAGTTAAGTTTTCTATTCACAAAATTGAAAATTTTTTTTAAATTTTGTTTATAATTTACTACATAAAATTATATATTAATATAAAAAAACTATACATAAAAAATGGACCAAAATAATACAATATCAAATTAAAAATTAAATTCTAATTCCAATTCAAAATGTAGAACCAAACAGAGAAGAGGAATTTCTATCTTCCAATTCCAATTTCGAAAATGGAAACCAAACGCAGAAGATGGATTGTCTCATCCATCTTCCGGCTCAACCAAACAGTCCAAAACATCTTCTAAATATACAAAACCGAAATATACAAAACCTGATTTTGAGATAATCAGGTTTTGACTCAAATTCCAATTCCACAAACAAACGGGCCTGAAGTAAAACAAACGCAGCCCACTCTTCTAGGCAATTTCCCAACACATTTGCCCACATTTTATGAGAATGCCCATCATCCAATAATGATGATTCAATTCTCATTCATTACGACTACACTCCATGCTGGACAATATGTCACCTTCCGCCAGATTTTCTCAAATTTTCAATTTTTGTTTGAAATTACACACCAAAACATAACCATGACCGCATAAATAACCGCAAACTCTGACGAGAGTTTAACAGCTCCATTTTTCACATGTGAGGAGAGTTGTAAACTTTATTTAGGTGGTAATAAGGTAAGATCAAATGTGGAATATAATTTGGATACAATAAATCCTAAATGAGGACAAATGTGTTAAATGAGTGTAGGAGTACATAAATCAAATCTAATAGAAGAATGTGTCATTTATTGAAAGGTAATTCTATTTTCATTAGACATGAATGGGTCCAAAATTAAAAATGAATTCATACAAGAACTTTTAATTTCACACATTTTGCATTATATTTAATCTAAATATCTTTTTTTTTTTAATATATATATTTTTAACAAAATATGTACATTCCTACACTCCTTAATGGAAGATTTTGACATGATCAATGTTAAGCTTTTGTATTTTTCTTTTGTCCCCAAGTTCTTCAGTCTCTTAAGGGGATCTTTATATAGTAGCATAAGTATTCCTTTGGTTTACTTCATCACTTTAGTATAATTAATTGTAAGTTTGTTTCTACACCATTTTAGTTTGGTGTCACTTTGAATGCCACTTGCATCACAATTAGTATTATGCCACTTTGTATGTACACATGCATCTCGATATTACCTTTTATATTGTCCTTGTCTCCTATTTTTTCCTTGATTCTCATGATAGCCATTAGAAGGTAAAAAAGTATAGTAGGACGTATATTTAGAGCACTACACATTTTAGTAGTTAATGTACATGAAAAGATTCACAAATAATAGGCTTTATTGACTTAAAGATTGGGTATGTGGTCTTAACTCATGGAAGCCTAATGTTGAGTTTTTTTTGTTTTTTTTTTAAATCTTGGTTCTAGTCTAGTTGCATGGTATCACAAGAAATAAATCACTATTGCATTCTCATCCATCAAAGTTTAGTATCAAGGTATAATTCTTGATAACAAGAAGTTTTATGGCTTTGTCAACTTGTGATTGAGTTTGTTCTACCACCTAATAGTTTTACTATTTCATACCATGACCAAATTTCCTTTCACATTGTATGGAACCTAGTTTAGAATTGATAAACCAATCACATAAAGATACATATAAATTCCATTTAATAGATTATTCATAATGGGCGTCTCTCCTTAAAGTTATTTCCTATTAAAAAGTAGGTTGTAGATATCTTCATTAAACCTTTAATATCACCTTTTTTGAATTTCATTGTGATTGATGCTTGGGGTGAAAAAGGTTCCTTTAGTCTTTTTAATGTTTTCATCTCTTTTTTGGAGATTAGTTTTTTTCCCACGAGCTTTTTCCTTTTCTCCCGATTGCAAGAGATTTATTTATTTTTACATGGTCATCTCCTCAAACCTTGTTGTTAGGGACCTTTTTTCTCTCATGCATTGTTTAGTGCCTCCTTGAATTACACTTAAGAGAGGTTTTGGTATGAATGAGGTACTTTATGTACCAAATTGGACACTAAAACCTATCCACAATTCTTCGTCTTAATCTTATTTATTTTTCTTTTATAGTTCATCTCATTTCATATATTTTGGTCACTTGGAATAATCTTCTTTGTTTAAATGATTGTATCCTTTCCCATATAGTAAGGACATTTGTTTTATTTTATTATTGTTGTAATCACTTTTTTTGAATAAAAAAATATTTTTCATTATAGCTTCCAATTGTGGAATGCTTTTTAAATTTTGTTGATGGATCATTGTACCTATGCATTCACTATTACTCCAACATAAAGTATTATTAAATATTGTAATCTTGGATTTTATTTAGGTTGAGCCTTGGTGAAAAATATCACAAAAGAAAGAAAGAAAATCTTTTATTATCTTTATAATCCCTTAGAATATTGATGTGAGAACAACCATCCCCAACTCAACAGTTTTATTGAAGACAAAGCCTTTAAGGTTGTGTGTGTGTGTGTGACGAATAGATTCAATAAGATACGATAATTGAGTTATATTAATCAAATATAAACAATCCTTAGATATATACAAGTATTTGACTTCTATCTTATATCCATGTGAATCTAATAGATTGTAGCTATAAAATCTAAGATACAAATAAAGAAGCATAATCTTTTACAAAGATTTTAAAAGAGCATAACATGCCTTTTAAATTATAATTATAGATAATAATATGAAAATCTAGATCTTGAAACTTGATTACTCTCAAGTTCTTTAAACTAATTCAACTAGATAATTATTATAAAAAAATACATCCAAAATTATGATATAATGCAAAATAAATAATTTATCATAAAATTGGATACCATATAGTCATAATGATTTCACATCTTTAATTACATGTGACTATGACTATGACTATGGCTATCATTTGTAATTACTTCATATGTTTTTACTCACATATTTACTGTTATTTTAAAAAAATTATAATTTAGTGAAAAAATTAACAATAACATTTTAATATTGTAATTTTTTACCATATACATATTGTAAGAATGAATATTCTTCTCATTAGAGCCTCATACTTTATTTCATCACTAAAATGAAAATTGGGATTACTTGAGTTATTAATGTTCTTACATGTGACAATAATCTAAGAAAGTTACATAATCATGTAATAATATAAGAAAGTAACATAATCACAATCTGTAAACAATATTAGATATATATTAATTTGAAAATAATAAATTTCACATTTAATATATAGTTCTATTATAATTGATTTAAAGAATTAAAAGAGAAAACAATTAAATTGAGTTTTATTTTTTCTTTTTCTTTTCTTAAAACAAAACAAGTTTTATACATTAATGGCATCATAAAGATTCAATTTTTGAGTATCTTAGAAGTATAAAGAAAACATTGTAATATGTTGATAAGTAGGAGATATTTTCCACAACAAGTCAAATTGTGATATTGCTATTAGAATTCAATTGTGTAGTTTTTTGAGTCAAACATAGTGATTTGAACTCTCTGCCATTATATATTAAAACTTAGAAGCATAAATTTGTATCATATAATTTATTTTGTTTTTGAATTCAAACAAAAAACATATTCTCATCCTTCTATTTTTTAATTTCTAGAGAACTTATCTTTTCCTTGCAATATGAGTTATTATGTTATGATTTTATTAACAATAGAGTATAAATTGTAAAATAATAGCACAAATTACATCTTTAAAATGTAAGATAAACTTTGATATAGTGGTTATATGTGAATTACTCAGCCATTGGATATATGATAACTTGTGTTGAACCTCCAATATATACAATGGTTGTATTATATAAGAAATAGAGACAAGATTGTTTAGATTTCTAGATTTATTACTTATTTGAATAGTCGTGTCCAAAAGAATTTTGAATAAAGGTGGGGTTTTGAAAGGGTATAAACCTTTTTACAACTAAATATCCAAAGAAGAACAAAACATGGTTGACAAGAAATATGACAAATTAGGGAAACCTTACATAAAAATGTTGTGTCATCCGCCTCTTGATATTGTTATACATAAGATACACATTAGTTTGTGGTGTTAATTATTCATAATTTATTTTTAAATATAAAATGGAAAGGTTACTTAGAAGTATTTTTGTGTTATCCACCTTCTCATATTGCTCTTCTTAAAATAGGCATTGATTTATTTTATTGAAAATACTTATTAGCCTATAGGCTTTTTCATTGGGGCAGAACCCACCGGCTCTATCTCACACTGCCAGCCAGAATTTGGAATTGGCATCAAAAACATTGTTTCATTCGGCTTTCATACCACCCAAGCGTTAAACTGCACTCATAATGGTTGGTAAACTTTATGCTAAATTCATTGTTTATGTTCTACTTCTTAGAACCCCAAAATTCACACATTTTGTAGTTCTATTTCCATAAAATAAGCCTTCAAATTTGTTGCACATAGGTCATCACCAAGGTTTTGTATTTGATATCCTTCTGGGAAGGTTGAAGCTACAAAAGTTTTCTTGTAAAATTTTCATAATCATGACTCCATATGGATGTGAAGTATATTTGTTACTGCCTTAAGATTTGTTGTATGTAGGGTAAATTGAACTATAAGTGTAACTAGCTACACTTGTATACCAATGTCACAAAATAAGTTATTGGAAAAACCCACATGAAGTTACCCCAATGGAAAAGAATTCACAAAAGGGTGATTAGTGTAGCATTACAACTCAAAAAAAAATCCTATAGGTTATCCCAATAGAACAACATTACACTAATGAGGCGGGTCGAAAGATGTCACACCAATGAAAGAGTAATACAAACAAAAATAGGACAAAAGACATCAGCAAGAATAATATCAATGAAAGAATGCATGGTTGACAAAATACATGTACCGGAATTGTTCATTGACATAGAAATGGTAAGTGCCAGAAGATTTATAATGTCTTGTTGATGGCCGATGACGCCATTGGCGAGACCTATATCGATGATAGTTGCAAAAGGGAAAACAATATTGGAGGGAGTTTACCTGATGAATGTCATTGGCATAACCTAAACTATCAGGGTGACTATTTAAGGGTTTTTTCGACATGTGATGGAAAAATCGGTATAACTTATACCATCGGGAACCCAATGAAAATGTTCTTTCGAGCCTCAATGATTTCATGGAGTGGACATATGTCGATAAGGAGATGAAAACTAACTAAAGATCATGTCGATAAGGCATATACTGATAACATTGAAATAACATTGGGAGGAGTTACGTTGATGATTTCATCGGCGTAACTTTACATTGCGGAGTAACAAAATGAAAGTCACACTGATACCTAATGAAAAGCTCGGTGTGACCTATGCTGATGGTAATGAATAACAAACTTATCAGAGAAGTATACCAATGGTTTTGTTACAAGTAGTGGTTTTCATTGCACCAAAAGATCAACTTGTTAATGCTCGATACAACCACTCGACTTATAGAAGACACAGGAGGCAGTTAAGCCATGTCATGAATCCTGAGGGGACCATTGACCATTATGCCAATAATCTCTCCCTCAGTGTTACCCGAGGGGATTCGAACCTATGACCAAGATCTGATACCACTTGTTACAAATAGTGGTTGTCATTGCACCAAAAGATCGACCTATTAATGCCCAATACAACCACTAGACTTATAGAAGACACAAGAGGCAGTTAAGCCATGTCGCAAATCCTGAGGGGAGCGCTGACCATTATGCCAATAGGTTTTTCCAATGGTGCGTAAGATGAAAATTGATCAAAATGACTTATGTTGATCCCAACCGTTGTCACATCAGTTGTTCAATTTTCAAAAAGATGCCAGAGGATGCCATTAAATACACAGATTGGAAGAATTAAAAGGCTCACAAGAGGCATTTGGCTAGAGCACCTGAAGTTGGTTGTTAGAGATAAAAATGGGAATGATAAGCTTGTGCAACTATGGCCATCTATCTAGGAATTCAGATATGAGAATTCAAACACTACTACATTTGGAGCCAAATTTTGATAGACACTTCTGACAGGTAAATTTCTTTTAATGAATTTGTTATTTTTAAAAAAAAATAGGCCCCGATGATTGTTAGAGCTTTTTCTTGTGGGATCAAACTTGGAAAATATGTAGACTTGATTCTCAGATTTAAGGACTCTCAAGTTTGACAAGAAACAGTCTAATTGATGAGGATTGGTTAAGATCCTCCTTCTGCTTCAAGCTCCACAGGACTCAAGTGGGTATTACCTATAATGATTACTTATATTTCAAGTAAACATTCGAAAGGTGGATTAGTTCTTCACTGGTATGCTATTTATTCCTCAAATTATCTCTATAAAACATCACTACTCTGCAAATAGCCGAGACAATCCTAATACAGAGTACTACAATGGAAACTACAAATGTAATACCACGAAATAGTGGTATAAGGACATTCATCCTTCTTTTTTTGAGTTAAACTCAAGGAAGGGTAACCTCTTGATTCTTTCTTTAAGGAATCCCTAAATATGGACTTATACCACTTGGATATAGTCCTCTCAAAATATACAAACAATTCTTGAAAGTAAAAATACTAGTAATGAAATGAATTTTAGTATCTCTAAAGATCATGAAAAGATAATTTTATAAAACACAAACTTCAAACTAGTGCCTAATCCAATGGGAAAAAGAGTTTAAATGCAAATCCACAAGTTATTTTAAAAGAAATACAATAGTATGCCTTACACACAATCTGCAATCTGAATAGAATGCCTAACACTCTATTCTATCAATCTAATATTACTATTATCAAAATCTCTACATATAAGTTTACTCTCTACAATTGATAATAAGGATTTTAATTCTCTCCTTTACAGAAACTCACAATCAATTGAAGAAATTCATCAATAATTAGTATATTTTAAATGCCTCACAGATAAAACATACAAGAGCAAACATACAAGTAAAGATACAACAATAATAGGAGATAGAAATTGCAATGTATTTGTATTAAAATGAACCTGTAAATTACACATAAAAACTCATGCTCAGAAGCTCAGACACAAAATTTAAAAGTCTTCTCTGTAGCAATTATACTCTATTTTTCTATTATCCTTTTCTAACTCTTTTACAAAAATAGGGATACCACTTATATATAGCTCAACCATCTTGGAATTCTCTTATCAAATGAGAATGCAACAAGCTTTGGATGGTTGGAGCCCTAACCCTAAAAGAGCATATAAGACAAATTACAATAAGCCCTCAGGCAATGGAAAGACAAAAATATTTTGGACTATTTTGATTCCTAGCTCATTGATCACTGACACCTTTGTTTGAAAATATTCATGATAGCTTCTTGAGTTGTTGTGAGATGTGGTGACCGCCATCTGGCTAATTTACACCACTCTTACATATAGCTTATCATCCCTGTGCTTTGAGGTCAAGTGTTAGGTACTGCAGGTGTTCTCTTTACTCATCATCCAAAATATTAAAGTCAACTATAGTAGATTTGATCTTCTTGGGCTTTGTGAGCTCATCCCACACAATTACTTCTTCCTCTGTTGGCCATTTATAATTCTGGATGTGTTGCAATTGTGCCTTTTTTCTTTCCCATCTGGCATCTAGTATCCTCTTGACATCTACTAAAAATCTGGTGAGCTCCATTTCTGCCTTTATGGCTTCATCCAGAGTGTTGTTGAATCTTTCTATATCCACTTCATTACTCTCATCTAGAAATGCCTCTTTCCTAGGCAATACAAGATCAAAATTTGATCTCCACTGATCAAGGCTCTTCATGGCACCATCTACATCTTTAATGGGAGGGATGAATTTTTTGGAACCCGAGTCGAGCATGGCTATCTTAGTCTTAATCCGATTTTCCTTGCCCTTAAAAAGTGGCAATATGGCATAAACTCTATTTATTTCTTCACCTACTTGCAGAATAATCTCTGAAATGTTAGTTCTCAAAGGTTGAATAGCTGCCAATCTTTCAAAAAGTGTTGCGCTGACTAACCAAATTTCATAATAACCATTTAAAATTGAGACATAATTATTTACTTGTCCTTGCAATTCAGGCAATTTTTTGTAAGCATTAAAAACCAAATCAGATTTATCCTTCAATGCATGAACTCTGTGCTGCAAGATTTTCATCAAGGCTTGTAGGATTGCCTTAATCTTTTTTATCTTTATTTTTTCAATCTCTACAACAACCTCTTCTTCACTCATACTTTTACCTTCTGGAAATGCAGGCTGCTTAGGAGGTGCAGGGGTAGCTATAAGCATATTGATTATCTGTTTCTCTAAGTCTGCCAAAGACTTCTCCAATGCCTTCTCTTTCATTATTCTAATATCTCTATCCTTCAAGAGTGCACTGTAGTCTTCCAACAAAGAACCATATCTTTCAGATAATTGCTTTGTCTTGTCTTCATTGAGCCTAGCAAACTGGGTTAACACTTGAGAGATCTCAAGGTCTCCTGTATTATTGATTGACCATACAATTTTGTCACCATCCATTTGCTCTTTGACATTTAGGATTGAAGGCTTCTTATCTTTAGGATAAAGACTCCACAAAGCCAAAGCTTGGTTCCTCGGGCTATACCCAAATCCTTTGATGATCTCCCCCACTTGGGTTTCTGAAGATAAAGTTATACCCTCCTATCTTTTGATTTGATCAATAATAAAATCTGAATACAAATTCCACCCAGGCACAAGTAGCATATTGCTATTTTTGACAAGTTGTCTGGCCTCCTCTGGGGTAAATTTTTCTGCCTGAGGGTCATACTCTTTTAATGTTTGCACTGCCTCATCAGGCACTTGACCCTCTTCAGTGATCTGAACACTAGATGCAACCTGATGTTGTTTGTGCCATATCAAGAAGCTCTTGAATTCATCTGACTCTATAAAATTGTCATCTTTCAAGAAGGCATCTTGTTCTATCATTCTTTCATCTTGGCATAGAGCTAAGTGTAACTCAACATCTTCCTTTTCCAGTTTTCACTTTCTTTTCTCCTCCCTTATCTTTTTTCTTAGTTGGTGGTGATAGACACCAGTTCTAGTGAAGACGGCTCCCACTTTATCCTTTCTACTTACTTGAGCTAATTCTCCAACTAACAGTCTCTGCTTCTTTGTAGGAGGCTCATTTGTATCTTGAGAACTATGGAGCTCTGTCACATCAACAATATTTTCTCCAGCTTGATGTTTTTCAACCATTATTTTCTCTAAAGGGGGAATGCTTTGCACTGATTAGCCACGATCACTATCTTCACCACATTCTGACTCAAAGTGGATATCCTCCTTCCCATCTATCTCATCAATCTGATCTTCAAAAGTCCTCATCAAAGTATTGAATTGAGCCATCATTTGCTCAAGCCTTTGGAGATAGGGCAGATTAGGGAAGAAGCCATTGAATGCCAGTCCTTTTTTCTTTAACCATTTTTCCATGGCATATAATTCATGTATCTGGTCAGATCTTCTCGCCACTTCTTCTTCTTCTATTATGTTTCTCAACACATCCTCCTAAGGATACTCCTCATGTCTCTTATTAAATGAAATGTTGGGCATGTAATACTTCCTGGCAGCAACCATGAATCCCTTGGTATCATCATACATTTGGGAAGCAACATGCATTTCAAACTTCCCTAACCAATCATTTACTTTACCGAAGGCATTCTTGCCTATTGTGAGACTATGCACTCTAAAGTGCCTTGGGGTAAAAGTTCCTTTTCTATGCTCCTTGTTAGTCAGCATTAGTTGTCATATGAATTCTAAATATACCACCCTTGGTGGAACAAAAAATGGTAGTATATGCGGGGGTTGAGGGCATCCATATACTCTAATCATAGTATAGCCCTTTTCATAATAGATGTCTCCCTAATGGTGACCCTTGGTCCATTTATCAACAAATTATTGAGGCCTTACCAATTGTAGGACCCTTGTGGACAGCCTTGAAAGATTGAGCCCTAAACTGAGGAGGATAGGCCAAACTATCCAATTTTAAAATATACAAAAGTCACTCCTCGAGGAAGAAGGACTCCAAGCCTTAATCCAAAACTGTACTAGATTTTGATGTCCCTTGTATGTCATTTGCGGCTCAAGGCCCTCCATGTTTATGATATTATAATTAAAGTACAAAATGAGGTTCATCAACAAACAATAGTGCAAAAACCTCAGTGTAGAACCAAACGTATGGTTCTTCAATGCCTGTAAACTTGTATGCATCTTTTCTATTATATATCCTATGTAATCATATCCTTTTGTAGCATGAAGACTCTGGGAGTCCAAAACCATCACTACGAGGTCCGAGGGGATCCTCTCTCCACCATCAATCCCTAAAACCTTGCACAATCCATAGGCAATGTACCTTATGTAAAAATAGAGGTCCTTGTATGCATATGGAATTGTTCCCAGCATTGGCACTATGTAATTCATGTTTTCTCGAGGAACATGGTTTTAAATTTCTTTTGCGACAATGACAGCCTCTCTAACATACCTATTTGCTAGGGCTTGTAAATTAATCTCAGTAGCCATAGGGAGCTGGATACTGAAAGCTCTTATAAATGAATTCTGATCAAGGGTAACCAGAGGAGAACCATCACCCTTCCTAATAGTTCTAGACAGGGGGTCATAGGAATGGGCTAGAACAATTAGGACATCTACGTCTAGGAAAACTTCTGGGAGTATCAATTTTGCTAACCCCGACATCCAAGGGTTTGAGAGAGGGACCATATTCTCATCATTCTTATAAAAACATTTAAACAAACACATTCCAGTGATGTCTAGTGTCCTAGCATCCCTACAGTATGCAAGTTCATCAATAAAACATTCATCACTAACCTTCTTATTCTATGATGAACCTGGTAGCAAGGCGAGGAATTCATCTGAATAACTCTCTTTAACTTTCTCCTTAGCTTCCTTGTTGGTAGAATCCCCACTAACTGACAATTGAGTCATCTTGTTTGCAAATTCAAACTCCTCTACAAATTCTGGACGTCTTGAACTTTGAAATTGCTTTGGAAAATCTCAGGGAATTCTATCGCTTCGGCTCTCTGAATGCTTGGTCATTCAAAATGAGTGACAAACAACTGTATTTATTTAGCAAAATTGAATGCAACAATCTATTAGAGATCAAAAGCTAAAAATTATGTCACTTCCACCATTACTTGGCACGCTCAAAACTCAATTCACTAGCCGTAAGCTGAGAAAATGATAGGTAATCAAATTTTAACTTCTAACGACCTAGCTACTACAACACATTCTCATAACCGCTAAAAGATTTGGCACCTCCTTTATACTTTCAGAGATCTGGCGACTAAAGAAAACCTCAGTCACTGAATGACTTTACTTCTTCCTGAGACCTGATGACTATAGTGAAATATCATAGTCGTTGAATAATTTGAACCCTTTGAATTTATCTGGAGACTAGGCGACCAAGTATTCACTTACATTTTTCATCTTGAGACTTGGCGACTATAGTCATTACTTTAGTCACTGTAAAATTATTTCCTTTAGAATTTATCTCGAGACCTAGTGACAAAAGGCCATCAAGAGATCTAGTGACTAAAGTGAATCTCCCAGTTGCTGAAGAGAGTTGAATTTTCAAATTTCTTCTTGAGACCTCCCGAATCAACCACTCAGAAATTCAATGACTAAAGACAACAAAAATTTCAATTTATTTCTTCTAGAGATCCAGCGACTATAGTCAAGTCCTCTTTCTTGTTCACATTTTTCATCTTTTATCAACCAATCAAGAAAAGACACGTCACAAAATCTGGCAAACAGATACTTATAGTTTTTCAACCCTTTAATTTTTAGTCAACACTTAACCGCGGATCATCTGGCGATTATCTGACTGAAGATAGTCTCTTAATCATTGAGTAATTCTTGTAACTTGGGTTTGACCCGAAGATTGAGCGACAAGGCAAATCTCAAGGTTGCTGGATAATTTGCTAACCCATAGTTACATTATGAGACCACGTGACCACCACTCGATCAAAAGTAAATCAATGGCTGACAATAATGGTCCCACAAACCTTTCTCTTAACTTAAGCTCATCTGGCGATTACGTGACTGAAGACACCTCCAAGTTGCCTGTTATTTCCTTTGACTATGGTCAAGACTAGAGATTGTGCGAACATCGTTATTCTCCAAGTCGCTAAAAGAATTACTTAACCTTGGTCAAGTAACAAGATTAAACATCAACCGCTGATTAAAACTTCATCCAACGGTTGTCGCTAAGTCGCCATACCTTTTATCACTTAACCACTTCATTGGGATACTTAGAGATAACCATGTCGCTGAATTGCTGACCACCAAAGATATAACCACCAGAACCATGAGAACATGTGACCATTGAAATCACCAAGTCGCCAGATGAAAGAACTAATCACCAAATAACTTAGAGATCTAGCAACTCAAAAATAGACCACCATTTTGCATTTGGAGATTCAGCGACCAACTGCGAAGCTCATAATCGCTGAATATTACATCAATTTTTTATTTCTTTCAAAGATCACCTGACTGAGAGGTATTTTGATCTAGAGATAAAGCGACCATAGTTACTACGCAAAAAAATGTATTATAGCAGTCGCTAAATCTCACAATAGTTATTCAGAGACTTGGCGACAAAAGGCAACGACTGAGTCATTTGAAGATAATGAATATTCTTCCATCCTTGGGAGACTGTGCGACAAAGGGAAATAGATAATCGCTAGTAAAAAAGGAATATGCTAAATTGTTTGGGAGACTAAGCGACTAACTTGAGAGTATAAAGTGCACATGCTGAAAATAAGCCATTAAGTGATTTGAAAAAGTAACAGCCGAAAAGACCTGGGTGAGTAATTTTTAGGGTTTTTTGGATTTTAAGGGAAAATAGTCCTAAAACCTAGGGTTTTTCAAACTTTCAAACAATTTTGGCGCTCAAAAACTTGGAAATGCCTTGGAAATCAAATCATGAAACTCAGGGATAGGCATCAAAAATCAAAATTCTGAAGGACAACACTAAAAACCAGGAAACCCACCAATAGTGGCTCTATCTGAGGATATTTAAACACAAGTTTAAGTAAGAACCACATATCTCTAGGAAAGTAGACCAAAATCGACCGACCTAAAGCAAGAAAGAAAACACGCAACTAGAAAGGAAACAAACCTATACAGATTTTTACATGAAATTTACATGTGCATATGAATTAGGACTTTTAGCTAAAAAAAGGTTTTAAGAATTGCCCATGCACTGGCAACTTGAAAATTTCTCCATCCATATTTTTTAACAAGTAGGAATGCTTCCCAAAACTTTCATGGATTACGTAGGGAGCAAGCCATAATGATTCAAACTTCTTATGCTTTCCACTATCTTCTGCTTTGACATTCCATTGAAGCACTAGGTCATCTAATTGGAATTTTCTGGCTGTAGCCCTCTTGTCAAACATGTACTTAAATTTTTGTTGTAACTTGACATTGCTCTTTTGACAATCTCTTCTTATTTCATCTAATTCAATCAATTGCATGATTCTTTCCTGCATTGGCTCCAAAATATCCAACTCCTCATCTTGGATGAATTTGTACACATGCATCAATTTATTGATAGGAAATCTTGACTGTAATCCATACACAAGTTCAAATGGAGATTTTCCTGTAGCCTTTTTATTGTAATCTTGTCTGCCCACAGAGCAAGCTTTAGCTTTGAATGTCAGGCTCTTTTAGTTTTCTCCAATGTTTTCTTTAGAATTTTTAAAATACTTTTGTTACTAGATTCAGCTTGTCCATTTTCTTGGGGGTGATAGGGAGATGAGTAAGATGTTATAATTCCATTTTCTTTACAGAAATCCTTAAACTCATTTGATCTAAATCACATTGCATTATCAGTGATCAACTTTATGGGGACACCAAATCTAGTCAGAATATTGTCTAGTAAAAATCAATCACTACTCTACTTGTTGCCTTCTTGGTAGGGATAGCTTCTATCCATTTTGTGAAGTAGTCAGTTGCAACAAGTATCCAACTATGCCCACCACTAGATTTCTTAGCAAACTCACCAATGAAGTCCATACCCCACATGGAAAATGGTGCTTCTACAACTACTAGATTTAACAACAATGCTCCTGAGTACTTTAAGAAGAAAACTTCTGACAAGCCTCACATCTTTTAACAAATTGAAAAGAATCATTGAACAATGGAGGCCAAAAATAGCTAGCTCTTAAAATCTCATGGATAGTGGTCCTTGCAGAAAAATGCCCTCCACAAACACCAGCATGCATTTCATTCAAGACCTTCTCTGCTTGATATTTGTCAAGGAAAAACAACAAAATTCCATCTCTATTTTTTCCAGTACAAATCTCCTTGTATTAATGTGTACTTCTGAGCTTGTAATCTTAGGGCTCTCTTTTGATTGTCAGTCATATGCTCTGGACATCTAGCATTCTTAATGAAATAAACAATATCGGCATAATATGGTTGCATTTCAATACTTGTTATTGTCAAGTCTGTTATCCCTTCATTGTTAACCTGGACTAAATTCATGTTTTCCTCAGTCATCAATTTTGCCAAACCAAGTCCTCTTACTAGCTTGGTGATATGAATTTCTAAGTTGAATTCCTAGATCCTAGTAATCCATTTACATCTTTCACTGCTGCATGTGGAACATATGCAATAACCTTAGCACATACCAGATAAGGCCTGAAATATTTTATAGCTTTTACCAATGCATATGCCTACTTTTCCATAATCTCATAATTTAGTTTAGCAACCTGCAGGGACTTACTGAAAAATGCAATTGGGTGTTCAAAATTTTCTTCATCCTTTTGTAGCAATACAACAACAATAGTGTGAAATGATGCAAAAGAGAATAATGAGAAAGGTTTGTTGTAGTTAGGAGATTTCAATACAGGTGCCTCTTGAACAACCTCTTTGATTCTGTCAAAAGCCTGCTGAGCTTCAACAGTCCATTGGAACTTAACATCCTTCTTGAGTAGCTTGACTATTGGTTTGAAAATTTTAGCAAAGTTTGCAATGAACCTTCTTAGAAAATTAATTTTTCCCAAAAATGATTGCACACCCTTGAGGTTTTTTGGTGCAACGACCCTCTCGATAGCCTCTACCCTTTTTGGGTCAATTATTATTCCATCCTTTGATACAATGTGCCCTAACAACTTTCCTTCTTTGACTGCAAAGCTACTCTTTTTTGGGTTTAGGGACACACGATATTCTAGAGCCTTGTTAGAAAAAAATTCAAGATGAGAACAATGGTCCTCTGCTTTCTTTGAATAGGCAGTCATGTCATCTTGGTAAACAACCATAAACAAATCTATGTATTCCTTGAATGCAACATCCATGGCTCTTTGGAAAGTTGCTCCAACATTTCTAAGATGAAATGGCATTCTGATGTAGACATAAGTTCCCCAAGGTGTTTTGAAGGCAGTCTTAAATTGTTCAGATTCTTTCACCAACACTTGGCTATATCCAGAGAAGACATTTATCATAGATAGTAATTCACATCCAGTAACTTTATGCAACATTGCTTCCATGTTGGGCAAAGAATAGTTATCTTTTAGAGATGCCACATTTAGGTTTCTAAAATCCACACACAACCTAATATCACCATTTTTCTTTCTGATTGGGACTAGGTTAGATACCCAAGTTGAGTGCCTTATAGGCTAGATTATTCTTGCATCACTCAATTTGACCAGTTCCTGCTACATTTTGGGAGCTAATAATGGTTTTATAGGTGTCTGCTTCTGTCTAAATGGCTTGACATCTTGCTTTAATGGGATCTCATGTTGGAAAAGGTCCTCTCTATAGGATTTTAGGTCATCATAAGACCATGCAAACACATGATTGTGTTTTCTTAATAACATTATCAAATTGTATCTTATTTGAGGATCCAACCCTTTTCCAATATAAATCATTTGAGGTGTATTATGTGATCCAAAGTTTACTTCTTCTAAATCTTCTATTTTAGCATTACTAGTCTTTAACATGTGATAATCTTGGCTACTATATAATGATTTTAGTTCAGTTAAACCTTTAGGAATGTGATTTGTACTCAACTGGATTACCTCATTTCCCATGACCATATCTTTACCGTCAACTTCTTCAACCAAAGTGTTACAGTCTATGAGTCGATCTTCATAAGTGTCAAGGCATTGAATAAACTTTAAAATGTCATGGTCATCTTCAAAGACTTTCTAGTTGTAAATGTTGTCTAGAACAACTGGCCTACTCTTTATTTCCACTATTGATACTCCAGAAAAAGTTACATCATCTCCTTTTAAAGCAACACTAGCTAAAAAATCAGCCATAATGTTTTTAGACCTTTCCACCCAACATATGTTGAAGGCATCAAATAATTCAATCTAATCCTAGATAGCATGTTTATACAATTTTAATCTATCATTTTAACAACATACTTGGATCTAACTTGTGCTATCACAAGCTCAGAATCACCATAAACTTTTAAACACTTTATCCCATGTTTTATGACAATGTTCAATCCTAAAGACAATGCTTCATATTCAGTAGTGTTGTTTGTACACTGAAAAGTCAATAGAAAAGAGTACTTGAAGGTGGTACCTGATGGAGATATGAATATGACTCCAGCTCCTGAGCCTTCTTTTGAACAAGCTCCATCAAAATACATTTTCCATAACCCATTTTGTTGTTCTTTCAGTTCTTCAATCAATGGGTCTGCATCTTCTTCTTGTGGAATGAGTTTTTCCACTCTAAATTTTTCCATATCAACATGCACACAACAATTCAAATCATCAGCATCAGTTAGTTCAATCATGTGTGGGGTCCTACTTTCTCTGGATACTTTGACATTATTTCCATCAATGTTAAAAGTTGCAAAAGATAAGTTACATTGGCTACTACCTCCCATTGATGCACTCCACTTTCTGGATAATAACATTCCATACTGAGGTGGGATATCAAACACCAGGACACTCATAGTTAACAACCTATTTGGGTAAGCCGCTAACCTGTGAGGTAGTTCTTTAATAGTACCAACAACTGGCACTTCTCTTGAGTCCATGGCCTGACATCTTCCATGAGGTGTATCCACTTTCAATCACAGAGACCTCATTACTTCTACAGGCATAATAGTATTAGAAGCTCTTGAGTCAATCATGCAATTTTCTAAATTCTTCCCATTTACTATCAAAGATAGAAAGAAAGAATCAGCTGTCCCTGACATACTATTAATAACATTTGTATCCAAATAAATTTGAGGAATCTCAGAAATAATTTCCCCATACTGGTTTTCATTTGAGTCATTTACTGAGGCAATCAATTTATCAGCCTTAGTGGCACCTTGGGTATCAGTAGGAGTTAACTCCATTTACCCAGCTTAAGGCATTTTCTTTGTGTTCCTCTATTCTCATCATTTCTAACAAAGGAACTTTGACAGTGATTTGTGATAACAACTTACTCATGTCAACATGAATATATTTTGGGTCAACTATATCTTGTTTAATAACAATGACTTCCTTATTCTCTTCATGTTCAATAAGGCCAGGATGATCCTTGTTCTGGGTTTTAACCTCCTTTTGGGTAGAAATGATAGTTTCCTCCAAGGGTTTAGCCTTCACTCTATAAGTCATGTTGGGGCTAGCAAAAGTGACATTCCTTTTAATCTTATTTTTGTTGACAACCTCAGCAGCCTTATGTTTATCTTGAGATTGTTTCACATCCTTTTCTGACCTTTTGATGAATATACCAATTGGCTTATGATTTGGGTCACCCACCACCCTATTTCTTAAATTATAATTACTCTTGGCTTGAGTAACCATATTTTCTATGATTTGTGCAATTTCCTCATCAGAGGGCCTTCTCAACACAACTAATCCATCATCTCTCAGGGTATTACACTAGACTTTATCTAGTTGACCATCTTCCTCATCGAAAAAAACTTACTGATGGTGGACCTCATTCCTATATTGGGAGCTAGATACATCTTGACCCTCATCCTCTTCAGTGGAGTCCATTTCATCATGCATGCATGAAGAAGTCATGGCACATCCTCGGTCAGCATAAGACTCTTCATCATTACTTTCTTGTTCTCCATTTGTAGAGACACTTTGAGCAACCGCACAGTAATAAGGATCATGAGGTGATTGAAAAAAAATACACCATGGAACATCATCATTCATTTTCACTGAGTTCTTGTGTAATGGGTCAAGAGTTTTATCATTGGGTTTATCCCTTCTTTCAGGAAGCACTGGTTTTCCATCCTTCCATTGAGTGTTATAGGGATAGTTCTGCATTCTTGGTAATTTGTTAAAGTTATTAAAAGATGGCCTATCATTTGATGCCAATCTATAATTTCTATTCTCACCAAGCTTCAAATCTTTTATAGCTTTTAAAATTTGCTTCAAACTATCATCCTCTTTTGGTTTTGTATCAGATTTCCCTAGTTCCTTTCTATTTGAAACTTGAGGTTTATAGTCATCCCTTCTCCCCAATTTTCCTGATATTCTTCTATTGCTTTCTATGTTAATGGCCAATTTGTAAGCTTCTGCGAGGTTTCTAGGGTTTTTGTCTCTCAAAAGATATCCCATATTTGAATCAAAAGCATTTAGATAAGTGACCAAACATATTTTGTCATCCAACTTGATAACCTGTAATAATTTATGCATACCTTTCTGAAATCTAACATTAAATTCAACAACACCCTCATTTTGGTTTTTCTTGATGTTATTGAATTCATTCAGCAGGAAACCTTCATTGGTCTTATCACCATATTGTTCTTTAAAACAATGCTTAAACTATTCCCATGAACTTATGCTAACATGAGATAAATTTCTAAACCAATCCCTAGCATCTCCAATCAGAGATTGAACAAAAAGCTTCATAACTACATCATTAGGTTCTATGTTGTAGTCATCTATCACATCAATGAAGTTCTTCAAGTGTTCCTCACAAGTGACTGCATTACTTCCAGTGGATTTTGGGAGTTTTTTCCTAATTTCATCAAGGATAGGATTAGGGTATCCAGGGATTCCAATAAAAACTAATTGCTTGTGTCTCTCATGGATAGATCCTATTTGAGACGGGCCAACACCTAAAGATGTAGATGTCTGAATATTTGAAAGATTGGAGACTTTATGGACAACAGATGAAGGGAAATTTTTGGCAGTATTAAAACATTTTTACCTTGTACTAAAGAAGTGGAAATTGTATTAGTGGGTCGAGAAGATTGCCTAAGAAACTCAAATTTTATTTTCATCTCAGTTGCAATAGCCTCAAGCTCTTCCTTTTCTAATTCTTTAGCCAACAATTCCTATTCTCTCTTGGCCTTTTCAAGGTCAGCATCTAACCTTGCTGCTTGGTCTAAAGAGTTTTTAGTAGGATTTGGTTCATTAATTGAAATTCCTACAACTTTTTGTTTACCCTTATCCCTGGGGTTTCTCATTTCATGTACTTCTTGGATAATGGGTTGTTCCTTTGTTTGTTCTGATATGGGAACATAGTTTATAGCTTCATAATCCAACAATTGTCTCTTCAACTGTTCATCTCTTATCATAGCATGTCTAATCTTTTCTTCTTTCTCTTTCTCTTCTTTTTGTCTTATTTCAGCTTGCTCCCGGATCTTTCTTTCTAATTCAAATACTTCCTCAAAAATTTCATTAGAGTCTAGGAGCATTGTTTCTGATGAAGAATTTTGGGCAAGGACTTCCTCTTGGTGGTCATTAAGCACTTGGTGATCCTGTAAGGAGGAACCATGGGGAAAAGAAGGAACAAAGTCTTGTCTATTCCTACTTTGGCTTCTAGATCTTCTATTATTTCCAGGGATTCCTCTTCTATTGGGTTGTTCTCTCCTTCCATGTTTTTCAAAAGGCAAATAGTAATCTTCATACTGATTTAAACCTAAATCATCTACCTCCTCATATTCTGACATATTTCCCTCCTGATTTGTTTGAACAGGATCCTTTGTCCTCACATTTCCTTTATATTTCCATGTGAAAGACATGTCATTATTATTTCTTTCCCTCCTCATTTGATTTCACCTTGAAGAATTTGGAAGTTCTCCCTCTAAATTTTCTTCTAGATGTTCTTTTCTCCAAGACCTTGTATTCCTATGGGTTATCCTAAAACAAGGGGTCTCTTATGGAGCACTGGTACAAAGACTTTATAAAGAGTCACCACCCAATTTGATTGGGAATTTGGTGATATTTATCCTTGGGAAAGTATATGAGAAAGATTTTAGAAGGGAAAAATATAGAGAAATAAAGGAATAACTTTGATCTTCAATGGTGACTGAATGGTATGAAATAAGCAGGCCAAGAGTTAAACTCTACTTGAAACCTGTGTTATTTATGATTTTTTAAAAAGTTTTGATGCCCTAGGAGAGTCACTAGTTTGTTAGAGATTTTTCTTGTGGGATCAAACTTGGCAAATATGTAGACTTGATTCTCAGATTTAAGGACTCTCAAGTTTGACAAGAAATAGTCTAATTGATGAGGATTGGATAAGATCCTCCTTCTGCTTTGAGCTCCACAGGACTCAAGCGGGTATTTCCTATAATGATTACTTATATTTCAAGTAAAAATTCAAATGGTGGATTAGTTCTTCACTATTATGCTATTTATTCCTCAAATTATCTCAATAAAACATCACTACTCTGCAAATAGCCCAAGCAATCCTAATATAGAGTACTACAATGGAAACTACAAATGTAATAGCACGGAATAGTGGTATAAGGACATTCATCCTTCTTTTTTTGAGTTAAACTCAAGGAAGGGTAACCTCTTGATTCTTTCTTTAAGGAATCACTAAATATGGACTTATACCACCTGGATACAGTCCTCTCAAAATATACAAACAATTCTTGAAAGTAAAAATACTAGTAATGAAATAAATTTTAGTATCTCTAAAGATCATGAAAAGATAATTTTATAAAAAACACACTTCAAACCAGTGCCTAATCCAATGGGCAAAAGAGTTTAAATGCAAATCCAAAATTTATTTTAAAAGAAATACAACAGTATGCCTTACACACAATCTGCAATCTGAATAGAATGCCTAACACTCTATTATATCAATCTAATATTACTATTATCAAAATCTCTACATATAATTTTACTCTCTACAATTGATAATAAGGATTTTAATTCTCTCCTTGAGAGAAACTCAAAATCAATTGAAGAAATTGATCAACAATTAGTATATTTTAAATGCCTCACAGATAAAACATACAAGAGCAAACATACAAGTAAAGAGACAACAATAATAGCAGACATAAATTGCAGTGTATTTGTATTAAAATGAACCTGTAAATCACACATAAAAACTCATGCTCAGAAGCTCAAACACAAAATTGAAAAGTCTTCTCTATAGCAATTATACTCTATTTTTCTATTATCCTTTTCTAACTCTTTTACAAAAATGGGGATACCACTTATATATAGCTCAACCATCTTGGAATTCTCTTATCAAATGAGAATGCAACAAGCTTCGGATGGTTGGAGCCCTAACCCTAAAAGAGCATATAAGACAAATTACAATAATCCCTCAGGCGGTGGAAAGACAAAAATATTTTGGACTGTTATGCTTCCTGGCTCGTTGATCACTAACACCTTTGTCTAAAAATATTCATGATAGCTTCTTGAGTTGTTGTGAGATGTGGTGACTGCCATTTGGTTAATTTACACCACTCTTACTTATAGCTTATCATCCCTGTGCTCTGAGGTTAGGTGTCAGGTACTCCAGGTGTCCTCTTTACTCATCATCCAAAATATCAAAGTCAACTGTAGTAGATTTGATCTTCTTGGGCTTTGTGAGCTCATCCCACGCAGTTACTTCTTCCTCTATCGACCATTTATAATTTTGGACGTGTTGCAGTTGTGCCTTTTATCTTTCCCATCTGGCATCTAGTATCAACTTGACATCTGCTAAAAATTTGGTGAGCTCCATTTCTACCTTTATCACTTCATCCAGAGTGTTGTTGAATCTTTCCTTATCTACTTCACTACTCTCATCTAGAAATGGCTCTTTCCTAGGCAATACAAGATCAACATATGATCTCCACTGATCAAGGCTCTTCATGGCACCATCTGCATCTTTAATGGCAAGGATGAATTTGTTGGAACCCAAGCCAAGCATCGCTATCTTAGCCTCAATTTGATTTGTCTTACCCTTAAAAAGTGGTAATATGGCCTTAACTCTATTTATTTCTTCACCTACTTGTAGAACAATCTCCGAAATGTCAGTTCTCAAAGGTTGAACAACTGCCAATCTTTCAAAAAGTGTTTCCCTGACTAACCAAATTGCATAATAACCATTTAAAATTGAGACATAATTATTTACTTCTACCTGCAATTCAGGCAATTTGTTGTAAGCATTAAAAACCAAATCAGATTTATCCTTCAATGCATCAACTCTGCGCTGCAAGATTTTCAACAAGGCTTGTAGGATAGCCTCATTCTTTTCTATCTTTATTTTTTCAATCTCTTCAGCAACCTCTTCTTCACTTATACTTTTACCTTTTGGCAATCCAGGTTGCTTAGGAGGTGCAGGGGTAGCTATAGGAGTATTAATTATCTATTTCTCTAAGTCTTCCAAAGACTTCTCTAATGCCTTCTCTTTCATTATTCTAATATCTCTATCCTTCAAGAGTGCACTGTAGTCTTTCAACAAAGAACCATATGTTTTAGATAATTGCTTGGTCTTGTCTTCATTGAGCCTAGCAAATTGGGTTAACACTTGAGATATCTCAAGGTCTCCAGTATTATGGATTGACCATACAATTTTGTCACCATCCATTTTCTCTTTGACATTTAGGATTGAAGGATTCTTATCTTTAGGATAAAGACTCCATAAAGCCAAAGCTTGGTTCCTTGGGCTATACCCAAATCCTCCGATGATCTCCACCACTTGGGTTTCTGAAGATAAATTTATATCCTCCTCTCTTTTGATTTGATCAATAATAAAATCTAAATACAAATTCCACCTAGACACAAGTAGCATATTTCTATTTTTCACAAGTTGTTTGGCCTCCTCTGGGGTAAATTTTTCTACCTCGGGGTCATACTCTTTTAATTTTTGCACTGCCTCATTAGTCACTTGACCCTCTTCAGTGATCTAAACACTGGATGCAACCTATTGTTGTTTGTGCCATATCAAGAAGCTCTTGAATTCATCTGACTCTATAAAATTGTCATCTTTCAAGAAGGCATCTTGTTCTATCAATCTTTCATCTTGGCATAGAGCCAAGGGAAACTCAACATCTTCCTTTTCCAGTTTTCTCTTTCTTTTCTCCTCCCTTATCTTTTTTCTTAGCTGGTGGTGATGGACACTAGTTCCCATGAAGAGGGCTCCCACTTTATCCTTTCTCCTTGCTTGAGCTGATTCTCTAACTAACAATCTTTTCTTCTTTGAAAGAGGCTCATTTGTATCTTGAGAACTATGGAGCTTTGTCAAATCAACAATATTTTCTCCAGCTTGATTTTTTTCAACCATTATTTTCTCTAAAGGGGGAAGTTTGTGCACTGAGTAGCCACCATCACTGTCTTCACCACATTCTGACTCAAAGTGGATATCCTCTTTCCCATCTATCTCATCAATCAGATCTTCAAAACTCCTCATCAAAGTATTGAATTGAGCCATCATTTGCTCAAGCCTTTGGAGATAGGGAAAATTGGGGAAGAAGCCATTGAATGCTAGTCCTTTTTTCTTTAACCATTTTTCCATGGCATATAATTCATGTATCTGGTCAGATCTTCTTGCCACTTCTTCTTCTTCTATTATGTTCCTCAACACGTCCTCCTTAGGATACTCCTCATGTCTCTTATTAAATGGAATGTTGGGCATGTAATACTTCTTGGTAGCAACCATGAATCCCTTTATATCAACATACCTATGGCAAGCAACATGCATTCTGAACTACCGTAACCGATCATTTACTTTACTGAAGGCATTATTACCTATTGTGAGACTATGAACTCTAAAGTGCCTTGGGGTAAAAGTTCCTTTTCTATGTGAAGCCAAGTGCCCCTTATCAGTCATCATTAGCTGCCATTTGAATTTTAAATATGTCAGCCTTGGTGGAACAAAAAATGGTAGTATATGAGGGGGCTGAGGGCATCCATATACTCTAATCATAGTATAGCCCTTTTCATAATAGATGTCTCCCCAATTGTGATCCTTGGTCCATTTATCAACAAATTGTTGAGGCCTTACCAACTATAGGACCTTTGTGTAAAGCCTTGAAAGATTGAGCCCTAAACTAAGGAGGATAGGCCAAACTATCCAATTTTCAAATATACAAAAATCACTCCTCGAGGAAGGACTCCAAGCCCTAATCCAAAACTATACTAGATTTTGAATCCCTTGTATGTCATTTGTGGCTCAAGGCCCTCCATGTTTATGATATTATAATTAAAGTACAGAATGAGGTGCATCAACAAAGAATAGTGCAAAAACCTCAGTGTAGAACCAGATGTATTGTTCTTCAATGCTTGTAAACCTGTATGCATCTTTTCTATTATATATCCTATGTAATCATATCCTTTTGTAGCATGAAGACTCTTGGAGTCCAAAACCATCATCAGGAGGTCTGAGGGGATCCTCTCTCCACCATCAATCCCTAGAACCTTGCACAATCCATAGGCAATGTACCTTCTTTAAAAACAAAGTCCTTGTATGCATATGGAATTGTTCCTGGCATTGGCGCTATGTAATTCATGTTTTCTTGGGGAACATGGTTTTGAATTCTTTTGCCACAATGGCATCCTCTCTAACATACCTATTTGCTAGGGCCTGTAAATTAATCTAAGTAGCCATAGGGAGCTAGATACCGAAAGCTCTTATAAATGAATTCTAGTCAAGGGTAACTAGAGGAGAACCATCACCCTTCCTAATAGTTCTGGGTAGGGGGTCATAGGAATGTGCTAGAATAATTAGGACATCTACGTCCAGGAAAACTTTTGGGACTATTAATTTCACTAACCCCGACGTCCAAGGGTTTGTGAGAGGGATCAGATTCTCAGCATTCTTATAAAAATATTTAAACAAACATAGTCCAGTGATGTTTGGTGTCCTAGCATCCCTACAGTATGCAAGTTCATCAATAAAACATTCATCACTAACTTTCTTATTCTATGATGAACCCGGTAGCAAGGCGAGGAATTCATCTGAATAACTCTCTTTAACTTTCTCCTTAGCTCCCTTGCTGGTGGAAACCCCAGTGACTGACAATTGACTCAACTTGTCTGCAAATTCAAACTCCTTTGTAAATCCTGGACGTCTTGAACTTTGAAATTGCTCTGAAAAATCTCAGGGAATTCTATCGCTTCGGCTCTTTGAATGCTTGGTAATTCAAAATGAGTGACAAACAACTATATTTATTTAGTAGAATTTAATGCAACAATTCGTTAGAGATCAAAAGCTAAAAATTATGTCACTTATGCCATTACTTGGCATGCTTAGAACTCAATTCACTAGCCCTAAGCTAAGAAAATGACAGGTAATCAAATTTTAACTTATGGTAACCTAGTGACTACAACACGTTATTGTAACCGCTAAAAGATTTGGTGCCTCCTTTATACTTTCAGAGATCTGGTGACTAAAGAAAACCACAGTCGCTAAATGACTTTACTTCTTCCTCAGACCTAGCGACTATAGTGAAATATCATAGTCGCTAAATAATTTGAACCCCTTGAATTTATCTGGAGACTGGGTGACCAAGTATTCACTTACATTTTTCATCCTGAGACTTGGCGACTATAGTCATTACTTTAGTCACTGTAAAATTATTTCCTTTAGAATTTATCTCGAGACCTGGTGACAAAAGGCCATCAAGAAATCTAGTGACTATAGTGAATCTCCCAGTCGCTGAAGAGAGTTGACTTTTCAAACTTCTTCTTGAGACCTCCTAACTCAACCACTCAAAGATTCAGTGACTAAAGACAATAAAAATTTCAATTTATTTCTTCTAGAGATCGAGCGACTATACTCAAGTCCTCTTTCTTGTTCACATTTTTCATCTTTTATCAACCAATCAGGAAAAGACACGTCATAAAATCTAGCAAATGGATACTTATATTTTTTCAACCCTTTAATTTTTAGTCAACACTTAACGACAGATCATCTGGAAATTATCTGACTGAAGAAAGTCTCTTAATCATTGAGCAATTTTGATAACTTGAGTTTGACCTAGAGATTGAGCGACAAGGCAAAGCTCAAGATCGCTGGATAATTTACTAACCCATAGTTACATCCTGAGACCACACAACCACCACTCGATCAAAATTAAATCAATGGCTGACAATAATGGTCCCACAAACCTTTCTCTTAACTCAAGCTCATTTGGTGATTACGCAAATGAAGACACCTCCAAGTCGCCCGTTATTTCCTTTGACTATGGTCAAAACTGGAGATTGCGCGAACATCCTTATTCTCCAAGTTTCTAGAAGAATTACTTAACCTTGGTCACGTAACAAGATTAAACATCAACCGCTGATTAAGACTTCATCTAGCAGTTGTCACTAAGTCGCCATACCTTTTATCACTTAACCACTTTATTGGGAGACTTAGAGATAACTGTGTCGTTGAATGGCTAACCGCCAAAGATATAACTGCTAGAACCATGAGAACATGTGACCATTGAAATCACCAGGTTTCTAGATGAAAGAACTAACCGCTAAATAACTTAGAGATCTAGCTACTCAAAAATAGACCGCCATTTTGCATTTGGAGATTTAGCGACCAACTACGAACCTCATAATCGTTGAATATTATATCAATTTTTAATTTCTTTTAGAGATCACTCGACTAAGAGGTATTTTGATCTGGAGATAAAGAGACCATAGTTACTACAAAAAAAAATGTATCATAGCAGTCACTAAATCTCACAATAGTTATTCAGAGACTTGGTGACAAAAGGCAACTGCTGAGTCGTTTGAAGACAACAAATATTCTTCCATCCTTGGGAGACTGTGCGACAAAGGGAAATGAATAATTGCTAGTAAAAAAGGAATATGCTATATTGTTTGGGAGACTAAGCGACTAACCTGAGAGTATAAATTGCACATGCTAAAAATAGGCCGTTAAGTGATTTGAAAAAGTAACAGCCGAAAAGACCTGGGTGAGCAATTTTTAGGGGTTTTTGGATTTTAAGGGCAAATAGTCCTAAAACCTAGGGTTTTTCAAACTTTCAAACAATTTTGGCACTCAAAAACTTGGAAATGCCTTGGAAATCAAATCATGAAACTCAAGGATAGGCATCAAAAATCAAAATTCTGAAGGACAACACTAAAAACTAGGAAACCCACCAACAATGATGTTGGTATTCCGATGGGTTTTAAAATGACCATCGGAATTCTAACAGTTTCCCATATACATAAAAAAAAAGTGAAGCACCAAATCATTTTTATTTCGATTGGAATAGGAAAGGAGCGGGAGAAAATGAGCTAGGCGTGCGTGAGAGAAGGTATGTGATTTCTTCATCTTTCGAGCCTCTGGCATCATATTCGACCGCAAATTTCATATGCATTGCATTTTATTTTATCATGAGTGCTATCTAAAATGACCACATTCTACTGGTGTCGTGCCCTAGTTGGTGCTTTATCTCTATTATTTGATGTTACTGGTGTCATACCCTAGCCCATGCTTTAACTCCATTATTTGATGTTATTGGTGCTTATGCTCAAGGATATCCATTTTTTTGAGATGTTGACTGTGGTTATCAAATGGATAGCTCATGAGCTTCTAGCTAGGCACCATTTGTATTGATAGCTTAGGGCATCAAATGTATTGTTATATCATCGATAGTTGAGACTTTGTTAAAAGGAAATAGGATAAAGAATGATTTTGATTTAGTGCTTTAACTCGATTATTTGATGTTATTGGTGCTTGTGCTCAAGGATAACCATTTTTTTGAAATGTTGACTGTGGTTATCAAATGGACAACCTGTGAGCTTCTAGCTAGGTGCCATTTGTATTGATAGCTTAGGGCATCAAATTTATTATTATATCATTGATAGTTGAGACTTTGTTAAAAGGAAATAGGACAAAGAACGATTTTGAGTTAGTTTCTCTATTTTGATCCCTAAGTGGCTTACAACCCTAGAGAAGTATATGTAGATTTACAGATGTAGTTATAGGATACATAGCAGCCAATAATTCACAAGAAATCCATACGTCCAATTTGAATAACAATTAATACAAATAAATAGGGTCCTCAAATGGCCCAGTCATCTGGTCCTTGACTATCCCCTCAACCAATGACCCTTCAAAATTGGGTTATCATGCAATCAGTGAGTGATCCTTCATTCTCCTGGTTTGCCCTGCATCCAAACATATTGAAAATACACAATACAATGATAACAAGCCTTTCACAACCCCCCTTCCCTCAAGGAAGACTATCAACATCCAGACCTTGACTGTCCCCTCAACTAGTGACCCTTCAAAATTGGGTTATCATGCAATCAGTGAGTGATCCTTCATTCTCCTAGTCTACCCTGCATCCAAACATATTGGACATATAGAATATAATGATAAAAAGTCTTTCACAATCCCCCTTCCCTCAAGGAACACTATCAACATCCAAACCTTGACTGTCCCCTCAACCAGTGACCCTTCAAAATTAGGTTATCATGCAATCAGTGAGTGATCCTTCATTCTCCTATTCTGCCCTGCATCCAAACATATTGGAAATACACAATAAAATGATAAAAAGTCTTTTACAATCCCCCTTCCCTCAATGAACACTATCAACATCCAGACCTTGACTGTCCCCTCAACCAGTGACCCTTCAAAACTGGGTTATCATGCACGACTCTCATAAACTCCAAATTTCATGACCAATAAAGATGTCTTTTTTCTTAGGCCTAATACCATAGACTCCTGCAATTTTTCTTCTACAAATCCACATAATCATTTTTACCAAAAGAAATAATGTTTTTCCTTTCATCAACATTACTAGGAAGTTGTGTAAAAGTGAAAGTTTCACCATTCTTATGCACAATATACACATTTTCAAAACCATAATGAATTGTCCTTCTAGATGCTTGCCATGGCCTTCCCAAAATGATATGACAACATGTCATAGGGACTATATCATACAAAAATCTATCAACATACCCTCCAATGGAAAAATAAACATAAGTTTGTTCCCTTATTACAATGTTTTGTTAATTATTCACCCAAGATTCCTTATATGGTCTATCAAGTGGAAAAATTTTCAAATTCAGTTTGTTTACCATTTCATAAGATACAAAATATCAAAAGAACTAGGAATCTATGATCATTCTACAAATCTTACCATAATTTTTTAAATTGGTTCTGAAGATTGATGCCTTTTGCCTCTTTTGTTGCTACACAGGTGTCTTCCTTACCATTAGGTACTCTCCTTCTTCTAGGTTTACCATATTATATCCCTCTCCTTCCTCTTGTAGTTTTCCTCTTTCCCTTGTGTCAAGTTCACTCTTCTATCTACCTTCCTCATATTTGCCTCCTTCTCAAGACACTTGTATGATTGATGTCCCACTTCTCCAAAAGTAAACCACTTCCCTGTGAAGATACCACTACCTTCTCCTGAACCAAATCTACCTCATCCTCTTTGTCCTTGCCTTGCATCCACGATTTTTTCCTTACCTTTGTCAGCATTTTTCTAACCTTGTGCCTCATTAAATCTGCCACCCCTACCTTGGTTTGAACTTCCTCCACCATTCTCTTGTCTCTCTTTTATTCTTCTTATATTTTCCTCAACCTTCTTGGCTATTTTGTAACATTATTCCATAGATCTAGGGGTAGAAAGACTAAGTTCATCTTGTATATTAAACCTCAGTCCCCCAATGTATCTTGCAAGTTTCTCCTCAACATATTCCTCATGTTGTACTCTGATATCTAGCTTATAGAATTCCTCAATGTACTTCTTCATATCCATGTCTTTTTGTTTAAGACCTTGCATCTTCTTGTACAACTACACCCTATAGTAATTGGGAAAAAAATTTGCCTTCATCTTCTCCATCATACTATACCATGATGTAATCTTGGGCTTCTCATTCTTCCATCTTTTAGCTTGATCAATCAATGAGTGATCCTTCATTCTCCTGGTCTACCCTACATCCAAACATATTGGAAATACACAATACAATGATAAAAATTCTTTCACAATCCCCCTTGCCTCAAGGAATACTATCAACATCCGGACCTTGACTGTCCCCTCAACCAGTGACCCTTTAAAACTGGGTTATCATGCAATCAATGAGTGATCCTTCATTCTCTTGTTCTTCCTTGCATCCAAACATATTGGAAATACACAATACAATGATAACAAGTCTTTTACAATCCCCCTTCCCTCAAGGAACACTATCAACATCTAGACCTTGACTGTCCCCTCAACTAGTGACCCTTCAAAACTGGCTTATCATGCAATCAGTGAGTGATCCTTCATTCTCCTGGTCTGCCCTACATCCAAACATATTGGAAATACACAACACAATAATAATGCATGGAAATCCTTTAATGAATCTCAGTCACTGGTAATGCATGGACAGTCAAACCAGTAGTCTCCAAAGCACTCAATAAGTGAATATGAATGTTTGAAAACTTTCCTCTCAACTTCCCCAACCACTCCTAATCAGTTAGAGGGATATTTATAGAATCTACACTATTCCTATCCTTACCAAAAATTCTTAAACATACTTTATCTGATATGATAATAACATGTTAAACTGAACCAATGGCATGTTCTTCGTGTGGTACAAGGAAGATTTGGCTATCAAATCTTCCTTTGTGTAAGCTGAGCACGAGAGAAGGTATGTGATTTCTTCATATTTGGTTGGTATCTTTGATGGGCAATGTCTTTCGAGCCTCTGGCATCATATTCAACCGCAAATTTCAAATGCATTGCATTTTATTTGATCATGAATGCTCACTAAAATGACCGCATTCTATTGGTGTCGTGCCCTAGCCTATGCTTTATCTCCATTATTTGATGTTATTGGTGCTTGTGCTCAAGGATATCGATTCACTATTTTGAAATGTTTGGATTCACGTTTGTTGATATTACAATTCATCATATCAAATAAAGTATGTTTAAGAAGTTTTAGTGTCTAAACACTCATCTAATCCCTCTAACCGATTAGGAGTGGTTGGGGAAGTTGAGAGGAAAGTTTTCAAACATTCATATTCACTTATTGAATGCTTTGGGGACTACTGGTTTGATTGTCCATGCGTTAATGTTTAGAAGAAATCAATAAAGTATTTAAAGAAATTATTACATGTTTGGAGAGGTTTGAGAGGCACTTATCATGGTTGTACTCTCACAAATAGTGGCATAGATTGGTTTTACTAAGTTTCCTTTCTCTATTTTGAGGTTTCCTTTCTCTGCCGCAGGGGTACAGTCAGAGGGTTCATTGACAAAATGATCCTTTGAATGGTTACTATAAATATGAATGATTTGATATAGCATATTTTCTCATTTTACTTGAAGTTTGGAATAGCTTGTGCAAGGGTGAAAGTACTTTTGATCATTTTGGTCGTGACTGTTCCTCTACATAGTCAGGAAATGTAACTTTCTAATGATTATATGTAATGTTGAATAGATTAAATGCTTTATTCTTGGTAGAAGTGAATGGAAGAAATATTTTTGGTGTTAGGTTTCATTTATTATTGAATTCAATGGTTTCCAAGATGTGTTGAGGAGTTTGCTCCTTGTTTAATGTTAACTGTTCCTACACAATCCACTCATACAACACTGAAATGCTATGTGATTGACAATTTCATACAACTGGTCCTTTGGCATGTATTAAATAGAATAGAATTTTTAGCATATTATTATCATTCTATTTTTTTGTTGTAAACATGCCATTGGTTCAATTTTGTATAAAAAAAATCATGTTAAATTTTTTTACAAAATAGATTACAAAATACTCTTCAAAACAAAGGAAAAACTTAGCAAATTCAATCTAACTCACTATAGATGAAGGAACAGTCATGCTAATAGTTCCTCTAAGTCTTCCAAAACATTTATTAAACTCCCCTAAAGTCCTATTGGATCCCCAAATTTCTTAATCCAATCAACTTACATCAGGATCATGATAAACTTCAAAGGATTAAAAAAATTACTTGGAACAGTCACTGGTTTTACCAGTCAAGATGTAAGGAAAACAATTTTAAAGTGCTCACAATACATTCAATGATGAAATGAATGCTTGGAGATTTATTACTATTCCATCCTTGAATTTAGAAACCAAAACAATAAGTAAAGAAGTCTTTCAACAATGCATAACAGAATGGACTTGTAGATTTAAACTTCTATTTTTATTGAATCTTTGTTCCTATCGTACACTCCAGGCTTAAGTCTTTCATACAATGACTTCCAAAGGTTACATATAACTCCATCACAAATTCCCCAACCATGAAGACATAGGTGAAGAACTTGATGGCTTCATGCTTTAATCTTTAAGAACTTGATCAAGAACATAGGTTTTAATGAAATATCAATTTGATTTGCCAAGTTTGTGTTCTTTAAAAATTTGAAAGGCTCTAATACTTAATAGGGCGGATGTGGATGTGCAACTTTATGCTTTTACTACTAAGTCTCTAATTTTTGGGCATACTGATTATAAGTACTTGACATATATCACAAATGTTGCTAATTAAGGTTGGTGGGATGATTACACCTATCTTGAAAAAAGACTGTCAAATCATTATGCTTTCAAATCAATTACCTATCAACATATCCCTTGCGAGGGAGAGAAGCCAAACACATAAAGAACATGCACATAAACACGACAGCTGAAAAACTTAAATGGAATACACCAAGAATTACCAAATGATGAATGCTCAATTGTTGTAATGGCAAAGCATCAGAACCGTCCATTTATAGAACTTGATTTTCTAGTCTAAATGATTTTTCTATAGTCGTAATGATTTTTCTACAGTCCTAATGATTTTTCTATAGTCTTAATGATTTTTCTTTCATCCTAATGTTTGTTGCTCTTGATAAATTAGGCCTTGAATTTGAATTTTTGTTCACTGTTTTATTTCAGCTTGATATTTCATTCATTTTTCATATACACACAGACTACACATGCTGATAAAAAAATGAGCTATTTGATTAAGGTTAACTATTCATGATTATAAATAGTCAATATTTCTGATGGTACTCCTTGGTGTATTCCATTTTAAAATAATCATGTTTCTATGGCTATGATAAATGTCCCTTTGTGTTGAGAAAATTAGAGTTGAAAAAATGGTTGCAAACAAATCATCCTTCTTCCACCAACATTCTAGTCAATGTACAAGTAACAAGTCATTCCATTCAAGAAAGACCATGTCTGACAATATCAACCCAGAACAAAATAAGGAGTATGCAGAATTTAGTGATTGTATCTTCCATTAGAGCCACTTCATATGCATAGGTGATGAACATGCATATTTTCTTGAGCACTATTGGGAGCTTACCCAACAACACATGTACTATCATGAAAATCACCACAAATCTATTTTCTCTTGGGTCTAGCTCCCAGTATTGCTTGGTCAAATATGCATGTTTTTCACCTGTGCATATACCTTCTATGATCAACTCTTATATGCACAAGTGATGAACATTCAGATTTTTCCAACTAGTACTTTGAGTAGTCCTCCAACACATGTAATATTGTGAAAATCATCACAAGTTCATTTGTTGGAGGGTTACTCATAGTACACATGTTTGGAGGTCTAAAGGAAATAAGAGAATTTGAAGAGTCACGAGTCTTAAGATTGTACTTAATATAGCCATGCTTCATTCAATGGTACATTCAAACATGAAACAAACCATTCTTAAACTAGATTAAACTAGTAAACCAAAGGACATGCTTTTACTACTAAGTCTCTATTTATTGGGCATACTGATTATAAGTACTTGACATATATCACAAATGTTGCTAATTAAGGTTGGCGGGATGATTATGCCTATCCTAAAAAAAGACTGTCAAATCATTATCCTTTGAATGGTTACTATGAATATGAATGATTTGATATAGCATATTTCTCATTTTACTTGAAGTTTGGAATAGCTTGTGCAAGGGTGAAAGTACTTTTGATCATTTTGGTCGTGACTGTTCCTCTACACAGTCAGCAAATATAACTGTCTAATGATTATATGTAATGTTGAATGGATTAAATTCTTTATTATTGGTAGAAGTGAATGGAAGGAATAGTGTTGGTGTTAGGTTTAATTTATTATTGAATTCAATGGTTTCCAAGATGTGTTGAGGAGTTTTCTCCTTTTTTAATGTTAATTATTCCTGCACAATCCACTCATACAACAGTGAAATGCTATGTGATTGACAATTTCATACAACTGGTCCTTTGGCGTGTATTAAACAGAATATAATTTTCAACATATTATTATCATTCTATTTCTTTGTTGTAAACATGCCATTGGTTCGGTTTTGTAAATTTCTTTTCGTGTTAAATTTTTTTTTTCTATTTTTTCCATTTGATAACCACAATCAACATTTCAAAATAGTGAATAACATCAAATAATGGAGATAAAGCATGGGCTAGGGCACAACACCAGTAGATTAAAACTGAACCAATGGCATGTTTAGAACAAAGATATAGAATGATAATAATATGTTGAAAATTTATATTTTGTTTAATACACGCCAAAGGACCAGTCCCAACAATTCTTAAACAATAAAGTATGTTTAAGAATTGTTGGGAGTAGTTTTCAAACATTCATATTCACTTATTGAACACTTTGGAGACTAGTGGTTAATGTTTAGAAGAGATCAATAAACTATTTAAAGACAATCTTACATGTTTGAACAGGTTTGAGAGGCACTTATCATGACTGTACCCTCACAAACAACAACATATATTGCTTTTACTAAGTTTCTTTTCTCTATTTTGAGGTTCTCATTGCCAAAGTAGCCAAAGACTATGTTAGGTTGATAAAATATGGGGATTCTCTTTACCACTGCAAATCTTTGAAGGTTGCTGCACTTGGATGGATGTGGATGTGCAACCTTATTCTTTTACTACTAAGTCTCTGTTTGTTGGGCATACTGATTATAAGTATTTGACATATATCAAAAATGTTGCTAATTAAGGTTGGCAGGATGATTACGCCTATCCTGAAAAAAGACTATCAAATCATTATGCTTTCAAATCAATTACCTATCGGTGTATCCCTTGTGAGGGAGAGAAGCCAAACACATAAAGAACATGCACATAAACACGACAACTGAAAAACTTAAATGAAATATGCCAAGAAGTACCAAATGATGAATGCTCAATTGTTGTAATGGCAAAGCACTAGAACTGTCCATTTGTAGAACTTGATTTTCTAGTCTAAATGATTTTTCTATAGTTGTAATGATTTTTCTAGAACTTGATTTTCTAGTCTTAATGATTTTTCTTTCGTCCTAATGTTTGTTGCTCTTGATAAATTAGGCCTTGAATTTGAATTTTTGTTCACTGTTTTATTTCATCTTGATATGTATTTCATTCATTTTTCATATACACAAAGACTACACATGCTGATAAAAAAATGAGCTATTTGATTTAGGTTAACTATTCATGATTGTAAATGGTCAATATTTTTTATGGTACTCCTTAGTGTATTCCATTTTAAAACAATCATGTTTTTATGGCTATGATAAATGTCCCTTTGTGTCGAGAAAATTAGAGTTGAAAAAATGGTTGTTCAGTGTCTATGTATCTACAGGTTGCAAACAAATCATCCTTCTTCCACCAACATTCTAGTCAATGTACAAGTAATGAGTCATTCCATTCAAAAAAGACCATGTCTGACAATATCAACCCAGAACAAAATAAGGAGTATGCAGAATTTTGTGATTGTATTTGCCATTAGAGCCACTTCATTTGCATAGGTGATGAACATGCATATTTGCCTGAGCGCTACTGGAATCTTACCCAGCATCACATGTACTATTGTGAAAATCACCACAAATCTATTTGCTGTTGGGTCTAGCTCCCAGTTTTGCTTGGTCAAATATGCATGTTTTTCACCTATGCATATACCTTCTATGATCAACTCTTATATGCACAGGTGATGAACATTCAGATTGGCCTAAACAGTACTGTGATCTTTCCTTCCAACACATGTAATATTGTGAAAATTATCACAAGTCCATTTGTTGGAGGAAATCTCACAGTACACATGTTTGGAGGTCTGAAGGAAATAAGAGAATTTGAAGACTCACAAGTCTTAAGATTGTGGTATATTTTTGCAAATGAAGAGTGGAAAGAAGATGATATTCCTAAGATCATGGATGGACAAAATGTTGCAGACTTTATTGATCCAGATATCTTATAGAGGCTTGAAGAACTGGAGAGGGAAGAAGGGCTTAGGATGGTAGTTGAGGGTGATGAGGATGATGAGATGGGGGAAGTGGAGTTGAATCCTAATGAAAAAGAAGCTCTGGCTGCAATTAGGAAGAAGAAGAAGATTCTTATTGTCAAACATAAGTTGAAGAAGAGTACTGCAAAGAGCACACCTACCATACCAAGGAAGTTTGACAAGAACAAGGAATATGGCTTAAATAGAATGGGAAGATGTCTTTCTAGCCTGGGCTTGGATCCTTTGAAGTTTGGTCATTGTGGATAAAATATACAGATCTGTCTAGTGATGCAAAATTAACTTCTTTAAGCCTTACCCTTGTTGTTTCAAATATATTATTTGGGTCTGCACAGAGGGCATAAGAATTGGGGTATGCATAGTTCATTTATGGGATTTTTCTTGGGAAGCTAATTGCTCATCTTTCATCTACATTATTATGAAGCTAATTGCCAAAGGATCTAGGCCCAGGCTAGAAAGATGTCTTCCCAAACACATAAAAACATGCACATAAACACGACAGCTGAGAAACATAAATGTAAATTTCACAATAGCTGAGAAACATAATTGTAGGCATCATGGTCACAATTTTTTGAAGACAACGTAATTGAGTTGTATACCCAAGCGATGGAGAGAAACTTTTGCACCTCCAATTCCAAATTGAATACATTTGTGTTGGAGGACTTTGTATTCATGAGCAACAGATGTAGTCAACTTGGAATTGGAGGTGCAGGGGTTGCTCTCCATTGTCTAGGTATACAACATAATTGAGTTGTATACCCAAAAAACCCAAAGAAACTACTACTCCTCTGGTTCCAAAGGAGTAGTGGTTGCTTTGCATCGTTTGGGTATACCACTCAATTATGTTGTCTTCAAAAACTTGTGACCATGATGCCTACATTTATGTTTCTCAGCTGTTGTGTCCCAGGACCCCTTATGACCCTTTATGACCCCTAAGAATACACATCTTAGAGGTCTTAAAATGTCATAAAGGGTCATAAAAGGCTCCTAGGAGGGGCTAGATGAGCTTCCACCTTCACGTGGTTGGCCCTGTTAAGCAGAGAATGTTAAACTATTCTCAAAACAAAGAGAAGCTCAATAATTTAAGGTCTCAGTCCACAGAGATGGTGAAAAATGATGGGAATCAATGCTAGAAAGTTTTTAGATACTGAGAAGATGTATATGCAGTGGAGGCCAGAAGGGATTTTTGTGGAGATTTGCTAGATGTGAAGATTTTCTAGAGAGGGTTTCCAGATTGAGTACTAGTGCAGAGATGATGATTCAGTACTGTGTCTATAAAACCTTCACAAATATCCCTTTTTTGGCCTCCACTCATACCTCTTCTCAGAATCTAGAATGTTTGGAATTGTTTCTCATCCATGCATGAAATGTGCTAGTGATCATATAAAATTACTTTTGCGAGACTGGGATCAATTATGAGAAGGTAAAAAATAAGATAATTTTATTGTATCTTTCATTTTTTTATCCATTCATATTTTCTATGTTCTCTTATATTGGATACTGTGCAATGTACATAAAGGCAAGGTGGTGATTATTCTCAACAATCGACAGGTATAAGTCTTCCAACCCTTACCCAATAGCTAGGACTAAAGATAAAAAAGCTCAAGAGACCATCATAGTTGGTCTCCGTCCTTGGTCCATATACTGAAAAAACATTTTACATTTCATTAGCTCATCAAATACGATGATTTGAAAGAATTTAATGGATGATATTTTCATGTATAACGTAGATTATTTTAGTTTGACGGTGAACGAATTTATCTACTTCACGCACTTGTATACATCGAGCACAACCAAGAAGCATCCCCTCCCATGGCTTGAGTAATGTAGGCCATGGGAGGACATGCTTCTTTATGGATGTGCTCGTAGTATACAAGTGCACAGAGTCAATAAATTCATGCAATGTCAACTTAAATAATATACGTTATCATGAAAATATTCTATTAAATTCTTTCAAATCCCTTCATTTGATGAGCTAACGAAATGTAAAATGTTTTGCCAGTATATGGACCAAAGACAGAGACCAATTATGATGGTCTCTTGAGCTTTGTTATTTTTACTATGCTAATCCGTCAGTTTTTTGACATGTAGTAATCCTTTTCCGATAGAAGAGATATTCCTCTAATGGATACTTGTGTCAGAACTTGATTCCTTATCGTCAAACATTCCATAGGTAACCGTCAGTGGGACCCCATTCTGATAGATGGGTGCGACAAGATAGCTATATCTTCGACAGGTACTCCTATTGGAGATCTACTGAATATTCGTCACCTTTCCGACTAACAAAATGCCATAAGAAGAATATTTTGAAAAATTGGTCACATAGTAAAATTGCTATTTATGTGGCCAATTCTGACGGGTAGGGATGTCGAAATACTAATAGTTACCGCTTCTGTCGCAATTTGCAATGCAAAAATGCCAACAAACAAATGTGACGCAGTTTCGACAAATGGCCGTTGAAAATCTGACAAATGACCGTCAAAATTTGGCCTCAAATGTACTAGTGAAATTATGTAAAATTTGAAGAATGGTTTGTCAAAGAAATATACCAGATGTACAATTACTCTTGTGACTGATCCATCTCTATGGAGATAAGAAATTCTTGAGGCCTAAATATTATGATGACAGAGGTCTAGTGTAGCACAATTGGAGAGACTGGTATGTTCATTTGGATTTCACTTGTATTAGAGTTTATGGATTTGAGGGTGCCCCATACATGGTGCCTAAAATGGTTCCAGACAGAGATAGTTGAGTATATCAAATTCTCAATATTGTGGCAATGTGCATAAACAAACTTTCTTACTTGGTACTTTAAGTTTTGGAGATTTTAAAATTGTTTCAACAAAGGCTTATGAAATTGTTTAAAAGAAATTGTTACATGAGTATAATCTAAAGGAACACCACCCAAGGAAGGGGTATCATCCAGAAGGGTACATTCACTCCTGCAAAAAGAAATAAAACTTGGGAGATTACCTCCATGAATCCTTACTTATGGAGGATGTTTTTAGAAATATAGAAGATCATGAGGCTCAAGAGGTCATTGACAATTATAATAGAGAGTTGGATATAAAAATGAAATGATTGAGGGAGATGGAGACAAAACAAATGAATGGAGGATTAGATGAGAATGTGCCATTGGAACCAGAGGTAACTTCAATGTTGCACATGGAAAAGTGCAATGTTATTTTGGCAACTACTTTAGATGCAACCCGCAATGATGGACTTGATCTTGAAAGATCCAATGCACACATGGAGCACATGATAAATCTAGATTATGAGGCTAGAGATGTGGTTCACGATGCAAACACATAAACCTTCAAAGGTTACAAGGAGCACATGAAGGAATGAAAGGCCCTAATCAGAGATAATTAGTTCCATAGGCTTGTTTTTATTGTTATTACTTAGTTGTTTTAGTTTTCTTTGGACACAAGATAATTGTAACTGATGATGAAGAGATGTGTCTCTTCATTTGAATGGAACCTCCTACTATATAGAGGAGATCATTTTGTAATTCTAAAACACAAGCAATCATATCTAAATACTACTTTATATATACTACATTTATGCAAGTTATTTTTGTAAACAATGAAGAATTTTCATTATTAATATATATCATCAATTTATTTCAATTTGAAGTTGTGGATCTGATCGTTTTGGATTAATCAGTCCTTTGTGATTTTGCTTCGAAAAGGTAAAGTTACTTTCAATCTTTGTGTGTGAAGACTATTTATATTTTTTTGCAATTTGATCATTACATTTAATAAGCATTATTATCTCTATCTTATTTGTCTCATTAAGTTTGGGTTAAATTCAATCAGACTAACTGTGGGATGATAAGGTGATTAAAAGCATCAAAAGAAAGTAGTTGATAGGAACATTTTGTTTCCTGTCTCACATAAGTTGTACATAGGATTAAGAAGAGACTATCTCTATAGCCCAATTGAAGAAGACATTGGTCTATTAATCTTTTAAAGTCATTGTTTGAAAGATTACAAGCATAAAGTAGGAACAATTTTCAAGAAATCAATTTATAAAGCATTCTTGATTCTTTCATCTAAGTAATTAACAAATAAGTTCAATAATCAAAGAAAATGATAAGTCAATTATTTATAAATTGTCAAGTACACAATTTGATCTCCCTCAAGACCCCATTGCCATCCTGAGAGATCAACCATAAGCTATAATACAATCACATCTGCTATAAAAATCCTTCAACCAACAGATTAGGTGAAGGAATAGGTACACCCACCTTGGTCCTGCAGAGCCTAAAGAGCAGGGGAAGAGGATCATAATCAATCATTCCCATTCATTGGTCAAGTTAGTTGGAAATTCCAAGCATTGAGTTAGGAAAGCTCATGGGATTTTCAATCTGTTGATTTGGGAACCAACACTACTTAAATATGTCGTTAATGTTGAAATTTTTACATTCTTCTCTTCCTCTAAAGAAAATAAGTAGTAAAAGTTTGGCATTATGTAGCATATATGAAACGGTGTGTCTAAGTACAGTGCACATTAAAAAATGTGTAAAATTTGTTGTGTGCTATCTATTCTTTTTTGCATCTATAAATTTCCTTTGTTTCTCGTACTCCCATTTGTCTTATGTATTGTAAAGAAAAGTAGAAAGGAACATTTGAGGGAATATAAGAGGGACAAAGAAAATAAAAAGGGTAAAAAAAAATTGATATACGATAAAAATAAAAAGTGAAGGTACGTTAACATAAGAAGGATGGAATAAGTTATTTGGATACCGTAATTTTAAGATTTTTTTAAAAGGAATTAAAGAAAAGCAGATAATAAATAATAATATTGATTTCTAATATAAGTCATCATTTGAGCAACAATATATTATAGAGTTCTTTGATGATATCATTCAAGACATAAAGAGTTTATTTTAATAGGTAAATTTCAATATATAGATGGTTCAAACATAGAATATTTGAAATGGAGAATTGAGTTTCTCATGCTTAACATCAATTCTTTATCCAATAATTCATTTCAAGGGTCTTCCAAAAGAGTGGAAAACTAGTGATATTATTTTTTTCTTTAAAAGGGATATAAGTGATCCATTAGACTACCTCATTATTATGGTTAATCCTTGTAGTAGAAGAAATTTAAGGATGTGGTTCAATGTAGAATCAACAATTGGACAAAGAAGGAAGAAGAGAGAAAAAGGAAGGCTTGTTGGTTGGTTGTTGTCATCTCTTGATGGTAAAATCAAGGAGTACACACATGGGTTCTAGACAAATGCTAATTTCCAATTGTAATATGAATAGTATTGGAGCCATTATGTCCTAGTTTCAAGTTTCATGCTATTTATGTGTGTTTATTCAATGGAAAATGAATTTAACCAATAAAAAAATAATGAATAACTATGGAAATGTATCGATAGAGAGGGTACTCTACCACCATAAGCAAGGCATCACATTATAACTTTAGTAACATAAATGACATGGAGTTACAATCAAAGCAACACCTAAATGCACTTGTGCACTTGTGAAGCCATTTGATATGTGGAATACTTATGTTGCTTTGTGCATGCACAAGCAATTGATATAACCCTCCCTAATGTAATAGTGAGATATTGTCTGCATCGAGTCTAAAAGTCATTACTGACAAGGTTCCCTTCAAATTGTGGTCATTCAAGCACAATGCAAGTTCAATTGAGAAAGGATCATGCATTTTATGGTGAAAGAAATTATTTGGATTTGGTATTTGAAATTGTTAAGTCTACTATGAACTATCATTGTCTATCTTGCAGTCAACATTCTGTAATTAAAGATCAGTTTGAAAAGCATATCCTTGATGTTTTTCATTTTCAGACTTTTCTTTACAATAAAAGGCCATAAGATGTAATTTATTCTCCTATTTTTCATATTGGTTGTTGAAACATAATACTTCATGCTAAAACCATCATAGCAATTATACTAGCAACATTTCAATATCTTTGTAAAGACAAAATATTACAAATTACACCTACGAGCAAACTCTTTCCACTATGTTTCCACCAAATACATGAACTTAATACGTCCTCTGATGCAGTGGCTTGCCTGCATTACTTTTGACGATTTGCATTTGTAATTCTTGACCAATTGATGGTAGAGGGGGCATCTCTTTGGGATCTTCTCTCATTGGAAATCAGAGCATAGTTTCAAAGAACGATAGTTTCTAAAACTGTTACCATTATATGCTATTGGCATTACCATTGCACCTCATCGGGTGCAAGCGCTAGTTTATGATTTGAATCAAGACACATTAATTTAGCTTGAATATCACACTCTAAACTTTAGCTTGTTTAGGTGGCTCATAATAAATCACACTAATAAATAAGTCTTATTGAAAAAGTCAATAAAATTTCAAATTAATCTTACTTAAACAAATCAAAACTTAGACTACTTTATTTGAACAAAATTTAATATAATATATAATCAATATTATTATACTAATTATGAAATGCGTGGATGCTTGAATAACCATATAAAAACCTTTTACAATACATGGCATAATCTAATTTAGAACCCTCATATTACAGTCTTATGTCTTAAAAACATAATGCTAGAACTTAGAACTTAGATCAGTTGACTAGTGCAATAAATATCTTTGTTCAACAGCCTGTTTATCAATAGTACACTAGAATGAATTATTCTAAGATTCAATTCCTTACAATCTATAAACTTCTATAATATACCCTTTAAATCCAACGCTTTGCTCCCTCACAAAGATTTTTGTATTGTAGTTAACTTTACTGATATATACCTTTACCATTTATACAATAAACAGCTATGTGCGAGAAGCCATTATAGTTTCAGACGTGTTTTAGAATCTAATAAAGGAGTCCAGATAATATCTGGAAATGTTCACTCTACTCATTTGATAACTTTGAGAGAAGGTCAAAAGACAATGGGATTCGAATAACAGGAAAAAAATGAAAGCGAGAGAATATTATGAGATGAAAATGTGTGTAGTAAGAGCACATCTGTCGACACCTCTGTAAAGAGTGAACATCATGCTTATAAATATGCCATTTTTCAAATCACAGAGATACATTAAAAAATGGGTAGAAGCCTGTTTGGCCAACAAAGACATGGCACTGCATAAGACATTAAATCATATCATATTACCTTCTCTTTTCTGTCTTTGTAGGTGCCATGTTTTTCTTGGCCAGATGGGATTGTATCTATGGGACTTGCAGATGAAAAAAAAAAGCTCTTTAATTATGTGATTTTGAGTAAATCCTCCCTTTTTTAATAGTCAAGTAGAACTCTATTGTGCCATTATTATTTTTTTGGGTTGCAACTTCAGTTCAGTAGTAGCAGTATTGAATGTTTTGGAAGTGTTTTCATTCATTTTCTTCTTCATCAAGGCTGAGAGTGAGAGTTATGAGTAGGGGAAATGATAAAAAAGAAAAGATAAAAGTAATTTTTTTAGTTTAATATGGTCATGAGGTTCACAAGATGGTCGAGACTAATTGCAAGTGATCTAGTCATTGGTTCTTCTTTGAGGAAGAATGTGATTAAATGTTGTGTTCATGATGAACATTTTAATCAAACCCACATTGGCATGCATAGGAGGGTGATGAATCGTATTAGAAGGTGGAGTTGATCGCATTTTATCAACTATACATGAGACACTTTAAGTTTAATTTTATTTGCTTGCACTTAAATCTACATTCAAAAGCATTAGAACAGGTTATAGGCTTAGCATAAAGCAAGAAGTAAATATCAATGGAACAACTATAAAAAAAATATTGTTATTTCTTTCTTTTTAAAAGAAATTTTTCATTCTAAAATGTGCCAAATTTGGGGTGAACTCAATAGGAATTTGAAATGAAAATATCTTTTTAAGAATATAAATAATTTTTTAAAAAGTAATAATGTAATTTAAATGACATATGAATGATAAGTAACAATATTTGATTTTCAAATGTTAGTATTTAGTAATTTTAATTTTGTTACTTTTCTAAGTTTGTAATACTACTAATGATATAAGTTGTGTTTGTGTGGATTACCAACATGTTTCTTTCTTTTTCCAAATAAGAACATTACATATATGAGAATTGCTTGGATGTGGTTGTGCAAAGTATCTTAGATGAGAAAGTTGATTTGTCTTATGTGATTGTGACAAAACACAATGAGATAACTAGATAGGTCTATAGATACTTTGTTTGATGAAATCAATCAAAAGTGCATGGCCATAATTTGTCCTCAACAATCTTCTCCCCTAGTTGATATCAACTATCTTCAATAATGTTGTTTTGTTACATTGATACTTCAAATATGTGACATCTTTATAAGCAAGTGAATATTTACCGCTCACTAGAAAAACGACAGGGGGAATTTAGCTTCAATATTTATTAAAAGTGGGATTAATATTGTGTTCCATAGGATGATTTTTTTTCCTCTTTAAAATTTGCTACTACATCTCTTGTGTATAGCCTACAAGAAAAGAATGTGGGTCATGACTTACTAGGCATGTGGGTGTTTTATAAAGCAGTGTTATTTTTATAGTTATGTATATCATTGATTTTGAAAGACATGCATGCAATGTTGATTTCTTTGTACAAATATTCCTACAATCTAATGTAATTTTTTAAAAATTGTTTCTCGATCTTGAATCTACTTTTTTAGGAAAATTATGATTTGGGTACTTGAAAAACATAAACATTATTGAACAATAATGTATTAAAAATTATTAATAATGAATTATAAATATTAGATTTTGGGATATCTTAGAGATAAATAAAAACATTATGGTTTCATGTTGTTGTGAGTGTGTGGCTTGTTTGTTACCTATCCTACTTGTTTCTCCTAGCTTGGGGGTGGCCATGTAATGGCCTAGGCTAGGAGGTGAGCCTCCATGGTCATGTAAGAATTATTTGTAACAGGTTTGCAAAAAGATTGTGATGAAGAATTCTTGAAGTTTGAAGATCATATTGTTGTTGTAGAAGGAAATTGAATAGTTTGTTTAATGCATATTTTTGTGTAATAAGTATCCTTGTAAAAGTCCTTTTGTCTAATTTTGTTCAAAGGCTCAAATGTTATTGTCCTATTCAATGTGAAAGCCTTGCTCTTGGGTTATGTATAGAAGATTAAGAAATGTATCTAAAATTTAAATTGTTTCCCTTAAGAGAGGATATCATTATTGTGATTATTTCAAAGAAGGAAAAAAGAGATTTCATTTGTTAATGTGAGTTTTGTTTTATTTAAATTGAATATATATTTTCCTGATTACTATTTTGGGAGTAGAACAGGAAATTAATAAAATAGATGAAATTTTTTGTAAACCATAGGTAAATGAAATGCTTAAAATTTCTGTATAAAGTTTATAATTTCTACTTTAAACTTTCATGTATAAAAGTAGAATTAAAACATTTATTTAAATTTTATTTATTGCTGTAAATTTCCTGCTTGTGCATTGAGCATTTAGTTCTTATATAATTATTTGCTGATTTTCAAGGAACTTAGTATACTTTTGCAAATCAAATATCCTGTTAAAGGAATTGATAAGTAAATACATTGGCGGGCATTTATATACATTAATATATATATTTACATAAAATATATATTTATTAGTACAAATGTGTCATGAACATAAGCTTTGTTGTAAATTACAATGTCTAAATTAACCTGGAAATTGACAACTACAGAATTGTCATAATAGTTAGATAAAATTTATATTACTTAAACTCTCAGCCTATGTTATAAAAATTTTATTACTTAAATATTATATTGTATTTATAAATCTTTATAAAAAATACAGAGTATTATAATTATTATTGTATTTTGAAATATTTATTTTGATTTGGTACTAAATAGATTTTATAAAATTTGATTATTAGGACTTTATTAAATTTAATTTAGAGGCTAATGTTGATTAAATTATTTTGATATATTCTTTTTATTATTTGTATTTATTTGAGTTTTGAGATTTAGAGATGGGTAAATAATATGAAGTATTTTTAAGTTGTGAAACATATTATTTAAATATTAATTAATTAATGACCTTATTATCCTTATTTTTAATTGGGTTAGAAGAGAAAATTATAACATTATTTTAAAATTCCTTAAAGAGGAAATTAATTTCTTATTTGGAATCTTTGATCTACACTTTGTAGCACCTTGTACATATTTAATCTCTTTTTAAAAGGGCTTTATTATAAAAGTGGAGTATTAAGTTAAATGTTATTAATGAAATAACTGTAGTAATGTTTCTATTAAATATTCTTAGAGAGATTTGCCCTTTCTTCTTATATTTCTAGGAGGACCCTAGGTGAGACTTTAACTTGCCATAATTGATTACTTTATTGGTTTTGTTTTTAGTAACTTAGTAACCATGCATTTAATATTTGGAAGGAAACGTTATAGTGATTCTAAAATCTTTGAGACTAACTTTAGATTTAACCAAGATCAAATAATAGACTAATTTATGACAAACCTAGTTAGGATCCTTTTGTTGTCTTTGACTAAAATGTCAACTAGTGTATAAGGGATGTTGGCACGCCAACACATGCCATGATTCCCCTTATGTGTCAATTGGTGATGGTTAATTTGTCCCAAGCTTCGCATCAAGTGAGCATTGTGTGTTACCTTAGTTGTTGTTTAGTGTCCTTTTAAAAAAAAAAATGTCGTTGTGTTTTGTCCTTGTATTTTAGGCATTACATTATTGTATCAGAGCATAGTTTCTACTATAAGAACCTAAACCCATTACGTTTTGTAGTTCAAAAAAAAAACTAGATCATTAATTTAAAACTTGATAATGTTATTTTTATGAGGCCATATATGTGGCCAGGAATTTGAAATGAAAATATCTTTTTAAGAATATAAATAATTTTTTAAAAGTAATAATGTAATTTAAATGGCATATGAATGATAAGTAACAATATTTGATTTTCAAATGTTAGTATTTAGTAATTTTAATTTTGTGACTTTTCTAAGTTTGTAATACTACTAATGATATAAGTTGTGTTTGTGTAGATTACCAACATGTTTCTTTCTTTTTCCAAATAAGAACATTACATATATGAGAATTGCTTGGATGTGGTTGTGCAAAGTATCTTAGATGAGAAAGTTGATTTGTCTTATGTGATTGTGACAAAACACAATGAGATAACTAGATAGGTCTATAGATACTTTGTTTGATGAAATCAATCAAAAGTGCATGGCCATAATTTGTCCTCAACAATCTTCTAACCTAGTTGATATCAACTATCTTCAATAATGTTGTTTTGTTACATTGATACTTCAAATATGTGACATCTTTATAAGCAAGTGAATATTTACCACTCATTAGAAAAACGACAGAGGGAATTTAGCTTCAATATTTATTAAAAGTGGGATTAATATTGTGTTCCATTGGATGATTTTTTTTCCTCTTTAAAATTTGCTACTACATCTCGTGTATAGCCTACAAGAAAAGAATGTGGGTCATGACTTACTAGGCATGTGGGTGTTTTATAGAGTAGTGTTATTTTTATAGTTATGTATATCATTGATTTTGAAAGACATGCATGCAATGTTGATTTCTTTGTACAAATATTCCTACAATCTAATGTAATTTTTAAAAAATTGTTTCTCGATCTTGAATCTACTTTTTTGGGAAAATTATGATTTGGGTACTTGAAAAACATAAACATTATTGAACAATAATGTATTAAAAATTATTAATAATGAATTATAAATATTAGATTTTGGGATATCTTAGAGATAAATAAAAATATTATGGTACATTTTGAACATAATATTCATAGTTCTCTATTGTTGGGTCGTAAAAACTAAAGGCGTGAAGTGGTATTGCAACATGGGTTTTTTCTATCATGGCTTTTTAATATTAATAATTGTATGGAATGCATCTATTAAATTGTAGTTGTAAAATTTGATAAAGTGTTCATATGTAAAATTAATCAAGATTTTGATATACATGACAATTTGTTTTAAACTTTTAGTATGTGTTGTTTTGAAAAGTATGTGAATTATTTTGTTGTACAAGAGATAGAGACAAGGTTATTTATACCTCTAGATTTTTATTTTTTTTTATTGGTGATAATTTACATTTGATTGATAATAAAAGTAATTTATTACATATCTTTTACTAGAAATACTTCATAATATGTTCTATTGGGTCTTCCATGTAAGGCACCCAACTGCAGATCTATTATCTCCTACTACCTTCTTTAATACATATTAAATTATGAGTGTTTTTGCCCCACATTATACCAAACATGGGCATTACCTACAATACAATCTTCCATATTCAAGTATATAATACTATTAGATTCGTATGGCCTACAAAAAGGACCGATCATCTAAAACTCCCATTTACATTGCAAAAAATAGAGGACCTTCAAAAACACAATCAAGCAAAGTACTACCAAATCTCGGTAAATCTCTTCATATGGGTCATTCTGAAGCCTTCAAAAGTCTCCAAAAGTGATCTAATCTTCTTGATTATTTTGTTGAGATACTAGACCTATGTCTCCCCTTTAGAAATTGTGTTGATTGTTAGAAAAGAGTCAGCCTCTAAATGGAGTTTCTTCACATTAAACAGTGTAGCCTTGCAAATGGCTAAAAGGGTTGCTTGGGCCTCAACAACATTATTTTTCCCTCAGACAAATTCTTATCCCATGTTGTAATTATGTTTCCTTTCTACTCTTTGATTATAAAACCAACTCCACTTGGGCCTGGGTTGCCTTTTGAGGTGTGAGGTCCTACCCTGACCCCACTTAGCTCGACTGATGATTTGACACTTGGACTATCTTAATGATACACTGTTTTGTGATATTAGACCTATTTTAATTATGACTATATATCCTTAGACATTATGTGATGATTTTACATGTTTATATAGATTATGATGTTAGACGTACTTTTACATGCTTACGTTAGATTCATATGTACTTTATGATATAGATAGATAAATGAATTCTGGATTCTGCATTTGGTTACGTTATCTTATGGAATAGTAAATTGTGATAGTTGTGATGTGAATTCCTAATGTAATGGTTCTGCATTAGACTTAGAGTTACTTGTTTAAGTGAAAATTGAATGTACATGTGATGCTTATAGAAATAGGATACAACATGGTTTATGTATATGTTGAAATCATGATATGTAGTTTCTCTATGAATTCATATTTGAGGGTTAATATAGATCTTGTTTTTCTTTCGATATGTTTATATATGCGATGATTTCATGTGGTACTGACATCTGAATCGAGTGTGCAAGATTATAACCATGGTTTTAAATGCGAGGAAACAAGAATGGATCAATGTGAAAATAGTATTTGGCCAAGGTCGACTATAGGAAGAGAACAACATAGTTGTTATGTGATTTTAATTTCGTAAATGTGATGCATGAGTGAATTTTATTTGTTAATGTTTATAAGTGAATAATTTGATGTAAATTTAAATGTGTAAATGTTAATGTGAATATCCATTAGGCATGCCATGTGTGTAATTTAGTGATGTGATGTGTACTTTCTTTTGTTCTGTCACTTGACACTAGTGTTATGTGTTGGCATGCCTAAGTGGAAAGTTGACCTTACCTCACCCTCAGGTCACCTTGTGAGTCCTTAGGTGTGGTTAGTGGGTTAGGGAACCAAGGCAAGAGTCACATCACTTCCCATTTTCGTGAGTTAACTTCACATGGATTTTTGAGGGGTTAAATTGAGCTCTAGGGAGTGGTTAGGGTTAGTTTTAAGTACCCCAAGGCATGTGCATAGGTTTGGGGGTCAAATTTTACCCTTTTCTTCACCTAAAGCTTCCAAAAGGCCTCTCAAAGAGATCCTTCTTGGAGAGTGACGAAATTGGGTATGTTTTCAAGGTTAATTCATTTCCTCATGTCTTGATTTACCTTCAATTCCTTAGTTAGGGGCATGTGGCAAGTTAGCAAGAACCAAGATATCTACCTTACCTTGGGATGAGGGTAGGAAAGGGGATGGAATGTTTTTCTATTAGGAAAAGAGACTAGGAAGGAAAAGCACTTCTAGATTTTCCATTCTTGTTTTTGGGGAGGAGAAAATCACCTAAGGAGATCTAGAGTCTTAGAGAAGGAGAAGGAGAAGCTAGGAAAAGAGAATTTTGAGCTCTTCATCAAATTCACCATTGCCATAACCTTGAAGAAAGGTAGGTGCATCTATCATGAAAGTCATGTTTTATGTATTTGTATTGTTTAGTTGATATGTTGTGAGAGTATGTTGTGTTGAATTTTCAATTATTTACATGGAGTTTTTTTTGTTTCCTCTTTGCTTTGTTGTGTATGTTATGGGAGTGCAAGACTACACTCATCTTTGGGAGGATTGAGATTTTTGGGGGTGAAGGGGTTAGTTGGGAAAGTCTTTGTGTAGAGCATGGATGTATGGGCATCCATGAAGCCTACTTGTATTGTTTGTTGGGGGCCATAAAGGGAGTTGAATTGTGCTCTGTGATGAGCTAGCTTGTTTGGGTTGAAGCCTTGTGAAGGCATGTTGAATTTGAGAAAAAAAAAAAAGACTTGTTGTTGTTGAGTATGGCATCTCCAAGGATTGTTTCCACCTTCACCCTATGTTGGATCAAATTTGTCCTATGTGCATAAGCACTTGGGAAAGGGAGTGATTGTGTTGTTATGGTTTCATGTTGTTGTGAGTGTGTGGCTTGTTTGTTACCTATCCTACTTGTTTCTCCTAGCTCGAGGGTGGCCATGTAATGGCCTAGGCTGGGAGGTGAGCCTCCATGGTCATGTAAGAATTATTTGTAACAGGTTTGCAAAAAGATTGTGATGAAGAATTCTTGAAGTTTGAAGATCATATTGTTGTTGTAGAAGGAAATTGAATAGTTTGTTTAATGCAGATTTTTGTGTAATAAGTATCCTTGTAAAAGTCATTTTGTCTAATTTTGTTCAAAGGCTCAAATGTTATTGTCCTATTCAATATGAAAGCCTTGCTCTTGGGTTATGTATAGAAGATTAAGAAATGTATCTAAAATTTAAATTGTTTCCCTTAAGAGAGGATACCATTATTGTGATTATTTCAAAGAAGAAAAAAAAGATTTCATTTGTTAATGTGAGTTTTGTTTTATTTAAATTGAATATATATTTTCCTGATTACTATTTTGGGAGTAGAATAGGAAATTAATAAAATAGATGAAATTTTCTGTAAATTATAGGTAAATGAAATGCTTAAAATTTCTATATAAAGTTTATAATTTCTACTTTAAACTTTCATGTATAAAAGTAGAATTAAAACATTTATTTAAATTTTATTTATTGTTGTAAATTTCCTACTTGTGCATTGAGCATTTAGTTCTTATATAATTATTTGCTGATTTTCAAGGAACTTAGTATACTTCTGCAAATCAAATGTCCTATTAAAGGAATTGATAAGTAAATACATTGGCGGGCATTTATATACATTAATATATATATTTACATAAAATATATATTTATTAGTACAAATGTGTCATGAACATAAGCTTTGTTGTAAATTATGACGTCTAAATTAACCTGGAAATTGACAAATACAGAACTGTCATAATAGTTAGATAAAATTTATATTACTTAAACTCTCAGCCTATGTTATAAAATTTATATTACTTAAATATTATATTGTATTTATAAATCTTTATAAAAAATAGAGAGTATTATAATTATTATTGTATTGTGAAATATTTATTTTGATTTGGTACTAAATAGATTTTATAAAATTTGATTATTAGGACTTTATTAAATTTAATTTAGAGGCTAATGTTGATTAAATTATTTTGATATATTCTTTTTATTATTTGTATTTATTTGAGTTTTGAGATTTAGAGATGGGTAAATAATATGAAGTATTTTTAAGTTGTGAAATATATTATTTAAATATTAATTAATTAATGACCTTATTATCCTTGTTTTTAATTGGGTTAGAAGAGAAAATTATAACATTATTTTAAAATTCCTTAAAGAGGAAATTCATTTCTTATTTGGAATCTTTGATCTACACTTTGTAGCACCTTGTACATATTTAATCTCTTTTTAAAAGGGCCTTATTATAAAAGTGGAGTATTAAGTTAAATGTTATTAATGAAATAACTGTAGTAATGTTTCTATTAAATATTCTTAGAGAGATTTGCCCTTTCTTCTTATATTTCTAGGAGGACCCTAGGTGAGACTTTAACTTGCCATAATTGATTACTTTATTAGTCTTTTTTTTAGTAACTTAGTAACCATGCATTTAATCTTTGGAAGGAAACGTTATAGTGATTCTAAAATCTTTGAGACTAACTTTAGATTTAACCAAGACCAAATAATAGACTAATTTATGACAAACTTAGTTAGGATCCTTTTGTTGTCTTTGACTAAAATGTCGACTGGCATATAAGGGATGTTGGCACGCCAGCACATGCCATGATTCCCCTTATGTGTCAATTGGTGATGGTCAATTTGTCCCAAGCTTCGCATCAATTGAGCATTGTGTGTTACCTTAGTTGTTGTTTAGTGTCCTTTTTAAAAAAAATATATTGTTGTGTTTTGTCCTTGTATTTTAGGCATTACATTATGGTATCAGAGCACAGTTTCTACTATAAGAACCTAAACCCATTACGCTCCGTAGTTCAAAAAAATAAATTAAATCATTAATTTAAAACTTGATAATGTTATTTTTATGAGGCCATATATGTGGCCAGTATACTGGCCATAGTAAAAATAGCATTATAGCTTAATGTAAATTATGTTGAAATATTTAATACTCTTGGAAATTAACAACTTACCTATATAAACATTAGAGTTCCATTTGATTAAATTTTAATAAAGATGTATAGAATTTTCTCATCTTCAACTCTATTAATATATATTATTTGGAGTGCTCATTTATTGTCCTTTCTAAGATGTCCATCCTTTCAGGGAAAACCTTAGTAAAGAGAAGTCGGTAGTAGGATGCATCTAGTCACGTGAAATGCTCACCGACATGGATGGAGAGCTAGAGGTGGTCGTGTGGTAGTAGAGGGTGCAGAGAAGGCAGCCGAGGGAGTAGATGATGAACAGGGGCCCCCTCCTATGTTGTCACCTAATCCCAACCAGGATATCCTTAATGCACTATAGAATTTAGTTGGTATTATTATGGATAGATTTCCTCCAGGAGGTCAGCAGGTTGTGGCCTAAGAGCAGAGTAGGATTCCTCCTCCTAGACGGGTTGAGGAGTAGGCAGATCATGAGGATGGGTCCATTCACATGCCAGAGCCACTACCAGCGGTTGTGCTGAGAGTTCCCCATGATACATGGGACCCGATCAGAGAACTCATCCAACTATAGCCACCACCCTTTTCAGGATCCACGGGTGGAACAAAGGCTGAGGCTTGGCTTTTGAGCCTCGAGCATTTCTTTGGGTTGTGTCCTTATGAGAGAAACCTTAAGGCACGATTTGTAGTTTACATGCTGAGAGGGACCACCTCTATTTGGTGGAGGCAAGAGAAGTATAAGAGCCACCTTGTCATAGATACCCTCACATGGGAGACCTTCTTGGAGAGATTTTGAGCCTGATATATGTCGAAGCACTACAGACAGCCACACATCGATGATTTTTATGACTTACAATAGAGAGGCCTATTGGTAGAATAGTATGAGAGTAGGTTTCTCGAGCTCCTTCCTTATGTGGATTACATGAAGGACAAGAAACTTCAAGTCAACTACTTTATTAAGGGGTTGAACTATGTTATAGTAGATAGGGTGTGGATGGCACCTTCAAGAGATTTATGTGATACCATGGAGAGGGCCATGATTGCTGAAGAGATCCATAATAGGTCTCACGATGCATGGGACAAGTCACAGAACCGTAGTTCCACGCCACAGTCTTCTGGTTTTCAAAAATCCCACTGGAAGGGAAATCAGAAGAACTCCTCAGGGTCTTCCAAAGCACCATAGCAGCAGTAACAAACTCAACAGAGTCCCCGACATGACTAGGGAGCTTAGACACAGTCATCCAGAGGTAGCTTCAGTGGATCTGGTATGACAGGTGGGAAATAACAGTCTAGAACTTAGGGGAGTCAGATCTAGGCTAGGGGACCATGTTATACATGTGGTGCCATGGGGCACATTGCTATAGATTATCCTATAGGTCATCCAGTCAGCAGTCAGATGACGACAGCTTTAGAGCCCACCGTAGGTGACATGGGTAGGTCCCATCGAGTATTTGCAACAGTTGATGACTGTACGGCTGAGCATCAAGCCACATTTGAAGAGAGCACAGGTGGAGTCAGATGGGCAGCTGGCTTTGGAGCCCATATGTATACTAGCTCACAGGACCCTGGCCCTTTGAGGCTGAGAGCTGGACCATGTTAGGGTTCAGTAGGATTGCTATGATGAGGTCACAACATCTTGGGAGGACACAACACAAATGAGAGCTCAACATCCCCATCTATTCGATGAACTCCAGGAGGAAGTTCATGCCTAGGGGGGAGGATGTGAGGTCCTACCCCAACCCCACTTAGCTTGACTGATGATTTGACACTTGGACTATCTTAATGATACATTGTTTTGTGATATTAGACCTATTTTGATTATGAATTTATATCATTAGATATTATGTGATGATTTTACATGTTTATATGGATGATGATGTTAGATGTACTTTTACATGCTTACGTTCATTTCATACGTACATTATGATATAAAAAGACAAATGAATTTTGCATTCTGCATTTGGTTACGTTATCTTATGGAATTTTAAATTGTGATAGTTGTGATGTGAATTCCTAATGTAATAGTTATGCATTAGACTTAGGGTTACTTGTTTAAGTGAAAATTGAATGTACATGTGATGCTTATAGAAATAGGATACAACATGGTTTATGTATATGTTGAAATCATGATATGTAGTTTCTCTATGAATTCGTATTTGAGGGTTAAATCTCATTTCTCTTTCGATATGTTTATATACACGATGATTTTATGTGGTACTGATATCTGAATCGAGTGTGCAAGATTATGACCATGGTTTTAAATGGGGGGAAACAAGGATGGATCAATGTGAAAATAGTATTTGGCCAAGGTCGACTCTAGGAAGAGAATGACCTCATTGTTATATGATTTTAATTTTGTAAATGTGATGCATGAGTGAATTTTATTTTTTAATGTTTGTAAGTGCATAATACGATGTAAATTTAAATGTGTAAATGTTAATGTGAATATCCATTAGGCATGCCATGTGTGTAATTTAGTGATGTGATGTGTACTTTCTTTTTTTGTGTCCCTTGACACTAGTGTTATGTGTTAGCATGCCTATGTGGAAATTTGACCTTACCTCACCCTTAGGTCACCTTGTGAGTCCCTAGGTGTGGTTAGTGAGTTAGGGAACCAAGGAAAGAGTCACATCACTTCCCATTTTCGTGAGTTAACTTCACATGGGTTTTTGAGGGGTTAAATTGAGCCCTAGGGAGTGGTTAGGGTTAGTTTTAAGTACTCCAAGGCATGTGCATAGGTTTGGGGGTCAAATTTTATCCTTTTCTTCATCCAAAGCTTCCAAAAGGCCTCTCAAATAGAGCTTTCTTTGAGAGTGACGAAATTGGGTATGTTTTCAAGGTTAATTCCTTTCCCCATATCTTGATTTACCTTTCATTCCTTAGTTAGGGGCATGTGGAAAGTTAGCAAGAACCAAGATATCTACCTTACCTTGGGATAAGGGTAGCAAAGGGGATGGAATATTTTTCTATTAGGAAAAGAGACTAGGAAGGAAAAACACTTCTAGATTTTGTATTCTTATTTTTGGGGAGAAGAAAATCACCTAAGGAGATCTAGAGGCTTAGAGAAGGAGAAGGAAAAGCTAGGAATAGGGAATTTTGAGATCTTCATCAAATTCACCATTTCCATAGCCTTGAAGAAAGGTAGGTGAATCTATCATGAAAGTCATGTTTTATGTATTTGTATTGTTTAGTTGATATGTTGTGAGACTATGTTGTGTTCAATTTTCAATTGTTTACATGGATTTTATTTTGTTTCCTCTTTTCTTTGTTGTGTATGTTATGGGAGGGCAAGACTACACTCATCTTTGGGAGGATTGAGAGTCTTGGGGGTGAAGGGCTTATTTGGGAAAGTGTTTATGTAGAGCATGGATGTATGGGTGTCCATGAAGCCTACTTGTATTGCTTATTGGGGGCCATAAGGGGAGTTGAATTATGCTCTATGTGATGAGATAGCTTGTTAATTGGGTTGAAGCCTTGTGAAGGCATGTTGCAATTGAGAAAAAAAAAAAGAGACTTGTTGTTGTTGAGTATGGCATCTCCAAGGATTGTTTCCACCTTCACCCTATGTTGGATCAAATTTGATCCTATGTGCATAACTTGGGAAAGGGAGTGATTGTGTTGTTATGGTTTCATGTTGTTGTGAGTGTGTGGCTTGTGTTTTACCTATCCTACTTGTTTCCCCTAGCTCGGGGGTGGCCATGTAATGGCCTAGGCTTGGAGGTGAGCCTCCATGGTCATGTAAGAATTATTTGTAGCATGTTTGCAAAAAGATTGTGATGAAGAATTCTTGAAGTTTGAAGATCATATTGTTGTTGTAGAAGGAAATTGAATAGTTTTTTTAATGCATATTTTTGTGTAATAAGTATCCTTGTAAAAGTCATTTTGTCTAATTTTGTTCAAAGGCTCAAATGTTATTGTCCTATTCAATGTGAAAGCCTTGCTCTTAGGTCATGTATAGAAGATTAAGAAATGTATCTAAAATTTAAATTGTTTCCCTTAAGAGAGGATACCATTATTGTGATTATTTCAAAGAAAAAAAAAAGATTTCATTTGTTACTGTGAGTTCTATTTTATTTAAATTGAATATATATTTTCCTAATTACTATTTTGGGGGTAGAACAGGAAATTAATAAAATAGATGAAATTTTATGTAAACCCTAGGTAAATGAAATGCTTAAATTTTTTGTATAAAGTTTATAACTTCTAGTTTAAACTTTCATGTATAAAGGCAGAATTAAAACATTTATTTAAATTTTATTTATTGTTGTAAATTTCTTGCTTGTGCATTGAGCATTTAGTTCTTATATAATTATTTGCTAATTTTCAAGGAACTTAGTATACTTTTGCAAATCAAATGTCTTGTTAAAGGAATTGATAAGTAAATACATTGCCATACATTTATATACATTATTACATATATTTACATAAAATATATATTTATTAGTACAAATGTGTCATGAACATAAGCTTTGTTGTAAATTACATAGTCTAAATTAACCTGGAAATTGACAAGTACAGAATTGTCATAATAGTTAGATAAAATTTATATTACTTAAACTCCCAGCCTATGTTTATACATATATATATTATAGATGCACAACATCAAGTTCATATTCTGACAAAAAAAATAATGTATATACCATATATATATATATATATATATATATATATATATATATATATATATATATATATATATATATATATATATATATATATATATATATATATATAATATGTATAGTGTATATACATGTATTATAATACTCTCTATTTTAAAAAAAATTATTTATAAATACAAAATAATATTGGATATTTGTATAAGAATATATATATATATATATATATATATATATATTGGATATTTATATAAGAATATATATATATATATATATATATATATATATATATATATATATATATATATATATATATATATATATATATATATATATATAGATATATATATATATACATATATATATATATATATATATACATATATATATATATATATATATATATATATATACATACATATATATATATATATATATATATACATATATATATATATATATATATATATATATATATATATATATATATATATATATATATATATATATATATATATATATATATATATATATATATATATATATTCTTATATAAATATCCAATATTATTTTGTATTTATAAATATTTTTTTTAAAAATAGAGAGTATTATAATACATGTATATACACTATATATATATATATATATATATTAATATATATTACATATTATATATAATAAGTTTCTTAAAAATAAAAGAAAACAAAAAAAAAATCAATTTTAAATTAAAAAAAACCCCCACCTTACCTTTCCCTGTGTGGCCTAGGGCACGAGCCTGGGGCTGCAGCTAGGCAGCTCGCTGTCGCACCACCACTGTGGTGTGAGAGCACTGCCATTTCCCTCCCTAAGGGGAGCGGTGGCAGTGTCATCGCACCACAATAGTGGTGCGGTGGGCAAAGTCCCCTCTCGACCATCCACTATGGAGCGAGCGGCGGTGCTTCTCACCGCTGAGGGTTTGAGCGGCTATAAGCTACCAACCTTCTCTCCCTTTGAGGATTTTTTTTTTAAAATTATGTTATTTTTTAAAAATAAAAAAATCCTTTCTTTTACATAAAGGAAATAGACTTAGTCCTAAAGGAAATATACCCTTTCTTTTTAAAAAAGAAAATCATGAACGAAACTAATGAGTTATTCATAACATAAGTAAAGTTGTATGCTCCCTGGTTTGCCAGAGAGCCTATGGATGCATAATATATAAAAAAATACAGTAAGCCATAGTAAATGCAAGAGACCTCTAGATCAGGTATAAAAGAGATACTATCAAGAATCAGGGCTTTCCTTAACAGAGAAAACTTGATTTTTCCTTTCCCATGAGATCCCATGAGCTAGAAATTTGTTAATGAAATAATAAACCTCTGTGTGAAGCCCACATGCTCACACAAAGGTAAAAGTGTGTGTATACACACTTCTAGTGTGTATACACACATATGTACACTTGTGTGTGCATGCATATCTCCATCTTCCTCTTCCTTTTGCTCCACCTGCAAGAGAAAAAAAAGTAATGAAATGAGAAAATTAGAGTTTCTCATTCTTTTAAAGTGGGGACCTAACCCTAATTTCAAATTAGGGTTAGGGGGGCCCACTTAGGAATATTCTTTTTCCTTTGCTCTACTTATTATTTATTTTTGTGTGAATTGGGTGTACTTTATTTCATAATGTTTACTTAAGATTTATTTATTAATTTTTGTTAGGTATCTTTTTGAATATCCCCTTTGAGTTTTTTAAATTAATTATTATTGTATTGTGAAATGTTTATTTTGATTTGGTACTAAATAGAATTTATAAGATTTGAGTATTAGGACTTTATTAAATTTAATTTAGAGGCTAATGTGGATTAAATTATTTTGACATATTCTTTTTATTATTCCTATTTATTTGAGTTTTGATATTTAGAGATGGGTATATAATATGACGTATTTTTAAGTTGTGAAATATATTATTTAAATATTAATTAATTAATGACCTTATTATCATTGTTTTTAATTGGGTTAGAAGCGAAAAATTATAACATTATTTTAAAATTTCTTAAAGAGGAAATTAATTTCTTATTTGGAATCTTTGATCTACACTTTGTAGCACCTTGTACATATTTAATCTCTTTTTAAAAGGGTCTTATTATAAAATTGGAGTATTAAATTAAATGTTATTAATGAAATAACTTTAGTAATGTTTCTGGTAGGATGTTCTGGCCTGTGTGCAGATGTATTTCATTTTGGATGGTAGGGTTTCGAGGGTTCACCAATATCACTTTATTTTTCTGAACCATTTCTGATATAAGAAAAGAATTTCTTTTCCTTTTTATTTGGTGAATTCTCTCCTCCAAGGGTAAAATCCCATAGGCAAAAGGAAACTAGACCAATCCTCCATGAGGGTCTCATCTTGCTTATCAAAGAGTTCTATCGGGATAGTACCCCTGCTCATTCTGTTTCTAGCAGTAAATGGAAAAGGGATGTGGAAGGCTCGCTCAGCAAAAGGAAAAGTGATGGCAGTTCTCCGAAGAAAAACAAAAAAAATTGTACGCGAGCTCTGGGTATGGAAACGGATACTGACCAAAGCTCAAGAGATTTGGAGGATGATGATGCTTCCCATGGTGATGAACCAGCCCAAACTGCGAGTGATGGGTGCTCATCTAAAATTAATGGTACCTCTCTTAGTCTGGATGATATCTTGGGCCATGATTGTCTGCAAACATCTCCTAGTACTGTCAACAAGAGAGGTAAGTCCTCTACAAATAAGGTTAAAGGCAAAGATAAAGTTCTTTCTTCTAGCACTAAGGGTAAAAGAAAAAATAATTTTAATTCTATTCTTGTGAACAAGGGTATTGTCACTAAAGAGGATAGTGAAAAGAAGGTGAATGTTGATGTTAAGCATGATACCAATGTCAATATGGAGAATAGAAAGAATGATAAGGATGGGATAATTAATTTTATTACCCAAACTCTGGATACAAATTGTGCTGAGAACAACCCTGTTAATGTAGCCTTACCCCTTAATCATGTGATATCTTTATCTAAAGATACTTTGGCTAAGTGTAGTCAAGAAGATAAAAATCCCTGTACTGATAATGAGCCCAAAACCCAAAATCTGGACTATAAGGATATGCTGGAAAAAAGAAAATAATCAAGAGATTGTAGATTCTGTGGAAATTCAAGACCTGAAGGAGATAAAAATATTCTAGAATTTCTAAATAAAGCCAAAGATAGAGCTAATCTTGGGATGGCTATGGACAACTGGGTGTATACTGAGATTAAAAAATTACACATATCTTTATCTTCCTTGCAGGATAAGACCCTTATTTTATAGGATAAGCTAGAAGAGGAAAGTACGAAGCGGAGGGAGTTAGAAACTTTGGTTGGGAACATTCCAACCAAACTTCAGGATTATGAAGCTACTCTTAAAAAATTGATTAAGGATAGTGAGTTGGGCATGCAAGGCGTTACTTCATCTTTCATGGCTGCTACTACTTCAATTGGTAAAGTTTTTCCTGATGAAGCTAATTCAACTGGTCATGTTCCATTGATGGCCGGTGGTCCAAGCAAAAGAACCAAACAAAGTACTAAGAAAGATGAGCTCTAGTTTACTGCTAAGAATATTCAAGATTTTGTCAATGAGGTTGATGTCTTAGGCACTTATATTTCTAGTGCTATTAAAGATTTGGTTTAATTAGTTGTGTTTTTCTATTTTTTATTTCTTTTCACTGGCTATTATCTGGACTTTTGGTCCTGTACATATGTTGAATTATGTTGGTTTTTGGTCCCTGTAAAACTAGTTTGACTTGGTTGTTGGTCCCTGTAAAACCTGCCTTTGAATTATTTTTTGATACTTTGGGTTGCTGGTCCCTGTAAAACCAGTTCTTGACTTTGGTTATTTTTTGTTTGGGGTTTCGGGTCCCCTTCAAACCTTCTTTTACCTAATTAAAACTTTATTAATGTTTCTATTAAATATTCTTAGAGAGATTTTCCCTTTCTTCTTATATTTCTAAGAGGACCCTAGGTGAGACTTTAACTTTCCATAATTGATTACTTTATTAATTTTTTTTAGTAACTTAGTAACCATGCATTTAATCCCTGTAAGGAAACGTTATAGTGATTCTAAAATCTTTGAGACTAACTTTAGATTTAACCAAGATCAAACAATAGACTAATGTATGACAAACCTAGTTAGGATCCTTTCGTTGTCTTTGACTAAAATATCGACCGACGTATAAGGGATGTTGGCATGCCATGATTCCCCTTATGTGTCGATTGGTGATGGTCAATTTTTCCCAAGCTTCACATCAAGTGAGCATTGTGTGTTACCTTAGTTGTTGTTTAGTGTCCTTTTTTTAAAAAAATTATTGTTTTGTTTTGTCCTTGTATTTTGGGCATTACATGAGGCCCCATCAAAATTAATTTTAATCCATTCTTTATCTAGAGGGATCCATTTCTAAATTTCCTCATTCGTTGCTAAAGGATTATCCCGCCCCTAAAGAGGCATACCTCTAGATTTATTACTTGTTAGAATAGTCTCCTTAAAAAAAATTAAACAAAAAATTCATTTATTTTAAATTACAATAAACATGGATTTTTGTAATGGGCTAAAATATTTTGCAACAAACTAGCAAAAAATGAATGAATTGTGTTCCACAAGGCATAGAAAAAATAAGGGGAAGCTTCCATGGAACTATTGTTGTGTCATCCTAAAGATTCAAATCGTGCAACATATACCTAACAAGTATTATACGTGGGCTACAAAGCACATAATAAAAATAAATCTATTAAAATATGTAGTAGGGAGGATAATAGAAGTCCCACTGATCATAGGACCATACCATATTGGTGGGCATTACTGGGGACAAATATAGCTAAGATAGAGTAGGTGGAGGGGCTACTATTCTATGGTAGTGGCAGGTGGGAGACTATAGATTAGGGTGGGTGGGAGGGCCCTACTACCCACCCATCCCCGGGTAGGCATGTTACATATGCGATCTAACACATTTTTCCTTTAGTGTCGTGGGTACCTCCTTAAAGACACAAGAACCCCGACGCAAAGTAATAACCTGCTAGAATCGATTCTTGACTACCCCTACCATTCTAAAGAGCTAGTAGTCTATAATTAATCAACCCTCCTTTCCATGGTTTTTTAAGGATTCGTGCCTATACAATTGTAGGGGCAATCTAAAATTCTAGAATGCCATATCTTATTGATTGAGTTGTAAAAGAAACTAGGGTAGAGGAATTAATAGGCGAGGTGGAGGCACCAAAAAAGGTAGAGCCCTCCCTCCTCCCCACCTGGGTGCATCCATCTCTAAAGGAAACTCGTTAATAATTAGTGGGTGGGGTCCCAACTAAACAAGTAAAGAGGGGCCTTTTCATATTATTGTTAGTGTGCTAATTCCCTAAAATTATATGGCCCTACTCTTATTATTGAAAGGGGATAGATGGAATGAATTGAAAAAAAGGAAGAGGGAATTCTTTATTTACACCAAAAAGTGTATTTAATTATAATAGGCTCTACCACTAGCAGGATAGGATGTTCTATACTATGATATCACAGATGTTATAGAAGTCAAGTTACTCGGCTGGTAGTCCTAGAGAAGTTTACATCCTTCACCCCAGCTATAGTTATTTAGGGTGGAAGGAAGGCATTACCATCAAGAGTACAAACTAGTTGGGAGGCCCCTAGAGATCACTTGCTTTAATCACCTATCGAATCATGGTTAACCATGAGAGAAGTAAAGGAGTATTTAATACAAAAAGATGTGTAAGAATATTACTCGACAATTAATCATGGTTGATCCATCCACCTTGCAACTTGGTTATCACTCTTGTACAATTGATAAAACTTGGGAATTAAAAGGGGTACAGGAGCTTGCTTTACTCATGTTGATCACAAAGCTCCTAAAATCTAGGAGATAATACTCCATTTGGGGCTTCTGGGGCAATGAAACCAATTCCTATCATTTATTTTATTTAACTATACAATCCATTCACGTACAATACTAAGCTTTCAAGAGGAAACCGCACTTTGTTATGATCACCCCTTAGAATAGTAGGGGCATGCATGTGACAAAATGGTTTTGGTAGTATCTTGGGCCACTAAAACCCCTATTTCCCCAAAAAGGGTAGGTAATAGATACTGATATATCAGATTTGGAGCTAGAGATAGAAACTTAGCATCCAAATAGATAGTTCAGGGCCTGCACTAGGCTAGCAACTATTCTTTTAGATTTGGAGCTAGCAACTATCATATATATAGGGCTAGAGCTAGAAATATTCCCACACAACTATGGGTGGGAGGGAAACCATAGTTCCAACCCCACACAAATTAAAGAGTAATTGAATAAAGGGTGGAACATAGACATGGATGTATAAATCTTATGTAAGTACCTATCCATCCATGGTTCACTCCATGTTTGTATGTGGTGGTTTCTCTAACACCCATTAATTTGTGCCCTCCAACTTCAGCATATCAAGAAGCTTGAAAAAGCGGCCCTACTAAAACTAATAGATGTGATCTTTATTCTTTTCCCAGTCTAGCTAAGGGGACCATGAGAAGGTTCCTCTCTATTGATCAAGCTTTGGAGCACTAGTTTCCATGGGAACTATATGATGCCCATGAGGGCCTCTACTATTCTAAGGTAGTGATTATTAAGGGCACTGAACTGCCAAGGTGATTCTTGGAAAGACTGGACTAATGAAGGATGGGTGGTTGAATAGTAGGGGCTAAGCCTATAATCCCCACCCAAACCATGTCATACTATTCTAAGGTGGTTGCTTCTTGGTTCTTCATTCATGGCTGGGGTCACTTTCCCAAGGTAGAGACCCTTCTCCCCAACCCCCATGCACACTATGGGGATTTCAAGTTACACTAATTGGATACAAAACTATATGGAGAGGGGGGACCCTCCTATAATCTATAACTTATACTATATTCATCCTTGTGTGTGGGGTTGGGTGGGGGGCATGTGTGGGGATAGGTGGATGGGGATTTCCAGATGGCATTATAGAACTATCTTTCCCAGAATGTTGGTCCATAAATAATTTTAAGGAATCCTCCTCAATTATCTCCTCCTACCCATCTTAGAGCATTCAAAAGGAGTGGAAAAACTATAAAAGTAAAGAGTTGTCCTGGAAGGGCCACATGGTGCTTCATTATAATCATCAAAAAGGGCTATAGGAATTTATTCCAGCAAGTGAAACCAACAAGTATAGCAACTGATGGAGCTACCAACTGATCTTTCAGAGAACTAATCAAAATATTGGTCAAAGTTGAGCTATGATATATACCTACATTGGTTTCTCTCTAGTCTATAATCAAATTCCCTTTAAGTGAGTACCCACCCAAATGTATAGGAGCTAAGCTATAGATAGTTGGCTAAGCCCTAGATCTAGAGGCAACCACATATAGTTCAGAGGGTCCCCTAACAAACTTTGAATTAGAAGAAGGAAATGCATGTCCTTCACTTTGAGAATTCTTTTTCCATTTCTGAAACAAGAATACTTAAGATCAAAAGGGTCAAGTATCACTTCTTTACTCAGTGAGAAAGGGAAAGAATACTCAAAGTAATACAATACTTGGGGGGTGAGCCCGCCTACTAAAAGAAGATTTATAACATTGAACCAACTCTGGAACTAGCCTATAGAATGGTAGGACCACCTGCTAATAACTATATCTCCCAACTAGAGTTCCCTCCCACCCACCCCCCTATAGTTGTTGTTGTCATTTTTTGTTCTCTCTACATACGTTATATCAGTCCATAGCTTCCAACAAACCCATATAATAGTAGGGGGCTCGTGCTTGGATAGCCATAAAAAAAGAGCATTATATATATGAGAATTGCTTGGAGTTGATTGTTCAAACTATTTTAGATGGGAAATTTAATTTTTCATATGTGATTGTGGGAAATGACACAATGAGAACACTAGATAGATCTATTTATACTTTATTCAATGAGATAAACCAAATTTGCATGGACATGCAATTTGGTGTGATTTACTTAGAACACAAGGAATATAATATAACATTTATAATACAGGTTAAAATATTAGGTTTGTTTAAGTTGCAAAAGAGGCGATATAAAAATATAATTATTTTCAAAGGGGACGATAGTAGTACGTAGGATGTGGTGTTTCCTTACACATGTTGATAAGAAAAATATAATATAAGTAGAGAGGTTGATAAGGTTTTAAAGGTTTGATATTTATGTCAAAAGATACTATTAACTTGTAATAATTGTTCAACATTGAAGGAACCCAACACAATAATAGCTTGGGAAATAGGTAAAATATGTGATTAAGCTACATGTTTTAATATGAAGGCAAGTGCAAGGTAATAAAAATAAAAATTGATTAAAAAGGGAATTTTTTACTTGAAAATCAAAGTAAGTTGTTCTTAAAAGATAAATATTTAAAACATTTCTAGATAGAATATTAGCATGGTGTAAAAATTTAAAAGATAAAATTTTGTATCTATATTATAAATATTTAATTTTACCCAGTATTTAAATAAGAAATTTACTTAAATAAACGTTGTATAAAAGTTATCTTTTTTCAAGTTTGATGGTCTCACAAATATGAATGTGTTTGTCAAGCCTAAATAATGGTAAGAGAAAGTATTTTCAAAAACCTTTTGTTGAAAAATATAATTAATGTCGAGGTTTGGGACATATATTTTAAATGTATTTTGATCATATATTTTTAAAATTATTTATTTAATATAATTAAGGTATAATTCTCAAATCCTTCATGTAGAGTGCCTTTAATTTGACCTAAAATAATCATATAATATTTTTTTTAATATGTAGAGCATGATATTAAGCTTGGACTCATGATACAAGAATACTCTCTTGCTTGGAACTCAAAAAAATCAACACAAACACACATAGGAAGATCCTCTATGGTCTCAATTTGAATTCACAATCACAAAATAAGATTGCAACACAAATGAAATGTACTCATGATTTTATTAAATTCAAAACAAAACAACACTTGTAATCACATCACAATAATGGCCTTCTCATAATCCTTTTGAATCATATGTCAAATTGCTCTCACACATCTCTCCCCTCTTTCCCCATTCCACTTTTAATCAACCACTTCTCATTCTTTTATTGCTGCTATTTTTCTTAATTTTCTCTATTTTTGTTTCCCTCTGAAGTGGGATAAAACAACTTGCCTAAAAACCCTCTATTCATTTTTATTAGATCCAAGAATTAGCATCCAAAGACAATTCAACTCCCATGTTCCCTTCTTATTCTATTTACAATTTTGATTTGATTTTAAGAAGCGCAAGAGAATAGGTTGTCTCCTCTAATTCACATGCTTCTTTATGTAGTTTTCTATTGTTTTCAAAACTCTCTGTTTAATCAATATGTAACATTCAATAATATGACAAGATGAGGAGACTTTTAATTCTACTTTAAAACTTCCTTCCCTTCTCCTTCCATGTTACCCATTCTCTTTATACATGTGGGTCTAGAATTTATTTAACTAGCTTATATATATTTTATAATATATGTAAAATACATTGAGAGATATCCTTCTAGAGGCCGCGTCTATTTTTAATTAATTCATCATCCTAATATCAAATAGGTACCTTGAGAAGGATGTCTCTTGGCCTATTTTATATATATTATAAAATATATATAAGCTAGTATTAGTTGTGGAGTAACATGAAAGACATTAAGTATTTAAAAAAACCAATTATTTTAATCCATCCATCTATGAATTTAGTTTCGTGGAAAAATAAAAATAACAAACAATTTGGATGGGCTAAAGTAAGTAGGTAAGTGCACAAAGATGGGGGACCAAAAAGTCACCAATCACTTTTTTTGTCCATTAAAAAAGGTATGGTGTGCACTATATGATATATGGCGCACACCTTATGGTTTGGTGAGTAGAGCCTAAGGCTTGGGCACGCCAATCCTATATGGTGTGCACCATATATGGCACACACCATATATAAAACATTATATATTTTCAAAAGCCCATTTCAAACCCCCATTTTTTTCTTTGTAGTCACGAGAAAGAGGAAGATTTTAGAGTTTAAGAAAGACGCATGCAATATTGGAAGCCCATTTTCTTCATAGGTGCATTGGATCATCACAAAAATGATGTCAAGACATCAAGGAGGTCAAACAGGTGAGTAAATTTATGTTTTTAGCCTCTTTTTATTCAAATATAAGTTTAATTAGGGTTTTAATTTTTTTTTAAAAATTTCCTGTAGATATTAATCCACCTCAACAAAACCCTCAAACACCTCCTCGTCAAGAAGTTCATGAAGAAAATGTACCTGAAGCTCCTCCATCAATCTTTAGACATCCCCCAGGCACGTAGGAAAATCATATAAAAGAAATAGAAAATAATAAAAATCAATTAGTGGCATTGATTGAAAGGTTGAAAGAATCTAGTGGTACAAATTCTCATAGTGCATTGCTTGCATATTCATTTCAATCAATTTTGACCCAAGTAGGAGAAGTTAGTGGGAAAATTAATTTATTGTCAAACAAAAGAGAGAAGAAAAAATATTATTATGGAGGTAAATTATCATACGAGGATTTTTTTTTTTAAAAGTAAACAAAGTTGACATTTGTGCACTCTTTATAGATCCTAGAATGAATGCACCTCTTAATATTAATTATAGGAGGTTCCCCATCCATTTGTTCCACCATGAAGGGATTAAAAATATTTTTTGGGATAGATGGTGGTGTGTTAGGGGTAAATTAGTCTGAGAACCTGCAACAACCAATCAGATCCAACCGAAAAGATCTATATTATTGTAATTACTACAGCTAAACATCAAGAGAGAATTCAAGATTGTGGTTGTAAAATTATGAGAATTGGCTTTTATTATATAGAATTTTGGACTTCAATCAGGGTTGTGTGATTGGGGAGATAACTCGAATTCATTGACCAAATGACTAGGCTTGGTTGATTAAATGACTAATTTGATTGAATAGAGAAGTGAGACTTATATGCAGTTGAGTGGGTGCACAACAAAATAGTTTTGAGAGTTAACTCATTTGCTTGTGAGTGAACTGAATTGATTGGATAGTGAATTGGATTGAATTGAGAGATGACTAAATTGATTGATTAGTCAAAAAATGTGATTGGACAATTGACATAATAAATTGGTTAGTCAAGATGAAAGTCGGTATAAGTTAGAAAAGGCAAAAGTAGAAGACTAATTAGAATTAAATAAATTGAAATTTTCATTTAATTGTGCATGTGGGAAATAAATTAATTAATTAAATTTATTTATTTTAGGAAGAATTAGTTATCCTACGAGAAATAAGAAAATAACTAAATTGGTCATTTATTTAATTTTAGATGAATCAATCAAGTAATTGAAATTATCACCTAATTATGGTGATAATAATAATGAAGAAGATATTAATTAAAAAATATAATTATTTAATTAAAGTGGAAATAAGACATTATTTAAATAATAACAACTACTTAATTAATTTCCAGAAGAGTAATTAAGGAATCTCTAAAAAATATTAATTAGAAACTAATAATGAAATAATTAATTAAAATTATTCAATTATGGAGCTAGGTGGAAATAGTGATTTTGAAATTTGAATTTAGAAGAAAGATGCAAATTAATTAAAGAATAAAGATTATTTAATCAATTAAGATGAAAATTAATCAAATTGCCACGCACGGGTGAAAGGACAATTTTAGGTGTCTACAAGTGGATGGTTTTTGACAATCCTCGTAATAATCATGAGATTTCCTTGTACTTTTTGAGGAAACTCTATTGTGAGTTTGTCCTCAATGAGGTTCCAAACTATTTTGATTTTTTAGAATTTCAAAGTAGAGGTGGGGGTCCTCACATGATAGACCAAGGGCGCAATGTGATCCTAACATAGTTTGGAGACCCATTGCAAGACCTCACATAGAGCATGCCACCATTCCTTTTGTTGTGAAGGATACTGTTGAGGAGGAAACACTAGGCTCCATTAGTGCACTCACTTAGGCTCTCATACAATGTGTGAGTCCTCTAGTATAGAGTGAGACAAGTGAGTTTTTGAGGTCTCAAGTTTCACCCCATTTGTTTCATCATGTGGATCTCTATACACATATAGTGATGAGGAAAGTCAATAGGAGACAATAGATGGAGTCACGACTAATGAATTTCTCAATGCAATATTCAACATTGATACAAAGGTAATTATTTGCAAGTTCATTTAATTCATTTGATTAGATTTAATTTTTAAATTTGTTAATAAATAAATTCTTAAAATGATTATGATCAAAATTGAGGGTCAAAGTGTTCATAGAAGTGCCAATGTTCCTCCAGCCCCCTTTTTCATGACATCATCGAGTGCACAAGTATTTATCTAATAAAGGATTATAATTATTACATGTGAGTATTACGCAATTATATGAATGGTTATCTCATAACTCATTGTTCATGTGTATTATTTTGTTGGTGGACCTTCAAAATTGACACCACGTAGTGAAGGACATCATGGCACTTTCACGGAGGTATCACTTATTCATTAGTGGTGCCATAAAAAAATATATGTATTCTTGATAACTAATAATACTCTCCTTGTTTTATTTTTATCTATTGATATTAGAGACTCCTCCTGATGTTCATGACTCATTGGAACATGGGGTTGCTACAATTATAGTGAGTTATGAAGAATTGACCGAGGTATGAAAGATATTAGTAAATTTTATTTGTTGTATCAATGGTTTATATTGAAAATTTTAATGAGTCATGTATGTAGTTCAATTTTTATCTTGATTATTGTTGTAGGGGATTGTAACTTTAGATCTTTAGTGTGTTCCTCCCATGGATGAACATAATGACTATTTGTTACAGATAAGTGAATATTATATTGTTTATCATTCTATAATTAAATTTTGATGTATATTAGTTTTTTATAAAGGTAAAAATAGGTTTTGAATGGAACCCGAAACCATTTACAAAATACAAGAAAATATTTTCAATTCAACCCATACATAATTTCAAAGCTTGCTATACATTAAGGAGCAGGACCCCAACCAACCCAAAAAGACAACACAAAAAAAAACAAGCAGCAACAAAAAACAAAAACTGGCACATTAACCAGTGACCAACCAGTAGAAACTACTTTATCTTTTTCATGGCCTTCTCCGCCTATTTTTACAGATCCTCCATCTTTTGAATGGAGTCTTTGAGACCTTTCAACTCCTTAGGGGTTTCTGGCAGTTTCCTTTTGAGGCCACTTCTAGTTCTAGTTCCCGGCCTTGAGTTCCCATCCAATGTTATATTTGTATTCTCCAGCATGCTATTCTCTAGATGGTTATACAAATCCTTAAGTTTTATCACTAAAACACTAAGGTCGTTGTGCTTAATAACTTCATTGATGATGTGCCTGTTGTAGCTGATTTTCTCATTCAGGTGCTTCAGCTTCTCATCCACCATTGCTTTGATTTTTGTTTTCATTTCCTCATTCACTTTATTATTTTTTACCTTCATTAGAAACTCCATTTCTAGCTTATCCAGCTTTTCTTTTAGGGGTTCCATAGTTTCTTCCATGGCCTTCAGGTGATGCTTCATTTCTTGCATCTCCTGGCTAATCCTCTTGTCCATATTGATGCCATGGAATTCCTTGCTTTTAACCTCCTTCATAATACGATCATCCAAGACAAAACCAACAATAGCCTCCTTATGACTTTCCCCACCACCATGGCTTAACTATCCCTTCGACTCCTCCTTGTCACTGGCTTCCTCTTTACTTTCCTCTTATTATTCTTCTTCCATATCTTCTTCCTCTTCCTCCTCCTTATCTTCTTCATTTTCCTTTTCATCCTCTTCTTCCTCACCTCCAACATTATCTGTCTCCTCATAATCTTCCTCCTTCTCACTTTCCTCATAAATTAGGTCCTTAGCTTTCATGGCTTCCTCCTCATTCTTAGGCTCCTCCTCAGTATCTTCATCTAGAATAGTGACCTCATTCCTATCCTGAGAAGAAGGGTGAGGTTCTTTAGTTTTGTCTACGCTATCATGGGGGCTCTTTTTATTTTTCCTACCCTTCTTTTCAATGTCAGCCTTGATCTCTTCCTCTTCATTTTTATTTCTCTTTCCCGTAACCCTTTGAGGAATGGGTTCTGGAATCATATTCCTGACATAGTCCGTTATAAGAAAAATCAAACCCTCATGAAGCACAGGGTTGCTTGATTTTTTCCTCTTCTCAGTTATGTTGTTGTTCAGTGAGCTAAGCAGAAAGTAAGGAAAGGAAACTTTCTTGTTATGCCTAAAATGGTTAGCCAAAACAAAATGCAAGTTATAAATCTTAGAATAGTAACCATCTAGAGTAAAATACTCTATTATCACCCTCATAATTTTTGCCCAAATTTTCTTTATCTTCACAATTTCAACATAATCCCCCAGCCCTTTTCTCAATAGAGCTTCTTCATCAGCATTTTTAGGGAAAAGTTTAAAAGCTTCAGACCCTATTCATTTTTTATCCCTATAGAAATTCATTCCTTCAAGAGGTAAACTGGTTATCTCTGAAACCAAACTCAGAGTAAGTGGAAAGGATTCACCCCATAAATTAACTTTTCCATTAACCCATCCCTCAGCAAATTTTTTGGTTTCCTTTTTGTCAAATCCATGAAGCTTTTCCATGTACGGGGTAACACCACCTCTTTCCAGTTTTTTCAACACTTTTTCCTCGTCTCTATTTCTCGCAATCCAAGGGCTCCTCCCTTCTCAAACCACCTCCCATATTCTCAGATCTTTGACAACACCTGTTTCTCAAGTTACCAAAACTTAACAAAACAATGTTCATCTGGCTCTTAAAAATCAAGTTGTTTAAAATTGCCAGCAATCTATGTGTCATTAACTCCATAATAATTTTCTCACACCTTACCTTGCAACTAGCTTTCCTCAGTAAATTAATTGTCCTTGTCATCATTATTTTTTATTATGTTACCCTCCTTGTGATTAAGTTTATCATAATTGATAAGACTTAAGATCTCAAAATTGACATTCACTTCCCCATTCCAAACTTTCATGACGTCGTTATGGGCCCCCACATTAGCTATACTATCTGCATGCTTGTTTCCTTCCTGATAGACATGGGTTCTGTAGCTTTCCTCAAAAGTTTGAAATGTCATTTTAATTTTTTCAATAATATGGGCTATAGTCTAGGAGGGTGCACTTTTACCTTTTATGCAGTTAATGATATTAAGTGAATCTCCTTCTAGCCAAAACTTTACACAAACCATCTCTTTTTCCAACAATACGACATGTAAAGTCACCTCAGCTTAAGCTACACGATTAGTTTGGATTCCCAGTGGGGCTGCCACATCTCCCAGACAATTACCGGCCCAATCTCTTATTAATCCTCCTGCCCCTGCCCTTCTAGGATTCCCCTTAGCAGCTTCATCAAAGTTTCCTTTGAGCCATCCCATAGGAGGATCAGTCCACATGATATTGTCTCTCGGGTTGGGGTCTTTGTTTCTTTTATGACTATCCCAAGAGAGATTGTCTTCTATTTTCTATGATTTGTTCCATAACTATGAGTCTCTTGGAATGGTGCTTCTGAAATTTTCCATGAGACTTCTACAAACAAGATTAGAAGTCCGGTCATGAGGAGTATGTTTGTCTCTAAAGACTATTATTTCTCTCCTTCCAGATTCTCCAAGTGAAGTGAGGAAGAAAGAGATCCCAAAAAACTTTATCTTCTTTGCTAGGAAAAGGACACTGCCACTGAAGAATAAGATCCTGCAAGTTCTGAGGTTTCACCCATTCCAAGTGAATTCTATTAATGATGGAATCTCACACATTTCTAGTATAAGAACAATGTATCATCATATAATAACAGGATTCAACCACTTCGCAACATAGGAAACATCTATTGGGCATGTAAAAGCTCATTCTTGTGTGGTTATCTACAGTTAGGATTTTATTATGGACAAGCAACCAATAAAACATGTTAATTTTAGGGATAAGGTTTTTGTTCCATACCTAGGAGCAGAGAAGTTGATATTCTTGGGAAATTAGGAGAGCAGAAGCCAAAGAGACAAAGAATTTTCCATTGTTTTTTGGGCCCCATATCAATTCATCTTGCACATTTTATCTAATGAACCAGTTGTTGAGTTGTTTACTCACTTCTTTAAATTTTTCATCCTTTTGACTAAGATCTGTATGCACCCTAAAATGGTCGCCTAGACTTTGGGCCTCCATTCAGCAATTTATCAAATCTCTGAATCAATATTTTCAAAAATCAACATTTTATCAATTATATCAATTTCCTTGATCAAGTCCTATTTTATCATTTTTTATTATTTTCCTTGGGCTAACTATTTATCTTAAGTCTTTATTTATTTAAAAAGAATATTTCCTCCCCTTTTAATAAATAAAAAGCCCCCACTTTTCCTCTTTTGCTAAGTTGCACAAATAAAGCATTATTCTTATTTTATAAAAAGAAGAAAAGTACTTTTTTGTCTCATATGGACACAAAAGCCAACTCTTATTTTCTCATTATAGGATCTTTGTGCACATGGATTGCTCCTCTTTGATGCTCCACCTTTGATTAAATCTTTTGCCTCTTAATCTCCATGGTCCATTCTTTCTCATTTCCTATAAAAGAAGAGCTCTCTTCCTCACTTTCATATGCATTTTTTAATACTAATGTTATGCTGTAGGTTTTCTAGGTCACTTTGGAGCTTTTGAAGATTTGGAGCATTCTTGACTTTTGCATCTACATTCCATTCTAGTTTCATTTCTTGCATTCTAGATTCATTATCATGGCATTCATAGTATATATTTCCTTTATGCTTTAGATTAATTCATCTAGTCTAATTAGGAAGGATTTGTAACACTTGCATCTTTCCTTTTCATAGCATAGCTTGTTCTTTCATTTCCATAGCTTAGCTTGCATCTCTCATTTCTAGCTTGCATATCCATCTTAATCTAGCTTGCATTTGCATTTCATAGTGATTCTTGGAGATATTGGCATTCTTTCCCTTGTCTTCATTTGAATCTCTCATTGTGTGGTTGACTAGCAAGGTCATTAGCTTAATAGCTCTAGCTGAGAGAAAACTTCAAATAATCTTGCAACTCCATGCATAGAGAGCTCTAGGTCACTTTCTAAGGTTTCCTATTCATGGATTCCCTTGGATATAATGACTTAGAGAAGTGCACCTTTTGAGTGTGTACATTTTTGGCACCCACCGTGGGGCAGAGCTTTATGGTTTTATCCTTCATTTCATGTATTTTCAAAAAAATTTCATCATAGTTTAGCATCATTTTCGGCTCTCTGTTTATTTTGTCTCAGTGTCATATGACATTTTTCTAGTGTCGTGTGACAGTTTCTTGTATAGCAGGGTGACACTTTACCAGTTAAAAGTGTCACACTATTTGACAGAAAGTGTCACACTATTTGGTATAAACTGTCACCTGCAGGTCAGCAAACTGTCGCCCGAAGATAAACTGTCACCTTGGTATATAGAGAAGTGTCGCACAACATTTTTGGTGACTATACTATGACCTGTACCTGACAGTGAGTTGTTTTTTGGTTCCTTTTTGCTGAATTTGGATCTAGTTATCTTGTTGGTTTAGTTTGTTGTAGTTAGAGAGGTTTAATTTGTAGATTTCATTTAGATTTTGGTTTTTCTAACCTTGTGGGGCTAACAAGTTGTGCTTTTAGGTGCTCTCATTGTTTCAAATATTTTGTCAAAAGAACTCATGTCAAAGCTTCAAATGCACAAGGGCTACTAATGATTTTTGTAGGGCTACTCAAAGCATAAAAACCCAATCAAGTGCTTGTTTTTTATTTCATTTCAAGTGTGGCAATTACTAGTTGTTTCATTTCATAGGAACATAATATCTTGTTGTAGGAATTCTTGGGTGGTAGGAGAAGTATGCTCTTCACCCTTGTGGTGAACCAAAAAATCTTGACCCATCTTTGGATTTTGAAAGCAAGAGGGTAATTAAACATTTTCTTGGTGCGTTTGGGAGAAAGCTTTGGGATAAGGGAGTATGCTCTTCACCCTTGTGGTGAAACAAAATCCTTGAATCTCATAAGCTGATCCATTCTTTGTTTAGATCTTTAGAATCCTTTAGCAGGCCTGCTCTTGAGCAATCAAGAGTAATGACCCAAGTGGGGACAAGCTTATTGTCGGCTATTCCAACCCACTATAAACTCAAGGCTATCAAGGACACAAAACCTTGGTAGACGTAGTGCTTGTCCTTGCTTGATGTGAGTACTTGTAGGATTGTGACCATGAGGAAAGTATTGAGCAAGAATGCTTAAGGTACTCTTGAGGTCGCGAGGTTTGTTACTTGCCGCAAGGTAAGGAGTCCCTTTGGGGAGCAAGAGGGGTACTATGAATGGAAGCCCTTATTAAGAACCATAGATAGAGGCCACCCTATTTTGCCACTTAGCTTCTTGGTGCAAGGATTGATCCAAGTGGAATAACTCAGATCACCCCAAGATTACTCATCATCTATGTTCCTTTGGTTGTGTCATTAGCTCTTCCACGACAAAGCCAATATCTATTGTCGGTAACCACTTTGTGTGAGGCAATGGGACATCAAGTGTGGGTCAAGTTGTTAAGTATTGAGCCATTGTCCTTTTAGGCTAAAAAGTGATTGAAGTATTTTCGTTGTGATATACCCGTGTAAACGTTCTTGAATAGCAAACATCACGGTAGCATTCATAGGATTTTATTGTTTTGATATCACAAGTTCTTGTCTTGGCAAGGTTTCTTTTGCCCTTGTTTCAAGTGTTTTATGACATGTTTGATCACCTTCTATTTGCAAACCTGTCAATTTACTATTGTCACTGTGATTGAGATCGAAAAAATCAACCCTTAAACTAAAATTTTGAACAAACGATCATTAAAACTGAGATTTTTCACTTCACTGGTCAAAGAGTCATATGGCCCTGGAATAGTATCACCCCTTTTACTGAGAAGTGTCATGCGACAGTTCATAACTGGAAGACTGTCGCATAGTTTGTTGGAAATCATCACCTGGGTCACTTGGAAACTGTCGCCCCACTTAGAGCGAAGTGTCGCCTGCTGAGAAAGTGTCACCCTATTTGCCTAGAAAGTATCACCCAAATTTTTTTTTGCAATTTGTCCAGTTTCAGCCATTGTCAGTCACTTTTAGTTGACCAGATCTTTAAGTGGGTGATTTATTCTATTGTTGGAAACTTGTCTATACCTTGAGCTGTTGTTTTTGGGCCTCTTGGATTAGTTTTCTTTTATTTTACAAAGTCATCTTGTGTGAAATTGCCAAGTTAAAAAATTGTCCTTGTTGAAAAAGTATATCTCTAGATCTGTTGGTAACATTCTTGGAGAATTTCAGTCCTCTTTTGTCCAAATTCATTTCCATCAAAAATCAATTTCAATTATATAATTTGGGTAAATCCATCCTCCTGGTTCATATGTGCAAGGATACTGGAATCCTTTGATTTAAGCACCTCTTTGACATTGTTGGTTTACTCCTATTGCAATTTTCTATCTCACCATCTCTTTTTGGACATTTGAGTACTTTTATTATCTTAGTTTGGTATTGACATTTTGTGAGGTCATCTTACCACTAAGGATCTTTTTCCTTTCATGTCAGTTACAACAAGGTACCAAGTTAGTCAAGGGAAATGACCTCAAGTTGTCTTCAATCAATTGCCCTTAGTTAAGACTCGTCAACAGCAAAAGGGAAAGAAACCCATTTTTGATCAATCCCCTAAGAGTGAGTCTGAAGTTTGTTTTGATCCAGAGAGAAATTTGAATACCTCTTTAGCACCTTCTCAATCGAATATGGATATGAGTTACACCTTGACCAAACAACAAAGAGAAATAATGGATCAATCTCTTGATGACATTTTCCAAAGACATAGGGGTAACATGTCATTCGAAGATGACAATCAACCTGACTCACCTCCTATTAATTCAAGATATCTAGATGCTCATCAACGAGCTAAAAGACATTATGCACAAGCTCATCAAGATGCACGGTCACAACATGAGGACCAAAACAACCAATCTTATGATGCTCATGTGAACATAGCTAACTTGTTCAACCATTCAAGACCAAGTTCCCCACTAAAAACAACTTCAAGATATACAAGTGAGAGGCTAAAAAGAATTGAGCGGGAAAAACAAGCTGCAAAAGAAGAACGAGCTACAAAAGAAGAAAAACTTAGGCTCCTAGAAGAGGAACAATGAGCCTTGTTAGACATAGAGAGAAAAGCATTCGAAGAGGAACAAGATAGGATATTGGCCCAAAAACTCAACAATCAATTTAACAATGGGGGCACCAATAGTGGAAACAACTCTCCACCCTCTACTCCCCCAAGAACTCCAAGAAGTAGAAGGCGGTCAAGGACTCCTTCAAGACCTCCTAGTCCTAGAGGGAGGACTTTACAACATGCTCACTGTAGGAGATAGATGCCTCCTAGGAACTCAAGACAACCCTCCCAATGAGTCCATCATGGCTCTCAACATGGAGGAAGTAGTGCAAATTATGAAGCTCAAGACTTTATGAGAGTACAACAAGAACCACTTTTTCAACAATATGTGGAGAAATATGTTGAGCAAAATAAAGATAGGTTCCTAGAGAGCTTAATCAACAAGGGTGCGAGGGTCCCTTATAACTTTGATGTGGATAGGAAGATCAAGAAATAGAGTCCCTCACAAGAAGAGGAAATTAAACAACTCAAGAAAATGATGGAGAAGATGATGGCTCCCAAGAGTTCTTTCAACCTTGACTCTATTTTTCCTAATCCTTTTGATAAAAGTGTGAGCATGAAAGATTTTCCTTGTAAAATTGAGTTTCCTCAATATGACAAATATGATGGTAATGGTGACCCACATGATCATGTGCAAAAATTTTACACCATGAGTTTTGAATTTCACCATGAAGATTCCTATTTGATGAGGTTGTTCCCAAGGAGTCTAAAGGGTCAAGCTATGGAGTGGTTTACCAACATTACCCCTCCTGTCAAAACTTTCAAAGAATTGGTTCACAGATTTGTGCAACATTTTGCTTACAACTTATCAAGATCAATCACCATGCTTGATTTGTGTCACTTAAAATAGAATCAAGGGGAATCTTTTGTTACATTTTTGCAAAGGTGGAGGTTATTATGCTCCCGATATTCTAGAACAATTCCTGAACAAGAGAGAATTGATATCATTGTAAGTAATTTAGTACCTGAGATGTGGTATGAGGTTCCAAAGATGGTCTTTGATTCATTTGACACCATGGTTGAAACCGCATGTAGAATAGAGGATGTCTTAAAAGAGCAAGGTATTTTGAATAAACAACATAATAACAACAATAGTCAAAATAATAACAAACATCATAAGGACAAAGGCAAGAACTCACACTGGAATAAAAATAAGCAAGTAGTCAATGATAGAGTTGTTGACTCTAACCAACCAAAGGATCAAGGTGTCCTTAATTTATCTAGTGCAGTTCAAGCCATGAAGCTTAATACATCCTCTAACCAACAAGAGCATAAACCACGATATCAAGACAAGTCCAAAAAGGAGAAGCGACAATTCTCTAAGCTCAGGGATTCTTATGAGGATGTTTTCAAAATGTTGGTTGATAACAATCTTGCACGACCACAAGATCCAGCAAAGTTTCACATACCTGACATTAAGCCATATTGGTGGAATGAAAAGGCTTATTGCATATTTCATAATGGCATTGGACATGACATAGAAAACTACTGGAAACTTAAACATCTCATTCAAGATCTTATCAAAAGTGGAAAACTTGAGATTGATGGTTTGAAAACCAATGCAGATCATAAAGCATTTAAGGAACCTTTGGCTAAATATGATAAGGGGGAAACCTCTAAACCCAAAGATGGCAAAGCTACAATTAACTACACCTACATGTCTACGGAAAATGTCATCAATATGCTTGAAGTTATTGAAGAAAGTGTTAATATGATGGGAAATAGAGATCCCTATGGTCATGATGATAATTCTTCTCCTATATTTGATGCAGACCCCATGATTGTGCTTAGAGGTCCCCACTCTCGAAGATCATCCCAAGCATTAAATGTTGTCACTAGAAGTCAAAACCAAGGTCCTATGGTTACTAGGGGGTCTAATTCCAAACCCAAGCAAGTGCCATCTAAAAATTTCACTAGAACAACAGTGAATCTAGAGATGAGCTATAATCTTGTTGATGAGTTACAAAGGACACCAGTTCAAATTTCCATTTTTAAACTCTTGGAATTGTCTCCAAGGCATAAGCGTATCCTTGAGGATGCTTTGCATACAGCTAATGTCCCCAACAATATTGATATTGATCAATTCCAACACATGGTTAACCACCTTTCTAGCCCTCACTACCTCACATTCTCAGAGGAAGCCGACAAAGCCTTGAGCCATCCACATAATCTTGCCCTCCATATTGAAGTCATGATCCACAAAACCCATGTTAGGCGTGTGTTGATTGATGGGGGTGTTGGGCTCAATATATGTTCTTTAAGTCTTTTGAAAACATTGGGATATTTAGAGGAAGTAATTAACACAAGAAAGAAAATCACAATAAAGGCCTATGATGAGGCAAAAAGAAGCTCTAAGGGGTTGGCTATTCTTCCCGTTAGGATTGGCCCAGGGGAGAAAGATGTTTTGTTTCAAATTGTTGATGCTGGACCCCTAGCATACAACATCTCTCTAGGTAGACCATGGATTCATGACATGCAAGCAGTACCATCTACCTATCACCAATGTGTCAAATTCCCATACAATGGCATAGAAGTTTGCATACCAAGTGATAGGACCTTATATGTCAATGCCATTTTAGCAGGCATTCATGTTCCTCCTAATAGAGCAGCAAAAAATTTTGATGCAACTTTAGAGCAATGCCAGAATAAGTTCAAATCCATAGACCTTGGTATGGGAGATTATCAAATTGATTCCTTCACAAAGTTGCCAATTTCACCTAGGTCCTATGGGAAGCCTTCACAAGGGATGTGACCTTCATCCTCAACTATGACTTTGTTTAACACTCTTGTGGAGTCATCTGTACTCATTCAAGATGAAAAGGAAGAAGTGGCCATTAGAGATTGGATCTACAAGGAGGAAAAATACCTACATAATGAAAATTTCTCCCCATCTCCTAAGACCTATGGGAGAGGGTATACTTTGGTCAAGAATATGGGCTACCCAGGTCATGGTCCCCTCAGTCATAGACTAGATGCCAGAGCCAAACCCCTCGACCATGCTCTTTTTGGGCGTAGGTCTAAAAAGACAGTTGGTGTAGGCTTTGAAGATCCTAAAAAGAAAATTGTTCCTATCCTAGCTGCGATGGATAGTGATGATGAGTCTAGTTATGTGCCCAATTTGCAAAACCAGCAAGACAAGTGTGAAGATTGGATCCCTTCCACTAATCTCCTTTGGGGAGATTTAGATGCTTCAGTTATTGATCCAACAATTTCAAAACAAGAACAATCTACTATCGCAACTCATGTCGAAGATCTTGTTCAATATACAAATGATATCCAAGAAGGTGTTACCCTTGGTGACACAAATGCCTCTACCTCAAGGCCTAAAAAATATGGTCCATTTCACCTCATTTCTTATAAAAGGAGAGCTCTCTCCTTCATTTGCATACCATGTTTTTATGCTAATGTTATGCTGCAGGTTTTAGGTGCATTTGGAGCTTTTGAGGACTTTGAAGACTTGCTTCATTGCATCATCTAGTTCATATTTGCTTTCATAGTTGCATGATTATGGCATTCTTAGTGTAGATTTCCTTTTATGCAATAGAATAAGCTCACATAGTCTAAATAGGAGGCATTGTAATCCATTGCTATTTCCTTTCATAGATTAGTTGCGTTGTACTTTCCTTTCATAGCTTAGATTGCACACTCATTTTAGTTGCATTACATTACATCTTCATAGTGATTCTTGGAGATATTGGCATCATTGCCCTTGTCTTCACTTGAATCTCTCATTGTATGGTTGACTAGCAAGGTCACAAGCTTGTAGCTCTAGCTGAGAGCAAACACATCATAGTCCCTTGCAACTCCATGCATAGAGAGCTATGAGCCGCTTTGTGAGGCCTCATTCTTGAGCAACCTTGCATATAATGGTTCATAGAAGTGCACCATTTTAGTGTGTACATAATCAAATCAAAATAGCTCTTGAAGACCAAGAGAAAATTGCATTCACTTGTGCATGGGGAACCTATTGTTGGAACGTCATGCCATTTGTATTAAAAAATGTCAGAGCTACATACCAAAGAGCTATGACCACCATATTCCATGACATGATGCATAAGAACATGGAAGACTATGTGGATGACACCCTCACAAAATCCAAGAAAAGGAATACACACCTACAAGTTGTGTTTGTAGGTGCTCTCATTGCTTGAAAATTGCTAAAAACGCATGTCAAAGAGGACTACTAACAGTTTTTGCAGGGCTGCCCAAGCATAAAAACAAAACAAAAAAATTTCTTGCTTGTTTATTTGCTTTCCTCTCAAGTGTGGCATTCACTAATTGTATTAGGAATCTTAATACCTTGTGAAAGGGATCTTGAGGTGGTAGGAGAAGTATGCTCTTCACCTTTAGGTGAACCAGAAAATCTTGACCCATCTTAAGGTTTTGGAAGCAAGGGAGTAATTGAACCTCTTTGCTTGGTGTGTTTGGGAGAGATTCTTGAGATAGGGGAGTATGCTCTTCACCCTTGTGGTGAACCAAAAACCTTGAACCTCAAGAGTTGATCTATTCTTTGTTTAGTTTTAATATCTTTTAGCGGGCCTGCTCTTGAGCAATCAAGAGGAATGACTCAAGTGGGGACAACCTTGTCATCATTTTCCTTGGTGGCAAGTGATTCCAACTCACTATAATCTCAAGGCTATCAAGGACACCAAAAACCTTGGTAGACATAACACTTGTCTTCGTTTGATGTGAGTAGCTCATGGGATTGCGACCATGGAGAAAATATTGAACAAGAATGCTTAAGGTACTCTTGAGGCCGCAAGGTCCTAGTCCTTTATGAGGAGCAAGAGGGGTGTTGTGAATGGAAATCCTTATTAAGAACCATTAGATAGAAGCTACCTTATTTTAGCCGCTTATCTTCTTAGTGCAAGGATTGATCTAAGTGGTTTACCCGGATCACCTTAAGATACTCACCATATGTGTCCCTTTGGTTGTGTCATTTGACATTTCCACGACAAAACCAACATCTCTTGTGGGTAACCACTTGGTGTGAGGTGAGGGGGCATCAAGTTGTGGGCTAAGTTGGTAAGTATTGAGCCTTGACTTTTTAGGATAGATTTGCTTGAATTGTCTTTAGTTGTGTGATACCAGTGCAAATGTTCTTACATACAAACAATCAGTAGCATTCATAGGATGCTTTTTCAATTCTGATATCACAAGTGTTTGTCTTGACAAGGTTGCTTTTGCCCTTGTTTCAAGTGTTTGAGACCATGTTTTGATCCCTTACTATTTGCAAACCTGTCAAAATTTTGCTGATATTGTGACTGAAATTGAAAACATCAATCCTCAGAATGGAAATTTTGACCAAACAGACCCAAAAATGCAAATTTTACACAATTCTGGTCAAGAGTTAAACAAATCTGCAACAGTATCGCACACTGTAAAGCGAATTATCGTGCAATACTTCGCGCTTGCTAGAAATATCGCCTGCTTTGAAGAGAAATATCGCACGATAGTTCACCCCTGACGGACTATCGCCCGACCCGCCTAGAGTATATCGCCCGCCAGTGTTGAGGTATAGCGCCTGGCTTCAGGCGAAGTATCGTGCAGTTATAGGTATATTGCCCCAGTAGCCTGGAGTATATCACCTAGTTAATTTCTGCCGTGCTTAAATTTTGGTCAGTTTCAGTTGCTGTTAATCAGGCTAGGTCTTAGAGTAGGCTTCTCACCCTGACGTTTGAGGCCTATCTTGACTCTAAATTTCTAGTTTTAGTCCTTCGGGATAGCATCATTTGATTTACGAAATCACTTTGAAATAATTGCCAAGTTAGAAGGTCATTCTTGGTGCCAAGGTTCATCTCTACGATTGTTAGCTACATTCTTGGAAAATTTTAGTACTCTTATTGTCCAAATAATTTTCAATTTCAATTATCTTTTGGCCTAGTCCAACCTCCTAATTCAAAAGTGCAAGGGTAGTCACCCTTTGATTTGAAGCACCTCTTTGACGGTGTTGGTAAAGCCCTTTTTTTATCTTCTCGTTTCTTTTTTTGGACAATAGAGGACTTTGATTATCCTAGTTTGGCGTTGACACTTTGAGAGGTCACCTTTTCATTGAGAGTATCTTTCTTTCATGTCAATTACAACAAGGTACCAAGTCAATCAAGGGAAGCGACCCCCTGTTGCCTTTAGCCAGTTACCACCTGTTAAGACTCGTCGACAACCTAAGGGAAAAGGTCCCCTTTTTGATCAATCTCCTAAGAGTGAATCTGAGGTTTTTTTAAATTCGGGAGCTAATCCTAGTGAAGTGAGCACCTCTTTTATACCACTTTCATCAAGCATGGACATGAATTACACTTTTACCTGACAACAAAGAGAAGCCATGAATCAAACTCTTGAGGATATCTTCCAATGACATAGAAGAGAGTATGGTGGTTCTTCTCATGCTAGTCCACCCGGGTCACCTCCCAACAACGCGAGGTATTTTGATGCTCACCAACAAGCCGAGAGACATCATAAGCAAGCTCACTTAGATTCAGGGTCACAACATGAAGACCAGAACAATGAATCTAGTGATCACCACATAAATGCAGCCAATGCAATAAGACATTCAAGACAAAGCTCCCTACTTAAAGACACCTCTCGATATGCAAATACAAGATTGAGAAGCATTAAGAGAGAGAAGCAAGCCTATTTAGATGAACAAGCTGCTAAAAAGGAAAAATTTAGACAACTAGAGGAAGAGGAACATGCATTGTTGGACATACAGAAAAGAGTCACCCAAGAAAAAGAAGATAGACTCTATGCACAACAACTCCAAAGCCAATTCAATGGGAGGGAAGCCAATAGTGGGACCAACTCACCCCCATCTACCCCTTCCCCTAGCCCTAGAAGAAGATCAAGGATGCCCTCATGATCCCCAAGTCCTAGAGGAAGAAGGGCTTCAAGATATGACCATCATAGGAGACAGTCATCTCATAGACATTCAAAGCAACCCTCCCAACGAGCACATCATGGCTCACAACATGGAGGAAGTTATGCTAAATTTGATCATATGGATTTCATGACTATGCAACAAGAACCATCCTTTCAAGCATATGTAGAGCAATATGTGGAACAAAAAAAAGACCAATTCTTGGAAAGTCTTATTAACAAAGGCGCTAAAGTTCCATATAATTTTGATGTTCACCAAAAGATCAAGAAACAGAGCCCTTCAACTGATGAGGTGATCTTACAAATGCAAAAGGATATAGACAGGATGAAGGCTCCCAAGAGCACGTTTCATTTGGACTCCATATGTCCTAACCCCATTGACAAAAGTGTGGTGATGGTAGAATTCCCTAAGAAAGTTGAGTTCCCAACATATGACAAATATGATGGCACTGGTGACCCTCATGACCATGTTTGACAGTTCTACATAATGAGCTTTTCCTTTCACCATGAAGACTCCTACTTGATGAGATTATTCCCAAGGAGTTTAAAAGGTCAAGCCATGGAGTGGTTCACCAACCTTGCCCCTCCAGTAAAAATATTTAAAGAACTTGTCCAAAGGTTTGTTTAGCATTTTGCTTACAAATTATCGAGGTCAGTCACAATGCTTGATTTGTGCAAACTCAAGCAAAATCAAGGGGAATCTTTTGTCACATTTTTACAACGATGGAGGTGATTATGTTCAAAATACCCAAGGACAATTCCTGAAGAGGAGAGAATTGATATCATTGTGAGAAATCTAATACCAGAACTAAGATATGAAGTCAAGAAAATCTCGTTTAATTCCTTTGATACTATGGTAGAGGTGGCATGTTGCATTGAGGATGTCCTGAAAGAACAAGGAATTTTGGCTAAACCAACAAATAACAACAATAGCCAAAATAACAATACTAATGGTAACAAGGATAAAAAAGAACTCCTATTGGAAAAAAAACAAGCAAGTGGTCATCGACGGAGTTGTTGACTCATCTCAAGTCAAAAATGAAGGAGTTCTTAACCTCTCCCATGCAGTTCAAGCTATGAAGCTGCAAACATCTTCAACACAACAAGACAAACCTAAGTATCAAAGGAGATCTAAAATGGAGAAAAGACAATTTACTAAATTGGGAGAATCTTATGCAGATGTTTTTAAGACATTAGTTGCTCACAATTTGGCACACCCATAGGATCCTACAAAACATCATATACCGGATCCTTTACCTCATTGGTGGGATGCAAAGGCTTTTTGCATTTTTCATAATGGGATTGGACATGACATAGAAAATTGTTTCAAACTCAAGCATCTTGTCCAAGACCTTATTGAGAAAGGACAATTACAAGTGGATGGGTTAACCACTAATGCAGATCATAAAGCCTTTAAAGAGCCCTTGCCTAAATATGAGAAAGGAGAGAATTCTAACAATAAGAATGGCAAGGTGGCTATCAACTACACCTACACAAATGCAGAGAACGTTATTAACATGCTTGAAGTTGTGGATGATAGTGTCAACATGATGAGAGGGAAAGATTCCTATGGACATAATGTGGACTCAACTCCTATGACTGATGAAAGACCCGCTGTGGTGATAAGAGGTCCTCACTCATAAAGAATGCCCCAGTCCCTCAATGTTGTCACTAGGGGGCAGGCCCAAGCACCCATTATCATTAGAGGTCCTAGCACTAGCAAGTTTAAGCAGCCCGTGTCTAAAGGTGCTCCTCCCAAATCTACCATTGGTCCTAATTCTAATTATAATCTTATTGACCAGCTACAATGTACACCCATGCAGATATCCATTTTTGAGCTTTTAGAATTGTCTCCTAAGCACAAGCGCGTCCTTGAGGATGCTTTGTGAGCAGCCAACGTCCCTAACAACTTAGATATTGATCAATTCCAGAACATGGTCAACCATTTGGCTAGCCCTCATTACCTCACCTTCTTAGAAGAAGATGAAAAATCCATCAGTCACCCACATAACTTGGCCTTACACATCGAAGTCATGACTCATAAACCCGTGTTAGGCATGTATTGATAGATGGGGGTGCGGGGCTCAATATTTGTACCCTGAGTTTGTTGTTGGCTCTAGGATATTCCGAGAATGTCATTGACACAAGGAAAAGGATCACAATCAAAGCATATGATGAAGCAGAAAGAAGTTCTAAGGGATTGGCCGTTTTGCCTATTCGCATTGGTCCCGTAGAAAAAGATATCTTATTTCAAATTGTTGATGTTGGACCTTTAGCCTACAACATTTTTCTAGGTAGGCCATGGATTCACGAAATGCAAGCAGTCCCATCAACATATCACCAGTGTGTTAAGTTTCCCCATAACGGTGTAGAAATTTGCATCCCTAGAGATAGTGCTTTATCAGCTAATAACATTTCTGTGGGATCACATGTACCTTTGAATAGGGAAGTTGACAGTCCTAGTAGTTCACTTGAACAATGCAAGCAGAAGTTCAAGACCATAGATCTTGGGATGGGCGATTATAAAATTGATTCTTTTACAAACATGCCAATCTCTCCTAGGTCTTATGGGAGACCATCACCAAGTGTGAAGCCTTCGTCATCAGCAATGACATTATTTGGGAAATTTGTTGAGTCTTCGGTCCCCATTCAGGAAGAGAAAGAGGAAGTTGCAGTAAGGGACTGGATCTATCATGAGGAAAAATACAAACACAATGAGAATTTTACTCCTCCACCTGAAACTTATGGGAAAGGGTACACAATGGTTAAGAATATGGGTTATCCGGGATATGGTCCCCTTAGTCATAGGCTAAATGCTAAAGCTAAGCCTCTTGATCATGCTCTTTTTGAATGAAAGACCAAGTCCACGGTTGGCTTAGGTTTTGAGAATAAAAAGCAGAAAGGTGTCCCTGTCCCAGTTGCGACGGACAGTGACAGTGACTCAGATTATACGCCCGATCTTTCTAATCAACTAGATGTGTCTGATGATTGGGTGCCCTCAACACATCTCCTTTGGGGAGATTCCACACATTTGATACTTCACAGTCCTACTATCCCAGCTGCGATGGATAGTGACTGTGTGACTACTAGATTGACAAAAGAAAGTGTTACTGTCCTAGCTGTGACGGATAGTACCAATACTAGCACTAGAGAGGGGGAAACCCTTCCTAACCTTGAGGCTTCTACATCATGAGGCCTGAATGATGACTTAGACACAGATTCCCATGACTATGAATGGGACTCACTTTTAGATGCAACAGTTGATCTGGACATAGATATTGTCCATGCCTATAGTACCCAACCTGATGCGGCCGACGATCCTAGTGTAGGACTAGAGGATTGCACTCCTCAAATTGCCTTAGTGGATGACACTTCGTTTGGTAGGATGAGTCCTAATTTGGGTATCTTAGGAGAAGACTTGATGAACTCTGATTATATGGTCACCAGAGATGACACCTTTCACATAAACAACATTGAACCAGCCATTGAGCTACCCCTTGTTCACTTTGACCTAATTGACTGGTCTCAGCTCCATCAAGAGCCCACATTCCTCACCTTCCAGAATGACTACGAAATTGTCTACTATCTGAATGCTCTTGAACCCGTGGCTTCTTCCACCAGTGAACCAACAACCAGCATGACAGAGCCTGATATTAAGTACCTCAGTCTAAAAATAAAAGAGAAAGAGAAAAAGAAAAATAGGTCTGATGGCGAAAACCACTTTGTGGCAGTGTTAGAACCAAAAATAGTAAAAAGAAATGATGCATCCGAGGGTGAAAACCTCTTTGAGGTGCCTAAGGATGGGGTACTTAATAACTTGCCGAGTTATTTCCAGGATAGATCATCAGTATTGATTGAGCCAACAAAGCCAGTCAATTTAAAAACAGAAGAAAATCCTCAGATAGTCCATCTTGCTCAGTCTTTATCAGAGGGAGAGACCAAGGCATATGTACAGTTTTTACAGAAAAAAAAATAAAATTTGCATGGACCTATTCAGACATGCCAGGGCTTGACACGAATCTCATAATGCATCACTTATCCATAGCTCCAGGAGTCAAGCCAGTAAAATAGAGACTCAGAAAAATGCATCCACATGTAGCTCTCCTTGTCAAAGGGGAATTAGAAAAACTCTTGAGAGCTGGATTCATTAGAGCCATCGATTATGCAGAATGGATCTCAAACATAGTACCAGTTTCCAAACATGATGGGTCCATTCGTGTATGTATAGATTTCAAAGATTTAAACAAAGCATGCCCAAAGGATGATTTCCCACTTCCAAACATTGACATGATAGTGGACATGACAGCGGGCTATGACATATACTCTCTAATGGATGGTTTCTCGGGGTATAATCAAATCAAAATAGCTCCTGAAGACCAAGAGAAAATAGCATTCACATGTGCATGGGGAACCTATTGTTGGAACATCATGCCATTTAGATTAAAGAATGCAGGAGCAACTTACCAAAGAGCTATGACCACTATCTTTCATGATATGATGCACAAAAATATGGAAGATTATGTGGATGATACCTTGGCAAAATCAAGACAACGGGACACACACCTCGATGATCTGGAAGTAATTCTAGATCGCATGGAATAGTTTCAACTTAGATTGAATCCAAAGAAGTGTGCATTTGGCATCACCTCAGGAAAACTTTTAGGATTCATAATATCAGCAAAAGGTATCGAGGTTGACCCCAAAAAGGTCCAAGCAATTCTAGATATGCCACCTCCTCGAAATATCAGCCAAATGAGAAGTCTTCAGGGACATCTTCAATCAATTAGGAGGTTTATTTCTCAACTTGCAGATAGAGCGCAACCCTTCAACAAGACATTGCATAAGGGTGCTTCTTGTGTTTGGAACAAGGATTGTCAAAAGAGCCTAGATCAGATCAAGCAATACTTGGCTAATCCTCCGATTCTTATGCCTCCTATTCCAGGGAAACCATTGATCCTATATATTTCAGCTACAGACACTTCCCTGGGGGCATTGTTGGCTCAATCAGATGATACTGGGAAAGAACAGGCCATATACTATATCAGCCGTACTCTAGTCTCCTACGAGATCAATTACAATAATATTGAGAAGTCTTGTCTTGCAGTGGTGTTTGCTTCTCAAAAGTTGTGCCACTACATGCTTGCTCATACCATACATTTGGTTGCCAAAATTGATCCTCTTAAATACTTGCTTAGTAAGGCTGCTCTCACGGGTAGACTTGCTAAATGGATGATGGTCCTAACTAAATTTGACATAGAGTACGTTGAAAGGAAGGCAATAAAAGGGCAAGCTATTGCTGACCAATTAGCTGATTTCCCAATTCAGGATAGTATGTCGGTCCAAGTGGAATTCCCAGATGAACACATCTTGTATATGACTACTCACACTTGGACAATGTTCTTTGATGGTTCCCGCATGCAAAATAGATCAGGTGCTGGAGTGTTATTTGTTTCTCCACATGGGTACAATATTCCAAAGTCTTACAAACTATTGTTCCCATGTACCAATAATATTGCAGAATATGAAGCTTTAACTAATGGCTTGAGAATGGCTATAGAATGAAACATCATAGAGTTACATGTCTTTGGGGATTCCTAGTTAATCATCAACCAGGTCAATGAAGAGTATCAAACCAAGGATGACAAATTGATACCCTACAAAAAGATGGTTGATTCTTTGAGATGCTACTTCACCTTTGTGACGTTTCAATAGATCCCTAGGATAGAGAACAAAGCTGTAGATGCCATGGCCACATTAGCTTCCCTTCTTCAGTTGGAGACACATGAATCCAGATTTGAATTCCTGGTGGAAGAGCTACACCATCCCATCTTTGACTCGTCTGAAAGCCATGTCATTTATGCCATCATCACACACGAGTCTTCCCGATATGGTGCTATCTATTCATATCTTCATGATGGCATCATCCCTGATACATTCAACTACTCTGAACATTGAAACCTCATTCGTAATGCCTCTCGCCACACCCTCATCTCTGGTGATTTATATAGGAGGGGTTTAGATGGGACACTCCTTAGGTGCTTGGAAAAGGAGGAATCCAACCAAGCGTTAGCTGACATCCACAAGGGAATTTGTGGTGGACATTCTAATGGTCTTGCCATGGCCTGAAGGTTGCTTAGGGCGGGATATTACTGGCCCACAATGCAGATAGACGTAGTCACCTTTGCTAAGTCATGTGAAAAATGTCAGAAACATGAAAACCTGATTCACACTCCAAGTAGGGAGCTGATCCCTTCTATTTCTCATTGGCCATTTCAGCGCTGGGCCTTTGATCTGGTTGGGCAGATTCATCCCAACTCATCAGGTGGACACAAGTTCATTATTACTGCCACTGACTACTTCACAAAATGGGTGGAAGCTGTGCCACTTTCTGTTGCTTCAGGGAGGACCATTTCTTTGTTCATCTTGAATCATATTATTTTCCGATTTGGAGTGCCTTCTGAGATCATTACTGACAATGGAGGCCAATTTAAGAATAAGGACCTAAAGCATCTATGCAAAAAGTTTAAAATCAAGCAACATTGGTCCTCCATCTATTTTCCACAGGGAAATGGACAGGCAAAAGCCTCTAACAAAACCATTCTTCAGATTCTTCATAGGACAGTACACAAGAATGGTAGGGATTGGCACTTACAAATCAATCCAGCATTATGGGCTTACAGAACAAGCATTCGCACACCTACAAGAGCCACTCCTTTCTCTCTCACCTATGGCGCTGAAGCGGTATTGCCTTTAGAAGTCAAGATACCATCACTTAGGGTCTCACTCAAAGGTTTGATTACAGATGAGGATTACCATGCCATGAGGTTACAGGAACTAGAACTTCTAGATGAGAAGTGTAAAGCTTCCTTTGATCATATGAGAGTGTATCAGAAGCGTATTTCCAAAGCATTCAACAAGAAGGTTCACCCTAGAGAATTTCAAATAGGTGATCTTGTTTTACGAGAGAACCCTAAGAACCAACAGAACAGAGAACAAAAGGGCAAGTTTGAACCTAACTGGCTTGGACCATATGTCATCACAGCTACTTTTGGTACTAGTGTGTATTTACTGTCAAATCCTGATGGAGAATAGCTCCCTGATCCCATCAACATTGTGCACCTCAAGAAGTTCTATCCTTGATGCTTGTTTCTATCTAGGGGCATCCTTTGTATATATCTTATTGATCCTGAAAAAAATACCAAAAAAATTGATATATGATGCTAAAAAAATTTTTAAAAGCATAAAAAGTCCTGAAAAAATACAAACAAATCAAAAAAATCCAAAAATCCAAAAAAAATAAAAAAATGAAAAAAGAATCCAAGTGGTGAAAACCTGGAAATAGGCGCTACTTGAGGCCTTTGCACTCCTATTTGTTAGCATGCATCCTTGACACTTAGCCACTTCCCATCATACCTTGACCTTATTTGGCTTAGTCTGGAATTGGTCTTTATCTTTGTCTAGGGGGCATAACTATTAGCATTGGTCTTTTAGGTGCGTTTGTCTCTTGGGGCATTTCACAACAGGTGTTTTTCAACACCAACCCAAACAGTGTTTTTCAACACTACCCTTGCGTCGAGTGTTTCTTAACACTTATCAGGTGTCTTACCCAATAGTCTCATATGATGTGATATTTCTCAGAGTTTGACTCTATGACCAACACACACGCACTTAAACAATCAACTCGTTGATGATATGATGACTTTATTTTTCTTTGTGTGCTATCTATGAGGATTTCTTTGATGAGTGATCTCTCCCTGAGAAGTTTTCGATGATGCATAGCTAGAAGACTGAGGGAATGAGAACATGTTTTCTTTCTTTATCTACTTGTGGGTATATTTTGTTGATCCTAACTGTCATGAGCATTTATGCTGGTCCTACTTGACATTATGGATTGACAAGGTATTATCCTTGACTATTTTGCGAGTGCATGCTTTTAGCTATCCTGACTTTCATGTGTCTTGATACAAGCATAATCTCACAATATCAAACTTAGGTGATCCCACTGCATTAGTCATCTCAACCTATACATCTTTGATGCCTAGGTGGGATTCCCACATTTCTATCTGATAAAGATCATACTCATATCCACATAGTTATGCTAGTGTGCATTGTATGATCTCACGATGCTACCAATAATGCTCGATGATGATAATTAGATGTCTATAATCATTGTGACCTTGCAAGTCAACCACTTTCATAGTAGCTTGCATTTTTAGGGTCATGATAGTCTAGTCTTGCATTTCTTGCATCTGGAGAGAGCTCCCCTTTTCATCTTACGTGGACCTGTCAGTCGACTGCGCTCACCTTTTCTTCTTCTCGATCATGTCTTTCACTCCTTGTCTTTTTCATCTCGAACTTGTTCCTGTTCATCACAAGGGGTTAATCATATCATCATATCTATATCAAAACTGTCATTTTCAAGAAACATGAGTCTATATCATACACATGAGAATTAAACATACATCTATGAGAGAGAACATACATAAGCACATACATAAGCATTTTGAGCAAAATGACAAGACAATATACATAAACTGATACATCCATCACAAGTGAGACAAATACACATGATACATCGAACATCCAATAATCTCATAAATCTATATACAATGTCATGATATACAATACAATATGAGATCTCAAAATCTGGATCAAAAGTCTCAAGATATGTCCAAAATAACCTAAGACCTAACCCTAAGACTCGCTACCACCCTCGTGAGGAGCTCGTGGTGGTGGAGGAGGCATGGCTCTCCTATCGAGTACCACATCTGATACCCTTGCCCGCTGAGAGTATGATGGTGCTCTCTCACCCTCTAGAATGGCCTGTAGATAGAGTCTGTGATAGTAGGCTACTCTCGCTGACTCCCGTCGGAGCTCCAGTGCCTCTGCCTGTGCCATCACCTCACGGCGTGCTATCTCTACCCTGAGATCGGCTATCTGCTGATCTCGCTCTACCCTCAGATCTAGTAGCTATTGATCTCTCACAGCTATGGTAATCCATAGTTGCTATATCTCTGCCTCTTGAGCCTGTATCTGGGCTCTCAGATCCTCTCCCCCCATAGGCTGATCCTGATGTGCCTTTGCCTGCTACCGAGCTAGTCTCACCTCATCCTCAAGCATCGCTGATCTCTGTCCCTGTGACCATTTCTGGCCACTTGATCTTGACCCCTCTCCTCTCTCCATCCTCCTCCCTCTCCCCCTCCCGCCATCTCCTCCATCCCCTCCATCCCCTCCGTCTCCTCTGTCTCCCCCATTGTCCCCTCCGTCTCCTTCCGGTGCTGGTACCTATGCATCTGGTACTGTAAACTGAGGGAATGGCACCCTCCGCCGCTCTGCTCTGTAGGCTCCATCAGCCCCTACATCTGCCATATCTAGAATACTCCCAGGGCTCGCTCCTGATACCTGTTGTCTCTGCGACAGCCTGCTGATAGTCCAACATGGGTAGCCACCCATGACCCTCCTCGTCTCTGGCCCGGGCATATGTAGTAGTCTCTGTCGAGACTCGCTGCTACCTCCTGAACTATTGCCATACCTGAGTGATGCAAAATCTCTCTACTATCTTTGCATACCGACCTACCAGTGGCCGAGTGCACAACATGTAGCTCAGCTCATCAGCTGCATCTCCCCAGACCTCCACCTCCCTGTATGGCCTCCATGTGAACGAGGCTATCTCATCCAAAATGTGCCTGTAGTACATCACATCCCCACTATGGGCATGTGATATGAACCCAAGATACCTGTAGATGTAGGGGTACCTCCTCTCCCTCGGCTAAACCCTGGGACGCACCACAGCGATGTGCTCCCACACCCATACCTATGCCAGGATGGCACCACATGCCCATGTCTGACCGTCTCTATAGACGATCTCATGTAACTCATGGTACATCTCTACCAATATGGTAGGACCCCATGCCATCCACCGAGGCCTGCCGACCAAGTCAACTAATAATCGAGCCCATCCGAGCAGGAATCCCTTCTGACTGTGATCAGTCATCAGGATCTACGAGATAATAGATGCCACTATACATGGCATTGGGTAGTCTCTACCAAAATCATCTATCAACCTCTCCCAGCTGATATGCCTATCCAAAATCATGACATCCTGGAACATCTCCTGAACCAGTCGGTGCCCCTCCGTGGCATCCTGATCATAGTACACTTGTGTCAACAAATGAATCATGTCAATTTTCATCATATGGAAACATTACATTTATGATTATATCTCAAAACATGATTATACTCACCGGCTCACCATGGCATGGCACACGTAAGATCCTGTAGATGTCCTCTAAAGTGATCGACGCCTCTCTAGTAGGCAGGTGGAAGGTGTTGTGCTCACTATGCCATCTCTCGGCAAGAGTAGTCAACAACCCATGGTCCACTCTGATGTATGGATATCTCAACAGATATCTGAATCCCATTGCTCTGATGTCAGCATTGCCCGGATCATCCAGATCTCGGACACACCGCAATCCTGTCACCTTTGGCGCTCTGATAATGAGCGCCAGAAAAACCTCCTGCAAGCCAAAACCAAGCCAGTTGTTAGCACATATCATGATGGATGTCTAAAAACTTAGTATTAAATATCTCTAAAGTGTAACATTGTCTAGACCCATGTCATTTTTGCTCAAAAATGCATTAAATATCAAAATTTTAACTTGGGCGATATTTTTTTTTTTTTTTGGAAAAGTATCGCGTGATACTTCTCCCTATAGCGGGGCGATAGACCTTATACCACGTGATACTTCACCCAGTATCGTGTGATACTGGTGCCTTAGGTTGCGCGATACTTTGGAGACCCGCGAAGTATCGCGCGACATTTCTCCCCAAAGCATGCGATACTTCTAAAGTATCACGTGATAGTTCACCCAGTCAAAATTTTTGAAATTTAAAGATTTGAAAAATGTGCTAAAAAAGCTATTAAATGCGAAAAAAGCCTCAAAAGCTTGAGTTTTTCGAAAACATACTGGGGCAGGATAGTGTGGTGGCCGGTTGTGCAACCGGGCGCCCTCGAATCGATGCCTGTGGACGGGAACTCCTGCTTGTTGGGCCATTTTCTCTCTCTAAAGCTCTAAAAATTCTCAAATCGCTAAAAGACAAATGACTTTTGAAAATGACATTTTGACCCCTTTTTATAGCCTTTTGACTTTTTGACCTCATTTTCAAAACACCTCAGAATTGCGTGAAAATTGCACCCCTAGCTAATTTCGACGTCCTGGATCCATTTTCAGACTCGAAATCAAAATCTGAGGTCATCTTGATAGTCAAAATCATGTTTCAAAATCTTCCCCCCTTCTGCGCAGTTGACTGATCTTTTGAAGCCTAATCCTTCGATCTTTGTTGGGGCATTATCATTTCTTCATTTCCATGTCTTCCAAACTTCTAGTCTTTCATTCATATTCATTCCATTCCCTCATTTCTCATGTTTGACTACATCTTTTTAGTCAGGCTGGGGCATGTTTTATTGCCTAATGGTTAACCTATTTATCATTTACCTTCGATTGTGATTTCATTCTGATTTGATCAAATCCTTATCAATTCGTTGTTCTCCTCTCTACCTGATTTCAATTTCGATTCCAAGGGGGCAGTACCTATGGGATTCTCATCTGCGATTCTTTGATTTTCCTAATTCAGACATCTTTTGTGAGCTTTTGCTCAAATTTGAGATTCTTATCTCTTACTTTGAATGTGATCCCGAATCGACCTCATGTTCAAAGGCCTTTATCTATGTTTGTCCGGATATGATCCTGAATTGACCTCATATTTGAGTTGTTTTGTGATCCCAGATTGATCTCACATTTTAACTTCATTCTTTGACTACATGTGTTCCCAAATCGATCACACATTAGTCAAAGAGGGGCAAATGTATGCACCCTAAAATGGTCACCTAGACTTTGGGCCCCATTTATTTGATTTATCAATCCTGAATCATTTTTATCAATAATCAATATTTTCAACAATATCAATTTCTTGATCAAGTCTTAATTTTGATCATATATTGGATTTTTATCCTATGGGCTAACCATTTATCCTAAGCCTTTATTTGATTAAAAGGAATATTTCCTCCCCTTTTGATTAAATAAAAAATCCCACCTTCTCCTCTTATCCTAAGTTGCACAAATAAAACATTATTCCTATTTTACAAAAAGGAAAAAAGCACTTTTTGTCTCACATGAGGCTAAAAAGTCAACACTTCACTCTCATTGGAGGATACTTGTGCACATGGATTGCTCCTCTTTCAAGCTCCACCGCTGATTAAGACTTTTTGCCTCTTAATCTCCATGGTCCATTTCACCTCATTTCTTATAAAAGGAGAGCTCTCTCCTTCATTTGCATACCATGTTTTTATGCTAATGTTATGCTGCAGGTTTTAGGTGCATTTGGAGCTTTTGAGGACTTTGAAGACTTGTTTCATTGCATCATCTAGTTCATATTTGCTTTCATAGTTGCATGATAATGGCATTCTTAGTGTAGATTTCCTTTTATGCAATAGAATAAGCTCACATAGTCTAAATAGGAGGCATTGTAATCCATTGCTATTTCCTTTCATAGATTAGTTGCATTGTACTTTCCTTTCATAGCTTAGATTGCACACTCATTTTAGTTGCATTGCATTACATCTTCATAGTGATTCTTGGAGATATTGGCATTGTTTCCCTTGTCTTCACTTGAATCTCTCATTGTATGGTTGACTAGCAAGGTCACAAGCTTGTAGCTCTAGCTGAGAGCAAACACATCATAGTCCCTTGCAACTCCATGCATAGAGAGCTATGAGCCGCTTTGTGAGGCCTCATTCTTGAGAAACCTTGCATATAATGGTTCATAGAAGTGCACCATTTTAGTGTGTACATAATCAAATCAAAATAGCTCTTGAAGACCAAGAGAAAATTGCATTCACTTGTGCATGGGGAACCTATTGTTGGAACGTCATGCCATTTGTATTAAAAAATGTCAGAGCTACATACCAAAGAGCTATGACCACCATATTCCATGACATGATGCATAAGAACATGGAAGACTATGTGGATGACACCCTCACAAAATACAAGAAAAGAAATACACACCTACAAGATTTGGAAGTAATTCTAGATCATATGGAACAGCTCCAACTCAAATTGAATCCCAAAAAGTGTGCATTTGGGGTCACCTCTGGCAAACTCTTAGGATTCATTATTTTAGTTAAAGGAATATAGGTGGACCCTGAAAAAGTTCAAGCAATAATGGATATGCCACCTCCTAAAAACATTAGTCAAATGAGGAGTCTTCAAGGATGTCTTTAGTCTATAAGGAGGTTTATTTCACAACTGGATAATAGAGCTCAACCCTTTAATAAAACTTTGCATAAAGGGGTTAAATGTGTCTGGAATGAGGAATGTCAGCAAAGCATGGATCAAATCAAATAATATTTGGCTAATCCTCCAATTTTAATGCCTCCTATCCGAGGAAAACCACTCATCTTGTATGTATCAGCAACAGAATCTTCCCTAGGGGCATTATTGGCTCAACTTGATGATACTGGAAAAGAAAGGGCCATATATTACATCAACCGAACACTTGTTTCACATGAGGTCAACTACACTAGTATTGAAAAATTGTGCCTAGCGGTGGTGTTTGCTTCCCCAAAGTTGTGACATTACATGCTTGCACATACAATGCACCTCATAGCCAAGATTGACCCTCTTAAGTATTTGCTCGGCAAAGCTGCTCTCACAAGTAGACTTGCTAAATGGATGATGATTCTTTCAGAATTTGACATGGAGTATGTTGAGTGTAAGGCTATAAAAGGACAAGCTATCGCTGATCAACTGGTTGATTTTCCCATTCAAGATAGTGTTCCCATTACAGTTGAATTTCCATACGAGCACATCATGTATATGACTACAAGAACTTGGAAGATGTTCTTTGATGGTTCTTTCATGCAAAATGGTTCAGGAGCTGGAGTGTTGTTTGTCTCTCCTCATGTAGATACCATTCATAAGTCCTATAAGTTATTATTCCCATGCACAAACAACATTGTTGAGTATGAAGCCTTGACCAATGGATTGAAAATGGCTATAGAATGGGGAATTACAAAGCTACACATTTATGGGGATTTGCAATTGATTATCAACTAGGTTAATGAAGAATATCAAACAAAGGATGACAAACTAATACCCTATAAGAAGATGGTTGATTCATTATGTCGATACTTTACCTTTTTTACATTTCAACAAATTCCTAAAGTAGAGAATAAGGCAGCTGATGCTATGGCTACATTAGCTTCACTTCTCTAGTTAGAATAGCATGAGTCCAGATTTGAATTCCTGGTGGAAGAGCTACATTACCCTATTTTTGACTCCTCAGAAGGCCATGTCATTTGTACCTTGGTTAGCCATGAATCATCTCACTATGGTGCCATCTATTCATATCTCGATGATGGTACTATTCCTGAAACCTTCAATCATTCTGAAAGAAGAAACCTTGTTCGTAATGCCTCTCACCACACCCTTATCTTTGGTGATCTGTATAGGAGGGGTTTAGATGGGACACTTCTTAGGTGTTTAGAAAAGGATGAGTCCAACCAAGCGTTAGTTGACATTCATGAGGGCATTTGTGGAGGACATTCTAATGGTCTTGCCATGGCCTGAAGGTTGCTTAGGGTGGGGTACTATTGGCCTACCATACAGACAGATGTAGTAGCTTTTGCCAAATCTTGTGAAAAGTGTTAGAAACATGGAAACCTGATACATGCTCCAAGCAGGGAGCTTATATTCCTTTTATCTCTCATTGGCCATTTCAATGTTGGGCCTTTGATCTTGTTGGGTAGATTCATCCCAACTCATTAGGTGGACACAAATTCATTATTACTGCTATTGATTACTTTACCAAATGGGTAGAAGTTGTCCCACTTTCTATTGCCTCAGGCAAGATAGTTTCTTTGTTTATTTGGAATCATATCATCTGTCGATATGGAGTGCCTTATGAGATAATCATTGACAATGGGGGTCAGTTTAAAAATAAGGACCTTAAACATCTCTGCAAGAAATTTAAGATAAAACAACATTGGTCCTCCATTTACTTCCCACAAGGAAATGGAAAAGCAGAGGCTTCAAATAAGACCATTCTCAAGATTCTCCATAGAATAGTTCACAAGAATGGTAGAGATTGGCACCTACAAATAAATTCAGCCTTGTGGGCCTACAGAATGAGTATCCATACTCCAACAGGGGCTACACCTTTTGCCCTCACTTATGGTCCTGAAGCAGTGTTACCTTTAGAGGTAGAGATCCCTTCACTTAGAGTCTCTCTCAAAGGTTTAGTGATAGATGAAGACTATCGCGCCATGAGGTTGCAAGAACTAGAACTTCTAGATGAAAAGTGAAAAGCATCTTTTGATCACATGAGAGTCTACCAAAAGCGTATGTCCAAAGAATTCAACAAAAAGGTTCACCCTAGGGAATTTCAAGTGGGGATCTTGTCCTACGAGAAAACCCTAAGAACCAACAAAATAGAGAGCAAAAGGGGAAGTTTGAACCTAATTGGCTTGGACCATACATCGTTACTACATCTTTTGTTACAGGTGCTTATTTACTATCTGATCCAGAGGGGGAACAGCTCCCTGACCCTATCAATGTTTTGCACCTCAAGAAGTTCTATCCATGATGCCTATTATGTCTGGGGGCATCCTTTGTACATATCTTATGATCCTGAAAAAATTCCAAAAAAGTTCATATATGATGCTGAAATTTTTTTTAAAAGCATATAAAGTCCTTAAAAAAATACAAAAAAATCAAAAAATGCAAAAAATTCAAAAAAATAGAAAAAGTGCCTTGGTGAAAACCTGGAAACAGGCGCCTTGGTAGAAAAAATACAAAAAAAAATCAAAATTGAAAAAATAAAAATTTCTCTGAGTGGTGAAAACTTGGAAATAGGCACTACTTGAGGCCTTTGAACCCTTGTCTTTTAGCATGCACTCTTGACACTTAGCCTTTCTCCATCATGCCTTGACCTTGTTTCCTTGGTTGGAATTGGTCTTTGTCTTGGTCTAGGGGGCATCACTATGTTAGCTTTGGTCTCTAGGATGTGTTGGTCTTTAGGGCATCTTGCAAATAGTGTTTTTCAACACCACCCCAATAGTGTTTTTTAACACTACCCTAGCGTCAAGTGTTTCTCAACACTTATCAGATATCCTACCCCACAATCTAGCATGATATGATATCTCTCACTGGCAAATGTGATACTCAAAGATTGATTCTATGACCTACACACACACACTTAAACATTTGACTCATTGAGACTTGTTTGACTTATTTTCTTTGTGTGTTGTCTATGATGATTTCTTTGATGAGTGTTCTCTACCTATGATAGTTTTTGATGATGCATAGCTAGAAGACTGAGGGCATGAGGACATGTTTTATTGCTTTTTCTGCTTGTGGGTATATTTTGTTGGTCCTAAATGTCATTAGCATTTATGCTTGATCCACTTGACAATAGACCTACAAAGTATTATCCTTGATTTTTTGTGTGAGTGCATGCTTATAGCCATCTTGACCTTCTTATGTCCTGATGCAAGCATAATCTCGCTATAGCAAACTTAGGTAATCTCACTGCACTAGTCATCTTGACCTATATGTCTTTGATGCCTAGGTGGGATTCCCACATTCCTATCTGATATAGATCATATTCAAATCCACATAGTCATACTAGTGTGTATTGTATGATCTTATGATGCTACCAATAAAGCCCGATGATGATTGTTAGATGTCTATTAGCATTGTGACCTTGCAAGTCAACCACTTTTTTTCATAGTAGCTTGCACTTTTAGGTTCATGTTAGATTAGTTTTTGCACTTTGCACATGGAGAGAGCTCTCCTTTTATCATTTGTAGACTTTTCGGTCAACTGCACTCACCCTTCCTATTCTCGTTCATGTGTTTTGCTTCTTGTTTTTTATATCACACCTTTTTACCCCTTTTATAGCATTTTGACTTTTTGACCTAATTTTCAAAACACCTCAGAATTGCGTGAAAATTGCACCCCTAGCTAATTTCGATGTCCTGGATCTATTTTTGAACTGGAAATCAAAATTTGAGTTCATCTTGATAGTCAAAATTGTATTTTATATTTTCTCCTTCTTCTGCGCAGTTGGCTGACCTTTGGAGGCCCAATCCTTCGATCTTTGTTGGGGCACCTTCATTTCTTCACCCCCATCTCTTCCAAACTCCTAGTCTATCATTCATTTTCACTCACTTCATCTTTCTGAGGTTTGACTTAGTCAAATTGGGGCATGTCTTCACTACTTGGTGGTCATCCTATCATCTTTGATTATGATTTCTAGTGACTTGATCAAGTTTATCAATTTGTTTCTTCTCCTCTACCTGATTTCAATTTCAATTTTGAGGGGGCAGTACCTATCAGCTTTAATCTTTGATTCAGCTTTATCATTCAGCTCAGCTTGAGATTTTTATTTTGAGACTTGATTATCACTTAACAGCAATGGTGATGGTTTTGTCTTTCGATTCTTATCTCTTATTTTGAGACTCGATTAGCACTTAACAGTAATGGTGTTGATCTTGTCTTTTGATTTCAGACCTGACTATCACTTAGCAGCAACAGTGTTGGTCTTGTCTTTCAGCTTATCTTTGTCAGCTTTTGCTTATGCTTGTCATGATGTGTTCCCATCTGTCGAACACACATCTAGGTTGTTTTGTGATCCCAAATCAATCTCACATTTCAATTCTTCTTTGACCACATGTGTTCCTAGAATGATCACACATTAGTCAAAGAGGGAAAAATGTATGCACCCTAAAATGGTCGCCTAGACTTTGGGCCCCCATTCAGCAATTTATCAAATCCCTGAATCAATATTTTCAAAAATTAACATTTTATCAATTATATCAATTTCCTTGATCAAGTCCTATTTTATCATTTTTTATTATTTTCCTTGGGCTAACCATTTATCTTAAGTCTTTATTTATTTAAAAGGAATATTTCCTCCCCTTTTAATAAATAAAAAGCCCCCACTTTTCCTCTTATCCTAAGTTGCACAAATAAAGCATTATTCTTATTTTATAAAAAGAAGAAAAGTACTTTTTTGTCTCATATGGACACAAAAGTCAACTCTTATTTTCTCATTGGAGGATATTTGTGCACATGGATTTCTCCTCTCTAATGCTCCACCATTGATTAAATATTTTGCCTCTTAATCTCCATGGTCCATTCTTTCTCATTTCCTATAAAAGAAGAGCTATCTTCCTCACTTTCATATGCATTTTTTAATACTAATGTTATGCTGCAGGTTTTCTAGGTCACTTTGGAGCTTTTGAAGATTTGGAGCATTCTTGGCTTTTGCATCTACATTCCATTCCAGTTTCATTATCATGGAATTCATAGTATAAATTTCCTTTATGCTTTAGATTACTTCATCTAGTCTAATTAGGAAGGATTTGTAACACTTGCATCTTTCCTTTTCATAGCATAGCTTGTACTTTCATTTCCATAGCTTAGCTTGCATCTCTCATTTCTAGCTTGTATTTCCATCTTAATCTAGCTTGCATTTGCATTTCATAGTGATTCTTGGAGATATTGGCATTATTTCCCTTGTTTTCATTTGAATCTCTCATTGTGTGGTTGACTAGCAAGGTCATTAGCTTAATAGCTCTAGCTAAGAGCAAACTTCAAATAATCTTGCAACTCCATGCATAGAGAGCTCTAGGTCACTTTCTAAGGTTTCCTATTCATGGATTCCCTTGGATATAATGACTTAGAGAAGTGCACCTTTTGAGTGTGTACAAGATCTATCCAGTCACCATTGATCCAATAGTCAGACACCATTTCCCCTATCGTCTCTTTGCATTTTTGAATGGCATTTAGCCATTCTTGGTTTTCATTTAAGGGATTTTCCATCAACCAATTGTCGTTCTAGAACTGAATCTTCCTTCCATTTCCCAACTTCCATCTAACACCTTTTCTGACTAGATTCTTGGCCTTACTGATACTATTCCATTTAAAGGATCCTTGAATATCCAGCTGAGAGTTTAAAGTATTATCTAAAGAGGTAAGATAGTATTTACTTTTTATTATAGAGTTCCATTCTTTTTCTTCTTCAAAGATCCTCCAGCATTGCTTTTCCAGTAAAGCCTTATTGGTATTAATTATGCTTCTAATGCCCAGCCCCCCAAATTTATTATGTTTGGAAACCTTCTCCCAAGCAACAAGGATGAGTCTTTTTTTTCCTCTACCCCAGCACAAAGAAATCTTTTTTGCATTTTTTCAATCATTTCAGCATACTTCTGAGGGATTTTGAACAAACTTAGAGCACAGATCAAAAGGTTTTGGAGCATTGTCTTCAGTAATTGAACTTTACCAGCTTGGCTTAACGTAGCCCCTTTCCAACTGGCCAATTTATGATGAAATCTATCAATTATGTCATTCTAGAAGGAGGCTTCAAGTTTCAGACAAAGCAGAAACCCAAGGTAGGATGCGGGGAGCATCCCAATATTGAAACCTAAAATAGAAGAAATATTTTTCCTTCTATCTTCTAGAGTATTGGTGAAGTAAAGAAAGATTTTCTCCCAATTTATTAGTTGGCCTGTAGCATTAGAGTAGATATTCAATGCCTTTTTCATATTAGTTACTTGATGTATATTAGTTTTTGATGTTTATACTTGTGATTTTATCTGTTGGAGCTCGAGCGGAGTCTAGAGAGGAGGATGAGTGAGCACATTCAAAAGACTCCAACATCGTATGCATCTCCATCCACCCAAAATTTCAAGGTAGCTCATGATTGTTTTTCTTCCCCTCCTGCGAAATGACTAGATTAGGGATACTTTTTGTATGCCAATATGATATTTTTGGACATATTTTTTGTATATTGTATATGTGACATTCTACATCCATTTGGCTTTCAGAAAGCCTATGTGTTGTATATATTCCATGTATCACATTGTTGGATATGTGTGTGTGTGTGTGACTTCATGCCCTATGATTATTTTTAGTTCATATTTTATGTATGTAGTTCATGCCTCACATGTATTGACATGTACTACTTCATGTTTATGTGGATGTCTTATACTTTGTAGATTGTTCAAGCCTTAAATATATTTATGCTTTTCATGTATCTATGAATATTATTACTTTATGATTCATGTTTTATGGTGACGTTTATGTTTCATTCCTTAACTATAATTATGTTTATCACTCATACCATACATGTATTCTTTGTGACTTCAGTAAATCTATGTATGTGCACCTTATAAATTCATGTGTATGCTACATGCATTATATGTTATGTTGTATTGGCATATACACTTGTTGACTAAATTGAACTCATATGTATACTTCAAGATTTATGATTTATGTTGTTTTTTTATTCCAACATAAACTTATTCACTTAAGTAAATTCATATGTATGCTTCATTCTTTTTATGTTGTGTATTTAAATATGTGCTTCCCAACTTAAGTGAACTTAACTATATGCTTATACTTTATGCATTAAGTATATTCACATGTATGCTTTATGACTTAAGTGAATTCATATATATGTTTCATGCTTTATGTTATGCATATTGACATAAATGCTTCCTTCTTGAGTGAATTCATGTGTATGCTTCATGCCTTATGATCTATGTATATCTATGTGTATACTTCATTAATTAAGTAAATTCATGTGTTACATATATTCATGTATATATTTTATGCTTGATAGGTATCTAGACATGTGGTTCATGTCTTGAGTACACAATCTTTTCCTTACATGCATTTCAAATTTATACCTTGCATATATTCATATGTGCAATCATGCCTTACGGATGCTCCTATGTGTCCCAAAATAAAACACCTAATTGAAGATTAGAATCCAGCTGGTACAAGACTCAAATATATGAAATTAAATAAGTTCTAATTAAGTATATAATAGTATTCATATGAGCCAAAAATCATCATCAAATCAATAATTCAAAGTTTGAGAAAAATTGCATTCTATGCACTTTAGGAGACGCACAAGTATGGAGTGGTCCAGAATGTTTGAGAAAGTTGTGAATCCCAACAAGGTCATTCCTATAATTTACTCATCCAACTATAGTTTTTTTCATAGATGGTTCAAGGCCACAACAAGTGGTTTCAAAGATATGCCACGCTATGTTTTTCAACTAAGTGACATTGCAAGATTCTGCAAGAACTAAAAAAGTTGTCATTGCTTTTGAACACAGTTGAATCTCTAGAAAGTGAGAGAGGTCTTTATGGGAAGTGATAACACAATCTTGTAGCATTAGATAGATCATTTATATGTCACATGATCTATGAGAAATTCCCTATCATATTTGACATTTTTTGCACTTTGTGCACTTAAGGGGGACATGTACAGAGTGGTCTGAAATGTTTGATAAAATTGAGGAGCCAAAAAAATTATTCTTGAGATTTAATAGCCTAACTGGAAATATTGGTGTAGATGGTTTGAGGCCACAATGAGTGGTTTGACATTACAAGTTTTTGCAAGAATTGAAAAGTTCTCACCGCTTTTGAAAGAGGCTGAATCTCTAGAAAGTGAGAGATTTTTTTATGGGCGGTGGTAACATAATCCCATATCATTTGATAGATCATTCATACATCACAAGGGCTCTAATATTTACCCCATCAAAGTTTGGCAATTTTTGCACTCTATGCACTTAAGGGTATGTACAGGTACAAAGTAGTCTTGAATATTTGAGCGAGTTGGAGAGCCAAACAAGGTTATTCTTGGAATTTACACACCCAACCAGATTTGTTGGTGCAAATGATTTGAGGCCATGACATAGGTTTGAAAGATATGCCACAATGTAACCTCTAACTGAGTGACATTGCAAGAACTAAAAAGTTGTCCCTGCTTCTGAATAGGGTCGAATATCTAGAAAGTGAGAGAGATTTTTGTGGGAATTGTTAATAAAATATTTTAGAATATAATGGATCATTCATATATTGCATGAGCTCTGAGAGATTCCTTGTCAAAGTTTGACATTTTTCACACTCGATGTACTTAATAGGATGCACATGTACATAGTGGTCCAGAACGTTCAAAGGAGTTGGGAAGCCAAACAAGGTCATTCCTAGCATTTACCTATGCAATTAGAGTTTTGGAAACAAATGGTTTGAGGCTAAAATATGTGGTTTGAAGAATACACAAGGTTGTAACTTTCAACTAACCAACATTACTATTTTTTGCAATAACTAAAAAGTGGTCACCACTTTTGAATGGGGTCAAATCTATGAAAAGTGGGAGAGGTTTTTGTGGGAAGCAGTAACATGACCCTATATAATCTAACAAATTTTCATACATTGCATGAACTCTGATAAATTTCCTATCAAATTTTGACAGTTTTTGCACTCTATGCACTTAAGGGGATGCACAAATATGGAGTAGTTTGGAAAATTTGAGAAAGGTGGGGAGTCGACCATGACCATTCTTAGAATTTAATTACCCAACTAGATTTTTTGGAATAGAAATTCTAAGGCCACAAGGAGTGTTTTGAAAGATACACAACTTTGCAACTTTCAACTAAGTGATATTACAAGTTTTTGCAAGAGCTAAAAAGTTGTCTCGTCTTTTGAATAGGGTTGAATCTCTAGAAAGTGAGAGAGGTTTTTGTGGGAAGAGATAACATGAACTTATAAGATCTAATAGATTTTTTATATGTTGCATGATCTTTGAGAAATATCCTCTCAAATTTTGACAATTTTCACACTCTACGCCCTTTAGGGGATGCATAGGTACAAAGTGGTATGAACCGTTCGAGTGAGTTGGGGAGATGAGCAAGATCATTCCTAGAATTTACCTACCCAGCTAGAGTTGTTGGTGCAGATGATTTGAGGCCATGATGAGTGTAATATGGTATAATAGGATCAACAGAAACCTGTAATAACATAGAATTCTCAACCACAAAGAGATGGTTAATGCAATTAGTGATCTCAATAATCAATAAATGATGCAAGATAAATAATAAGCATAAACGTCAATACATAATAAAATTAATTCAAGAAGCAAATGAATATGCAAAAAATTTAGTCCTTCCTTGGTGTTCTCCTTCTCATGCAATGTAGGCTCTCAGAATTGAGCTCAAGATCATGCCAGAATAAGAATTCAAAGAAATTGTGGTTATTGAAATATGACAAAAAACTCTCTATTTATAAGATATTAGAGGTTTCAACCAAGAATCCATGATTGAAGGGTTGATTGACTGTGATTGAGGAGTTGAATTCAAAGTGAGTGGGAGTTCAACTCTGGTTGACTGCCTTGATTGGGGGATTGATTGATCTTTCAAAAAATAGATTGGAGAGATGACTTGAATGGACTGGTGAGATAACATAATAGACTGGTGAGTTAACCAATTGCATGGATGAGTTAACTAATTGCATGGATTAGAAGATTGAATTGACTGAATACTTAACTAATTATTGAGGGAGGAATTAGTAATGTTGATTGAATAGTTAGGAGAGGGAATTGTGTAATGAACTGAAAGTGAGTATGAGTTAGCTTTGGATTAATAAATCATGATTAAATAAATAAAATAATTATTTACTTGCACATGTGACAATTGATAAATAAATAATTAATATTTATTTATGAGAGGAGGATAATTAATTTAATTAAATAAACATAATTTATTTAATTATGATAGGGATTTTGATATAATTATTACATAAATGTAGTAATTAGACAAAGGGAATATTAATTAAATATGGTTATTTATTTAATTGAATGGCATAGGGTATAATTAAAGAATGTTAATTATTTAATTATATTATAGATGAATAATTGATGAAATAATTTTTTTGACATTTAATAATTAAAGTAATTAATTAAAATCACTTAATTAGGGAATTAGGGAGAAATGATGATTTTGATATTAGAATATGGTAGAAAGACATAATTTAATTAAATAATAAATATTATTTAATAAATTAAGAGGAATGTTAGTAATTCATTGCATTTAAGCAATACACCATTTTAAAATGTCTATATTTTGCCACTCTTTGGTACAATGCATTTTAAGCGTTGTTTCAAAGAATAATAAAAAATATGTCTGAGTGGGAACAATGTGACGGCGAGGTAAACAATGCCCCTCAAGAGATTGTTTGTGCAAGAAAGGCATAAATGATCTCTTGAAAGAAGATATAGATCAAATTATGTAAGAAAAGAGGGTATGTGCAGTATCACGATATACCAAACTATGGCCTTAAGTGGCAATGAAAATCAGAAAATTAGGATTAGTCAACTTGATGTAAAAATTTGAACATCTTATCAACCTTATGTGAAAAATTTGTAAGAATAGAATTTGTAGGAAATTGAATGTAGTTTTTAAACTACTAGCCCTTGTCTAAAAAAATAATAATCTAATTGTTCAAAATTTTAGATTTCAATGCAGTAGTATGAAAATTTCAGGGAAACGATAAAAAGTACGTGTATGACTGACCACCTTAATCACAATCAAATGATGATATATTTTCCCAAGATTCTAGATATAAGTATTAGACTCATGGTTGGATGTGACACCTATTTTTGTGTAATTTTTTGCTGAATAATTAATTAATTATGAATTTTGTGCTACAACTTATTCAGAATAAAAAAATCTCATGTCTGACCACCTTAACTAATTCTAAACTTTACAAAATTGAAAACTTTTTTTGTCTTATAGTAGCCGAAGCATAGAACATGACGCGTGTTTCAGATTTCAAAAAGGTTAAACAGTTTGAAAGTTATAGTTGTTTTTCAATCAGTATGTCAATTACGACTTTGAAGATAACTCAATTAAAAAATAAGTAATAATTACTTACTAAATTCAAAATTTGACAACAATTATATTGATGGAAAGCTGATAATGTCTTTAAGAAACCCTTTTCGTTTCATCAATTTCGGGTGAAAAAAAGGTCGTCAGCTACATGGTTGAGTTCTCGAGATCAAAACAAATATGTTGAACACACCTAATGGGTTGACCATTCACGTTTGGCATTGCCCAAGGCAAATACCAAGCCTAATCGGATGTCCGATAAAATCGAATATCCAAAATTTCTTGCCTAATTCAACATTTCATTTTGACTGGTTTTTTCAATTTCAAGTTACATATTAAATTTTATTTTTTAATGTTAATATTAAATGAGTTGAGTATTTTTTTCAATTTTAAGTTATATATTACAAATGTTTTTTTTTTAATATTAATATTAAATGATAATAGCATAGCATTAGTATTATATAAATTTGTATATTAGTATTGTATTATATTATTATTATTTATTTCTCTATTATATAATAGTAGAATATTAGTATTAAATATTTATATTATATGTTTAATAATACCTGAGAGAGAGAGAGAGAGTTCAAAAAAATTTGGGTGGGAGATTTCAGATAACTGATAATATCGGATATCTGATAATTTTAGATATACGATTCTTTTTACTGGCATTGAAAAGTAAAATGTTTATTCTCTGGGTCCCTGCCCAAGAAGCACATATTTCTATAGAGAATCACGGGATTGCAGTTGTAGAAGACAAAAATCCACTTTTTCCCCCTTCTTGGTTGGAATTTGTCTATTACCAAAGGTTTTTGCATCACCTTTTTTGTCTCACTATGGGGAGTAGTAGTCTTCGAAAGCATAAACGTAAGAAGAAAATCACAAATGAAGAGATTGAAGTGTATAGAGAAATGGATAGGGTTGCCCATCGAAACAAGAGACAAGGTATGTTAAATTTTAATGAAGATGTGGACATAGGCCCACCCTTAAATGTGGTTTCAAGTGAAGAAGAACATGAATTTGAAATGATTTGTGATAATAATATTAAAAATGAGAATGTAGGGATTGAAGATGAAAATGTAGGTTTTGAAAATGAACATGTAGATGTGGATAATGGAAGTGTGGACATTGACAATGACAATCCACCGATTGAATATGAAGGAATTGACAATAATAATGGTACACAAGAACCAAATCAACGTAACACATCTCCAAATTATATGAGAAATGAAGTCCCTTGGGAGGAAGAAAGACAAACTTCAAATTTGAGACCTTCAAGAACAACTAAATGGTTACCTGAAATTGATGAGGACATAATGAGCAATTTCGATGGAAAGAGATCAGAAAGAACTGTTTAGTTGTGGGCTTAAAAACTTTTTGATCAATTTTTTAGCCATAAGACGTTGGTTGAGCAATGTCAAATGTTTGTGCAATTGTTAAAGATGCGAAAGATGAGATATATACTAGTCAAATTGAAGATTAGTGTGAACAAGAAAAAAGAGAGGAATGCTATTATTGTGAGAAATATTTTTAGTGCTCTCAATTCCATTTGGAAGACTACTAAGGAAAAAGATAAGAGAGCCGCTAGGAGGGTTATTACAACCTCCTTAGTAAGTCATCATTTGAGAAAGGTTCGTTTGATGAGACAAACTTGTGTTGACTTGAACCTAAATCGTAAAACTTTGGATAGAGCACTTGCAAGAAGAGAAAGACTTGATGATCCTCTTCAACATGATACATGGGCTTATTGTGGGAGACTTTCACATTGTGATAAGAATCTTACCGATGGTGTGAAGGATCAAATTCAACTATTTTGGCAATCTAACTCAAGAGTGTCACCAAATGTGAAGGATGTCTTGAAGTTGAGAATTGGCATTCGAGACCGCACCCCACATCCCAAACATTATTTGGAGGTGAGTCAAACAATGTTGTTCAAAAGAAATTGTGAGACACATCCAACATTGCAAATATCACAAAGAGATTTTGAAGCCCTCAAGCCTTTTTTTTGTGTGCCTCTAAAGATTCAAAATACTTGTTGCAAATATCATGTGGAGTTTTCAATGCCCCATGAACTATTATGATCCCTTCATTCTACTTTGCATACTAGTGAAATGTTGGAGGAGTGTGGTGCAAGTGCTCTTCCAAAATCATCAAGAGACTTGCTAGATCATTTTTTATGTCCTAGAGATGATGGATGTTTCATTTATAGAAAATATTGCTTAAATCAAAAGTGCTCAGGGTGTGGTGGGATAGTGAAGTTTGTTGAATATTTTCATGAGGGATGAGAACACGATTTTGGAAAGACAATTGTCAACAAAAATGTATATGAAACCATTAAATATACATCGAAAAGTGGAGGTGAAGGCTCTAGATGTGAGTTGGTTACAAAAGAATACAATGTAGATGATTTTATTTCAGATTTAAGGAAGAATCTATTTTACAAGTATGCAAGGCATAGTCACAGGTCTTAGTGGTTGGATCAACAATTCATGATGTGTAAGGACACTTTCCTGATTGGTACTATTATATCGGTTGTTGACTTTGTAGAGAAGTATACATTGTAGCCCCAAAATGAGTTGCGAGCTCAATATTATAATTCTATTTAGGTTGCTATTTTTGTGCACATAACATATAAACATTCCCTTGATAGTTCAAAAGATGACCGGAAGATAATCAGAGAGTACCATTTTTATATGAGCCATGATAGATCTCACTCATCCAAGTATGTCCAACATTTCTTTGAGAATTATTTCAAGTGGGTGTAGGAAAATAATATTGCTATGGATAGACATCTCATTTGGTCAGATAACTACATAGGTCAATTAAAAAATGCTCATATGTTTTATTGGTTATGTAGAATGCATGTAGAGAGAGGTGTACCTCATATTTGGAGTTTTTTTTAGGCCGGTCGTGGAAAAGGGGAGCATGATAGAGCAGGTGCATGCGTAAAGAGATCTCTAGTTAAGGAGAAACTAAGGATTTTAGGTGTAGAACTCCTTGATGCTCATTCTATTTTTGATTGGTGTGCTTCATCATTTTCACAAGGGGGGACTCTTGATTCAGCGGTGCACGAATTCTTTTGGTCGGTTGAGTTGGGCACAATAGGAGATATGCTGGATAAAACTGTGAAAGATTCTTCAAAAATGCATTCATTTTGAAGCTTGGATGCTAGTACATGCACCATTTGGACATGAGAGTTGGCTTGTTATTGTCTAAGGTGTCTTCAATGTGATTGGGATCAGTGTGAGTCAAGTGAGTAGTTGATACATGGGTTCCACATTATCTAACTCCTTTATTTGTCACAGTCTCTGTAATAAATGATGACATGGATTGTTCACTTGAATAGGACAATCTTTCAGATCTTCTATAGCCAGGACATGTTTTTGCATTGGTTGCACCACAAGGGAATGATGAGAGATTGGATTACTGGTTAGCACGTTGTGTATGAGGAAAGTAGAAACTTGCACAACTGACGAAAGATGATGATATGTTCACATATCCAATAGGATCACATGTTGTTGTGGGAACATGGTTGCACACATATATGATTAGAAATAATGGAATTCCTGCATTTGAAGACTATGAAAAGAAAAAAAACCATTCTCATGTATTCACACCTTATTATATCAGCCAATGTTAAGTTGTTGAAACATCAAGGAAAACCAAAGACAAAGGAACTTTGGACTATTAGTACTATTGATCATGAAGCAATATTTAATACCCTCAAGAAGAGAGATGACCCTTCAGGCACACTTCAGTAGGTAAGTTCAACTCAAGTTGCAAGGTTTTCCATGTTTATTACAATTACATTCAATAAATTAATTGTAGTTTTTTTTAAATTTGTTTGATCCAATAAACTTGGTTTTGTATGTGGATTGTAAATTTAGTTGGATACATATATGATAGATATAGAAGATCAAGGTGTGCATTTGATTAGCCCATCTTTTATGACGATAAACTTTACTATGCATTGGCTAGTCATGTTCTTTGGTTTGTTTAGTTACTTATACATTCATAATCTTTTTGTCAACCTATATAAGCTTCTTATATTATCTATTAACTTTTCTTTTGCTTTCTGAATGCAAGGATTGGAATGTAGATGTCATCGAGTACCATGTGTTAAACTTATACACTTTAGGAGTGGAAAGGACACTTATTTTTATATATAGTTGTGTATCTAATATTTTGTATATAAAAACAATAATTGAATGAATGTGCATATTTAGATGCCAAATTTTGTATATATAAAAACAAAAATCCAATGTAATGTGCATATTTAGATGCCAAATTTTGGATATAAAAAATTTGATGCAAAATTTGAAATATAAAAGAGACCATGGGGTTGATTTGCAAATATTAAGAGCCCACATTTGTATCGTCAAAATACCATGTAAAGTGAAAAAATTATGTTTCCTTACTATGAATATTGTATCCTTATATTTGTATCATCTTAATTTTGTATCATTACATTTTTATTGTCTTAATTGCATGTACATTTGTATTGTCAAATAATTTAATAGTTGGATTCATTGAGTCAAAATTGGTCAAATGTGTCCAAAGTAAAATGGTGATTCCCTAGGGTGAAGATTATTGTTGAAGGATTGTATCCTAGAACCAAATGGATTGTGCCATTAGCTCTGGTTGGGTGGTTAAATGCTAGTGACAACCCCATTTTGACCACTGAGTCACTAGAACATTTGCGAACATGCCGGACCAAAGTGTCCCCAAGGTGCACTAAGCACGATTGGGAAGTGATCTTTTGAGGCTCATATCTTGGACCACGTAAGAGGTATTGACAAATTGTGAGATGCTACAGGACCTTGTTTCTGAGGCCTACAATAACCTTTCTCCATTCTGATAGATTCAAATTTGTTTGAATTTGGCACTCTAATCTTGCTTGATGCCAAAACTTGCAGTGAGGGTCAGTTGAAAGTTGCATCACTGGGTTTCTTCCAAACCGTTCATCCTGGCATTAAGTGTTCTATGCCATTAGCTCCACTTGGGAGGTTAAACACTAGTGACAACCCCATTTTGACCACTGAGTCACTAGAACGTTCGTGACCATACCAAACCAAAGTGTCCCCAAGGTGCACTAAGCACGATTGGTAAGCGATCTTTCATGGCTCATATCTCAGACCCCATGAAAGGTATCAGTGCTTTGTGAGATGCTACAAAATTGTGTTTTTGAGGCCTACAATAACCTCTCTCCATTCTAGGAGATTCAATTTTTTTTTATTTTGGCACGCCAATCTCACTTAATGCCAAAACTTGCAATGAGGGTTAGTTGAAAGTTGCACCATTGGGTTTCTTCCAAACCATTCATCCCATCACCGAATGGTCTATGCCATTAACTTTGGTTGGGTGGGTAAATGCTAGTGACAACCCCATTTTGACCACTGAGTCACTAGAACATCCGTGACCATACCAGACCAAAGTGTCCCCAAGGTGCACTAAGCACAATTGGGCAACAATCTTTCGAGGCTCGTATCTCAGACCCTGTGAGAGGTATTAGAGATCCATGAGATGCTACAAGATATTTCTAAGGCCTACAATACCCTCTCTCCATTCTGGGAGATTCAATTTTTTTGAATTTGGCATGCCAGTCTCGCTTAATGCCAAAACTTGTAGTGAGGGTCAATTGAAAGTTGCACCACTGGGTTTCTTCAAAACCATTTGTCCTAGCACCAAATGGTATGCACCATTAGCTCTGGTTGGGTGGGTAAACACTAGTGACAACCCCTTTTTGACCACTGAGTCACTAGAACATTTGCGACCATGCCAAACAAAAGTGTCCCCAAGGTGCACTAAGCATGATTGGACAATGATATTTTGAGGCTCATATCTCAGACCCCGTAAGAGATATTGACAAATTGTGAGATGCTACATGACTATGTTTATGAGGCCTAAAATAACCTCTCTCCATTCTGGGAGATTCAAATTTTTTTGAATTTGGCACGCCAATCTCACTTGATGCCAAAACTTGCAGTGAGGGTCAGTTGAAAGTTGCATCATTGGGTTTCTTCCGAACCGTTTGTCCTAGACCTGAATGGACTACGCCATTAGCTCCGGTTGGGTGGTTAAATGCTAGTGACAACATCATTTTGACCACTAAGTTAGTAGAACATTCATGACCATGCCGAACCAAAGTATCCCCAAGGTGCACTAAGTACGATTGGGTAGTGATCTTTCGAGGCTCATATCTCAGACCTCGTGAGAGATATGGATGAACCATGAGATTATACAACGCCATTTTTCTTAGGCCTACAATAACCTCTCTCCATTCTGGGAGATTTAAATTTGTTTGAATTTGACACGCCAATCTCGTTTGATGCCAAAACTTGCAGTGAGGGTCAATTGAAAGTTGCACCACTGGGTTTCTTCCAAACCATTCATCCCAACACCAAATGGTCCACACCATTAGCTCTGGTTGGGAAAGTAAACACTAGTGACAATCCCATTTCAACCACTAAGTCACTAGAATATTAACAACCATGTTAGACCAAAGTGTCCCCAAGGTGTACTAAGCACGATTGGGTAGTGATCTTTCAAGGCTTGTATCTCAGACCCTGTGAGAGGTATCAACAATCTGTGAGATGCTAAAAAACCATGTTTCTAAGGCCTAAAATAACCTATCTCTATTCTAGGAGATTCAAATTTGTTTTAATTTGGCACGCCAGTCTCGCTTGATACGAAAAATTGCAGTGAGGGTTAGTTGAAAGTTGCACCACTAAGTTTCTTCCAAACCGGTCATCCTAACACCGAATGGTCTCTGCAATTAGCTCTTATTAGGTGGGTAAATGCTAGTGACAACCTCATTTGGAACATGAATTGTGTAGAATGTTCTTGAACATGCCAGACCAAAGTGTTCCCAAGGTCCACTAAGCACCATTGCGTATGTTGGTGAGCATTCTGGTGTGTCAAGAGGAAAAGTGGGACCATTCCTAGGGTAAACCTACCCAACCAAATTTGATGGAAGCATCATTTTGTGCCCACAATGGATAAATGTTTCTTCTCCAAGGGAGATGGGGACATGACCATAAAGGGTCATTGGCAAATGTAAAGAGACCAAGGATGGTCATTTGAATGCATTGTGGAATGTATATGTGATTTGAAATGGAGTAAATTGATTGTCTATTGAATAGTGTTTGGTTGTAGGGATATGTAGGAGAACCAAGGTCAAGGACAAGACCTAAGGAGTGCACCAAGGTCACTAATAGATCCTTGGGTGGAGGTGAATACAACATGGCCCTCAAGGGTCATTTGATTTTGTAATAGACCAATAATGGTCATTTGATGATATTTTGTATTGATTGATAATCATTTGTAAATGATCATGCATTGTAATCTATTAAATGGCATTGGGAAGGGCTAAATGTACCTAGGGGTCACTAGGGATGTTTAAGTTAATCCTAGGTTAGTTGGATTGATCTAAAGACCTATAAGGTATATAATGTATATAAAATAGCCAATAGAGTCAATCAAATGATGTAAAATCACTTGAAGTGCTAAAATATGGAATTTGCATATATTGGCAAAATAAGCTTATAAGGATCATATGGGGTTATAGGTTAGTTTGGATTACAAAGGTTGTTTTAAACCTTTTTAAAATTTATAAGAAGGGGTATTATATTCAAGTTGTCGAGTTGACAACATTAGTTGTCAACTTGACAATATCTTTAAATCATACTTTGGTTATGGCAATCAGTTTGGGACTATTACCAAGCAGTTAGACAGTTAGATAGAGGTTGCAGTCGAGTTTTGAAGGAGTTTTGAGTTTTTTTTGTAGGGGATTCATGTGATCGAATGGGGGATGTCAAGTTGGGGGTGTGAGGAAGAAAAAATGTAATGTTTTACAATCAATAAACAAAGATTTTCTCTGCATGTTAATTGTCCCATGGAAAAATCAGTGCAACAACAAATTAATGTGCTTGACTTAAACATGAGCTGGGTTGGATAGTGAAGTAAATACATTTATTTTATTATTTTTTACATCTTCCATTCATTACTTTTAGTCTTTTTATTGTTCTTAAATAAAAGCAAGTGACTGGTGTTCTTTGACTATGACTGGTTGAAGGGTACAGTCAGTGTGCAGGGATTGTAGTCTCCTTAAGGGATTGACTCTCCCACCCACTATGACTAATGTAATTGGTGGGAGAAGTCACTGATGTATTTTATCCTTGTATTATAAAAATTTTATGTAGGGATATGTGAAGTGATGGTTGAGAGAACATTGATTGGTGGAGTTTATTGATTGAAGGAGAGCTCATCTTCACACCAGTCATTATGGAAGTTGAATACCCTTGATAAGAGTTATTCTTATGATGGAATATGGATGTTAGGATCCATAATAATGTTTTAGGCCAACTGGATTGTCTTGGAGAGAGTTACAAAGGTCTTTTTGAGTAGACCCTAGGTATATGACCCTAGAAACAAGGGTTTGGTGGCTAGAAAATTTGGTGAGTGGTGAAACCTTATAAACTTGAAAACCTTGTGTTTTGAAACCTTAAGAAAGACTTTTTCATGATTTTGGGTGCAAGGAGTAAGTTCATATATAAGTTGCTTTGTTATTTGGAGGAAATTAGGCCTAGTTTGTGGGTGCTAGGGTAGTGGATCTGGCATTTGGTCCAAAGGAGTCTACCCTAAGTATTGGGGAGGATTTAAGGAATCCAAAAGGGTATCTAGATCAACCATTATTTTCTTGAGTTATTTGGAGGATTCTGGAGAAAATGACTGATTTATGACTGGTGAAGGCTACAAGCCTAGAAGGGCTATTGGAGTGGATTGGTGGAAGATGAGTTGACCAAAATTGGTAGATTGGTGGAATATAGTAGATAGATCATATTAATATTTTATATGGTGTTAGAATCAAGGTGGAAGATCTATTTCAAGTTTTGACAAGATGGAGGTTCTAGGTGCACTAAGAGGCCTAGAATGAAGTTGGTGCCAAGAGAAGTTGGGATGAGAGGATAGAGGGAGTGGACTTGTTCAACATGTCTGATGTGTTGGTTCTCTAAAGTCAAAGCACTCTATTTGACCCTTGAGTTGAGACTAACTCCTTGAGTATATTCCAAGATGCTTGTAGAATCCTCAAGTTGAGTTGGGTTCCTTGAGGGGATAGTAGAGGGCTCTACATCAAATTTTCTTGGTTGAGAGCATTGGATACACATGAATACAATGTAGCACATAAATTTTGAATTTTCTTAAATGATTAATTACACATGTGAACACATGTAGCACATAAAGTGTACACATAAATTTTCTTAAGTCATGAAGCATACATGTAGCACATAGATTATAAAGCATACACATGAATTCACTTAAGTCATGCACATAGCCCATACACATCAATTTAGGTTATGAATAATGTACTTGAATATACATGAATATACTTAAGGCATAAATGGTACACATGATTACATACACATAATCATATGTATATACTAACAATGAATAAATGAACACACAATTAACAAATTGGATCGAATATCAAGTTTCATATATATCAAAATGAACAATAATTCTGTACGTATTTACAAAATCAACATATCTAGATACAATGTGGCATACTCCATCTCAAAATTTGTCATATGCCATCTCAAAATAAGAAGTTCAACTAAAAATATTTCTAGGACATCCTATTCTACTGGTGGATCATCAAAATGCAACCTCTTTGAAGTACTATTTGGCTCTGATGGATCCTACATTCAAACACAAAAGTGAAACCCCAAGTTAGATTACTTAATTTATATGGTTTATAAAAATAAAAATTCAAAATTCAAAATTATAGTCAACAATAATAAATAAAATTTAAACTAAAATTGAACTCTCATGTACCTTGCCTCTCTGTCTCCTCATGCGGACAAGAGACCTAATATATGTCCTTGGTAGAAAAGGAAGAATGCCACCAATGTCAACTTTGACCTATATATGTTTGTGAACATGAGATTGATCTATGAGTTATGCTATTTAATGTTAATTCCTTGGTAGAGAATATATATTTACAAAATAACTGAATTAACATTAAAACTTACTTGTGTTGAACTTTCTTCAAGAAATGTTGGTTGTGTCATTAGTGATACAAACCCTTGGCATTCTACCTCCCTCAAACTAACGGTGACCTAAAAAAGTCAAACAAATACTTCATATAATATATACTTGATAGTAAAATACACATAAATAACTTTAGTAATATACATATCGTGGGGATATCATTGTGAATTGAGATGCATGTGACTCTATCATGGCAAAAGGGTCTTACGACATCATCAGACACCACTCTTTGTCAAATAAACCATGTAAATTAAAAATGAGTACGCACAACTGACAAGTATACATGTATGCATAAACAAACTAAATTACTTAATTACCTTCCCCTTGTCAACGCCTAACACCTGAACCCCTTCACATTGCCCCCCAATGGCAACTGGTGACACCTACATTAGTATGTAATAAAATGATCGTAAAAAATTAGAAAACACATGTGCATATACTATTATAATAATTTAAGGAAACTAATGAGTACATTAAAACATATGTACCATGGAAGTGTCAAGGCCAAATGATATGACTGAAAGCATGGACCCTTCCACCTATGCCATCTCCTCCTCTATCATCAACCGAACATAAATGTAACACATAAAAAAACATTAGTGGGAAATCATTATAATAAAATTCTATGAAAAATACAAACGTTTAAAATTAAATACAATGTAAAAAGTGAATTGTTTACCCTTACCATAACCGTAGGATTCAATGGCTCTCTATGCCCATGATGCACATCTTTATGAGGTTCTTTAGTACCTATAGTGTATTGTGTAGTATCGTCCACCTCTAAGATGTAGTTATATGCATCACTATCATTTAGGGGACCTAAGCACAGATTCTTTCACATAATGCAAATGTGGGGCAGACAAACATGTGAGCTTGTAGAGGATGTGGAAGGGCCACAAGCATCAGGATGAGGAGGTAACAATGTCATGCTCTTCATAACTAGTAGATCACTCAAGGTGTGAATGGCTTGAATAGTTTGTGAGCCAGCCTCAGCAATAATATCAGGATGTTGCATTATAGCAGGTGGTGAAATCTCAAGAGGGGGGACATATGTGTGGGATTTCACCCAGTGTGCCCATGGCCTATCTTGAGGAGTACCTAAGCCTACACCCTAGTTTGGTCTCATACTCCAATAATTTACCTTGTGACCAAGCACAAATTGAGCATACAATTTTTTAATGAAATAAAATGGGACATCCAAATTACTGTGAGGTGGTCTATCAAAAACCATCCACCAACGGTCCCAAAAGTTGTCACGTATTGCATCATTTGTGCAACATTTAATTGACAACTTGGGTTTTTTAGGGTCCACTTTTCAACTGGTTTTGGGATCCATAAAAATATTACATATGTCTTGTTTTGTTATTTTTAGGTTCATAACTTGATCATATTCAAGCCCATCGTCAAACTAGGCGTGCATGGAATCGCGCCAAGGAAGTGCAACATTATGTTTCTCTATAAGTTTCTCCATATTTTCAATAATGGATTTCAATGTGGAAAACATGGGGCACAATGTGGGGATATTAGCATATGTGGTCTGATATCCTCTAAGCTCATTTATATTGTCTCTTATGAGATCCTCTAAATGGTGAGGGTTTGAGACTGGTTCATCTTCTGAAAGTGGGGGATTATTTGGAGGTGGTTCTAGATTATTTGTGAGATCATTGGGAGGTTTTTCTGATTGATTTGAGTCCATGTCTAATTACAATTAGAAACCAAATAGGCAATTACAATCAATTTTAAAAAACAATAAAAAATATCATTTAAACCCTAGTTTTGTATATAAAAAACTACAAATTTCAATTAAAAAACAATACAAACTTAAAAATTTAACTTACCTATTGATGTTGAGGAAATCGGATATGAGATTCTATCAGATATTTGAAACCCTTAGAGTGGTGTTCAACATTTTCACAATTAAAATGTTGAATGCGGTCGTGGGCTACAAATATAATTTACTAGCTAAAATAGGATATCCAATTAAGTCTGTGCTTTGGCTTTTGGCTTGGCTAGGTGTACTGACACCCAGGCCTACTAAAAAGTCAACAAACATTTTAGTGCGCTTTTGGACAAGTGAAAAGTTTATTTTTTCACATTGCCACTTTTTGGCATACCATGATCCTGCACATACCCAAGAATAATTAATACAAAGTGAAGTGTAATTCCCCATCAAGGAACCCAGGAGAAGTTATTCTAAACATGTTACTAATTTTACATATTATTTTTGCTTAAGAGTTTACAACTAACAATGAATAACAAAGTGGAAGCAATATAACATGAAGATAATACATACTCATTTACACAATTCATTTACAAATATCAAGGGTTCCTTGGCATAGAATTACGTAAATATAAATTAATATATTAGGTACAATAACCATTCAAATAAAGTACATCATCTCATAAAAGAATACCCAAATACAACTAAACCATAAGTTATACATGATAACCCACATCCACTGCACAAGTTGCAAGGTATGTAAATATAATCTAAGTACAAAGTACAATATAATAAATGAAAGATAAGAGTAAGTCTCCAATGATAAATAAGAAGATACAATTGCTACAAGGATCATCTAGCCTAGTATGAGGACGTCAAAATTTAAAATAGTAAAAGACTCACTACCACCCAACCACATGGAACCAAAGGTCCACTACCACTATGTTGAGGAGATAACAATAGACCCCACTCGAATATCAAACAACAAAATCTAACACAATATAGCACCTAGGAAAGGGATCCTAAAATCTCTCTATCTCATAGAGGTACAACACCAACTACAATGATAATACATACTCTAACATAGGCAAGAAACATACGTAGGAAACCTAAGATGCATAAAGGGAAGTCTCATCACATGATCCAACTCTAAGGTTATCCTAGTAGTCTCTCTAGACTCCAGTGTCCTAGTGACTCTATGTGGGATTAGTAATCCTCTCATGTAGATGAGGTACCAACTATGCTATATCTAGTCCACACAAGCAACAAGCATCTTCCCACTCCCATCCTAGTCAAGACCTAAATCAAGTACTCAGGCATGGGCAAGGCAAATATTATCTTATTAATTTATTTTAAAACTCTCAATGTCTTTAAGTTATCACTTTATTAATTAACTTGTAAGAGATACCTAGGTAGCCACTTCTGGGCTCTAATGCCTCCAAAACAAGCCACTTCTCATCAATACACTCAGATAACCTACCCTAATGCTCCAAGAAAAATAACAAAGAGGAGAATGAACCAGAACCACAAAATCTTCTCATAAATCATAAACCACGATAATCACCAAAGTAAAATAATGGGGCATAGTAGAGAACAACATATCCTATACAAGGATAAAATAGTCCAACTCAATATAGACATTATCAAAGATCATCCATCCCATGATGGATATCTCAACAAAATAATAACAATACACAGTCTCATATCACAAGACCAATGATACTCAAAGCATTAGTGACATCCATCTCCAAACACAAAGTAACATAATCCATAAAGATAATCATCTAGAACATAAATCAATCATAGTAGAGAGCATAAGGTGACCAAGTAAATCAAACTAAATCATAATAATGGTTGTTAACCTTTTGGTCAACTGAAATAAAGATTGAGACACAATACGACATATGAGATCATTCACAGATATTGAAAAATTCCATGATAGGTAATAATAATCATGCCAAACATTCTCCTAGGAATAGTGTATTCAAACTAAGTATTATTTTTCCTAGTATGAAGTGCATTTAAATTATCAACCTAGGGATGTATACTTGAAATGGGACAACACGGTTTGTACACTAAGTCTCTCATAAAGTCATTTTACTTAAGCTGCAAGTAGGAAAATTCATGAAAGGAACTATACTATTGTTGCAGGAAAGTAAAACACACACAGCTATTTAAGTGAAAATGATTTTGACAACCATAAGTTCAACTTTAACCTATTCTACCAACCCAAAGCATCTACTATGACTATCTCCACAAGTGCTACAAGAACATACACAGGTTATAATGCTACAAGAGAAAACACTGAATTCTACTTCAAATACTGAAAATGCTTAAACTATTTACTCTATTCTACTCTAATCCACCTCCCAAGTGGGCCCCCTTGGTCAGCTTCTACTAGATATGAGCATAGAGTATAACTTAAAATCACCCCATTATATTTTCAAAAAAACTGATTACATCATCATAAAATAGTGCCCGAAATTAAAGAGTAACTTGCTTCCAATTATACATCTGTCTAACTTGATTTCTAACAATCATATCCCTTTATATAGAGGATTGATATTTATTTGAACATAAAGATAAGGTCTGACTTATTCATCCATAAAGAAAGGAGAATGCAACAGTCTACAATAGAAGATCATAAAGACTAAATAACCACTTCAACAAAATATTGACCATAGAGGAAATATAGCATAGTCGTGCTCCTATATTCCCTGAAATGATCATTCCTTCAATTCCTTAGGCATTTTCCATGGTGTTATAATGGTTCTCCTCATCCTGGCTAAAACTTCATCACTTTTTCATCAATTTTTCCAATCCACTCTCCAACCACTCCTTTTTCCCTGATAGGTTAGTAGTACATACATGTATATTCAAGTATTCAACTATTCAACTTAATCCAAATGTTAGGACATACATTAAAACAATTATATGAAATATTGCAGCATATATATATAATATTTAATAAGGTATGTCAGCTAGTATCTACCCATAATTTTTATGGATTTGAGTGTACTTATAGTATGTACACAAGTTCAAGTACTTAAAATTCACAACAAGTGTTTTGGAAATGTCTTAGAACATAGCATAAAAATAATATAAAACAAAGACAAATTATTGCCCCATCATCTTCTCCCCAACAAGCATAATGCTCATCCTCAAGCATTACACTTCTTAGAAACTCCTCTAAACTCTCCAACTTCAATCTTGCCTCTTTGTTTTCTTTTGAAACTGTAGAAGAACCCTCTGGTTCTTTCCCAATAGTCCATCTTGTAGTCTTCCTGCAACTGGTCCAATTTTGTAGCATTAATGTCATACAAAGGCCATAGAAGCAATGGTGGATGGAAGGTCAAGGGACACCAGAGCTCACACTTGATTTATCTTCCCAACTGCATGTATTTTGGTGCTCTGTTAATTGTTGCCTCTAAGTTGATAGGACTATGTGGTTTAGACTTTTTAAAAGCCTCTGACAACCTGTTCCATCTATTTCTGACACCAGTTAGGGCTCTCTAAAATGTGAAATAAGGAATCCCTTGGTACTCTTTGTCAACTTTTTCTCTGATAGAAAAAATCATGTCCCTAGTTCTTGTTCTTGTATTCACATAATTGAGACTGGACCAGTCCCTAGTAGAACATCGAGCTTACTACATTCAGCCCTCAAGGGTAACTGCTCTGATTTTTCTTGATCCCTGTAATTATCTAATTTCCTATCATAATTAATTTTTTTGTGCATCCATGACATCAAGGCTTTTAGATGTATGTCTCCTATGTAAAGCAAGGGATTCCAATCAGTCTCTTTCATAATGATGAAGTTGTGGAGATATAGCTCACAAAGCAAGTTTTGTTGCCAAACATGAAGGGTCTGGTATATATCATAAAATTATTAGTCTTTCTTAAACTCAAAGTCTTTATCTTTGATAGTCATCATCGATTGGAACAAGAGAATTTTTTCTTTCAAGAAAATGGCATATACTCTAGGAGGAGGCCTGCAAGATATGATTTGGTCAGCCAATTTTAAGGCATGATCCATCTTTTGTTTATGTTTCTCTATTTTCTCTTTCAAGTCCTCTATTTCCTCTTTTTTATCATCAATCTCTTTTTGCATCTTTTTTCTCTCTTCTTTTCACAAAGTTTTCTTAAAGATAAACTGAGTGTATAAACTAGAAAGAATGGACTGTAGAGTAGGTGGGCCAAAATATTTGGGTTGATTCTTCTATCTTTTCTTCACATTATGGGCCTTCTCTAAGTAATAAGTGAACCAGGTTCTCCTAAAAGGTACAATAGCATTCTAAAAACAAGAATGAGCTGATGGTTGAGGCAACTAAGGCTCTTCCTGATTACCTTCTTGAGTTGTTTGATGACTTTCTTCAAGTTCACTCTGATGTGTGTCAGGCTCATTATCAAATGAATCATTTAAATTCTAAGAAGGATCTGGAATATTTGGCTGAATTGGGGAATCATCTGAAACATAATCAACATGGGGTTTTGTGGCTGGTTTTCCTGATGGAATAGCTTGGCTATCTCAAGAAACTTGGGGAATTTTCCCTCTCATCAACTTCTCTACAACGGAGTCTTTGTTACCTCCATAGTTTTATTTTTGACAATTTTCTTCGGTCTCTCTAATGCGGGAGTAGTTTTTGCAGGAGCTGACTTCCTTTTCTTAATTTTTGAAACTGTAGGGTTTTGGGGTTCTTTCTTAGGAATTGAAGTTCCTTCACCAATCTTTCATTTTCCTTTCTTCTGGGAAGAGGTAGGTACATTTTCCTCTAGAGTAGGGGAAGGTTCTTTTTCCTTAATATTTTAAGGTTCTCTTTCTTGGATAGCTATTTCAGCAACTGGCTCGGAGGGAGTTTCACTCTCAGGAATTGGTTGTTCAACAAGTTCATCTTGAGGTTGCAAAGTTTTCACTCGAACAAATTCATCTCATGCCAAGAGAGACACATCTATAAGAGATATTTCAACTAGTAATTTTACTAGGGCATGGTGTGAAATGGAATTTGTTTTTCTTTTCTGGGTTTCTTCAACACTAATGCTCAGCATATTATATAGAAAATTTGGAATGTTTAGTGGAAAATTATGCCTGATATAAACCTTCCTTCATAGGTGAGGTACCTTATAATGTGTGATGCCAACTCATTGAATGGAGTAGGAAGTGACATGCGATTGCAACCCTGTTTGTTCACCTCCAACGGAGGGTTTGAAGGAAGAGTAAACTAAGCTTGCACCGACCTGGCATCATGTTCATTGGGATAATGATCCCCAATTGTGAGCAACCCTGTTACTTTTGCAATGTGTTCCTATGTTGCCAAAACCATCAAACCCCATACATTTGCCTCTCATTCCTCAAATGTGTTCATAAATTTAGTAGCTACTTCCTCGTCAAACTTTGTTAGCTTTAATAATTACCCAAGCCATCCGCAACCATGTAATCTTTGGACATCTTCCACATCAGTGAGAAGAATGGTATGGACCATTGGCTCATGAAAAATCATCTATCCCCCATTATTCCAAATTCCTTCTTTGAATTCCTTCTATAATTATCTAATTTTTAATTTCTTTCTATTCTGAAATTCCCAATTTTTTAATTCCTCCTGAAATACCCTAAAATTAAGCTCCTAACTGCACTTCAAACTACAGCTTTCCTTACAATCTCTATGTTGCATTTTTTTAAAAATGAGCGATAATGACACTTTTCGGAAAGGAATTATGGTATTTAAATGCAATTAAATTCCACACAACTTGATCATGTCACCTTAGGGTTACGTCAATTATAAATCAAGGATAATTTTGGAATTTAAGTATAATACTTGGATGAAAAATAAAAGGACTTAATGAAACAGCACATAAGTACAGATTTGAACTTACAGACAATCTTGCTAGGAATGATGGGTACAATAGTAGTGACTTAAGAAATTAATACACTTCCCTTCCCCCTATGAAATAAAGACAAGTGTCCACACTTGTCATACTTAGCAAGAGGTAGAAAACTAATGTAATGTCATATTATATAAATATATGCAATATTAGATATAATTATCAAATGTGTGCACTAAAAGTGGAAAAGATTGAAGAGTTGTACCTTTCATTTTGTTGTCAGATGCGCTGGAAGGTGATAGGAATAGAATTTGTCAACAAAGTACTATCATTGGATGAGTGCATCTGCTAATGTGGCAATTATTGAAAACATAGAAATATAGAAGTTGTGATGAAGTGGAGTATGTGTGGGTGGAAGGTAGAGAAGTGGAATAGGTTGTAAAGAAGAATGGAGAAAGTGAATGGAGAATGGAAATTCATTGAAAATGAAGTATTAATTATGGGCGTACCTGAAGGGACTTAAGGGTGAAGCTGAAGGTAGAAGGTTGGTACCTTCTGTTGCAGGAAGCATTACCTGTTGTGCTTGTTGAATTGTGTCTCAGAATTACTGCATGAAATCATTCTTGGTATGAGGTTGATGGTATAGATAAAATATATGACCATTTCCCAATAGTTTGAAATGTACTGCATCAATTGTTGTTAGTTGGACTTCTCCATTGTTAAAGACATGATCTATCTCATATGGTCCTAACCACCTTGTTTGTAATCTACCTTGTGTTTCTTGGAATCTTGAATCGAATAGTAGTGCCCAATCACCTACTTTGAACTATATGTTCTTTATGTGGGAGTCATGCCATTTCTGCCTTTTCTTTTGGACTATCTTTGTGCGCTCTAATGCAGATTTTCTCATCTCATCTAAAGAGTTGAGATGTAGTAGATGGTCTCATGGTACTATAGGAAGATCAATGTTCAGCTTCAGGGCAGTACACAATGTTTTATGCTCGAACTCAATGGGCAACATGACTTCTTTCCCATACAACAATTCAAATGGAGTGAATCCTATCGTAGTTTTCCATGTTATTCTTTATGCCCAGACTACTTCTGAGAGATGGTTGCTCTTGTCATGGTGGTTGAGTTGAACTATTTTTGTGAGCATTGCTTCAATTTATCTATTGGTGACTTCTGCATCACCATGGATGGTAGGGACTAGACTTCCTATGTCTGATATTGTATTCATTCATGAGTTTTGTGATCAGGTTGGATGTGAATTGTGCTCCTTGATTTGTTACTAATTCTCTCGGCACACCATAACAAGTGAATATTTCTTCATACAGGAACTCTGCTACTTTGTTATCACAGACATGCTTCATTTCCTTTACTTTGACCCACTTGGTTACATAATATGTGCATACCAAAATTTATAATTTTCCATTAGATGGAGGATCTATAGGACCAATAAAATCCATGCCCCATTTATCAAATGGTGTAACAACCACTTATGGATGTAGAGACATTTCATCTGATTTTGTAGGACAACCCATCCTTTGGCATTTATAACATTTTCTAGTATAATTTATTGCATCTTTATGAAGTGTGGGCCAGTGATAACCTATTGTCAATATTTTCATAGTTGTTCTTTTAGTTGCAAAGTGTCATCCACAGGGTTCATCATGACAAGCATGGAGGATGTCATAAGTTTCATCTTCACATACACACCTTCTCATGACTTGATCTAGACCAGTGTAGAACAATGTGTTATCAATCCAAGAAAATTGAAAGCTTTTCTCAAATAGTAGTTTTCTTTCCTTAGGAGGGAAATGTGTAGGCATATTTTTAGTTGCAAGGTAATTGGCTATATCAGTGTACCATGGGATCTTGATAGCAATGTGGAATAAATGTTCATTAGGAAATATGTCATCTATCATAGAGGGATCAATATCATCATTCTAGAATCTTGAAAAATAATCAGCAATAACATTTTCTTTACCTGGCTTATCAATTATTGTTAGATCAAGTTCCTACAAGAGTAAAGCTATCTTGCTAACCTGCTTGAAATAGAAGGTTTGTTCATAAGATATTTTATGGTTGCATGGTCAGTATAAACAAAGATTAGATATCTTGTTACATAATGATGAAATTTATTCAAAGCGTAGACAACTGCCAGTAATTTTTTTTATGTGACTGTATTGTTTAACTTTGGCCCATGTAGACTTTTGTTGATATAGTAAATAACATTTTCAAGGTTATTGGATTTCTGGCCTAAGACAGCTCCTATTGCATAATCAGAAGCATTGGTATGTATATGGAATGGTAAAGTCCTATAAGGCCCTCTAAGTATTGGTGCTTTTGTAAGAAGGGTTTTGAGTTGCAGGAAACATTTCTCACAGGCTGGTGTCCATGTGAACTTGGCCTCTTTTGTAAGTAAGGTGTATAGTGGACTGGCTATTTGACTAAAATTTTGAATGAAGCATCTATAATAACCAGCATTTCCTAGAAATGATCTAAAATCTTTTTTCTTAGTAGGTGTAGGCAATCTAATAATTACCTCAATTTTTGTAGGGTCCACTTGTATGCTAGCTTCTGAGATGAAATGTCCTAGCACAACTCCTTGCATCATCATGAAACATTTTTCACTTTTCAGGGACATATTGTGTTCTTTACATTTTATCAACACTTTCTCTAAGTTTTCCAAATATTATTCAAAAGTAACACCAAATGTGGTGAATTCATCCATATAAATTTCCATGCAGTCATGTGAGATGTCAACAAAAAGGTTGATTACATCCCTTCAAAATATTGCGGGAGCATTACATAAACCAAATGGTAACATAGAATATCCATATGTTCCTTAAGGACATGTGAATGTTGTCTTTTCTTGATCCTTTGGAGCAATGCTAATTTTATTATATCTGTTATATACATCAAGAAAAGATAAGTACTTTTTACCAGCTAAGGTATCTATAACTTGATCAATGAATGGTAAGGGAAAATGGTCCTTCTTTGTTGCATTGTTGAGTTATCTATAATCTACACATATTCACCATTTCCCCCCCTTTTTAGGTACAATTACCAAAGGTGAAACCCATTTACTGTCTGAGATTGGATAAATGAAACCAGCATTCAATAGTTTTTGTAGCTCAGTCCTTAAAATTTCTCTTAGGGTTGGGTTTATCTTTCTTTGAGGCTAGCAAAGTGGTAGAATTCCTTCATTGATGTAAATCCTATGTGTATAGAGTTTTGGGCTCAATCCTTTCATATCTCCATAGTCCCAAGAAAAATATTTTTCATGTTTACAGAGGAGTTGGGTTAACAATGTTAATTGTTGTGGTGGCAGTTTATTGTTAACATAAAGATTATGTCCAGGTGAGAGCTCCATAGTAGTTGTTAGTTAAAGAATTGATACTTTAGATATAGGGCTTGTAGATATCTCATAGGATAGTAATTGATGGATGATTTCAGGTTCCATTGGTAGGACACAATTTTCATAGGTAGTCAACTACAAAATAGAGCTTTCAGAGATTTTTTTTTCGATGACACAGTCATTAGTAAGGATGCTCTAAATCACATCATCATCTTCTTTTAGTTTTAGGAAATATTTCCTATGTAACATCATTAGTTGAGCAACAGATTTTATCTCTTCTTCCTCATCTCCCAAATCTGGCCAAATATGAGTACTTAAATTGGGTTGTGGTTGGGCTGGAGGATATAATGCTAACTTATTAATTGTTGGCCATCTAAGATTGTCATGTTACCTAATCTGCAACTGATATTAGCATCATCTATGGATAATCATGGTCATCCAAGGATTTCTAGATAACTAGCAAGAGTTACCTTGGGTGATAATATCATGAGGTCAGCAGGATATTCCTAGGAATCCAATGTAACTACTATATCTTCTATTATGTCATCTAGGATGATAGTGGATAGGTCTACAAGTTGTAAGACTATTGGAGTGGTCCTTAATCCCTCTATACTCAACCTATGCATAGTATCCTTGGTCATAACATTAATAGCAACACCCAAATCTATCAGAGCATTCTTCACCGACTGACCATTAATTATTATATCAACAATTGGGCTTCCATAATCATAGTACTTTGGAATTACTATCTTTCCCAACATTATATCTACAAGTTGACCTATAACATGTACTATTTGGGGATCCTTCTTCTTTCTTCCAGGTTTCTTGAGACAAGATTCTTTAATGGCTTTTCCATAGAGAGGAACATCTTTAATAGCCTGAAATAGTGGAATCTGGATATGCATGTTTTTAAATTGGTCAAGGATATCAAATGGTATTTCTTCCTGGGGTATAGTTTTGTCCATCCTAAGCTTTCGAGGAAAATGAGGATTAATTGAGGTTTGAGCATCACTTTGACTTGACATATTAGTTGGTAGGACTGTATTTGGCAAAGTAGTTTCTGGTAGTGGTGTTGATGATGTAGGAATGTTTGGAACTTTTGTTATAAGAGGAGGTACCAGATCTCAAGTGAATATTAGTTATTTCTAATCCATAGGCAAGGTACTGTTGAGATTCAATAGCATACATCATTTTTTGTTGTTGCTTATTATTAGGATTGGGTTGTGGATGAGCAAGTAATTGTGTTGGTCATGGATGAGGACTTTTGGTTGGAAGATGTGGCATAAGTGTCGATTGAGGCATTGGGGGTGGTAATGAATGATAACCAAGATTTTGAGTAGGCCATTATTGGGGTCCTTTCCACTAGTTATATGGTTGTCTATTCCCCTGTGGTGGATACCATTAATTTTGATGTTGTGGCCATTGGGTCTGCTATGAGTTAAACCATTGGTTCTATTGAGTATTAGGCCAAGCATTATTCCAAAAAGGTTGGGAGTATTGAGAAGGATATTGAGAATTCTGGTTCTGGCATTAGCTATTATAAGGATTAAAAGTTTGAAAAGGGCATACCATGTCTTGGGGCACATGGCCAACATTGAGAAACAAAGAATACTTGCTCATCCTCTCCTATTTTCCTAAACTCAGTAGGAATGTTTTGGGTTTCCAAATTCACCACCAGCTTGCACTGACAATCCTTCTTTTTCTATTGACAGTGAGGGTAGTACTCGGCTAGCTTTGCGTCGGTTGCATCTTCATGCTTATTTTTTTCTAGAATTGTGTCCAGGTGTGTGGCAACATAATTGAAAATTTCTTATTTGAAATTTGACAACAGGTTTGAGATTTCCATCTTAATCAGAGCTATTTCCTTTAGCAAGTGTGGGTTGAAATCCTATGCCCTTCTTTACAATTGATCTTGAATATTTAAGGTATAAATTCTTGAGATCATCCCAAGAAGATTGAGATATATCTCCTCCATCCATAAGGTCTAGTGCTTCAAGACAGATGTCATTTACTCCCCTCAAGAAAATGAGTTTTTGTGAATCCTCCTGCAATGCGTGTTGAGGATTATTCTGTAGATTGTACAAGAAGTATGAAATGTAATCTTCTAGAGTTTCATCTTCTTTTTGTGACATCCAAAAAATTTCATCTCCTCCCAAGTCACCCCCTTTACAATATTCTTTACACTTTTGCAAAAATAGAGTCTGCATCTCATTCTAATTAGTTGTTGCATTAGCCCCTAATCCCATAAACCATCTTAGGGTTGATTACTTTAATGTTGTTGGAAAAAAATTGATTTTGTGACTATCAGTGTTGTAGTCAAAGCTTCCGAAAAGAATGTCAAAATCAAATAAAAAGGTGTTAGGGTCCTCATTTATTAGGCCATAGAACTTTGGAAGTGCAGTAGTGGGTATGTTTTTTAGATTAGCATTATTGATAAGGCTAGGAAGAGGAAATGGAAAGGTAGGTTGGGCCATTACTGTAGGTAATTAGGAGTGAATTTGTGGTTGGGAAATGATAATAGCCAGAGGATTATTAGCAATGGGTGCACTTGGGGTGGACTTATCAAGAAAACTAGCCAAAATTTCAGCAAAAGCTCAAAGATTAGATGGATCAAATGGGTCATCTACAGATGAAGTTGCTGAAGAAAATTCTAGAATTCCATCAACAAAAGGTAATTCAACTTCTCCAAATTCTTCATTTAGATTAATAGGTTCTCTTGGAAGGAATCTTCCATAGACATCTTGTCTTCTTTCCCTTCGATGCATGAAAGTAATTGGATGAACTTGTGAAGCAAGTTCAGAACTACAAACTACTATCTAGAAAATAGGGAACTATCTAAAATGACTCAATAAGGTTCTTAGCTTGACACCATCCCTGGCAATGACACCAAAAATGAACATCCCCATAATAGATAATAATAATCATGCCAAAGCTTCTCCTAGGAATAGTGTATTCAAACTAAGTATTATTTTCCCTGTCATGAAGTGCATTTAATTTGTCAACCCAGGGACATATAATTGAAATGGGACAACATGGTTTTTGCACTAAGTCTCTCATAAATTCATTTTACTTAAGCTATAGGAAGGAAAATTCATGAAAGGAACTATACTATTGCTGCAGGAAAGTAAAACACACACATCTACTTAAATAAAAATGATGCTGACAACCATAAGCTCAACTTTAACCTATTCTACCAACCTAAAGCATTTACTATGATTACCTTTGCAAGTGCTACAAGAACATACATAGGTTATAATGCTATAGGAGAAAATAGTGAATTCTACTTCAAATACTGAAAATACTTAAACGACTTACTCTATTCTACTCTAATCCACCTCCCAAGTGGGCCCCCTTGGTTGGCTTCTACTAGCTATGAACACAGAGTATAACTTAAAATCAATCCTTCATTATATTTTCAGAAAAACTGATTACATCATCATAAAACAGTGCATGAAACTAAAGAGTAACTTGCTTCCAATTATAACAGTAATACAATCATCTGTCTAACTTGATTTCTAATAATCATATCCCTTTATATAGAGGATTGACATTTATTTGAACATAAAGATAAGGTTTGACTTATTCATCCATAAAGAAAGGAGAATGCAACAGTCCACAACAAAAGATCATAAAGACTAAATAACTGCTTCAACAAAATATTGACCGCAAAGGAAATATAGCATAGTCGTGCTCCTATATTCCCTAAAATGATCATTACTTCAATTCCCCAGGCATGTTCTGTGGTGTTATAATGGTTCTCCTCATCGTGGCTGAAACTTCATCGCTTCTTCATCAATGTTGTCGATCCACTCTCTAGCAGCTCCTTTTTCCCTGGTAGGTTAGTAGCACATGCATGTATATTCAACTATTCAACTATTCAACTTAATCCAAATGTTAGGACATACATTAAAATAATTATATGAAATAATACAGCATATATATAATATTTAGCAAGGTATGTCAACTACTAACTACCCATAAGTTTTGTGGATTTGACTATACTTATAGTATGTACACAAGCTCAAGTACTTAAAAGTAACAACGAGTATTTTGGAAATGTCTTAGAATAGAGCATAAAAATAGTATTAAACAAAGACAAATTCTTGCCCCATCAGATATCACACAATCATACACGATACAATCGAAACTTCAAAATGGTTATCAAGATTCTCCATATAAAATCAAGATCAACATATATAAATTCATATAAAAATGTGATGATCAAATAAGGGTGGTACAATAATTGTGACCAAGTCAACATCACAAAGCACTGAAATTACACAAGTCACATAGACAAAAAAAAACCCAAGCCTTTGTGTACTAACCCTATAGCCAACATAGTTCCCATAAACCAATATCAAAGAAATCATTAAATACCTCCACAGAAAAAATCACATTGTATAGTCTCAGATGAATAAACCATTCAATTTGTTTTTGTTTTTTGTCAAAAACCAATTCGACTATAAAATGTTCATATAATAACTCATGCATTTTTCCTATTTGATGATAAGATTTTAAAGTAAAATATCATGTGTATGGTGAAAATGTGACCACACTTCTATGAACCATTACATGCAAGGTTGCTCAAAAGTGAGGCCTCACAAAGCATCTCATAGCTCTCTATGCATGGAGTTGCAAGACACGATAGATTTGCTCTCAGCTAGAGCTATGAACTTATGACCTTGTTAGTCAACCACACAATGAGAGATTCACAATGAAGACAAGGGCAACAATGCCAATATCCCCAAAATGAATCAAATGTGCAAGATGCAAATGAAACTAGTATAATCTATCAAATGACAATGCAAACTAATCTATGAAAGGAAATTGCAATGGATTACAAACCCCTAATTAAGCTATGTGAGCTAAATCTATTGCATAAAAAGAAAATAAGCTAATATGCCATGATTATGCAACTAAACAAAGGAAATATGCAACTAAATGAGATGCAACAATGAAAAGCAAGTCTTCAAAGCTTGATGTAGAATGTCTTCAAAGATAGCTCCAAAGTGGTCTAGAAAACCTGCAACATAACATTAGCATAAAAAAGATGGATGCAAAATGAGGAAGAGAGCTCTCCTTTTATAAGAAATGAAAAGGAATGGACCATTGAGATTAAGAGGCAAAAGACTTAATCAATGGTGGAGAAAAATGGAAGCTTGATCCTTGTGCACAAATATCCTCCAATGAGAAAATAGGAGTTGACTTTTGTGTCCATATGAGACAAAAAGTATTTTTTCTCTTTTTATAAAATAAGAATGATGCTTTATTTGTGCAACTTAGGATAAGAAGAAAAGTGAGGGTTTTTTATTTATTAAAAGGGGAGGAAATATTCATTTTAATTAAATAAAAACTTAGGATAAAATGGTTAGCCCATAGAAAATAATCAAATAAATGATAGAACTAGGATTTGATCAAGAAATTGATAGTGTTGAAAAATATTGATTATTGATAAAACTGATTCAGAGATAAATAAATCAAATAAATGGGGCCCAAAGTCTAGGCGACCATTTTTGGGTGCATACATCATGCATATCAAATTCCTAAGTGTTTTACAACTTAATTCCCAAAATAACATCTCTATTCATATCAATTTTCACAATATATAAAATATGTCAAATATTTTCCTAAAAAATATTAACTTCATAATACCTGATAGCAATATCACAATTTAACTTGTGGAAAATATCTCCTACTTATCAATTGATGAGCTTAAGGGACTTTCTATTGAATGGTTCATAAGGCACAACACTTGGTGAAGGTTTTGCAAATGAGGATGCAAGCACAGTGGGTTTAACCATGGAGGAAACTTTGTAGTTAAGCGCGCTTGAGCTAGAGTAGTACTGGGATGGATGACCTCCCGGGAAGTCTCAGTGCTTCACCTCTGTGAGCATCATCTAGATCCAATGAGTGCTAAGTGTTCCATTCATTCTCGTGAGAGATGGGTTCGTGTGAACCACTACTCATGAATCATGGGTCAATGAGTTTGACTCAAAAAACTACACAGTTGAATCCGGTTAACAATATCACAATTTGACTTGCTGTGGAAAATATCTCCTACTTATCAATTCATAATACCTTTTAAAAATAATTCTCTTAACTCAAAAATTAATAGATATTAAAGCCCATGTTTAATATCTACTAATTTACTAAAACATTTTAAAATTAAAATTTATTTATATTAATAAATATTAACTATATTTAATATTAATAAAACTAAATTAAAACTTTTATTAAATTAAATTAAATTAAATTTAAATTAATTTAATTTGATTTGATTTTTTTAATTTTTTTTAAAAACCCTTTTAGAGGGGGGAAACCACAAGCCCACCCCCTAGTTGTCGTGGGCAGGACGGGCTGCCATGTGGCAGCCTTGCTGTCATGCGGCAACAGGGCTGCCACAACAGCTTGTTGTTGCTGCCAGTAGCTAAGTGTTGCTGGGAGGGTTGGGGAAGGAAACCCCCACCCCTCCTAAAAAAAAAAATTCTTCTTTTTTATAAAAAAAAATTTTAAAATTTCTATCAGAGATTTTCTCTAATACAAGACAACAAGCTCTAATTTTTATTTTTTCGTTTTAAAAAAAAAATCCACATTTATGAATATATATTATTTTATTTTAATATTCTTTTGATATAAATTTGATAAAATCAAACACATGCATTTTTAAACACCAATTGAATCCAAACATTAAGGGTATTTGTCAAAATTTGAATCAAACCCTATTTGAGTTAATTTCAAGTTTTTCCCAATTGTTTTTCAAATAAATTTTGGGTTTTTCGCACAAGAAATTCAATAACCAATTCAAACTAAAAACAATAAAAAATCAAACAATAATCCTCAACTAAATAAAACCATGATTTTCAACAATCAATTATAAACGCAACGTAGACAATCTTTTCAAAAGAAATATTAACATGGATTTTCAAACCCTACTTGGAATCCACAAACTTATCTGAACAACAAATAGGACCAAATCGAAACATTCTAAAATCCAAGCTTTGAAAACCATTCTCTAATTTCAAGCACCACAACCATCCTCCAAAATCTGATAAACGTGTTCCTAATAATGACCAAAACCCTCTAATACAGAAAACCTACCAAGCAAGGGTTTCAAAACATGCAAAACCATAAACAAGGTGAACTCCAATCTGAAATATAAAAAAGAATTACTTTTATTCTATTTACCTCCACTTACGTCACTTTAACTCAACTTTTATTTTGAAAGGTAAAGTTCTTATTTAGTCGTACAATAACATATTTGACCTGCCTTCGACGAGGGCACACTACATTGTAAAAATGCTAAATTTAATAAAGTGTTTTCTAAATATGCAATTCAACCTTAAAATCACTTAACTCCTTTTTAACTCCTTCTGCATTTAATTATTAATTTTATATATTTTAATTAAATTAAAATTCCTATCATATTCAAAATACGCAATTTAATAATAAATATTATTTTATATTGTAATTATGCATTTAAATTCCAATTTAGACTTAGTATTTAATTAAATCTCCACTTTCCATAACTAGACTTTTTAATTAATTCTTTTTAATAAACATAGGTATTTAATTCATTCTCATTAATTAAATAACCTTATATTTTAGCATGCACTTATCCAAGAAGCTAGGAATGATTATTAAGCTTGATGTCAGCAAAACTTATGATAGAGTCCGTTGGCCGTTTCTTCTAGCTCTTCTCTCACAGTTTGGCTTCAGTCCCCAATGGATTAAATGTATCTTTCACTGCATTTCTTCTATTTATTTTTCTATTTATGTTAATGGATCGACCTCAGGATTCTTCCCAGCCACTAACGGGCTAAGACAAGGTGATCCCTTGTCTCCCTTTTTATTTGTATTGATGGAAGAAGCTTTGGGTCGTCTAATTAAGTTGCAAACAAGGCTAGGTAATTGGAGAGGGATAACAATCAATGAAAACATGGACTCCATCTCCCACTCTCAATTTGCAGATGATGCCATCTTATTTGGAGAGGTTACTATTCAAGAAGCTAGAGTCATTAAGGTTGTCTTGACCGAGTACGAAAGAGTCTCGAGGCAAGTCACGAACATGTCCAAATTGAGGATTCATTTTCTTTATACTAGCAGGCGGGCAAAAGGAGTTATTTCAGCTATTTTGGGCTTTGAAGAAGGCATGTTTCCAATCACATATCTTGGAGTTTCTCTTTATGTTGGTCGCATGGATTCAAAATTTTGGGAAGGGGTGCTAGATAAAATGAGAGCTAAAGCTTCCTCATGGAAAAACAGGTGGCTCTCTCAGGGAGGGAGGATTCTAATGATAAAGGCGGTGTTCTCAACTATACCTATCTATTTTTTGTTGGTATATAGATTTCCCAAGAGAGAAACCATAGCTTTTGATGGTTTTCTTAAAAACTTTTTTGTGGGAAGGATCACATGTTGATAAAAGAATACATCTCATTAGCTGGGAAATGGCATATTTGGATAAAACCGAAGGAGGAGTAGGTTTGAGGAGTATGGAATATCAGAACACTATGTTGGGTGCCAAATTGGCATGGAAGATGTACAAGAGTCCAAAAAAATTGTGGTGTCAGATTATGAATGCTAAGTATCTTGATTTTAGGGATTCAGATAGAATTTTGACTGCAACAAACGCTCAATTGGGTTCTCAATTTTGGAGGCACATATGGGAGAGTTGAAATATTATCACGGAGCATCTTACATGGCAAATTGGAAATGGTAAGAGAGCATTGTTTTGGAGAGACTCGTGGTAGGGGGATAAGCCTTTGGACAACTTCTTTTCTGATGGGGAGTGGGTCAATAGTATGGAAGTTTCTATAGGGATCAAGGTAGCGGACTACATGGTTTTCCCCTCTCCCTCCTCCTCAAAGGCCGATTGGAGGAAGATTGGAGATCCTGAGTCAGATAATGCCAAATTAGTGCATGAATTATTAAAAAGAAAAATTGTGGTCCATTCCAATGATGAAGATACATTAATTTGGAGTGCCGCCAAATCTGGTAATTATAAAGTCAATCTGGGTTATGAATTACTTAGGTGTAGGTAGAATTGTGACTACTGGCTGACTAAGTTATGTTGGGGAAAATGGCCTCTCCCAAAGGCTAGAGATTTCCTATGGGTGGCTCTTCATGGAAGAATTTTAACAGGGATCAGATTGAAATCATTGGGATTTTTGGGTCCCAATTGGTGCATAATGTGAAAATAGCAAGAAGAGTCTACATATCATCTTCTGTTATGGTGTCCAATTGCCAGAGAATGTTGGGATTGGTTGCTCACTAAGTTGCAATGGTATGCAGTCAAGAATGCAACTCTTAAGGATTTTTTATCAGCTTGGCCAATGGATAGAGTCCATTCCAAGTGGGGGATTTTCTGGCTTATTAGTCCATCTATGCTGGTGTGGCATATTTGGAAGGAGCATAATCAGAGGGTATTCAGGGAAGAGGAATTTGAGATTGATCACTTAAAGGTAAACGTCCAACTTGTGATTGAAGAGGTAGTAAATAGTAGAATATTAGGGAGGAATTATCTTTATATGACCAAGTGGGATTTGGAGATGGAAAAGCTATGGAATATCAATCTTCGGGGAGACCATAGGCTCAAAGCAAAGAAGGATATATCAGAGACTCGATGGCTAGCTCCTCCGATCAAGTGGTCAAAATTAAACTTCAACAAAGCATGCAAAGGAAACCCAGGAGTTAGTGGTATTGGGGCTATTATCAAAGATGAGAAGGGAGAGATCCTTGGAGGCATTTCAAGGAGTTTGGGGGTCTCCACAAATAATGAAGTAGAAATCTTGGCTTTGGAGGCAGGTCTATCATGATGCATAAATAATGGTATCAGCAAAGTGATCATCGAAGGAGACTCTCAGATAATTATAAATGGTGTTTCAAAATCAGTCTTCTGCAATTGGAAATTGGCTAGATGGTTACCTAGATTGAGGTATTTATTGCAGAGTCTCAAAGATTTTCATCTCTAGCACGTGTTTAGAGAAGGTAACAAAGTGGCGGAAAAGCTAGCTAACAGGGGCATTGACGGTCAATCGGATTGGGAGTTTGGGATGGATGTTAGGATAGCAGGAGAGATTCAAATACTTTTAGATAAGGATTGGGATTCCATGGCAAGGATGGGAATAGGATAGCATAGGGATTCACTGATGTTGGCAGTAGGGATGGATTTTTTGCTAGCGTGCGTGACACTGCAGAGTTTTTACTGCCTCTGTAATGGTTCCTTGCTAGATCTCGTGAGTTGGATCTCAGTTTTGATGGAGTAGCCATATATTCCCTGCAAAGATCATATTGGGGAATGGTCCCAGATCTATTTATTCATCCTCAGGGTTAGGACTAATTCACAACAATGGTGAGTGTTTTGGGAATTAGTTGCCTGTGCAAAAAGGTGGAAACATTGTTGGAATCCTCAAAAGAACAGATGAGGAGGATTTTTTGCAAGGCCAAGGAGAAGGATCAGATGGATGTGATCATGATTTTGGGAGGTGATTATTGGGCTAATAGGCATGTGCATGATGGTAAGCTGATCACCAATTTATTTCAACCATTCATCCAAACTCTGGGCCACCCGTTCAACGCTCTCGGGGTAGTTCACAGGATTATTGCAGATGACATATACCTTGAAGCTGCGGAAGCACTAGATGAGATAGATCAACAGCTCTCAAGTGGATTCTTTACAATGGAAGCAGAAGAGAAGAAAATGAAAATGAAAAAGGCCTGGTCTTTGTTTAAAGCGGGTGTAAAAATGTACAACCTGGCAAGCTTTGAAGCTTTTCTACAGGCTAATGAAGATCTTTTCCCTAACGAGATAGGAGCTAGGTTGTTAGAGATAGGGAAAGGGATTATGTTTGTTTCTCACTAAACCGTTGTGGTTGTGCGGGTGTGGGTTCTTGTTTTTTCCTCTATGTAATTTTCTTTTTTAGCAATAGAAAGGGTACTGCCCCCTAGGCAAAGCTTGACAAAAAAAAAACCTTATATTTTAACATTCCAATGTATTATAAAATATAATTAATCAATCACAGAATTAATTTTAATTAAATCCTTTATCTATTTTAACACAAAAATCACATAAAACCTACATGCACGCAAAACCTAAAGAAACTAACGACATAAAAAATACTTATTCAAACACAAAGGAAGGGTTCATGAATGATGTCACCTTGATGAATTCGGAGGGCAATAACTAAGATACTTGTCCACTATTTTTGGACAATAAATGGCTTAGGTTAGGATTTGGACCTTTCGGTTATCTCCCCTCTCTTACCATTGAGACATTGCGATAGGGAACGCTCATCCTAATAATTCAATGAAGTCGATGTCTGGTACCTAAAATCCTACATTAAAGAAGAGCATGTACATGCATGTATAAATATATAACAAACAATGGCGGGGATCAGTAGGTCATGTGGATCTCACAAGCAATCAACTTCGACTTCGTCCCTCAACCACATCAGGCACATCAAAAAAAAATATAAAACATACACACAATCCATACACATGCAGTTATGGGGTCAATAAATCCATAAATATAAATGATATCATAACATATAGAAAATTAGACTATGGGAGGGATATTACATGAAGAATATTGGTAGGTTGTGATGAATGTTTGATAGATATTGGACATAGAAATTGTTGATATGAATCATGTCTGGTTTCAAGGACTCGTCCTGTATAATCTACCAGTGACAACATTTGGTTTCAAGGAAGACATACCCTGTATAAGACAAGCGACAATGTTTGGTTTCAGAAAAGATACATCTTGTATAAGACAAATGAGTATGTGTGGTTTCAGGAAAGACATGTCCTATTTAACACAAATGATAATGTTTGGTTTCAGGAAAGACATATCCTATATAAGTTAAATGATGATGGAATGATTGACCAATTGATTTGACTGATTTGAAAATTGATTTGAGTATTTTGATAGATATATTGAGTGACTGACTGATAGAATGTTAGAATTGACTAAGAGAATTTTTAGTAAATAAACTTTAGAAGATGATAGTTAGGGGATGAAAGAATGAGAATGAATCCTTGATTGAAACCTTTAGATTATAGTAAGTAGAGAGCTTAATCCAAAAAATAACCATGATTTTGATTTCCAACTGAATTGATCTTTTTATTTATCATCATTGAGCCACTTTATTATAGAAAAGGTGGATACCATCCTATTAAGATATGAATGATCTAAGTAGGATTATCCTCTTGCATCAAAAACAAGCACACTAAACAGACAAGGAATGTGGGCTGATCAATCTATGTCAAACATTTCGATTTGAGGTATGTGAGGTGTATCACAACTGAAGTATCCATTGCAATTTTTGCAATTGGATATTTGTATATGGATGTGAAGGCTCTTATCACGGACACCCAGATCACTCTTTTAAGACTTAACAACAAACAAGAAACAAACAAGAAACAAATAAAAATAGGTCATGAACCATCATGGCATCTCTAAATCACTTGTGGATATCCTGGAGATGTGTAAGAACACGACTTGTGAAAATCAAGACATAATAAGATTAACTTGACTCAACAAGTTGCAGTTGTATTGATTATGTGTCTATGTTTTTGCAGTAGTTTGGACATTAAATTTTGACGCATTGTTGATATTATCTAATTCCAAGAAAAAAAGTACCTCATCAAAGACTACTCCATCTAATTTTGAGTGTTCCTTCCCTTGTCTAAGATAACATGATTTGTGACAAAAAAGTTTGTTGTGGGACTGATTAATAGATAAGATAATTTGGGCAGTGTAGCTAAGGACATGTTGACTAGTTTTAACTATTTTGACTTGGTTTCGTTGAAGCTCATATGTGTTGTATTTTGTCACTCAATGCATATTTTTTGAAATGTAAAAGGATTGGTTATTTACAAAGGAGATTTACTATAGGATTTTCTTAGTCTTTCAATTTATTTGGTTTGTCTTCAGCAATTTTTTGGATCTTTTTGCAAATGTTTTTGGTCCACTATAGGGTACGTATGCTTCAAATCAAGGTATGCATGATGTATCACACAAGTGAAGGCCCTTATCAAAAACACCCCAAACATGGTCCCTGTGATGAATATTTTATGTTTTTCTTGTGTTTTTGAATTTTTTTGAAATTCTTGTGTTGTGTTTGTTTATAGGATGATTTTACATTTTTTTTGTTGCTTTGAATACTATTTTTCAATTTTTAGGAATTTATTCAAAAATATTTGTAATATTTTTGGTATTTTTTTAGGATATGATGAATCACGACATTGGGGTGCCCCATTCAAGATAGAATGGGAATCTCATTGTGAAATGGCCATGGTGGACTGACTTAGTGCAAAATATGACATGATGTGTTAAGACAAAGATAATTGACAAATTTCAAGCCATGATGGTGATGATCACTGATTTTAGTATGGAGAATGTAGTGGAATGACATATGATTTTAGGTTGGAGACATGATAGATGGTGGAGCATGATCTCTACACATGGTGTTGGATTGCTTGATTTTCACCATGATACTTGTCCAAGGCACCACCAAAGTGGTTTTCACCATGGTACTTGCCCAAGGCACCACCGAAGTGGTTTTCGCCATAGGATGAATTTATTTCTCTTTTAGTTCTATTTTTAAGTTACCAAATATGTTTGATTGCTAGGTTTTCACCAAGGTAACCCTTTTTTTTCTTTTTTTCTTTTTTTTTTTAATTTTTAATTTTTGAATTTGGGACTACTCTGAGAGCTATATATAGAAATTTCAAAGATTAAAGCTATTGATTAGTTTTGATAGAGGCCTTCCCTCTTATGTGGATATTTAATATGCTCCAATCCCATATAATATTATGATGATGTAAGGGCCCAACCAGTTTGGTTCAAACTTTCCTAGTTTTTCTCATTCAACTTGATTTTTCTAATTTTTCATCAGAACCAAAGCATCCACTTCAAAAGACTGTGGTCTGAGATTCTTATTGAAAATTCTCCTAAGATGATATTGATATGTTTGTAAGTGTTTTATTTCATTCTTTCTCTTTTCATCTAGTAATTATAGCTCATGTGCTTGTGATACTGGGTACTCTTCACCTGAAATGATGTGTTGAAGGGATAATCGCAATGATGGGAGCTTGACCTCTATTGGAAAGATAGCTTCGATACCGTCAACTAGAGAATACGGAGTGGCTTCTATGGGGGTAGGAAAACTAGTGTGGTATGTCCATAGGGAGGCATTGAGTTGGAGGTATCGATCTCAACCAGCTTCATTGATCATCTTTTGTAGGATTTTTATAATTGTTTTATTCATAGCTTCAAATTGGGCATTACCTTGGGGGAAATATCATGAAGAACAACTATGATGGATGTGGAATTTTGAACAAATTTCTTTCATTTATTTTTTTCTTGAAGGGGGAACCATTATCAGTGATAATGGTTTGTGGAACTTTGTACCGACTAATGATATAGTTCAAGGGGAACTTGGGAATTTATTTGTCGGCAATATGTCATTGGAATTGCTTTGACCCACTTTGTAAAATACTCAGTGGCCGTGATTATGCACTTATGACCATTGGAGGATAAGGGATGGATATTTCCAATGAGGTCAAATGCCCACTGCAAGAAAGGTCATGGTGAAGTAAGTGGTTGCAACTTCTAAGATGGTGCATGAATGAGGTTCCCATGAATTTGACACTTTTTGCATTTTTGAACAAGTAAGAAGGAATCTTTTTCCATAGTGGGCCAATCATACCCAATTCTAAGAAGTTTTTTTTTATAAGGTCAAGCCACTAGAGTGGGAACCATAAATTCCCTTGTGTACTTCTAATATTTTTTATTGTGCTTCTTTCGAGTTGAGACACCTTAAGAGTGTACCATCCAGAATTTGTTTATAGAGTGTATTAGAAATGATAGTGTAATGGGATGTTTGTCTTATTAAGGACTTCTCTTGGTTGTGAGATAGTTATGGGGAATGGTTTGGCTAGTGAGATAGTTATAAATGTCTTGGTACCAAGGGGAATTGGGACCAACAATTTTACACAAAACCTCAGACTTTGGGACCTTAAGAGCAAGGACTATAAGTTGTTCAACTATGAATTCGCATTGTGTCACCTCAGGTGGCATGTCTACCATAAAGCATACAATAGCCATAGCATATGTTGTCATGTTTCTTATCCTAGGTATTTTCTTGAATATTATCTACTCAAAGTGTACCTTGAGGTCTTCCTCCATAGCTTTGTACAGAATAAATTTGTCATCTTTGGTGTCATAGTTGTTGTTATCCTGATTGATAATTAGTTGAGAATCCCCATAGACCTATAGTTATTGGATATTCCACTTGATAGTTTTTTTTAGCCCAATGAGCATTAATGTTTCATATTCTTCCATATTTTTGGTGCAATCAAATCTTAGCTTGTAAGATCTAGGAATAGAATCTCCTTGGGGGGTATGAAGACTATGTCGGCTCCTAATCCTTTTTGTGTATGGGAGCCATCAAAATATAACTTCCATTATTTTGGCTCTTCTACAAAAAATGTTCCCTCATTAGGGAGCTCTATCAGCATCAGATGACTAGAAGGTAGAGGTGTATCTTCCAGTTGATCTATGATTTCTTGGCCTCTGATTGTTTTTCTATCAACATAGTCTATGTTGAATTCACTTAGTATCATTATCCATTTGGCTAGGCATCCTATCAGTACTACTTTTCTCAGTAGATATTTCAATGGATCGATCTTGGCAATGAGGATCATCTTGTGGCTCAACATGTAGTGTTTGAATTTTTGTGAAGCAAAAACTATAGCCAAACATGCTCTTTCAATATAAATGTAGTTAAGTTCATAATCCACAAGTGTCTGAATGATATATTCTATGGCATGTTCTTTTCTTTCTGAGTCATTATGTACAAGTAATGCCCCTAGTGAGTATTTTTTAATCAATATATATAATAATAATGACTGATCTAGAATTGGCGCACTAAAACTAACACTGATAACAGGTAGTCTTTTAGTATTTGGAAGGCCTCTTGACAATTATTAGTCCATTCAAACTTTATGTCTTTATGCAGTAGGTACTAGAATGGGTGGCCCTTATCTTCTAGCTATGATGTAAACCTTCTTACTAATTGTAACCTAACCTATAAGATTCTCAAGTTTTCTAGATTTGTTGGGGGAGGCATTGTAATTATAGCTTTAGCCTATTTAGAGTCGATCTCTATTCCTCTCTAGGAGATAATAAATCCAAAAAAAATTCTTGATGTGACTTAAAATACACATTTCTTTAGGTTTAGCCAGACTTTATACTCTTCACGTCTATCAAATATCAAAGCTAATACTAATAAGTGCATATTTCTCTCTAGGGACTTTTCCAATATGTCATTGACATAATCTTCCATGGTGATGTGCATCATGTCATGAATGATAGTTGCCATTTCCCTCTAATATGTAGCTCCAGCACTATTTAGCCAAAATGACATGACACATCAATGATAGGTGCCTTAAGCACAAGTGAAAGTCATTTTGTGTTGATCTTCAGGTGTAATCTTAATTTGGTTGAATCTTGAGAAACTATCCATGAGTGACAACATTTTATATAGAGAAGTGAGATCTACTATCGTGTTAATATTTGGAAAAGGAAAGTCATCCTTTGGGAATGCCAAATTTAAGTCTCAGAAGTCGGTTCAAATCCTTATAGCTCCAGTAGCCTTAGATACCAATACTAGATTTGAGATCTAGTTTGCATAGTTTAAAGATTTGATGAAACCTGCATCAAGTAACTTCTTTAGCTATGCTTTGACCAATAGTACAATCTTGGGATGCATCTTACAAAGTTTCTATTTGTATGGCTTTGCACTTGGCTTCAGTGGAAAATGGTGAAGTACTAACTCAAGATCTAATCCAAGCATGTCTGAGTATGACCATGTAAATTTAATTCATCGCTCTTTGAAGAGCTAGATGAATTGCTCTTTTTCTTCTTTTATTAATGACTCTGCCAAGTGTATCAATATTTGTGTCTTCATAGTGATAATATTTATTGTCTGAGTTTTCTCTACTAAAACAAATGACCACTCTTTATTAATAGAGAGTATATCAATATCTCCATCCTCAAGAACCTCAGAGGGGTTTTCACCCTTGGGTACATCTTTTTTCTTTATTATTTTACAATAAGAGGGTGCCTTTTTGTTTTCACCCATGAGCCTTATGTTTTCTTTTTCTCTTTTTTAACTAGAGGATGATATAACTCCCCAAAGTATGTTATTTTGTCTATTTCAATGTTGAAACCTACCTTGTGGTCCCCTATAGGTATGATTTGTCTTAGTCCAAATAATTTAGCAATAGATTCATCATTCTCAAAGACATCTATGGCTGGTGAATTTTGTTGTTCAAAATCTATAAGGTCAGGGTAAGCCAAGGCTATTATATCCTTGCATAGGAAGGATGAGATGGGAAGTTTTATTATGGTATTGATGTATGAATTAGTTACTAACTTGAGAATCTTAGATGAGGATGAGGATGAAGGCTTTGATCTATTCCAAAACTCCTCAATCCATGCTTTATGTTATATGGGTTTATCTTGTAAGGATAGTCAAGCGATGTATTTGTCAAGATGAAGGGTATTTGTGGTACATGGAGAATCCCACTCATAATCATTAGAGTTTGTGTCTAAATGAGACTCCTCAAATGTCTCAACTTTGTTTTAAACACAAGCATTAATATCACTAGGTAACAAGATATTTGATATGCCCCCTACAGGTGGTCTATAACCTAAACCTTGATGCTTTGGGTTTTGAGTAGGATATATTGGCTTCACTATTCCTTTCTCTTTCTTTCCTAGGCCTAAACGCTCATTAGACCCCTACTTTTGGACTATAGTATAACCCCTTCCATATTTGTTTACTGGGACTATGTGTTCTAGAGGTTCTTCATCTGTATGCAAACAAGAGCATAGATTGTCTTCAATCATCTCTTCATGTATACCGCCCCATCTTACAAAAACCATGGGTGGATAGACAATCATTATTTTTTGCTTCCTCTCTAGAGGTTGCCATGGTTTTCGCTATGACCTAGGTGAGATAGGTAACTTGACTACATAGAAGAAGTATGCAAAGGTGTATTATCCACATCCATTTTCTTGTACTTGGATTTTGAGCTCTGATGTTGGTAATGCTAATTATTTCTCAAGACTTGTGGGATCTATACTTTGAGATGAGGAGATAGTTTATGCTTCTTGATTGTTGGGTACTTGATTTGAATTAGCTCCTCTGAGATTGGTGCAATATAGAAAAGGGTCAATGTTGCCATGTATGGTGATTTCAATTCCCTTGTGAGGGAATTTCAAATACTGATGATATGTAGATGGTATAGCCTACATGGAATAGATCCATGGTCTCCCTAGGAGCATGTTATAACCCAACTCTAGATTGAGTACTTGGAATACATTGTCTTGTGTTGTTGGATCCAATTTGATTAGGAGATTTATGATGCCCTTTGAAGGACATTCTCCATCATCATAGGCTCTTATTATGATCTTCTTGGTGATATCTACACAACTCTCAAAATATCCCAATGCTTGTATCAATTTTAGGGTACAGATATTCAGACTTGCTCCTCCATCTATCAAGAGTGGTTTGATTTTGTGAAAGTGGATGAAAACTTCTAGATGTAAAAGATCATTATGAGATGGTTTGTATGGTGGAATATGTTTCTTAGTAAAGGAAACATGACATGGGGTGACTAGATATCCTACGATGGTTTTAAATTCATCTACTTCTAAGGTCCTTTGGGACAAATGACTATTATAGGGTTGTGTCTAAGACTTCTTTATGGTCGGGAAATATGTGGGGCAGCTCATAGATATAAATTTGTGTTAGTGTCTTCTTCAGATGGTCTAGAAGATTATACTAACTTGATGTTGGATTGGATGACTTACTAGGTATGATAGATTTTGATGTGGCTCCTTGTACTATTATTTTTGTATGACGGGTGGTAATAGAACAATTTGTTTCTACACCTTGGCTGGTGATGGTGTTTATAGTTAGATTTTGATATGGATTAGTGTAAGTGAGATTTTCCTAGTTGTGTTTTCCTGAGGTAGAGGCCTTACCTTTGTTGTGATTCATCAATGGGGTTTTGAAAACCTTGTGATCTTGGTTGTTGGTGCCATAATTTGTGACCACTTTTATCTCACCATAGTCGATGAAATCTTGGACAATGTGTTTCAGTTGCATAAATCTAGATATCTTATGCCCCTTTGTTCTATGATGGTTGCAGTAATTATAGTCATCCCACCATGTTGGTTTTCTAGGACCTTCATAGTGTCTTAACTCGGGAAAATTGATTGAGTGTGACTATAGTAGTTTCTTCAAGATTGCCTCAAGAGATTCTATAAGAGGCATAAAGTTCCATCGAGGAGTAGGGTTTCTTCTTGCATAAATTTGTTTGGTAGTAGTATATGCTTCTTCTAGATTTTTCCTAGGATTTTTATTTTTAATGTTGTGAGATGTTTGTGTTGGTTGTGTATGTTGGATTGGTGTCAGTGCTTACATACATAGCACTAGTTACACCATCTTAGCATTGACAACCCCATCATTTGTCACATTTTTATTTTTGGACCAATATTTAGTTTTTTTGTAAGTTGTTGGAGTACTAGTCTCTTTCTTGATGATTCCCTTATAAGTGAGGGATCTCTCTACTTTTAGCCCTTACTCGGCTAGTTCTTCAAAGATCTCAATGTGTTTGAAGTTAAGTACACACATTAGGTTTAGCTAACAACTTTCAATGAACATGTGGATATTTTCTTTGGTTGACACATGGAAGGATTCCTTAGAATCAATATTTCTCCAACATTGTAGGAAAGAGGCAAAGGTCTCTTCATTCTTTTTTCTTGGTGGTGCAAAGATCCATCAATGTTACTTCCATGACAATGTTGTGCGTGTTGGTGTTTAAAAACGCTTATGCCAACTAGGGCTGCCAATATGCCTATGATGGATATTAAGGATTGGTTAGTTCCAAATGTGGGCAATCTATAGGCAACTGGACCAACTATAGGGATGGATTTTCCCTCTTCTGCTTCTGGCTCTGTGAAACCAAGGTGGGTACACCTGATCCAATAGTTGTAATTCTAACTGATAACTTCAACTCTGCCCCTTATTTCTTTATTGGATCTTTTAACAGATAAAAATAGTGAGAGAATACTAAACAAAAACCTATTGTTCATTGATCCTCCATCACTGGTTAGGACAACATAAAAGTAAATAAAAGTAAATACTGGTAATTATTTAATGCTTTCTTGCAGAATGTAAACAATCATGCAACACATATAATAGTACAGGGGCTACTAGCTCATGATCAGTGCCTTATCGATTGGGCATCATACCTAAAGCAGACATGAAATACAAGAACAACTACTAGATTCATCTGAGAAACCCAGCCATAAACATAGTCAAACATCTCTTACACTGCTTACAGATATCCTTCCTGATTGAACCAGATAAATCTATGCTTCACTCAGAGGCTTTTAACCTAATCCTAGATCAGGACTGAGAGACAAAACACATACACCAGTAATCTAATGCAATGAGTTAGAAAACTTAGAATTCATCAAGAACAACTAAAGGAGAGATCCAAGAATGACAAACTATATTAAGTATGTGGGTTCAAATCCTTGTATTACAAATTGATTCAGTGATACCATAGACAATATGCAAAGGATACAGAAGTTTTTTTCCTAGTATTGATACAGAAGCAAAAATGTTACAACCTGGACTGAGGATACACACTTGGCTTCTCAGCTTCCTGTGTCAAGAAATTCCAGCCAGCCCTTTCAAAATGGTTACACAATTCCCTTTATAGAAACAGGGATACACAAAAATATCAATTAGGGCAAACCTAGGGCAACACTAGTCAACCCTAAGACTTCTCCAAAATATCTGAAAACAAATCTGATTACATTTCATTCCAGAAATATCCTTACAAAATATCTGCAACCTTTTCCCTAAACTGGACCCGGATGACACAGTCCATTACTGCTCTCGCCAACCTTCTCAAAACTGAAAATAAACACCACCATTGCATTCCTCGTTCCAAGCCAATTCCGGAAACATATAATATCGATATATTTGGCCAAAAAATAAGCCTTGGGCGCCAATTTTCGTCAGAAGACTGTTTAATTTAAAATTTTGAAATTCAACTATAATCTGACTTTTACAAATTCGAAATTCACATTATGCAGACATTTGAAAATTGAAAACGGGCCCACATGCCACTTGGCACAATCTGATTTGTCCGCTAGAACACCTCATCACCTTGCTAGACTGCAAGCACATTCCTTCGCCACATGTCATTCTCTGATTGGATCCTCCGTTTGACCGAGTGCCTATTTGACAACTCACCTCGGGACACATGTCACATTGTCACCATTTCACCATGGTAACCAATGAGCATCTCCATCTTCTCAGAATAATGACCACCACAGGATTTGCACAAATCCCAAGGTGGCTGACTAACTGCTCTATCTCGTGCCTTGTCATCATCACTTGCCAAGTGTCACGCTCCGGTTGACTCGCAGATCCATTTGGCATCAAACTGCACCTCTCGAGCCACGTCATCATTGTGACACATGTCACCATCTCGCTATACCGCTATACTAAATGGCGTGCAACTTCAACTTGGCGCTTTGGCGATGACCACTAGATTTGGCATGCATCCCAATGCACAATCAGACCTGCATAGTCAACACTTTATTAAAATATATTATACCTTGCGCGTGGGGGCCACCATTTTCATCAACATTTGTTCTCGGGTCGCGCGCGCATGAATGAGGACACAAAGCCTTCCTCTTTCATTGCTTTACAAGGCTTATTGTGTGTTTTTTCTTATAAACACTACATTTTAAAACCTCAGCGCCAATGTGGGATATCAGAACTTAAACAAAAACCTCAGAAACTCCATTTTTTCTCTGTGAAAACCTTTCTTACTTGCTGGGCGTTTGTTTTTGAATTGTGGGTCATTTTTAACAATTGCTGGCTGTTCAAAAACATTGGGCATTGATTTTTATGCTGCTTGGTCTTTGGAAAATGTTGGCATTATTTCAATGGCGCTGGTACTTCTTTGTTTTGTGCTGAATTATTTTAATGGCGCCCAGACTTCATTTAAATGGTGCTGGGCACTTCTTGAATGCTGGTCTTTATATTTCACATGGTTCTTCTTATTAATGCAGAGGCCTTTTCAAAACTAATTTCTTCTTGCCTTAAATTTCCTCTGTTTTCCTCACAGTCCGTTCCTTTCATTCTCTTATTTTCTCCCTGAAGCACTCCATCAAAATTTCTCCACTTTTCCCTTCCCACATAAATAAGCGTTCATGAAATCAACCAGTTCATGTGTCGGAGTATCAGTCCCATTTGTTTCAATTGCTGAAGAGACTTTTTTCCCATCGCAACCTATTTTCAACAAAGTGGCTATGATTTGCCTTTACATCTTTTAATCCATCTGTGGACCTAGTCGGGTCCAGAGTGGGCCCGACTAAAAAAGATTTTTGTTCCCATTCAAATTTCACCCATGACACTCTCAGGCACAAATTTCATGATCTGGGCATTGATCGAAAACACTTGAAACACCATTCGATCAACCGGCAAACTTTGCCTGAACACTGGAAACGGCAATTTTGACAACCTTAGAAAACAAGTCAAAACACCTTTTCGGGTCCCGCCAATTTGCACACTTGAAGATTGTAGTTCATCCTCTGACCCTGCAAAATTTTAGATTTTTCCTCCACTGGGGCATAAGGAATTTTAATCGTGCAAAACGATTAAAATATTTCAGGATAAAATCCAGCTAGGCGTACATTTGGGCAAAAAATGAAATGATGCCTGGGAACTTGAAATTTTAACCAGTGTTAGACCAATATTTATCATAAACAATGCAACTGACGGCACTCAGTTTCGACATCCCGGCGCAAAGATATAACAATTTGAAGTTGACGATCCATAGAGGTGGGACAGGACACAGTTGATGACAAATATTTTAATCGTTTTGATTGAATTTAAAAAGTAGGCAAATAGATTGGCAGAGGTCTGAAACTTTGGCCACATGAAGTATCTGACAAATGCAACAGAGTGCAAAAGGAATTTCGTCAATAGGTGCAATGAGCCACAAATGGCAGGAGGTCAAAATCAGGTGTTTAGTTTGAAGACATAGTGAAACTTGCAGACTTGTGTAAATAGCTCTAGGAGATAGCGTTGCAATTATGGCAAATAGATTTGTCAAGAGTTGAAACTCATGTTGAGACAAGTGTTTGCAACATGCTTCATGACGCAAAAGGAAAAAAGGTCACGAGACTCTTCGACTGAAAGTTATAAGGGGTCAAACAGGGCGACAAATCACTGTCGGCAGAACACAACACACAACTTGCAAAAGTTGCAAACGGAATCACCTTTGAAAACCCATCAAACAGATTGGTACAAGGGTCAAATTTGGAGCATAGGAAGTACTTCATGCCTACAATGCAACGGAGAAAACCATCTGATCAGGAGTGCAACTGGGAAAAAGTTATAAGCATGCAAAGTAGTGTCCTGACAAGCAGTTACACTGTTCAGCAATGCAATCAGTAGAAATTGCTTACAGAATGGCCCTTGAAAAGTGATCAAACGGATTCGTAATAACTTAAAACTTGGAACACATGAACCATTTTCACCATAGATCACAGATCAATAATCAGTTTGCATGGATCAATCCCTGGGTAAAAGATATAGGCCTCCAAACAAGGCTCCCAACAAGAAAAGCTCAAAGTGGCAAACTGCAACTTTAAGTGAATCCCTCAAAATGGGTACTTACCAAATCAACTCAAACTGAAAACTGAAAGTTGAAAACCACTTAATGTGCTGAATGAAGAGTGTTCCAAGCATTTAAAGGCTCATATCACTTGATTTTAAATTGGCCCAAAATCAGGACCACTCAAAGCAACATCATCAAACTGACCTTCCAAAGCAAAAAGAGCACTTCATTGCAAAAATTCACATAGGGGACCCAAAAATGCCTTCCTCATTTTTGAGCCCAACAGTGCGAATAGTGTGATATAGATTTTTTTGCTAGTTCATTCCATGTCTTTTTCCAAGGAGGGATTCTGGTGAACCAATCCATGGTCATACCACTAAGAATGAGTGGAAAGAGTCTCATAATATATCATCATAAGTGACTTCCATGCAAGCTATGAAAAACTCCCTTATGTGATCGCGGGGATCACCATTTCCCTTATACCTATCAAACCTAGGTGTGACAAAGTTAGCTAGAAAAGGTGGCATATATAGTGTCCTATCAAAAGGATAAGGAATAAGGTCTATTGTGGTGTAAGACCTTTTAGAAGTGACTATTTTTAGATTTATGAACTATTTTTGAAGGGTTTGTAATTATTGAGCAAGTAGATCAGTGGGTGTTGGGGTAGCAGGAAGTGTGTTAGGGTCAGCAAATGGGACTCCACTATTTTGGGGTGTTGTAGGTACATATGGTGGTGGAACATGCTAAGATGGTGGATTATGTTGAGGTATTGGGATGTACCAAGATGCTAGATTATGTTGAGGTACTAGATTCTCTGAGGTACTAGAATGTACTGAGATATTGGATTATGTTATGGTAGCAGATTATGTTGGGATCCTAGATTGTGTTAAGATATTACAATGTACTAAGATACTTGATTATGTTGAGGTATGGGATTATGTTGGGCTATTGACATATGTTGGGGTGTTGGATCATGTTGAGGTACTGGGACTTGATGGAGTGTTGGTATATGTCGGGGTGTTGGATTGTGTTGAGGTACTGGAATGTACTGAGATGTTGGATTATGTTGAGGTATGGGATTATGTTGGAGTATTGACATATGTTGGGGTGATAGATTATGCTAATGTACTGGGACTTGTATGCACCCTAAAATGGTCACCTAGACTTTGGGCCCCCATTCAGCAATTTATCAAATCCCTGAATCAATATTTTCAAAAATCAACATTTTTCAAATATCAATTTCAAACCCTATTTTATCATTTATTCGATTATTTTCTATGGGCTAACCATTTCATCCTAAGTCTTTATTTAATTAAAAGGAATTTTCTCCCCTTTTATTCAATAAAAAGCCCCCACTTTTCCTCTTATCCTAAGTTGCACAAATAAAGCATTATTCTTATTTTATAAAAAGAAGAAAAGGTCTTTTTGTCTCATATGGACACAAAAGTCAACTCTTATTTTTTCATTAGAGGATATTTGTGCACATGGATTGCTCCTCTTTCAAGCTCCACCCTTGATTAAATCTTTTGCCTCTTAATCTCCATGGTCCATTCCTTTTCACTTCTTTTAAAAGGAGAGCTCTTTTCTCATTCTAAGATCCCAACTTTGAATACTAATCTTATGTTGTAGGATTTCTTGGAGACTTTTGGAGCTTTGGAGATCTTCATGCATTTAGCTTTCATTATTGCATCATAGCTTCATGTTTATGCTTTCTTAGCCTAGTTTCCTTTTATGCTCTAGATTAGCTCACATAGCTTAATTAGCAAGGATTTGTAATACTTTCCTTTCATAGCTTAGCTTGCATCTTCATTCTTAGCATAGTTGCATTGCATTTCCATTATTGATTCTTGAGGATATTGGCACTCTTGCCCTTGTCTTTTTGTATCTCCCATTGTGTGGTTTACTAGCAAGGTTGCACGCTTCAATAGCTCTAGCTGAGAGCATTCTTAACACCCTTGCACTCCATGCCTGGGGAGCTCTAGTCACTTTCTCAAGGTTTCCCACTCATGAATTCCCTTGGAAGTAATGGCTTAGAGAAGTGCACATTCTAGTGTGTACATTTTTTGCGCCCACCATGGGGCAGAACACTCTTATTTTGTCCTTCTTTTTATGCATTTTCGTCATCATTTTAGCTTTCTATTTCAGCTCTCTATTTTTCTGACAGAATTATCATGTGGCAGTCTTCCAGTGTTGTACAATAGTTTCTTGTATATCAGTGCGATACTTTACCAGTTAAAGTATCACGCACCTTTGTAGATTTTGTCATACTGTTATTTTATTCTTTGTCGCATGCAGGTATCATGAACTATCGCACAGGGATAAAGTATCGTAGTGGTATACAGTGAAGTATCGTACGATTCTTTCTCTGATAGAAATATTGCCCAGGCCTGGCAGTGAGTAAATTTTGACATTTCTTTGCAAGATTTGATCTATTTGATTCAAATTTTTGATTTGTTATGGTAGAACAGAGTTTGATTTGCAGATTTTATTTGGTTTCGATGTGCTAACCCTTGTAGGGCTAACAAGTTGTGCTTGTAGGTGCTCTCATTGCTTAAATATTTTCTTAAAAGAATGCATGTCAAATCTCCAAATGCACAAGGGCTACTAATGGTTTTTTCAGGGCTGCCCAAAGCATAAAAACCAATCATGTGCTTGTTTAATTGCTTTCTTTTTTAGTGTGGCATATACTAGTTGTTTCTTTTCATAGGCACTTAATATCTTGTTGTAGGAATATTTTGGTGGTAGGAGAGTATGCTCTTCACCCTTGTGGTGAAATAGAAATCTTGACCCATCTTTGGATTTTGAAAGCAAGAGGGTAATTGAACCTTTGCTTGGTGTGTTTGGGAGAAATTTTTGAGCTAGGAGAGTATGCTCTTTACCCTTGAGGTGAACCAAAAATCTTGAAACTCAAAGATTAATCCACTCTTTGTTTAGTTTTAGAATCCTTTAGCGGGCCTACTCTTGAGCAATCAAGAGGAACAACCCAAGTAAGGACAAGCTTTTTGCCGGCTATTCTGACCTACTATAAACTCAAGGCTATCAAGGACACAAAACCTTGGTAGACGTAGTACTTGTCTTCGCTTAATGTGAGTACTTGTGGGATTGTGACCATGAGGAAAATGTTGAGTAAGAATGTTTAAGGTACTCTTGTGGCCGTGAGGTCCATTACTTGCCGCAAGGTAAGGAGTCCCTTTGGGGAGCAAGAGGGGTATTACGAACAGAAGCCCTTACTAAGAACCATAGATAGAAGCCACCCTATTTTTATGCTTAGCATCTTGGTGCAAGGATTGATCATAGTGGACTAACTTGGATCACCCCAAGATTACTCACCATATGTCTTCCTTTGGTTGTGTCATTGGCACTTCCACAACAAAGCCAATATCTATTGTGGGCAACCACTTTGTGTGAGGCAAAGGGACATCAAGTGTGGGCCAAGTTGTTAAGTATTGAGCCTTTGTCTTTTTAGGCTAGTAAGTGTTTGAATTATTCTCATTGTGATCTACCTATGTAAATGTTCTCAAACATCAAACATCACGGTAGCATTCATAGGATTTTATTGCTTTGATATCACAATTGCTTGTCTTGGAAAGGTTGTTTTTTCCCTTATGCAAGTGTTTTATGACATGCTTGATCACCTACTATTTGCAAACTTGTCTAATTACTACTAGTACTATGCTTGAAATCAAGGAATTCAACTTACCAAACTACAACTTTGACCAAATTGCCTTCAAAACTGAGATTTACACACTGTCTGGTCAATTATCGTGCGACACTTCGTTGCTGCACAACCATCACACTGCTTGCCTAGATAATATCGCATGCACTACCTGGAAAATATCACACTGATGACTATGATGACTATTATGATGGCTATGATGATGAACCTATTGGAAATATAGATGCAGTAACTAAGAGGGGGGGTGAATCAGTTAACCACAAAAATATTACCACTGATCCCTTAAATATCTTAACAAATTATTTACTGTGCCACTTGGTAAATATATAGAGAAATGCTGAAACTTGATCCTTGAAGTGTGTAATAATTAAACTGTTCTTAAGCATTCATCACTGATTAACTTACATGAATAAAGAAAATAACATGAACACAAGAGACACCAGATTTACTGTGGAAACCCAATATGGGAAAAACCACCAATGTAACTAGTTACTATTTTTCACTCTTTTGAAGTGATGCCTAGTTAGAAGCCAACCCGATAAAAGGTTACAAAACACACTGTTAGGTGTGACCTTGTTAGAGGATTTAATCACCCTGCTAGGAGTGGCCTTGTAAGAGGTCTTGAAACAATTCAATAGAACTGTCACCTTGTTAGAAGATTTACAAAATGGTTGTTAAACCAACTCGATTAAGAGATTTTGATATCACTGCTACAATTGCAAGAGAGTAACAATGAAATGACCTGCAACTGAATTGCTAAATATAGATCTCTATTCTGCTTCACTAGATCCTTACTAATCAAATAAATCTTTGCTGCTCCTCAAGGATATCTGACCATCCTTCAAAATTCGCACATACCTTTCTTCAAAATGATTTCTGCATGCTGTATATCTTTTATTCACCACTTGACCTTCTATATATATATGCCATTTCATTAACATTTAGATTGTCAAGTCGGCACTAATATTATTATAACAGTCAGCTTGGATAAACAAACTGTAATAACAAAAAAATTTGAAGGGCCGACCTTGCTCGGTAAACATTAATCCTGAAAAGATTTCCTTCGGTGACCGAGAGAGCTCGGTAACCACTAATTTTCCTTCGATAACCAAGGAGGCTCGGTTAACACTATTACCCTGTCATGTTTCCTTTAGATACCCGAGAGAACTCGGTAGACACTAAAAACCGCCTAGCTGACCGACTGAGCTCGGTAGATACTGAGAACCGCTTAGCTGACCGACTGAACTCGGTAGATACTGAGAACCGCTTAGCTGACCGACTGAACTCAGTAGACACTGAGAATGATAATTGATATGACATTTGTGTGACATCAAAGACAACACATAGCTAATCCAACAATGTCCTTCAGACAATTGTATCCAACAATCTCCCTCTTTGGCATTGATGGCAACACAACATGTCATAGCACAATAAAATTTTACAGATAAACCTAGAGTAAGAAACATATCCTTAGCTTCATTCTGACTAAGAACTCTCCCTCTTAACTTCTCAAATTATTCTTCTTAGAAATTTTTTGAAATGACAGCAAACTCTCCCTCTTTGACAACACATGCCAAAGACAACTTACACAGTTTCGGTAAATATCAATGTACCTTATGTACTGATTCATATGCAATGATTCCTTGACTATGCTGCATCAACTGATTGATCTTCAACATGTTCTGGTTGATGCATCACTAAAACTTTATTTAGTGAACCTCGGACAGGGGAGTGACCCCTAACTTGCCTCTTAGATACAAGAATGCATCCTTAGGTAGTGGCTTGGTGAAGATATCTGCAATTTGTTCTTTTGTATGAATATATTCCAATCTAATTTCCTTGTCCTGCACCAATTCTCTGACAAAGTGATATTTAATTGCAATGTGCTTGGTTTTGGAATGCATTATTGGATTCTTTGAAATATTTATTGCACTTGTATTATCACAAAACATAACAACTGGTTCTTTGATCTCAACCTTCATGCCTTCCAAAAGTTGTTTAAACCATATAATATTAGAGTAGTTTACTGTTGTAGCAACATATTCTACTTCTGTTGTGGATTGGGATGTGTAGTTTTGCTTTTTACTAGTCCAAGATACTAACCTCTTGCCAAGAAAGAATGCTCCACCACTTGTACTCTTTCTGTCATCAATGTTTCCTGCCCAATCAGCATCAGTAAACACTTTTAAATCCAGATTGCCTCCAAATTTATACCACAAGCCATAATCTTCAGTTCCCCTTGAATACCTCAAGATTCTTTCGATTGCCATCATGTGATTTTCTCTGGGTTTAGCTGAGAATCTTACCACTATACCAACTGCTAAGGCAATATCAGGCCTTGTGTGTACTACATACTATAATTTTCCAATCTTTGATCTGTATAAGGTCTGATCTACTTCTTTTGAATCATCATCTTTGGTAAGCTTCAGTCTAGTACACATGGGTGTACCAACTAGTTTTGAATCTTCTATACCAAATTTCTTAAGTATTTCCCTGATATATTTAGACTGAGTAATGTAGATACCATTTTTGTTCTGCTGAATCTGAAGTCCAACAAAGAATTTTATCTGACCAAACATAGACATTTCAAATTCTTTGTTCCTATGCTCTGAAAATTTTTTGCACTGATCATCATTTCCTGTAAACACAGTATCATCCACAAATATTTCTGCCAAAACAATTTTGTTATCTGATCCTTCTTTGATGTATAAATTACTGTTGTCATTAGCTCTTTTCAAATCAATCTAAGTAAGATAGTTATGTAATCTTTCATATCATGCTCTAGGAGCTTGTTTCAAACCATACAATGCTTTGTGTAATTTTCAGACCATATCCCTTTTGTCTAGATCAATAAAACCTCCAGGTTGCTCAATGTAGACTTCTTCCTCAAGAATACCATTAAGAAAAGAAAATTTTATATCCATCTGATATACCTTAAATCCTTTATGTGCTGCATATGCAAGTAAAGTTCTCACATCTTCTAATCTTGCAATAGGAGCAAAAGTCTCTCCATAATCTATTCCTTCTTCTTGAGAATATCCTTTACATACCAATCTTGCTTTGTTTCTTGATACTTGACCATCTTCGTTAAACTTATTTCTGAATACCCATTTTGTCCCAATTACATTTTTATCTTTAGGACTAGGTACAAGAGTCCATGTCTTATTTTTCTCTATTTTCTCTATTTCTTCATTCATAGCCTCAATCCAACTTTCATTTTCCAATGCATCTTTGACATTTTTAGGTTCAAAATCAGCAAATTAGTTTACTTCTTGTCATAGTACCATCTAATTTGTTTCCAATAATCTGATCTGGTTTATGATGCTTTCTGACATACTTGGCTAATACAGGTTCCTTGCTTCCTGAATGAGTTACATTGTCATCTTCTTCATCTTCAGGTTCAGATTGCTCAGGCTTGGTAGATACTTGCTCGGTAGCTTCAGACTGAGACTCGGTACTTTGTGACTCAGTCTGAACTTCTTCTTGTGACTCGGTTACTGTACTGGGCTTGGTAGATGTAGTCTCCTTATATGTGTCTGGCAATGTATCAATTTTGATGTAAACAAATTTTCTGTAGTCCTCTGGTTCATTTTTGCTTTCTTCTTCGGTCTTTTCTGCAAACTCATCAATTCTCACATGTGCACTTTCTATGATTTTGTGAGTAGACAAATTTAGACATCTATATGCCTTACTTTTGCAAGAATATCCCAAAAATATTCTTTCATCACTTTTTACATCAAATTTTCCTTTTCTAGATTCTTTTAAGATGTAACATTTACTACCAAATACTTTTAGGTAACTTACATTTGGTTTGTAGCCATACCATAGCTCATACAGAGTCTTGAATGTGTCTTTTCTCAGCTGTACTCAGTTCAAGGTATGAACTGAAGTGTTGATAGCTTCCTTCCAGTATTTCATAGCAATGTTCTTTTCAATCATTAGAGTCCTTGCACAGTCCATGATAGATCTGTTCCTTCTTTCGGCTATTCCATTCTGCTCAAGAGTTCTCGGGGCTGATACCTGTCTTTTGATTCCTCTTTCAATGCAGAAATTATTGAATTCATGGGAGATGAATTCACCACCTCTGTTTGATCTCAAGAATTTTATTCTTTTTCCTATTTCCTTTTCTACTCTTGCTAAATACCATTTGAACTTCTCAAATGCTTCAGACTTTTCTCTTAAATACATAACAGTCATCATTCTAGAGTAATCATCAACAAAGAGAATAAAGAATTTTTCTCCGGTATAGCTCTCAATTCCAATAGGTCCACATAAATCAGTATGCACAATTTCCAAAATATCTTCAGACTGATAGTTTTTACTTTTAAAACTAGACTTTCCCATTTTACCAATTTGACAATTCTTGCATAGACCAACATCAGGTTTCTTCAAAGTAGGAATACCTCTTACTTTCTTGAATTTGCTTATTTTCATCATGTTGTCAAAATTTACATGACATAACCTTTTGTGCCATAACCAACTTTCTTCAATTTGAGAAATAAAACATAAGTAATCACCAAGATCAAGATAAAATAGGTTACCTTTGGTTTGTTTGCCTGATCCTATCAATTTTCCTTTGTCATCCAGCAGTCTTGCTTTGCCATTCATGAATTCAACCTTGAATCCAATGTTGATTAGCTGTGCTACACTTAGAAGATTATGCTTTAGTCCTTTGACCCAATATGCATTATCACATATAAGTTATTTGGTTAATGAAATTCATCCCTTTCCTTTTATACAGCAGGGTTCATTGTTTCCAAACCTTACATTACCACCATCAAAGTTTTCAAAGTGTTCAAACTTGGTCTTGTCACTAGTCATATGATGTGAACATCCACTGTCTATAATCCATGTATCATTCTTTCTTATATGAGAGATAAGTGCCATCTCATCTTCATCATTATCAGATTCATCTTTTACAGGAATGAAAACAATTTCTTCTTCGCTATCATCCGAATCTTTAGCTAAAAAACATGTTTTCTTACCTTTATCCCTGAATGATTTGAAATTTTTCTTGCCATTGTACTTGTAATTTTTCTTCTCATCTTTGCTTTGCTTGTTTGGACACCTAGCTGCAATATGACCAATTTCTTCACATGAAAAACATATTAAGAGAGTTTTACCTTTGTATTTTCCTCTGCCTCTTGAATACTTCTTTGCAAGTAATGCTTCAATAACTTCAAGATCGCTATCAGAACTTTCCTCTGATTCTTCTTCACTTTCTGATTGGATTTTCTTCCCTTTCTTGAGTGAAAGTTTGGCCTCAAAAGCTGATTCAATATTTTTAGAAGTTGGAACATAGTTGTCATAGTTATCCAGTTCAAAGGCTATCAATCTTCCAACTAAGGCATCCAAAGTTATATTGTGATTTTCTTCACATCTTCTTTCTTGAATAGCAAAAACTCTTATTGCATATATAGGAAGTAATGTTCTAAGAACCTTACTTATAATAGTTTCATCATCAATTTTTCCTCCAGAAGCTCTAATTGCACTAACACTTGTCTTGATCCTTTCAACATATTTTGCAATGTTTTCTTCTTCTCTCATTTTCATCTGATCAAACTGTCCTCTTAGGCTCTCTGCTTTGGCTCTCTTCACATTGTCATCACTGCCATATATTTTCTTCAGCTTGTTCCACATTTCATGAGCAGTTGTGCAGTCTTTGATTTCATCAAATTCTTCATAGCTAAGAGCTGATGCAATGTCTATCATCATAGTGTTATGGTTCTTCTTCTCTGCAATGTCTTCAACAGTTAATGTGCCAGTAGGAATTGTATATTCTTGATCAATATATTTGCATCCTGAATCACCAATGGAAGCTAGATGTAGTCTCATGAGACCTTGCCATGCTAAAAAGTTATTTCTGTTAAGCCTTGGAATTTCTCTTTTGTAAGACATCTTGATCTTTAGCTTAGGTCCTTGAAACCCTTCCTGCAAGCACCAAAAGCTCTAATACCAATTGTTGGAAATATAGATGCAGTAACTGAGAGGTGGGGTGAATCAGTTAACCACAAAAATATTACCACTGATCCCTTAAATATCTTAACAAATTATTTACTGTGCCACTCGGTAAATATACAAAGAAATGCTAAAACTTGATCCTTGAAGTGTGTAATAATTAAATTGTTCTTAAGCATTCATCACTAATTAACTTACATGAATAAAGAAAATAACATGAACACAAGAGACACCAGATTTACCGTGGAAACCCAATATGGGAAAAACCACCAATGTAACTAGTTACTATTTTTCACTCTTCTGAAGTGATGCCCGGTTAGAAGCCAACCCGGTAAAAGGTTACAAAACACACTGTTAGGTGTGACCTTGTTAGAGGATTTAATCACCCTGCTAGGAGTGGCCTTGTAAGAGGTCTTGAAACAATTCAATAGAACTGTCACCTTGTTAGAGGATTTACAAAATGGTTGTTAAACCAACTCGGTTAAGAGATTTTGATATCACTGCTACAATTGCAAGAGAGTAACAATGAAATGACCTGCAATTGAATTACTGAATATAGATCTCTGTTTTGCTTCACTAGATCCTTACTGATCAAATAAATCTTTGCTGCTCCTCAAGGATATTTGACCATCCTTCAAAATTCGCACATACCTTTCTTCAAAATGATTTCTGCATGCTGTATATCTTTTATTCACCACTTGACCTTCTATATATATATGCCATTTCATTAACATTTAGATTGTCAAGTCGGCACTAATAATTATTATAATAGTCGGCTTGGATAAACAAACTGTAATAACAAAATTCTTTGAAGGGCTGACCTTGCTCGGTAAACATTAATCCTAAAAAGATTTCCTTCGGTGACCGAGAGAGCTCGGTAACCACTAATTTTCCTTCGATAACCAAGGAGGCTCGGTTAACACTGTTACCCTATCATGTTTCCTTTAGATACTCGAGACAAATCGGTAGACACTAAAAATTGCCTAGCTGGCCGACTGAGCTCGGTAGATACTGAGAACCACTTAGCTGACCGACTGAACTCGGTAGATACTGAGAACCGCTTAGTTGACCGACTGAACTTGGTAGACACTGAGATTGATAATTGATATGACATTTGTGTGACATCAAAGACAACACATAGCTAATCCAATAATGTCCTTCAGACAATTGTATCCAACAGAACCATATAGTCATACCTATGAAACCTCTATTCCTAAGAGTCCTCCTAGTCATGTGCTCATTCTTACTGGAAATGGGTCATCACATTTGATAGATCGTGATGGTGATCCATATGATTTTGATTTTGAACAAGACTTTGATGATTTTTGTCAACAATACCTAGATGATACATCCACTTCTATTGAGGAATATAAAATGTACTACACAGATATGAAGCGTAAATACTATAAGAATCCTTCCTCTAAGGACTCTCCTGCTGTAAATATTACACTCTTAAGCAAGATTGTGTTAGTGATGTACCTTTGTCTTGTGATGGTTCCCTTCCATCCCCTACTTCCTCCAATACTCATACATTTCCTAAAGCTTCCGAGTCTTCCAAATCTATCACAAATCCTTCATGTAACAAAGATCCTAATACTTTTCATGTGGTTCCCTATAGTTATCCTCAAGGGCTACCTCTTAAAGAAACTCAAGCTAACCTTCACTTGGCTGCAAATACTTTCAATAATGCTAAACCTAAAGAGCCTAAGCCTTTATGCACTATAATTCCTACTTCATCTAGTCCTTCACCATCTTTTCCAAAGTCTTCCATACAATTCCAACATGCTTCCTTGTCCTTAGAAGTGGCGCCATGTTAAGAGGATTGTAAAAATAAAAAAAAGAACATAAAGAAAGATCAAGATCAAGAACCCTCCATGTCCTCCAATCCTTTTCATGATGTCTCTTATCTATTTCATGGTTCTTTTGATCCTCTACACCCTTTCTCATTCATTCCACTATGTCTCTCCTAAGCAAGATCAAGCTACTACTTACACCATTGAGCTTATTGACTTGGTAAAAATGGATCTCTCCAAAGATGATACTTCCATTAAGGTTGGTAAAAATGGTGTTGTTACTTCTAATGCTATCTTCTTCTTTGATGATACTTTCATTATCTAGTCTACCTTCTTCTATTCATCTCTTCTGTCTCTTCCATGCTTGATTTCCCCTCTTCCAGAACCATGAATTTCAACTATCTTGCTATGGAACCTCTCTTGAAAATAGATGATCTCAAACTCATTTCTCAATTTGAAGAGTATTATTCCTCCAAAAATCTCATGGATGATAAATTTATGACAAAAATAAAAGAAAAATCAAGTGAATCGGATGCCTTTGCTAGGATCATAGACATGATTCTATCATGACCTCCTTCTTCCAAACATTTTTCATCTTCTAATTCTTCTCATCCTTCCTCATCTTCCAATTCTTACCATGACTCTTCTAGACATTATTCGCATTCCTCATTATCCAAGTCTTCTTCCTCCACTAGGTCTTCACTTTCCTCTTCTTCATGATCTCATTCCTCTTCTACTTCTCCCAAGAGTCTTACTTCTCTTCTCAAGACATACCATAATGAGCAATGTGACAATCCTTGTGATACCTCTTCCATGAAGAGTGACATGCCCATCTTTGATGAATATGATGATGAACAATGTAGTGATACCTATGACACCTCTATTCCTAAGAATCGTCCTAGTCATGTACTCATGCTTACTAGAAATGGGTCATCACATTGGATAGATCGTGATGGTGATCCATATGATTCTGATTTTGAAAGAGACTTTGATGATTTCTATGAATAATACCTAGATGATACATCTACTTCTATTGAGGAAGAGAAAGCTTACTGCATTGATTATAAACGTAAATACTATAAGAATCTCTCCTCTAAGAACTCTCATGCTGAAAATAAAGATTACACTCTCGAGCAAGATTATGTTAATGATGAACCTTTATCTTGTGATGGTTCCCTTCCATCCCCTACTTCCTCCAATACCCATACATTTCCTAAAGCTTCCAAGTCTTTCAAATCTTTCATAAATCCTTCATCCAACAAAAATCCTAATACTTTTCATGCGGTTCTCTATAGTTATCCTCAAGGGATACCTCTTAAAGAAACTCAAGCTAACCTTCACTTGGCTACAAATACTTTTAATAATGCTAAACCTAAAGAGCCTAATCCTTTATACGCTATAATGCCTACTTTAGCTACTCCTTCACTATCTCTTTCAAAGTCTTCCATACAATTCCAACATGCTTCCTTTTCCTTAGAAGTGGCTCGATGTCAAGAGGACTCTAAAAATAAATAAAAGAACATAAAGAAATATCAAGATCAAGAACCCTCCATGTAATCCAATCCTTTTCATGATGTATCTTATCTGTTTCATGGTTCTTTTGATCCTCTACACCCTTTCTCATTCATTCCACCATGTCTTAAGTCTTCTCCTAAGCAAGATCAAGCTACTACTTACACTGCTAAGCTTATTGACAATCAAAATAACCTTACCACACTTGCACTTTCCAAAGATGATACTTCCATTAAGGTTATTAAAAATAGTTTTGTTACTTCCAATGTTAAGGCTATTGAAAATCAAGAGAAAAATTATACTCTTATGCTATCCAAAGCTCCTTGTCAAGATCAAAGTCTTCCATCTTCTTGTTCTACCACTCCATGTTTGCTTTCACTTTCTACTCTTCCTAAGTCTTTTCAAGCTCTGAAACATCCTATCAAAGAAGTTTCTCCTATTCAAGATGTTCATGATCCTATTGCAAATCCTAATGCTCACTCTAAAGATGCTGACATCCTTGGTTTTCATATAGATGTTGATGAACTTATTGATTATCCTTTTGTATCTTCCATGTCTATCCTTGGACCTCCTCCACCAATACTAAGGGCTTCGCATCTTCCTTCCATCTTGGGCCCTTATGTCCCTTCAATTTCCCCTCCTAACTCTCCTAATTCATCATCCATCTTGGGTCCTTACATCCCTCCATCTCCTATCTTTCCTCAAGATCAACATAGATGCATACCCTTGAATCCTTTTCATCCACTCACCCTTCTAAACCAGTCATATCCTCCTTCTTCCACAAGTCTCAAGTCTTTTGGAAGTAACTTGAATGTTCACTATAAGAAAAAGAAGCAATACAAGAATCTATCAAAAAAATAAGATCACCGTGTCTCCTCTAATTGACATGGAGGCATAAAGTCAAAAGAGATATCTAAGAAGAAAACTACAAGACAAGTATGGGTTTCAAAATCTATCATTGAAAATATTCTCTCTAAATCATCAAAAAGAAATGAAAAGCATAAGGCTATATGGATTCCAAAGTCTCTCTTGAAAGAGTCTAATATTGAACAAAAAGTGAAGTTGACATTCAAGCTTCCAAAAGCTTCTGCCTCATCTTTTTCTAAAAACATTCTTCCATTCCATGCACCTGAACCACAACCTCTGCTAAACATTTGTCATATTCCTTCTTGTATTCCTTCAATCACATTTCCTCCATCCTCTCACCACCCTTCAAGGTGTGTGTTGATGTTGATCTTTCCTTCCTTTCCATCTACCCTTTCACAATCCTTCCATTAATTATCCTTCTACCTTCTATCCTTTTTCCTCATTTGCCTATTCCTCCTATCTTCCAACCTCACTTGCTTTACATAAAACCTTATCCTCCATTTTTCTCTTCCATCTTCCTTTCCCTCTTAGCATATTTGAGCATATCATTTTGAATCCATGGCATATCATGGTTTATCCTTTCAAGGAGCATTATCTAAAAAGCTTGCCTTCTTCCAAAAAACATTAAAAAAAATAGAAAAAATGAAAAAAAAAAATGAAAAAATTGAAAATGTGTCTTGGTGGAAACCTAGAAATAGGCATTTTGGTAGCAAAAGTAAAGAGAAATAAATTCATCCTATGGTGAAAACCACTCCCTTGTGGCACCTTGGATAAGTATCATGATGAAAACTTGGCAATTAGGCATCATGCGTAGTTCTTCTACATATTTCATCAATTTTGTCTTCTCTCTTTGATCTTGACAATGTTGACTTGTACACGAATATTTAGCTATCTTGTGAGCTATCTTATGATGATCTTGCTTTCATTCCATTCATGTTTAGCCTTCATATTTATTTTCCTCCATTCATTCTATCCTTTCGCTAACCTTTTCCCCTTTGGTCTTGATCTAATAAAAAAGAGTAAAAACATGATGCTATGAAGCCTCTTGACATGTCTACTCCTTTGGACTTCATCCTTTCCTTCTTTTGCATTACGCCTTTGTGACTTATCCTATGTTGGCCTTTCATTGCTTGTCCAAATGTGCTTTACATGATAATTTTTCCCTAGCTTGGGTACTCTTGAGGAGTTTTCCCTTGAGGATTTCTTCCCTTCATTCTCCTTCATTCTCTTGTCTTTCATCTCTTCCACCAGCTTGCTAATCCCTCTTGTCCTCCACCTTGCTAGACATTGGGACTACATGATGTGATCTTGCTTGGGAGTTTGAGGCCCATTCTATCCGGGGGCATCCTTTGTATATACTTATTGATCTTGAAAAAATTCCAAAAAATTCATATATGATGTTGAAACAATCCTAAAAAGCATATAAAGTCTTAAAAAAATTTTAAAAAATAAAAAAATGCAAAAAATTCAAAAAAATAGAAAAAGTGCCTTGGTGAAAACCTAGAAACAGGCACCTTGGTAGCAAAAATACAAAAAAATTGAAAAAATAAAAAAAAATCTCCAAGTGGTGAAAACCTGGAAACAAGCGCTACTTGAGGCCTTTGCACCCTTGTTTCTTAGCATGCATCCTCAATACTTAGCCTTTCTCCATCTTGCCTTGTCCTCATTGCCTTGGTTTGGAATTGGTCTTTGTCTTTGTCTAAGGGGCATAACTGTGTTAGCTTTGGTCTCTAGGATGCATTGGTCTTTAGGACATCTTGCAAACAATAATTTTCAACACCACCCCAAACTATGTTTTTCAACACTACCCTAGCATCAAGTGTTTCTCAACACTTATCAAATATCTTACCCATAGTCTAGCATGATATGATATCTCTCACTAGCAGATGCGATACTCAAAGTTTGACTCTATGACCTACACACATGCACTTAAACACTCAACTCGCTGAGACTTGGTTCACTTTATTTCTTTGTGTGCTATCTATGATGATTTCTTTGATGAGTGTTCTCTCCCTAATAGTTTTCAATGATGCTGAGCTAGAAGACTAGGGGCATGAGGACATGTTTTATTGCTTTTTCTTTTTGTGGGTATATTTTGTTGGTCCTAACTGTCATTAGCATTTATGCTTGTTCCACTTGACATTAGGGTCTACAAGGTATTATCCTTGACTATTTTTCGCAAGTGCATGCTTATAGTCATCTTGACTTTCTTGTGTCTCGATGCAAGCATAATCCTGCCATATTAAACTTAGGAAATCTCATTGCACTAGTCATCTTGACTTATATGTCTTTGGTGCTTAGGTGGGATTCCCACATATCTATCTGATATAGATCATATTCAGATTCACATAGTCATACTAGTGTGTATTGTATGATCTTGCGATGCTACCAATAATGCTCAATGATGGATATTAGATACTAATAGTTTTGTAACCTTGCAAGTAAACCACTTTTCATAGTAGCTTGCATTTTTAGGTTCATGTTAGTTTAGTTTTGCATCTTGCATATGGAGAGAGCTCTCCTTCATCTTTCGTGGACTTGTCGATCAACTGCGCTCACCTTTCCTTTTCTCGATCATGTCTTTTGCTCCTTGTCTTTCACATCACATCATTTTCCTGTCATCACAATGGGTTAATCTTATCATCATATATAAAATGACCCTTTTTGCCCCTTATATTGCATTTTGACTTTTTGACCAATTTTCAAAACATCTCAAAATTTCATGAATATTGCACCCCTGGCTAATTTCAATGTCCTAGATCCATTTTCAAGATCAAAATTGAAATCCAAGTTCATCTTGATAGTCAAAATCACATTTCAAAACTTTCCCCTTCTTTTACGCAGTTGGATGACCATTTGAGGCTTGATCCTTCGATCTTTGTTGGGGCACCTTCATTTCTTCATCCTCATCTCTTTCAACCTTCTAGTCTTTCATTCACTTTCATTTGATTCATCTCTCTAAGGTTTGACTTCATTTTTTATCCTATATATTTCTTAGTCAAACCTAGTCAAACTGGGGCATGTCTTCATTGCTTGATGGTTATCCTATCATCTTTCACCTTCGATTATGATTCCTAGTGATTTGATCAGATTTATCAATTTACTATTTCTCCTCCACTTGATTTCGATTTCAATTCCAAGGGGGCAATACCTATCAGCTTCAATCTTTGATTTAGCGTTATCAATCAAACCTTACTTGAGATCCTTATCTCTTATTTGAGACTTGACAATTTCCTATTTACAAGTATGTTGGTCTTGTCTTTCAGCTTATCTTTGTCCTGATGTGTTCCCATCCGTCGAACGCACATCTGGGTTGTTTTGTGATCCCAAATTGATCTCACATTTCAATTCCATTCTTTGACTGCATGTGATCCCAAATCAATCTCACATTAGTCAAATAGGGGCAAATGTATGCACCCTAAAATGGTCGCCTAGACTTTGGGCCCCCATTCAGCAATTTATCAAGTCCCTGAATCAATATTTTCAAAAATCAACATTTTTCAAATATCAATTTCAAATCCTATTTTATAATTTATTCGATTATTTTCTATGGGCTAACCATTTTATCCTAAGTCTTTATTTAATTAAAAGGAATTTCCTCCCCTTTTATTCAATAAAAAGCCCCCACTTTTCCTCTTATCTTAAGTTTCACAAATAAAGCATTATTCTTATTTTATAAAAAGAAGAAAAGACCTTTTTGTCTCATATGGACACAAAAGTCAACTCTTATTTTCTCATTGGAGGATATTTGTGCACATGGATTGCTCCTCTTTCAAGCTCCACCCTTGATTAAATCTTTTGCTTCTTAATCTCCATGGTCCATTCCTTTTCACTTCTTTTAAAAGGAGAGCTCTTTTCTCATTCTAGGATCCCAACTTTGAATACTAATCTTATGCTATAGGATTTCTTGGAGACTTTTGGAGCTTTGAAGATCTTCATGCATTTAGCTTTCATTATTGCATCATAGCTTCATGTTTATGCTTTCTTAACCTAGTTTCCTTTATGCTCTAGATTAGCTCACATAGCTTAATTAGCAAGGATTTGTAATACTTTCCTTTCATATCTTAGCTTGCATCTTCATTCTTAGCATAGTTGCATTACATTTCCATTGTTGATTCTTGAGGATATTGGCACTCTTGCCCTTGTCTTTTTTAATCTCTCATTGTGTGGTTTACTAGCAAGGTTGCATGCTTCAACAGCTCTAGTTGAGAGCATTCTTAACACCCTTGCACTCCATGCCTAGGGAGCTCTAGGTCACTTTCTCAAGGTTTCCCACTTATGGATTCCCTTGGAAGTAATGGCTTAGAGAAGTACACATTCTAGTGTGTACAGGACTTACTGGAGAGTTGGTATATCCTAGGGTGTTGGATTGTTTGAGAAACTTTTATAAGATGGGAAGTGTTAGGCCCATTTGCCATCATTTTTTGGATGAAACTAGCAAACATTATTGAGTAATATGGATTATTTGGAGGTGCCTCTTGACTAATTTGGGGTTACCCTAAATTTGAAGGGACACCTAGTAGAGTAACACTTGAGGTTTGAGTTGAGGTGCTTCTAATGGGGGTATCCCTTTCTTAGGTTGATGAACTATGTTGGAAGAGCTTGTTTCTATTGTTTGTAAGGTACTTGTTGGATGAGTTAAGAACAATATAGATGGTGCTTTTGTGGTAACAAGTGTACTGTATGTGGATGGAAAAATTGAAAATAAGGGATTGGTGTACTGAATCCCTAGAGTACTTGAAGATGTAGTGACCTGAGAATCATTTTGTGTGGAACTGGTGGATGGGAGGACTAAAATGAGTCAGAGGGGTGTCATTGAGTCCACCCAATCTTTTGGCATAGGTATGTCTTCTATTATGGAAGATGTGTCAAACCCAGCTTTTAATTTGGCACCTTTTTGTATGAGTATGTAAAGGTACTTGTTCAGGTCAGATTCTAGCATAGATTCCATAATTGTTTTTAAATTTGCATTGTCTAGGACCTCTTATTTTGTACATCTGGCTTTGATTTCCTCAGGGGAGAGTTCATGCACTTGAAAAGTGTCATCTTGTTTTTTCTTATGACACAAAAATGTCTTAGGGTTATTGTAGTCTAATGCCAAGGTTTTTGGTGCAAATTCAATTTCTTGATGGGGATCATGGTTGGGGATTTGATTGCACTCCATTGTTTCCTTAGTCTTCTTAGATTGAGTGTTCAACATATGCAAGTCTATGATGAATGTGAGACAGCTAAGGAAATCAAATTTTATATTTGATGGACTTTTTGATATTGGATGATATTGCAAACTAGGAAGGAATAATCAAATATGATGTATAAGTTGTAAGTAACTTTCCCTAAGAGATATTCTAGAAACTTTGATGGTAAACCCTCTAAAAAAAGACCCAAATGATAATGAGGAATATCTTGACACCAAAAGGTAGGACAAAAAGTGATAAATTCTAGTAATAGATTTGTCTAAGATACCAAAATGACAAGGAGCTTGTGTTGAGGCCAATAGATAAAGATACTGTTGACCATGTCAAGATAAAATGCAAGACCACTCTAGGAATGTCCTAGGAAAATGCACCCTCTAATTTTGAAAAATGACTCTAGGAAGTGAAATACTTACTCCTAAGATATGCAAGCTATATTTTTTGGATTTTTTGTATATTGAGACTAATATGATGACTATGCAAAAATGTGAGATTCTAAGATGAGTCTATCTAAGTATGTCGATCACAAGGAAATAGGATGTAATGTTTGTAGGACCAATTATTGTAGGACAAAATCTTGTAGGACCAATCATTGTAAGAAAAATCTTGTAGGAAAAATGTTGTAGGACCAATTGTTGTAGGACAAATCTTAAGGGACAAATATTGTAGGACCTATATTGTGGGACAATTTTTGTAGGATTGTAATCTTGTGGGAAAATGTTGTAGGACCAATTGTTTTAGAAAAAATTTTGTGGGACAAATGTTATAGGACTAATTGTTTGTAAGAAAATCTCATGGGACAAATATTATAGGACCAATCTCAACAAACTCAAAATTAGTGTGTAGCTGCGGAACTAACTCAAAAGAAATGATTTGTGTATGTTCAACAACTTTTTTAAGCTACAATTTTTCACAAAGTCAATCACAACGTAAGTGGTATACATGCAGTTTAATCTATGGTCAAATTTGGCTTCATCTAAAATATTATAGGCTCATTGTTTGGGTGTCCATCAACTCACACAACATAAGTGCCACACAACTAGAGATAAAAATCCCTTGAAGTTTCATGTACTATCACCTTTTCTGGGTATTTTTGTCATGTTAACGAAGATCTATTTCATAACACAATATCCTTGGTACATATATGATGGAAATATTGGGGGGAGATTATTTTTCAGCCTCCCATTTCACTATAATAAGATAAATGTTCAGTGGTAAACCAGGTGGCCTCTATTTAATAGGGTTGTAGTAATTTTTGTGGCATCTCCCCAATCAGTTTGAATGCGTGTAACTCACTTAAGAGCCTAGTTGACCATGTTGGATTCCTAGGGATACTTCACCTAGTCCAGTCTATCATCAATACTCCTCACCCAAGCTTGAGGAGATAAGACTAGAGTTTTCTCATAGTCTTAATTATATACCGACCAGAAGAATTTTTTCGTTTGAGGTCATCCTCTATAATGGGTTAAGAGAACCCTCTAGAAAGACCTCTCTAAAACAAAATTGGTTTCTAATCTAACAGATTGTGCAAGTGCACCAAGAACTCCAAACACTAGGTTAATCATTTTAAGCACCAATAGTCAAATGTAAATTGATCTATCATCCATAGAAACACATGAGTTCAATTTTAAGCCCAAATAAGATGATATTTTCCTTGTTCAATTTTAGATGCACCAAAATTCAAATATATTTTTCTTTGTTCAATTTTATTGCACCAATATCAAATGTTTTTTGCCTTGTTCAATTCTTTAAACCACCATGTCAATTTTAAGGACCAGAACGAGATATGGAATGTGATGTTTGAGCATGCATTGTTCATTTTAAAGCACCAAACCAGATGCACAAATTTTTATAATAAAAGGATAATCTTGGTTCCAAGCCACACGCTAAAAGAAAATTTAGTACTAAAAAGACCTAGCAATTAGTTTTAATAATCATAATTAGTACTCACATCATCACATACATTACCATACTTATCTGATAGATTGATCAGTTGGTCTATGTATGCATTAGAGATCCCCTCATATCTAAATTTTGTTTCCAATCGATTAAGGTCACCTATGCGAGTTGGTTCTTTACTTTCTTCTATATGTCTCTCTCTTCTTCATTGTTCTACAAGTAGTTGAACCTTGAATTTTTTATGCTTAGGAGGCCCACTACATTTTTTCATTACATTAAGTGCATATTTTCAATAATGAAAATGTGTTGTTTTATAATAGAGAATGATATTTTAGACAAGAGATAAGCAAATGTCATTTATAGTTTTGGAACAATGTTTTTAGTAAAACAATTATCACCTACACTTGCACAGAAAAAAAAAAGTTTTCAATATATATATATATCATCAAAATTAAAATCGCAAAGAATAGACCCACTGTATAATTTCAATTCCTTTCCAAAAATGTAACTTTTTCAAAAAGAAATGCTAATTTGTGTCCAAAAATAATTTTTTATGAAATTTCATTAGAAAATTATTTTTTAAAAAACTAGAAATTTTTAAAATTTGGACAGTGGCTTTCTTATGTCAAAGCAAACCTGCAAAAAATAATTCATAGCATAATTCTTTATTTTGTGCCATAAGGCCCCATTTTATCAGAACAGACCAATTTTAATAGATCTATATTTTTTGGCAAATATTTTTCAAAAAAAATTAAAATCATAGAGAATAGACCTCCTTTAGAATTTCAATACCTTTCCAGAATGTAAATGTATCAAAGAAATATATTGATTTGTGCCCAAAATAATTTTTTTATGAAATATTATTAAAAATTTATTTTTAAAAAATCCAAAAATTTTAAATTTTGGACTGTAGCCTCCTTATATTAGCGCAAACTTGCAAAAAAAAATCATAAAAAAAATTCAAGCAGTTTGAAAGATATGACCAAATTTCACGTCGGGTTCACCATTTGTAATCGGGTATAATAGGATCAATAGAAACCTACAATAACATATAAGTATCAACCGCAAAGAGATAGTTAATGCAATTAGTATTCCCAATAATCAACAAATGATGCAAGATAAACAATAATCATAAATATCAATACATAGTGAAATCAATTCAAGAAATAAATGAATATGCAAACCATGTAATATTACCTTGGTGTTCTCATTCTCATGCAATGTGAGCTCTCAAAATTGAGCTCAAGATCGTGCGAGCATGAGAATTCAAAGCAATTGTGTTTTTGAAATATGAGAAAAAACTCTCTATTTATAAGATTTTAGGGGTTTCAACCAAGAAATTAAGAATCCATGATTGGAGGGTTGATTGACTATGATTGAGTAGTTGAACTCGGAGTGAGTCGGAGTTCAACTCTGCTTGACTTCCTTGATTGGGGGATTGATTGATATTTCAAAAAATAGATTGGAGAGATGACTTGAATGGACCAGTGAAATAACAAAATAGACTGGTGAGTTAACCATGAGTTAACTAATTGCATGGAATAGAAAACTAAATTGACTAAAGACTTAACTGATTGTTGAGGAAGGAATTAACAATGTCGATTAAATCGTTAGGAGAGGGAATTGTGGAATGAATTGAAAGTCGATATGAGTTAGCTTTGGATGAATAAATCATGATTAAATAAATAAAAGAATTATTTTCTTGCGCATGTGACAATTGATAAATAAATAAATAATATTTATTTATGAGAGAAGAACAATTAATTTAATTAAGTAAATATAATTTATTTAATTGTGATAGGGATTTTGATTTAATTATTACATAAATGCAATAATTAGAAAGAGAGGATATTAATTAAATATGGTTATTTAATTAATTAAATGACATAGGATATAATTAAATAATATTAATTATTTAATTATATGTAGATGAATAATTGATGAAATAATTGTTTAGACATTTAATAATTTAATTAATTAATTAAAATCACTTAATTAGGGAATTAGGGAGAAATGATAATTTTGATCTTAGAATATGGTAGAAAGACAATTTAAATAAATAATAAATATTATTTAATAAATTAAGAGGAATGCCAATAATGTCATTGCATTCAAGCAATAGGTCATTTTTAAGTGTCTACAATGAGTGGTTTTAAATATACACAAAGTTGCAACTTTCATTTGAGTGACATTGCAAGTTTTTGCAAGAATTGAAAAGTGGTCATTGCTTTTGAATGAGGTTGAATTGTTAGAATAACTAAGAGGGTGGGTGAATCAGTTAGATCAGTTATTGAATAGTCCCAATTACAAAATGTATCACTTAAAACAAATTCAGCAAACTTCTGCAGCTCGGTAACATAAAATACTAAATTGTCTGTCTTTATCGATTACCAGTTAATTACTCACAGCGATTACTAACCAAATCAAATATGCAATATGTAAAGTATGACAATAAATAAATCATCACAAAAATACATAACACAAAGATTTAATGTGGAAACCTTGTTAAGGGAAAAACCACCTAGGACCGGTAACCCAAAATACTTTTCACTCTTCTGAAGTGAACTCGGTTAAGAGCCAAGCCTATTAAAGGTTACAAACACATTGTTAGGTGTGACCTTGTTAGAGGATTTAAGACTAATAGTTATCGTTCAACCAGCATTCACTATGGGGTCGATAGGATAATAATGTACATTCATTGAATGACATGGGGTATATCATAAGACGGTTAAGTCTACTCGGTTAAGAGATTTTTATGTATCAATGGTTAAACTGAAATAGTAATTGATCTAATTACAATACAACTCAAATTGAAAATGTTTAGATCTATTCTAAGCCCATACAAATCCTCTGATCAATATATCAATTCACTTCCTCAATATTCATTGACTTATTGTCCCTCGGTAAAAGCTTTCTAACACTTAGTGTTGTTCTGCAGTTCGGTTCTTCTTCAACCAGTCTAATCATGCATGCATGAAACTGTATTCATGCAAAATCTCTACAGTCTTCTATCTTTCGGCATGTTTCAATAAAGAAACTCATATCTCTTATATAGACAGATAAACCATTTTCATATCAACCATCAGATTTTTTCGCTTAATCTCCTTCATTGATTTTTCCTCTTAAACTTTCTTAGGCGGTTGTGTCAGAAACATGTTTCAATTCCATCCCTTAGATCTTCTCCAAATTTTGTTAGCCATGGATCTTGTAACAAACTTTATCCTCAATCTCAAAATTAAAACACTTTACAGCTCATCAATTTCTGTCTGCTAAACTTAAGTATTAAATGCTTTCATCCATACTCGGTTAATGAAGCAATGCGTCGACGAACACAAGCTCAGTTAATATTGTCGCTCGGTATACACTACACTGGCTCAATGTATACTGAAGTGCTTCATTTACCGACCATACTAATTTGTTAAGTTTTTCTTCCAACTTCATAACAAATTAATGCAACATGATCAAGTCAACCATATGAAGTCATAGACTCATCAATAAGTTACCAAAAGTATTCCTTATCCTCATCTTTCATATCCATCTTCCTCCAAGTAGATATCTCAGTTCTTCATCTTTTCTCTCCTCTTTATAGATGTTTAGATATTTACAACTATCATGATAAGTACTATCAAAACTAGTTGACATCAATGACAAAAAAATAACTGATTTAATTATCTTACATATCATTTCAGTACTCGGTGATCTCTAATCATTGATCTTTAAGTCATTCAGGTATTCAATCAGTTGTAGTTCATTAATCTCTCCCTTTGGCATTGATGGCAACTCAAGCAATATGAAATATACCATACACATACCAAACATGTATTCTACAACTATGTAAGAAAATGTTGTAGCTCAATAAGCTCTCCCTAGCTTGATTGTCAATATGTTTAATCACTACATTACATAATAGCATTGCAAGTGCAGACTTTCCTCTGTAGATATGATCTTTTCAACTCTCAGATTCCTTTCTGTTCTCAGCAACAATTCTTCAAAACTCTCCCTTACTTTCCCAGATTATCTCTCCTTTAGATAGGTGTTCCAGAGATCTCTCAGTTTGTCATATTGTTTATCTCTCCCTTTGACAACAATGCCAAAGAAAAACATAAAACATACAGCTCTGCAATAGCCAAGTGACTCTCTATTGTTCGGTACAGACAATGTATCTCAATATACTGATATGCAAATCTATGTTCTAGTTTCTCAAATCTTTCACAACCTTAGACATAATCCAAAGTGTGAACTATGTTGCATTAACATGAATGATCTTCTGATAAGATTAGGCTGATGCAACCTCCAGATCACATTAGTGACCAGTAGATAGGGGACAGACCCCAAGTCTAGTCCTCAAGTATTCAAAAGTTTCCTTCGGTAGAGGCTTGGTAAAAATATCAGCAAGTTGCTCTTTTGATGTAAAGTATTCCAGTTTGACTTGCTTCTCCTATACTTGTTCTCTTAAGTAGTGATACTTAATAGAAATATGCTTCGTCTTTAAGTGCATTACAAGATTCTTAGAGATATTTATTGCACTAGTGTTGACACAATATATAATCATCGGCTCAGTGATTACCTCATTCATCCCTTCCAACACTTGTTTGATATAAGAAATGTTTGAATAGTTTGTAGTAGCAGCAACATATTCTGCTTCGGTAGTAGATTGAGAAATACAAGGTTGTTTCTTACTTGTCCAAGTAACAAGTCTTTCACCAAAGAAAAATGCTCCTTCAATTGTACTCTTTATGTCATCTATATTTCCAGCCCAATCTGCGTCGGTGTAGACTCTTAGTTCAAACTTGCCTTCCTTAAGATACCATAATCCATATTCCTCTATTTTCTTCAGGTATCTCAAGATTCTTTTTACTACAACCATATGTGAATCCTTTGGATTGGCAAAAAATCTAGCAACAATCCCCACTGCATGTGCAATGTCTGGCCTACTTTGTAATACATACATCAATTTACCAATAAGAGATCGGTATAATGTCTGGTTTACCTCTGTGGATTCATCATCTTTAGTCAGTTTTCAGCCTATGACCATCGATGTTCCAACTGGTTTAGCATCGTCCATGCCAAATGTTCTTAGTACTTCCTTTATATACTTTGATTGTGTGATGAAAATTCCATCATTTTGTTGAATAACCTACAAGCCTAGAAAGAACTTAATCTCTCCAAACATAGACATTTCAAATTCTTTTCTCATCTCATCAGAAAATGATTTACAGATATGATCTTGTCCTCCAAAAATTATATCATCCACAAATATTTCAGCAATCAAAATATGTCATCAAACTCTCCTTTCATATACAAATTGTTGTTTTCACTAGTTCTAACAAAACCAATACTTAAAAGATAAGTATGCAGCCTTTCATACCAGGCTCTTGGTGCTTGCTTTAAACCATATAAAGCTTTGTTTAGTCTACATACCATGTCTTTCTTATCTGGATCAACAAACCCTTTTGGTTGTTCTATGTAGAGCTCCTCTTCTAGTATCCCATTCAGAAAAGCAGACTTAACATCCATTGGATAGACTTTAAACTTCTTATGTGCAGCATATGCAAGTAACATGCAAACTCCTAGTCTAGCAATAGGTGCAAAAGTTTCACCATAATCTATACCTTCCTCTTGTGCATATCCCTTACAAACAAGTCTATCTTTGTTCCTTGTAACCTCTCCATTCTCATTCAGCTTATTTCTGAAAATCCATTTAGTACCGATAATATTCTTATCTTTTGGTCTAGGTACTAAATTCCATGTCTTATTTTTCTCAATTTTTTCTATGTCTTCATTCATTGCATCTATCCATTCATCATTCTCCAGTGCAACCTTAATATTTTTTGGTTCAAACTCACAAACTAAGCATGTACCTTGTCTTAACTTACTTCTTGTCAGCATGCCAACTTGCTTGTCCCCAATGATTTGGTTCTCAGGATGATGTCTTCTAACAAATCTTTCCAACACTTGATCTCTTCTTTATTGTTTATCCTGTTCAGGTTCATTTCCTTGCTCGGTAGCTCCATCTTGATCCTTGGTTTCCCTTTGTTGTTCCTTGATGTTCTTTTCCTAATGCTCGGTCGACTCAGCCTGTGGCTTTGGTAGGGACTCTGGATGTTCAATATAATTGAATTTTCCATAGTCTTTTGGCTCCTTAGTGCTTTCTTCACCATTTTTATCATCAAATTCATCAACTCTAACATTAGCACTTTCAATCATCTTATTAGTAACTTTATTCAGACACTTGTAAGCTTTGCTTTTAGTAGAATATCCAAGAAATATTCCCTCATCCCCTTTTGAGTCAAATTTCTCATTCCTATCATCTTTTAGAATAAAACATTTGCTACCAAAACTTCTGAAGTAACTTATAGTCAGTTTGTGACCAAACCATAACTAGTAGGGTGTTTTGTTTGTGTCTTTCTTCAATTGTACTCAATTCAGAACATATATAGTTGTGCTAACTTCCTCTCTCCAGTATGTCTAAGCAACATTCTTTTGTAACATTAGTGTCCTCGCACAATCAACAATTGATCTATTCCTCCTTTCAGCAATCTCATTCTGCTAAGGTGTTCTTGGAGTAGAAACTTGTCTTTTTATGCCATGCTCATTACAATAGTTAGTGAATTCATCACAAATAAACTCACCACCTCTATCAAATCTCAAGCATTTTAGTTCTTTCCCAGTTTCTTTCTCTACTTTCGCTTTGTATCATTTAAACATCTTAAATGCCTCGGATTTCTCTTTTAAAAACATTACAGTCATTAATCTAGTGTAATCATCAACAAAAAGAATGAAATATCTATCTCCATAGTAGCTCTAAGTTCTCATGGGACCACATAGGTCGGTGTGAATGAACTGCAAGATTCTCTTTGTTGAATAGTCTTTACTCTTAAAACTAGATTTTGTCATTTTTCCTTTTTGACATTCATGACACATAACATGATCAAGCTTTTCTAGGCTAGGTAGACCTCTAACCTTTTTCTTTCTACTGATCTTAATCATGTTATCAAAGTTTACATGACATAACCTTTTATGCCATAAGCATGCATCCTCATTTTTCATCATTAAACAGGAAGACTCGACATTGTCTAGATAAAACAAGTTACCTTTGGATTGTGCTCCTGTTCCAACAAGTTTTCCTCCATCATCAAATATCTTTACTTTCTTGCTCTGAAAAGCTACTCGGTGACCTGAGTTTTTAAGTTCTACCACACTTAGAAAATTTTAATTTAGTCCTACTACCCAATAAGCATTATCACATTTGATTTTATCATTTATCAGCAAAGATCCTTTTCCTCTAACCATACATGGTGTATCATTACCCATTTTTACAAAACCTCCATTATATTGCTCAAGATGATCAAACTTTTCTTCATCACCATTCATGTGATGTGTACAACCAATATCAATGATCCATGTATCATTTTTATTAACTTTAGAAATGAGTGTTGTCTCTACATACCTTTCTTCTTCCTTGAAATCATCCTTCATCGCAACAAATTCTACTTCAACATCATCATCTGTGTTAGTATTAGTTTCATTCTCTTCAACAATTTAACATACCTTTTTACCCTTATCATTGTTGTCTCGGTTATCTTTGTAGTGTCAGTAACTTGTATTGTTTCTCCTCCCATAGCTTCCTTCACCAGATCGATCTTTGTTTCTATCATCTTCTTTCCTGTTTGGGCATCTAGTAGCAATATGACCAACTTCTTTACAGTTAAAACATGCTAAAGGTAATTTACCCCTATATCTACCTTTACCTTTAGGTAACCTTCGGGCCATGAGAGCTTCAAGTTCATCAAGCTCATCATCAGTGTTACTGTCATTATCATCCCAATTATTTCTACTGCTAGACTTACTGATCTTCAGAGAAGACATGAAAGCAGACTCAACAGATGGTGCAATACTATTATCAAAATTATTCAACTCAAATGTTGTTAGCTTACCAATTAGATTATCAAGAGTAAATGTGTTGCAAGGTGCAAACCTTATTTCATGTATAGTTGATATTCTGATTGCATAAGCAGGCAGCAAGGTCCTTATAATTTTGCTTACCACTGTATCTTCATCAATGACACCACCAAATCCTCTGATAGCATTGACTACCTCCTTTATTCATTTTGTATACTGCACTATATTTTCTCCTTCTTTCATTTTCATATCATCAAACCTGCCTCTTAGGCTTTCAGCTCAGGCTCTCTTGACATTAACATCACCACCATAGACTTGAGCTAGTTTGTCCCACATTTTCTTTGAAGTAATACAATCTTTGACATCCTTAAATTGAGCATCTGATAGAGCAACAACAATCTCTATCATAGTCATGTTATATTCATGTTGATCCTTTAGTTGATCAAGAGTCAAAGGTCCAATCGGTGGTTATAAGTAGTCATTCTCAAGTAGATGTAAGGCAGAATCTCTGATTCCAGATATGTGAAGTTTCATTCAACTTTTCCATATGGTAAAATTGTCCTTGTTCAACTTTGGCACCTCCCTCTTATACATTTTGTGATCTTTCTGCTGAAGTCCTTAAAACTTTGTTCCAAGCAACCAATGCTCTGATACCAATTGTTAGAATAACTAAGAGGGGGGGTGAAACAATTAGATCAGTTATCGAATAGTCCCAATTACAAAATGTATCACTTAAAATAAATTCAAAAATTTTTTGCAGCTCACTAACATAAAATACTAAATTGTCTGTGTCTTTACCGATTACTAGTTAATTACTCACAGTGATTATTGACCAAATCAAATATGCAATATGTAAAGTATGACAATAAATAAATCATCACAAAAACACATAACACAAAGATTTAATGTGGAAACCCTATTAAAGGAAAAACCACCAGGGACTGGTAACCCAAAATACTTTTCACTCTTCTGAAGTGAGCTCAGTGAAGAGCCAAGCCTATTAAAGGTTACAAACACACTATTAGGTGTGACCTTGTTAGAGGATTTAAGACTAACAATTATTGTTCAACCAACATTCACTATGGGGTAGATAGGATAACAATGTACATTCATTGAATGACATGGGGTATATCATAAGACGGTTAAGTCCACTCGGTTAAGAGATTTTTTTGTATCAATGGTTAAACTAAAATAGTAATTGATCTGATTATAATACAACTCAAATTGTAGATGTTCAGATCTATTCTAAGCCCATACAAATTCTCTAATCAATATATCAATTCACTTCCTCAATATTCATTAACTTACTGTCCCTCGATAAAAGCTTTTTGACGCTCGGTGTTGTTCTATAGTTCGATTCTTCTTCAACTAGTCTGATCAGGCATGCATGAAACTATATTCACGCAAAATCTCTATAGTCTTCTATCTTTCGGCATGTTACAATTAAGAAACTCATATCTCTTATATAGACAGATAAACCATTTTCATATCAACCATCATACTTTTCCACTTAATCTCCTTCATTGATTTTGCCTCTTAAACTTTCTTAGGTGGTTGTGTCAGAAACACATTTCAATTCCATCACTTAAATCTTCTCCAAATTTTGTCAGTTTTGGATCTTGTAACAAACTTTATCCTCAATCTCGAAATCAAAACACTTTACAGCTCATCAATTTATGTCAAGTAAAGTTAAGTATTAAATGCTTTCATCCATACTCGGTTAACGAAGAAATGCATTGGCAAACACAAGCTTGGTTAATACTGTCACTCGATATACACTACACTGGCTCGGTGTATACCGAAGTGCTTCATTTACCAACCACACTGCTTTGTTAAGTTTTTCTTCTAGCTTCATAACAGATTAATGCAACATAATCAAGTCAACCATATGAAGTCATATACTCATCAATAAGTTACCAAAAGTATTCCTTATCCTCATCTGTCATATCCATCTTCCTCCATGTAGATATCTTAGTTCTTCATCTTTTCTCTCCTCTTTATAGATGTTTAGATATTTGCAACTATCATAATAAGTACTGTCAAAACTAGTTGACATCAATGACAACAAAATAACTAATTTAATTATCTTACATATCATTTCAGTACTCGGTGATCTCTAATCACTGATCTTCAATTCATTCAGGTATTCAATCAGTTGTAGTTCATCATGAATCTTAACAAAGTGAAAGAGGTTTTGTGGGAAGTGGTAACATTACCCCATAGCATCAAACGTATTTTTCATACATTGTACGATCCCTAAGAAATATCTCATCAAAGTTTGATGATTTTTTCACTCTATGTACTTAAGGGGACACACAACTACAAAGTGGTCTGAAAGGTTCGAGTGAGTTGGGGAGTTGAACAATGGCATTCCTGGCATTCAACCACCCAACTGAATCTATTAGAGAAGATGGTTTTAGACCTTTCTTATTGGTTTGGAAGTTATAAAACATTGCAACTTTCAACTGAGCTACATTGCAAGTTTTTGCAATAACTAAAATAGTGAAAAGTGGTCATCGCTTTTAAATGGGGTTGAATCTCCAAAAAGTGAGAGAGAATTTTGCAGAAGGTGTTAATACAAGCTTGTGTCATCTAACAAATTGTCCATGTGTTGAATGAGCTCTGAGAAATGGCTCATCAAAGTTTGATCATTTTTGCACTCTATGCACTTTAGGGGACATAGGTATGGAGTGGTTTGGAACATTCAAGTGAGTTGGGGATACAAACAAGGTCATTCCTAGAATTTACCTACCCAACTAGACTTTTTGGCATAGATGATTCAAGGCCCCAATGAGAGGTTTGAAAGATACACAACATTGCAACTTTCAACTAAGTGACATTGCAAGTTTTTGTAAGAACTAAAAAGTGGTTTCCACTTTTAAACATTAATGAATCTCTAAAAAGTGAGAGATGTTTTTTTTGGGAAGTGGTAACATGATCTTGTAGCATCTAACAAATCATTCATACATTTCACAAGCTCTTAGAAATACACTATCAAAGTTTGATAGTTTTTGCACTCTACAACTTTAGGGGACGCACATGTATAAAGTGGTCCAAAATGTTTGAGTGATTTAGGGAGTCGAACATGGTCATTCCTTGCATTTACCCACCCAAATAGATTTGTTGGTGTAGATGGTTGAAGGCCACAATGAGCAGTTTGAAAGATATGCAATATTGCATCTTTGTACTGAGCAATTTTGTAACTTTTTGCAAAAAGTGAAAAGAGCTCAATTATTTTGAATGAAGTTGAATCTACTAAAAGTGAGAAAGGCTTTTGTGGATTTGAATCTACTAAAAGTGAGAAAGGCTTTTGTGAGCAAAGGTAATGTGACCCTATAACATCTAACAAATCAATTTTGTTTGCCATGTTCTTTGAGAAACCACAACCTATAGCTCTTTGTATGGATTGTTCCTTTTATTGATGTCTAATTGGAAAAAATCATCTTATTGGTGTCCAATTATAAGAACTTTTCTTGTGTAGAAAATATTTGTCAATTTATACCAAATTTATTTATCTATTTGCAATATTTGTATATCATATTATAGGACAACGAGAAAATAATAAGAATGCACATATTTATAACTCTCACTGAAAAATAACAAGGATACATAATAGTTTATTTGTACAAACATGTCATGTGTATATATATTTAAATAAGGTTGATATTATAATTGTCTTGCATACACATTCGGTCCAATGAACCAGTTGGATCTGTCCTACTCTTTATTGTCTCAAGTTTTACCTAGTGGTCTGACTAATGAACCTTCCAAAGAGTCTTATTGTATGGTTTAGTTTCATACTTGATGGATTGGACATTTGATTCAAAAACAAGGTTGGAATAATGAAGAATATTCTTGTGTGTCTCTCAATCCTTGAACAACCACAACTTAGGGTTCTTCATACAATACCTTTTGAGCCATGTACTATTAACAACTATTGCTCCTACAGGGAATTCTAAATCTTCTTCATCTATAACAAAATAATCATTTTTCTCCTCCACACAATCAGACAAAATAATAATCTTACCTTCTTCATTATCTTCAAGTGCAATAACAAAAAAAATATGGCCTATAGTGATACATGCATAATGATATTAATTTATTGAATAATTTATTCAAAGTATTTGTACGTGGGCAATCTACCTGGTTGCACAAGATTGGAAAAGTGATCAATGTGTACAAATGCTTCCATCTATGCAATTTATAGTGTTGTTGTAGGTCAATATGTCTCAAGTAGGCTCAAAGGTCTCATACACCATTCGTCAACCCACTCCTTTGACTCACACTCATCCCAAGATTCATTTGTACATGATGAACAAAAGTACACCATATGTCATGTGTGGACACTTCATGAACCTGCATTAGGGATTCTAAATAATTTTAGCTCACTCAATTTTGTCAATGTATGTAAAATCACTCATATTTTGCAATGTTAGTTTCATATATCAACCAAAAAAAATTTGAACCATAGAATCACCTTCATTACCTAAACACATTGTAGCATTACACCATTGCACAATTGATTTTTCATCAAACAATATTTCTTTGTCTTTGTACTTTAATTCTTCACATGCAAATGCTCTTTTGATACATGCACTGACACCATCATGCTCCCTCTTTCCATGCCCAGCCTCTGTGAAATTAAACATATATTGAATTTTAGTGATCTTATTCATCTTGGTCAACCAATAAATCATCTAGGAGGTTTTGAATTATGATGCACAATTGTCTAACCATATGATATGCCTACATTAGCCAAATGATCATAGGAAAGTTGAAAACAACCTTGGACAAATTTTGTATAATGTGTGTGATAATCACTTATATAAAAATGATACTCCCTTAATATCTTTTTGTTCTCCTATATATTATCATGAAAATGCATGAATTTTATATGCACAAACATAGAAACTTGTTGAGAGTTGTAATACTTTCATTTCACCTCATTTTGTGGTTTTAGTTTGTAATTCTCTACAAAGTTAACAAGTAAACTAATAATATCAAGTGGGAATGTGTCCTTGCATAACCTGAGTTGTAAATCCAACCATTGAGCATTATGATTATACCTTGCATACTCATACACTATTTTCTCATTTAAAAATCCCATAAACCGATACACTGGAATCTTTTTGACAACCAATTCACATCATTTTTCTTTTTTCACATCCTTTCAATTATAGGTCACGGTCTTATATTTTTCAAATTCCACTATTTTATTCCCAATTGCATGTCTATACTCCATATGTTGGAAAATTAGAAATATTGCAAGCCACTGTAATTTATACACATGTCATCAAAGCATGAGTGCTTGTAAAATACTTGACCATCCACTCTTTCACATAAAATTCTAGATATCAAGTACCTTGAAGATCTAGGTGTGATGGGGAGATTGGGATAATACTAGTCTAGGCTATGCTCTCATATCCCTTCCTTGGATAATTTGGTGTTCTCCTCACACCATGTGGCCTCTAGGACTTCTTTTGCTAGTGGACTCCCTTGGCCTTGCCCAATCCAACCACCAAGAACAAGTACTTCAACTTCTAGGCTCTCCTTTTCTTAGCTTTGCTTCATTCCCTTACATAAGCTCATAAGGGAACAACTTCACCAACACCTTCTTAGGTCCTAGCAAGGATCAAGATGGATTCTATGGTGTTTTTGCAGTCTTCCATATGACCCCAAAGGTGGTGTAGGGGCACCTAAACAACATAGGGGCCTCACTAATAGAAATTTTGTTGTATCTTGCTCCAAGAGAGCCTTGTAAATAAAACAAGAGTATGAGGACCATCTTATGTAATGACAATATTAATTAGGGGTCTAAAGGTCTTAGAAGTTCTTTGTTTTGGCCTTTGAGGCTACTTAGGTACCTCTTAAGGTGAAGTCCTATTAGACTGTCGGAGGTACATTTTAGGACATTTGAAGTCATTTTAAGTTAAAATCAAGCATCCAACACCTAGGATACAACTAAGAAGAGTCATAAGTCTTAAGAAGCCTAGAATTGGCTTAATTGGCAAAAATTTGGAAAACTTGTAAAAGTTGTAAAGTGCAACTTTGCATTTTTATAAATGTTGCTCGACAACATTCTGCTACCACCTCCTATAATGGTGGATTTGAATCTTAGCCCAATAGGAACCATAAATGATGTAACCAAAGACCTAGGAGACCATATTTAAACTTGGAAAACCCTAATATTGCCATAAGTGCATGAATTTTGTACAGACAGTGTGATCATGAAGCTAGTCTGTATGTGAAGAAGAATCACAGTGAATTAATGGAAGCTTTTATGTGTTAAACTTACTACTGTAACACTTTGGCATTGTATTTTGGTTTGTTTAGAATAGTTTTGATTCACTACTTTAGGTGTGTGTGAGTAATTCTTTCAAAGTTTGTAAATAATCTAGTTTTGCCAGTTCACTGTCTTGAACTAGGAAGTTGGTATTGAGAGTCATGTAACTTACTATCCCACTGTAGAAATAGTACAGTCTCTTGGGGATAGTGAGTGTACTCTATGTACTTGTTTCTTGTGGGAGGAAGGGCCCTCAAAAGCCATGGAAGCATTTTTAATCTCTTTCCCTAGGTGAGCCAGGCATGCCCGGTTAGGGAAGAGTGAAGTTGCAGAGGTTATAAAATGCAGGGTTGTGAAGATAAAGATGAAAGCAAGCATGGAGTAGATAGAGGGATGAATTAAGATCCCTTGGAAAGAAGGAGAAGTTCTTATAAATCTCAGAAGGCATATAACCAAGTTGAGAAGCAGACAAGCCTAGGAAAGGCCTAGAAACCCTCAAAAACCCTCATATTGTGTGGAGGTATAGTACGGCCATTTGGAGACCCAAAACCTAGAAAATATTTAAGATGTAGTTGAATGATTGGAAGTCTCCAAAGGAAGTTTGTGATGGTTAACGGAGAAAATTAGATTTATACCATAACTTCTTAGAGCGGGAGGGCTAATTGGGGCACTTTTCTAGTAGCCCTATTTTGGTGCAAAAATTTGGAATTGGTAAGGAAGATTAATGTTTTGGGCTATCTTAGCCATTGTAAGGAGTGTGTTGAGAGGTCTTGAATCTTCTCCATGACCCTACAAGTAGTGTGTAGAGATTTTTAAAGTTAGATCTTAGAAGAACTAAGGAACCTAGAGTGTTCTTCACCAAGGATGAGAACCTAGAAGTTGACAAAAGATAGGTTTTGCTCAAGATAGAAGAGTGGGGTTTGGGATTGGGGGATCTCAAGCATAGAGGAGGTCCTATAGATCCAATTGGTGGTCTTGGAAGACACCTTAGGTCTCAGTGGAAGACTAGAAGCATGAACTAGTGATTAGTTCATCCCCTCTCCCTATCAAGTGGTATCAGAGCCAATTAAAAGTGTGGGAAAAGCAATTAAAGAGAAAGGTGAATGCTTTCACCTATTGAATCCAGTGGATCAAGCACAATGGTGACCAATGTAGAATTTTCCAAGAAAGTTGAGGAGAAAGAGGAGGACAATAAGTTGTTGAGAGAAAGACTAGCACAACTTGAATGATTGGTAGGTGATGTCTAAGACAAGGAAGATAGATTCAAGGACAAGATGGAACAAAAGGAAGAGAAAGAAGCCAAAGAAAAGGAGATTGAGTTGGAGGAAGAAGCTCCAACACCAGACCCTATTATACTAGAGGAGCCTATCTTAAAGGTACTAAAGGCAATAAACAACAAAGCTTTGGAAGGCATTCCTTTGTTCAATGGCAACATGGATCCAAACCTCATCATGGATTGGATTGAAGGAATGGAGAACCATTTTGAATGTGATGGTGTCTCTAATGCTCAAAAGGTAAAAGTTTCAAAGTCAAGGTTAAGAGGCTCTACCCTAACCTGGTGGAAATTTGTCCAAACCGAAAGAGAGAAGGAAAGAGACCCATAGTCACTTGGAAAGGAATGGTGGCTAAAATCAAGCAGGCTTATATTCCTAATGATTATGAGATACAATTGCATAGGAGAAGGCATAATCTTAGACAAAAGGAGATGGATGTGCACTCCTACACTGAAGAATTTCAAAAACTATGCCTAAGGTCCAAGGTGGTGGAAGATGAAAGCATTAGGTTGGCAAGATACTTGAATGGTCTTAAGTGGTCCATCCAAGAAGACATGAGTCTTGTCACTCCAAAAATAGTCCATCAATGTTATCAAATAGCTCTAAAGGTGGAAGAGAAAGGAAAGAGGAAGTAGGACTAGACCTCAAAGAATAGAGGAAGAGGTAGAGATGGTAGAGGACATAGGTAAAGCTATGGAGGTAGAAGCAATGACAACAGACCCCAAGGTGAGTCCAAGCTGACTGAACAAAGTGGAGAGACTAGTCAAAGAGGTGGTTCAAGCAGAGGTAGAGGATTTGGGGGAAGAGGTAGGTCACCAGTAGGAAGGGGACCATCTTATTTTTCTACTATGAAGTGTTACCACTTTCAGCAATTGGGGCATCTAGCCTATAGGTGTCCTGAAAAGGGATCAACATCACAAGGTGAAAAGAAAGTGGCATATTTACATGAAGATACTTCAAGTGTGAAGTCTCCTAATGTCTAATTAGATTTAGAGAGTGGTGAGAGTTTGATGGTGAAAAGGATCCTAATTAGGGAACCAGATAATGAGGAGCCCAAACAAAGGAGGTCACTCTTCAAGGTAACGTGTAAAATTATGGGAAAAGTCTACAAAGTTATCGTAGACTTAGGGTCTACTGATAACATTATATCAGAAGAGGCCATAATTAAGCTCAAGATTCCCAAAATACCTCATAGCACTTCTTACAAAGTCACTTGGTTAAACAAAGGACAACATGTCTTGGTTAATGAGCAAGCATGGATTGAGTTCACCATAGGAGGGTATAAAGAAAAGCTTTTATGTGATGTTTTGCTAATGGATGCCTGTCACCTATTACTAGGTAGGCCATGGTAGTTTGATAGAAAGGCCATGCACAATGGTGAGCTCAACTCATACACCTTTATAAAGGATGGAGTGAGTTATAAAATTCAGTCACTACTTGAATTAGACAGTCAAGGAAGTGGGCCTAATGTCCTGATGTTGAAAGGGAAAGAGATCATGAAAACTCTTGAGAAAGAAGGAGTGGGTTATGCCATTGTAGTAAAACCCAAGGAGGAAATAGAGACTAAGAAAGAGGACATACCTCATGAAGTGCAATAGATTTTGAAGGAGTTTAAGGGTATCATATCAGATGGAGCGCCTGCAACCCTGCCACCCAAGAGAGCAATCAGCCACCAAATAGATTTGACTCCAAGGGCATCATTACCAAACAAAGCACCTTACAAGATGACTCCTGAACAGAATAGGGAAGTTGCAAAATAAGTGCAAGAATTGATGGACCAAGGTTTAATAAGAAAGAGCATTAGCCCATGTGTTGTGCCTACTATTTTGGCACCCAAGAAAGGAGGAACATGGAGATTGTGTACAGACTCTAGAGCCATTAATAAGATTACAATCCGGTATAGGTTTCCCATACCTAGGATTGAAGACCTAATGGATTGCCTAGGAGGGGCTAGGTACTATACAAAGATAGACCTTAAAAGTGGTTATCATCAAATAAGGATAAAAGAGGGAGATGAGTGGAAGACAGCTTTCAAAACCACTGAAGGACCCTATAAATGGCTAGTTATGTCATTTGGCCTCTCCAATGCCCCAAGCACATTCATGAGGCTCATGAATGAGGTGTTGAAAGACTTCATAGGTAAGTTTATGGTAGTCTATTTAGATGACATTTTAATTTTTAGTATGACTAAAGAAGAACACTTAATGCATCATAAGATTGTGTTATCCAAGTTGAAAGAGGAACACCTAACCATCAATCTAGACAAGTGTGATTTTATGAAGCAGGAACTAGTCTATTTAGGTTTTTTTCTATCTCAAGGAGATCTAAAGATGGATGAAACTAAGGGTGTAGCTATATTAAGTTGGCTAACTCCTAAGAATGCCAGTGAAGTGAGGGGTTTCCATGGCCTAGCTCAATACTATAGGAAGTTCATTAGGAACTTTAGTGGGATATGTGCTCCCATGATGGATACCATCAAGGGTGGATTAAAGACCAAATTTGTGTGGACACCTATAGCAAACAAGGGATTTGAGACATTGAAGAAAGAGGTAGCTACTAAGCCTATTCTAAGGTTACCAAATTTTGATGAACCCTTTGTCATAGAGTGTGATGCTAGTAACGTAGTAGTAAGAGGAGTTTTAAGTCAAAGCAATAGACCAGTAGCTTTCTTTAGTGAGAAGCTAAATGCAGCAAAAACAAAGTACTCTTCCTATGACTTAGAACTATATGCACTTGTTCAATCCCTTAGAAAATGGATCCATTATCTTTTGCCCAAGGAATTTGTAGTGTTCACTGATAATCAATCTTTGAGATTTCTCAACTCCCAAGACAAGTTGAGTCATAAACATGTCAAATGGGTGGAGTACTTGCAATTATATACCTTCACCATAAAACACAAAAAAAGATAACTCAATAAAGTAGCAGATGCCTTGAGTAGAAGACTACTCACTGTTCAAGAAATCCAAATGCAAAGCATAGGAGTGGATAACTTCAAGGAGCTATACCAAATAGATGAAGATTTTGCAATAGCATAAATCACTTTCATGGTGAATTTGCAGAGTATACATTATAGAATGGACTACTCTTTAAAGGAGGCCAGTTGTGTGTTCTAAGAGGGTCCATGAGGGAGAACCTCATTCAAGAAAAACACAATGGGAGTTTGAGTGGTCATTTTGGCTTAAACAAGACCTTGGAATTGGTCCAAAGATACTACTATTGGCCTAAAATGCAGAGAGATGTCAAAACCTATGTAGAGCAATGCATCATATGTCAAAGAGCAAAGGCCACTTCTACAAATGTAGACTTTATCAACCTCTCCTAATACCAAGCAGACCATGGGAATGTGTAAGTATGGATTTTGTGGTTGGATTACCTAGGACAAAGATTGGATTTGATAGCATCTATGTGGTAGTAGATAGATTAAATAAAATGAGTCATTTTATCCTATGTAAAGTCACTCATGATGCAATTCATATTGCTTATTTATTTTTCAAAGAGGTTGTGAGGATTCATGGCTTTCCCAGTAGCATTATATTTGATAGGGATAGAAAATTTATGGGACACTTTTGGAGGTCCTTATGGAAAAGACTAGGTACCAATCTAGCATTTAGCTCAGCTTACCATCCTCAAACTAATGGTCAAACTAAGGTGGTCAATAGGATACTTGGTAATTTTTTGAGATGCTTAACCAAGGAATATGGTTTGACATGGGATTTAGTCATTCACAAAGCAGAGTTTGCCTATAATGACATCATTAATAGAACTATTGGCAAGAGTCCCTTTGAAATTGTCTATGGGATACATCATAGGGGTGTGTGAATTGAGAAATTTGGGAAATCAAGTACCTAATAGTGGCTATGCTGAAGATTTCAGTCAATCTATGAAAGAAATACATGATCAAGTCAAATAGGCCCTCACCGATAACACCAAGAAGTTGAAGGATAAAGTTGATCTTAAAAGAAGAGAAGTATAGTTTGGAGTAGGGGAATTGGTCATGGTCTACCTAAATAAAGCAAGAATGGAAATAGGAGTTCCCACCAAGCTTCAGATGAGGAGAACTGGTCCATGTCCTATGCTGGCTAAGTATGGACATAATGCTTACAAAGTTGAGCTACCAGATGATATAGCTATATCTCCCATATTCAATGTTGCAGACCTGGTCAAGTATAGGGGACCCCTTATTGAGATGGATCAAAATGTGGAGGAAGCTAAGAAAGAAGTCCAAGCAACAGCCTTGCCTCCTAAACCCAAACTACAAGAAGAGTAGATATTAGACTCCTGGGTACACACCAAGACCATGCATGGTATAGATAAGGAACATATAATAAAGTGGCAGGATAAACCAGAATTAGAGGCTACTTGGATCCCTGAGAATCAGTTCAAACTTCAGGGCATAGATCTTCACCTCTTGTCCCTAAAGGGGACATAGCTTTTCCGGTGGGGAGTATGGTGCAGGGGCACCTGAACAGCATAGGGCCCTCACCAATAGAAATTTTGTTGTGTCTTGCTCCAAGAGAGTCTTGTAAAAAATAATAATGGTATGAGGACCATCTCATGTAATGGCAATATTAATTAGGGGTCTAAAGGTCTTAGAAGTTCATTGTTTTGGCCTTTGAGGCTACTTAGGTACCTCTTAAGGTGAAGTCCTATTAGACAATCAGAGGTACATTTTAGGACATTTGAAGTCATTTTAAGTTGTAATCAAACATCCAACACATAGGATACAACTAAGAAGAGTCATAAGTCTTAAGAAGCCTAGAATTGGCTTAATTGGCAAAAATTTGGAAAACTTGTAAAAGTTGCAAATTGCAACTTTGCATTTTTGTAAATGTTGCTCGACAACATTCTCCTACCACATCCTATAATGGTGGATTTGAATCTTAGCCCAATAGGAACCATAAATGATGTAACCAAAGACCTAGGAGACCATATTTAAACTTGGAAAACCCTAATATTTCCATAAGTGCATGAATTTTGTATGGACAATGTGCTCATGAAGCTAGTCTGTATGTGAAGAAGAATCACAGTGAATTAATGGAAGCTTTTGTGTTAAACTTACTACTATAACACTTTGGAAATGTATTTTGGTTTTTTTAGAATAGTTTTGATTCACTACTTTAGGTGTGTGTGAGTTTTTCTTTCCAAGTTTGTAAATAATCTAGTTTTACCAGTTCACTGTCCTGAACCAGGCAGTTGGTATTGAGAGTCATGTAACTTACTATCCTACCATAGAAATAGTAAAACCTCTTGGGAATAGTGAGTGTACTCTATGTAATTTTTTCTTGTAGTAGGAAGGGCCCTCAAAATCCATGAAAGCATTTTTAAGCTCTTTCCCTAGGTGAGCGAGGCATGCCCGGTTAGGGAAGAATGAAGTTGCAGAGGTTATAAAATGCAGGGTTGTGAAGATAAATATGAAAGAAAGCATGGAGTAGATAGAGGGATGAATTAAGATCCCTTGGAAAGAAGGAGAAGTTCTTATCAATCTCAAAAGTCATCTAACCAAGTTGAGAAGCACACAAGCCTAGGAAAGGCCTAGAAACCCTCAAAAACCCTCATATTGTGTGGAGATACAGTACGGCCATTTGGAGACCCAAAGCCTAGAAAATCTTTAAGATCTAGTTGAATGATTGGAAGTCTCTAAAGGAAGTTTGTGATGGTTAATAGAGAAAATTAGATTTATACCCTGATCTCTTGGAGTAGGAGGGCTAATTGGGGCACTTTTCTAGTAGCCCTGTTTTGGTGCAAAACTTTGGAATCAGTAAGGAAGATTAATGTTTTGGGCTATCATAGCCATTGTAAGGAGTGTGTTGAGAGGTCTTGAAGCATCTCCATGACCCTGCAAGTAGTGTTTAGATATTTGCAAAGTTAGATCTTAAAAGAACTAAGGAACCTAGAGTGTTCTTCACCAAGGATGAGAACCTATAAGTTGACAAAAGATAGATTTTTCTCAAGATAGAAGAGTGGAGTTTAGGATTAGGGGATCTCAAGCATAGAAGAGGTCCTATAGATCCAATTAGTGGTCTTGGAAGACACCTTAGGTCTCAGTGGAAGACTAGAAGCATGAACTAGTGATTAGTTCATCCCCTCTCCCTATCAAAAGGCTTGGTCAATTCATCTTTCCTACCAATTGCTTCATTTTCCCTCAAAATAGGGCTACAAGGAATGAGCCCCAATCAGGCCTCCATTCCAGGTTTTTAGGACTATCACCTACAATCCTTTCCAAATCTAGGCTAACTCACCAAGGAGACTCCTATTCAATTACCATGTTCTCAAGGATTTTCTAGGTTTTAGGACCCCAAGTGTCTGTACAATGCCCTAAACCAAACTGAGGGTTTTCAAGAGCATTTTGGCTTAACAGGGTCACTAAACTTTTTTGATTGCTATACCACCTTGTCTGGATTGGTAGTGGCTCCTCCTTCACACCATTAAAGCTTCCTTAACCATCCTTCAACCCTTGCAAAGGACTAAGCCTACAAAATTCATCCTTGCCTTCTAGGACCTTTGCAAACTTGACCTTACCTAGTCGGGCACAGTCTAGGCTCACCTAGGGCCTGGTCTTAAAAATGTTTGCTTGAACTTTCCAGGGCCCTTCTTATATGGTACACTATACAAGGTCTGTACTACCATATCCCATGATCCCATGAAGTTTCCATGATGGGGATAGGAGCTACAGACCCATCTTCAAGAACCAGTCAAAACTGGACAGTGACCTTGAAGATTCAAACTAAATAAAAATGCACACACAAAATTGAAAGGAAACCTAATCTATGAAATTGAAATGAAATTTTATATACAATAAAATATTCATAGCACAAAAAGACTCATGATCTATTCATTAGCTTCAAATCTCTATGCCATGTATTCAAACTGGCATTCCAAACACTGTAACAGTCTAGGTTTTTCCTCTCACTGTCATACAAACTAATAACCAACCCTTGACTTAGGTTTATTTAGAGTATTTAATGTCTTCACTTTAGGGTATAATCTTGGTTAGGGCTTCCAACTACCAGGTTAGGGATATAACCCTTTATAATAAAAGGTTTCTAAGCAACTTTGAAAAGTTGTTGTGCAACTTTTTAGCAACTTTTGTTGCTTGAGTAATTTTTTCTTTTTTTATGCTTCTAGATCTTTATTAGGCCACATCTAGTGCACACATGTGCTAAAAGAAACCAAACCCTCATTTTTGGACTTATACCCCTCCTAGAACTAGGTGACATCATCAATTGAGTCCCTTAGCAAATCCAAAACAAAGGAAGACTATTACCTCCTAGAACCCAAACTAGGACCTAAACTCAACACACTAAGCTCTAAGGCTCTTATTCTATTTACAAGGCTTCATCAAGAAGCATATCACAACAAAATGGCAATGGTGGGAGCCCTATAGAAGGGTGCTCCTTCACCATAATCCCCCTCTACATAGAATTAAGGTATTTTGGGAGAGATAAGAGCTGGGTCAATGCCCAGCTTCTTGAAGCTTCTTTCTTCAACTCAAGTGTCTTCTAAATCAAGCTTATTTTCCCACTTCACCAGGTGCTCCATGTAGATGTGGTGCCTTGTAGACTTCTTAACTCTAGATTCCAAGATCTTCTCTGCCATGGGATTCTTCACTTGGGGTAGGGCATTCACATTCAAGTCTTGTAGTGTTGTATCAATAATCTGAGTTAGATTAACTATTTCACCTTTATACTAGACCAAATCAACTACATTGAAGACTGGTGAGATGGCTAAATCTGATGGAAGGTCCACCTTGTAAGTATTTTCCCCATACTTATCTAGAATTTGGCAAGGCCCTACCTTCTTCATCTGCAATTTGGTAGGTACTCCTTTCTTCATCCTAGCCTTGCTTAAATGGACCATCACATAGCCTCCCACCTTGAATTTTACTTCTCTCCTTTTCTCATCCACTTTAGCTTTCAGTTTTTGAGTAGACTCCATGATAGTTTTCTTCACCTGCTCTTGCACTTCCTTCATAGTTTGAGTGAAATCCTCTGCATCTCCACTCTTCATCTCCATTGAACTGAGATCTCTCAATTCACACACCCCTCTAAGATGTCTACCATACACAATTTCAAAAGGACTTCTACCATTTTTCCTATTAACACTATCATTAAAGGCATACTCAGCTTGTGGAATAACTAGATCCCAAGTCTGTCCATACTCCTTTGTTAAACACCTTAGCAAGTTTCCTAATACCCTGTTGATGACTTTAGTTTGACCATCTATTTGTGGATGGTAAGTTGAGCTAAATGATAGGTTAGTTCCAAGTATTTTCCATAAGGTTTGCCAAAAATGGCTCATGAACTTACTATCCCTATCTGATACAATGCTTAATGGGAGTCCATGTATCCTTAAAATCTCCTTAAAGAAGAGATATGCAATGTAACTAGCATCATGGGTAGTTCTATATGGAATAAAATGGCTCATTTTAGAAAAAAATTCCACTACCACATAGACACTATCCATACCTATTTTTGTCTTAGGGAGTCCCACCACAAAGTCCATGCTTACACACTCCCAAGACCTATTTGGAACTAGTAAAGGTTGGTAGAGTCCTGCATTGCTTGAGCCTCCTTTAGCCCTTTGACAAATATCACAATGTTCCACATACTTACTCACATCTCTTGGTAACCTAGGCCAATAGTAGTATCTCTGTACTAGCTCCATAGTCTTGTTGATGCCAAAGTGTCCACTTGGGCTCCCATTCTGTTTCTCCTTGATGAGATTCTCTCTCATGGACCTCTAGGCACCAACAACTGATTTCCCCTAAACAAGAAACCATTTTGAAGAGTATAATCTGAATACTCACTATGAAAATGATTTTCAAAATCAGTGCATACCTTGTAGGCTGTGGAAAAGTCTTCATCTCCTTCATAGAGATCCTTAAATCTTTCTATCCCTATGCTCTACGATTACACTTCTTGGATAGTCAACAACTTCCTGCTCAAGGCATCTACTACCTTATTTAGCTATCCCTTTTTATGCTTGATAGTAAAGGTAAAGGATTGGATGTACTCCATCCATTTAAGATGTCTATTACTTAAATTATCCTGAGTATTGATGTAACTAAAAGTTTGGTTGTCTGTGAACACCACAAACTCTTTTGGGAGCAGGTAATGTCTCCATTTCTTTAGAGACTAAACCAGTGCATATAACTCCAAATCATGTTGAATACCTCTTCTTTGCCCGATTGAGCTTCTCACTGAAAAATTCCATAGGCCTCCCTTCTTGGCTCAACACACCCCCTACTACAATGCCACTTACATCACACTCCAATGTAAACAACTTGTCAAAGGTAGGTAAACGTAGGATGGGTTTTGTGGCTACTTCTTGTTTCAATTGTTGGAATGCTTTATCAACTTCCTCAGTCCACTTGAACTTGGTTCTCACTCCTCCTTTGATGGTGTCTAAAACTGGTGCATAGATGTCACTGAAGTTTCTCACAAAATTTCTATAGAACTGAGCCAAGCCATGAAAACTTGTGACTTCAGTCCCCATTTTAGGTGCAGGACAATTCAAGATTGCCTCAACTTTGCTTGGGTCCATCTTCAAGGTACCCTTAGACATCACAACCCCAAGTAGACTAATTCTTGCTTTAAGAATTCACACTTTTCTAAGTTGATTGTCAACTTCTCTTCATGTAGTCTCTTTAGGACTATTCTCAAATGCTCAAGGTGCTCTTCTTTGGTCCTGCTATAGATGATTATATCATCAAGATACACCACCAAAAACCTACCAATGTAGTCCTTCAACACCTCATTCATCAACCTCATGAAGGTGCTAGGGGAATTAGTAAGCCCAAATGGCATTACAAGCCATTCATACAACCCTTATGTGGTCTTAAAAGTTGTCTTCCACTAATCACCCTCCTTAATTCTAATTTGATGGTAACCACTTTTAAGATCCATCTTAGTAAAATACATAGCACCCCCTAAACAATCCATAAGATCTTCTATTTTGGGAATTGGAAATATGTACCTTATGATGATTCTATTTATTGCCCTCGAATCAATGCAAAGTCCCCACTTGCCTCCTTTCTTTGATGCTAGCACCATTGAGACTACACATGGACTGATGCTCTTCTTAATTAGCCCTTGATCCAACAACTCTTGTACTTGTCTTGCCACTTCCTTGTTCTGATCAGGTGTGAGCTTGTATGCCGCCTTGTTTGGTAAAGATGCACCAGGTACAAAATCTATTTTATGGCTTATAGCCCTTCTTGGAGGGAGTGTTGCAGGTGCTCCATCACTCACTATATCCTTATACTCCTCTAACATTTACCTCACCTCATTAGGTGTCTCTACCTGCAACTTTTTATCCTCCTCCTTAGGCTTCACAACAATGGTGCATCCTAATGTTTCATCTTCCTGCAAAATATGTAAGAACTCCTTACTAGTGCTAAGCAAGACACTTGGTGTCCTTGAGGCTCCTTCATCATTCTCTGTCAAGGATTGGATTTTGAAGTTTTTATTATCCTTCTTGAAGGAAATTAAATTCTCCTCTCCATCATAAATCACCTTCCTATCAAACTGCCAAGATCTTCCCAATAAGAGATGACAGGCATCCATGGGCAAAACATCACAAATGATCTTGTCCTTATACCCTCCAATGGAAAACTCCACCCAAGTTTATTCATTCACCAAAACACTTTACTCTTGATTCAGCCAAGTGACCTTATATGGGTTAGTGTGAGGGATCTTTGTTATCTTTAGCTTCTTAGCTACCTCATCAGAGATGATGTTTTTAGTTGACCCTGAATCAACTATTACCTTGCAGACCTTTCCAAGGATCTTGCATCTAACTCTAAAAAGATCTCTTCTTTGCTTTGGTTCTTCTTGTGCAGGTTGTCTGATAAGTGCTCTTTTGAACATAAGATTCTCCCCCATTCCTGATTCCAGTTTACTAACCTCATTGCTACATGAATTAGCCCCATCCTCTTAAGCATAGGCTATTCTCTTTTCATTACTAGAACTAGAAGGTTTCTCAGGACACCTATAGGCAGGGTGTCCAAGTTTACCACATTGGTAACATTTCATACTAGAAAAATACGAATTTCCTCTTCCTGCACTCCTTCCTCTACTTGAACCTCCATGGGATCCTCTTCCTCTACCAAAAGTACCTCTTGTACTGGTCTCTCCACTTTGTTCAATTAGTCTATTATCTCCCTAACTTCTTGAGTCACTTCCTCTACCACTAGATCCACCTCTTTGACCCCCTTTAGAGTCTCTCCCTCTGCCTCTATTTTTGGAGTTAGGATCTTGCTTCCTTCTCTATTTTTCTTCAATCTTTTGTGCCATGTGTTGACACCCAAGGACTATACTTGGAGTGAACAAGCTCATCTCCTCTGCTATACTCCACTTCAACCCACTCAAGTATCTTGCAACCTTGATACTCTCTTCTTCTTTAACCTTGGATCTCATGATCAACTTGTGAAACTCCTCTGTGTAGGTGGCTACATCCATCTCTTTCTATTTGAGATTCAGTCTTCTCCTATGAAGTTGTATTTCAAAATCTACAGGTAGGTAAGCTTCTCTGACTTTTTTCACCATGGCTTTCCAATTAGCTATTGGAATTTTCCCTTCCTTCTCCCTTTCTTCTTGAAGATAGTTCCACCAAGTCAGAGCTTGGCCCCTTAGCCTATATTTGGCTACTTTGACCTTTTGTGCTTCAGATATTTCTTCACACTTGAAGTGGTTCTCCATGCCCTCAATCCACTGCATCACTAATTCAGTGTCCATCCTGCTAGTGAGTAAGGGTACACCTTCAAGGGCTTTACCAGTTATGGCTTTAATTGCCTTCAAGAATTGCTCATCTTGTGTTGGAGGATCAGGTATAGGAACCTCATCATCCAAGGTCTTTTCTTTATCCTAGCTTCTTGTACTTCTATCTTATCATTGACCTTATCTACTTTAGCTTGGACATCATCCAAGACTTGCTCTAACTAAGACAACCTTTCTCTTAGGAGTCTATTATCTTCCTCCTAGTATTCTACCTTCTTTTCCAACTCTAAATTAGTCACCATTTTCTTCTTCCAAGATGACCCTAGTAATTTTGGAGGTTGCAACATTCACCACCTCAAATTATGCTCTTCCCAAGTCTTTAACTTTGCTTTGTTACCAATCTAATGGGGAGATTGGGATAGACTAGTCTAGTCTATGCTCTCATATCCCTTCCTTGGATAATTTGGTGTTCTCCTCACACCCTATGGCCTCTAGGACTTCCTTTTCTAGTGGACTCCCCTATCCTTACCCAATCCAACCACCAAGAACAAGTACTTCAACTTCTAGGCTCTCCTTTTCTTAGCTTTGCTTTTCCCTTACATAAGCTCATAAGGGCACAACTTCACCAACACCTTCTCAGGTCCTAGAAAGGATGAGGATGGCTTCTATAGTTTTTTTTTAGTCTTCCATATGACCCCAAAGGCCTATTCAATTCATCTTTCCTACCGATTGCTTCATTTTCCCTCAAAATAGGGCTACAAGGAATGAGCCCAATTAGGCCTCCATTCTGGGTTTTTAGGACTATTACCTACAATCCTTGCCAAATATTGGCTAACTCTCCAAAGAGACTCCTATTAAATTACCAAGGTCTCAAGGTTTTTCTAGGTTTTAGGACCCTAAGTGTTCGTACAATTCCCTAAACCAAACTGAGGGTTTTCAAAGGCTTTTTGGCTTAACAGGGTCACTAAACTTGTTTGATTGCTACACCACCTTGTCTAGATTGTTAGTGGCTCCTCCTTCACACCATTGAAGATTCCTTAACCATTATTCAACTCCTCCAAAGGACTAAGCATGTAAACTTCATCCTTTCCTTCTAGGACCTCTGCAAACTCGACCTTACCTAGTCGGGCACAGTCTAGGCTCACCTAGGGCTTGGTCTTAAAAATGCTTGCTTAAACTTTCTAGGGCCCTTCTTTATATGGTACACTATAAAAGGTCTATACTACCATATCCCATGATCCCATGAATTTTCCACAATGGGGATAGGAGCTATAGACCCATCTTCAAGAACCAGTCAAAACTGGACAGTGACCTTGAAGATTCAAACTAAATAAAAATGCACACACAAAATTGAAAGGAAACCTAATCTATGAACTTGAAATGAAATTTTATATACAATAAAAGATTCATAGCACAAAAAGACTCATGATCTATTCATTAGCTTCAAATATCTACGCCATGTATTCAGACTGGTATTCCAAACATTGTAACAGTCTAGGTTTTTCCTCTCACTATCGTACAAACTGATAACCAACCCTTGACTTAGGCTTATTCAGAGTATTTAATGTCTTCACTTTGGGGTATAAGATTGGTTAGGGCTTCCAACCACTAGGTTAGGGTTATAACCCTTTAGAATAAAAGGCTGCTAAGCAACTTTGAAAAGTTGTTGTGCAACTTTTTAGCAACTTTTGTTGCTTGAGCAATTTTTGCTTTTTTTATGCTTCTAGACCTTTATTAGGCCACGTCTAGTGCACACACGTGCTAAAAGAAACCAAACCCTCATTTTTGGACTTATACCCCTCCTAGAACCAGGTGACATCAGGATGACATCATCAACTGAGTCCCTTAGCAAATCCAAAACAAAGGAAGACTGTTACCTCCTAGAACCTAAACTCAACACACTAAGCTCTAAGGCTCTTATTGTATTTACAAGGCTTCATCAGGAAGCAGATCACAAACAAAATAGAAATGGTGGGAGCCCTATAGAAGGGTGCTCTTGCACCAAGGTGGATCCTTAATGTTACATTCCTAAAAAACAACATTAGAATGCAAATCTACACATATATGTGTAGACACTTAAAAATGACTTGTTGCTTTAACACAACAACGTTATTAGCATTCCTCTTATTTTATTAAATAATCTTTATTATTTAATTAAATTATGTCCTTATAATACATTCTAATTTTGAATTCATCATTTCTCTTTAATTTCGTATTTAAGTGATTTTAATTACTTAATTATTAAATGCCTAAATCGTTATCACTCAATTATCCTACTATAAAGTAATTAAATATTTAATGTTATTTAATTATTTCCTATGTCATTTGCAATTAATTAAATTGTTACATTTTTTAATTAAATTTTCCCCGTTGTTATTATTACATCCATGTAATAATTACATTTAATTAATCATATTCCCACTCATAAAATTAAATAAATGATATTTATTTAATGAAACAAAATATTCCTCTAATAAAAAAATCAATTTAATTATTTATTTATATTCCCCCATGTGCAAATAAATGAATTATTTTATTTATTTAATGATATTATTTCTTCCACTTCTAACTAATACTAACTTTTTGTTCACTAATCAATCACACTTTCTAACTCTTCAATCACATTTCTCTGACTGATCAATCAAATCAGTTGTCTAATCTATCTAATCAGTCAACTCATCAATCAATTCACTTCACTGATCAATTTATCCTCTTAATAGATCAATAAAATCTATCAACAAAGCAATCAAGTGAGTTTAATTCCTAATCAGTCTGAGTTTAACTCTTCAATCATAGCTAATCAATCTCACCAATCATAGAATCCTAATTGGAATCCCTAAAATTCTTATAAATAGAGAGATAAATGTCTTATTTTACAACCACTTAGGATTTGAATTCTTATGCTATCACAATTGAGCCAGGAAACTGAGAGCCCAAATTTGCAATAAGAAGGAGAACAATAAAGGAGGATTACTAGTTTGCATATTCATGTGTTTTGAAAATGATTTCATATTATTGATTATTTATGCTTGTTTTTTCATTTCCTCTTTTGATATTGGGATATTATCTTCTATTAAAAATTTTGTTGTGGTTGAGATTATGTTGTTATTACAGGCCTACAAATCCAAATTACCCCGATTACAAATGATGAACCCAATGTCAAGCGCCTAGTTTCCCAAAAACTTGATTTTTTTTGTATTGTGTAGATATACAGGTTGAAACAATGCACTCATCTACTTAAGTCAACACACTTACCTACTTAAGTTATTGCACTCAGTATATTAAAGAGACGCAGTCACTACACATAAATGATGCACTTAGAGCTCTATAATGACACACTCATAATTGGATGATACACACATCATTCCTCTTGTTTGATATTCTACTATCATTAATTGCAATTTTTGGGTTATCTTATGTAATAATTTTTGTGTCGGTTATTTTTTCAATTGATTGTCTCTTTAAGATTTACACATCTCTGGTTGACCTAATTATTTTTACACTTGAGATATTATTACTTGTTGTTTCTGATTTTACATAAGTGACAGAGAAGGAAATGGAACACTTTGTATTTGTAATCATTGCACTTAAACCTCTGTATTGCCAAAAAATATCATACTTACATCTTTTTTTTCTACACTTAGTATCTCATATCACCATAAACAAACTCTTGAGAAGTCACATTCATTAAACTATAATGACATAGTCATTATCTTTAATCAACATACTCATTATTGTAAAACAACACACTTACTGCTTGTCTAAAATTCTCTTCTATCTCAAAATTTTACTTCTCTATTGTAAAATGACACATTTTCACTATTAAAATTATGCAAATGCAGACATGAAAAGACATAGTCAGCTAGTTAAACACAAAAAAAGTTAAAATCCAAGAACTGGTAGAATAGTGAAAAAGAGAGGGAAATTAAGCAAAATAAAGGACTATCTCGTAGATTATGAATCAAAGAATTAGAAACATAAATCATATACAAAGGGATATTCAACACATACTTGGACAAGGTAAGTAAAATCACTCAAAATCTTGATTGTCATTATCTTAACCCTAGTGCACTCATGGATTACCAAAATTGATTTACAAGATTCTTAGGTTTTTTGTGCTAACTTTTTGTTTTTATCTTGTGACATAGACATAGTGTTAAGAATTTTAATCTAAATTCAATCTATTTTCCTTTTAGTGCACCTAAAATGAACAATGTATGAGAAAACATCACAAACTCATCTTTCAATTTGGTGCTTAAAATTGGCATGGGGTTAAGAATTGAATAAGGCAAAATACATTTGAGACTGGTGCATTAAAACTGAACAAGGAAAATCTCATCTATTTTGGTGCTTAAAAATGAACCCATGTGACTATATGGTTGATTGGTAGATTAGTTAACATTTGACTTTTACTACTTGATTCGATTAACCATGTGTTTAGGGTATTTTGTGTGCTTGCACATTCTTTTAGTGTAAAAACCATTTTCTTTTTTAGAGAGGCCTATTTGGGGGTGCCCTTAACCTCCAAAGGACAACCTCAAACCAAAAAATCCTTCCAAACAATATAAAAATAATATTGGAGTTGATGAGAAAACAACCCACAACTCCCAAGAACACCTGCATGCAAACACTTGTCACAGAAAGAGAGAGAAGCAAGAAGCTAGAGAGGCTTGAATGCATGGATCCATGAAAGAGGAGACATTCTTGATGTGCAAAAAAAAAAGTTGAAATTCAATAAAATGAATGTTTCTCAATAATATTACAAGAGAGATCAATCCTTATAAAAGGAGATCAAAACCCTAAAAGGGTGAACAAACCTAGGTTGCATGATAATAATTAATAAAGTAATTAATTATTATATGCCTAAAGTTTAGCTTAAGAAGAAAGCGATAATAAGTGACTTAGTAATTAAATCAAACATGATTTAATTAATAAGCAAACACTTTACTACTCTAGCACCCCCTCTTAAGATAAATGTTGAGAGAAGCCAAAAACCTAGGAAGAACTACTGAAATCAAATGGGTCCCGACAACAAAAGGGATGACCAGGTACCCAAGTAAAAAATAAAGTCTCTATAAAAGAGGAGAAATAGAGAAAACCACATGGGAAAAACTCTACTCCAAAAAGGGACAAAGACTAGTGTGAAGGATTGAAGAAGCTTCCAAAACTAGGAATGTTCCAAAAAATAGGAACAAGGATGAACATGTACAACATCACTAAAGCAAGAAGCTACAAACTCTATCAAGAAGTAACTGATTATCTGAAGACCCTCTAGTGAAATATGAATAGGTAGAGAAGACTGTAATCTGCATGAGTTCCCTCAAATGACACTACTCAAATCAAGAGGCAAAGAAAGGAAAACAACTGAAGTAGAAGATATAGAATATTGTAATCTACACGAGTGCCCTCAAATTACACTACTTGAATCAGGAGGCAAACAAAGGCAAACACCTGAACTTAAAAATATAGATGGCATAAAAACACCAAAAGTCTGAGGAGTTGATCAATCAAAGATGGAAGAGTGCGTCCAAAAATAGGAAAGAAAGAGTGTCCATATGGTAAATGATCCATCTCACCAGAATGCATAAGTACCCAGCCATTGCATCCGCCTAGTACATAGAATCAAATATTGAATACATAGCTCACACTATCGAACCAATGAAGTAGTAGAACCAATAGTAGAAAACCCCCATAATGCTAACAAGGGAGTAATGATAGGTACACTGAAAAGATCATCCAATATGAACTGCATGATGAAAAAGTGCCAAGAAGATCGAAGGTGCATAGAGAGTACACACACAAATAAAGATACCTAAGGCTAATGTCATTGGAGGAACACTCACATAAAAAAAGTAGATGGAAAACAAAGGAAAACATCAAAGCTCCTGACACTTTATAATGGAGTGCAAGTACAAAGAGCACGAACATGTGCAAGATCACATACATGCAATAGAATGACACTTTATCTCAGTGTGTGTGCATAAAAGAATGCTACAAAAGTGAAGTATGCACTGCTTAAAGAATAGAGAAGGTTACTGAAACAAAAGAATGGCCAAAGATAAGTCATCCCTCAAAGGGAAGAGATCCCAGGACCTGTAACATCTAAGATATCCACTAGATTGCAAAAATTCAAGAAATTAAATAAAATATACCTAGAGCATAATCTAGAAAAATAACTCATAGCACTGGAAAGCTCTCAGAACAAGATTTCCAATGATATATCATTTGCCCAAAATAGAGTCTGGATCTGCAAGATAGAGCTCTTAGAGTGCAAAACTAAACATCTAACTTTGATAGTAAACAACACCATCAAAAAAGAAAAATAAAAAATTTAAACGTCCATATTTGGATAGAGCTCGGAACTAGCTTTTTGACAATATCTCGTTTGCCAGATTTTGACACGTATGCTCAAGTTATGAGAAAAAAACCACAGGTATATTGAAGGGCCCAAAAAATGGTGTAGAAGAGTGATGATGCATGTTGATGTAAGCAAATGACGGGCTTAAAATTCACGGTCGTATGGTTGTCATGGCCAAAATCTGCCCAAGGGCTAAAAAAATTAGGCCTATGGTCGCCATATGACTAGGGCCTGAAGCTGCATCCACCAAGGGATTAAATTTGATAGCCAAATGGTCGTCGCCACCAAAAATAATAATCATTATACTTGCATCGAGATGAGTGTCAGGGCTGTACAACCCTGGTGCACAATAAAAAAAAATGTCTCAAAATGCAACGACGTGCAAATCAGACATGCTTTATATGGATTTGGGGGTTCTTAGCTGCTACGAGCTCAACGATGAGGTTCGTTTGAGCCAAAAATCCTCTAAAATACCAATGATCACCTCAGGATCTGTGTCAGGGTCAGTTGCAAAACTTTTTTGCCATAGATTCCATCTTTATCCAAATTGGATAAATTTTATATGGATCTAGGGGTTCTTGGATGCTTTGAACACAATTGTAAGGTCCATTTGAAGCCAAGATGACAAAAAAGAGAGGTCCCCCATAGATTCAATAGAAAAACCTCTAAAAATGTAGATATGATGAACACGATCAAATCTCTCAAGAAGAGGATAGGAGCAAACAGATCTGAAACTCTAATACCATATTGGAGTTGATGAGAAAACAACCTACAACTCCCAAGAACACTTGTATGCAAACACCTCTCATAGAAAGATAGAGAAACAAGAAGCTAGAGAGGCCTGAACACATGGATCCATGAAAGAGGAGACATTCTTGATGTGCAAAAACAAAAGTTGCAATTCAATAAAATAAATGTTTCGCAATAAGATTACAAGAGAGATCAATCCTTATAAAATGAGATCAAAACCCTAAAATGGTGAATAAAACTAGGTTGTGTGATAATAATTAATAAAGTAATTAATTATTATATGCCTAAAGTTTAGCTTAAGCATAAAGAGATAATAAGTGACTTAGTAATTAAATCAAACATGATTTAATTAATAAGCAAACACTTTATTACTCTAACAAATAATACGTGGGGTAAACCCCAAAATTATCTTACATCTAACCAAGCTTAGGTGAGGTGTGTTGATAATAGCTTGGATCAAGCCTATGTACCTAAGGAGTTGGTGTGGTCAACTAGATACTTAAGTGTCTCACAAACATACAAATCAATTGGGGAGACTCCATGACTCCAACTAAAACCTTGTTAAATTAGGGGCTACTCGGTTCACCTTTTGAATCATTGTCTTATTATAGTGCAAGGGGAGGGAAGAATCTCCCCCTAATGTCCTCATCATGTGTCCTAGGGTATTGTGTTAGTGAAAGAGATCTCCATTAGCATGACAACAATACCTAGAAAAAGGAAAAAGCACAGGCACCTATAAGAGGACTTTCATGTTCTAGTAGTGTGACACAGTTGTGTGAGTTGACAAGCATCCAAGCAATGGCCCTATAATATTACAATTGAATCTAATTTGACCTTAGATAAAATTGACCATTTCTATTTTTTGTTGTGTCAGACCTAGTAAAAACTTACAACTTAAAAAACTTTTTGAACATACACATATCATTTCTTTTTTGAGTCATTATTGTAGTTCGCAGACACTCAAAAATGGTCCACGCCTATGTGCCCCCTTTTTAACATGTCTTCTATGTATAATTCCTGATTCACATCATAATTCTATTTACTTGACCTAATCAATCACTTTCAAAAATCATCTCAAAAGCATTCAAATTGATTCAAATAATTATCAAAACCAAAAAAATCAATCCTTTGTCGCATCAATATCATCAAAATTAATCGAAGTCCACTAATTTTTCCTTAATTTATCCCAAACCCTAAGCTTTGATAAATAAATATACTTTATTTATCTATTTTCCCTAAGTTTCATAATTAATTAATTGGCTAATTCTTGACTTATGGGATTTTCTTAATTCCTAGATTATAATTTCTAGTTTGTGGGAATAAATGGGTTTTAAAATTCAAAGAATCCCTCCTTTTTCCAAATGGGATTCAATCCCTATTAATTAGCTCCCATCTCCTCTTTTGTAGCCACCACCTTCCATCCCATTTTCCCACTAATTTAGCCTATCCCTTTCCCTTCCAAATGCCCTTAATTTATGCATACCAAAAAGAAACTCTTCCAATTGTCATAATATGACATTTTTCTAATTTGTAACTAATCTATTATGAAATCTTCCCAATTGTGCATCAAGTTTCCAATTTGGTGATTTTAGATTCGAACGGTATAAATTGAGCTCAAATTCCATTGATTTGCTAACCATGATCTTTAAAATCTTCTCGTTGTCATGCCAATTCGATTTCATTGAGTGCATGGAGTCTTCATGGGAGCTACATATCAATCATTAGAGAATCAATAAAGGACATTGAATTCCAATTAAGGGAGTTTTATTATATTTGTTTGCATATGTTTTTAATACTCTTTCTCAATTGCTTTAATGGTTCGCATAGGTGTTATTTTTTATTCATTTAGGGTTTGGTGGTTTCTCTTAGCATGCATATTCACTCTTTTTCATGCCTTACATGTCCATATACTAAGTGTGATTTTGGTGGGTTTTTACATCTTAAAAAAATTTCCTAAACAATGTCCTACATAGAACAAATAGAATCAACACGAGTCCTAAACATACGATTTGTCTTCTATCCAAATTTTCTATGAATGACATACCCTTGCATGTTAGAAGTTCATATCCTAAAATTTAGTGTCATTCTTGCATTTAGAGCTTAGAACCTTGCATAGTCATCATTTCAGTTCCAAAATCCAAATAATCCCAAAAACATACCTTGCATATCTTAGGGTCAAGTATTACACCTTCTAGAATCATTTACCAAATTAGAGGATACATCTTTTTAGGACATTCCTATAGTGGTCTTGTGTATTATCTTGACTTCATTAAAATTCTGGTTACCATCCTTGTCCACTTGCCTTGTCTTAGGCACTTGTCATTCTTGTCAACATTTTTCTTACTCATAGACATCATTGTCAGGATTGTCATTTTTTTACACTTTGGAAGTCAAGATAGTCCTCAATATCATTTTGGTTCTTTCCTTAGAGGGTTTACCTTCAATTTTTTTATAATGTCTCTTAGGGTATAGTACCTACACCTTAGGAATCATTCTATTCATCCATTCATAGTTTGCATTAGCATCCCCAAATCATCAAAAATCTAAAAAATCACAGTCCTAATCTAGTTTCCCTAGTCATCTTGCATATACCTTAGTTGCAAATTTTCATTCTTGCACATGTCACTCACACGATCCATCAAGGGAAAAGACAAAATGGACCAAAACAACCCAATGATATTCCTACCAGTAACATTGACTTGACTACCCCAAGGACCTTAACACTATATTTCAATAAACATGAGACAATGCAACATCATGAGAAAGAAAAATTTGACATTCAAAAATTACCTCCCATTTCTCCACTAGAAGATGAGTTCTCAATTGAAAATGTGAGGTTTGGATGCACAGATGAAAAGGTTAAAATTTCTTTACAAGACCCTAGGTTAATGACTATCATAGGATTTGTGTTGTCAACTGATCTAAACTAATATTTCCACTTACTTGCACAAAATAGTTCTAAGTAACCTATTGGATTTGACACATCTATCATAGTAGAGGACATACACATTCCATCATCTTGGATTGCCTCAAGGGAAGCCCCTCCACTCACTTCCATCATACCATCTAGCACCACCACTCAAAGTACAATCCAAGTCACTGTGTCTTCCACCACAGTTGGGATCCCATACAATAATCCTCTATTTTCCAACTTTACACCCACATCTAGTTCACTTATCACCATAATAGTACCTTTTATATTGTCCTTGACCCATCCAATGGGTACTTCTCAAAAAATGGAAAACATTTCTTCTAATACAGCTCCCCAAGGTTTGAATCCTAGTGGTCTTCAACTAGGTATCCCTCCTAATCAAGGACCACCCCTACTCATTCAAGGGGCACCTTAGTAGAAACCTCCTACCAACCCTGAAATTCCAAGGATTCTTTCTATCATTTTTGGATCCTCACCAACTGTAGATGTCATTAATGGTGTGCCTTCAACTTTTAATGTTGTATGTAGCATGCATTCAACTTAATATGATGGTGTAAAGTATCTTGGATATCATCTTTCATTAACATATATTAGGATTAAACATAATAATTTTCCATAGTTACATTGAGTTTAAAATGTCAATTGCTCCTATTTGTCATGGTCCTACTAGGGTTTCCCCTGGTGGCTCTGCATTTCATATATCCCTTGTTGATAATGCTTCCCTACTGGCATCATCGATTCCAGTGGTTGTTGATGTCATTGCAACTAGATTAATTCAAGTGTGTGTATAGTCTTTGGTAGCTGCAGTTGTTTGTGAGTCATTTGTTGGCATTTGTGATGGGCATGCTTTCATCCTACAGTTGTCAACAGAGTCCTCCCCTTATATGCAGGCTAGACATCCTTTACCAGCTATTAATTAGTCTTTGTTGACCTTTTTTCACTCCTTGACTTCTCCAAATACTATTATTAGGGGCCCACCTCTGCTTGTGGGTTTGGTTAGGGCTTTGGAAGTGAAGTAAAGGGCCCTTATTCCTATGTGTAAGTCCTTGACCCTTAGTTTTTCTGCAAATACAAAGAGAGAGATTGTTCATAATACTTCTATTTTCCTATCTCATGGTTTGATTTGTCATTTTTAGGGTTTCTATTCCAACATTCCATAGTTGCATGCTATAATTTTTGAACATTGGGAGCCTCTCCTTATGGGTTTTGTTCATATTTATCCTATGGCTAAAGGTTATTTCATTGAAAAATTCAATAATGTTGATGATAGAACTGAGATTTTATGTGATCACTTCTTTAGTTGGGATGGTAAGTTTTTGTTGATGGCTAAACCCTGGCATCCATATTTTAGCCCCTCTTCTGATAAGTTCAATAAGGTTCCTATTTGGGTTAGGCTCCCTAACCTTTCCCTTCATCTATGGATTGATTCCCTATTGGAAGAAGTGGGTGAAGCTTTGGGGGATTTTTTGATGATTGATAAAGATTCTTATGATATTTTTCATTCTACTTATGCTCATATTTTGGTGGACATGGATGTTTCCAAGGGGCTCCTCACTAAGATCTTGAGTGAGTCTTCTTCGAATTCCTAGATTCAGCTGCTTGATTATGAAGGCATTCCTTTCAGATGTCGTAGATGTTTCAAAACTGGGCATGTTTCCACTTAGTTTGAGTTAGAGAAAAAGAAAATATCTATCTCTTGGTGGAAGGGTGCTTCCTCTGAACATTACTCTATTCGAAAGAAAACCTTTTCCCAGGTGGTTTCATAGGATTCTTCAAGTGTTGAGGATTACCGACCATAACTTTTTGGTGTAGGTTCTAGTGATGGCTCTTATGAATCTAATGAGGTTCAAGTTGATGATATTGTTTATGTTACTACTACTAGTTCTAATGAGTGTTTGACTATTGACACCTCTATTGATCTGGTGATGGAGGATGGTTTCTCCCCCTTTCTTGCTACTAGTCCTACTTCTAGGGCTCTTGCTAGACCTATCTTGGGTCCTTCTACTTCTCAAGATTCTACTAATCCTATTCCTCAAGATAATTTTGGCCCTTCCATGGGTTCTACTAGTATTTATTCCTAGGGTTGGGGTACTTTTGTGTTTGACACAATTCCTTGGAAGAATGTTGTTGTAAAGGTGGAAGAGGTTTGGATCATGGTTAAAAGTAAAAAAAATCTAATCCCCTCAGGCCACGTTTAATATGACACTTTGCTCTCTTAAGGGTAAATTTGTAGGTAAAAATTAATTTGTTTTGGGTTGTTTAGGCTACATGCTAGACTTACATGGGTTTGTTTCCTCTTTTCATGTAGCCTTTTAGTTTGGTGGAGAGAGATTTATGGTTTCTCTCCTCCTTTCTTGGGTTTGTCTTGTCTCATCTTTGTCCTATTTTAGGTAATACATAGTCTTGAATATCTTTAGATTTTGGTTTCAATTCCCTCTAAAACCTACTTTGTACAGGGTTTTGGGTCCTTTCAAAACCTATTTTCACTTAATCAAAAACTTAATATGATGGTGTGCCTTCAACTTGAGATGGCATAGATGATGTTCATGCAACTTCATAATTCAATTTTTGCATTGCATAAAGGTTTCTTGTTTGTTTCCTCTGTGCTAACAATCCCAATTATCTCTTACTTTGCATTCATTTTTCATAATCCTCTTCCAAAGGCATGTCCTCTTATATGATATGCAATTTTCTTCCTTCATAACTTTGCCTCATTCTTTCCCTTTTCATTTCATTCTTTTCTTCATGCTCTTTCAATATTAGAACCTTTGGTCATTTCCTTAGCATCATAATGAATTCTACATGTGTTTAAATGTAATCCATGGGGCTTATTTGATAACTTCAATTTATATCTAATGCACACTCACAATTGAAATTGTTCATTATAATTCTCAAATTAGCTTCAAACTCTTCAACGCTTTGAGTTGTTACACATCTTTCTTCTAATTCAAATTTGAATTGTAAATAATTCTTTTATAAAAGTAAAATTAAGAAAATAACAAGTCCATATTATCAATTGTAAACAAAAAAAACATTTTTAACATTTCAATTCTAAAAAAAATGAAAAACTTACCTCAAATGATCACTTATATGATAATAAAACTTTCACTTGTCATATGATGTGTCATATAGTAAACTAAAAGATGGTTGAATATGTTAATTATAGTATAAAAAAGAAGTCAACACCATGAAAAACATTAATTTGTTAGATAATATGTAGAAACCATACAAGAATTTAAAAAATGGGCCTAAATCACGAGTCCCCTTGGCATTTTTACCATTTTAATTCAAGCTCATATGGTGTGTGCCATATATGGCAACACCATATGGGATGTGTTGAGCATCATTTTTACACGAAGACAATGGCTAGGAATTTGCATGAGCAACTTCCCCTCTTGGAAGACTAACGGAATCAATCTCAAGGTTCCTTCTAGCTGGGTCTCGACCGCTTGGATAGCTCAATGGAAGACAAATATGAATCTATTTAACAAGGAGGCCTTTGCTGGTTCTTTTCTCAAGGGAAACTATAAAATAAACTTTAGGAAACCAAGATATCTATTTTTTTGATACGATTTTCAGATTTTAAGAATGAAAGCAATGCTAATTTAATTGATCTACTGAAATAACTTGCAAAGAGGGTTAGAAGATGTAAGGTAACAAGAGATTTGAAAGAAATTGCTGAAACAAAACCTATTGGACATATGCTAGCATAAAACCACCATGCAAATTAAAGAACCAAGAAGATGAGAAAACCCACACAATAGAGATCAGATCATGTCACAATCTTCAACTAAATGGATGCAATCATCGACGAAAATTGAACAAATGTAGATGTATGATAAGTCAAAACTCATCAGATCACGAAGCCACTCCAGATGTGTGCACACGTGAGACAAGTTAATCTTTAGGCACCAAAGAATAATCTTCTCAAAAATTTGTCACAACACAGTAATGTAATACCAGCAAACACCAAACGAAAAGATCGCAGACTTAAAATCACTAAACAACCAATTGTCTCTTTGAAACAAAGAATGAGCAAATCACACATTCACAAATTTTTCATAGACAGTAGAAGAATCACACCATGAATGAAGCACCAATTGTATATCTTGTATTAATGATCAAGTCGACCCTCATTACATCATTTTATTACAATTTATAGAGCTCTGCTCTTATTTTCGCATCTAGGGTTTTGCTGCAATCAAACTTCAAAGTAAAACTAAACTAAAGCTTTGCATTAAATAAACTACTTATAAAGCTTAGCTAAACTATCCTAGCATGGAGTTAGGCCTCGTGCATTACAAAGATTTAAACAAAACAAGCATTAGACATCTCAAAAATGGGCCGGAACTGGTTCATGCGTGTATTGATCTTCATGTTTGTCCCCTGGATCATTGGCTTTAGTTGCTCTACATAGTCCTAACTGAAAGAGATCTCACAATCTACCCAAACAATCTCAAGAAAGAAGCCCAGATGACTGAGAAGTGATCTCTAAGAAAATTGGAGTCAACTCTCGGACGTGCCCAAAAAACACCCAAAACCCGACACTTGGTCCAAAAATGCAACACCCAAAATTGGCTAAGTGCTAACCTTATCTTTACTATTGTGGAGTTGTTGGAGTTGTCCAACTTCTAGGTGGCTGAAAACTCCCCATGGCCAAAATGGCTGAAAATCTTGCACTGAAAAAAAGACTAAGTACCAAAACTGTGTTTTCTGTACATGGGAACTGACAGATCTTAAGCTAGAGGTCCACTAGCTCGAAGGTACTTCTAGATGTGCCTTCTTGAATCTATCCACCACCTCCAACACCTCATTGAAGTCTGGCATCTCAATGCCTTGGAGAATCTCATTTTGTCTGTCTCCGTACTCTTTCAATCCCTTGGCAAAAGCCTTTATTTCTTCTTCATGAGGCAGCATTTTCTGAATCTCCTCCCTTTGATAAAACATTTGCTGAAGATCATCCTTTATCTTTACCCATCATAATATATTCAAGTACTGATTGACAATATCACTCACTGGGTGCATATTCTTATCATGATCATCATCGAACAGATCTAAATCTAACCCCTCAAAGAACTCCTATAACTTATTTACAAATAGCATGCCCTTGTCCCTTTTCTTATCCAACCTTCTGAGAACCTTCTCAAGTATGGCCAATGCCACTGTTATCTCTTGGATCCATTCCTCAAAGTTATCTAATTCTGCTCCTTCATAAATCTTCATTAGCACCTAGAAGCATTGCTTCCTTATCATTTTCAACTCATCTAATACCTTTTGCCAATTCAGGATGGTTTCTTCTACCCCATTATCCTCACTCATGATCTCTACCAAAGAAACTATCCCTGCTAAAATGCCTCGAAAGGGCCTTAAAATCTGCCTAAGAGATAAGCTAGCGAATTTCTCAAAATCTAGCTTCCAATTCGCACAAGCATGTACAAAAGAATGTGGAATGTCAGTGTATATATCCCCCTTCTTCTCCAAAATTGCCTGTAATGAGGCTTCGGGGTTATTTGGGTCAATTGGACCTGCCATCTTCAAAATGAATTTCTTCATTGCTTCATTCTGTTCTTCCAATGCTTTTATTCTTTCCTCATCTTTACTCATAAAACCCAAAGCATGCTTCAGACCCAAGGTAGCCAAGGTTTTGCTACCTTCTCTAATTGGTTCTCCCAAGTCCACCTCTTCTAACACATAGTCCTCCAGAGTGATCTCCTTCACGCTAATATCCATTATAGGGACAACCACCTATGCCTTCCACCTTCCCGCCTGATCTTGCGTTACATAGGACATTCTCTTTGCCTGGGGAACTAGTGCCATTTGGTGGAAGGCATGCCCTAGCGCGGTCATATCAACCCCTTCATCTGTATATACCCTAACCCTTGGTTGCACCTCTTTGGTAAACCAAGTGGGCTTTGAGGATGCATTCAATGGCTCATAGGGAGCAGCCAATGTAGTAGAAGTCCCCACATGTTATGTCCTTATCTCCGTTGTAACTTCTTCTTCTATCTCCTGCTCATTCCCAATACCTTGTTCTGGCTCTCCCTCAACAACCGTCTGTTTCTCCTCAGCTATTTGCTCCTTAGTATCCATTTGAGGCCTATCTTCTTCTACATGTAGCTCTTCTTCTGTCTGTGATTCTCCCTTATCACCTTCTTCCTCAGATCCAATATGAATTTCTTCTCCCCCTTCTCTATCGATGACTTCAACTTCTTTCTCTGGTTCCTATGAGCTCTGGGGTATCGACTCCATATGAAATTGGGGAGGAATGTTGAGTGGGGGAGGTGTGGAAGATGCAAGGGGAGTGGTAAATTGGGCTGGTGGAGTTGGAGTTGGGAAAGGAACATGGGAAGAAAAGGGTTGCTGAGGCAGCAGAGTATCTAGCATAGGAGTGGGAAGCGGGACAGTGGGAGGCTCTTGAAGTGGAATGGTGGGAAGTGTGGAAGGGTGAGATGGGGGTGGAGGTGGAATAGATGCATCCAAAGGTACTTGTGTACTTGTTTCCTCCTTCGAGGTGATCTTAATAGATGATTCCTTCTCAGGTCCTGCAATTCCCTCCTGGTCTTTGGCTATTTCAACCTCTCCTTGCCCTTGAGGTGCCTATGGTAACTCTTCTTCTATGCCACTAAAAAGGCTAGTGAACTACATAGTAGCCTATTGTTCAGCTTCTTTGAACCCATGCAAACCTGCAAAATTAGAGATGTTGAATTCATCATCACCTAAGGCATCCAAATTTATTGGCTCTACCTGAGTAGCCCCTCCATCATCCTTAGGATCATCTTCCATTATTCTCCTTTTCTTTAGGAATCTCACTGACCGTGTCCTCCTAATGAGGGGGATTTCATCTAACACATCCTCATCCTCTTCTTCCAGAGTATCTATCTGTGTGGGGGTTGAGCCTGCCTTTCTTTTATACACATGGCCTTTAGTTACTCTGGTCGGCTTAGGTCCAACTATTTTGAACTTTGTTCTCTTTTCTGAGCTGGGAGAACCATGGTCACTTGATGAAGGCACCTCTAGTGGAGCAATGCTCCTAGTCATCCTAGTTTTCACCTTTTTGGAGTGCGTGACCAGACCATATGCGGTTGGGTGTTCGTGGTGATATCAAGTCTTGAGTTTTAGAGGAGCAGCCCCCTTAAACTGAGGTTCTAGTATCTTTTCCCCCTTCTTCTTTCCTCGAGATGTCTTCTCAAGAAGTTACTTCATAGGAAGTGGTTGCATAGGAAATGGACAAGCAACCCAAGACTTTGTCAGCTTGACCACATGTCGGGCTCTGAAGTCCATTTTGTCATTCTCATCCCGATCTACCTTTGCGTTCAGAATGGCCCTGGTGTATACCTTATCTGTGTCATATATGGAATCCATGATTTTATCAGAGTCTACATCTAATGCCTTCTGCAAAATCTTCAAGGAAACGGCACCCTATGGAAACTCTAGGCTCATCCGGCAATATCCATGGATTCTTACTTCATAATCATCCATGCAATTAGCCCAATGGTCTTCAATATGCGGCTCATGGACATAGTGTCTTCCCATTATGTGGCTATAAGTACCAATGGGGTCAAAATGTCGCCTTACCAGACTGTAGGTTGCCAATGGGAATTCATCCCATTCTCCAACCAAAGACTTACAAACTTTCATGTCCAGAACACAATGATGACCGACTGAAATAGGGAAGCTCCAGCAGTGTTTCTTCTTATGCTTGATATGCTCGTGAGCATTAGACAATTTCCTAGCTATCTCTAGTAGAACTACCCTATCAGGAGGGTATCTTGGGAGCTTCCTGGGTGCTAAAGTTCTTCCTGCCACCCGAATGTATGTGAACATTTTGAATTGAATATAAAATGCCCCAATGGCCTTCACTTTAGCCGCTGCTTTTGTTGATATCCTTTTAGCGAAATCACCTTCGATGGAGTGGATGATTGCAAAGATGAAGGCATCATTAACTATCCTAAATTCTGGGCTATTGTGTGCAAGGAAGTCCTTTCGCACCAATTGAGGATACAAGGTGAAAGGCCATGTGTTTTGTTCCCCGATGTTTCCAACCTTAGTCAACCCTGGATATACTGCCTTGGTGTCTAGTAAGTACACAACATAAGATGTCATGTAAAAGTGTGGATCTGTGTTTACCTGAATTAGCTGCTCATCCAATTGATCACTTAGAATAGAGGCCCAATCGAACCTTGCTTGTCTTTCTTTTATTTTCTGGATGAGGAAGATCATCCAAGGCTCCAGCTGATGGGACTTGGGCAGGCCATACACCCTACTTATCATTGTGATAGCGGCCTGGATATCTTCTTTCATATAACCTCTCCTCATGTCAATTATATGCAGCCTATTCTTGGGCAATGGCTGCATCAGGTATTCATTGTTGACAATGTTGTGTCCTCTGGGTATCTTTGTTGTAAAATTCCATCCCCTTGTTTATATTGAAGTTGAAGAACTTGTCTACTCCCTTTGGTAGGTGGAAAACATCCTCGATGTTGTCAGGCCTCAAGTCCAGGACCACTTCCCCCATGCTATTCCTGACCATGCGCTCATCTAGCACATAGTGATTGGCCATTGTGTTAATCAGCTCCACCGATTGGATCGACACAGGGCGTGTTGTTGTGTTCACCAAGGAATAGTGGACCAATGACGTGTAATCCTCTGAATGGCCCACCGGTTGAGCACACTTGTTTAGATATTCATTCCAGCTTACATTCCTGATGTTAGTATCAGTTATTCCGGCGTGCAAGTCTGTCACTTTAGAAGGTGGGTGGTATCCTTTAAATTGGTATTTCATCACCGGTGATGCCAGTACCTTCTCAGCCATATCTGCAAAAGAGAACAGGGCCTAAATCAGTAACATATTAAGAGAAAAGAAACTAGGAAAACACCACCACTCATTGAAATCATGATTTCAAAGCAAAAACCAAAGATTTCGGCCCTTTCGTACTTATCAGATATAGGAAATGTCGACAGGTCTGATAAGACCGAAAGGGCCAAAAGAACTATGGCTTGGAGGCAAAAAGAACCAACTGGAGGGGTAGAGACTTTCCACGTTATCGGACCTCCGAAACCTTGACAAGTCTTGAAGACCGAAAAGGTTGAAAGGCCGCAAGCTGGTCAAGTGAAAAAACAAAGTGCACCCTTTAGTGGTTTCAGGGGAGCATGATGTTTTGGTGTGCGAAAACATCAAAACACCGACAACGTGAACACTTAGAAGCTTTTTCATTCTGGTAGACACTCCATGATTTTCAGACCCCGAAGGTCCAAAACTAGGGTTTGGGCTAGACTCAAAAAATGAGTCCGATAATGAGTTTGACCATAAACTCACCTAGGGATGTGAGGTGACTGCCTCGACAATCCCTAAGGCCGAAAAGGTTGACCTAAAAAAACAACCTACACCTAAGACTAAGATAAAAAATGCAAACCCTAGAACTAAACAAGAAACGAGAAACAAAAGAGGACGTAACAAACAAAAAGGAAGAAACAACCAAGAGGGGAAGACCACCTACCCAAAAGACAAAGAGCCCGATGAAGACCAGCGAGGAAAAGGGAGCGAAATGAAGCGAAGGCAACTAGCGGTGAAAAATAGAGTGAGTGGATGACAGAGGAGCAAATGCACAAAGTGAGGGTTTGAAATGACCTTCACACCTTTTATAGGCTTCACGAGATTGGTGATGTCATCACCCTACGCGGTGGCCTTTTCAGCTGTTTCAGAGGTCCGATAGGCCGAAAACACCGATAGGCTGACAAGGCCAAAATGGCCAAAAATTCATCTAGCAAAAATGCTCCTGTTGGGGCCTTCGCACCTTTTAGACCACCGAAAGGTTCTAGAGGCCGACAAGGCCGACAAGCTAAAGAAAACTAAGGACACCAACTCTAAAGACAAAAAAAATGAGGCAAGCAAAAAGAGCAGAAGGGGGGCCCCTGAAGCCATAAGGGCCAAGAAAGGGGAGCATGGTTGTGGGACCACAACAAGATGCAAAAAGGATGTCTTCCATATTAAATATGTGTAATGAACCCAACATGGCATGCACCATATGTTATTTTTTCAATAAACATATATTTTCTCTATCACTTTACCTCTCCTTATCACTCTCTCTCTCAAACTCTAAACCTTTAATACTATAATAATTTTCCCTTAACCATATGCAAAACCATAAACCCCCATCTCCCTTTCCACATCCCCTTTTCATTATGTATATTTCGTCATCTCTCTCTATTTCTCTCACAAACCCTAAACCTTATAGTAATCCATAAACCCTATAATAGCCCCTAAACCCTATACTAGTCCTAAAAACCTAAGCCCTAAATCCTATATACTAGTCCTTGAACCCAAAATCCTAAGACCTAATCCCTTAATCCTCTCTCTCTAACTCTAAACTCAAAACAACCATAAACTCCCTTTCCTTCTCTCCTCGTGTAACTCTATCCCTCTCTAAGCTCAAAACCTTAAGCTCTCAACCCTAAGCTCTAAACCTTATACTACTCCCTAAACCCTAAATTATAAGCCTTAAGATGTTATCCATCTTTCCCATATTTCACTCTCCCCCTATCTCTCTAAACCCTAAACCACCTTTCTCTCTCTCCTCCTCTCACTTTGTCCTTCTCTAAGCTTAAAGCCCTAATACCTTAACTGTAAACCCTAATCCCCAAACTCTATAGTAGCTCCTAAATTATAAATCCTAAGCCCTAAGCCTTAATCCCTAAACCCTAAACCCTCTCCCCCATATCTATCCCCTTAAACCCTAAATCCCCTTTCTCTCTCTCTCTCTCTAAACCCTAAACCCTAATCCATCAACCCTAAACTATAAACCCTAATCCCTAACCCCTATATTAGTCTCTTTCTCTCTAATCTCAAAGATCTAAGCCTCCAAACCCTAACCTTAAGCCCCAAATGCTATACTAGTATCTAAACACTAAATCCTAAGCCCTAATCCCTTAACCTTCTCTCTCTAAACCCTAAACCCCCTTTCCCTCTATCCTCCTCTCACTTCATCTCTCTCTTCTCTCAAATCCATAATCCCTCAACCCCAAACCCTAAGCCTTAAACCCTATACTATTCCCTAAACACTAAATCCTAAGCCCATAACTCTCTCTCTCTCTCTCTCTCTCTCTCTCTCTCTCTCTCTCAATGCTCAAATACCTAAGCCCTCAACCCAAAATCCTACACTAGTATCTAAACACTAAATCCTAATCCCTAAGCCCATAAACCTCTCCCCCATTTCTCTCTCTCTCTCTCTCTCTCTCTCTCTCTCTCTCTCTCTCTCTCTCTCTCTCTAAAATTAAAACCCTAATCCCTCATCTCTAAATTCTAAGCCTCAAACCCAATAATAATAATATATAAACACTAAATCCTAAGCCTTAATCCCTTAACCCTCTCCCCCATCTCTCTCTCTAAACCCTAAACCCTCTTTCCCTCTATCCTCTCACTATATCCATCTATGTACTCAAAGCCCTAAGCACTCAACCACAAACCCTAAGCCCTCTACCCTATACTAGTCTCTAAATATTAAATCCTAATCCCTAATCCCATAACCCTCTCCTTCATCTCTCTCTCTCTAATCTAAAAGATGTAATCCCTTAACCCTAAACCCTAATATATAAACCCTATACAACTAGCCTCTAAACACTAAGTCCTAGGCCCTAATCTCTCTCTCTCTCTCTCTCTCAAAGACCTAAGCCCTCAACCCAAAACTCTAATCCCTAAACCCTATACTAGTCTCTATACACTAGATCCTAAGTCATAAGCCCTTAACCATCTCCCAAATCTATCTCTCTAACTCTAAACCCGAAACAACCCTAAACCATTTTCCCTCTCTCCTTTTCTAACTCTATCCCTCTCTAAGCTCAAATCCTTAAACCCTCAACCCCTAAAACTATATTCCAAGTCCTAAGCCCTTAACCCTCTCCCCCATTTCTCTCTCTAAACCCTAAATCCCCTTTCCATCTCTCCTCCTCTCCCTCTATCCTTCTCTAAGCTCAAATCCCTAAGCCATCAATCATAAAACCTAAACCCATACCCTATACTAATTCCTAAATCTTAATCACTAAGCCCTAAATCCTCTCCCCCATCTCTCTCTCTCTCTCTCTCTCTCTCTCTCTCTCTCTCTCTCTCTCTCTCTCTCTCTCTCTCTCTCTCTCTCTCTCTCTCTCTCTCTCTCTCTCTCTCTCTCTCTCTCCTTAAACCCTAAACCCTAAACCCTAAGCCCTAAACTATAAACACTAAGCCCAAAACCCTATATTGTTACCTAGACCCTAAATCCAATAATAGTACCTAAACCCTAAATCCTAAGCCATAATACCTTAGGAGGAGAGGGATATAGGGCTCAATTCCTAAGGTTTAGGATTAAGGACTACTCTAAGGTCTGGGACTTATGGATTAGGTTTTAGGGAGAGGGAAAGATGAAAAAAGTGAGAGACAAGGAAGGAGAGATGTATAAAGGGAGAGGGGGGAAGATGGAGAGAGTAGAAGAGGGGGAGGGACAAAGGGGAGAGAAGGTTTAAGGCTTACATCTTGTAATTTAGGGTTTATCTCTTTGAGTAGAGAGAGAGAGAGAGAGAGAGAGAGAGAGAGTTTAAAGTTTATCATTTATGATTTGAGGTTTGGAGAAAGAGAGAGGGGGATGTAGAGGAAGGGAGAGGTGGGGAAGATGAAGAGAAGGGAGAGAGTGATAGGGGGATAGAGGGAGAAAGGGAGACAAGGTTTAGGAAAATTATGGCTTAGGATTTTGGGTTTAAATAAAGAGAGAGAGGGATGAGAGAGGGGGAAGAGAGATGCAAAAATGAAGAGTGGGGAGAGATAGAGAGAGTAGGAGAGGGGTAGATAGGGGAAGGGAGAGGGAGGAGATAATGTATATGACTTAGGGGTCATATTTTTGGGTTTAGGGATTTGAGCTTAAAGATACAGATAAAGTGAGAGAGGGGGAGAGAAGGAGAGAGGTGGAGGAAGTGCAGAGAGGTGGTTTAGAGGAAGATAGAGGTGGGAAAGATTAAAAAAGGGGAAAGAGGGAGAATGTGAGAGAAGGATGGAGGGAGATAGGTTTTAGGGCTTCTCATTTAAGGTTTTGGGTTTGGAGAAAGAGAGAGGGGGGAAAGATATGGGGGGAGAGGTAGGGAATACAAAGAGAAGGGAAAGAGGGACATAGTGAGAAGGGGATAGAGGGAGAAAGGGAGATCAATTTTAGGGATTATATTTTAGGATTTTTTGTTTTTTATAAAGAGATATAGGAAGGAGAGAGGGGGAAAGAGAAGGGAGAAGGAGGGGAAAATGGAGTGGAGAAATAGAGAGAGGGGGAAAGGTCATGAGGGGGAATACATTGGGAAAAAGGGAAAGAGGGGAGAGATGTTGGAAGGAGTGGGAGGAGGGAGAGGGGAAAGGGATAAGGGGAGGGGGAGGGAGGTGAGGGTGAGAGGGGGAAAGGAGAGAAGGGAGATGGGTGGGATAGAGGGATGTGACATATATATATATATATATATATATATATATATATATATATATATATATATATATATATATATATATATATATATATATATATATATATATATATATATATATATATATATATATATATAGAGAGAGAGAGAGAGAGAGAGAGAGAGAGAGAGAGAGAGAGAGAGAGAGAGAGTTTGTAAAGACATGTCTGTAAGAGGGGAGACAAAGAGGTGAAGATGGAGAGACAAAAATAGAGAGGCGAGCCACTTAGAGCACAAAATATATGTTAGAGACCTAATTGAATAGATACATAAGGGTATGTGCAGGATCATGGCGGGCCAAAGTAGGCCCTTAAGTGGCAACATTTTTTTTGAAAAAAATAGAGTCAGGCAACTTGACATAAAAAAAATTAATAGTTTATCAACCTTATATAAAAAGTATGTAAGGAGAGAATCTGTATAAAATTGAATGTAGTTTCTAAGATACTAGTTTTTTTTTAAATTTATTTTATCTATTTGGTAAAAAGTTGAAATTTCAATGAAGTAGTACGTAAATTTTAAGAAAAAGATAAGTAGGTGTATGTATGACCTCCCTAACCACAATCAAATGATAATACCTTTTTATAAGACTCTAGATATAAGTAGAAGACTCATGTCTAGATGTGATGCATATTTTTGTGTAAGTTTTTTTCCAAATAAATAATTATTTATAATTTTTTTACTACAACATTTTTAGATTATAAAAGCTCGGGTGTCTGACTACCTTAACTTGGTCAAAACTTAATTATTTTTTTCCTTATAGTATGCGAAGCATAGAATGTGACACATGTTTCAAATATGAAAAATATTATACTGTTTGAAAGTTATAGATGATTTTCAATCATCCTATCAATAAGGACTTTAGAAATAGTCTAATTACAAAATAAATAATAATAATTTATTAAACTCAAAACTTGATAGAATTTATATTGGCGGAAAGTTGAGAATCTCCTTAAGCAACTCTTTTCATTTTGTCAATTTCAAATTAAAAAAAAGTCGTCAACTACATGGTCAAAGTCTAAAAATTCAAGGAGATTTCAAAAACACATTTTTTGGGTTGACTTTCCAGGTTTGGAATTCCCAAGCCAAAACCCATAGCAATCTTGAGGTAAATCTCTAGGTTGTAGAGTTGTATCAGAGGTGTTAGAAATGAAATACGTATCCAATATCTGATACCTTTGTGTGTGTGTGTAATATTTTATTATAATATAATAGTGTATGTTATGATATTCTAACATATAATATTATATATTATATATTATGATATATTATACTATAATATATATTATATATTATACTAAACATATTAAATATTATATACTATATATATTGTAATATATATTATAGATTATATGCTAAAATATCACACTTAGATATTGTACTATGTTTTCATTCCTTTTTCTTGTGGCAATGAAAGACTTCAAAGAAAAATACTTGGGAAGAGAGAATTAAATACAGGTAAGAAATGATTTCTTTAATCCTCCTACATGGGTATGGTTGTAAGGACGACCATTATATGTTTTGACAGCTCAACATTAAAACTCTCTTGAAGTAAATATATATTATAATAATTCAAATCCTCGTACCATTATAAGTTGGCATGTGGACATCAATTACATGTAGTATCCCCATCTTTCTCTTCATATCCCTATCCTCTCTCTCTCTCTCTCTCTCTCTCTCTCTCTCTATATATATATATATATATATATATATATATATATATATATACACACACATACACACACACACACACATCCTATTCTCTTTCTTTGTCTCTCTCTACTAACTCATTCCATGAACTTAATCTTGCGAGTAATTGTATAAAATCATTCCATAGCAAACCCACTAAGACTTCATGGGAAGATTCACATTAGGTATGTATCATTGTGGGAAAATTCTATACATGTTGAAAGGAATTCTTGAATGTGATCTCGTGGGTCACCTTTCTCCTTGCACTTGTCAAATTTTGGTGTTTCAAAGTTGAGAGGGAAAGGTGGCATTTATAGTGACTTGTCAAATGGATATGGGCATAGGTCCTCTAGAAAATATGTCTTCTTGGAGACACTGGTCTGACGAGTTGTCATCTATTATTAGAGGTTCTGCACCTATTGTGCTAATATATCTATAGGTGTGAGTGAGGTGTGTGTATTAACTCCAATATTAGGGTTTATGAAAGGATTCCCACTATGAGGTGTAGGCACCTGATTATACATGCATGTCGATTGATGTGCGAGGTTTATATTAGACATGGATGCATAGTATGGTGTTGCAACATTGGGTAGTAAAAAAAAAGTAAATATTATATTCGTTGATGCAGAGGATTAGTGTGACTAGGTATTTTTCTAACATTTTGTCCACTAAGATTTGATGATACCCCTTGGTAGCCAACATTTTAATTATATGCATATTGATTGGAAGGAGCATCTTGAAGTGTAATGAGTGGTTCCATGGTATTCTAATTAGAGGATACTCCTTGTGAAGTAGTGTTACAAGTATTGAGATTTTTTGGGACATCTTGGAAAGCTATGTTAATTTGAGTTCATTGATCCCAAGGGAGAAAATGTTCTTGTCTAGCTTGATGATGTAGTGGTATCAGTAGTACTTTCTATTACGTATTAAGCATTTTTAGTCATGTTTGATTGTGACATTATTGAAGATACATTGGAACATTGATTGGTGTATTGAGTTCCATATCATATTGCAAAAGTTGTAACCTAGGTAGTGTTATGCCCTGCATACTCATCCCAATATTTTTGTTTGGAAAATGTTGGGTCCCCCTTTTCATGTTCTTGTTTTCTCTCTCTTTCTTGGTACTCTAGATTCCTTGACCCTAGAGTTCACTTTCATTTTATTTTTTGGTTCCTTTGTGAATCTCATGGTACTTAAAGAGTTGGTTAATACTTTGGAGTATTCAATATTCTAGAATCCCATTATCCAACATGTCTAGTCTCAACGCCAACAATAGGGTATAAGGTGCATTCAATGCACTCAACCTGATGGGCTATAAAATCCCAAAAGGGAGCGCATTTTTTTACCAAGTGTTAAAATAAGAAAGAGCTTCTTTGCAACATAGCTTCCTAAACAAAAAATTTGTTATCAATCAAGCTAGAGTTGATTTCCTTGCTAGTTTCTAGTAGATTAGTGTGCATTTTTGCTCCTTACTTGTTGAGAAGGTAGGTTTTTCCTCTCCCTTCTCTAGTTTTTGTTTTTTCTTTTCATGTGCTTCATTTTTCTTTTGTTATTATTGTTTTCATAGGGAAGATATTTAGTGTTAAGGTTAGAAATAAGGGATTTCCTCATCAAATTCATGCCCTAGGTTCCTTAGGGTTCTTTAAATTTTCTTTTTTTCTTGTATTTCATGCCCTAGAAGTCCAAAACCTTGAATTTTCTTGATAAATTTACCAATTAGGGCTCTTTTGAGGCCCTAATTGTGTGCCCTAAGCCATACAAGCAAGCTAGGCCATACTATCACCAACCCTAGGGTGACATTGATATATAAATTCCCTTGCCTTGGAAAAAATATCCTATATTTTCCACCTTAATAACTATGGCATTAATGAATTAATATGATCACAGTCCAAAAACACACCTCTTTCATTATGAATGATCTGAAGATACTTTGGGATTATAAGTCTTGAATTCACAATTATTCAATCCCAATTGATCACCTACCTTTCCAAGAATCCCAAACCTACCTCCCTGAGTCCAAGACCTCAATTATTTTCAACCAACCTTAAATGACTAATATCATAAGTAAACCCAAGGAAATCATGATATATCTCCCTAAGATGGCACAACATTGACACTAAATGAATTTTAGCCATGTAGGTCAGGAACCTGTTTATCTAATCCCTATTTTCTAAAAACCAAGCCTTAGGCTACCTATAGGGTTATAACCTGAGGGTATGGGTTCGAGGATCCCGTCATCTCATTTCGACCTCAATATCTACCTTTTTGTAGTCCCAAAACTATCCATCTGAACCCACAACCTTGAAGTCATAAAATAAAGGAGTAAAGTTCTTTCATTAGCAACATTTTTGTTCTTGGACCAATATTTGAACTTGTTATAGGATTGATTGTATGAATTATTATTGGTCTCCTTTTTAACCTTACTCTCTCCTTTGAGTATGAGTTCTCTTTCTAATTTGAGGCCTTGTTTAGTAAGTTCTACGAATGTATCAATGTGTTGCATTTGTAAAGTGCACATCATGCCAAGTGTGTATTTCTCAATGAACATTAGGATCTTGTCTTTCTTAGGAATGTGATATAGGGCTCTAACAACCAATTTTATCCAATGTTATAAGAAGGAGGCGTAACTTTCTCCATTTTCCTATTTTGTGTTACAAGGATCCATGATGGTCACTTTGTTGACAATAGTATGTGAGCAGTTATAGATAAATTTCTCTACTAGCTCATTCCATGACCTTATGCCTAGGGGAAGTCATGAAAACCATTCCATAACCAACCCACTAAGATTTTGTAGGAAGAGTCACATTAAGTATGTATTGTTATGGGTGACTTATATATACTAAATGCCCAAAGCATGATAATAAATAAAAAATACCTATGGTTTAAAAGTAAATAATGAGACATGGCCCCATTATAATCTATCTTCTATAATACCACTTAGGATAACTACTATCTTATAATCTATCTTAAGAGCAATATTAAATAACAAGCTACATAAAGTAACTTTATGATATCTAACTTATGACAACTAATTATCTAGTATGCCTAAGTAAACTTAACATGCAACTATGTTCCCTTCATTAGAAGTCAAAGTACAAGACCTTGTTAGGACATTATATTTACTCTAAAATTTTAGAGGCCAAAATTATGATCATAATAACCCAATATATTGCGGATAAAGAAACACATCTCACTCTTGCTACATGTCCAACACATTGGAAGATGACTTTATTCGTTAGATGCAACCTTAATCTATTGAAGTCACCATTGAAATCTCATCATATTGATGGAAAATCATCCACAAAGCACCACCAAAGTAAATTCCTTTTTCACATCATTTGAGATAAACATGTTGACAAAGTTGAAAACTTGATTTATCAATAATGAAAGGAACCCATAAATCTTTACTAGTCAATTCTATTAGAGTAAATGGTTCTTTTCCATTTCACTCTTGACTTAAGTTTACTTAGGTGAACTTATTTATTAGGAGGACATTGTAGAGTTGTTATTTGACTCCAACTCCTCCTTTGATATGGTTGAGTCCTACTTGAATTATAACTCCTCCTAAGATATGGTTGAGTCCAATTTGGACTCTACTCTTCTAGAGGATGTTTTTGACTTCCATTAGGACTCCACTTCCTCTAGGTTGAGACACTTGTCTCAACCTTGTCCATGCTTCCTATCAGCTCTTTCCTATATAAATAGGCTAGCTTGCATGTGTTTTATATATTGGGATATTGAAGCATTGTATTCTCCATATTGGAGATGTATTAGATAATTTATTCTCCATATTGGAAATATATTAGATATATTGGAATACTTGAATATTTCATATTTGGAATACTTGAATATTTCATATTGGAAATATATTAGATATATTGGAATACGTGAATATTTCATATTGGAGATGTCTCTTGATGTTGAAAATTCACATCAAGTTTCTCTAACTAATGGTATTCTATTTATTTTATTTCCAATTTTGATCTAACTCTTTTAATTTGATTATGGTTTTATATCTATTTTGACAGATTCTAACATGGTAACAAAGCATGTTTTGAAAGATTAGATTCAGTAGTCTCTATTTTGAATATATGTATTTTTCTTGATCTAGTTGATTACAACACTTTGAAGAATCTGGAGAGCATTTATGATTGTAACTTTGTGTCTAGAAGGCTGGAGAAAGTCAATATTGGCTTTCGTTTCATCCTTTTAGGAGATCATTTTCATAAGTTACAAATAAGGGTTTGTAGCTCGGATCTAGAAGGACAACGTGCAAACAAGGTATTTTCAAGCCAGCGGGCCCTACCTCTAGTGTGGACCACCTGCCTACAAGGACCACCTCTAGCAACCACCCACAACACCACCTGCGCTCATCTCACCGGCCACCATCATTGATGGTGCAACCAACATGCCTCACGTGCTCCTCCAGGCCCCTATAAAGGGCAATATTTTTTCAAATGGTCATAACTTGGGCTCGAGGAGGAAAAATTTTTCAAATGAGATATTTTTGAAAAGATGGAGACGAGATCTACACATTGGAGGAGGTTTTGATCAATTTTTTTCCATTTCACCTATTTTTTTTGCGGGTTGAAATCAGGTATTGATATTTTCTTCATCCAGCCATAAATTTCACCTTGGTGCTCCATTTTTTGAAAATGAAATATCGTCAAAAAGATGGTGAAGATAACTACATAATTACATAGGTCATTTTTTCATTTTTTTTCTCTAGTTCATTTTGTATGAGAATTTTTTATTTCATCCATTATGAGCCTACTAAGAAATGCAACTCACAAAAATATTTGTAAATACACTAAACTATAAAGTGCCCAAATTGTAATATCTGGGGGGGGGGGGTGATCTATGATCTAGTGAATTTTATTTTATTATTTATTTATTTATTTATTTTAGGGGGGTGATCTTGTGTTGTTTCGATTGTGTTGGTTTTTTTTTTTGTGTGTTAGTACAATGGGGAAATCTCAAATTGAATTCCTAACTCCATATAATTATAAATCATGGAAAAAATTAGTATGGAATTATCTAAGGGAAAAAGGTTTCATATGATATTTAAATGAATCTATTCCCACACCTATTAATTCTAATGCTCTTTAAGCATGGGAGATAAATCATGAAAGAGCTCTTGGTTACATTTGTTACTAGTCTCTTTTGATTTGCAATTTCATCTTTGAATCATTCAAGATACCTAAAGAGGCATGGGACGTTCTTGAAAATTTGTATGGTTAAATGAAAAGATTAAAGGTTATTAGACTGATAATGATTTGATGAATCTTGATCCAAAAAGTTTCAACAACATCCAAGACTACACCTCCAAGATTAAACAACTAAGAACATAACTAAAGGATTGCAAAATAATTAAGGAAGATATACATTTGATTCTCAATGTGTTATCCAAGCTTAGTCCTGAGTATTCTATATTGGTTTCTACCTTTCATACCAATAGGGTTTCTATGGGTGCTTCACATGTTGATCCTGCTTTTGATGAATTTTCAAAGCTTCTAATCCAAGAGGAAGTGAAGCTAATTCAAATGGGTATCACCAAGACATCCAAGTCACAAGAATTGATTGGTAGTGAGCCTAAGGTACAAAAAGAAGCAGGGAATATTGTATAGAAACAAAAGAAGAAAAAGAAAAAGATACATAAAGAATTTGAATCCTCTTCCTCAAATAGGGAATCATCTAAAAATGAGAATCCCACATATTCATATTGAAATAAATCTAGGCATGATGAACATCAATGTTATTTGAAACAAATTGATGAGTTGAAGCATCTTTTGACATAGAATAAAATCAATTTACCTTCAAAAGATTCACCATCTTTATCTAATACAAAGAAAGAGAATGGGAAAGCACTTCTTGCAACTATAAATTCTATGTCAAGGAGATGGATTCTTGATTATGGAGCTTCACATCATATGGCTTCATCACAGAATATGTTCTCTTCATTTGAAATTTATTCATCACCAAACATCTTGATGGCTAACAACACAATATGAGTGTTTGTAGGAAAGGGTCTATTGACATAGACAAAGGATCATTCAATGATGTCCTCTATGTACCTTCATTATCTACAAATATCCTTTCCATCTATCAGATCACACATGGAGGGGAAGGGAAAAGTGTTGAGTTCACTCCAAATTCTGTGATTATTCAAGATTTGCATAGTAGATATAGTGTAGCAATTGGGGAGGTAGATCGTTAATCTCAATTGTTCACCTTCTCACACTTTTCTGACACTGTTTCTTTGGTTTATGAACACACTTAGCCATATAGTGTGGAAACTTTTAAGGAGATTCAATATGGTCAAGTGAATCTTGGTATTATTTCAACTGAGGTTCAACAGATATGTATTGATATTTAATCTCCCACATCAATTGGTGAATCTAATGATTTTGGTACTGCTATGGCTCCTAATGATTTAGTACAATAGGATATTCATTATCTTCTAGACATAGCTCCTTTGGATGAGTACTTGACAAACATTGTTGGTTTCTTTGTGGAGTCCTACATTACAGATTTGGGGGACACTATTGATTACATTCATCTTCTCTTTGATGGGGATGATTCTTCTACAATTTTTACGAGGGAACATGCTAACCCTCATCTTCATTCTCTACTTGATCATTATTTTGAGGTTGACATGATGGTGGATACTTTGATACAACATTTGGAGGAGGTCACTTTATATCCAGAGGAGACACTTGTTATATTTTCATCCTTAGTTGATCTCCTAACTTGTCTTTTTTAGGAGAGTGGCATAGTACACATGATTTGGAGGAGGCACCTTTCAATATTGACACCGGGACACTTGATATGGTTTTAGAGATTCCATTCATTTTGAGGTTTATTCCTACAGATTGGGGATGCTTCATTGATGAAACTTTGGTTTTGTTTCTTCCTAAGGGGAGGAATGTTGTTCTACACTCATGGAATAGTTTCTATATTGAGCTTGGAGCATCTACCATAGGTGTACATTCTACATTGAGGGGGGGGGGGGGGGGGGGGGGGGGCTACTTGGTCTCTCTTCCTCTTCTTCTCTCCTATATGGGGATTCTTTATTATATATGCATGATGTATGTCATAATGGGGGGGGGGGGGGGGGTCTTGATTACTCCAACCATCCATGCATCTTACTTAATTTTTCATCTCTCCTTTTGGCGGAGGGTTTTTCCCTCTTTTCTCTGGTTATGAGAGGTTGTATTTTAGTTGTACATGGGTACCTAACATGGCTTTGTTACTAGGACCCATAAGCTATGTATTGCATTTTTGTACTACCTAAGTTGCACTTAAGAGGGGGGTGTTAGAGTAAATGGTTCTTTTCCATTTTAATCTTGACTTAAGTTTACTTAAGTGAACTTATTTATTAGGAGAATATTATTTATTTGGATATTATTTTTAGGAGGATATTGTAGAGTCATACTTTGACTCCAACTCCTCATTTGATATGGTTGAGTCCTACTTGAACTCTAACTCCTCCTAAGATATATGGTTGAGTCCAATTTGGATTGTACTCTTCTAGAGGATGTTGTTGACTTCCATTAGGACTCTACTTCCTCCAGGTTGAGACACTTGTCTCAACCTTGTCCATACTTCTTATCAGCTCTTTCCTATATAAATAAGCTATCTTGCATGTATTTTATATATTTTTATATTGAAGCATTGTATTCTCCATATTGGAGATATATTAGAGATTGCATTCTCCATATTGGAGATGTTGGAAACTTAGGTATTTCATATTGGGGATTTCTCTTGATGTTGATCATTCACATCAAGTTTCTCTAAGTAATGGTATTTTTTAAATTTTATTTCCAATTGTGATCTAACTCTTTCAATTTGATTTTGGTTTTATATTTGTTTTAACAAATTCTAAAAAAGTCATAGGTATGGATAACATAGTGAGAATTTGGCATTAACACATGCTAAATGTCACCAAAAAATTATTCATGATTAATCAAAAAAATATTTACTACTTGGTCATATGACATAACACATGTTTGAAAGAAAAATATACACAACCTTAACTTATTCAAAATAAAGAGTATTTAGAGAAGAAAATATTTATTACACACACCATGAACTTGTGGTTTTCATTTTTAAAAAACCTTAGATTCCATGAGAGACAATTCATAAGGTAAGAGGGTCAATGGAGGTTTTTTTAGAGTCCAATCCTTGCAACTTATCAATTGTGTTTCCAAAAAACTATTATAGTTGGCCTAGTAGGAGGTTCAAAATTGCATCTAATTCTTTTTAGGAATATATTTTCCTTCAACAAAATCCAAGGGAAGCCCGTGCGACTATGAAAATTCCTTAGTGTTGGCATAATTAGTCTTCCTAGGAGTAGTGAAGAAAGAACCTTTCAAGATAGGAGTATTCTAGAAAATTGAGGTTTAGGCGCCTTTTTAAAATACTCGTCCAAGGAATATGTAAGAATTAGTTGAAGTTCAACTACTATCTATTTTTTATCACTTGCATGTGGTCAACAAGATCTCATGGGCTTTGTTAATTTGTCACTATCTTGAGGATGTAGAAGACTTGTACTTCTAGACTTAACAACCAAAACATTGCTAGGATTAAAATTGCACTGAGAAAATATTATAGAGCACATTACACCTACTCATTTAGATATCAAGTGTCAAACCATTTTTGATTTTCTTCATTTAGTTATTTGTTAAGATGTTGGTTTAACATCTAAGAAAGTTTGAGGGTAGTCTCTAATTTTATGGTTAGAGGCCCTTGGCATAAAAAGTAATCGTTTGGTACATTGATATACAAAACACATTGTTGTTGGAGTAAATGGTCTTTTTCCATTTTACTCTTGACTTAAGTTTACTTAGGTGAACTTATTTATTTTATTAGATGGATATTTTTGAGTCCCACTTGGACTCTAACTCATCTTTTGAGATGGTTGTGTTCGATTTGAACTCTAACTGTTGAGTCCAATTTGGACTCCAACTCTTCTAGAGGAGATTGTTCTATGAAGACTCTACTTCCTCCAGGTTGAGACACTAGTCTCAACCTTGTCCATTCTTCCTTTTAGCTCTTGCCTATATAAAAAAGATACCTTGCTTGTATTTGGGTATAATGTATAATACATATTGGAAATATTGGGATATTGGATATTGGATATTTCTCTTGAAGCTATTATGCCTTGAGTATTCACATCAAGTTTATCTAAAAAATTATTTTGTCCATTTTATTTTTAGTTGTTTGATCTAACTCTTTCATTTGATTATGATTTAAATCTCTTTTCTCAGATTCTAACATGGTGTTAGAGCTTGTTTTGAAATATTAGATTATTTAGAGATCTTGTAAAATCTTTCTATGATTTTTTGTGTGTTTTGTATGATCTAGAGAACAACAAAGGCTTATGAAGATCTAATATTCTTTATTTTACATTTATGTTTTTTTATGATCTGGGTGATTGCAACACTTTAAAGGATTTAAAGAGCATTTTTTACTATTTTATTGTGTCTGGAAGGCTCGAGAAAGTCAAGATTAGCTTTCATTTCATCCTTTTTTGAGCTTGTTTGTAATAGTTACAAAATGAGGGTTTGTAGCTTAAATTTGGAAGATAGCTTGCAAATAGAGCATTTTTAGGCCAAAAGACCCTGTCATTGTGTCCACGAGGCCTCATAGATGAATTTTCATATAAAATTTGCTTCATTTCAATGTTAGGAGCTTCAGTGGGAATTTTTTTCCTAGGAAGGTCGTACGACCCTCCTTGCACATAGATCGAGGTTTTTTTTAAAAAAAATAAAAAATAAAAAAAATAAAATTAAGTGTTTTGTAAAGCACTATGCATATAGCAATGCGCTCAACACTAGCCTTAGCAACAATAGTTGCAAGTAGCACTAGTCTCTAGGCTGAGACTGTAGTCCACTAGCCACTAGCCAGCACACCATTGTCACCAGCGCTTGGTTGGGAGCGTCTGCCATCGTAGGTCGTGTCTTGCATGTCACCTCCATCGGTGGCTCCACCCACCAACCATCACAGCTCCTCCCTGGGCCCCATAAAAGGCTTTTTTTCAAACAAGTGTAACTAGTGACCCAGGTGTCGATATTTTTCAAATTAGACATCAACGAAAAGCTAGAGACAAGATCTTCGCTTTGAAGGTGGTTTGGATCATTTTTTTTGGTTTTACCCATTTTTTTGTAGGTTTAAGTTTGGTATTGATAATTTATTCATCTAGCCATAACTTTCACTATGGTGCTCCATTTTTCAAAAATGAGTAGGCGTTGGAAAGGTGGCGAAGAGAAATACACATCTTTAAGGCTTATTTTTTCAAATTTTATCTTTGGTCTATTTTGTAGAAGAATTTTTTAATTTTGACCATTATGAGCCTATTGAGGATTGTAACTTGAAATAAAAAACTCTGTAAACACACTGAACTATAAAGTGCCCATCTTGTAATATCTTGGGGGGGGGGGGGGGGGGGTGATTTTTGATCTAGTAAAAAGGGGGGGTGGTCTCATGTGCTCTCTTTATGTGGGATTTTCTCTCTTCTTTTCCATACAATAATTTTACTCTCTACATTAAAATGGATCAAACAATAACACCAATACTCGCACCCTATAACTACTATGAGTGGAAGTAAAAAATGACAATCTATTTTAAGAAATTAGGGTTTTTTTGAGTAACTATGGGTCTTGAAATTGAACCATCATTTCTTGTGGAAAAGCCAAAGTGTTTTAACAAATGTGATGAAACTTATGGTACTATATGTATGTGTGTATCTACTACTATTCTTTTTCATGTTGATTCTGTTATAAATCCAAATGATGCATGGACAACACTAGAAGGGTTGTTCGGTAAACAAGATGAATTAAGGGGACACCAATTGAAGAATGAGTTAATAGGGTTAAATCCATGTAATTTTGATACAATTAAGGACTTCTTCAAAAAAATAAAGGTTGTAATATTGTAATTGAAAGCGAGTGGGATAAACATGAAAGATTCACAATTGATTTGTAGCATTCTTTCTAAACTTGGTCCAAACTATTCAGTTTTTGTTTCTACATTGTATGCCACAAAAAGTGCCTTAGGAACCAACTATAAAATGTCTTCTCTGATGATTTTGCAAATGAACTCACACCAGAAAAAGACAAGTTGATTTCGATGGGCACATTTAAGCCCTCTAAATCACATGCCTTGGTTACAAATTAGGACACAAAAGATAAAAAAGGGCCTTCTAAGAAAGATAAGAAACAAAAGAACAAAGGAGAAAAGAAGAAAGAACAAAAACTAGCTACACCAAGAGCAAATGATGCATCTTCTTCAAAAGGTGATAAGCCTAAGAAGGGGAAAACTGGGTTTTCCTATTGTAAGAAACTTGGCCACAAGGAACACAAATGTTTGAAGAAGCAAATTGATCACTTGTCTCATCTTCTTGAAAAGAACAACATCAAGGTGCTTGATTCTGTCAAATCAAGTTAATATTAAGAATCTTCAAAGGACACAAGTAAAGGAAAAGGAAAGAATAAGACCCTAGTTTCCATTGCTTCACAACCTAAATCCTAGCTTACTAACTTAGGTGCTTTGCAACACATGGATTCATCAAAAGATAATTTTTCCTCCTGAGAGTCATGTTCTATGTCATCTATTTTTTTGGGTGATGACACTCCTAATGAAGTGAATGGGAGGTGATCTATTGATGTGAGCAAGGGAACATTTCATGATGTCCTTTGTGTTCCATCTTTATCAACTAATCTCCTATCTGTCTATCAGATCACTCACATGGGCTCTAGAAAGCGAGTTGATTTTACTCCAGACAAAGTGGTAATTAGTGAGATGCATAATGGGTCTACAATTGCAACGGGAAAGGCAAATCATCAATGCATACTATATCACTTTTCTCACTTTTTTCCTGATTCTCCTTCACTTACATTTCTCACTCACTTAGATGAGGTGAGTCATTTGTGGCATCAATGGTTTGGCCACTTGAACTATCACTACTTGCAACAACTCAGTCAACATGACATGGTTATAAGGTAGCCTTCTACTCAATTTTATGATGGAGTTTTTCATGGATGCATTCTTGGAGAGCATCCTAAATAAAAATTTGATAAAGGAAAAGCATGGAGAGCCACACAACTCTTGGAGCTAGTACACAATGATTTGGCAGGTCCATTTCCACATCCTTCTTTAAGAAAGGCCACATATGTATTGACATTCATTGATGATCTTTCTTGGTAAATCTTTGGATATTTTATCAAACATAAGTTTGAATTATTTGAGTATTATCAGGAATTCAAAGCTTTTGCAAAGAAACAAATAGGGAAAACCATTAAATTTCTATGCACTGATAATGAAGGGAATATGTCAACCAAAGGTTTGAGTAGTTTTGTATCTTAGAAGGCATTTATCTTCAACACACAGTTCCCTACACTCCACAACAAAATGGAGTTGTAGAATGAAATAATTGGTCCTTGAAGGAAACAACTAATTATACGATCCATTCCATATCATCGACACCTCAATATTGGCTAGAGGTCATCAACTGTGCATTTTATATCCAGAATCAGGTTCCCCATCGAGTTGTGAAGGGGGTAACTCCTTTTCAAGCTTGGAATAGTTAGAAACCCAAAGTCCCACACTTTCAAGTGTTTAGGTATCCTACATGGGCCCACATTCCAACAGAGAAATACAAGGCTATGAATCCACAAAATAAGCCTTGGATATTTGTTGGGTATCTAGATGGTGTAAAAGGATACAATCTTCTCCATCCTACCACACATGAGATTTTAATTGACATGAGTGTTCATTTTGAGGAGGATACCTCCAGTTCTTATTCTACCACTTCTCCATCGTTCATACATAGGGAGACATTGCAACTACACGATGAAAGTTCTTACGAGGATTTTAATCCTCTTGATCCTACTAAGGAGTCTTCTTTTTCCACTTCAGATGATAATGATGATGATCCATATTCATCCTATGTTAGTCATCATTGAGAGAATGATGATTCTCCTCTAGATTCTCCTAATTCTCCAACTATAAGGCCGCTTTGGGCTCATGAGACATTGGAGTCAATAGGTGATTGGGTTGGTGATCCTTTAGATGAGAGAAGGTCATAGTTTTAGGAAGCTCCTCATCTCTTCATTGCTACAAATTTTGATCCACAATCCTTTTGGGAAGCTTCTGGTGTCCGTGAGTGGGATGCTACTATGCAAGAGGAGTTAAGTTCCTTAGAGAGGAACCCTATTTGAGATTTAGTCCTTCTTCCTAAGGGAATAAATCTTGTTTAGTGCAAGTGGATCTACCAAAAAAATTATTGTTATAGATCCATAAGGCTCACCTAGTCAAAGGATTCTCCTAGATCCCTAGTGTTGGAGCTCTAAATTTAGAGTTCCATATAATGGTAAAAGTTGCCAAAACCCAAAAAAATATAGTTGCATATCCTATTAGTCTCATAAGAATTCACTTTTTGATTATGTTTCTCTCCTAAAAATAAGATCATATGCACACTCCAGGCCCCCAAAAATCAAAACTAATGTGTTTTTCAAATATTGAGTTTTAGGGTTCTATAATATCTTTGTAGTTCACATATTGAAAATCTCTCAGATAACCATTTTCTAAAGTAATATCTTAGCACATGACGAATTTCCTATCAAGATGATTATCCCATACAAGTCTCTACATGAAAATGATTCTCCATGCCAATTTGCAAGACCCTAGGACATCATTCACTATTTTTCTTGGACCTGATCCATTTGCAATTTATTAAGTCGGTTACTAAAACATTACAAAATCCATCAAAATGATCCTTTTCAAACCTTGATATTTCACACCCATATAATATTCACCCCAAATTGACCATTCCCTATGATTCTCCATATTACAAAGATCTCCTATGAAGATTTTGAAAGCCTCAAGAGTTCATTTTATATTTTTTCGAGGAGCAAACCAAATGGGATTTATGCAGATTGGTTATTTGTAAAATGAAGAGATTAGTTAGAAGCTCACTTTGAAAATTCATATTTCTTGATCGGATAAGTATCCCATCATATGGATTGATCCTATCAATTTTCTATATGTCCTTCTACTATTGTGCCAAATCCCAAGGCATCATAGGTTAGTTTGATACATTTTCAAAGTCTAAAGTAAAGGTAGTTTGCAAAGTTATCAATGAAATTTTTAGAAAACATTGAAGGGCCATTTTTTTACAAAAGATATCTTGTACTCTTGGATGAATTTATTAGATCCATTTGTTGCATTGACTCTTTGATCAACAATTTAGGAACAAATCCATTTTGGAGCTTATAAGGGGGTTTAATCAATTTTGCAAAATGATTTCTGATGCAATTTATTAAGTCTAGTGAGACTATAAATGTGCCTAAATTTATTAATAAAATAAAATAAAATGAGGACATATGTTATTTCTTAACATGATTTGAAATCATTTTAATCATATATGAGAATGATTTGAATTGAGAAGTTTATTTTGGTATTTCAATCAAATGGCAGGACCATATCATGGAGGGGACTTGAGAGATAATGGAAAAGGAGAATCGTTAAGGGTCCATTTGGGTGCTGGAATACCGAATGCCAATTCCAGTCAATTCTGGAAGATGCTACAATTTTGGAAGATACAAATCCTGAAAATGATTTCCGAAATATGGGCTAACCCGTTTGGTTCACTCGGAAGATGACTAAGAAGATGCATAAGGAATTTTAATTCTTTATTTTAATTTCTTTAAATATGGTGTGTATATATTTGTATATATACATACACATATGTACACATGTATATATACACATACACATGTGTGTGTATATATGTATACATGGTGTATATACACACATGTATACACATATGCACACATGTGTGTGTATACACACATATACACACACATGTTTATATATACACACGTGTGTTTTTATATATATATATATATATATAAACACACGTGTGTATATATATACACATACATGTGTGTATATATACATGCGCGCGCGCACACACACACACACACACATATATATATATATACATGTATACATATGTGTATATACACACATGTATATACATATACACAAATACACACATGGTGTATACATATACACACATTTGTGTATATATACACACACACGTGTATGTATATATACACATGTGTGTATATACATCCTTATAGCAATATAATATACATCCTTATAGTCATGGATCCCATGAAATATTAAATTTGGTTTTATAAAAATTGGAATTGGAATTCGAAATTCCAATTCCATGACCTATTTGAGTGGAAGATGAAATGCCCATTTTGGGGGCAAAATTGGAAATTTGAAATTCCAATTTCAATTTTTTGGATGGACACAAACATGGAATTGACATTATCCGAAAATCTAATTCCGGAATATGGGCTCTAATTCCAGCACCCAAACGGGTCCTAAAGGAAAAAATAAAATCACAAAAGGATTTAGGTAATTAAGAATGGTTCAAGACAAAATATCTTTTTCATGAATTAATAACGAAGGTTCTTAAATACTAGGTCTATGCTAAATGAAGAAAATGAGCTCATCGGCCAAATATACACCATTGGAAAGCACAATTAAGTGCTTCTTGATGGAGCACATTACCCCGATGAAAATATTTTGCCCTAATGGGTAGCGTAAAATGAGACTAGGGTTTGTGAAGTACTTCCTTTAATTTCTTTACTGATAAATTGGAGTTGGTAATGAATATGGGAGGTAAACCCAGTGGAGCAAAAAATCTTTCCAAGCTTGGTAAGTTCAAAGAAACTATTTGTCAAGAAGAAAGAGAACATTTATTCTCATATGGTTGGTACGATAGTATTGGATTTAATTGACTAGATGCCTCTATCAAGCACTAACATTAGGGCAACGGCTATGCAGCCATATATTTAGATATCTTACCAAGGGGACACTTTTTGAGAAAAAAACTAAGTATAGTGAGTTCCCCTTGGTAAGATATCTAACTATATGGCTGCATAGCCGTTGGCCTAACATTAGTATCAAAAATATATACTTCGGGTTGAGTACCCATTGATCGAAGTCCCAATGGTATAACCATATTAGTGAAAGTGCAACACCACAAAAGATATATGTCTTGGTAGAAATGTTTAGTAATGCTAAATATGGAATCAACAAAAATTTATATATAGAAGAATTCATTAGTACTTAATCCCGGATTGCATAAAGCTTTAATGGGAAAAGTTATATCATTTTCAGATCATACTGATTTTAGACAACATGCATAAGATGTGAAAGAAAGGATACGACTTATGAACCATTTGACACCATGCCCGGAAGGAATTAAATTTCATAATTGTGATGATTGTAGGGGAACAAAAAAAATTATTAAATAAAAATGTTTTAAACTTTCAAAGGAAATGTAATGGCAGTGCGCTGAAATAGAAGTATGGATGAGGGCATACATGCTTTATAGATTGTAAAGTTGATTCCACATTTTTACTAGTGTATTGGGAGCAGTATAGAAGAAAATTTGATGGAAAGGCATTCAAGAAAATGAGACTGAAAATTGTAACGTTAGATTCTGTGGGTTTAGAAGACCCCAAATTATGCGAGTTGCATGTGTTAAAATGCACACACATAATATGAAGCGTATACTGGTCACACATATAAGTGAGATCAAGAGTTTCAAAACAATAATGGATAACTGCACAAGGCTAAGTATGAATACATTGATACTAATACTGATTTAGGAGTTTGGTATACATCTCGAGATGTGGAGTCACTAGAAAAGCTTCCAAAGTGGGTATGGATAAAACCGATGTATAATAATTTCACAGACCTCAAACCTAATTTGTTTGACAAAATTATTCAAAGGGACACCATTTCATGCCAAACAAATGTAATCATCACAGCTTCTGCTTGCGCCAAGATTAGCAGTTTCGAAACAGATTATGGCCATTCATCAAGGAAGACATCAAAGACAAGATAAAACTTTGTCAGATATTGCAATTGACAGGCATGTAAACTATTCAATCATGGATAAAACAATACAAACTATTGTCCACAATGCCTCAAATAAGATTTCATCCATGCAGAGTATACTCCAAACTGATTTGTTGAAAACTTAGAAGCCAGTAGATCAAAGAAATACGTGCAAGGTATATCTATTTCAAGGACTCTGAAAACCTTTGAATCAAGTGACAGTGGTGCATAATGCAAGTATGAAAGTAGTTATAAGGCATAGTGTGTCGAAGGATTGTTCTAAAGTTATCCCTAAAACATATGTTGCACTGATGAAAAGGCATGGGGAAACTTCCACTATTGAAATACATTTCAAAGGTTGGCCCAATCATACAGGTTATGCCGATGGTGAGAACGAAGTGATATTGTTTAAAAAATATAATGAAATAAGTGTAACTATGATAAGGTGAAAATCAATGAAGAAACCTAATGTTTAATTGAACACCTCATAGCCAATAAAATGTTTCATGTTACAAATGAGGAATTACTTCACCAATCATAATAAATTATATTTACTTAAGTGGGGGTGTTGTTTTCCCATTTTACTCTTGACTTAAGTTTATTTAGGTGAACTTATTTATTTTATTAGATGAATGTTGTTGAGTCCCACTTAGACTCTAACTCATCCTTTGAGATGGTTGTGTCCAATTTGAACTCCCGATGAGTCCAATTTAGACTCTAACTCTTCCCATGATATGGTTGAGTCCAATTTGGACTCAACCTTGTCCATTCTTCCTTTTAGCTCTCGCCTATATAAACAAGCTACCTTGCTTGTATTTGGACATAATGTATAATGCATAATGCATATTGGCATAAAATGCATATAGGAAATATTGGGATATTGGATATTAGATATTTCTCTTGATACTATTATGCCTCTAAGTATTCACATCAAGTTTATCTTGTATTGTTATTCTGTCCATTTTATTTTCAGTTATTTGATCTAACTCTTTCATTTGATTTTGGTTTAAATCTATTTTCTCAGATTCTAACAATTGTTCATGGTGTGTCTCACCTATCTATATATCAATAATTTCTTTTAAATCTTGACCAAGATCAATTTCTATATAGGCTATGCACCATGGCCTAAATGAATCAAACTCTCTTAGTTCAACAAATATAACTCTTCCAAGAGAGAACATAATGTGGTCGATGAAGGATCAACACAACAAATGCAAATGAAATAAAATTGAATTGGATAAAAATATAAAGAGCTTATTGGTTAGACACTACAAAGTCCCTTGTATACGAAGAGAAAATAAATAATAAGCTTTGTATGTATAAGGACCATGATATCAATGTGCATAATATACTTTAACCAACTGAAAAAGAAACAAACTTTTGATTAAACTTTTGATGCAATCTAACTTAACCTCATGCAAAATCTACATAATATTTATGTAACTGTACATAACCAACAAATAACCAATAAACATAAAATACTATGAATATTTCATTTACAAATACTATGAATAAAAAAATAATTATATTCTATAAATTATAAACTTGAAAAAATTGTTTAGCAATTCAATACTCTCAACAATTGCCAATTCTTCAAACCTTATAAATTTTTAAGTTATACTAGAAATAATAGTATATTAATTTTTTAATTATTATGTTTTATATAGTTACAATAGAAGTAATAAATTTTTATAAAATAATTTTTATTAAAACTATTATAAATAAATAAATTTAAATAAATTGATTTTTTAAAATCACATAATGTTACATAAATAGTTGTTAATGTATAATTAGTATATAATAAAAATAAAAATTTAAAAACTTTTAAAATATGAATAAAAATAAATATATATTATAATATCATAGGTTGTTATTTAAATTATAATATATTGTAAAAATTAAGAGTATAAACATGATTGCCAGAATGAAACAAAATTTATGGATGAGAATAAATATATATTATTGATAATAAATAAAAAACGTGGTAAATTTTAATTGGTTCACTCTTGTAATAAGACTTCAAACGCATTCATCCAATGAGATGATAAAAAATTAATTTTTAGATATTATAAAGTTAAATATTTTGCATCTATATTTTACAAATGAAAAAACTTATAATGAAATATAAAATTGAATTTATTTTCATTGGTGTAGAACAGTTCATTTAAAGAAATCCAAAAACGAATGCAATACTACTTAGCCAAGTACTAATAATAATAATAATAATTAAATTCTTCCAAATTATATTATGGCTATTTCATACAAATATAATTAGATTGATCAATTGATTAAGAGTTTGATATTAAGTTAATACTGATAAGTTAAAGATAAACAAATATCTATTGTTGTAGTTACTAAGTACAAGTATAATTGATATTAATCATAATGTAATTAATATTATAGCTATTTCATATAATAGGTGAAGTCTTATATTAATTTAGAATTATAAATATATAATAATTATAAATATTTTACTCTTTTGTTTTACAATTTTAAGATATTTAATTATCATAGTTTAAATCAAATTAATAAAAATAAAAGAAAATTAATCCTTCTAAATATAAGTGAATATATTTATGTTTATCTTTAATTTTTAAAAGATTTCAAGTAATATACACATTAGTTAATAAATAATCTATATCCAAAACCATGCATTTATATTATAACATATTTTTAAAAATAAATATGAATTATTTTAAGGGCATGGTAAAGTGTTTGCCCCTATAATATTGCCTCAAAAATTGTAATAGAGTAGTGCTTCCACAAAATCCGTATATAAGAGCTAAACTTTTTAAGCCAATAAAAAAACTTGAAATTAATTTTGTTGAATATAAAAAATGTGCATGTATACTATACAAATTATTAATTTTGTAACAAATTTGATAAAAATAATAATTTTAATTGATAAAAATGTGATTTTTTAATTATTAGTTAATAGAAGAAATCAAAAAATGGATGCAATAGTACTTGCCTAGCCTATCCGCAAGTACTAATAATCAAATTATTTACAAACATTATCAATAAAAAATAATTATCAACCTTGATTGTTTAATTTATAGGGGTTGCGAACGAAATCCTTTATCCTTGGGCACGATGAAAATGGCGTGTAGTTTAAATTGGTGGGCTAAGAGGGACTGGAGAGATGAAGAATGGCATTGGCAAGGAAGGTTGTGGAGAAGTTAATATTGAGGAGCCCCGCATCGTATCGACAATGTTCAAGCTCTGCATCATATTGGGGAACCTGGGAGCCCACAGACAATCCTCTTGTTGCCCAGGCCAGATTGGCTAAGATTCGAAAGGACTATAAAATGCAGGTGAGTGAACTGCGCAAGCAATATTACAATGAATTACAGGCCCAGAAATTGGAGGAAGATGCCAAAGCCCAACTCCAAAGATCCCGTGTTTTGGCTGCCAAGGAGAAAAGGAAGGTCGCCAAGAAGGAACACGCACGACTCTCTGCACTTGAGCGCCAACAACACCAAGCAGAGTTTACACAACTTCTGGTAATCATTTATATTCTTTATCGTATTTGTAGGGCTTAAAGTTGTCTGAAACCCTAAATCGTACTGTCCAAAAGCTATTCCTCTACATCCAAGTCTCAGACCTGAAACGCTAATGGTCAAATCCAATCTTTTAACAACTATGCCCAAGTGACTTAATGTTTAAATTCTTAATTATTATAGTATAGGTTTAATAATTTGAAAGGGGACAGTTTTTGTTCTGTTTACAGTAGCAATAGTGACCGAACCATAATTGTAGTGAGCTACCCCTGTTGTGCCAGAAATATTCGCGCTTTCTTAACACTTGCCAATGGTTTAGTTTTCAGACATAAAGTCAAACAGTTTGCTCTTAGGCTGATTAATCAGATCTCCTGAGTACAGATAAATCAGTGTTCAAAGTGGGTTTGAGTCTACTGGTAATGGCTTAAGCAGAGCTATGATGAAACTCTCACTAAACATAAATGAACTCGAACAGTTTTAATCATGATCAAATTAAAAACATAGGATTTTAATTCAACAATATTGCTGTCATAATTGAACATGTTTATTCATTGCAAAGTAGAGTTACACTCATTATAATTGCTAACCTCATGGACAGTCATACAAACAGTGGATTGAGAAAGATGACAGCCAGACCAACTATGCTGGAATAACACCACAGCATATCTCCAATCACCAACTCCAGCACTCTTAATCTTTATAAATTCACAGTCCACGGACACAGTACATAATGTTTAGCTGAGTATTTTTTATCTCCACAAACAACAATAGAAATATATACATTCTGACCAAGTATAACTCGTCCAGCATATCATAATGCCAAACTGGCGGATTGTTCATACCAGCACTTGCCAACTAATCAACAGAATATAGAGAATATCCACGACTATTATTTCCAACGAATGGCTGCTCAACAACAGCAAACATAATATTTGGCCGCCCAGCTTGAATGGAAATAGCGCCCCAGCAGCAGGTAATCCCACACCTGGCCTATAGGAAAACCAAAGGAAAGCTACGACTAGAAAGAAGGAATTCCCCTCACACGCTTGAATGATAGTGCGTTCAGCTCATACCCAAAACCACTCCAAGAGTTTCAAAATCCTCACACTTGTCGTGTTTTCCCTGGCTCCACATAGTATGGCAGATAGAAATATGATTTCCTTCAATCCCCTTGAAAGTTGAATGTTGATAACACTATGGTATCATTTGAGATGCTGCAACTTCTTATTTAGTTGCTGCGATGGCAAGAATGAGTGCCTCGCCACAAAGTGACTTTACAAAGAGACAAAATAAGCTGCGATTCCTTTCCTTAGTCAAGTGTTCCCAACACTCCAAGGTCAAAGAACTACATCGGCCATCAAGAAAGCTCCCAATAGCATAACTGATTCAAGCGAGTGAGGGAAAAGGGGACCAGTTGCTTATTACTTTCAAAAGCTCCAGTCTGGAAACATTGTGGCTATAGAGAAATAAATTAACCTCGCCTTTTGTTACTCACCCAGGGAAAAGGCTTTATAAAAACCTGCCCAACCAATAAAAAGTAATCAGTTCTTCTTTAATCGAGCATATCTAGCATATATTATTTCCAAACTAAGCCCAAACAACCCTAAACAACTAATAGGAAATCCCACGATATACTCTTATGTCCAGCAAGTGAGTTGAAGCCTCATGCCAAGGTTTAAGATAGATGTCTCCTCTATACTAGTGATATCACCAGAAACAGAGATGATAAATCCTAACCAAATGCTCATCTTCTTCTTATAAATCACATCAAAGAGTAGGAGACGGTATTAGGAGGATGTAATATCACCAGTTAGGGAGAGGATTCAGTATTTGAGCACTCTCGTTTTTCAAAATCACATAGAAAATTTAAATAACTTCTAATTTTGCTTATAACTAAGGTTTCAGGGCCACATCATAAAATTTGATTCTACATTAGCATGCTTTTTGCGAGGGTGTCCAAAATGCCCCCCAAAAAAGTGAGATCAATACTTGTGCACTAAGTCATATTTTTTTGGTGTGCTGGCATGGCATCACATGATTTGTTACTTTTTAAATCTAAGGAATATATTTCATTTAATAATGGGTTGTCATCTTCAACACTAACAAGTTTAAAGTCACAACTATGCAATATTGTTAAAATATTGAGCATTAAATCAACAAGTACCATAACAACTACTAAGACATGCTCAGCTACTGAGTCCTTACCCCTAGCTTAGAGTAATTTTTTAATCACCATCTCAATGAATTTTGACCAAGTACGTGGGGACCAACTCTTTCAAACCTGAATTAATATTAATAAACTCCTTTCATTTAAACAACGACCAGCAAGGGAGAGAATAACACAGAGAAACACTGCTCAAAATGGCTTCAAAAACCAAATTTGCAAACCTGGAAATAGAACGAATGCACCATGAATGAGGGTTCTCGTCCCTATTCCAATAACCAGCACCACGTTGATCCCTTGGTGGAACCGCACTGTTGGAGGACAAGGTTTCCATCCTTAGCTCCAAAAACCTTTTGGGTTTTCGTCTTATAGGCAAAGTTTGACTTCAAGCTCAAACCTCAGAAATCTCTGCATAGAAACAAACAAGCTCTCAATCTTTTGTATCTTTAAATGAGACCCCTATCCTCTTTATAGTCTTCTCGAGAAACCTCTAGAAATAATGAATTTAAATCACTTTATAATTTAATTATCCTTATGGCGCCTAAAAGTGACTTTGTTTAAATATTAACATCTTGGCACTCAGTTAAATTTATGAATAATTAATCAACTTTGTCTTTTAATGTGTTTTTTTTAGACCACTAAAATTAGTTAATCGATTATTTTCTTGCATAACCATCAAGAGTACGGAACTAAAATCTGAGGGTGCTGACATACTCACGGGGTTCATCGGAAACCCAAAAATGGGGACATTATAGTAATCTCTTCAAATGATTCAGAACGCTATAAAATATTGGAGAAGTGCTTGCAAATTAAACTCACGCTGGAGGTAAGTGTTAAAATGCATTATTACATCTGAAGGAGGATACACAATATATACTCCGGTCAATTATTCTCGCTTTCCTTATCATTTGAGAGCAGAATTACACTATTTTAACAATTATGCAGAACTTGTCTAGACTCTTAAACACAAAAATAAACGAAACAAATGAAATAACAAATAAAGAAAAAAATTATGTTGTTTTTGTGAAGTAACTGGAACTTCACATTCATTTTCAACTTGATCTTCAAATCTTGTGGGAATTTTTCTCCTGTAAATTTAAGCAATGACTACTCGTGGAAAATGATCTTAGAGGTGATTTTCCTTCTGATTTATAGAGGGGGGCTTGTGCAATTTTCTCAGGGGATACTGCAGGGGAAATTTAGGTGCCAAAGCAGAAATAGGTCCCATGAAATAAAATATCTTTGTGCTGTCGCTGTTTTTGAGAGAATTGCAGTAGAAAGACTGTTACTTTGTAAAAATGTATTTAGAAAAGCAACAGTTTCTATTAGATGATACCATTTGGTAAACACGACTGCAAAAATATGTGTGGGTATTGCAAAGTTCCAAATCCTTGCCATCAATAGCAGCATTTTTCTTTGGTAAAAAATAACTGTTCTGTATTTTTAGGTTACAGATTATGAACTTTACTATATTACAAAGAAATGGAGTCCATTGGACTGCAGGTACAGCAGAAATTGCAGCAGCAACATCTTCCATAGTACCCCATTATTAGATAATCATAAAATACTACCAATGCAACCTGTAAATTGTATTAATGTGGATGACATGTCAGTGGGATTCAAAATACAGCCAGTTACGGTAGGAAAATGAAACGATAGATCTTATCAGGACTATCAAAATAGTCCATTGAGTAAAACCAACACAAGCATAACTAGAGGGGGTGAACCTGGAGCAGGTAAATGCTAGCCATATAATCCAAGTTAAAGTACTAATAGTGATGCAGGGGCATCCGCATGGAGGGAGCCCATCAGAATTTCCAGACACTTTTAATATCTGTGTTACATTCTCCCTTAACAGATCAACCCTAAATTTAGCAAAAATATGAGTGTCTGAGAAAAACGCAGTAGAGAAGTGGTGGGCATTCACATTTTTTTGGGGAATACTTCTTTTAAGGGTTCATAGCATTTTCTAGAAAGTTTTGGGACTGGAGTTCTTTTGGTTAGTGGTAGGTGTAGGTTTAAAGGAGTTTTTGAGAGTTGAAGGGGGAAAAGAGCTTGGAGATAGATTTTTCGGGTTTTAGTAGCTGTGTTTTTTTGCCGTTGCAAGTCTTTATCAGATTTGAAACAAATTTGAACATCTCTTTTGAAAGTCAATGGGTTTAGTGCTTTGTATTCGAATTATGTTCTAAGTTTTCAATAGAAATCTTTCAGTTTTTTTGCATCATGTTGTGAGCTTTTAGCATTGAATTTGCTGTTGCAAAATCAATTTTGTGTCAAGTTTTAAAGGGAGAGTATCCTCGTACATCAGTTGTGTCAGAGCAGTTGATAATGAGTGTGCAGGCAGATTTGCTCGAGGGAGGCATTTTGCACCAGGATTGAGCTTGTGGGTATTGTGAAAAATGTATGAAAGAGGAGTCCCGTGTGGTCAGGGTAGAGGTGGAATTAGAAGTGGAGGAAGAAATCCTCCAGATTATATCTATCGTGATGATTCTAGAGCCTTGAGAAGGCAAGTTGAAGCATTATAAGAAGAAATTAGAAGAGGTTTTGCTTGAAGGAGAGAACTTGAGAGTGAAGAAGATGAAGCTACAGAAATGACTATGATACAAGTGGTGAAGAAGATACAGCAGCAGTTGTGAATGATCCTTTGGTGAGAGTATTGTCAAGAATAGGAAAGAAATGAAAGATTGATGTCCCTACATTCAGTGGAAATCTGAATTGTGAAGAATTAATTGATTGGATAAATGACATGGAAGAGTGTTTTGAATTTGAAGAAGTTGAGGATTCTGACAAATTGAGATATGCAAAACCAGATTGAAGGGACATGCCTCTATTTGGTGGAAAGAGGTGTAGCTTGAAAGAAGAAGAGGTAAAGACAAGATTACTAAATGGGATAGGATGATGTTGAAAATGGAAAGGTAGTTTATTCCAGTTGATTATGAATTATACTTATTAAAGAAGATGCAAAGTCTCGAACGAGGAAGAACGGTGGAATAACATAAATTAAGACTTTCATAGGATTTGACCCGGATTGGTCATTTAGTTAGCTTGCTACATTAATGGGTTGAGGCTGAGCATACAAGAATATATGGCTTTGGTGAGAGTTTACGCAGTTGACGATGCATATTGATTTGTTTTAAAAATTGAGGAAAAAATGAACAAAAGGTATGGAAGTAAGCAGAGAGGAAGAAGTCGTGGTGCAAGAACAAGAAAAAGAATCTTACAAGAATGATGATAGAAGTCATAAAATTCAGAAAAAATGAAGACCAAGGCAGTAAGAAATATCAGAGATATGATGATTCATATGGTCCTAGAGATCAAAATTCAAGAGGTAGAGGTTTTGGAAGGGGAACTTTTGAAGGAACCCGTTTTAAGGATGGAGAAGAGGGTCATATAGCATATGACTGCCTTCATGAGGAGAAAAGACCAAGAAAGAGATCAGAAATTCAGAATAGAGCAGCAAACATTAATGCAGAAGATGCACACTGATCACAATCAAAAGAGGTAGGAGGTGAAGTCCTGAACCAGCTCAAAGAAAGAGATTATTGAAGACAAGAGACAAGTGTGAAGTTAAGGCCTGTAATGTTATAATAGATAGTGGGAGCACAGACAACCTTGTATCAGAAGAAATGGTGAAAAAGTGGAAGCTAGAGAGGAGGAAACACCCAAATCCATGCGGGATAGCATGGGTACAAGATGATCAAAAACTTCAGGTCAGTGAACAATGCTTGGTAAAATTTAAGATAGGTGGTTATTTTGATGGAATCTTATGTGATTTTATTCTTATGGATGCATGTAATATTTTATTAGGAAGGCCTTGGCAATATGTTAGGAAGGCAATGCACAATGGTTATGCTAATACATACACATTAACCATTGATGGAGTGAGACATAAATTAAAGCCTTTGAAAGAGGATTTTGTTTAGTTTTGTGGTAATGCAAGAGTTTTTTTAGTTGATGCAAGGAAGTTCTTAGAAGGTATGAGGCATGAGAAAGTTTGTTTGCTTTGATTCCTAAGACTTATTGTGAAAATGTGAATATGGAGATTGTAGATTTATTGCAAGACTTTAAAGATATTGTTTCATATAATGTGCCAAAAGGACTCCTACGATTTAGAAGGATAAGCCATTAGATTGATTTGATTCCAGGAGCAAGTTTGCCAAACAAAGCATCCCATAGAATGTCTCCTTTACAGAATGAAGAGTTGAATAGACAAGTTGCATATGTGTTGAAGAAAAAGTTGGATTAGGGAGAGTTTGAGTTCTTGTGTAGTACCTATAGTTCTATCACCAAAGAAGAATGGAGAATGGAGAATGTGCACGGATTCTAGAACCATAAACAAGATTAGAATCAAATACAAATTTCCATGGCCTAGGATGGACGATATCATGGATTGCTTGAGTGGAGTTGAGTACTTCACCAAAATTGATTTGAAGAGTGGCTATCATTAGATACGAATAAGAGAAGGAGATGAATGGAAGACAACTTTTATAAGTAAGGAAGGTTTGTATGAATGGTTAGTCATGCCTTTTGGACTAACTAATGCACCTAGTACGTTTATGAGATTGATGAATGAGGTATTGAAAGAGTTCTTGGACAGATTTGTAATTGTTTATCTTGACGATATTATGATCTTTGGTAGGACACTATAGAAGAACATTTGATGCATGTTAGACTTGTTTTTGAGAAGCTTAGAAATGAAAAGTTGCTGATTAACCTCAACAAGTGCAGCTTTACCAAGAGGAGATAAGGAGTTTAGATGGACTACTAGGGTAGAGAAGAGTTTTGATTTGTTGACAGCAAAAGTGACATAACAATGTTAGTTCTCCTAGATTTCAGCAAGGTATTTTAAGTTGATTGTGATGCAAGTTGTCATGCTATCGAGGCTGTTTTAAGCCAAGAAGATAAACCCATTGCCTACTTTAGTGAAAAGTTAAATGATGCTAAGAAAAAGTATTCAGTTTATGATCAAGAGTTTTATGCTATTATTCAAGCACTCAAGAAATAAAGACACTATCTCTTGCCCAAGGAGTTTGTTTTGTTTACTGATCATCATGCACTTAAATATCTGAATAGTTAAGAGAAATGGAATCAAAGACATATGAAACATGTAGAGTTCTTACAAAGTTATACATTTGTTTTGAAATATAGAAGTGGAAAGTTTAACAAGTTTGTAGATGCTTTGAGTAGGACGCATAATTTGTTGATTGAAATGCATGTTGAAGTAGTTGGTTTTGATGAGCTCAAGGAATTGTGTGAAGAAGATCCTGATTTTGGAGAAGCATGGAAGCCTTGCAAAGAACCTATTGCTATGAATAGGACAAGATGGTTGGGTTATCTCATTTATGGTAGGAGGTAATCAATTATGCATTCCTAGAAGTTCTTTGAGATTGAATTTGGTCAAAGAAAACATAGTGGACTTACACTTATTGGAGAACATTATTATTGGCCTCAATTGTAGCAAGATGTAAGGAATTATGTACAAAGTTGTAGGATATGTCAAGTGGCAAAAGGTTTTAGTCAAAACATTAGTTTATATCAACCACTAGTCATGCCTGAGAAGCCATGGGAGGAGATTAGCATGGATTTTGTTTTTAGTTTGCGAAGGACAAAGAGGTCATGATTCTATATTTGTTGTGGTAGATAGATTTTCCAAGATGGCTCATTTTATCCCATTTAAAAAGACTAATGATGCTGTGCATATTGTAAATTTGTTTTTTAGAGAAGTAGTAGCAGGGCTACATGATCTTCCAAAGAGATACAAAGTTTGTGGGATGCTTTTGGAGGACATTATGGAAGAAGCTAAGGACTAATTTGAAGTTTTGTTTAGCCTACTATCTACAAACAGATGGTCAAACAAAAGTTGTAAATAGGAGCTTGGGAATTTGTTAAGAAGTCTAGTTGGTGACAAGCTAATGGGGTGGGATTTGATTCTATCTGAAGCTGAATTCACATATAACAACTTTATCAATAGAACTACAGGTAAATCACCATTTCAGATTGTTTATGACAATAGCCCAAAATGTGTCACATTTGAAAAAGTTGGAGAGGTGACAAGAGAACTGCAGAAGTAGAGGACTTTACTGAGCTAATGAAGAGCCTACATGATGAGGTAAGAAAACACATTAATGTAATGAACTTGTAGCACAAGTCTAAAGCTGATTTGAAGAGGAGACATGAGGAGTTTCAGATTGGTGATGATGTGATAGTCTACTTGAGGAAAGAAAGGTTTCTAGTTGGTACTTACATCAAGTTAAAAATAAAGAAATCTGGGCCTTGCGAGATTGTAAGTAAGCACAATTCAGGTAATGACTATGAAGTGAAGTTAGCTAGTGAGCTTAAAATTTCTCCCATATTTAATATATCAGATTTAACAGAATATCATGAAGGTGAGATTTAGGGAGATGTAATAGGAGCACAAAAGAACATTGCAATAACTATTTCATAGGAGGAGGATATAGGGACAATTTTGGACAGCAGAGGGACTAGGAGCACAATGACGAGGCAATACTTTATAACTTTGTGTTTAAATTGTGTTTTGAATCATTTATAACTTTTGTGGAGTCATAGTTGATTAGTGTTTAGATAGTAAAATATAATAGCATTGTGATGCATCCACCTTCCATGAGTGTGCCATCACCAAACCTAAACTATGCATGAGCCCCAGGATAATCTGCATTTGATGGTGATTTGAAAAAATTGTGTCAATCTTCTGAAATGACTAACTGAAGCGTTTGGCTGAATCTGAATAAGGAAAGCAGTGTTGAACTATTTGACAGCCAATTTGATAAGTCAGTTCTGGACCTCTACTTTCAGCTTCAAATGTGTGGCAAATAAGTTGGAAGGAACATATGATCCAGATTGCAGCAGCTTTATCATGGCCACACCCCAAATTTTCTGTGTCACACTTTAAAACAATTTCCTGATTTCTGCGCTTCCTTGGTACTATATTTTGGAGCACCTGGATTCTAATAGTGTGAGGCTGAACTCCTATAAAATCGGAGTGGCAGCAGTTGATTCAAAGTTAGATTTATCCTCTCCATTAGCAAATCAATGGAATTCAAGGGAATCGTGAATAATGATGAGCTTTACAACCTTTGTAAACTTACTGAATAGTGGAATTATCATAGATTTTCTCAATATATTTTGTATGATCAATAAGTTTAACCTCTTCTTCAAATCCTCTTGAGATTGTTATGCCTTATTTTATTTTGCAGCACTGAGTATGTGCTCTGTCTACTGTTAGACTTTAAAGACCGACTCTATTATCAACAGTTAAAATAAAGCTAGTTAGGACTAGAGTTACTTTCAGTTAGGATCAGTTAAATACGAGAATGAACTTGCCAGTAAATGCCATTGATTAAGGGATCAACTTGACCTGCCAGTGGTTGAGAAATAATTGCCTACAATTGAGGAAGCATGAATTATAGAAGTAATAATCTATAAAAAATCCCAATTATACCCAATTAATCTTGAATCTTGGAGCCAGCTGACTTTTTCCCTGAAAAATCCCAATTTCGTGAAAATTTTGTTGACTAATCGTTCACCAAATTTTCAATGACTTTTTGTGTTTAATGCGCATTAAAATCATCTTAAAATCTCTAAAAAATGACAAAAAATGTTGCAAAAACCTGCGAAACCCTAGGAAAACTCGCCAAATTGTTGAATCACTGAAAAATAGGGTTGATTCCAAGATGAAATCAAAGAGTGTGAATTGGCGTGGAAACAATTTGTTATTTTGTCCCTTAGTTTTCTTTCCAACCTTCAGAATACCCTAATTAGAGGAGTGGGAGGAGCAATGATAGTTGTCAACCGAATTTGAAAGGGCCTCAATTATCCTAAATTGCGGGGGGGCATGTGAGATAGTGTCAAAGCAATTGATGCATCTTCTCTAAATCGTGGCTTTGATATGACTCGAGCTCTTTGCACCATGGATTCTGATGCGAACAGGTATGCTACTATAGTCATCATCCCATGGATTCTGATACAAACAGGTATGCTATTATAGTCATCATTAGATTATAACTATTCTGCAGTATTATGGATGACACTTTGACAAAGGAGTGAATCCCTATGATTTATAATTAATATTATAAAATAGTTTTAAAATTTAAATTATTATGGACTATTAATATATATTAATAGTTAAACATATCAATTACATTTAGGGAAGGAGAAGATGAAATAATATGGAATGGAGCCAAAACAGGATGTTACAACTCCAAAGATGGATATAGAGCTATTATTGAGAAGAAGGGATTCCAAAATATAGAAATTCCAATTCATCTATGCTGGAATAAGTTGTGTCTCTTGAAGGCAAGTATATTAATTTAGGCAGCTCTTCAGGGTAGAATTTTAATTGCAGAATGGTTTAAGAAAATTGGTTTCTATGGACCATCAATATGCTCATTATGCAAGAATAATGAAAAATCCATTAATCACATTCTCCTTAATTCCCCCTTTGCGCAAAAGTGTTGGCAATGGTTATGTGCCAAATTAGGATGGTTCTCAGCCCTGCTTAATGATATTATGGCATTATTTCAAGGACGGCCGAGGTTATATTCTTCAAGTTTGTTTGGGTGTCTTTGGATCATTTCCTCCTCATTGATGCTATGGGAGATTTGGAACGAAAGAAATCGTAGAATATTTCAAGGGAAAAAAATAGAACGGAATTGGTTGACTAATAAGATTGAGGCTGCTTTAGTTGAAGTTGTTAATTTGAGGATTTGTTCTTTTGGTCATAAAGAAATGAAATATACCAGTTGGGATGATATTATGAAGAAGTATTGGTATGGCCTTCAAACACCTTTTGTTGGTAAAGGGGGAGGGCACAATAGAAATGATGGAAACCAATGCAGTTGGTCCCCTCGAAGACAAGGATGGCTCAAGCTTAATTTTGACGGAGCTTCTAAAGGCAATCCGGGAAACATAGGGGCAAGTTGTGTTTTTCACTCATGGAATGGTGATCTTATTGCAAAATTAACCAAACCATTGGAGATTGATACTAATAACATAGTGAAATTAAAAGCTTTATTAGAAGGGTTGGCTCTTTGTATAGAATTGGGTTTAAAGAAAATATAAATTGAAGGAGATTCAACCATCACTATTAATGCTTGCAGGGTTGGTAACACTCCAAACTAGAGATTAAGGTCGTTATTGGATAAAACCTTGGAATTAATAAAACATTTTGAAAATATCACAATTAATCATATCTACAGGGAAGGCAATGGTAAAGTAGACGAATTGGCTAACTTGGGAGTAGATGGACAGATCCTTAAACAAGTAAATTTGGGATAGAATCTGTTCTAATTTCGTTAATCATTGGACAAAGTATATCTTCGAGTAGTTTGGAGTCTTCAGTTGGAATATTTTCAACTCAAGGAAGGACTGTAGCTAGATTTGTTGGGAGGTAAGTCAGAATAGAGAAAATGAAAATGGTTTTCCAATGGTTTTTCAAAGCATGCTATACACTTTGGTCATTTGTTTAAAATATTTTTCTCCTTCATTGGGTAATGCTTTGAAATATGTATTGTTATATCAAAGGTCTTCTTTGAATTTTAAAGAAAAATGCATGTTGTTAGTAATGCAGTGTAGAAGTTGGTAGTAGAGGATTTGAACCGTTGAAACCTATGCTAGGAATAAGGCTTCTTCCAATTTCATTTTGAAATTTCAAATTATAGGCAGCCAGGTATGGATCAAAGAAGTTGGCAATAAAGGACATGGATAGTTGAAGTTGATGCTAGAAGCTATTTTATCAGTGTTAGGCTCTTGTCATCTTCATTTTGAAACTTAATATTAATGATGGTTGAATTTTTTAATAAGATTTTCAACCCCATTTTGAAATTCAAATTTGGTAGCTATGTATGGATTGAAGAAGTTGGCAATAATGATCATGGACCATTGAAGCTTATGCGAGAGGCAAGTTTATCAGACTTAGGCTCCTGTCAACTTCATTTTGAAATTTGAAATTGATGATGACATCAAGCAAGTTGAATCATATAGCAAGATTTCGATCTTGAGAATTGTTAGATCTGATGTTCTATTCCCTCAACAATGGCAGAAGCATTTATGGTAGCAATTATCAAAGAGGTAGGAACAAGCAGTAAGATTACTTTGTTGCCATTTTCAAATAAGCATAGGGAAGGCTTTACTTTATATGTATTCTAGAGAGTTTTCTTAAAAACTAAAGCAACACTGAAGTATTTGTTACACCAAAATAGAGGCTTTCTTTCAAATGTTAGTGGAAAAGTTGGTAGAATCATGCTAAGTTTTATCTAATGTCATAGCAAGTGAATTCAATGCTGGATTTCGAGTCTCACGACGTATTTATTATGATTGAAAGCTGATGTGATGGAAGGTATTGCTAAATTTGGCAGAGGTTTTTTTTTTGGCAAGAATAAATTTTTATCCTCGTTCGAATTTAGAGGAAGAAATAGCAATGGTAAAAAGGAGAGATATTTTGATAAAGGAACTTCAAGTCGTAGGAAAAGACAACTCTAGGCAGTAATTGTTATCTTTTTGAGGAGCGGAGACATAAGTATTGTATTTCATCTTTCCAAAATTATCTTTTTCCATTTTTTAAAACCATTTTGCAGGCCCGAGCCTATTTTGGTGTCCATTTGCAATTTGAGCTTTGGGTTTTTCCTAGAACCTTTGTAGGATTTTTTTGAAGAATCGAAGATCTTTCTGAAGGTTTGGATATGAGACTATGGAATCCCCTTTACTTCTCAAGGTCAAACATCCTAAGAGACAAATGGTGTTTCTTGGAAATATTACAGAACAATGAATGCAGGAGGTATTGAAAAATCCACATATAATTATGGTCCGAGTAATCCAAGGGATTTAAGGAGACAAATTCTTAAGAGCAGGTCACAAGTATAGGGTAAACACGGAGATCCCTGCTATGCTTTTGGCCACTTTGTTGCATGTAGGTATGAACAAGATTGTGATAGAAAAGCTTTGCTAAAAGATATTTGGGAAGGAATTTCTTGAGGTTTCTGTCATTGATTCTTGTTCGGTTGTATCTCTATGTCATATATTCCTTGTTTGTTTGCAAAGTGCTGAGTTTATTCGGTGACACATGGTGCGTAAGGAGGATGTTCTACGCTTAAGCCTTGATCGAGCTGCTGCCCTGTTATCTCCTGTCCCTTATGTGCTGAAATTATGTAACTTCCGTGTGTGGTGACATTTGTCAAATGCGTCTGGCCTGCTACCTCGCCGATCATTCTATCCTCGGCTGGCATGTATGTGCATGAGAATTGTTTTTTCCTCCAGGCATTGTAACTGCCAAATCAATTGTTCCCATTCATATATCCTTATATGGCCCAGTCGGTTATATGGCTCAGTCGGTTAAAAAAAACTTGAATGGTTAGCTCTCCTGCGACAACTGTCAAAGGTTGCAGAGATGTCTTTGTTTGGTCTCTTGCTTGATTTTGGCAGAGGCGTTTTAGTTCTTTTTTGGCGAGTTGATTGAACAGTATATGCGGTGGTGAAAAGAATGAAAATGGGGACAAGTGTCGTGAGTCTCGGCTCCCTGCTTTGAGTGTAATGTTTCCATGCTTTTGTCCTGACTCTTGTTCCCTGCGAATATGTTGGATTTCTTTTGTATTCACTGCAGGCAAATACAAATATACACAGAGTTGCAAAAATTAAAAATGATGATCGCGTGAAGAGATAGCAGGCTCGGAGACTCTGAAAAATACGTCCTTGTCTGAGAGAATGATTAGAAAATCTCGATAGTGAGAGAATGATAAGAATATATTGTAACGTTTTTTTTGGGGAATTTTGTAACGCATCATTGATGGACATTAGGAGCGATCAGTCCGTATCGTAAAAAAAAAAAAAAGCAGGTCATTCAATATGCAAGTAATGAAAAAGGGTGAATGCGGTGTAATAGAAAGAACCGTGGCATGTAGCAAAAGAATTGATGCACAGGAAACTGGAGAGGAAGTAATGTATTAATCGTTGTTTGACTGGCAGAGAGTGGTATGAGCGTAAGTCTTGCTATGTATACAAGTGAAGGCTAAGCCGTTTGTTAATTTTCCAAGCTGGAAAAAGTTTTCCTGTTACCCGTAAAAGCAAAGATCTTCCTAGAATGTTTATTAAGGTGCAGAACGAGTATCATTTGGTGAAGAGTGAGGAGTTTGAGTGACAGTCAGTGGTGCTTCAATCAGGGGGAGTGTTGTGGTCTTAAGATCCTTGTGAGATCAAAAGGATTGCTTGAAACATATTCACACAGTCTTAGTGATTGGTTTGAGGGACACACAAGGAACTAGTAGCCTGTAGATGCTACAGTTAATTAATTGTATGCAACAGATTTGTCCTACGTCGGGATATTAGTTCGAAGTCATATTATGTTTGACTGTTTATGGAGTTCTGAAGATTTCACTATCAGTTTTAAACTGAATATGTTTCCAGGGAGTTTGTTAAATTTTTGAGATATTCTTATACTTCTGTAAGGACCAGAGATTAATTTTGTTGTATTGTGGACACATCATCTTGAAAAGGTTGGAGCCTTGTGCTAACTTGTTGAAGCCAGTTTAGATTGTTGTTCATTAAGAGTTGTAGCTCTTTGTAAACGAGGGGTTGTTGCCCAGTCTGGTTAGTGATGCCGTGGTTTTTCCCGTCTTGGGTTTCCACGAGATAACTTGGGTGTCTTGTCTCTTTTATTGTGTGCTCTTACGAATTCTGTTTTGTAGTTTTGTTCTAAGTTCTTAAAATATTGATTCACCCCCTCCCCCTCTCAGCATTTTCGGTTTCACAATTGGTATTAGAGTAGGTTACTCTCTTCCCGTGCTTAAAAGCTTGAGAGTTCGATCCTTGTGTCCATCATGAGTGCCTTAGAAGGTCTAGCTACAAACTGTGCTCCTCTCTTTGATGAAAATAACTTTGCTTTCTGGAGTGTTCGTATGAAAACCTATATCACGTCTCTTGGCTGTGATGTGTACCTCAGTCTCGTAAATGGCTATAAAATCCCTCCTACTCCTGTAGATGCTGATGATAATAAGGAATTTGAGAACAATGCCAAGGCCATGAATGCAATTTTGTGTGGTCTAACTGAGGCTGAGTTTGTAAAGGTCATGCACTGCGCCTCAGCTAAAGATATTTGGGATAAATTGCACAATGCTTATCAAGGTGATGACAAAGTCAGGAAAGCTAAGGTTCAAACTCATAGGGTTGTCTTTGACGGTCTTCGAATAAAAGACAGCGAAAACATTGCTGCATATTTTCTGCGCGTTGAAGTTGTCAACGCTTTAAGAGGTCTAGGTGAAGATGTTGAAGAGAAGATTGTAGTTCAGAAGATTCTTCGATCTCTTCCCATGAGACTTGATGCTAAAGTCTCTGCTGTTGAAGAAATGTCTAATTTAGACACTCTAACTATTGAAGGGTCTTCTAAAACTGAATCTGCATTTAAGGCTTTTAAAAGAAGCAAGGACAAAGAGACCAATCTAAGTGAAGGCTCAGATGAGGACTCAAATGAGGAAATAGTTTACCTCATTAGAAGGTTGAAAAAGGGCTTTAACAAAAACAGAGACAAGTTTGGTCTGAAATGTTTCAACAGCGGAAAGCTTGGTCATTTTGCCTCTAAGTGTCCAATGGATAAAGATGAGGATAGCAATGATGAAAAGAATTCAAGCACCGGAAATCTAGGAGGTTTAGCAAGAAAAATTGGAAGTCCGAAAAGGGTAAGAAGGTGCTGTTTTCAAAAAATGACAGCGATGATTCTTCAAGCAGCGAGAGTGATTCAAGGATTAGTGAAGTCATGTTCATGGCTATTGATGATGTGGGTGATGTTGATGTCAGTTCTGAAGATATTGGAAATGATGAAGATGACCTCGAGCTTGAGTTGATTTCAGCTCTATCAGAGATTAAAAAACTGAAAAAGAAAAATCTGAATCTTGTGGATCTTCTTCAAGTTGAGAGTGCTGAAAAATTAAAGATTGCTACATCTCTTAAGGAGGCTGAAACTAAGCTTGTAGATATTAAAATTCTGAATGAGGAGGCCAAAAAGATTCGTGAAGATTTAGAAAATCAGATTCAAATAAAGGAAGATAACATTGCTAAGTTAGAAGCTGAAATTGTTGCTATGAGAAACATTGGTAAAACTTCTATGCTTTCTAGTGAAGAGCTATCTTTCAATAATGGTAAAATCACATTAGATGATGTTCTTGGTTCTCAAAGACCCACCAATGATAAACGAGGAGTTGGCATGCAATCTGAATCAAACACTTCACCACTGGAATGTAGTCAACCTACTCCTATCAAGGTAAATAAACTTTTTTTCTATGGCTACTGTTTTGTTTGTAATTACTTTGGACATAGAGCTGTTGATTGTAGAGCTGTTCCATACAAGAATTATTATCAGCATGAAATAAATGTTTTTAGGAAGTACAATTTGATTTGCTACAGCTGCAATAAGTTTGGCCATACATTTAGATTTTGTAACAGCTACAATGCAGATTTATTTTATAATGTTGAACCTCAAAGAAGAACTAAAGTGGCTAAGGTTTGGAGAAAAAAGATTCAAGAGACTCCTCTTAAAACTCTTGTTGTTCAAATAGCCTTTCTAGCTAGCAGTGAAAAGGACATATGGTATGTTGATAGTGGCTGCTCCCAACATATGACAGGTGACTTGAGTAAGTTTCATTTTCTCAAGAAAATGAAAGGTGGTAAAGTTAGATTTGGTGGAAGCTCTTCTGCAAAAGTTGTTGGTATAGGTAGAGTCCTAATTAATAATGATGAAACTATTGTTGAGAATGTTCTTTATGTAGAAGGGTTAAAACATAATTTGCTAAGTGTAAGCCAGCTATGTGATCAAGGTTATGATCTCAGTTTTAACTCTAATGCTTGCTTTATTAAAAAGAGAATTGATGTCATAGGGAAAGCTACTAGAGCAGCAAATAATCTTTACATTCTTGATGATTCTAATGATGAGACATGTTGTTTGAGCAAGGTAGAGGATGTTTGGCTTTGGCACAAGTGGTTTGGGCATGTTAATTTTGATAATCTTGTTAAGATTAGCAAAAAGAAGGCTGTTAGAGACATACCTATGCTAGAAAAACTAGCAGATGTTGTTTGCAAAAATTGTCAAGAAGGCAAACAAACTAGAGCTTCCTTCAATCCAAAAGATGAATTCAGCAGTAGGCCACTTGAGCTCATCCATATGGATCTTTGTGGACCAACAAGGGCAGCAAGTCTTCAAGGTGAGAAATACTTCATGCTACTTATTGATGACTTTACTCGTATGACTTGGGTTACATTTCTAAAAGAAAAATCAGAAGCTTTAGAGAAGTTTAAGATTTTTAAAAGTCTGGTTGAAAATGAAATGGACATGAAAATAAATGCTTGCGTTCCGATAATGGGGGAGAATTCACTTCTAATGAGTTTGTCAAGTTTTGTGAACAATATGGTATTAAGAAACGGGTTTCAACTCCAAGAACACCACAACAAAATGGTGTTGTGGAAAGAAAAAATAGAACCGTTCAAGAGATGGCTCGTTGCATGATGAATGAAAGTAAAGTAAAAGATATATTTTGGAGAGATGCTGTCCACACAGCTGTTTATATTCAGAATAGAACATTGTTGAAACCCAAGCTCAAGAAGATTCCTTATGAACTTTGGAAAGGTAAACCAGCCATTATCAAGTACTTTAAAATTTTTGGGAGTCCATGCTACATTAGGAGAGATGAAGATAACTTGGGTAAGTTTGAGTCTAGAGCTGATGAAGGTATTTTTCTTGGCTATTCTTCTAAGAGTAAGACATTCAAATGTTACAATAAAAGATTGCATAAATTAGTAGAAAGTGCTAATGTCAAGATTCATGAAGTTACTAATCAACTTGATAAGAATGATGATAGCCCCGAAGAAGGTAAAATTCAAACCAGCACTGTGGTAGCTCCTAAAACTCAAACCAGCACTGCTGTATCCTCTTCTCCTCCACATGTTCAAGCTGGAATAGCCAGCAAGAGTGGTGAAAATGATAAAGGTAAAGTACAATTTGCTCACGAAGAAACAACTACTTTTATTGATGTTGAAAATCTACATGACAATTTTGGAAGTGATTCTCAAGATGAACATGATGCTTCTAGTTTCAAAACTCCTTCTAAGTTTGTGCAAAAGAATCATCCTATTGATCAGGTTATAGGTGAAAGGCAAACTAGAAATGCTAGGAAAAATGTCAACTACTTTGAGAATGATGATTTTTCAGTTATCTCTATGATTGAGCCTAAGTGTTTTGAAGAAGCAGCCGTAGATAAACATTGGGTGGCTGCCATGAAAGAGGAGCTGGATCAAATAAAAAAGAGTAACACTTGGGAGCTCGTACCAAGACCTATCAACAAGAACGTGATAGGTACAAAATGGGTATTTCGGAACAAGGTAAATGAAGATGGTAAGATTATTCGAAACAAGGCACGCTTAGTTTGCAAAGGTTATTCTCAGATTGAAGGTGTGGATTTTAGTTAGACTTTTGCACCAGTTGCAAGGTTAGAAGTAATCAGAATTTTTCTTGCTTTTGCTTCTTTCAAAAGCTTTAAAGTTTTTCAAATGGATGTTAAATCAGCCTTCTTAAATGGAGATTTAGTTGAAGAAATTTATGTTGAACAACCGGAAGGTCTGATTTTTGAAAATATTGACTATGTATGCAAGCTGAAAAAGGCATTATATGGACTCAAACAAGCTCCTAGAGCTTGGTATGACAGGCTGGATAACTATTTGCAACAGCAGGGTTTCAAAAAGGGATATGTGGACAGTAACTTGTATGTTAAAGAGGAAGGTAACAACATTCTTATTGTTGTTGTTTATGTTGATGATCTGATTTTTGGGAGTGACAGTGTTAATATGTCTAAAACATTTGTTGCGTGTATGAAGAATGAGTTTGAGATGTCTATGATGGGAGAGTTAACGTACTTTCTTGGGTTGCAAATTAATCAATCCTCTAAAGGTATTTTTATTTCCCAAGCTAAGTATGTTAGGGAGTTGCTTAAAAGATTTAAGATGGAAGATTGTAATCCGGTTAGCACTCTTATGGAAACTAGATGTAAGCTAAGTAAGGAGGATGTATCTCTTTCAGTTGATCAATCATTTTATAGATCTATGGTAGGGAGTCTGCTGTTTGTGACAGCCACAAGACCGGATATTATGTAGGCTGTGGGATATGTTGCCAGATTTCAAGCTTCTCCAAAACAAACACATGTTTCAGCTGTTAAGAGAATCCTCAAATATCTAAAAGGTACAGTTGATTTTGGTCTTTGGTTTCCAAAGAGTTCTAATTTTCTTCTTACAACCTATATAGATGCAGATTGGAGAGGTTCAGTGGATGATAAGAAAAGCACTAGTGGCTGTGCTTTCTTCTTAGGTGGCTGTTTGGTTTCATGGCTTAGCAAGAAACAGTCTTGCACTTCATTATCCACCACTGAGGCTGAATACGTTGCAACAGTTTCATGTTGTACTCAGGTAATTTGGATGAAGAATGCTCTATGTGATTATAAGCTTGAAATTACTGATCCTATTTGCATTTTTTGTGACAACACTAGCGCCATTGACATTTCGAAGAATCCAGTGATGCATTCTCGAACCAAGAACATTCCAATTAAGTATCACTATCTGAAGGAGCAGGTTGCAAATAATACTGTTAAGCTGAATTATGTTTGTTCCCAAGAGCAAATTGCAGATGTGTTTACTAGACCTCTACCCCAAGATCGCTTCGAGTATCTTCGAAGCAAGCTTGGTGTTATTTCCCTTCAATGAACGGTTTGTCTCCAGCATTCATTGATATATCTTTTGAACTATTGTTGTGTTTCAGTTTAGTGGCATTGATGACAAAGGGGGAGTAGAGCTTAAGGGGGAGATCTGTTCAAATTTGGCAAAGATATGTCAGATTCGGTTCATTTGCTTAAGGGGAGTTCCTCAGGTTTGGAAACTGTTTCAGCTGTGTTTGCCATCAATGACAAAAAAGGGGGAGATTGTTGAGGTTTCTGTCATTGATTCCTGTTCGATTGTATCTCTATGTCATATATTCCTTGTTTGTTTGCAAAGTGCTGAGTTTATTCGGTGACACTTGGCGCGTAAGGAGGATGTTCTATGCTTCAAGCCTTGATCGAGCTGCTGCCTTGTCATCTCCTGTCCCTTATGCGTTGAAATTATGTAACTTCCGTGTGTGGTGACATTTGTCGAATGCGCTTGGCCTGCTACCCCGCCGATCATTCTATCCCCAGCTGGCATGTATGTGCACGAGAGTTGTTTTTTCCTCCAGGCATTGTAACTGCCAAATCAATTGTTCCCATTCATATATCCTTATATGGCCCAGTCGGTTATATGGCTCAATCGGTTAAAAAAAACTTGAATGGTTAGCTCTCCTGCGACAACTGTCAAAGGTTGTAGAGATGTCTTTGTTTGGTCTCTTGCTTGATTTCGGCAGAGGCGTTTTAGTTCTTTTTTGGCGAGTTGATTGAACAGTATATGCGGTGGTGAAAAGAATGAAAATGGGGACAAGTGTCGCGAGTCTCGGCTTCCTGCTTTGAGTGTAACGTTTCCATGCTTTTGTCCTGACTCTTGTTCCCTGCGAATATGTTGGATTTCTTTTGTATTCACTGCAGGCAAATACAAATATACACAGAGTTGCAAAAATTAAAAATGATGATCGCGTGAAGAGATAGCAGGCTCGGAGACTCTGAAAAATACGTCCTTGTCTGAGAGAATGATTAGAAAATCTCGATAGTGAGAGAATGATAAGAATATATTGTAACGTTTTTTTTGGCGAATTTTGTAACGCATCATTGATGGACATTAGGAGCGATCAGTCCGTATCGTAAAAAAAAAAAAAGGCAGGTCATTCAATATGCAAGTAATGAAAAAGGGTGAATGCGGTGTAATAGAAAGAACCGTGGCATGTAGCAAAAGAATTGATGCACAGGAAACTGGAGAGGAAGTAATGTATTAATCGTTGTTTGACTGGGAGAGAGTGGTATGAGCGTAAGTCTTGCTATGTATACAAGTGAAGGCTAAGCCGTTTGTTAATCTTCCGAGCTGGAAAAAGTTTTCCTGTTACCCGTAAAAGCAAAGATCTTCCTAGAATGTTTATTAAGGTGCAAAACGAGTATCATTTGGTGAAGAGTGAGGAGTTTGAGTGACAGTCAGTGGTGCTTCAATTCAGGGGGATTGCTGCGGTCTTAAGATCCTTGTGAGATCAAAAGGATTGCTTGAAACATATTCACACAGTCTCAGTGATTGGTCTGAGGGACACACAAGGAACTGGTAGCCTGTAGATGCTACGGTTAATTAATCTTATGCAACAGATTTGTCCTACGTCGGGATATTAGTTCGAAGTCATATTATGTTTGACTGTTTATGGAGTGCTAAAGATTTCACTATCAGTTTTAAACTGAATATGTTTCCAAGGAGTTTGTTAAATTTCTGAGATATTCTTATACTTCTGTAAGGACTAGAGATTAATTTTGTTGTATTGTGGACACACTTATCATCTTGAAAAGGTTGGAGCCTTGTGCTAACTAGTTGAAGCCAGTTCAGATTGTTGTTCATTAAGAGTTGTAGCTCTTTGTAAACGAGGGGTTGTTGCCCAGTTTGGTTAGTGATGCCGTGGTTTTTCCCGTCTTGGGTTTCCATGAGATAACTTGGGTGTCTTGTCTCTTTTATTGTGTGCTCTTACGAATTCTGTTTTGTAGTTTTGTTTTAAGTTCTTAAAATACTGATTCACCCCCTCCCCCTCTCAGCATTTTCGGTTTCACAAACCTGACTATTCCGTTGCCTAAGGATTATGATCTGGCTATCATAAATGGACAATTCCCTAAAAGATATCCTATTTTTATCACCAAGGTTTTGCAAATTTTTTAGGGCTAGACTATTTGGCATCAAAGAAAAAAATGATTTCCTCATGAAATTATACAAATTACGAAAGAATGAGGGGCCTTCATGGATTTGGAATTATTTGAGAGCGGAGAAGTTGGTGATTGAGGAAGAAGGGGAAGCCATGTTGGTAAAGGTGGAGAATGGTTTGATCAAAATCATGGACAAGCAGGGACTTCAACCAACAGATATAGAAGAACAACAAAATAAATTAGTTTGCGTTAGCTAGGTGAAATGAGGAGGGCTAGTGGTTGTGGCATTCATGGTAGTTTGTAGACAAGGGGACAACCTTCAATCCGAGGGAGCTTGGAGGTTGGGCCTTTCAGAAGGCCATAAGACTTTCTTCCTTGACAGTCATGGAACAGGTTCTTTTGGGCTCAGTGAAGCCTTCATGGATTTGAAATTATCTGAGAGGGGAGAAGTTGGTGATTGAGGAAGAAGGGGAAGCTAGATTGGTAAAGGTCGAGAATGGTCTAACCAAAATCATGGACAAGTAGGGACCTCATCCACCAAATATAGAAGAACAACAAAAGAAATTACTTTCCATTGGCCATGTGAAATGAGGAGGGTTAGTGGTTGTGACATTCATGGTAGTTTGTAGACAAGGGGACAACCTTCAATTCAAGGGAGCTTGGAGGTTGGGCCTTCCACAAGGCCTTAAGACTTTCTTTCTCGACAGTCATGGAACAGGTTCTTCTGGGCTTAGTGAAGCCCTTTCGATAATTTCAATATTTTGGTTGTATAAACTTATTTATACTTTTGTTGAGGTGTTGGAACATTGGTTTATGTGTTTATATACAATGTTTAGTATTCCCCCTTTGATTAGCAGACATTTGATAACAAATTGGTAGATAGATAGTACTTGTATTTTCTGAATTATTGGTAGATATGCTCGTGATGGATATAGTAAGGATTTATTGGTAGATAGTCAAGGCTAGTATGTAGTTTTCTGAGCATCCTTTTTGGGCGTTACGATGCTCCCTTAGCTTTGAATGGGATAGGCAATGGAATCTATAATGGTAATAGATTTGTAGAATCCTTAGGTCCGATTTCAATTTGGTGGGACTGTTTTAAGTTTGAATGTAATTTTCATTATTATTATCAAAACATATTCTCGGGTTAGGCCTTTTATTGATTAAAAAAAATTAATAGTTATAATAAATTATAAATTTAAAATAATGTAAAATTTATAATTTATATTTTTAATTTTTAATATATAATTAATATATTCAATTTTTTTTTTGGTTCAGTAATGGGCCGAAGTGGAGAAGAAAATGGGGCTGGAGCAGACTTGAACCCAAGACCTCTTGAATGAGAGGCTCGCAGCTTACTGCTGCGCTGCGCTGCGGGGTCATCCCCTATTAATATATTCAATTTTTAATAAATATATTTATATGATTTTTAATTTGTTTAATATATTTAATTTTAATATTAACATTTGTCTCCACCTAAAATAGTAGTTGCAAGCTAGGTATTGCCAAAGCTAGTGGCCGACTAATCTTTTACTTCAATTAAACAAATGTCTTTTGTTGAAGTCTACCACATATAAAGGACTTGCCAATTGCTATTATGGAATCTAAAGCATTGCAATTGTGGTATATGATTTGATAAGTTTTCTCAAATGTTGAACTAACCCTACAAAAGTCCTTGCCTTTATCACAATGAAAGTCCCGGATCACTTCAAAATGGCTTCCACTTTTACTAAATTCCTAACAGTAGCTAGGTTGCTGCTTGATAAATTTTGATCTCAGTTACTTCATAGACTTAGCTAATATTTGATCTCTGACTTAGACAACCATTTGGTGACTGCCCTCTTAGAAAGTCTGATAAATTTTGATCTCAGTTACTTCATACACTTGGCTAATATTTGATCTCAGACTTAGACACCTATTTGGTGACTGTCTCTTAAAAAGTTAACTGATTCCTAGACTTAGCTAATATTTGATTTCAGACTTAGACAACTATTTGGTGACTGCCCTTTTAAAAAGTTAACTGAATATTTGCCTATGTAATTAGCAATATGAATAGAAACGACAAAATGTATTTTCTGCAATTCTTGGGTTAAACTCTATTTTATTTAATCTCTATATATCTCTATGCTATGGAAATACCTTTAAGTTTTTTAAAAATATTTGTCTCTTTTTTAACAATTTTTTATGTTTCTTGAAAATCTGATTTAAAAAAAAAATCTTATACTTTTGGTTTGCTGATTTTTTCTTTAAATGATTTTTGCTGCTATGGCATGAATATAAGCTGTGTTGGGAGAGAATAGCAGACACTAGAGAAATTTGAAAACAAAATCATTTCTTTGACACTGTATTTCAGAAGCCGTGGCTTGGAGACATAACCCTGTGGGCACAGATATCAGGCTTCTTGACTGACATCTGGAATACCAGTAATGCCCACTTCTGTATGTGGGCATGTTTAATAAGCTGTATAGTTTGATGAAATTAGATTTTCTTGTGTGCTGTTTGAAGAAATATTAAAAATTACAAATATATCTGTTTATTAGAATAGATCAGGGTTTGTCTCTTGTCTGCAATTGTTTTTTAATTTTTTGTATGTTACTAGTTTAAGTTACTGATCTTGGTTCTGATACAGGTTTGGGTACGGGGGTTTGGCAAATTTTTTTCTCCTCGGTTCCACTTTGGTATATATATACACATATTTTCTTTTACTTATCTTAGAGGTGTTCCCATGATTTGGCTTGTGACCCTGTTGCCGAGTTAGTCCAGGTAAGGTGAGACTAATCCTTTTGGGCCGCACGATAACCCATAGGGAACCCACCCTGGGCATAGCTGGGTAAACCGGATCTTTCATTTGGACAGGGTTTGAACCTGTGTCGACTGTCCATGCCTTTCAACAGTTGGACCAACTGGTCTGCACCTCGGGTCTATATATATACAGATAATGATATATCATAAAATTATAAATTTATATATACATCATAGATTCATACATGATCATTCGTCATTGGTTTTAAACTTGGAACATATAATAATAATAAGTTAGAAGTGCGATATTCATAAATTCATAATTGCCAATGAAATTTAAATAAAATACCTCATATGTCATATTCATAATTTGGGAAAGTCTCAAAATGTCATTACACAATGAACATTCAAGGATTTACAGAGTCTTCAAGGAATAACAATCACAATGGACACCTGGGGAATAAATAATCTCACATATAATACATGCCTAGCAGGGAAAGCAACCACCTAGGAAGCCCATCTTTATGAAAAGGTGTCGGGGCAACAAACCAGAAAACAAAAATAAAAACATTTCTTTTTTGTTGAAAACATAAACCTTTAAACTGCTAAAGAGCTAGATATTAGCCCTGGATTTCTTCCTTGCACTTTAATGGAAATTATTATGGTTGAAGGATGGAATTCCCATTCTATTTTTAAGGTCATTGTTCACCAAATGTTTGGAAATGTTAGCTGGGGGGATAGGGAAGGAGCTATCCTTGGCTGGAAGGGTTCAATTAATAAAAGCAGCCCTGCAATCAATGCTTGTCTGCACAATGTCTCTCCTACCAACTCTGGCTAGGTTGCCTCAACAATTAGAATTGCTTGGAAAAACTTCCTCAAGCATAGATCAAAAGACCTGCAAAACAATCCATCAAATGAAACTAGATAAAACCCCTGCAATCAATGCTTGTCTGCACAATGTCTCTCCTACCAACTCTGGCTAGGTTGCCTCAACAATTAGAATTGCTTGGAAAAACTTCCTCAAGCATAGATCAAAAGACCTGCAAAACAATCCATCAAACGAAACTAGATAAAACCTGTTTGCCAAACAAATGGGCTGGTTTAGGCCTCAAAGTGAAGAAGAAAATGAATGTGGTTTTCAGAGCCAAATTGTCTTGAAGATTCTATTGTGAGAATTATGATCTTTGAATTATAATCTTAACAAAAAAACATATATTTTGGGGCCCATTTTTTAGCACCCACAGCTGTGGGTCCCCCCTAGGTTTGATAAACACACTTTGGATGCTGAGAGTGGGGAGGGGTGAATCAGCATAAATCAGAACTTCAACAATTAACTTCAGTAACCACCACAAGCAACAATAAGCAAGTAAAGAACATAACCAACAACACAAGAACATCAAGAGTTATATGTGGAAAACCTAAACTAGGAAAAATCATGGTGAGCACTTGCCCACAAAGATAATTCATTGAAGTAAATAATCTGATTACAAAAGATTAGGAGCTCACTGCTCCAAAATACCAATTAGAGGCTCACTGCCCCTATACAACAATGAATCCAGATAAGAATACAAATGAACTTACAAATGAACTTGCATACAGAGGCTCACTGCCAAAGTAGCAAGATACTGAAACAAACTCAAGTACCCAAGACTCACGATCTTAAAGTACTTACAACTCTTCAAAGTAGATAAAAATATGTTAGTTATCAGCTTCTGGATTTGATTGTGTAGAATTTTTTATCATCAACGTTGATGATTAAAAACATGTAGTATGATTTGAAACGTTGATGATAAAAAATTCTACACAATCAAATCCAGAAGCTGATACTAACATATAAATGGATTGTGGAAATCTAATAGATCTTATAGATAAAAATATTTTCTCCTGATAATGCAACTAATTTGCATAACACTGTCCGCACTAGCAACAAACTTTTATTGTCTTTCCTTCTATGCCATTGTCACTGAACTCTGCTCTGCTGATTGGTGAATTGGTTCGCACACTTCACTTGCTTCACACCTTACTCTTACATTTTGCTAAAGCACCAACAGTCCTTATATACAAGATAGATCATTGGAGATTACAACAAGGTCTACCAAACCAAAAGATATTACAAATAGGTTCCATGTCGGCCAAGACAATAGAAAAATGCAAATAAGTCCTATGTTGAAAAGCATCTGAATTGAGGACCCAAACGGATAGGAGATAAACATTAAATACATAGGTCCCATATAGCATTAACCCTTCCGGATAAGATATAAGCATTACGTATAACCCTGACCTAAACTTGATATTTCAACAATCAATAAATATAGCAGCCAGACCTAAATCTGAAAGCACAATCCATCCGAGGAGAAAGACAGACCAAGAATACACTACACATTGCCCAAAGCCAGATCTGCACTAAGCGAAACTACTACCAAAGATAATTCAAACGTGTAGAAGCAAATTGCCAACTTTCTAGTTGTAACCAAACCTCCGCATGCTATGGAGAGATCCATAGGCCACGTCGGAAGCCATGTCAGAAGTTGCCACAACATATTCTTGAATTAGAACAACAACAAAAAGAACTGCAACATTAGATGACACAGTCTCCGGAACACCAGGAACACATCCCTGATCACCTGAGAACGCCACAACCAACACCAAAACTTTGAATTCATCTGTATGAGTAGCAACAAATCTTCAACCCTGAAATCTGGAACAACAAGCACTCCGGAAAGACAAATAACTGCAACTGTAAAACTGCTAATTGTTCAACAACACAATACCACTGCAACAAAACAATAGACATTCGAACTGAATAGACTTCCGGATATAAGAGTATAACAGCGAGGCACTGTAAAACACCATCTTCACACGATCACATGATACATTCCTGTCTTCCACTGTTCTGAGACCATTCTTCCACTACACTGTAGTTCAGCACTGAAAACGTACTTGTCTTCCATTATAATACCTGTCTTCCATTGCACTGTAGTTCAACACTGAAAACGTACTTGTCTTCCACTATAATACCTGTCTTCCATTATACTGTAGGTTCAACACACAAACCGACACACCAAGAATAGAAAACTTCCGGACCACAAGTACTTGTCTTCCACTATACTGTAGGTTTAGCACACAAACCCACACACCAAGAATAGCAAACTTCTAGGTCACAAAGCTTGAGGGAACACAAACTCAAACTCCTCTAGAACACTATGAAACACTATGTTTGACATCAATGACAACAAACAATAATCATATCTTTCTAATAGGGTTCTCCCTAGGTTCCGCCTAGGTCCTTCTCAGGCACCTGGGTTCTTTGTGGGTTTGGAAACCCAAAGAGAACCTGGGTGCCCGGTAAGGACCCGGGGGGAACCCAGGGAGAACCAGCCCTAAACTGGTACCATGATCACATCCATACTAGAACCCGGGCTTAAACCAAGGAACCTGATAACTTAGTTATTAGTAAAGGTCATCATAGAAATCTGCTTGTGCAGGGGCCTACAACTCAATTTTTGTCTTTCCACTTTCTGCATTTTTTTTTGAGTTCTTATTTGGTCTCTTTTTCTCTGCATCACCTGTTTTATTTGGTTAGTTTCCTAACTTGCGGTAAGGTGTCCTTTAGCTTAGATGCCATGACTAAGGGATATGTCTTCTGTTAAAATGACCTAGGATGTGCACTTACCTTTGTCCTTTGGGGCAAGCGACACCCAGAATTTGATGTGATATTTTACTTGATTCAAGTTTCAACATTTAAAATTTGTATACTTAAAAAATGTAACATGTCTCCTGGGAATTCGAACATGGTTCTTTGTAACTAAATCCTCAATGATTCACAACTTGAGCTCATTTTATTTGACAATGGTTCCTCTTGCTGGTCATGTTTGGCTTATTTTTGGCTTCTTTAATACCTATTGCAACATAAGAAATGATTCTCTTTTAAAAGGACTGAAAGAGGATTGTGAAGAACATTGAGGCAGCATGTGAAGATTGCCAAATGAATTAGAGAAAAAGCTGTGGAAAGTCTGGGTCTGTTGTGGCCCATGCTTGTTCCCAACAAAAAAACTGGAATCCATATGTATGGTGTTCACTGTTCATTGAAGCCTTTCCACTGGTGGAAGGATAAAACACCGAAAAGTTGCTAGTTGTCAACAGGTTGCATGGTATTTCAATTGAAATGTGTTGGGATCACCTTAACCACCCACAAAGTTTGAGAACAAATGTCTATAAAGGTTCTTGAAACAAAATGTTGCATGTCAGTAAAAATGGTTGCATTCATTGGATTAGTACAGTACAATTTATCGTGCAGCTATAAAATATTTCCTTTTTAAGGATTTGTACATCTTGACCCTAATGTCTTGATTGGCTAATTAAAATGCTCAAATGTCAATTGTCAGTGTCTTAAAAAAAATTGTCAATTTTTTTGGAAAAACTAAAGAAGAATCTTAAAGCATGAGTGGGAAAGGTTGCATACACACATGATTTCCCAAGATGAAATCAAATGCACATTATATTTCGTGTCTTGTGGTTGAAGGTAGTATAGATAAATGCTAAAAACTTAAGATGCCTAGTCAAGTCTAAATGATGAGAGCTATATTATCATGATCTCTAAATGATGAGAGCCATGTCATCATGGTTCTAGAAAACATTTTGGCCACAAGAGAAAGAAGTCGAGGAATATATTTTTAGAGTACCTCCTCAAATGGAAGGATCTCTCAAACATTTCCAGCAGGTGGATTAATTAGCAATAGTCAAACTTATGGATCGATGATACAATGCTATTTTGGTGCCAGATTATGATTCATAGATGATTTGTTTTGGTCCATTCACGGTTTAGTAGGAATCTGGCCAAACTTTTTTCTAATGATCCTCCCCTCTATCTTGTATTGTTTCTTTGAGTTCGGTGTTCTAGAAATTTATTTATTTGTTAAACTCTACAAAATGCATCATAGACTAATTGTTTTTTTTGTATATCTTCGATTCATGCAAATATGTTTCTGTGGATTTCTATGCCTTGGGCATCATAAGTTTTGATAACTACTTTATTAACATTTCTAATTAAGCAGCAAAAGCAGAAGCATCAACAACAACAACAACAACTATAACAATAGCAATGGGTTGATTGTGATGTCAGAAAAATGGAGGGTACCAAACTAGTATGGCAAGGTTTGAAAGGAGGGAAAAGAAGAAAATTTGGTTGGGCACGGAAAGGAAAAGCTAGAAGGCGTGACAACATTTGACATTACTCGGTGTAGAAGATGATAGCTATTACACTGTGGTTCATACAGGCTTCTCCTAAACAACCATAGCTCATGGTTCAAACATGCCTTCATGAAGGATTTTCTAGAGTTGGCATTGTTGTTTCAATCAAGATGATAAGAAGTCCTTGATATTGGATGTATGGATCTAATTCTAACCTCTTATGGAGGTGATTTTTGTTGAACAATAGATGGGGATAGAAAAAGTGGGGGCAGATGCTGAAATCCATTACAATGACCTAACAACTTAGTGATTTAGGGGTCAAGCACGAGGTATCTGATAGCTCACCAAGCCCTTGTTTGTTATTCATTCAAAATCAAATAAATGGAGCTCATGTACCTTGACATTTGGGAAAACTTGTGTAACTAGTTAAATCAATGCTTCTTGAATGCACATTTCCATTTAGAATTTGAAATGGAGACCCCAATGGGGTTCCCCATAGCAAGGTCATGGGGTAGTGCCCCTCATGGGGTTTGGGAGCAGCAAAATCATACAAAACTTCTTGGTGCATGCCATTTTCACACTTAATGGGGAAATTAGTGTTTGGCACTTTTTTGTTTATGATTTTTTTCACAGTTGATGCCTTCTCTGAGGCTTCTTCCTTTTATACCTTCCAAGGTGGGAAGGGCCATAACCTTAGCTTTGAAAAGGTACCACTTTTGCGATTGCTGCCGTTTCACTTTGCAACTGCTGTCCTTGCATGATCGCAGCTATTAAGGATAACAACGGCCACAGCTTAGTACAATAATTAATCACCTCTAAGAATAAAATATAATTAATATTACTCAAGGGGAGCAACTGACTAGCAATGATTAAGATTCCTTTCCTTAGGTGCTGCTTGGAACATGTTTTAATCTATTATATTCTCTTGGTTTTTTTGTTTTTTGATCTACTACTTTATTTTTTTGATCTATCTTACTAGTAATCAATGAAATGTACTTAAGGAATTAAGGTTGCATTAGTCATCACAAGGCGGGGCCTTACAAGGTCATCATCCCATTGGACAAATTTGTTTTGTTTATTATATGTTCTGATGGTAGAATTGTGTTCTTATAGTCATCTTTAGGGAGGTGGATAGATACCTAATAAGATTGATAGAATACAGGTATTACATGGTATGAACTAACAATATATCTTCTAAATGGAAAGCTGTTTCTAGATATGTTGTTTGCATGTGGATTTAGGAATCCAGGCTTTTGCATTATGCTCTTGTTATTTGAACTGGAAAATTGAGTGTTGCAAATTTCTTTCTATTTCTTTTCTTTCCTGGTTTGTGTTGGCATCGACATACGTGAAATTTCTTTGAAATTGATCAGCCCTTCTATCCTCTTTTCCTGAAAGACGTAGTTCTGGGATGCTGTAATTGTTTGTAGCATCTAAATAATATTGGCACGACAAGTATAGGTTGGCAATGTGGTTGAAGGGAAATGTATTAAAATGGGAAAAGCTATGGAAAAATTTACTTTTTTCTATAATAGATAAAAATTAAAAATTAGAAATTTTTGAAACACGAAGTCCTTTCTTATCCATTTTGAATTTATGCACTGTCTAAAACACATTTTTTATTAGCTGCTAGTTTGCCTTCTATTGTTTTTGAATTTTTGACTGCCATCCTATTTAGCATTTCTTAATGGCATGAGAAACATGGCGACAACATATTAGAACACATTTTTTGCTGCTATGGTCCGAATGGAATGCTTTCACTGTTAACTTATTTTCCCTCAAGGACTTGCAAATGCAGTTACTAGTTTTTTGTAAGTTACTCTTTCAACTTTATGTCCCAACAGGTTAGAGTGAATCTCGTCGTTTACCTGTGTTTTTACTAATGGATGAATCTTTAATGTGTCTGAAAATTGAATTTTGTCAAAAGACTGTTAGATAAAACTCACACCCTAAGTGCAGGATATTGCTTTGTAGACTTAATCACCATGTACCTGTGCCCGTTATACATATTTGCTTATTGAGGAGGTGAAATGGACTTTGTTCACACTTTTCTAGCTGAGAGGATAATAGGGGCTAATGAGGCCTTTGATTATGCCAGGATTTCATCAATGGGTATTATTTTTTGATGTCATTTTGGACAAAGTTGATTTGATACTTTCTTTGTACTCTTGCAGCTCAAAGAGAAAGCTGAGAAGGCTGAAAGGCAGATGAGGAAATTACGGCAGATTGAGAAAAGGAGAGATAAGGAAAAGGAACTTATACGGCAGAAAAGTTCTCAATGGATTGACGAGAAAGAGCTAGATAGGAGAATAATTGAAGCTTTTGTGGATACCACTCAACTATAGACTCGATTAGCCTTATCGTTAGTATGCAATGGGTTAAGTATAAAACGTGGTATCCTTGTTTTGTGGTTTCTTATAGATCTATCATGATTCTTATGTAGAATATTGGGAGAATTCTGCGCCTGTCACAAAAATTATAGTTGTAATCTTGTTTTTTTATATGTGAAAGTGATCTTGAAGTACCTGGATCGAGATGGTTTTTAACAAAATTTGGAATAACTTGCGAAGGATGTCTTGCAAACTATTTTGTGCCCCATCCAGTTAAAATGAAAAAGGATTCTAAAGAAAAGTGCTGTGAAATGAAATGAAAATACCCTTTGGAGTATACTCATGCCTGTCTCATTGCTTAAATCATAGTCAGCAAACTCTGAGTATTCTCTGAGTTGTTGAGTACTCTATTTTATTTTTTCGAGATTTCAATTTTCAATTTAATACATTTTGCAAAAATAAAATGTTTCTTAACAAATTTTTATTTTAGTACTTTCTAAGTTGCCAAGTTTTTGAGTCAAATTTTTTGGACTTTGTCGAAAACTCGAGTCCAAGTCTGCAAACTATGCCTTAAATCAACTTTTCACACATTAAATACATTGGAGCACAAATATCAACCAAGAAAGAAGGGTTACAAATAATATATGGCATGGCTTGTAGAGTTTTAGTCGCCTCATCTGTAAACGTATCATTTTTGGGTTATTTGAGGAATAAAATGGCAATTTTTTTTTGGGATCAATGCGCTTAAACTTGAACACAGATTTGAAAGGGATGTGGTCAAATAGAACATATTATTCAAATGTTGATGGCTCCATGTTTAATCGTTGAGACCGACTATAGTCCTTTTTAATGTATCGTAGAATCCCATCTTCTATTCCTTCATATCGTTTGATGCCCATCTTAAATTCCTTCATATTGTAGAATCACGTTTAAAATTTGATTGAAAAATACATGAGACTTATCACCATAGCAAGAAATGCATTTAGGTTGAATCTGCATTTGTGGATCTCGTAGTTGTTCATGCTTGATGAAGATATACACTGAAAAAGGAAGCACATGCTATATGCTGTATGGTTAGAATGGTTAGAATGAAACAAGTCAATTGAAAAGCGTGGTCTTGCTGAAAACGCGAGCTAGAAGAAAAATTGAAAGACAACTTTGAAGAATAATATTTGATGCACTTAGAAAACATATTGTTACAAGTTCTTAGTATGCCACTTCCCTTATATTAAATTGCCAGGTCATTTTACTTTATTTGTAACGATGGACCTGTCTTTTGTGGAGTGACTGACTTTTTACATGAATGTATTGACAAATATTCTATTTTCCACACTATCTACCTTTCCATTATACATGTCATAACTCATTTCTTTAATACATTGCAATACATTTGTTCTATTTGCCCATTTACTACACTTGTATTTTAATGCATGTTACCACTTTGGTTATGCACCTTTCATGTTCTAGGGAAAAATCAGTCATAAGGATGTTGTAATCTTCGTAAATTCAAAATTTTAAAACTAAGTTTGGTTGTCTCTTGTCTATATTCTTCATATTTGAGGTTGACTAAACACAAATTTGTGTGAAGTGTTGCTATATCTTTATATTTGAACTCATTTAATGCATTTATTTTAACACATCAAGTAATCATTTGAAATTTCTCTCATTCTAAGACTCTTAAAAAATAATCTTTAGTAACACTTGGATTTGACTAAACACAAATCTGTGTGAAGTGTTGCTATATCTTCATATTTGAAATCATTCAATGTATTCATTTTAACACATCAAGTAATCATTTGAATTTCTCCCATTCTAAGACACTTAAGAAATAATCTTTAGTGACACTTGGACTTGATACTCAAAAAAATGAATGATAAATTTGCATATTGCATTGTATGACCCTTGTTTGCTATTTTTAGGAGTTGACTTGGGAGAACTTATCTTATTGCACTGAAATGGTTAGTTTTGCAAAGCATGGATTCTCTTATAGATATGGTGCATTTGGTACTTGGCAATTAGCATATGTCTTGGCTTGTGTAGGACGTGGCTGTACAATGATGTAATGATCTATGTACTAAATTGCCAGTGACATTGTGACTACCATTGATGTGATGTTTATGTGGTTTGAGACCACAATTCCTCCCCTCTCCTTGTATGGCTTTATTTAAACAACATCATTATGAAGTTGTTAGTTGTTTAATAATTCATTGGCAATTTTCCTTTTGCTTGTAAAACCAACAACATTTGAGAATTCACTTTGTTAGGCTACTTAGCCATTTGGAAATGCATTAAGAACTTGCTTAAGTTGGCTTATCGATAAGATGATTTCTACTTATTATTTTTTATATTTTTATTGATGAATTTGACTTTGAGGTTTGATTTTATTGTAAATTTATTGGTTTAAGTCTTTCATATTGTTGTGGCTGCTTGTTTGTATGGAGTAATATGACTAGTGTAAAGCTTATCAAAGAGGAGCCCCTAGTAAGTTATATGGGCAAGTAAAATGAGGGGTCCTTAGTAGGTTATATGGGTGTTAAAAGGCTCAAGGAATTCTTTTGCAAATAGGGTTGGCCACAAATGGGAGTTGTGGGGAGAAGTCCTTAAATGTGTCAACATATTGACAAATGTGAGGCAACTTGTATCAGATTTCTCAAAGTGGGTTGAAGGAAGTGTATCTTCTATGTTCAAGCAGATTGCCAAGCAAAGAGGTAGTTTATAACTGAGATAATGAATTTGGAAGTGCAAGTAGAATGAATTTGGAAGTGAAAGTAGAATCACTGATTTGAGGCAACTTCGCACTGAGAAATTTACACATTAGGTGTATGAAAAGAGAAGAAAGAGATAATATCAATGTAAAGTAAGTATTTACTTCTACACAATGAAGGAATATATGTGAGATCAAGAGTTCAAATTTTGGTCTTAGAAGAAATAATTGATTTTTGTAGATTTCACAAACAGATAACAGAGATAAGAAAAATACCATGTATGACCAATGAGATAGAAGAAACAATGGAGGAGACTTTTGAAAGTTTGATTAAAATGCACAATGATGTTGGAAGAAAACAAAACAAGATCAGGGAAAAGAGTAAGATTTCAAGTATGAAAGAGATGGTGCAGAATGGGATGAAGGATCTCATGAACACAATGGCCATATTGACAAAGCTAATTAGAAAATAGACTAGAGTTTGGCTAAGAGGAACCCAAAGAGGAAAGTGAGAGTTATCTTGAAGAGGTAACAACTTCAAGTGTTGCTAATTTGAGCAATGTAGTAGAGAGTGATAATGACACTATATTTGGTCATAAGTTTGAAGATGAAGACGCAACTGATGAAATTTTTGAAGAAGGTAAATGCATAGAAGACATGGGAGTTTTCATGACAAGCCAAGAAGATTCTCAAGGTGTGGAAGTTGAGATGGACTTTGTGTGTCCCAAATTTGATGAACTTAGTGAATGTGAATAAGATGTGGTAACAAACAATGACAATAAAAAGGTTGCAATGAAATAAGTAAAGCATAATATTTTTAATTTTTATGATGAAAATGAGAGAGGATTGTATGTAGATGGAAAGATTGAAGTAGATAATATGAAGACAAATGTTGTGACAATAGTAGAAAAGGTGAAAGAGGTAAAACTATGATTTCTTGAATTTGTGAAAGATGATTTGCATGTTGAAACAAATGATGTAGTGAATACAAAGGAAATGGTGCATATGGATGTGTTAGTGCTGATTTATATGTAGGGAAAGATTTGTATGATGAAGAAGAGGAAGCGAGAAGTGATGATATTGTGGTAGAAGGTGAAAGAGAAATTTTAGCTGCAATAGAGGAGGTAATGCCTTATTTTCTTGAATTTGATAAGAATAAAATTGATGTGTATGAAGAAGTGAGAAATGAAGTCTTGTGTTTCCACGAGTTTACTAGTACATATTTGTATGCATGTGTTTTGAAGGGTAGTGAAGAAGCATGTTATATGAGGATAATTGAAAGTTGATTAAATTCCATGGTGGTAAAAAAGAATGAAGTGCAGATTTCATGGAAGGATGGAGAGTGCTCCAAGTAGAAGTTGGAAGAAGAGAATTTATTATTATTATTATTATTATTTTAATGTGGAATTGTCACAACAATGGTGTTCACTGCAGATTGTTCACAATCTCAATAGGTGATTCTATCACTCAACTCTGTTTTTGTGACCCTATGCTCACAAACTTTCTATTGGGTGCATCCAATGCAGGAGCCTCTTGCCTACCCATGCCAAAAATAGAAGTAAATAATGGCACATAACAATGATAGAATTAAAGCAATGGGCATTAAATTGGGTAAAGAAATAAAGGAACATTTACATTGTTGTATGGAGCCAACCTAGAGCTTGCATAGAGAAGTGGAGGTGAAATGAGGAGAGGAGCTACATGTAAAATGGGGAAAACAATAGGAAGGCTATTAGAGATAGAGTAACATTAGATAACCTTGCATGATGGGAAGAACCATATAATTATGGAATGACAAAAATAAAGAGTGGGGAGGGCGGGGGGGTTTGTAAAGAGATAGTTAAAAGGTGGGTGAAAGGGAAAAGAGGGAGGGATCATTGAGAAGGAGGAAAGATGGTGAGAGGTTGTGGAATGAAGAGAGTATCCAAATGAGTACAAAGCTGAAACAAAAGAGGGAATATTGAACTAGAGAAAGCTGAGAGGCTATAAAGGCCATTAATAAGTATTTTGTTACAAATTTTGTTTGTAATCAATTATTAGTTGAATCTAATGAAGTAAATGAGTGATTTCATTTTGTGATTGATATTGTGAAGCTTGTGTTTGAATTTAAGTTGCATTTGAAGTGAATTTATGAAATGCAATGAGCCTCTATATGTTTTATGTTGTGAATTTTGAGTTTGAATAAGAGGGGAAGTTTTCTTTACTGCATCAGTGGTATCAGAGCTAGAGGATTCTGAGTGTGCAGATATGTTTAAGGGTGGTAGTTTGCACTAGGACCTAAGGGTGGAGTTGTAATGAGAAGTCCCTAAACCTGTAAGTAGATTTCTAGACGCGAGGTAGTTTGTACTAGATTTCTCAAAGTGGCTTGAAGGAAGTGTATCTTCTATGTTTAAGCAGATTGCCAAGCAAAGAGGTAGTTTGTAACTGTGATAATGAATTTGGATGGAAGTAGAATCGTTAATTTGAGGCAACTTTGCATTGAGAAACTCACACATTAGTTGTATAAAAAGAGAAGTGAGAGAGAAGATCAAGGTAAAGTAAGTATTTACAACTATACAATGAAGAGAATAGATGTGAGATCAAGAGTCTGAATTTTGGACTTAGAAGAAATAATAAATTTTTGTAGACTTTAGAAACAGATAATAGAGATAAGAAAAATAGCATGTATGAATGATGAGATAGAATAAATGATGGAAGGGACTTATGAAATATTGATTAAAAGGCACAATGATGTTTGGAAAAAGTAGAAAAAGATTGGGGAAAAGAATAAGATTTCAGATACAAAAGAGATAGTGCAGAATGGGATGAAGGATCTCATGAATAGAGTGGCCATATTGACCAAGCTAATTTTAGAAATAAGACAAACTTCAAAGTTTGGTTTAGAGAAATTCGAAGAGGAAAATGCGAGTTATCTTGAAGAGGTAAAAACATCAAGTGTTGTTGATTTGAGGAGTGCAATAGAGAGTGATAATGACACTATATTTGGTTATAAGTTTGAAGATGAAGATGTGATTGATGGAATTCTTGAAGAAGGTAAATGCATAGAAGACATGGGAGTTTTCATGACAAGCCAAGAAGATACTCAAGATGTGGAAGTTGAGATGATGGAATTTGTGTCCTAAATTTATTGATGAACTTAGTGAAGGTGAAGAAGGTGCGGTAACAAACAACGACGATAAAAAAGTTGCAATGAAAGAAGTAATACATAATATTTTTAATTTTTATGAGAAAAATGAGAGAGGACTGTATGTAGATGAAAAGATTGAAGTAGATAATATGAAGACAATTGTTGTGGCAGTAGTAGAACAGGTGAAAGAGGTAAAACTATACTTTCTTGTATTTTTGAAAGATGATTTGCATGTTCAGACAAATGATATAGCGAATACAAAGGAGATGGTACAAATGGATGTGTTAATGCTGATTTATATGTAGGGAAATATTTGTATGATGAAGAAAATGATGTGAGAAGTGAGGATGTTGTGGTGGAATGTGAAAGAGAAGTTGTAACAATGGTAGAGGAGGTAATGCCTTATTTTCTTGAATTTGATAAGATAAAATTGATGTGTGTGAAGAAGTGAAAAATGAAGTCTTCTATTTCCATGAGTTTGCTAGTACAAATCTGTATGCATGTATTTTGAGGGGTAGTGAAGAAGCATGTTATATGATGACGGTTGAAAGTGGATTAAAATCCATGATGGTAAAAAAGAGTGATGTGTAGATTTTGTGGAGAAGGGAAAAGAGTTCTCCGAGTACATATTGGAAGAAGAGAAAAGAAAAACAATTTTATGGAATTGTCATAGCAATGGAGTTCAGTGTAGATTGTTCACAATTTCAAAGGGTGATTCAATCACTCAACTCTACTTATATGACCCTATGCTCACAAAACTTTTATTGGGTGCATCTGATGCAAGAGCATCCTGCCTACCCATGCCAAAATTACAAGTGAATAATGATACATAATCATAAGATAATTAAAGAAATGGGAATTGAATTGGGTAAAGAAATAAATGAATAGCTACATTGCTGTTTGGAGCCAGCTTGGTGCTTGCATAGAGAAGTGGAGGTGAAATAAGAAGACACTATGTAGAAAATGGGGGAAAACAACAACAAGGTTATCAGAGATAGATTAATGGTAGATAGTGTATACACCTACATTTGGTCAAGAGCATAATTAATTAAATACAATATTTTTAATTAATCAGAGTCATAATTCCTCTACTACATAATTGAATTGTAGTTAAGAGATGAGTGAAAAGAAAAAGAGGGAGGGAGCATTGAGAAGGGGGAAAGATGGTGAGAGGTTGTGGGAAGAAGAGAACAAGAAAATGATATTATAGGGCTAAAACAAAAAAAGGGAATACTGAACCAGAGAAAGCCAGGAGGCTATGAAGGCTCTGAATAAATACTTTATTTCAGATTTTGTTTGTAAATAATTGTTAGTTGAATTCTAATGAATTAAATGATTGATTTCATTTTGTGATTGATATTGTGATGCTTGTGTATGAACTCAAGCTATATTTGAAGTGAATTCATGAAATGTGTATGGAATGCAGTGAGTCTTTGTATGTTTTATGTTGTGAGTTTTGAGTCTGAATTAGAGGGGAAGTTTTCTCTATTGCATTAAATAGTGAAGAGATGATCATTCTTAGCTATAAATTTGTTGAAACCCTCCATATTTGGTTTTGAAACTCCCTTTTTAGTCCACACTTTTCCCATCTTCACTTTTTTCCTTTCTTCTTCCAAGTTAAAAATCTTTTCTAGCTCCGTAATAAGTGGTTTAGCTTGTATCCCTGGTATTTTTGTTATTACAACCACTAATGTTACTCAACCTCTCTCATTCTTGCTACTCCTTGGTTCCCAGTTATCTAGACAAAGGGAGAATATAACTTGGTGTATATTTCTTCATCATGAACATGCCGTTCCTCCTCTTCCTAAACTTTGTTCCCAATGACCTTTATAATGGCCTGCTTATCTTGTTTATTATGAGCCCTTGAGAACAATTTCTTAAATATATCTTCCTTACCTCCCCTCTACAAACACTTGCATTGCACAACACATCAAAGATACTTACCATTCTGTTTATCAATTTCAATTAAAAAATATTATTTTGATGAGTCCTCCTCTACCTGAACTCCTCATATATCTGTTTTCAGTCTATCTTTCTGGGTTATGTGGGATGCTAGTCGTATATTCTGTACTATAGTATTTTGGTTTTGACACTTTTTGACTCTATTTTAATTGAAAGGAAAGTTTCTGGGTTTGACAAGATGTGTCCTTGATTTTTCAATTTTGTATCCTCCTCGGATTGTGAAGGTTTTGTTATCGATCATTCCTTATCGTTAACCAATGTTAATCTCTATTAGTTTGGGTCAGAATTATATTTAATGTTTGGATTTGTATTGTATTGTTAATTAGGTAAGTTGTATTGTGGATATTGGTGGTTTTAATTTCTGTGTTTTCCTTTAAACTGTCTAGCATACATCTTTCTTGGATTTCTTTGGGATATGCTCCCATACTGTGCTTCTTTTTTGGCGTGAGTTGCATGATTCTCTGCCATAACATCAGCTTTAGGATCCCTATTGATTTTGCAGTGATTTTCTATGCTTCATTGTTCTTCCTTTTGTACGAGTGTACTAACCAATCAATGTTTAGGTTCTGGTTCTTAATTCTTTCATTTTCTATTTTAATGTGGGTTAAGATTGTTCGATGATCCTGGCTTAGGTCAAGGTTGTCTTTTGACAATAGGATATGTAAGGCATTGATTTGGCTGAAAGAGAACAATGATGTGGTTTATGTTAATATTTTTGACTAACGGTTGTGCTGTTGCTTGACATTTATATAATATTATCAATCATTTCTATCTTGATTTGATTTGATAGATGTGGATTCTTTAAATAGAAGATTTTCAAGTCCTGTCCATTCTTCTATGTTGTTTGTGGTAATAGATTTTTGACCATAATCTATTGCACGATTTTCTAATGAATCGGCTACAACATTAGCCTCATGATAAGTGTGTGTGAGAGTGTAATTGGGAATAGTTTGTAAGAGTAGGGTAATTCTTTCTACTCTTTACTATGTTTTCCAATTTAAAGCTTGTTGTTTTGAGATAGTGTAGATAACTATTAAGGAGGCTTTTTGGATATCTAGTTTTGTTATTTCTTTTTTCTATCCATGTTTGCAGCTCCAATTGTAAAGCTGTGTATTCTGCTTCATTATTTTTTCCTTTTGGTATTTTGACTGAACTTGCTCATTTTAATTTACCTTGATTGCCTCTAATTATGAATCCCGCTCTTGATAGTCCTAGGTTGCCTCTTGAGGCATTCTGGAAGTTTAGTTTGTATCTTCCATTGTTGGGTGCTTTTCATATTACATTATCCCTCTTTGTTCTATTTTTATAATTTTTCCTTTGGGTGTAATTAGACGTGGCCATGATTTAGTTATTTGTTCATCTCATTGCATGAATTGTTTGAACTGTTTGTTTGCAGCTTTGGAATTAATGTGTTCACACATGCCTATTTCAATCTTTTGTATGGTGTTGTCCAAAGTTTATTCTTTTTTTTGAAGATTCTATGGTTATGATCTTTCTGTAGTGTCCAGATTATTTGTGCTGGTATCTCTTGCCACAAACCTCTCCATAGGTCTCTTTTTTGTATTGCTATCCATTCTTTAAATATTTCCATTAGGTCACTTTGTAAAGGTTCATATCTACCAAGTTTGTTGTTGTAGTGCATCCAATAGTGATGCACAATATTATAGTTTACTAATAGGTGGTATGTTGTCTCTTCCTCTTCTTTACACATTGGGCATCTATGGTACCCTAATATTCTTATTTTTTGGAGTCTTTTCCCTTTTAATAAGTTTTTATGTAATATTGTCAACACGAATGCTCCTTCTTTGGGTACACCATATGTTCCCCATCATAATTTTGTTGGCCACTCTTTATTGGTCTTGTCAAGTTTTTCTATGGTGTATCCTTATTTGACCATATAATTCTCTGATTTTACTGTGTACCATATCAATTCGTCTTCATTTGTTGATAGGAGTAGTTTCCTTTTTCCTAATTCCGCTGTCATTATTTCTCTCTTGTTTGGTTCAAATGCATCCAAATGTTTCCATTGTTAGTTAAGTATTTAATCCCTATTGATGATTTCTAGGTAACCTTGACTTTGCTCCCATTCATCTCTATAATTGGTCTTTTAATTGTAATGATTTTGGAATTGAATCTAATAGTGAATGTCTATTCCATGAATCTCCCCTTAAGAGATCATTATGACCATTGTTTACCTTCCAACTTATATGGGTTGTTATTAATGTTATGATTTTGATCATAAAATTCCATATTGCTAACACTTGGATGAGATTTGCTATTGTTAATATTATGTTTGTGTTGTTTGAATCCAAGTATTTGTATCTCAATAACTTGATTTATAGGGCATTTAGTTTTTTATACATTTTCCATGATAGTTTGGACGTTAGCATGAGGTTTTTTATTCTAAGGTCCTTCACGCTAGCTAGTCCTTGTGCTTTTTCTCGTGTTATCTTATCCCATGATATGAGTGGGGTCTTCTTTTGTTCATAAGATCCATACCATATAAATTTCCTCTGTGTGGCTATTAGTTTTTGTTTTGTATTTTTAGGAAGTTCTAGGTATGATAGAAAATATATGGGCATTGCTAATAATATTGATTTCAACATAGCTATTCTACCTGTGTGTAATGCCCTACTAGGGAACCCATGAGGACAACAAACTTACTTAAGGACAATTTTTTTTTTTTTAAACAACAATCAAAACTACAAATTTAAACATTATTATACAAATGTACCGTATGATAACTTAATACATGATTCATTGCATTAATTACAAACATAAATGCTAAACATTAACACATTATCCTAAGTCCTTTTAGGTTCCCTGATGTTGCTACTAAGAAACATATGATAACAAAAATAAATACATTAACTAAACAACCATGAGAGAATGTACAAGATTACAATATAATACTAACTCATATAAATCTTACATCTAAATGATTATAACAAGATAGCATATGAATACATCATAATAATCAAAATCAACATATATCTAAAGCTAATATTACATCACAAATAATCATTTGCACATGTATACATTTACAATTTACAATTATCTCTTCAAGGAGAATACAATATAAGAATATTACATATTCTCAGAGATACATGGAATGACACAAATAAGTATAGTAGGAAACATTTGTCCACTTGAATCAAGAAATATAGTGAAGATACAAGTCCATCTAGTAAGATCACAAAAAAAGCTTTGAAAAATTGATGGAGAAGAAAGAACACTACTTCCTGACCATGTGGAATCTTGAGGCTCACCCCTTTGGACAAGAAAATACAAGCAAGGTTGCAAGAAAGGAACAATAAAAATAAGGAAAACCATAAGGGATACACTAGGGTATATAATAGAGATACATACGAGACTCCATCAGGGATACCAGAGGCGAACCAAAAGGGTAAAAGGAGGGGATCCTAACACACATGTAGGAGAGTGTCATAACATAGATCTCAACTATCCTAGGTTACCCTGACAGTCTCTCTAGACCCTTACCTTAGGTGAGAACTCATGTGGAATCGACTATCCTTTCATGAGTTCAAGGAAGTCAATTTTCTAGCTTAACACCACACAGGTAGCCACATAGGCAACTAGGCCTTCTCCAACCCATCTTTTGTCTACACGAGCACTTAAGGCCATGGGAAAGGAAACATAATTATCTTGATTAATATTTTATCTCAAGTGAATTTATTTATTAAGTAATCGCTTGAATATCTATCCACAATGGGTTACCATGCCATCCACTTAGGGCCCTGACCCCCATTGCGAGGCACTCCCCTAACCATGCTCCTAGAAAATCCTTTTTTGTGCTCCAAATTGAAACCCAAAAGAGTAAGAAAATCAAATAACCATAAAATAATCCTCATAAATCCCTCATATCCAAAGAAATCACAAAAGTGAAGTTTTGAGCATAATAACTATAATAAAAAAATCAACATTGGGATCCACATTTGTCCATCATATCCAAAAAGGATATCATAAAAATTGTCATGCACTCATCTTTCTAGGAATCACATCAAAACACTTCAAGATTCTATAACTTAATCCAAATGCCAATTCCATACCATAGCACATACCAAAATTAATAATAATATTGGGTTCTATACCATCAACTAGAAACTAGAGTATAGGAAACCAGACCCTCATGTGACCTCAATTACACATTTAGACCCAATAAAACATTTAAGTTTAGCAACTTGTAATGCTGGATGTCTGCACTAGGTCAATTCTCTTTAGGATGGTCACGAGGATTCAAGGTCAATAGAAAGTAAGGAGGATGGTAAAGACTCAGAGGAAGGGGACCCACGAGGGGTTAGGATACCCAATGATCTAAGCGAGAAGAAATGATCATGTGAAGGACAAACTTCTAATGGTGCCAAGGAAAAGCCAGCAGATATATTGGTAAAAGCCCATCCTTGGTATTCTCTCTTTGGTATTAAAAAAAATGGTAAATCGGTCTTCTTGCAAGTTAATAAAATCTCTGATATGATTGCACGTAAGTCTTCCATTTTTATCCCTGATCCAGCGATTGACCATAACCTCTTATAGCTCTATTGTTGATTAGAAAATTTATGAGTCCCAGACCCAATATTGATGTGGTTAGGGCTTTTACTAAGAAGAAATGGCAGCTGGAAGGACATATTGATATTGATGCTATGCCGAAAGGCTATTTTTCTTTTGGGTTTTCTTCTGAAGATCTATCAAATGTTTTATGTGATGTACTATTGGTTATAGGGAAGTCTTCCTTGGCTTTGCCAAGATGGTCCCCAAAGATGGACTTAAATGATGCTATTTTCACTTCGGCTCTTATGTAGGTTAGAATTCCAGGTCTACCTCTGGAATTTTGGTATGAGGACATTTTTAGGGGTTTAGTCATCTCATTTGGGGAGCTTTTATCTATTGTTCCCATGATCGCTACTAAGATGAGGCTTGTCTGTACTAGAATATGCATAAGCGTTGGTCAATTTAATGATCTTCCCTCGCCAGTTGAGATTGTGTCCAAGATTGGAAAATGGGCTCAACTTGTGGAGTTTGAAACCATGCCTTTTGTATGTTTTATATGCAAGAAGTTAGGGCACTAGCTAAATAGTGCCCTCATTAGGTGAACAAGGAGAAATCACCAAAAAGGTCCGATTAGAAGAAAGATTGGAAGGAGAAAAAGGTGAATGAGAATCAAGAGGAAGTTAAGGAGGGTACAAAGAAGGATAAAAATATAGAGATACATCTTGATAAGCTATCATCTCCTAACCAAAAGATAAATGCAAATAAAGAGAAAGATGGGATGAGTTATGATAAGGAGATAGTGGCAGAGACTCAATCAGAGAACTTGTCTTCCCCAAACCAAAAGGTGACCCCATAAATGAGTGGTATGGAAGATAACGATACCAGGGTGAAATAAAATCATCAGGTTCTTGTGTACCCCATGGATGTGCTATGGGATGGTGCATCTGTTCATTCACTACAACCTTTTTTGAAGCAGTATCTTGACGAAGGTGAAATCCTTGAGAGTGTTGGATCCCCAGAAAATGTTGAGACAAATGATAATATACCTTCAAGGGAGGATGATTCAAAATAGAATGGAAAATTTCAGCCATCACTAATGATGGAAGACTCCCAACCATGCATTGTGTTGGGTGACTGCTCTTCCGTGCATTCTTTTGATCTAAGGTTGCTGGATTTTATAAAATCTACTTATCTTGACCTTTATAAGTTTGGTTTGAACTGGTGAGATGATCTTAAGGATTGAAATGAAAGTTTGAAGAAGGTAGTTAGTGGAATGGAAGGGGAAGAATCCTAGATGAGAGTGGAAAAGAAGAAAGGAAAGAAGCAGGGGGAAAACCAACAATTGGTTTCCTCCTCCCAAGTTGGGGTTTCCATGAGAAATAGATTGAAGGATGATGTTGGAACTCCAAAGACTACGGTGGGAATAAAGTCAACAAAGTGGCTTAGAGAGCAGGAGTGCAGAAAAAATATTACGGATGGTAGTCAGAAGACCATCATGGAAGTATGTTCTCCTAACAAAAAATGAAGATAATCTCATCGAACATAAGGGGGATAATGTTAGGAATAACAATCCATAATACAATTGAGGGGGGGGGGGGGGTGAATCAGTTGTATAACAGAATATTAAACTTTAAACTTTAAGATTATTAATATCAGATCCAATGAACACAATGAATGCCAACTCAATAACATAATATTTTGGTTTTAGGGAAACCCTGTTAAAGGTAAAAACCCCAGTGGGAATTAGCACCCACAAATGATGTACTGAGAGTATAGTAATCCTTATTAGAAGATATAGCCCTGTTAGGAGCTTATTGAAACATTACAGTACCTAGTCCTTGTTAGAGGACAGACCCTATTAGGAGTCAAGAAGAAGAGAGGGTTCATTTCCCAAAGAAGGTTAAATCCACCTTCAGAACTCACTAGTTCACAACAGGTGTAGATGAAGAAATACACAATCTTTGAACTGTTTACCAGCAACTATCTTTGCTTGATCAGTTCCAATGAAGTCCACCAGTAATCCTCTACTCTACATACAACAAACACAAGCTCACAACTTTCACAATCTCCTTATATCACATATATCCCATCCATATCTTTTCCAAAGAAAAGACCTTTTATTTATACCTTACTACAATTTACCAAGGTCAAGCCGGCCCATGAGGCTTTCCTAATTATAAATAATTACATAAAACCTTGCTAAGATACACATGGTATCTAGAACAAGTCTACAATGATTTCATTACAATAATTAAGGACCGACATCCTTGATTTATGCTTTCCAAACATGACACACACTTCATTCCCTGAGTCAGCTTCAGAATAAACCATTGCCAAAGCACATGCCACAGATGATGTCACCAATCATTCTGTACCTTGCGCTAACCAATGAACATCCCTCAGTACCTCTTCCATCATCCTTCAAGTTCGCATACCTTGAATCCAATCCCTCTGAAAGCTATATAAAAAACCTAGAGGCTAACTCTGTGAATTCTCACTGTCACAGTCCAGTGACCAGTCTTTGCCAAAACATTTGTAACTCATAAAATATGCAACATAATGACATGCAATCTTAGACATAAGATCACAACACCTTCTTGAACACTCATCTGACTTTGCAGCTTCTGAAACATCCGTATAGTGTCTGTACACTGTAAATAGCAGCCTATTCTCCTCACAGAAATATATGTTGACATCAGTGACAAACCACAGATGACAACAACAACAAACACATCCTCATACATTAGCAATATCCAACAATCTCCCCCTTTTGCATTGAAGTCAACATATGGGAAAATCCATCCCAAAATGCATCAACCCAAAAGTTATGAAACTGAACAATACTCTCACAATACACCTTCATAAAATCTCCCCAAACAATAGGGATTTATCATACATATCTCTCCCCCTTTGACAACAATGGCAAAGGGTGCCAAAAATCACCAACTATCTTCATACCACTTTACCATCTGTCTTCATCAACCTGGTGCTAAATCACCCAAATGTATTCTGTACATTTTCAATGATCACTCCCCCTGAGGAGTAGATCCACACATCAAGTCCAGAACAAGATAGAGCTCTGAATGCCTCTGGACTGATGCATCCTTGCATCATTTAATTCTCACAAGAAGGGGTCTGCACCCCAAGAATACCTTTGAGATACTCAAAGGAATCCTTCAACATTTTCATCCAAACAATTTGAGTGAAATCAATAGTAGCAACAATATCAAATAATTCCAACAATTCTCCTTCATTAGTACTCTTCCTGTCATCAATGTTTCCTGAACAATCATCATCAGTATAATCATGAATATCAAATTCATCATTTCTATCATACCATAAGCCATATTCCAATGTCCCTTCTAGGTATCTGAATATCCTCTTCATAGCAGCCATGCTTATTTCTTCAAGATCTGCCTCATATCTAGCCACAACTCTAATAACATTAGTAGTATCTAGTCTCGGAGTTTTAGTAACATCATCAAAAATTTCATTCTCACAGTCAGTCCCAACATATTCTTCCTCTTCTTCTCTGATTTCTATCTTCTAATTACAGTCATATAATCTCTCTTGTATCTGATACCTTTTATCTAACTTCTCATTATCACTTTCAATCAATTTTCTCAATCTCAGATTAAAGCATTTAAAATCATTTCTTTCAGTAGAATAACCGATAAAGATTCTTTCATTGCTTCTAGCATCAAATTTCCCTATTCCATCATTTCTACCAAATATTCTAAATATTTCACAGTAGGAGCATGATTAAACCATAGTTCATAAGGAGTCTTACTTATACCTTCTCTGATTTGAATTCTGTTCAATGTCTATATTGTTCTCCCAACAGCCTCTCTCCAATGCATAGGAGATACATTTCCTTCAAGCAACATTGTTCTAGCAGCATCTGTCTATCTGAATAGTCCATGCTCTTCGCAACATGAATTGAACTCTCTACTTCTTTCTGATCTCATACATTTCATCTCCAAGCCTGATTCATTCTTCACTTCTATACATCTCATCATTGTCATCATAAATAATATCATCAACAAAAGTATAAAATACCTTTCACCATAGAATAATCTTGTCTTTGTAGGTCCACATAGGTCTGTATGTACCAGATCCAACTTTCCTTTTGATGTATATGCTTTTGTCTTATAACTGCTTCTAGTTTTCTTTCCCATAACACATTCTCTACTCATAGCATTAGATGAATTTACAATTTCAGGTAGATCTTCCACTGTATTAGCCTATCTTTCCTTTACACTATTATTAGAATCAACAAGATAAAACCTTATGTGCCATAAGCAACTGTCATCAACCTTTGCAATAAAATAAGAAGCTTCAGATGTATTTAACTCAAATATATTACCTCCAGATGCAATCCGATTTCTTGTCTCATATTTCTCATATCCTTTGTCCATCAACTGTCCAACACTAAACCAGTTATGCTCAAATCCATCAACAAGCAGTACATTTTTAGTATCAGTCTTTCCATCCAAAGAAATAGATCTTATTTTAGTGATAAGCTCAAGAGCATTGTCTTCAAATCTTACAATGTCACCATGATACTTATTCAGTTCATCAAAATTGTTTCTCTCTTCAGTCATACTATCTATAACCCATTCAGATTTCTCAATATGTAACACTAAAGATTCTTCCTCATGTACTGGTTTTTCATCTCTAATATCAGTAAATCCAATCTCCTCATAATCACAATCATCATCATAATAACATTCTTCTTCATCTGAATACTTAGATATGTACTTAGGAACTCTTGTAGGACATCTAGATGCAAAGTGACCTACCTTATTGCATGAAAAAAATTTCAAAGGTAACTTTCCTTCAACTTTACCCTTACCTATGATCAGTGCAACAAGTTCATCCATCTTTCTTTATTCTGCAAGTATCTGTTCTCATTCATCAGCATATTCACCAAGCTCTTCACAAGTGTCAAAATTTTTAGGGTCAAATTTTAGACTATCCTTCCCATAGAATACCATCTCCAAGATCACCTCAAGCGGTTAAGCTTTCTCTCTGAGGACCACACACTCTGATACCAATTGTTAGGACTGACAGTCCACAATACAACTAAGAGGGGGGGGGGTTGAATCAGTTGTATAACAAAATATTAAACTTTAAACTTTAAGCTTATTAATAGCAGATCCAATGAACACAATGAATGCCAACTCAATAAAAAAATATTTTGGTTTCGGGGAAACCCTGTTAAAGGTAAAAACCTTGGTGGGAATTAGCACCCACAAATAATGTACTGAGAGTATAGTAATCCTTATTAGAAGATATAGCCCTGTTAGGAGCTTATTGAAACATTACAATACATAGTCCTTGTTAGAGGAAAAACCTTGTTAGGAGTCAAGAACAAGAGAGGGCTCACTGCCCAAAGAAGGTTAAATCCACCTTCAGAACTCACTAGTTCGCAACAGGTGTATATGAAGAAATACACAATCTTTGAATTGTTTACCAGCAACTGTCTTTGCTTGATCAGTTCCAATGAAGTCCACTAGTAACCCTCTGCTCTACATACAACATACACAAGCTCGCAGCTTGCACAATCTCCTTATACCACATATATCCCATCCATATCTTTTCCAAAGAAAAGACCTTTCATTTATACCTTACTACAATTTACCAAGGTCAGGTTGGCCCATGAGGCTTTCCTAATTATAAATAATTACATAAACCATTGCTAAGATACACACGGTATCTAGAACAAGTCTATAATGATTTCATTACAATAATTAAGGATCGACATCCTTAATTTATGCTTTCCAAATACAACACACGCTTCATTCCCTGAGTCAGCTTCAGTATAAACCATCACCAGAGCACACACCACAAATGACATCACCAAAAATTCTGTACCTTGCGCTGACCAATGAACATCCATCAGTATCTCTTCCATCATCCTTCAAGTTCGCATACCTTGAATCTAATCCCTCTGAAAGCTATATAAAAAACCCAGAGGCTAACTCTGTGAATTCTCACTGTCATAGTCCAGTGACCAGTGTTTACCAAAACATTTGTAACTCATCAAATATGCAACATAATGACATGCGATCTTAGACATAAGATCACAACACCTTCTTGAACACTCATCTAACTTTGTAGCTTCTGAAACATCTGTATAGTGTCTTTACATTATAAATACCAACCTGTTCTCCTCACAAAAACATATGTTGACATCAGTGACAAACCATAGATAACAACAACAACAACCACATCCTCATGCATTAGCAATATCCAACAGATAAATGACACCCACAAACAATATATTCTCCAAAATATGGTTAGGGACCACAAACATGATATTATACTGATTCAGGAAACTAAAATGTCAAAGGATAAGGTTGAAAAGATTAAATTTTTAAAGAATTGTGGTGTAGTTGGAAGTAGTTCAGATGGTGCCTCTAATGGCACTACTATCTTTTGGAATTTAAATCATATTAAAGGAGATCCTCTGATAATTGAGGAGAATATGGTGTCGGTGAGATTTCACCACATTGGATATGGCTACAATTGGGTTCTCTCCAATATTTATGCCCCTAATACTAAGGGTGTGAGATACAAATTATAGAACATGCTAGCTTCTTGGAGTAAAATTTTTATTGAAGATAGTTGGCTGATTATGGGTGACTTTAACACTTTCATAGAAAATGAAAAAATTGGGGGATCCTAGACTCAGACGGAAAGTATATTGGACTAGATGGACTCCATTAATCATCAAGAACTATTGGATACGAGTCTCTAAGGAGCCGGCTACACTTGGAGCAATAGAAGGATTTATAGTGAGATGATTCAATTTTTCCTAGATCACACCCTCATCTCAAATGATTGGTTGGTGAACTAATTATTCTCTCTTACTTACCTTTCTAGAATTGGCTCTTATCATTTCCCCATTACCTTTGTGGCTGATGTTGTTAAAGACAGGCATAATTTTCCCTTTAGGTTCGAGAAGATGTGGCTCTCACACTAGAATTTTGGAGGTTAGTATTAAGAAATGGTGGAGTATTTTTGTTGATGGTTCTACCATGTTTAAGGTTGCTAAGAAATTAAGATTCATAAAAGATAGTGTCAAAAGGTGGAACAAAGAAGTTTTTGGGGATATTTTTTCTTCGAAGGAAGCCTTACAGTTGGAGCTCAAGGAGATCTAGGACAAAATTAAATTAGAGGGGTACAACTCTAGCTCTCTGGAAATGGAGAATAAAATCATTTTCAAATATCGTGACCTCATAGATGAGGATGAGGTTTTATGGAAGCAGAGGTCTTGTGCGCTTTGGCTTGTTTTTGGGGATAAAAATACTAGATTCTTTCATATGACTACTCTCAAGCATAAGGCGGTGAATAATATATCCTATATCTCAACTGAAAGGGAGAAACTGGAGAAAGAGGAGGACATTAGGGGATATGTTGTTTGCTACTTCTCCTCTCTTCTTTCAGCTAAAGCTATTCTAAACAAGGAAGATCAAGAAACTTTTCTATCTCCAATCCCTTCCATCCCATCAGAGGAGCATAATAAATTTATCACTATAACCCCTTCAATGGAAGAGATTAAGAAAGTTTTCTTTTCTTCGAAGGTAATAAGGCTCATGGCCCGAATGGGTTTCCTATGTTCTTTCAGAATTTTTAGCATATAGTTGAAAAGGATATTGTGAATGTTGTTAAGGAGTTCTTTGGTGCTAGAAATATACTGAAGGAAATTAATTCTACTTTCTTAGTTCTTATTCCTAAGAAACTTGGGGTAGATACAATGGATTTATTTCAGCCCATTGGCCTTTGCAATTCATTTTATAAAATTATTTCAAAGGTCTTAATCTCCAATATTTTGACCATGTTACCTTCTAATGTCTCTCCCCAACAAAATGGCTTTGTCCTTGGGAGATAAATATTAGATTCCATTATCACGGTCCATGAGAATATCCATTCCTTAGAGATCTTGAATAAGTAGGGTTTCTTCATGAAGTTATACCTTTCAAAGGCCTATGATTGTGTGGATTGGTCTTTCTTATGAAAATTTCTCTAGGTGTTTGGGTTTGGTAACAAGGCTCTACAAATCATTTGGAAGCATATTTATACCTCCTCTTTGGTTGTCATAGTTAACAAGTTCTCCTTCCCATTTTTCCTGACCATTAAGGGGCTTCAGATAGGAAGATCCTATCCCTCCTATTCTTTTTAATATTATGGATGAAAGTTTTGGTAAATATGTGTAAAATCTGACTTTTGAAGGTAAAATTCAAGGCCTGAGACCATCTTCTTCTATTTTGGTGTGCTCCCATCAATAGTTTTTTGATGATACTATTATTATGGGGACCTCTTCTATTAGAGAAGCTAGAATGATGAAGGAAACATTGAGTATCCATGGAAGAGCTTCAAGTCAACTTATTAATTGCGGAAAGAGTTCTTTCTTTTTCATCAACACTTTGGTGGAGATACAAATGAGGATTTCTAATATTCTTGGATGTGTAATTGTTTCCCTTCTTTCTTCCAATATGAGCCTTCCTCTTTTCTTGAATCCCTTGGACTCTTTCTAGAAATCCCTGATTGATAGGTTTAATAAGAAATTAGATGGATGGAAGGGTTCTCTATTGAGTCAGGCAGGAAAATTCCATCTCCTTAAAGCATCTCTTCAAAATTTACTTGCGTACCCTCTAAGACTCTTTACGACTCCCTCAAAGTTTTTCGATTTAATTGAGAAAATTAAAAAATGCTTCCTCTAGTTGGGAGTGGAAGAGAAAAAATGCTTGTCGCTTCTTTCTTGGGATAGTGTTTACAAACCCAAAAAGTGAGAAGGCCTTGGAATCTGAAGTGTTAGGACTATACATAAGGCTTTGTTAGATAAACAGATTTGGAGAATCTATGGAGAGAAGAGGGAATGGAACCAGATTTGGAAGAGTACGTACCTATACAGTTGTTCCTCGATGGATGATTTTTTTTTTTGTTTCCCCCCCAAGGTCCTTCATTTGAAATAATATTCTGAAGGTTAACAATATCACTGCCTTAGGAATGAGACAAAAGGTTGGTAATGGAAGCAAAATTTATTTTTGGGAAGAAAAATGGATTTTTGGTCAACCTTTATGCAATTCCCCCGATTTATTCCCTTTCATAGATACTTGCAAGGCCTCTTTTGGTACTTTAGTGAGAGATTACTGGAAGGATCAAAATTGGGTTGGTCTTTCCGCTATTGACAATGGTCTTCATCCTATTCAAACTTTTATTAATGTTTAATATTTTAAGATGTACTTCGAGGACCTTCTTATCTGGTCAGGAACCCCCAATTGCCGCTTTGTGGTTTCTTCTGCTATTTCTTTGCTGTCCTTACCCCCTACTCTTGACCCTTTTTGGGCGGAGTCATGGGTGAAGCTTCTCATTCCTAAAGTCAACATTTTTTTTATGGATTTTTCTAAAAAATAAAGTTCTCACTAATGGTAATCTCTACAAAAGAGGATTTTGTTTTTCAAATAGGTACTATTTATGCATGGCTACAAAAAAATATGCCTCCCATTTACTGCTCCATTATAATTTCTTGAGGGAGATTTGGTCCAGGACTCTCCAAAGATTGAACCTCAGTTGGGGTTTTCCAGAGGCTATCCAAAACTTATTCTTTCAATGATATTGCCCCTCTTACAATTATTTGATAAAAGTATTTTGGTCTCTCATTTGTCCTCATCTGATATGGGGTCTATGGAAAGAGAAAAATAATAGAATATTTAGGGAGAATTCTCTTCCCCTGATGTGGTGGCTAAGAGAGTCTTCAGAGATATTTTTGAGAATATCAATCTTCTTCTTAATGATTTGAGTAAAAATCCTAGTGTTACCTACAAGGACAAATATATTAGAATCTTGAAATAATGGAAGATCAAAAGTGACATTTCAAAGTCCACAAGCAAAGTCAAGAATACTAGAGAAGGCTTGGTGTGGCTTTATCCTCTTGGGGGTTGGGTGAAAATTAATTTTGATGGGGCGACTAAGGGGAATCTTGGTCTGGCTATGTGTGTGTGAATGATAAGAGATGAGAATGGAATGCCTATTGCAGCGGTGGAACTCCCCTTGGGAGTTTAGTCTAACCACCTTGTTGAATCCATGAGTGCCTTTCAAATTTTGAATATTGCTAAAATCCTAAATTGCAGAAAAGTATGGATCAAGGGTGATTCTAAAAATATTATCAAGTGTTTGAAGGATGATTACAATGCTTCTTGGACTACTGATAATTTTATTAAAGAGTCCATTAGCATAATATAAACCTTTGATGAATTCTATATTTCCCATGTCTATCATGAAATTAATATTGTGGCTGGTGGCCTTGCCAACCTTGGTATTCATCTTAAGGCTATTGGCACATGGAAAGGGGAGAATAATATGAATAATGACATTATTTCTCTCCTTAGCTTTGATCATATTCATGGAAACGTGGGAAACCTTCCTATTAATGATGCAAAAGACACTTGGTAATATGGGTATCAGTGTTGGAGGTGGCAAGTGCCCGAAAGAGAAAAAGTTAATTATTGCAACTCATCATTCCCACACTTTGTGGGTAATTTTTGGCCTTATTGGTATTTCTTGCCTCTTTCTTGGCATAACTTACAAAGTTCATCCATCTGAGCTCTTTTTTGCTAGTGTGAATATGGGTGATAAATTGAGAAGGGTGGAACTAGCTAGCTGTGATGAATTGATGAATAATGTTACAATATGGTATCATCTAAAAAGGGAGGAGTTATCCCTACCTAGAAAAAATCCACGACTACAATCAGAAGGTTACCAAGATCTTTTTCTAGGAATGGAGGAATGGTATTGAATATATTTTGTAAAGAGGCTATGGTTGATGAAAATCTGATAGCAGAAGTGACTAGCCTACCAAAGGAGGTTATTAAGTTCTTCAAATATAGGAAAATGTCAGATAACACGATGAAGAAGTTTCCCAAAACTGATGAAGAAAGAGAAGCCCTTGTTAAAGGTGACAATTCCTACTTTGAACTTGAGAAAATTAAAATTATTTGGAGAGAAGTCTTGAAACCTATGATGGCATATTTCACCCTTAATGAGAGATTTAATAGGGTGTATGGTTATCATCTTGTTTTTCTCAACCACTTAAATCATAGGGTTTTGATCTCTTTTCCCTACTTCTTATTTTCTATACTTAACTCTAGCATTATAGGTCATAGGAAGAATCCTAATTACCCTATTATACACTAAGGCATGATTCTGCTAATTTATGAGCACTTTAGATCTAGGGTTTCTGATACCCCCTCTAGATTTCTCTTTTCTTTTGAAGGTGAAGGGGTGGGATAGGTCTTCTGGGGGGTGATGAGGATGATGAAGATGCCTCTCCCTTTGACCAAAAAACCTAAAATCTTTCCAAAGAAGAAATTGAATGGTGCTTGAAAAGAGAAAGGCTCAGTGGAAGATGAAGGGTGGAATATGAGGGAGGATGAAAATATTGTCCCTACTCCCTTGGATAATAAGCATAAGAACATTCCTAAGAAGACGCTTGGGGGAAATAGTAAGGGAAAGAGCTCAAAAGATGATTATGTTTCTTCTCCCCCTACCAAAAACAAAGATAAAGGGTCTCTAGCTATTGAGGGTAACAATAAGGGTAAGAAAGATAAAGGAAAAGGTAAAGTCCCTGTTTAGTTGATTATGATAGTTTCATTGATCATGATGTTCTTATTTCTCCTTCTAGGTCTGAAGAGTCTAATCATCAAATGGAGGGGGAAGCCTAGTCTTCCTCTGTTGAGTTGAGTCTCGATGATTTTGAGTATAAGAAGGAATTGGCCTTTGGTGTTCTTCAAAATGCTAAATGTAGTTCTTTCTATTCCTTTAGACTAATGAAATGGGCCTTCCATGAAATTAAAAGCCTCCATCTAAAATATCGTGCCCTTTCTTCCAAGTTTGAGGAAGTGTAGTTGAAGGGAGATAAAAGTGTCTCTATGCAAGCAATTCCTACTCCTGTGGGGCCTAGTAACACTAACAATGCCACTTCAATTTGTGCACTTTGAACTCAAGATGAAGAAAAGGTGATGATGAATTACCTCAAAAAGTATGTGGAGGTTGGGGAGAAGACAAGGGAGATATATGATAAGAAACTAAAAGAAATAAATAATAGGATCACCAAAACTGACTCCACTCTTAGGAAGATCATGGAACAAAGCTACACAAATATTTCTTCTTCTACTAAGAACATGAAAGCCTTGGTGGATAACTTGGAGAATTTATAGTAGGAAAGAGCCATTGTTAAACTTGATCAAGAGAAAGAGACAATTGCTGGTGAGACTGCGGGTTTGGGGAAAGGAACCAGAGCTAGTATGAAGAAGAATAACATTACCATGCCCCTGGACATCAAGGAGTTGAAGACAATGGCTCAAATGATGAGTAAGATTGAAGATGAGGTCGATGAAACCTTAAAAATCCAAGTTAATTTTGTTTGTCTCCTTTTTGTAGTCAGCTGTTTTGGTGACTTTTGCTAGTTTTTTGTTGGGGATAGGCTAGTTCTATAGTGTTTTTTTTTTTTTTTTCTTGTCTAGGTGTTGGTCTGTCTATTTTGTGTTAGTGCACTTTATTGATACATCTTATGTAATTGCTTTGTAAAGGGTTTTGGGTCCCTTCAAAACCTATTTTTTCTTTAATAAAAAAATCCAAATGAGAGATCAATGACCATTGAAACATTAGCTTACTAACATAAATACTAAGATAAGAATAGCATATCAGAATCCAAGCCTCTAGTAATGCTTTCGAAAACCAATACGGAAACTCTAAAAATGAATATCTCAAATTGAAATTAATATCACTCATAAGGAAAAAAACACAAGTTTTATAGATCAAACTACAAAAACATCAATAACATAAATGCACGACTTTACATTCCCTACTATTTACACATTTGATAAATTTGTATTATAATATATTTTTTGTTAATATACAAATAATTTATTAAACATTGCATATTATCTAAATTAATAGTTAATATATATAAAATAAATCCACTAATGTTAATAATAAATAATACGACCCAAAATAATTATTCAACTAATAAACAAATTTATAAATTTATATTTAAATTATATAATAATAATTACAAAATAATCTTATTTAATATATTCATAAAATAAACTTAATTAAATCTAATACCCTTTTCTTTTCTTAATTTTTTTTATTCAATTAACTCTATTAATAACAAACTAAGAAAATCCAAATGATTTTAAATTACTAAAAAAATCTTATTTGAAAAGTCCCTAGAACAAAGTTAACTAAATCTTAGAAACTAATTTAGAATCTATATCAAGATTCTAAAAACAAACCTGAGCTCATTATTATATTTTTAACTAATTTGAAAAGCTATCTCTAGCTAACTAAACATTTTACCTAATTAAAATATGTTTCTTAAACCATCATAAATCCCTAGCCATAATATTAATGGCTACGCAAGAAAAGGAATCAACTCTTTTCGTATAATACAAACTACGCAGATTTTTTTTTAATTTATAAAAAGAACCATAATACTATCGATAGACTTACATTCATAATAACAAGGAAAATCGAACATTAAAAATGATTGACATGAAACGAACATGATAAAACATATTTGAACAACAAAACAATGAAATTTTTGAAAGTTTAAACCATAGAAACTAAAGAATAAAATATAACTAGAGAAGAGTACATATTATATCTACAAAAAGTTTCGTGAGTAAATGACCGTGAGGGTGAAATTAGGAGGCCAAGTACATATAACTAAAAATCATTTTATGCAAACAAGTCCTACTATTAAGGAAACAACTCCCTAGACAAGAAATTGCCTATGGAAGAGGAAATTTTAAATGCCACATACAACAAACAAAATGTATGGAAGAAAATATATCTAATGAGTAGATAAATACAAGAACATATACAATGGTTTCATCAAAATGATAAACAAGGGTGGCATGCATTAGGTTCTTTATTCTATTAAATATTAAAGCAAAACAATGAGAAAAGTTCATTGTTTGAAGTATGTGCAAGGAATAAAATCAGAGATGGAATGAGGTTAGGATGAATGAACAATTACCACCTTGCTCCAAAACCCAATTTGGACCAAATATCATTCATCGGTGATCTTGTCATTCATTGTATAATGTGATGGTTAAATCATGACATTATTGTTGTTATTGCCATAGTTCAAACTCTCTCTAGGTCACCATGATTGAAAACATTATGTCCTCATTGATTCATTGTTCTCATAATTTTGATCTTTTGTATTGAAGTTGTTGGCATCCATGCTAGTGACTATATTCTCCAAAACCTCATTGAATCAATGTCCTCATGAGATTTGTGTCCATGCTTGACTATTGAGCTTGTGAGTTTGGAATATATGTGTTAATATTTTGCATTTTTGTTTGAGAAGAGGTTCTTTATTTACAACTTCAATTAAATTAGAGTGGGTTGAAAATTCCTATATTACTTATCAATTTATCTTTTTTATAAATTTTCTTTTTTTAATATATAAATAACAACTCGAGCAATAAAAATTTCCTGCTTTGAAACTTTGAAACTTTTATAGTATTTAAAGCCTATCTTAGCACATATGCTATGACTTTCATCGACACATTTACTTCATAGTCTATTGCATATGCACTCCGTTTCATCACATTTACTTAAGTACAGAGTATTTCAATTTATCAAGGCTTAATCAACTTTTTTAGCTACTTGCAGGTATCTAGTTGGTTGTCAAAGAAAAAAATATGAAACTACTAATTTGGTTTTTTGTAGGATTTCACTGGAAATTAATTTAATTATGTTGTCTTTTTGAATAAAATATGCACATAGGATTAATTACAAAAGTATAATGAACATGTGTTTGATGTGCTTGGATACTAGGTGATTATGCTCTCCCCTTAATTAGGTGAATACACTAGTGAATTTTAGCTTGATTTTTTACGATGATTAGTCAATTTTTAGATGGCAATTGGTTGTCCAAATGACCATAACTGTTGTCGAACTTTTCTCGTCGATTATTCAACACATAATATGTTTGTCTAAATTGCGACCTCTATAGTTGTCGAATTATCGACTGATCCGCCGTCGAAATAATCACTTCAATCTGGAATAATTATCCAACATACCTTTCATTTATTTGACCAATGTTGGTCGAAATAACAATATAATGTTGGTCGAAATTAAGGTATTTCGGTTGACATGGTTGTCGAAATAGCAATGATGTATGGTTAGAATATTCATCGAGTGTATAGCATTCTCGTCGAAAGTATATTCTTTGGCCATCGAAAAAGTGACAGAAAATTTAATTTTTTTTTTAAAAGAAAATATTTTATCAAATCTATTAATATATTATAGTGATTGGAATTCAAAATTGAATGGATGTCCTAGCCTACATTATGCTTAGTAGACACCTACAACACCATCCTCCTCCTCTAACTAATATTATTATACTCATAAATTAATATATAATAATTTCATATTATAGTACATTTATCTTAATAATTTTATAATACTATATATCAGATTTGTGCCAAATCTTCAGGATCTTTGGTGTTTTGCAATTTTATACATTAAGAGTATGTTGTATGTATTTTAATCTAAAAAAAGAGAAAATATTGACTTAAGCTATCTATATGTTAAAATTAAATCTCATATGTTATAAATAAGACTAAAATATAAGGTATTGATGAATACTCAATGCAACTACATGAATTTAATATGAGGTAGTTACTTTTTTTTTTATCGGTAATTGGTAACACCTCCTTGATACATCTATATTTATATTGCCACACTGCTCTCCTTATCTCTCCAAGTCTTAACACCACCTTATCCTCCACCGCTGTCAATAATCTCCTTATGTCTCCATCCTTATCCCTCCACGTCATTGTTGGATCCCTGTGGAAACCTCCTTATCCCTCCACCGCTGCTGCTGAAAATCTCCTTATGGCTCCCTATGACACCCCCCTCAACCCACCATCATTGCCGGTCATCCATGGCAACAACCACTTTTCACCTCCACCTTATCCTCCAAGTCACTGCCATCCTCCATTCCACCTCGCCACATCAATGCAATCCTTCAGTGCCTTTGCCAATGCCATCTACATCCTATGCTTCAGTGCCTCTGCCAGTGTCATTTGCGCACCCCACAATAACCATACCCACTACCTCCGCCCGTCCAACCATCTTGATCTCGCCATCAACATCCTCTGTGTATACTCCCATGCTGCATGACCACCAATCCATCGATCACTTCCTCCACCTGTCACGTCTTGACCACCGTGCCATCTACACCATGCATCGAGCTCTGCGTAGCCAGGTTCTAGCAGCCTCCTCGTAAATTCACCTTGTCCCTCCATGAATTCAAACTTGGGACGTCCCTTTTCACAAGGGTTCGTAACTACCGTTGCATTGTGAGCTCATGTCATAAGGTATTTACTTTTAGCATAAGGCATTTTTACTATATTTGTTTTCCTATTTCATTGATCCATGAATTTTTGTTTCTTAATTTGAGTTTGGCGTAATAATTATGAGAAGAATAAAAAAAACATGGTGCATCATTCCCACCACTTATCTCAATCATCTTATATGAAAAGGCAAAATAAACATATTGTTCTTTTGTCAATGGTGTGTTTGTCCTGGAGAACCCTATCAAGAAATCCATTTCTACTTCTACAAGAAATATACAAACTCCTTTGTGTAAAATAGATGAAACCCTGACTGATGCAGATGATGGAGATCTAACGTTTGTTTCTCATCAGTTGTATAAAAAATTTCATACGAAGATTATAAAACAACTACTCACAAAAGGTTTACATTGTTACTAACCTTTGTCATGGTTGGATATCTTGTTATTAGTTGAAAGTAATTACCTGACACACAACATCTATATAGTTAAAACGAGTCTTTGTTATTGTATTACATAATCAAATGAATCAATCTACACAACAAAAATAACATTCCAAGATGGTTGATAAAATTATTTGAAACACAGTTAACTGAAGAATGCAGAGAGAGCAGGAGTGCAAGATGGGTTTATCCAAAACTTGATTAAAGTAAATTATATATGATGTGCACAATTGTTTATGAGACCGATATCCAAAGATAATGAACCAAAGGAAAACCTTTACCTTTGGGGCTGAATATTCTTCTCAAGAAGTAGGGATGTATGATCGTGCCTAAGCTTTAAAACCTTCAATCAAAGCATAAATGTCGGTCAAGCAATGCATGAACAACAAGTTATGTTGTAGTGCAAATTTTCAAGTGGAACAAGCATTTTCTAGACAAGAACAAAGGATTTTCATCAGTAAATAGAAGTCCAAGATTTTCTAGGTTGCATTGCTTGTGAAGAAAATATCCGTGATTCTGGTAAACTTAATATTGGTAGTTGGGTAAGAATAACACCTAGCATCAAATGGAGGATGATTGGGTTGATCTACAAGTCCGTGGAAAATAGTGTCATTCAGAGGGACTTTACATGAAGATTAGGTCCTAGATGATATGTACCATTACAAAAAAAAGAAGAAAAAGTGACAGTCATGATAAATCAGTCAAAAGGATGTTCAATAGAGTATGAGGTCTTGTGAATATGATAGTGGTAAGAAAGAGATACAAAAGGAAAGAAAGAGATACTCCAAATTTTCTAAATACATGTAAGGAAACTAAAAATTCATTGGCTAGGACCTAAGATTACAAATGAAAGTCCCCAACAAAGCATACAAAATGCAAGATTTACAAGGTGACTTATTACTACACACTTTAACGGTAACAAATTAAAACTTCATCATTCATAATCAATTAAAAAACTCATAAGAAGGCGTCTACCTAAGACAAGGTAGCAGGGAAATGAAAGGGGTGGGAAGAAACATGAGAATGAGTCATTCAGAGGCAGCTAATAATTTTTTATCTAGATTTTTAGGCTTAAAAGTAAGTGCTTTATAAAAATTCCCCATTCACTCTCTTATCTATAAATCTAATTTGATGAACATGGTGATGCAGATTGGTTGATGAACATGTTTAAGAAGTAAAATATTTCTTAAAGTGAATGACAAATAATATGGAATAAGAAGTAGGTGTTTTTGACCATTGAATCTACGTCATTGGTTTAGTTTGAGCTTCACTTGGTTTCGAGAATAGTTTAATATTCTCTACTTAACAAGGCCAACCACGTGAAGATGGAAGCTCATATGGCCCCTCCCCCCCCTAACATCACTCTAAATTCCCTATTAACATCTAATAACATTCATTCATTCATCCATTTTTGAAATATAACATTCAATCATTATAATCACATGATAACATTCATTAACACATAAAATTCATTAACACAGAACATTCATGAATAATTCATTAACACATCATTCATCAACATTTACTAGTACAAAATTACATCCATTAAGACAACGTTCTTTCATTAGCAAAAAATGTTAATTACAATCATTTCTTTTTTGGTTTCTTGCTCATTTTTCTAAGGTAACAGCTAAGCGGAGCATCAATATCCTTGTCATTCCCCTCCTCTACTGATTCAATTTTTCTAGTGTTCTTCGTATTCAAAGCAACATTACATGATTTATTATTGTAAGCCCCCTCTGACTTAGCATCAATAAATATATTAGGAAAAATTAGCTTAGCCAATTCTAATCTCCATGGATTTCATAGTGGAATGTTGTATCCTCTCATCCTATGGAAATAATTGAATACTTACCAACTAAACTCTTTCAATTATACATCTCGAACCCTAGTCAAATTATCTAGTGGTATGTTAGTGGACCTCCACACCTAGACATATTGTGTGGAACTCTTTTTCCATCTATTTTTTTTTATTATATCCTCATCTATCTTCCTAGGTGGGGCCTTTTTATTAGTTTCCCCCTTTTTTAACATTCTAAGTAGTTTCTATAACTTGGGGTTTTTAAATAGAAAACCTAATTTCAACTAACTAGGTTTTGTTTACTTTCTTTACTTTTAGAGTCCTAAGCATTTTTTTAGTACCTTACACTTTACTAAGAATCATTGAAAAACACAGAGGATCAAGTTACTTACTACTCAAATCACTTTGGCCCCAATTTCTCTATAAACCCTAGATTTGATTCGTATTTACTTCTAGAACTCCAACTTGCACTTTGAAATTGTCATTTTCCAAGTTTAAAACTCCTTCGTTGATGCTCATAGGTTGTGCAAGAATCAATGGGTAAGATTAAAATTTCATAAATCTTTACAAATACACCAACTGCTCACCATGGCAACTTAAAAAAACTAGGCCCCTTTTGACACATGTTATATCGTAGCTCTTTGGGCTCTCCCCAAAACTAAAATCCTTTATCCTTTACAACCATTGACTAATCAAAATGCACCAACTCATCTTATATACCCATTACTACTATTTTTGGGCTTCTTAAGATCTAATATTCTGTGTTATTTCAAAGGGTATTTATCTTCCTTGCATCTTGGGGCCATGGGACAGTGCATGTGATTTTTATCCTCAGTTCTTTCTCAAGACTTAAAATTAGACCCCACATGCATTTGATGGTCCACGTTACACCATAACTCATATTCGTTTGACAATTCCACCATCCATGGTGTTACAAAAATTGTCGATCAAATTCTCTAAATTTTCAACCTTATTTTTTAACCTATAGGGTACTTGGATGACCCCACTTCTACTTCGATGGCTCTTGTTGCACCTATAAAAACTCAACCACACTATCCTAATAAAAATAGGAAATAAATATTTCTTACAAGGAAAGTGAAATATAGTAAAAATATTACTAAAATAACTGCCTTTCATTTTCCTATGAGCATGAAAATTAAATTTCATTAACTAACTAGAAAGAAGTTACTAACTACTATTCATATGAAGATAAGCTTATCTAATTCATTTTGTTACTTAAATAGCTTAGGAAATTAATAAGAAATGTAACTCTAACTACCAACGAAGATTATTAAACATTATAATACTATGAAATGAAATAACAAAATTAACTATCAAAGTATAAGACATGTACTTGATGTCCTATTTTTTTGTTCTTCCTTAATTATTGTCCCCCATGGGAGAAAGAGTATCATCAAGAGTTTTTATCACTCAATCTTGAAACTTTTGTTTGTGACCTAATGATGACACACAAAAATTCCACATAGAAGTAGCCCAACCCTTCCCAAGGGCATAGAAACATGGTTTCCATTTACTTTCCATCCAAGACTTGGTGTAGAACCTGCGACCCCCATAGCTATACATCCTACATACATCTTCGCCTACTAGGTGACCTTCATAGCTAGACATTTCACTATTGGTTCTAGCGACTAAAAAATACTACCCATAGTATAGTACCACCTTGGTCAAGGTTTTAAAAGTACAAGCAAAATCCCTATGTAGTTAATGTCACCACTAGACTCATCAAGGGTCACATAGCCCTATTATTTAGATATCCACATCCTAATGGATTTATTATGCAAAATGAATCATGATTTTATTCAAATTGAAATAGTACACATCTCCCATTTTTTAGGGTTGACCAATTTTTTAATTTATGGATTCAAGAATGTAGTATTGTAGTTGACAGCTTGGTTTTCTTAAGATTTTATAGACCAAGTCCTCTAAAATTAGACAAATCCTAAGTCATGAATGTTGGAAAAGTCCCTTATTCAGTCTAAGTATCTATTAAGATAAGTGTGATTTTCATAGGAGTGATTACCTATACATAATCACATAAGGCACAAGAAAAATCTAATAAGAGGCAGAATCGTATTGTTTCAAATTCCCCCCCTCTAACATGGTGATTAGATTTCCAACTAATAATTTCATAAGTGTGCAACCAAGGAGTTCAATTCTATTTTAGTACTTAGAAATGCATGCAAAATTCAAATATTTCTTACTTCTTTATATTTTTATATATTTCATATAATCTAAAGTTTCATTTTCTCTGGCATGAATTCTCCAAGTTGATGCTATCTTAAACTATTCTAAAATAGAGTATGGATGCTTGACAAGCTTGGGTTAATTTTATTTTATAGAAATCTAAATGCTAAGTTTCATATGATTCTTCATTTCTAATTTGAAAGAAAAAAAGATATACATAAAAATAGATTAGATGTTTCACAATATTATGGCCACTTGATGTTATTCAAGAATTATTGTGATCCTTATTCATATATCTAGAATGATAACAAATAGGGATAAAATTTGATCCACAACATAATCATCTTGATATTCTTCAAGGATGAAATCAATCCATAGTTGTACTCTTAGTATGTAAAAATGAATCCAATATTTGAATTTTAACTACACTTAAAGAAATTAAGAAAACAAAAACACTTAGGTTCATACTGTCCACAACTTACAACCAAATACATCACAAAAAACCAAAAATCTCTTAAAGAGAATTGCATAAAAATAAGGGTCTATTTGTGTTCATCTATATTTTATTGAAATACAGTGATTACTGATGTTTTTATCAAATCAACAACAAGAGGGTAAGATTGTGCTTGCATAAATAGTCGAAGACAAGTAATGGTAGCAACTAATAGTATCAACAAGTGCAAAAGAAAAATTTATCTCCTTTCCCAAAAATAAGAACAATCTCTCAATCACCAAAATCATAGTACTCCTACTACTCAAATTAGAATATAATATAAAGAACAAGGTAATAACTCCCCCTCTAAGGAGGACGAAGGGAAAGGAGTAACTCCTTGCTCATGGTGGAAAGAGGAGTTACTCTTGCCACCCTATCTGACACCTTTAGCATGCTTCTCCAAACACCAAAGAACAACACACACACACACACACTTTATATATATATCTATGTAATTAAATTCATTCATGCATACTCACTAACATCAACTTACATCTTGTGTAATTTGACTTTTCAACCATGTGGGGTTGCATCCATCCTATTGTCCACTAACAACATTATGAATGCATCCTTACATGATTGTTTAGTTAATATTTGTACATTCAATGGTTGTTGACATACATGTATACATGATATTGCATCTATGCACATGTCATATATGTTCACATATATGTTATATGTCTCTAACCAATTAGTCCATTATTATTCTTTGAGAGGATTTAGGGGAGAAACTAATTTATTTACATTTCCACGTGCAAGTGAAAAATCAATACAATTTCTTACACAGGGAGTATTTCTTTCCTTAAAATTTTTCAATTCTATAATGAAATATTCCTTTCCTATGTATTATTATTTTATCAATTTTAGGAAAAAAGAGTGGGAAGAGGGAGTTGAACACTTGACCTCTCGACCCACCCTTTCTTCCTATCCTAACTACTCGACTCTACTCAAACCAATTGCCCTATGTTATTCTTTGAGAACATGGGTAGGAATAAAAGGATAAATATTAAATTGTTTCATTTCCTTTTAATAATTTATAAATAAATTATAAGGATAATAAATGTATTGTTTTTCTCTTGTATGTGTGTTTCAAAGGGATTTTACAATTCACGAGATTATTGTTTTTACTAATGTGATTGTTTTTAATTTTAATTTATAATTTACTCTCAAAACATTAAAGTGAAAAGTGTATTAAAGTAAATTCATGTTAGAAAAGATTACTATGTTTTTAGGTTTTGAAATATTTTTAATTGATATTAATCTTTAATTTTCAAATACCTAAAAGTAATCTTATAATTTTACCCTATTGTAATTTTAATTTTAAAAATTAAACTTGTAGGGTGAAATGGGCATGATTGATTATATATTACCATATGTGATTTATTTGTAACTTTTTCATTTTAGGAAATACTAATTAATTGATTTGAAGTGTATGCTTTTATTTTATTTTTCACCTTCATTTCAATATATGCATATTAGGATTTGTGTTTGAAATGTGAAACTATTTTATTACAAAGACTCTAAATGTGTTTTATAAAATGGTTATAATATTATTTTATACATTAGCAATATTTATAACATTAGGGTTGTTATTTTGCAACAAAATTAATACTTGCCCTAAGTAAATGATTTTTATATTATGATATTAGGGTACGTGCTCCCCTATTTTAGGTGAATTATGAATCTTTTTTACCCTAATATTTGAGAGCATTTTTATCATGTTATAATAATCATTGGGATCAAATTGATAGTTTAAAACATTATTAAATATAATGATATTAATTTTAAATTTTATTGAATGATTATTTAACTTTGAATAATTGTGTGCAGGAATGGGATTTGCGGATCATTATGCACCTACCTGAAGAATGTAACAGATTAAATTTGTTGTACGGGAAATGTGTTTCCCTAAAAGCTATTTTCATGGTTAATGTATATTTTGGGGGTTAGTTTTAAGGATTAGGTTCTGTGAAAAGGTATGTCTTTTCACAAGAAACCATTGATTATTATATTTATAATGAAACATTTGTAAACAATGAACATCATGACGCACAATTGGGAAAATCTCTTGCAATTACAGACTCAGACCTAATATGCAATTTTTCAAATGCTAATGTCAGATAAGTTGTTTATACTTTTTGAGGTTATATAGTTTTTTATTTTCAGTTAGTTTTTCAGATACTCTGTGAACCAGGGTGTCTTGCTGTGTTCTATTCCTTGATTCATTTATTTAAGGTTAATTCATGCAATTCAAATAGCAATTGTATGGTCTGAGAACCTACCGTTGTTCCTATCAGCCTCTTAGTTTAGGTAAAAATTGATAGGATTAATTGTATAAATTATTTTGAATTGTGATTCAACAAAAGCCTGTAGGATGATAGTCTTTCTTTATAGGAGTGAGTTCCCTTAAAACTGTCTCTGACTATATGTATGATTGAAAGTAATTGACTCTATTCCCAATTCTGCATTAGGCACTGATCTCATTTCATTTGTAATTGTTATTTGGTTCTATTTTGTAGTTTACATATTAAATTTGATTTCTTCTTTATAAAGAATTCAATTAGGTTTTAGTGATAGTTGTAGGCTTTAGTTTAGATATCATACTTTTTAGCTATTAGGAGATTAGGTTATTTTCCTCCAAGGATTATTTGCCCCTTTGGAAGGAATTGCTTTTGTTTGTGCATGCATTTGTGTAGTTTAAAAGAACTTGTGGATTCGGGCCTACCAACCTTGGCTCAATCGAGTCAGAATTGCAGAGGCACTTGTATGTGCCTGTCAATTGGCCTCAAAATGGTCTAGCATTTTTGAGCACCAACAAATTGGTGACTCTATTGGGGACACTATCGGTAAAAGATAGCTACAAAATCTTTGGTTACAGTTTAGTCAGACTCTACTGGAGATAGAACTCATAATCAATTATATGATTTTATCCTTCTTATGAAGAAGGTGGCGACTCTATTGAACAAAGCATTTCAGTTAGTGACTCTATTGAGGGAGAAAAATCAGAAGGAGATAGGAAGATACCCTAGAAGGGATGATAAATTTTCCTTTAATTAGTAATAGAAGATCTATTACATGATGTTTAGAATTCTGTTCAAAAGGTTTTTGATTCCCATTGATACCAGGCCTTTAGATCTTAGAAAGTTTCAATGCAGTTCTAATGAATTGTTTTCACAACTTTCACAGAGGGTTTCTGAATTTTATGGAAATTATGATGAATTAGCTCTTGATCATTTGGATGCTTTTCATATATTCCTTGATAATTATGAGGTCCATACAAAAGATGAAGCCATGAAGTTGTTTGCATGGTCATTAAAAAATAATGCACAAGAAGTATATGAATCATTACCCACACATTGTATCTCATCATGGCGAGAGTTTGAGAATTGGTTTCTTTATACATTTCATGATGCTAGTGGTGAAGAAGACAACATGTTCTATGAACGATATGAAGACCAAAGTTCCAGCATGGAAGAAGATCCAAATTACATTGTGGAAGTAGAATTGTACATGTTCCCTTTGGATACATTCTTCAATTTGGAAAGATATGAAGGAGAATCTGTAATACATTTGTTCATGAGAATGATAAGGATTTATTGGAAAATACCTTATGATATTAGGCCTGATTTTTTAAATAAAATATACAGTTTAGGAGTAACTCGTGATCAGGTAAAGCTTATTCTTGAAATTGTACATAAAGATGTAATAGAAGAAGATGATAAAGTTACAAAAAGGTCACAAAAACCTAATGATATTCTAAATTCAAATGAACAAGAAAATTCAAATCAGGTTGAAGAAAAATCTGTACATGGTAAGATTTGTATGGAGACAGGTATCAATGGCCATGATGGTGAGGAAGAAAATCACCTCAGTACAGAACAAATTTCAGATTTGTTGGATGTTGAATATCATAAGTATGTTCAAAAGAATGGTTTTAAATTTTTCCTATAATCATCAGGATGAGCATGATCAGGTTATATTTGATACAATAAAATATCAAAGAAGTGAAGCATTTGATGAAGGAAATATGTTTATGAATGGTTTTGAAAAAGATGAAGAATTTTATGGATATGGACCACGTGTTAATCCATTTTGTGAAATAAATGAAATCTTTCCAGACTATGAAGGTGAATTGGATACAATATATGAGCATGGAAATTTTTTAGTAGAGAAAATTGATAAAGACATTTTTCCTGAAGCAGATGGTGACAATTTTAATAAGTTAATTAAGTCTAATTTGGATATTATGCTAGAGGATATCACACAGTCAGAAAATGTATCACATGGTGAAAAAATTTATTTCATTGGGAATTATGAAGATTGGCATGAAAATTATGTCCGGTGCATTTCAAGAAGGCATACAATATTATATGACCAAAACAAAGTTTTCGACAGAGGTAAGGTTTCATGGACAGGTAAGTATATCTTCTATTTTTCTTAATGTTCTATGTTTTCTTGCATTTTAAGTACAATCCCTTTTGAAATTATCCTTTCATTTATATTTATGATCATTTTTGTATACATGTGCAATTAAAATTTTTAATATTAAGAGCTCATGTATAATTACAAATTTTGCATTGTTATCATATTATGTATATATTATAATATTGCATTATTTTACAATTATATTGTGCACTAAAGTCTAAGTAAATAAAATATTTATTATATCAACATAAAATACTGGAGCAATTTGGAGCGGAAGGAAGTAAATTTGTTTGTCTTGCTGTTGAAAATGAATCACGTTTTTATCTTTAGGCTGCAAATTTGAAGCCATTTTTGAGCATTAAATGAGACTAAGTATTCCTACATCTAAAATGACTCCCAAGCATTTTCCCATAACTAGAGGGAAATTTTGGGGCACTTCAATGTGTTTTTGGGATGCCAACATACCCAAAAACGCCCAAAAATTTGCAAAAATGGCTTGCTAATTTTATAATAGTGAAGATTTTATTTAAAATGTATTTGGGGGAAATGTTTATTGGCAGTGCAAACTCAGATGTTTGACTGCACTTTCTACAATTCACAATGTTTGTGCTAGCACAACGATGAAGCCCTGATTACTGTGATTACACAACAATCATTTGCAGATGGGATATTGGGTGCATCCCTTACTAACCTCTACTGGCAGTAGGAGGACATCCTTCTGCAAGGATATAATGGTTACAACACACGAAGGCTTTGTTCTTGCTTCCCCACGTCTTTCATCTTGAGTGTTAGAAGCAACCAACAATGGTGACTATATTTTTGGAGCTAGTGATGCAGCTTTACTAGGAAGGAGCAGTAAGCGACAACATGTGCCTCGTACTAGATATAGCATGCAAAAGCTAATTATGGGAAGAATGTTGTTGAGCTACCTAAACGAACAAATGACATTGCAAGAAACTATACCAAATCTTGCCTTGAAGTTGCAAGTGACTTTGGCATTCCAGCGATTGATTTATGGTCAAGATAACAAACATATTTGAGTGATGGTTTATACCTCACCCCAAATGATGGCTCCAAAGAGTAGAAAAAAGAACAAAGTGGTTTCAATTGAAGTGTACCCATTTTGTGTGCATGGCTGCTAGGGCAGTTGCAAACTACTACATGTCTGCGAACATATCTGTGGAGGATGATAATATATACTTTGAACAATGGAAAATAATTTGCAGTGTTGCCAAGGCTAGAGTAATTTTCTTCAAAAGGGTAAGGTTACCTGCTCAGGTAAGTATTTCTTTTAGAAATCAATTATTTTCATTATATTTGTACACACTAAATAGTGCACTTCTCTAAGTCATTACTTCCAAGGGAATCCATGGATGGGAAACCTTGAGAAAGCGACCTAGAGCTCCCTAGGCATGGAGTCACAAGGATGTTGATGGTGCTCTCAGCTAGAGCTATTGAAGCATGCAACCTTGCTAGTAAACCACACAATGGGAGATTCAAAGAGACAAGGGCAAGAATCAACAATGAAAATATAATGCAATGCAAGCTATGCTAAGAATGAAGATGCAAGCTAATCTATGAAAGGAAATTATTACAAACCCTTGCTAATTAAGCTATGTGAGCTAATCTAGAGCATAAAGGAAACTAAGATAGATGCCATGAAAGCTATGATGCAAGAAATAAACTAGAATGCAAGAATGATCTCCAAAAGCTCCAAAGTCTCCAAGAAATCCTGCAGCATAAGATTAGCATAAAAAGTTGGGATCTAAGAATTAGAAAAGAGCTTTCTTTTTAAAGGAATTGAAAAGGAGTGGACCATGGAGATTAAGAGGCAAAAGATTTAATCAAGGGTGGAGCTTGAAAGAGGAGCAATCCATGTGCACAAATATCCTCCAATGGGAAAATCAGAGTTGACTTTTGTGTCCATATGAGACAAAAAGTGCTTTTCTTCTTTTTTATAAAATAAGAATAATGCTTTATTTGTGCAACTTAGGATAAGAGGAAAAGTGAGGGCTTTTTATTTAATAAAAGGGGATGAAATTCCTTTTAAATAAATAAAGACTTTAGGATAAAATGGTCAGCCCATAGAAAATAATCGAAAATGATAAAAATAGGATTTGATCAAGGAAATTGATATAATTGAAAAATGTTGATTTTTTAAAATACTGATTCAGGGATTTGATAAATTGCTGAATGGGGGCCCAAAGTCTAGGCGACCATTTTAGGGTGCATACAATATTTTCTCTATAAGCTTTTTATTTTATATTTGATATTTTCAGCATGAGAATAATTATTTTGGAGAGAGAACTGAGTTTGTTTTCCTTTCTATTTAATTCCTTATATTTTAATTTATTTATTATTATTTTATATCGTTAATACTTTAAGTTTAGTGGTATGCTTCTCTAGAGATAACTAGACTCTCGCTACATCCATGCATGAATGCACATCCCCAATAAGAGCCACTATTGACACCGAAAATTTCAGGTTCTAAATAAATGAAACATTAGGGAAGTATAGTCTACATTTTTCATTTTTTTTATGTAATTTCCTTATGTAAAAAATTAAAATGATTAAACACGTATAAATATTTATCGTTATTCTATGTTTATGAAATAGGTTGTTAATTATTTTATTTCAATAAATTTAATGCATATTTATTGTGAAATAAAATAATTATAAAAAATAATAAATAAAAACGTGGCAAAACGGAGTTGAACACTCAAACTCTCAAACCAACCTTTGTCCTACCTACCTACCCTCCTACCCTCTAACCAATTAGTCTATTATTATTCTTCGAGAGGATTTAGGGGAGAAACTAATTTATTTACATTTCCATGTGCAGGTGAAAAATCAATACAATTTCTTACACAGAGAGTATTTCTTTCCTTAAATATTTTTCAATTCAATAATGAAATATTCCTTTCCTATGTATTATTATTTTATCAATTTTAGGAAAAAAAAGTGTGGAGAAAGAGTTGAACACTCGACCTCTCAACCCACCCTTTCTTCCTATCCTAACCACCCGACTCTACCCAAACCAATTGCCCTATGCTATTCTTTGAGAACATGGGTAGAAATAAAAGGATAAACATTAAATTGTTTCATTTCCTTTTAATATTTTAGAAATAAATTATTAGCATAATAAATGTATTGTTTTTCTCTTGTATGTGTGTTTTAAAGGGATTTTACAATTCACGAGATTATTATTTTTACTAATGTGATTGTTTTTAATTTTAATTTATAATTTACTCTCAAAACATTAAAGTGAAAAGTGTATTAAAGTAAATTCATGTTGGAAAAGATTACTATGTTTTTAGGTTTTGAAATATTTTTAATTGATATTAATCTTTAATTTTCAAATACCTAGAAGTAATCTTGTAATTTTACCCTATTGTAATTTTAATTTTAAAAATTAAACTTGCAGGGTAAAATGGGCATGATTGATTATATATTACCATATGTGATTTATTTGTAACTTTTTCATTTTAGGAAATACTAATTAATTGATTTGAAGTGTATGCTTTTATTTTATTTTTCACCTTCATTTCAATATATGCATATTAGGGTTTGTGTTTGAAATGTGAAACTATTTTATTACAAAGACTCTAAATGTGTTTTATAAAATGGTTATAATATTATTTTATACATTAGCAATATTTATAACATTAGGGTTGTTATTTTGCAACAAAATTAATACTTGCCCTAAGTAAATGATTTTTATATTATGATATTAGGGTACATGGTCCCCTATTTTAGGTGAATTATGAATCTTTTTTACCCTAATATTTTAGAGCATTTCTATTATGTTATTTATTTTATCCTATGTTTGAGAGGATATTTTTCAAAAGGTAAATGTATTATGGTAGAATTTTGAGATTAAAATTAAAGTTATATTCCCATTTAATATTTTAGGTGATATATTATTAATGTAATGTTTATGTTTGATAATCAAAAGTGGGCAACTCATGGTTAATTATTTAATTTTTATGAGTACTTTAATTATCAAAATATTTGTATAATTATATCATGATTTTATGTTTATTTGATATATATTATTAATTAATAATTAAATAATCATTGGGATCAAATTGATAGTTTAAAACATTATTAAATATAATGATATTAATTTTAAATTTTTATTGAATGATTATTTAACTTTGAATAATTGTGTGTAGGAATGGGATTTGCGGATCATTATGCACCTACCTGAAGAATGTAACAGATTAAATTTGTTGTATGGGAAATGTGTTTCCCTAAAAGCTATTTTCATGGTTAATGTATATTTTGGGGGTTAGTTTTAGGGATTAGGTTATGTGAAAAGGTATGTCTTTTCACAAGAAACCATTGATTATTATATTTATAATGAAACATTTGTAAACAATGAACATCACAACGCACAATAGGGAAAATCTCCTGCAATTACAGACTCAGACCTAATATGCAATTTTTCAAATGCTAATGTTAGATAAGTTGTTTATGCTTTTTGAGGTTATATATTTTTTTATTTTCAGTTAGTTTTTCAGATACTCTGTGAACCAGGGTGTCCTGCTATGTTCTATTCCTTGATTCATTTGTTTAAGGTTAATTCATGCAATTCAAATAGCAACTGTATGGTCTAAGAACCTACCATTGTTCCTATCGGCCTCTTAATTTGGGTTAAAATCGATAGGATTAATTGTATAAATTATTTTGAATTGTGATTCAACGGAAGCCTATAGGATGATAGTCTTTCTTTATAGGAGTGAGTTCCCTTAAAACTGTCTTTGACTATATGTATGATTGAAAGTAATTGACTCTATTCCCAATTCTGCATTAGGCATTGATCTCATTTCATTTGTAATTGTTATTTGGCTCTATTTTGTAGTTTACATATTAAATCTGATTTCTTCTTTATAAAGCATTCAATTAGGTTTTAGTGATAGTTGCAGGCTTTAGTTTAGATATCATACTTTTTAGCTATTAGGAGATTAGGTTATTTTCCTCCAAGGATTGTTTACCCCTTTGGAAGGAATTTCTTTTGTCTATGTGTGCATTTGTGTAGTTTAAAAGCACTTGTGGATTCAGGCCTACTAGCCTTGGCTCAATTGAGTTAGAATTGCAGAGGCACTTGTGTGTGCCTGTTAGTTGGCCTCAAAACGGTCTAGCATTTTTGAGCACCAATAGGCTCAATCAAGCCAGAATTACAGAGGCACTAGTGTGTGCCCGTTAGTTGGCCAAAACGCTCCATCATTTTTGAGCACCAACAAATTGGTGACTCTGCTGGGGATGCTATCAGTAAATGATAGCTACAGAATCTTTGGTTATAGTTTAGTCAGACTCTACTGGAGACAGAACTCATAATCAGTTATATGATTTTATCCTTTTTATGAAGAAGGTGGCGATTCTATTAAACAAAGCATTTCAGTCAGTGACTCTATTGAGGGAGAAAACTTAGAGGGAGATAGGAAGATAGCCTAGAAGGGATGAGAAATTTTCCTTTAATTAGTAATAGAAGATCTATTACATCATGTTTAGAATTCTGTTCAAAAGGTTTTTAATTCCTTTTGACATCAAGTCTTTGGATCTTAAAGAATTCAAATGTAGTTCTAATGAATGGTTTTCAAAATATTCACTTAAGGTACCTGAATTCTACGAAAATTATGAAGAATCAGCTATTGATCATTTAGATGCTCTTTATGCATTTTTTGATAAATATTGGATTTGTATAGAAAATTATGCCATGAAGATATTTGCATGGTCACTAAAGAATAATGCAAGGGAAAAATATGAATCATTACCTGCACAATGCATTTCATCATGGATGCAGTTTGAACAATGGTTCCTTGATGTATTCCATGATAGGGATGGATCATGTATGTCTCCCTTGGATGCATTTATTACTTTAGAATGGTATGATAATGAAAATATGGTGAGTTTGTTTATAAGGATGATGGATATTTTACATGAAATACCTTTTGAAATCAGGCCAAATTTTTTAAACAAAATATATAGTTTAGGAGTAACTCGTGAGCAGGTAAAGCTTATTCTTAAAATTGTATACAATGATGTAATGGAAGAAAATGATAAAGTTACATAAAAATCATTGAAACATAATATTATTTTAAAATCAAACAAAGAGAAACAAAGCCTGAATAAAGTTCTAGATTTAGATGAAGAAAATGAATGCATTGTGAAATCTACAGAGAGCCCTAATGAAATTTCATATGAATAAAAAATTTGTGAATAGATTGAAGAAACATATACACCGGATCACATTAGTGTGGAAACAAATGAAAATCATGACTAGGAGGAAAATCTTCTCAATACGGAACAAATTTCGGATTTGTTGGATACCCAATATCAAAAGTATGTGCAAAAGAATAAATTAAATTTTTATTATAGTCATTAGGATGGGCATGATCAAGTGGTGTTTGCTGAATATCAATCAAGAGGGAGAGATATTTCAAAGAGGAGATATTTCTATGGAAGGTTTTAAAAACTCTTCAAATTTTCTAAACAACGAGGATGAAATATTGTAGAATGAATCACATGTACAGGAGAAAATGGTAGTGAATAATATTCATAAAGATGATGGCTTTACACTTGAAGAACTAGAGGATATTGCACAGTCAGAAAATGTATCACATGGTGAACAAATTTATTACATTGGGAATTATGAAGATTGGCATGAAAATTATGGTCAGTGCATTTCAAGAAGGCATAAAATATTATATGACCAAAATGAAGTTTTTGACAGAGGTAAGGTTTTATGGACAGGTAAGTATATCTTATATTTTTCTTAACGTTCTATGTTTTCTTGCATTTTAAGTACAGTCCCTTTTGAAATTATCCTTTCATTTATATTTATATGATCATTTTTGTATACATATGAAATTAAAAATTTTAATATTAAAAGCTTATGTACAATTACAAATTTTGCATTGTTATCATATTATTATATTATTGTATATATTATAATATTGCATTATTTTACAATTATATTGTGCACTAAAGTCTAAGTAAATAAAATATTTATTATATCAACATAAAATACTGAAGCAATTTGGAGTGGAAGGAAATAAATTTGTTTATCTTGGTGTTCAATAAAGATGAACCATGTATTTTAGTTTCAAGCAAATATTTGAGGTCATTTATAATGTGCAAATGAATGTTTATACCTCCCAAATGTCCCAAAGACCTTTTACCATATATGGGAAATAAGTTTTTGATACTTTTGTATGTTTTTGAGATGCTCAGAGCCTAAAAAAATGCTCATAAATGTGCAAAAAGGGCCAACAATTATATTCACATACAAATGTTTGGAGCAATTTTTGGGGACATAATGTATGCTGTGAATAATGATTTTTGTTTTAAAACAACTGCTCTGATCGTATACATCAACTTGGAGGTCATTTTTACATTGTTTTTCATAATTTTGGAGTGTGTATGAGCCCCAAAATTGCCCAGATTTATAAAAAATGGCCAGACAAATTATAATCCCATGTAGATATTTGGAGCCATTTTTTGGGGCCATATAGGTACTGTAAATGATAGTTTTATGCTTAAAATGATTGCCCCGACCATATGCCTCAACATGGGGGACATTTTAACAACGTTTTAAATTATTTTGGAGTGCCAGAAAGATGAGAAGTAGCCCGGATTTGCAAAAAACGTGGCCAACATGTTGATGTTAGGAATAATAGTCTACAATATAACTAAGAGGGGGGGTGAATCAGTTGTATAACAGAATGTTAAACTTTAAGCTCATCAATATTAGAAACAATGAATACCAACATAATAACACAATATTTTGGTTTCAGGGAAACCTTGTTAAAGGTAAAAACCCCGGTGGGAATTAGTACCCACAAATGATGTACTGAGAGTATATTAAAGCTTGTTAGAAGATATAGCCCTGTTAGGAGCTTATTGAAACATTACAGTACATAGTCCTTGTTAGAGGACATACCCTGTTAGGAGTCAAGGAACAAAAGAGGGCTCACTGCCCAAAGAAGGTTAAATCCACCTTCAGAACTCACTAGTTCGCAACAGGTGTATATGAAGAAATACATAATATTTTGAACTATTTGCCAACAACTGTCTTTGCTTGATCAATTCTAATGAAGTCCACCAATAAACCTCTGGTCTAGATGCAGTAGACACAAGCTTGTAGCTTTCACAACCTCTCTATATCATATATATTCCATCCATATCTTTTCCAAAGAAAAGATTCTACATATATACCTTATTATATTTTACCATGATCAGGTCGACCCATGAAGCTTTCCTAATTTACAAATGATTACATAAACTCTTGCAAAGATACACATGGTATCTAGAACAAGTATACAATGATTACAATACAAAAATTAAGGACCGACATCCTTAATTCATGCTTGCCAAACAAAACACACGCTTCCTTTCCTGAGTCAGCTTCTAAATAAACCATCTCTAGAGCACACGCCATAGATGACATCACCAATCACTTTGTACCTTGTGATGACCAATGAACATCCTTCAATACCCTATCTTTCATCCTTCAAGCTCATATACCTTGAATCCAAGTCTTCTAAAAGATATATCAAAAACCCAGATACTAACTCTGTCAATTCTCACTGTCACAGTCTAGTGACCATTCTTCATTAAACCATATGTATCTCTTTGAATATGAAACATCTAAAGATGTGATCTTAGATATAAGATCAAAACATCCATCTCAATTCTTGTCCAACTTCTTAGCATCTAAAACATTTGTACAGTGTCCGTACACTGTGATAACCAACTTGGTCTTTTCTCATAAACATATGTTGACATCAGTGACAAAACACAAATGACAATAGTATGAATGCCCATTCAATAACGTAGTGATTAAACATATTAAATGTCTTAATCACCTCTCCATGCATTAGCAATATCCAACAATCTCACCTTTGGCATTGATGTCAACATATGGGAAAATCCATCCCAAGGTTTAATCAATCCAAAAGTGTTATGAAACCATACAGTGCTCTCACAATAATTCTTCATACAGTCTCCTTAAGTAGTAGGGATTTTCTCATAGCAACACTCCCCCTTTGAAAATAATGACAAAGGTTTCCATGAGGCTTTGGCTACCTTCATAGATAAACTTTCTTCGACGATCACTCCCCCTAAGGAGTAGATCCATGCATTCAGTCCAGATAATGATAAGGCTCTAAATACTTCTGGATTGATGCATATCTGCATCAATTAGTTCTGAATAGGAGGGGCTTGAACCCCCAACATACCTCTGAGATATTCAAAGGTATCTTTTGGTAGTGGCTTTGTGAAGATGTCTGCAATCTTCTCTTTTGTATTGATGTATTCTAATTTGATTTCCTTTTTTGCCACCTTGTCTCTCAAGAAGTGATACTTAATAGAGATATGTTTAGTTTTGGAATGCATCACCAGATTCTTTGACATGTATACCATACTAATTTTATCACAATGGATAACCACAAGCTCTTCAAAAATTACTCCAATGTCTATCAACATTTGTTTCATCCAAATAATTTGAGTGCAGTTTATAGCAGCAACAACATAGTCTGGTTCAGCAGTAGACTGTGCTATACAATCTTGTTTCTTGTTAGCCAAGAAGCCAACTTTTTCCCAAGGAAAAATGCACCGCCAGTGGTACTTTTTCTGTCATCAATATTTCCAAACCAATCAGCATCAGTATAAGCATGAAGTTCAAAGCTATCATTTCTATCATACCATAAACCATAGTCTATTGTTCCTCTGTGATACCTCGGTATCCTTTTCACAGCAGCTAGATGTGTCTCTTTGGGTTCTACCTAATATCTAGCCACAATTCCAACAACATTAACAATATCTGGTCTGGTGTGAGTCAGATATTGTAGCCCTCCAACCATTGATCTATACAAAGTTTGAAAAACACATTTTGATTCATCATCAATTGTTAGCTTGTTGCCAGTCACCATAGGCATTCCTACTGGTTTATAATCTTCCATTCCAAATTTCTTAAGAAATTCTTTGAGATACTTGGTCTGAGAAATGAAAATACCATTCTTATTCTGAGTTATTTGCAGTCCAAGAAAGAATTTCATTTCACCTATCATAGACATCTCAACTTCACTTTCCATTTCTTTAGAAAAATTCTTACATAGATTATCATTACCTCCAAAGATAATGTCATGCACAAATACTTCTATTATCAGGATTCCATCTTCAGTAGTTCTTAAATACAAATTACTATCTGCATTACCTTTTTTGAATCCAAGCCCAAGTAGATACTTGTATAACCTTGCATACCAAGCCCTAGGAGCTTTCTTTAACCCATACATGGCTTTCTTCAATTTTCACACCATGTCTTTGTCTTCACATAGAGGAAACCCATATGGTTGTTCTATATATACTTCTTCAAGATCTCCATTCAGAAATGCAGATTTAACATCCATCTGATACACTTTGAAGTTTTTGTGTGCAACATAAGATAGGAATAATCTTACTACCTCTACTCTAGCAACATGAGAAAATGTTTCTTCAAAGTCAATGCCTTCTTGCTGTGAGTATCCCTTACACACTAGTCTTGCTTTGTTCCTTACAACCGTTCCTTCTTCATCCATTTTATTTCTAAAGACCCATTTTATTCCTATAACATTTTTATTTTTAGGTCTAGGAACCAATTCCCAAGTATTATTCTTCTTTATCTGATCCAATTCTTCTTTCATGGCATTTATCCAAGATTCATCTTTGAAGGCTTCATATGTAGTTTTTGGCTCAACTTGAGAAATCAAACAAATTTCTTCTCTAGCTTTTGATCTAGTTAGCACTCCCTGACTGGTATTTCCAATAATTTGATTTTTAGGATGGTTATTTTTTACATACCTTGGAGTTTTAGGAGTCTCAATAGTATTTCTTGTATGAGCATCACAAGCCTCTTTTTCACTTTCTTCCTCAACAAGTTCTTCTTCTGCAACAGTAGCGGTTTCTTTCATTTCTGAAATCTGACTATTGTCATACATTTTTTCTTGTATCTGAAATTTATCATCTATTCTTACATTATTACTTTCAACCATCTTCCTCAATCTCAGATTGAAACATTTGTATGCCTTTCTTTTGACAGAGTAACCAAGGAAGATTCCTTCATCACTTCTAGCATTAAATTTCCCTATCTCATCATCCCTCTTGATATAACATTTGCTACCAAAAATTTGAAATATTTTACAGGAGTATGATCAAACCATAGTTCATAGGGAGTCTTACTTGTACCATCTCTGATGTGAATTCTATTTAACGTGTATACTGTTGTTCCAACAACCCCTCTCCAATGTACATGAGACACATTTCCTTCAATCAACATTGTCCTGGCAGCATCAAGTATAGTTCTATTTCTTTGATTTGCTATCCCATTCTGTTGTGGAGTCCTAGGAGTAGATGTTTGTATTTTTATCCCACGCTCTTCACAGTATGAATTGAATAAATCTGATGTAAACTCTCCACCTATGTCTGATCTTAGACAATTTATTTTCAATCTTGATTCATTCTCTACTTTTGCTTTAAACAACTTAAATTTATCAAATGCTTCTAATTTTTCTCTCAAATAAGTAACCCACATCATTATATAAAATTCATCAACAAAGAGTATAAAATACCTTTCACCATAGTATGACTTTGTTCTTGTAGGCCCACATAGATCCGTATGTACTAGATCTAGCTTTCCTTTTGATGTAAATGATTTTCTTTTATGATTGCTTCTAGTTTGCTTTCCCATAACACATTCTCTGCATACAGTGTTAGAAGGTTTTACAATCTTCGATAGATCTCTTACTACATTAGCCATACTTGCCTTCACAATGTTATCAAATTTAACATGAAAAAATCTTTTGTGCCATAACCAACTATCATCTACCTTCGCAATGAAACAAGAGGCTCTAGATGTGTTTAGTTCAAATACATTACCTCTAGATTTTGAATCAGTAGCAATCAGTTTTCCTTCCTTGCTTCTAATGAAGCATTTACCATTAACAAAACTTAACTGAAAATATTTATCCATTAACTGTCCGACACTCAAAAAATTGTGTTTTAGTCCTTCAACAAGTAGTAAATTGTCTGTATTAGTCTTTCCATCCAAAGTAATGGATCCTACTCCTATGATGGATTTTGGGAGATTGTCCCCAAACCTTACAACACCTCCATCATAATTTACTAATTTAACAAACTTGTTCTTATCACCAGTGATGTGATGAGAACATCCACTGTCAATTATCCATTCAGTTTTCTTGTCAACATGAGATACTAATTCTTTTTATTCATGAACTGGTTCATCTTTAATAGCAACAAATCCAATCTCTTCATTGTCTAAATCATCATCATCAGAGATTCCTTCAGTAGCATAATAACATTCTTTGTCTCTTCTAATCTTTGAATAATCAGGTTTGTATTTAGAAACTCTTGTAGGACATCTAGATGCAAAATGACCTATTTTATTGCATGAAAAACATTTCAAGGGTAACTTGCCTTCAAATTTACCCTTACCTCTTTTTTTCTCTTCTAGCAATCAGTGCAACAAGTTCTTCCATCTTTCTTTCTTCTTCCATTATCTTTTCCCATTCCTCAACATACTCACCAAGCTCTTCTTTTAGGTCTTCTTTGCTTGTGCTCATAAGTTCAGATACTTTATTGTGTGAGGATGCCCTAAATGCAGATTCAAATTTAGGTGCAACTTCTCCTAATTCCGCAACTTCAAAAGTAGTTAAATTTTCAATCAACATCTCTCTGCTAAAGTTTGGAGTAAGGGGAATGGTTTCTTGAATAGAAATTGCCTTGAATTTTTATACAAGAGTCAATGATATGAGGATCTTCACAATAACTTCCTCTTAATCATAAGTACTTCCACAATTTCTGATTCCAACAACTGCTTCCGTGACCCTTTGAACATAGGCTCTAATGCTTTCATCCTCATTAATTTGCAACTTTTCCATCTTTGTTTTCCAGTTTTGTAACTTTACCTGCTTGGTATATTTATCCCCTTCATATAATGCTTCTAATCTATTCCAAATTTCATGTGTTCAATCTAAGTCTTTAACTTCAGTGAACTCACCTTCAGATAGTGCGCTGACCAATGCTTCTCTTGCAACCATGTTATATGAAAATAACTTCTTTTCATCATCAGTAGTAGATGGAAAATCATTTTCAGTCTTTAGGGCTACCTTCTTCTTTGTAATCATCCAGTAATCTATGCCTAAACACAATAGGTGTGTTCGCATCTTGTTCTTCCAAGTGTCAAAGTTTTCAGGATCAAATTTAGGACCATCCTTCCTATAGAGTTCCATCTCCAAGATCAACTCAAGCTGTTAAGCTTTCTCTCTGAGGACCACAAGCTCTGATACCAATTTTTAGGAATAACAGTCCACAATACAATTGAGAGGGGGGCTGAATCAGTTGTATAACAGAATATTAAACTTTTAAATTTAAGTTCATCAATATCAGAAATAATGAATACCAACACAATAACATGATATTTTGGTTTCGGGGAAACCTTGTTAAAGGTAAAAACCCTAGTGGGAATTAGTACCCACAAATGATGTACTGAGAGTATAGTAATCCTTGTTAGAAGATATAGCCTTGTTAGGAGCTTATTGAAACATTACAGTACATAGTCCTTGTTAGAGGACAGATCCTGTTAGGAGTCAAGGAACAAAAGAGGGTTCACTGCCCAAAGAAGGTTAAATCCACCTTTAGAACTCACTAGTTCGCAACAGGTGTATATGAATAAATACATAATATTTTGAACTATTTGCCAGCAACTATCTTTGCTTGATCATTTCCAATGAAGTCCACCAGTAAACCTCTGCTCTACATGCAGTAGACACAAGCTTGCAACTTTCACAACCTCTCTATATCACATATATTCCATCCATATCTTTTCCAAAGAAAAGATTCTACATATATACCTTATTACATTTTACCATGATCAGGTCGACCCATGAGGCTTTCCTAATTTACAAATGATTACATAAAATATTTCTAAGATACACACGATATCTAGAACAAGTATACAATGATTACAATACAACAATTAAGGACCGAAATCCTTCATTCATGCTTGCCAAATAAAACACACGCTTCCTTTCCTAAGTCAGCTTCTAAATAAACCATCTCTAGAGAACACACCATAGATGACATCACCAATCACTCCGTACCTTGTACTGACCAATGAACATCCTTCAGTACCTTGTCTTTCATCCTTCAAGCTCACATACCTTGAATCCAACTCTGTCAATTCTCACTGTCACAGTCCAGTGACCAGTCTTCATTAAACCATCTGTATCTCTCTCAATATGAAACATCTAAAGATGCGATCTTAGATATAAGATCAAAAAATCCATCTCAACTCTTGTCCAACTTCACAGCATCTAAAACATCCATATAGTGTCCGTACACTATGATAACCAGCCTGGTCTTCTCTCAGAAATATATGTTGACATCAGTGACAAAACACAAATGACAATAGTATGAATGCCCATTCAGTAACACAATGATTAAACATATTAAATGTCTTAATCATCTCTCCATGCATTAGCAATATCCAACAGTTGAAACCAAAGCATGCATGTGGAGATCACGACAGAGATAACTTTGATTATGAAGGAGATTGGCATTGTTTAAATTACAATGTGCAACATGCAAATGATTATCGAATGGATAGTACGTTGGGAGATATCAACATTCAAAAAAACCATCACACACAGTAGCCATATAACCTCACTCATGCACATCAGCAACCGAATGATTCTACCAGTTCCCAGCATGTAAGTGGGAGAGAAAAACATGGATATCAAATGGATCATGCACAACAAGACCATGCGCAACAGCTTGATGTTTTAGCATGTGGTATAAGAGATAAATACAAGTATAACCTATGTATTAAGGAGTTGCAAATGTCGGATACCATTTATCCAAATTTACATATGCCAGGTGTGGATGATAAGAATACGCAACAACAACAAACCAATTTGTGTAAGGATCTACAACAGATTAGTAACAATAAGCAACAAAATCAATGCATTTATAACATAAGTAATGATGAGATACATTCTCAGAGTTATAATGCATAGTATGTGTATGAGGCACCTTGCTAGAATGATGCACAACATACTTACATGCCACATCAACAGCTCATGCGAAATACATGGAACATGTATCATGGGCAAATGAATCTACATCAAAACAAAAATCAACTAATCAAGGACACACACAGTGGGCCAAATGATAACAAGCTTTTACAAAATTTTGATCACACTCAGAGTCTACGAAGTTAGTTTGGTGAGATGGGGGGAGAATCTAATATACAAGATATAAATGATTATTGTTCGCGGCCAACTGTTAATTCCTAGAAGCAGCACGAAGATATGTTACAACATAAAAAGGTAATAATCTACCTTGAAAAAGGGTAATAGAGGTAAGTATACATTGGGGTAATAGAACTTTCTTTATTTACTTTGATATTTAAAATTATTGTTTTTCCTATGATTTTATTATTTACATTTTTAATAGGAAAACACATTATTATGAAACATCTTTTTAGTATTTGAAATAATTTTCCTTCAAATGAGTATTGTGATAAATGTTAATGATTTTGAGTAATTTTTTAAAATTTATTATTACTTTGACATTATGTTTCAAGTGGTCTTCTTCTTCCAGAGATAACTGGACTCTTGCTGCATCTAGGCATAAATGCATGTCCCCAATAAGAGCCACTGTTGACATTGAAAATTTCAGGTTCTAAATAGGGCAAAACATCAGGGAAGTATAATCTTTATTTTATTTTTATGTAATTTCCCTATGTAAAAAATCAAAATGATTAAAAAGGCATAAATACTTGTTATTATTCTATGATCATGAAATAGGTTGTTAGTTATTTTATTTCAATAAATTTAATGCATGTATATTTTGAAATAAAATGATTATAAAAAATAATAAATAAGGTAGTTAAGTAAAAAAGGCGGGCGAGAGGGAGTTGAACACTCGACCTCTCAAGCCAACCTTTTTTCCTACCTACCTACCCTCCTACTCTCTAACCAGTTAGCCTATTTATATTCTTTGAGAGGATTTGGAAGAGGAACTAATTTATTTACATCTTCATGTACAGGTGAAAAATCAACATAATTTATCACACATGGAGTATTTCTTTCTTGAATAATTTTAAATTCAAATATGAAATATTCCTTTCCTATGTATTATTTATTTTATTATTTTAGGAAAAAAGAGTGGGGAGAGAGTTGAACACTTGACCTCTCGACCCACCCTTTCTTCCTATCCTAACTACCCGACCTACCCAAACCGATTGTCCTATGTTATTCCTTGAGAATATGGGTAGAAATAAAGGGATAAATATTAGAGTGTTTTATTTCCTTTTAATAATTTAGAAATAAATTATTAGGATAATAAATGTATTGATTTTTTCTTGTATGTGTGTTTCAAAAAGATTTTACATCTTCACAAGATTTAAATTGTTTTTACTAATGTGATTGTTTTTAGGTTTCATTTTAATCTACCCTAAAAACATTAAAGTGAAAAATGTAATATGGTAAACTATGTTGGAAAAGATTACTATGTTTATGGGTTTTTGAAAATATTTTGCATAAGATTTTAAAATTTCAAATACCTAAATAGAATCCCTTTCTTTACCCTATTGTAATTTTATTTTTAAAATCACAATATTAGGGTAAATAGTGATAGTTGTTTATATCTTACCTTATTTAATTTGTTTTTAACTTTTCATTTTGGGAAATTATTAATTAGGTGATGTAAATGTATTTTGTTTTCATTTCATTAATGTATGCATTTTTTGGGTTTTTGTTGAGAAAGTGAAATTATTTTATTACAAAGACCCTAAATGCTTTTTTATAAAATGGTTGTAATATTATTTTTGCATTTAGAAATATTTTAAATGTTAGGGTTGTTATTATATCAATGCACTTGCCCTAAGTAAATTATTTTGAATATTGCGATGTTGGGGTAAGTGTTCTCCCCTTTTTTAGGGTGAATTATGAATCTTTTTACCCTAATGATTTAGGAATTTTTCTATTATGTAATTTTATATTGTCTTATGTTTGTTTAAAAAGTATTTTAAAATTGAATGCGTTGTGGCTAATGTATTAAATTTTTCATTTAGAATATTAAATTATATTCTTTTTATTAATATTAATCATAGATAGCATTTCTTTATGTTTTGATAAATAAAGTAAAATACCTATGATTAATTATTTAACTTTATTGGTATTTTTATTTTATTTATCAAATGAATTTGTGTAAGTTATGTCATATTTGATATATTATTAATTAATAATTAAATAATCATTGGGATCATATTGATAGTTTAAAACATTATTAAATAAAATGATTTAAATTTTAAATTTTATTGAATGATTATTTAACTTTGAATATTTGTGTGCATGAATTAGATTTGCGGATCATTATGCACATACCTAAAGATTGTAACAAATTAAGTTTTTTGTATGGGAAATGTTTCCCTAAAAACCATTTATATGGTTAAAGTTTGTAATTTTTAGGGTTAGTTTTAGGGATTAGGTTTTTGTGAAAGGGCATGTCTTTTCACAAAAAACCTTTGATAATTATATTTATACTAAGACATTTGTAAGAAAAAGATGTAATGCCCTACCAGGGAACCCAGAAGAACTTAACCTAAACAACGACTAAGTTTGTAGAATATTTTTTTATAAAAGTTAACAATCAATAACATCAAAGTTTACAATGTGGAAGCAAAGCAATCATAAACAACTAACATAGGTTACAACTCCAAAGGGTTCCTTGACGTAGATTACGAAAGAGTTAATTAATTAATATAAGATAAAGATATGAATCCCAAGATTAAATCTGATTGATAAAAATACAACATCATATGCATGATTACAAACATACAATTGGTACCTTAAGGTAACCATAATAATAAGCATCCACTGCACATGTCGCAGGGTATGTGAATACAATAACTGAAAAGAAATACAACATGATAACTCTGAATATCAGATACAATGATACAAGATCACAAGAATAAGGAGAACAAGAAATAATAACTGCAACATAGATCATCCAGCCTTGGTGCATGAACGTCAGAGTCTCAAATGGTAAAAGAATCACTACCACCCGACCTCGTGAACCTAAATGATCCACTTCCACTATGCTGAGGAGATAACATCAGAACCCACTCGGATAACAAACAACGACAACAATCCAAGGAAGAGGTCCTGAAAGCTTCTAAAACAAAGGATACCAAAAGTACAACAAGGTATAACATACTCTACCAGAGGCAAACGGAACACATAGGAAACCTAAGATGTATACAAGAAGTGTCATCACATAAGCCAACTCTAGGGTTATCTTTGTAGTCCCTTCAGACCCTGACGCCCTAGTGACTCTATGTGGATATAGTAACCTCTCGTGTAGACAAGGTACTACCTATGCCATATCCAGCTGATAAAGGCGGCAAGCATCATCTCAACTCCCCCTAGTCAAACTCAATCGGGAACTCAGGCATGGGTGAGGCACACAATATCTTATTAGGTTTATTTTAGATTCCCAATGTTTATTAATTATCACTTATTAAACTACTTGTAATGGGATCTCCTGGTAGCCACTTCTGGGCCCTGACACCAATTACAAGCCACTTCCTAATATACACTTAGATGACCTACCCTAGGGTTTCACATGAACAATAAGATCTCTGAGTTAACACAACTCTTGGATCTTTACAACTAGATTCAACAAGCAAAATCGGAAACATGCAAAACCAAATACATCATAAAAATAAGTTCACTGTCACAACATAATATGCATGGAAACCAAACATGATAGAAAGAATATCTAAAACCTGCCTTTGGATTTTAACCCCAAAAGATGAGTACAAGCCCTAAAAAGTCAATCCAAAACTAATTGTCCAAGGGTGTCAAAAGTCTTCATATAAGACAAGTACGTTATAGATTGCATCACTAAGATATTCAAGAAAATACAACTCCAATTTGACAAATGTTCTAATTTCAACATAATACTTTAATCAGATTCAATTGATTAAAAACAATACAAAACAATCTAGCTTTCAAATACATTTATTATATGAAAATCTAACAACAAAATTTATCAAATTAAAATTTATACAATTTGAAATTATACTTTTACAAATCAATTGTAAAACAATTAAAGTACAAGCAAAGATCTATAATTATTAAACTAATTTCTTTTAATAAATGATTTCACAAATCAAATATTAAAATATTTAAAGTAATAACTAGGAATAATCTATAATTAAATAAAATCATCCTAATTACCAAAAGAATTAATATTAAAATGATTATTTATTAATTAAAGAAAATAACTAAACAAAATTTATATTAAATAAAATATTTTAATTTAACATAAATTAAAACTAACTTATTAAATTAAATTAATAACATAATTAATAAACTATAATGAAAAAGTTTAATAAAATAAAATAACAAAAAAACAAAATAAAGGGGGGGGGGGGGGGGGGTACCCACGGGTCCCCACACCCCTGTCCCCTATCCGCACGACCTACGCCGGTGACAGTACCCCTGGTACTGCCGCACGGTAGCCCCCTCGGGGACTGTCATGTGTCAGTACCAGCAGGTACTATGCACTCAGTCTGCCAGGGCCCACCACGGGTTAATAATCCAATACAACTTTTAAAATATCAACTTTTCAATATGAATCATTTTAATATTTATTTATTTTGACTTTGATAAAAAAATCCAAGATTATATTTTAACAAGAACCTATTTAAATATTTAAATAAATAAATAAATAAATAAATAAATAAATAAATAAATAAATAAATAAATAAATAAATAAATATATATATATATATATATATATATATATATATATATATATATATATATATATATATATATATATATATATATATATATATATATATATATATATATATATATATATATATATATATATCTATATCTATATCTATATCTATATCTATATCTATATCTATATCTATATCTATATCTATATCTATATCTATATCTATATCTATATCTATATCTATATCTATATCTATATCTATATCTATATCTATATATATATATATATATATATATATATATATATATATATATATATACCACAATCACAATTGTACCAAAATATGAATAAAATATTCAATAATTTCACAACAAGCTCTAAACCCTAGTCAAATTGGGTTTTCTAAAACTCTTTAAAACATATTCCTCAAAACCATCAATTTACAAAACAGATAGGCAAACTAATCAAATTAAATTGCAAATGAATATACAAAACTTTCCAAACACATTCATCTCTAACAGGCACGAGGAAGACACAATTTTATTTCCTACAAAGATCTGATAAGGAATAACAAGAATAAACTTCAAAACCTACCTCAAATCGAAATTAAATAGATTCGAAGATGACCAGAATGAAGAACACAAAATCCAAGCTTTTCAAAGAACTCTTCAAATCTATCCCAAAACTGTCTCCTGAATTCCTCCTCCAACCTGTGTACCCGAATAATGGCCAAAACCCCTAATATTTTAAAAGAATTCCCCTTTCACATGCAAAAATATAAACTCAACATCAAAAGGGCTTTGTATGAAGATGAACTTTAGTTCACAGTTCAGTCTCAGTTGAACTGGAGTCTCCTCTTCACTTTGACCTTTGTTGAAAAGCACTTAACCAAACTTCAACTTGAATTACTAATTCAATTTCATGCAATTATGAATGTGCACAAATGCATTCAATTATATAATAATTAAAACATTTGGTTAACATAAATTACACATGCCAAAATAACCTTCAATTTAAAAAAAAAATATTTTAATTAAACAAAGGTTAAATTTCATGATTAAATATTTCAAAGGTGAGGATAATTAATTAATTCACATTAATTAAATAATTCAACCACACTCAAATTAGCATATAATTAATTTCCAATTAATTAATGCATCAACTATATAATATAAATAATAATTAAACTAAAATAAATACATTTATTTAATTACCATTTAAATACTATGCCACAGCTAAAAATAGAATCACACAAACGCTACAAATCAAAGAATCAGAAAGACCTAAGGACCCACATTCATGCTCTGGACATAGGTGTAAACTCTTGCCAATTGGACGAGTTTAGAAGGATAGGAAACACAAAATCTTGCCCACTATTTCAGGACAATATTTGTCTTAGGTTAGGATTTGGAACTGAATGTTATCTCCCCTCTTTTACCATTGAGATTAGCGATAGGGCACGTTCAACCTGACAATTCAGGGAAGTCGATGCTCGGTACCTGCAAACCTGCATAAAAGACAAGCATGTACATATATAGATATAACAGACAATGGCGGGGATCGGCCGATCGTGTGGATCTCGCAAGCAAGTAACTACGACTCCATCCCTCAACCACATCAAGCACATCGAGTAGAAAAATAAAAGCATACATGAACACCATACACATGCAAGTATGGGGTAAGTATATTCATCATTATAAATAACATTTTGAAACAAGTATAACATCATCATAGCATATAACTAAATCAATATAACATCATAAACATCCATTTATTAGAGATTCATCATAAAGTGACATATATCCAAAAATCATAATAAAACTAAAATATCAAAGCACACATACAAGTGGCCTAAAAGAGTTTGGCAAGAATAATAGAAAAGAAAACTATGGAGGGGTACTACATCCACCTCCCCTAGAAATAGGCTTACTCCTAGAAGCCTACGAACAAAATAGGAACATAAGTCCCATAAACATCGCTACACCCAACTAAAATCTAAGCAAAGGATCACTGAGTAGGTCCCATCGGACCCTTTCCTACCCTATGATCTGAAATCTGAGGAACAAACCCTGCTACAAAACTCCTATGGGATCTACCAGCATCGCCCATTGTAGGCTCAGAAGCTATCGGCCTCTGTCCTAACTGCTAAGTTGAATGCTAGGGACATTTGTTCACCCTATGACCAAATAGGCCACAAGAGAAACAACCTCCATTGAAACCTTTCCCCACTGATGGTGCAACAGATTGCTGGAGACTACCTCTGTTAACCTCCTACTGAGGATTTTGAGCAGGCTGACTATAATAATGATTCTTGATATGTTAACGATTATGAAAGTTCTTGGGTTGAGAACCACCATCCTGAGCTGGAAAAGAAAACCCCTTCTACTGTTGATCATGATTACCTCAAGAAAAGGTAGAAGGGTTATCATTCTTCTAAGACTGATTCCCCTTGGAATCACTAGGCTGAACACCTTTCTGACTACCATGACCCAACACAAGATTTTCCTCTATAAGAGTAGCCTTAATGGCTACATCTTTGAGGGTCTTAGGCTCAAAAAGTAGAACATTCCCAATGATGCAAGAATTCAATCCCCTAACAAAGTGTTGTACTAGCAAGGCTGTGTCCTATCCAAAGCCAGCATACCGTTTGAGCTCAAAGAATTTTTGCTCATATTCACTCACCGTCATAGTTAGTTGTTTCAAATTATGAAACTCATCTGCCCTCTATTTCCTCCATTGATTAGATAGGAAATGTTCTCAGAAATGATCCAAGAATAACTCCCATGTAACTGTATCCATTCAAAGACCTAGCTTCTCCTCCTCTATCCTCCACCATACAGTTGCAAAATCTGTAAGTTGTGTCACTGCATATCTAGCTTTAGTATTGCTACTAAAGGGGTGCATGGAAAAACTTCACTCCAAAGCTATGAGCCAAGTCTCAGCTTCTAGACCAGTACCTTTCCCATCAAAGGGAATGGGTCATCCCCTCATAAGGTCCCTCATATGGTTTGCTGCCATGATTGAAGGGTCCACAGTGAAGTTCCTCCTTAGAGGGATCCTGGATCTCTCTCGCTCCCTCTCATTCCTCTGAGAATGATGGGAAGCATCCTGCTCTGCTCCACCCTGCTCATGACCAAGATGATCTAGGATTGCCTGCAAGAGTTGTCTCATATCAGGATCATCCTAACGATTCTCTTTTTGCTCACCCCTAGAATGCTGGTGGTGACTCTCCTGACTGACACTTGTAGAAGGGCTAGGTTGTCTACCCCTTCCACAGTTACTAGCTTGACCTCTACCACGACCTCTAGCAGCTCTAGTCTTAGGCATGATTCCTGCATCATACAGAGATCCAAAACAACTCTCAATGTAACTCAAAACAAAAAGAAAGGAAAACATAAACACAAAGCAATGGTCTGAAAGCAAAATTGTTTTATGTCTATGTTTAGTTTCAAGTATAACAAACTAGACATCTAATGGGCACACAACTTCCTAGAGTTCCCAGTGTAGAACTTGGCTCTGATAAAAGACATCATGACACAATTGGGACAATACTTCTTGCAACTACAGATTTGGACCTAATATTCAATTTTTCAAATGCTAATGTCAGATAAGTTGTTTTATGCTTTTTGAGGTTATATATCATTTGTTTTCAATTAGTTTTTTAGATACTCTGTGTACCAGGGTGTTCTACTATGTTATATTCCCTGATTTCTATAGTTCGAAGTTAATTTACACAATTCAAATAGAAATTGTATGGTCTGTGAACCTACTGTTGTTCCTGTCGGCCTCTTAATTTGGGTTAAAATCGATAGGATTAATTGTATAAATTGAATTGAATTTTGGATCAAGCGGAAGCCTGTAGGATGATAGTCTTACTTTATAGGAGCAAGTTCTCTTAAAACTGTCTCTGACTATACGTAGGATTGGAAGTAATTGACTCTATACCCAAATTTGCATTAGGCACTGATCTCATTTCATTTGAAATTGTTATTTGTTTCTATTTTGTATTTTACATTATAAATCTGATTTATTCTTTATAAAGCTTTTAATTAGGTTTTAGTGATAGTTTAAAGGTTTAGTTTAGATTACATTGCAATTTAGCTATTAGGAGATTATATTATTTTCCTCCAAGGATTGTTAATTACCCCTTTGGAAGGAATTGTGTTTGTCTATGCATGAATTTGTGTAGCATAGGGCACTTGTAAATTCAGGCCTACCAGCCTTGGCTCAATCAAGCTAGAATTGTAGAGGCACTAGTGTGTGCCTGTCAGTTGGCCAAAACGGTCCATCATTTTTGAGCACCAACACTTGCAACTTTATCTCATATTTGGCTTATGGTAAACACCTTCTTACACTTCACTTTCTTAGATTATTTCATGAACTTATTTCCTTTCTTTTAATACTTCTAACATTATCCCTTAGGAACAAGTCCATAAGCTTATATAGCTAATACAATCATCAGTCGACCCAAAACATACCACATTTCCTAAGAATAGAGAAAACATAATACAACAATTAGGTAAGCTCCCAAAGCCCTAGAAACAACCCCCAATAAATAAACTAAGTGTATAGGATAAAATATGGATGGGGTCCTAGAAAAATGGTTTGCATATAAAAGAGACCCCAAAACCAATATTTTACACTTACATTTGAATTGTATTGATATGGAAAGTAAATATAAATGACTAATTTTGAAATGAAGAGATAAAGGTACTTACCTCCGAAAAAGAACCTGTTGAAAACCCTATCAAACAGTCTAAAAAACTATTGTTTTCAAGGCTTTTCAACCAAAACTGTGAGATCTACAAAACCCAAAAATCTTTTCCAATTCTAATGGAGTTCATCTTTGACCCTCATAAAAGGTCAAAGGCTAAATTTTTTGTTTGAAGGTCAATTCTGACTTTGTTCACAGATCCCAGAAGTTCGGCGAAAAGGGTATCCAAATCTACTCTCAGATCTAAAATTCCACACCTGTACCTAGAAGAAAAAGAGGGTTTTTGTTGTTTGTTTGAGGGGTTTGCCTTGGTCAAACCCCGGTTTGGAATTAACCTTAATATTGAAATTGAAATGGAGAATGCTAGCAAGTAGTAGAAGTAGATCTAACAATGAAGCTATGATATTCAATAGATATGCAAATTGTATTTGAAATGTAATCAAATATGTTAATATGAGAGCTTGAACACAACATCAACAAATGTAAATCAAACCTCCATGATTGTATTCTTGGAATCCACCCTGAGGGAAGAATGAATGGATCTTGAAGATGAAAAAAGGATCTTGAAGAAAGATCACACCATCATGATGGCTAGATCTAGGGTTTGAATGATGAATCTTGAATGCTTGAACCAAATCCCTTCAATGGCTTGAATGCTTGAATCCTTGATCTTCAATGGAGAGCTTGGATGGAGAAGAGGACTTGAATGCTTGGATGCTTGCTTGAATGGATGCTTTCTTGATCACCTTGAGAGCTTGAGAGATGTTCTCACAAAACTTGATGCCTTGATCATGAGATTGCTTGGAAACTTGATGGAGAAAATGAGAGAGGAAGGCCTCCTTTTATAATGATCTAGGGCACAAACTTCTAGAGAAGGCTGACATTGAGGAATTAAATCCCAATTAACCTTAACCCCTAGAAATGGGCCCATAATTCAAATTTAACCTTGAATTATGGTCCAATCACAATAACCAACTAAGGAGGGAAAACAATTAAATGAAATTCAAATTAAAACCTTTTCGCACTCGGATCCGAGGGCCCAACATTGATTTCGGGGTCCGCCGAGACCAAATATGAAAAAGTGGCACATATTTCAGAGGAGGTCAAAGAAAACCTCGATCCTGACCTAGTCAGGATCAAGGTCAATTTTGACCTAGTCAGGATCAACCTTGATTCTGACCCTGTGGGCCTAGATCCAGTCAGAATCAAGACAGGAGGTCCCAGGGATGCCCAGAGACCTAGAAATGATGTTAGAATGGGATAGAATTCCAGGGAGAGGCATAAAATTTTATGATAAACATGATGAAGTCTAGGAGGACCTATTTGTAAGTCCTACCTAGAAAATAGAGCCATAGAAGAGGGAAATTAAGGAGAATCCTTGAAATCCTAACCCTAATTTCACCTAGAATGAAGGAATCAAGTGCAGAAAAGAAGTGGAAAGTGGGGAGAAAGCCAAATCAAAGAAAAGATCAATTCAAAGCATTCAACATGACCCCAAATGACTTACTCAGAGGGCTAAATGTTCTTAACATGGAAGTGCTTCCATTTTAAGATGATACATTAAGCCCCCACTTTAGCAAGAGTATGGACCCGATGCAAAATCTTGGTAAAGGAGAAGAGAGAAGAGATCCAAGTGGATTCACAACAAGATAAAATAACACTTAGCTAAGGACACAAGCCCCCAGACTAAGGATTCAAACTCAACATACATGCACGAGGGTGCCAAAAGAACAAGGGTTAGTACTAAATGGCCCAAATCAATTAGCATAAGAAATCTCACTAAGAAATATTTCTCATACTAATATCATATTTGGAAAGCTATCATAAAAGCATAAATGATTACATAAGAAAGATAAGAGAAACACTATAAATAACATAGCTTCATGATCCTGTCCTACTAGCATGAAAGTAGAAAAGAGAGAAAGGGAAAAGAGTGATTACCTCGCCTAGTAAGATGCCCACCTTACCATGCATCACCCTGGAGGGAGAGCCCAACAGGTTCACCCATAAACTGTGCTTTCAATTGTAATGCATCTTTTGATGGCTTCTAGAATACTCATAGATCCACCTTCTTGTATCACTATGAATATGAAATGCATGTCTCCTCAGGATTTAGCAACTTATGTGCGTTACCTTCAGAAGATTTAGCATATGAATGTGTGTCTTTTCAAGATTTAGAAACTTATGTGTGTTACCTTCCAAGATTTATCATATTTGAAATTGGAAATGCGTGTCCCTTTAGGATTTAGCAACTTATGTGCGTTACCTTCCAAGATTTAACATGTTGAAAAATTTGAAAAATGTGTGTCTCCTCAAGATTTAGCAACTTATGTGCATTACCTTAAGAAGATTTAGCATATAAATGTGTGTCTTTTTAGGATTTAGCAACTTATGTGCATTACCTTCCAAGATTTAGCATGTAAAAATAAAAAACTATAGTACAAGGGAGGCCCTATATATGCCCTCCTCCTTAATATGGCAAAAAAAATACTATTTTGACATGTTAAGGAAAGAAAAGAACAAGGATAAAACCTTCTTCAAAATCAAGACAATATCCACAAACAACACCCAGTCCAAGCCAAGAAGGTCATAGCTCCTATGAGGCCATGGAAGGGATGAATGTAAAGAGATATCATGCAAGAAAGGAAAAGAAAGTAACCCTTATGAGGGATAGCACACTATTCAGTTTCCAAGGTGAGAGATATATCAACCGTGGAAACCCAATATCAAATGACAAAAGAGGTTGTTATCAAGGACATAGATCCTCAATGAAAACCAAAATGTTCATGTATGATTAGATATCACATAATAGATGAATACTGCTTACCCAAGGAAAGAGATGAATCTTGGAAAGATAGAAAAGGAGACAGCATCCTTGCCCCCAAGTGTAGGAGCAAAGATGGAAAAGGATACCTACTTCACAATGCAAGGAGATATCCTATTTACAACAATGTATACCATATTCTTAGCAAGGGCTATTGACCCCTACATCAAATCGTGAAAAGGATACGTCACTCATGGAAAAAGGATCCTCAAAGAAAGAGATCTTATCAACAAGACCCCCACCAAAGAGGAGTGCTTTATATAAAATATCAACTTTCAAAAGGCGGGAACAAAGATTCAATCATCAAGCCCCTTGTAAACAAGAGGAAGAGGAATCTTTGGAATGAGGGAAATAACTCTAACACCAAAGCAAGGGTGAGAGTTTATAAAGAACATAATTTGCAACATAGAGAAGAAGTGACGACCTAGGACAATAACTTCTCATATAAGAAGGTTATCCATAGTCAAAACATTTGTCAATATGATGAAGTAATATTGCAATATAAACACATACCACTAAGCTAAGGAGAGAGGATCCCTAGATAAAGAGAAATAAGGGAGAACCTTGCCCCATAGGGATAGAGACAAGGGATACCTTTGTAAAACAAAATGTCCTAGAAAAGATATCTTTGAAATAGAATGGATGAAAAGATATCATAATACAAACCATTGAGATAAATGAAAGAATAACCAATTAAGCTCAAAGCAAGAATATAATGGATTCTATAAAATAGGAAGAAATATACCTCTTGCCCCCCAGTCTAGAGGAGAAAATATGTATGTTATATCAGAGTGAGGGGTAAAATTATGAATAAATCTCAAAGGAGAAATTTGTTTTCTCTTATCTTTATGGATCGGATAATAAGGAGAAGGTACTTTGAAGAATCTTTGCACATCTACATCATGAACCATAGTTTGAACCTCAACATAAGTGTGGGAAGAACTAGGAATAGAAGATGGATATTTGGGAATATGAATATTAGGACTCAGATTAGGAAAGATAGGATTAGGATTAGGAAGATTAAGAACTAGATTAGGTAGGATATAATTAGGATCAGAAAGTTTAGGAATAATAGGAAAAGTGTAGGAAGTGATATGAATGGAAGACACAACCGAAGGAACACTTGGAACCACAATTGGAAAAGGGTTTGAATAGATATAAGTAATATTATGGTAAGAAGGTTGTAAGGTAGGATCTTGATTTCCCATAAGATCACCACTAAGAGGTAGAGCATTAAGGGAATTCATATATTTCTGTGCTAATGCCTCATCACTAGAAAGAATCCAAAAATGGAGGTAAAGAATCTATAATGTCATCTTCTTTCGCATAAGGGGAGTGTGTTCTAGAGAATATGTCATCCTTTTGTATCCAAAATTCTTCACAAGGAGGGGATAAATCAATGTATTTATCCAAGGGTTCATCCCAAAAAGTAGAATTATCCATAATGGCTTCATGAGGAAGAGAGTAATCAACATCCAAATCCAAAGGTTCATCCCAAATAGGAGGAAGAGATTAATCAATATCCAAATTAAAAGGTTCATCCCAAATAGGAGGATTATCCACAATGGTTTCATGAGGAAGAGAGTAATCAACATCCAAATCTAAAGGATCATCCCAAATAGGAGGATTATCATCCCTATCAATAACGAACATTGTAGGAGTGTCATAAGTCATTAAAGCTTGATCCCTAAAGGGGAAAGAAGGTAAATTGTATTGTAAAATAGGCTCATAGAAAAGACATATATTAGGAGAAGAATTAACATCAATCCCTAACTTATATTTGTAAAGGTCAATTGAAGAGGTTATAGAGGAAGATGAAATAGGAATAGGATCAATGGAGATATCATTTGAACAACTTTCATCCTCACTTCCATGTATCTCATTAAGGGATCTATCATCGTGAACAACAAAAGCCTCATCAAAGTACTCAAAACAAGAATCATACATGTTGAATACTAAAAGCATGAAAATGTAAATGTTTTTGTATTTTTAAAGAAATTTTGCAATTTTTTTTGGATTTTTAAAATGTAAATGCAAGAGAATAAAAGAAATATAATCTTAAGGAAAGAAAACAAATGATCTAACACTAAAAAGAAAGAGTTATCTATTGCAGGTTCACCAAAATGTAAAGGATAAAATATGGATGGGGTCTTAGAACAATGGTTTTCATATAAAAGAGACCCCAAAACCAATATTTTACACTTACATTTGAATTGTATTGATATGGAAAGTAAATATAAATGAATAATGTTGAAATGAAGAGATAAAGGTACTTACCTTCAAAAAAGAACCTACTGAAAACCCTGTCAAACAGTCTCAGAAACTCTTGATTTGCGCTAGCTTGAACCAAAACTGTGAAATCTACAAAACCCAAAAATCTTTTCCAATTCTAAGGGAGTTCATCTTTGACCCTCATAAAAGCTCAAAGGCTACATTTTTTGTTTGAAGGTTGATTCTAACTTTGTTCCCAGATCTCAGAAGTTCGGCGAAAAGGGTATCCAAATCTACTCTCAGATCTGAAATTCTGCACCTGTACCTAGAAAAAAAAGAGGGTTTTTGTTGTTTTTTTGAGGGGTTTGCCTTGGTCAAACCCCGGTTTGGAATTAACCTTAATATTGAAATTGAAATGGAGAATGCTAGCAAGTAGTAGAAGTCGATCTAACAATGAAGCTATGATATTCAATAGATATGCAAATTGTATTTGAAATGTAATCAAATATGTTAATGTGAAAGCTTGAACATAACATCAACAAATGTAAATCAAACCTCCATGATTGTATGCTTGGAATCCACCTTGAGGGAAGAATCAATGGATCTTGAAGATGAACAAAAGGATCTTGAAGGAAAATCACACCATCATGATGGCTAGATCTAGGGTTTGAATGATGAATCTTGAATGCTTGAACCAAATCCCTTCAATGGCTTGAATGCTTGAATCCTTGATCTTCAATGGAGAACTTGGATGGAGAAGAGGACTTGAATGCTTGGATGCTTGCTTGATCACCTTGAGAGCTTGAGAGATGTTCTCACAAAACTTGATGCCTTGATAATGAGATTGCTTGGAAACTTGATGGAGAAAATGAGAGAGGAAGGCCTCCTTTTATAGTGATCTAGGGCACAAACTTCTAGAGAAGGCTGACATTGAGGAATTAAATCCCAATTAATCTTAACCCCTAGAAATGGGCCCATAATTCAAATTTCACTTTGAATTATGGTCCAATCATAATAACCAACTAAGGAGGGAAAACAATTAAATGAAATTTGAATTAAAACCTTTTGACACTTGGATCCGAGGGCCCAACATTGATTTCGGGGCCCGCTGGGACCAAATATGAAAAAGGGGCATAGATTTTAGAGGAGGTCAAAGACAACCTTGATCTTGACCTAGTCAGGATCGAGGTCGATTCTGACCTAGTCAGGATCAACCTCGATTCTGACCCTATGGGCCTAGATCCAGCCAGAATCAAGACAAGAGGTCCTGAGGATGCCCAGAGACCTAGAAATGATGTCAGAATGGGACAGAATGCCAGGGAGAGGCATAAAATCTTATGATAAACATGATGAAGTCTAGGAGGACCTATTTGTAAGTCCTACCTAGAAAATAGAGCCATAGAAGAGGGAAATTAAGGAGAATCCTCGTAATCCTAACCCTAATTTCACCTAGAATGAAGGAATCAAGTGCAGAAAAGAAGTGGAAAGTGGGGAGAAAGCCAGATCAATTCAAGGCATTCGACATGACCCCAAACACTTACTCGAAGGGCTAAATGCTCTTAACATGTAAGTGCTTCCATTTTAAGATGATACACTAAGAGATATGATCACAACAATAAGTTGGCCTCAAATGTAACAACCCACTGGCAGAATCACAACCAGGAATTCCAACTGAAAGATTCAAAATTTGATCAAGGAAAACTATGATTAACTAGGAAAATGAAGAAAAGTACAGTGAGATAAGAATCTTAAAGAAATCATACACGATGACTCCAAATGAGGTGTGATTATAAGATAAGGCTCGGAATGAAGCCACAAACACACAAAAGAAACCACAACTCAAAATAACAAGTACAAATTGAGTGCAGCTAGAACACATGACTAATCAACAAAAAACTAAACATATTTTTTGTTGATGCAAGATTGCTTAGATCCCAAGATGCTCCTGCATTAGACACCCGAGGTACTTGAAAAGTGAGTCCATCACTTTTATTGGGATAAAGGAAAACCAAAGTGGTCAACCTTAGCCTGAGAAATCCATGATGAATTTTTAACTAGTTTGTCATTCCATTTGACAAGGTACTCCATATACTACTTGTCTCTTGTACTCTTACCAACTCTTCTATCCAAAATTTATTCTATCTGATCCCTTTGATTCTTAGGATACTCTTGTACAACATCCAACATATCAACACTACCATCTTCTGATTCATAATATTCATATAACTATGCAACATTGGATATCAGTGATATATCCATGTCATCAAATAACTCCACTTCATATGCATTCCTTGGATCAAACCTCCTCAAGATCTTACAAGGACCAAATTTCTTCATCTTCAACTTGCTATAAGTACTAACAAGGAATCTACCCTTCTGCAAGTACACCATAGCTTCATATCCCACTTGAAATTCCTTATGTCTCCTCTTCACATCAGCTCTTCTCTTATATCCTTGATTTATTTCCTCTAAGTGATGTCTCACCCCCTCATGTAAGGATTTCCTAAACTTAGCAAATCTTCTCCTTTAGCACTCCTCCTAACATTAGGACTGATATCCCTTATTTCTTTTATTCCTTTAGGACTAAATTTGGTAACCACTTCAAATGGTGTCTTCCATGTACTCCTATTCACTGAGTTATTATAAGAAAACTATGCCTGAGGTAAAACTAAATCCTAATTTCCAGGCTTATCTCCAACTAAACACCTGAACAAATTTCCCAAAATCTTATCCACCACCTATGTTTGTCCATCTTTTTGTGGATGAAAAGTATAACTAAACTTCAAATTAGTCTTCATCTTCTTCCAAAGTGTCCAAAAATATCCAACAAACTTGCTATCCCTATCTAAAACAATACTTTTAGGCAACCCATGTAATCTCACAATCTCCTTGAAAAATAAGCTAGCCACATACACCACATGAGTTGTCTACCTACAAGGGATGAAATTTTTCATCTTGGAAAGTATGTCTACAACCACAAAGATAGAATCATATCCCCTCAGTGTTCTAGGTAATCTTAACACAAAATCCATGCTAATCTCCTCCCAATGTTTGAATGGTACTGTCAAAGGCGTATAGAACCCCACATTCTAACTACTTCCTTTGGAAACTTGACCTACCTTATAACTCTAAACATAAATCCTCACATATTTTTGTATTTGTATCCAAAAATTAATTCTCACCTACGAAGGCTATTGTCTTATCAATGCCAAAATGTCCTGCTAAACCGCCACTATGCTTCTCCTTAATCAGATTGACACTCATGGAACTTCTAGGACACAAATGATTATCCTTGAATAGCATCTCATCCTGAATGAAATAATCCAGCCACTTACTCTTGGTAGCAACAAAAGGATCCTTCCAAGCCTTCAATGGTTCACTGAAATCTACATTAGCCTTATACAATTTCTTCAATTTACCAAACCCCATTACCACAACCTTCATTTCAGTCAACAAATTTCTTTTCCTACTCAAGACATCATAAAATTTATTTTCCACACCACTCTTTTATTTCAACACAAATGTATATCTTTTCATAAATTCAACCCATCTCAAGTGTCTCTAATTCAACTTACCTTGGATGTTCAAATACTTCAATGCTTGATGATCAGTAAATAGTACAAACTCCCTAGGTAACAAATAATGAATCCATTTCTTCAAAGATTGAATTATAGCATAAAACTTCTAATCATAAACTGAATAAATTTTCTTAGCATCATTCAGATTCTCATTGAAGTGAGCAATAGGTCTCCCTTCTTGAGTCAAGAACACTCCAATTTCATTTCCACTAGCATCACAATCCACTTGGAATACCTTACTGAAATTGGGTAAAAGCTAACATTGGTTGTTTTTTAATCTTATTTTTAAATAATTCAAAGCTCCTTTGTGCTCCATGTGTCCACTTGAACTCCTTCCTACCACCTCTCATGGTTTCAGTCATTGGTTCACAGATTGAGCTAAAGTTCCTTAACTTCTAGTAAAAATTGGCTAAACCATGGAATGATCCTACCTCACTCACTATCTCTAGTTTAGGCCACTCAATAATGGCTTTCACTTTCTCAGGGTCCATCTTCAATCCTTCAAAAAATTGTACAAATCCCAAGTATACCAACTCTTCCTTCTTGAAATTACACTTCTTGATGTTTATCAACAAATTTTCTTCCCTCAACCTCTGCAATACTTGCCTAACATGCAACAAATGTTTCACTTTTATTTTACTAAAAATCAAAATATCATCCAAGTATACAATGAAATACTTACCCAATAATTTATTCATCAACCACATGAATGTACTTGGCACACTATAAAATCCAAAAGGCATCACCAACCACTCATACAAACCTTCATTTGTTTTAAATTCATTTTTCCACTTATCACCTTATTTGATTCTAATATGATGACATCCACTTTTAAAATCTATCTTGGTGAAATACTTATCTCTACTCAAGCAATCCATCAAGTCATCCATCCTTGGAAAAGGAAATCAATATTTGATGGTAATTTGGTTGAGCTCTAGAATCAGCACACATCCTCCATTGACCATCCTTCTTAGGTGCTAACACTATAGGTACCACACATGGGCTCATACTTTCTTTGATCAATCCTTTCTACAAAAAATATTTCACTTTCCTATTGAGTTCCTCATTCTCTATCGGTGTCATTCTATAAGCTTCTTTATTAGGCAAACTAGCCCCTACTATGAGGTCCATGCAATGATTGATAATTCTTAGTTTTGGTAATCCATCAGGATCATTATCCAATATGATATTAGTATACTCATTTTACAATTATTTGATTCCTTTAGGATGTTCTTCTTCTAATACCTTCTCCCTAGACTCCTTAGGTATCAATGCAAAATACACATTACGATGCTTCATGACATCCAAAAATTCCTTGGCATCCACTAGACAAATTCTTGCACTAGTACACACTTCACCTCTAAGAGGTTTCTTTAAGGGAAAATTTATTTGTTTCACCCCATTAGAAAAAAAGTGTAAGCATTCCTTCTACCATCATGCATAGATTTACTATCATACTACCATGGCCTACCCAATAAGAGATGAAACACATCCATAGGCATAATATCACACAAAACCTCATCATAATTCTTTCCAATCTTGAATTTAACTAGGCATTGTTCACTTACCAGTACTTTGTGTTCATCTTTTATTCATGCAATCTGATATGGTTTAGGGTGATTCAACCTATGCAAGCTCAACTTATCAACAAGATCCTTCAAAGAAATATTATCGAAATTTCCACTGTCTATGACAACATTGCATACAATGTCTTGTACCTTACATCTAGTTCTAAATATATTCTTCCTCTATACCAATTCCTTCTCTTATTGTTCCTAATATAGGAATCTCCTAGTCATCAAGGTTGTACCTTCCTCTACTAGATTATGTTAGAATAACTGAGAGGGGGGTGAATTAGTTATCCAGTGTCCCAATACAAAATGTATAATTCAAAACAACTTCTTCAATTTCTGCTTCTCAGTAAACAATAAAACTTTCATTATCTGTGCTTTTACTAATTACCAGTCAAATACTATAACAGTTATCGATCAAATCTAACATGTAGCATGTACAGAATGATAAAAAACAAATATCACAATCAACACATAACACAAAAGATTTAACATGGAAACCCTGTAAAGGGAAAAACCACCTGGGACCGGCAACCCAAAATTGTTCACTCTTCTGAAGTGAGGTCGGTTAAGACCCAACCCTGTTAAAGGTTTACAAACACATTGTCAGGTGTGACCTTGTTAGAGGATTTTAGACTAGAAGTTATCATCCAACCAGCATTCACTATGGGGTTGACAGGATAACAATGTTCATTCTATGAATGATACATCATAAGACTTTTAGAGTCCACTCGGTTAAGAGATTTTGATTGTATAAAATGGTTAAATATGTAACAGTAAATGATTTGCCTTAATACAACTTCAATTACAAATTACAAATCAATATTCAATCCATACAAATCCTTCTGATCAATATTTTACTTCAGATTCAATACTATATCAACTTACTATCCGTCGGTAATTTCTCTTTGTAGCTCGGTAATTGTTCTGCAGCTCGGTTCTTACTTAACCAGTATGATCATAATGCATGAAAACCTTGTTCACATGATATTCCTGTAGTTTCTACTTCTTTTGGCATCTTTTCATAAAGAAATTCTATTCTCTTATATAGATGAGTAAATTGTTTTCTTCTCCACCATTAGATTTTTCCGTTTAACCACATTCAAAGATTTTGCCGCTTCAAAATTTCTTGGCACTTGTGTCAATAACACATTTGATTCTCATCCTTTAGATCTTTCTTGAATTTCATTAGTCGTTGATCCATTACCTCGATGTTATACTCTTGCCAGCTCATCAATCTTATTGGCTAAACTAATCATTTAATTCATTCTATCTCGCTCGGTTAAAAAAGAAATGTGTTGGTGAACACTACTCAGTTAATACTGCGATCGGTATACACTACACTCCGTCGGTGTATACTAGAATTGCTTCATTTACCGACAACACTGCTTTGTCTCTTTCAGCTCTATACTTCATCATAGATGAATGCAACATAATAAAGTCAATATCATCAAGTCATAGACTCATCAACAAGTTACTCAATGTATTCCTTATCCTCATCTGTCATGTACATCTTTCCTCATGTAGATTTCTCTATTCTTCATCTCTTTCACCTTTCTTCAGATGTCTCGGTATAGTAACTTACAAGATAAGTGCTGTCAAGCTAGTTGACATCAATGACAACATAATACTGATTTAATCATATTACATATCTAATCAACAACTCCTCAGTGATCTTGTAATCATAGATTCTTCAATCAGATTCCAAATCAGTTGTAGTTCAATAATCTCTCCCTTTGGCATTGATGGCAACTCAAGTAATATGAAATGTACCATACACATACCAAACATATATTCTACAACTTTTTAAACAAAATGCTTTGACTTACAACATTAGATAATATAGCTTTACCATTCTTTAGTTGTGATCTTTTCAGTTCTCTTTTTCAGTTCTCCTGTTTCAGTTCTTCAATAGTCTGTCTCTTCAGATTGTCTCTCCCTTAGATACTTCTTGTCGGTGCTTGTTTCTTTTCATAGCTTGTTCCTTTTCATATTATTTATCTCTCCCTTTGACAAAAATTCCAAAGAAACAAATAAACAAACAATTATGTCTTCCTCTGTATCTCTTTATACTGATATTCCAATTGGTTCAAGTTCTTAAACTTAATCACAACCTTGAACATGATTCAAAGTGTGAACTATGCTGCATCAACATGAATGATCTTCTGATAAAATTAGGCCAATGCAACAACCAGATCACCTTAGTGATCAATAGATAGGGGACAGACCCCAAGTTTAGTCCTCAAGTATTCAAATGTGTCCTTCGGTAGAGGCTTTGTAAAAATATCTGCAAGTTGTTCTTTAGATGTGACAAATTCTAACTTCACTTGCTTCTCTTGCACTTTTTCTCTTAAGTACTGATACTTAATAGATATATGCTTTGTCTTAGAGTGCATCACAAGATTCTTTGAAATATTAATAGCACTAGTGTTGTCACAATATATAATCATTGAGTTAGTGATTACCTCATTTATTCCTTCCAACACTTGTTTGATATATGCAATGTTTGAACAATTAGTAGCAGTAACAACATACTCTACTTGAACTATAGACTGAGAAATAGAAGCCTGCTTTTTACTTGTCTAGGTTACAAGCCTTTCACCAAAGAAAAATGCTCCTCTGGTGGTGCTTTTTCTATCATCCACATTTCCAGCCCAATCAGCATTGGTGTAAACTTTTAGTTCAAACTTCCCTTCCTTAGGATACCATAATCCATAATTCTCTATTTTCTTCAGGTATCTTAAGATCCTTTTTTAAGCTATCATGTGTGATTCTCTAGGATTAGCAAAAAATCTTGCAACAATACCCACAACATGTGCTCTATCTGGTCTACTGTGAACTACGTACATTAACTTACCAATCATGGATCGGTAAAGTGTCTGATTTACCTCTGTAGTTTCATCCTCCTTTGTCAATTTGCATCTAGTAGCCATCGTTGTTCCCATAGGTTTAGCATCTTCCATGCCAAATGTCTTTAGTACTTCCTTTATGTATTTAGATTGTGTGATGAATATTCCATCACTCTACTAAATCACTTGTAGTCCAAGAAAGAACTTAATCTCTCCAAACATAGACATTTCAAATTCCTTTTACATTTCATTAGCAAATGCCTTGCAGACAAGATCTGAGCCTCCAAAAATAATGTCATCAACAAATATTTCAACAATGATAATAGTGTCATCAGTATCACCTTTCACATATAGATTGATGTTTTCACTTGTTCTAACAAATCCAATACTTAACAAGTAAGTATGCAGTCTTTCATACCATGCTCTTGGTGCTTGCTTCAATCCATATAAAGCTTTATGTAATCTACATACCTTGTCTTTATTGTTAGGATCAACAAATCCTTCAGGTTGTTCAATGTAGACCTCTTCTTCAAGTATACCATTTAAAAATGCTGACTTCACATCCATTTGATAGACTTTGAATTTCTTGTGTACAACATATGCAAGTAGCATTCTAACTCCTTCTAATCTAGCAGCAGGTGCAAATGTTTCACCATAGTCAATGCCTTCTTCCTGTGCATATCCCTTGCATACTAATCTAGCTTTATTTCTTGTGACTTCACCATTCTCATTCAATTTATTCCTGTATATCCACTTAGTACCAATAACATTCTTATCTTTTGGTCGGGGTACTAAGGACTAGGTTTTGTTCTTCTCTATTTTCTCTATTTCGTCCTTCATTGCATTAACCCATTCTTCATTTTCTAATGCAACTTTCACAATTTTAGGTTCAAATTCACAAACTAAACATATACCTTGTCTTGTTTTGCTTCTAGTTTGCATTCTAGCATGTCTGTCTCCAATGATTTGTGTTTTAGGATGATGTCTTCTGACAAATCTAGCCAAAACTTGATTTCTCCTTTCTTGCTCATCTTGTTCAGGGTCATTTCCTTGCTCGGTAGCTCCATCTTGTTCCTCAATTTGTGTTGCCTGTTGTCCTACATTGTTTCCCTACTGACCGGTTGTTATAGTTTGTGGTGTTGGTAGATACTCTAGATGTTCAATGTAAGTAAATCTACCATAGTCTTTTGGTTCCTTTGTACTTTCATTTGTGTACTTGTCATCAAACTCATCAACATGAACATTAGTACTTTCAACTATCTTATTTGCAACCTTATTCAAACATTTATATGCTTTACTTGTAGTGGAATATCCTAGAAATATCCCTTCATCTCCTTTAGAATCAAATTTTCCATTTCTTTCATCTTTCAAAATAAAGCATTTACTTCCAAAAATTCTAAAATAACGTATAGTAGGTTTGTTTCCAAACCATAGTTCATAAGGTGTTTGGTTGGAGTCCTTCAGTTGTACTCGGTTAAGAACATACACAACTGTACTAACAGCTTCCCTCAAATATGTCTGAGCAACATTCTTTTGTATCATTAATGTTCTAGCATAGTCAATTGTAGACCTACTCCTCCTTTCAACAATGCCATTTTGTTGAGGTGTTCTCGGTGTAGATACCTATCTTTTGATTCCAATGTCATTAAAAAAATTAGTAAATTCATCAGAGATAAATTCACCTCCTCTATCAGATCTTAAGCATTTTATTTCCTTTTTGGTTTCTTTCTCTACCTTAGCTTTATACCACTTAAACATTTTGAAAGCTTCAGATTTCTCTTTCAGAAACATAACAGTCATTAGTCTAGTATAATCATCAACAAAAAGAATAAAATATCTATCACCATAACAACTTTGAGTTCTCATAGGACTACATACGTCGGTATGAACCAACTCAAGTATCTTTTTTGTTGAATAGTCTTTACTTTTAAAATTAGACTTGGTCATCTTACCTTTCTAACATTCGTGGCACATGGCATGATCAGGTTTTGTCAAGTTAGGCAATCCTCTAACTCTTTTCTTTCTACTGATCTTGATCATGTTGTCAAAGTTCACATGGCATAACCTTCTATGCCAAAACCAAGCATCTTCATCCTTTATTAACAAACAAGAAGACTGACCCATATCAAGATAGAATAGATTACCTCTGGATTGTGTACTAGTTCTGACAAGTGTTCCTCCATCATTATAGATCTTCACCTTTTTGCTCTCAAAAGCCAACCGGTGGCTTGAATTGTTCAGCTGAGCCACACTTAATAGATTATATTTCAGTCCATCTACCCAGTATGCATTTTCACATTGTAATCTGTCATTGATCATCAGTGAGCCTTTACCTCTTACCATACAAGGTGCATCATTTCCCATTCTCATAGATCTTCCATTATATTCAACAAGATGATCAAACTTCTCTACATCACTAGTCATATGATGTGTACAACCACTGTCTATGATCCATGTATCATTTTTGCTTACTTTAGAGATCAGTGTTGTCTCTTCATGTTTCTCTTCCTCTTTTGAGTCATCTTTCATAGCAACAAATACTACTTCTATATCATCATCAGAATCAAATTCAATTTCAATATCTTCAGCTATGTAACATACCTTTTTGCCTTTTTCATCTCGGTTGTCTTTGTTGTTGTGTCGGTAGCCTTTGTTGAATCTTCTCCCATAGCTTCCTTCAGATCAGTCTTTGGATCTATCATCATCTTTCTTCTGAGGACATCTAGCAGTGATGTGACCAAATTCTTTAAAATTAAAGCATGCCAAAGGTAGCTTACCTCTATGCCTTCCTTTTCCTTTGGGAAATCTTCTGGCCATAAGTGCTTCAAGCTCATCAAGTTCATCATCGTTATTGTCATCACTATCACAATTCTTACTATTCCTGCTAGACTTTCCAATCTTCAAAGAAGACATGAAAGTGGATTCAATAGAAGGAACAACACTATTGTCAAAGTTGTTTAATTCAAAGGTTGTAAGTTTACCAATCAGAGTGTCAAGAGTGAGATTGGATGTAGCTCTTGTTTCATGAATTGCAGAAATCCTGATTGCATAAACTGGTAGTAAAGTTCTAAGAATCTTGCTTATCACTGTTTCATCATCAATTACTCCATTAGATGCTCTAATAGCATGTACCACCTCTTTGAGTCTATTTGAATATTGGACAATGTTCTCACCTTCTTTCATTCTCATATCATCAAATCTGCCTCTCAGACTTTCAGCTCGGGCTCTTTTGACATTCAAATCTCCACTGTATATTTGTGTTAACTTATCCCACATTGCTTTGGCAGTCATGCATGTCTTAATATCTTCAAATTCAGCATCGGTACAGGCAACAACAAGTTCCATAATAGTAACATTGTGTTCATGTTTGTCCTTTAGTTGATCAAGAGTTAAGGGACCAGTGGGTGGTTGTTTGTAGCCATTCTCCATCAGATCTAGTGTAGAGTTCCCAATTCCAGATATGTGTAGCTTCATTCTTCTTTGCCATACTGTGAAGTTCTCTTTGTTCAGTTTCAGTACTTCCCTCTTATACATCTTGAGACCTTTATGCTTAAGTCCTTAAAACTCTGTTCCAAGCAACCAGAGCTCTGATACCAATTGTTAGAATAACTAAGAGGGGGGTGAATTAGTTATCCAGTGTCCCAATACAAAATGTATAATTCAAAACAACTTCTTCAATTTCTGCTTCTCGATAAACAATAAAAATTTCATTGTCTGTGCTTTTACCAATTACTAGTTAAATACTATAACTGTTACCGATCAAATCTAACATGTAGCATGTAAAGAATGATAACAAACAAATATCACAATCAACACATAACACAAGAGATTTAATGTGGAAACCCTGTAAAGGGAAAAACCACCTGGGACCAGCAACCCAAAATTGTTCACTCTTCTGAAGTGAGGTCGGTTAAGACCCAACCCTGTTAAAGGTTTACAAACACACTGTCAGGTGTGACCTTGTTAGAGGATTTTAGACTAGAAGTTATCGTCCAACCAACATTCACTATGGGGTTTACAAGATAACAATGTTCATTCTATGAATGATACATCATAAGACTTTCAGAGTCCACTCGGTTAAGATAGTTTGACTGTATACAATGGTTACATATGTAACAGTAAATGATCTGCCTTAATACAACTTCAATTGTAGATTACAGATCAATATTCAGTCCATACAAATCCTTCTGATCAATATTTCACTTTAGATTCAATACTGTATCAACTTACTATTTGTCAGTAATTGCTCTTTGTAGCTTGATAATTGTTCTGCAGCTCGGTGCTTACTTAACTAGTATGATCAGAATGCATGAAAACCTTGTTCACGCGATATTCCTACAGTTTCTACTTCTTCCAGCATCTTTTCATAAAGACATTATGTTCTCTTATATAGATGAGTAAATCATTTTCTTCTCCACCATTATATTTTGCTGCTTAACCACATTCATAGATTTTGCTACTTCAAACTTTCTCGGCACTTGTGTCAATAACACATTTGATTCTCATCCTTTAGATCTTTCCTAAATTTCGTCAACCATCGATTTGTGTAACAAACATTATCCATTACCTCGATGTTATACTCTTGCCAGCTCATCAATCTTATTGGCTAAACTAATCATTTAATTCATTCTATCTCGCTCGGTTAACAAAGAAATGAGTCGGTGAACACTTCTCGGTTAATACTGTGATCGGTATACACTACACTCCATTGGTGTATACTAGAATTGCTTCATTTACCGACAACACTGCTTTGTGTCTTTCAGCTCTATACTTCATCATAGATGAATGCAACATAATAAAGTCAATATCATCAAGTCATAGACTCATCAACAAGTTACTCAATGTATTCCTTATCCTCATCTATCATGTACATTTTTCCTCATGTAGATTTCTCTGTTCTTCATCTCTTTCACCTTTCTTCAGATGTCTCGGTATAGTAACTTACAAGATAAGTGTTGTCAAAATAGTTGACATCAATGACAACATAATACTAATTTAATCATATTACATATCTAATCAGCAACTCCTCAGTGATCTTGTAATCACAAATTCTTCAATCAGATTCCAAATCAGTTGTAGTTCAACAGATTATTATTCACTGAACCGGTGGAATCTTCATCAGAAAATGTTGTCCTCTTACTTCTTTCTTCCTTCTTCTTCAAATTACCTTTCTTTCACTCAAAGGACCTATGTCCTACTTCACCACAATTAAAATAGGTTCCATTGAACTTCGTCCTCTCACCGCTACCTTGTCCTTCCCTTCGGTAGAAACTCTAGTCATTCCTCCTATACTAGTCACTATTCTTAACTTATAACTCATTTTTTTCTCTGATCTACACATGATCTACCTCTTCCTCTCCTAAATCTTCCATCTCTACCTCTTTTTATTTTCTCATGCCTCCTATTCATCTTTTCCTCTACCTTCATGGCCCACTTATAAGCTTCTTCTACACTCCTAATCTGCAACAAGTTGATTTCATCTTGTATGGACATCTTCAACCCATTGATGTAGTGATCAACTTGTTTAGCCCCATCATATATATGACCAGATTTGATGTTCAACTTGTAGAACTCCTCGGTATAACCCTTAACACTTAGGTCTCTTTTCTTCAAGTTTTGCAATCTCCTAAACAAACTGATTTGGTAATCCTCAGCCAAGAACTTAGCTTTCAAATTATTTACCATCCTATACCAAGATTTGATCTTGTCTTTACCTCTTCTTTTCTAATCTTGATGCAGGAGCATCCTGGGTGTAAGAGCAATCTTGCATCACCCAAAAATATTTCTATTTTTGAATTCAATAGGGGCTATCCTGTGCAGAGCTGCTATTTATGGAAAGTTACTATTTTTGGTAATTTTTGTCTGTGCTCAGAATGATCTAATTTCTTTCTTGGAGGTTCATTTTGGTCATATAAGTCTGCCAGTAAAGTTTCATTTCTAGATCAAGTGCATGTTGGAAGATATTGAAGATTTTCGGTATTGGCAGCAGGGTACAAAAACTTTGGACTTAGTTTTGAGGCTTTAGAGGCCCCGGATGAGGTCAAAAATTTGGGTGATGGGCGCTTGCGTGAGTCAAGCCTGTAGAGCGCTTCGTGGCATTTTCAAAATGGGGTTATAATAGCCGATCGGGTCAACTGGTGATGACTTATGGTCTTCGGAAGTTGGGCCACCCGAAATGGCAGAAAATAATTTTCTTCAAAATTTTTGTTTGGGTTTCAAAGGTTATCTTGAGCCGACTATGATGTAATAAAATGTGAAATAAAATAATTCTAAGTTTGGTCGGCCTTATTGGCTAAAATTCTAGAACCTTCCCAGGCGGTGGAAAAATTGCCTATATAAGGAAGGCTGTATTATTGTCTTAGGTAGTTCAGAATAGTTCTGGGTAGTAGATCTGGGTAATAGTTCGAGGCTTTGTCCTACAGAATATTGTAAGGGAATGCCCATGTGGCTTTGCATATTGTAATTCTGAAAGTTTGTAATTCCACATTTGTGGAGATAATAAGAAGCCAATTTTTTGTTCTTGCATATTGTTGTTGTTTCTCTATTTCTGTTATGTGTTTGTGGTATTAAGGGGAGCACCCTTCATCAAATCTTTCCTAAGCTTTGAGGACAAAATATTTAAATTATCCCCATATTTGAAACCATGGACTTAAGTCAAACTCAACCATGATCAAATTAACTCCACCCCCTATGCTTGCTAAAATCTATAAATAGAAGGCAAAAATCATGAAAAGGATCCCAATTACATCTTTGAATTGCATCATTACAATAGTGAATTTCAGCTAGGAGCATTTTTAGCATAATTGATCATTGTTTTGAGTAAAATAAGCTTAATTGCACAATCATTTAGTATAATTATCATTTTAGAGTTGTCAATAATGGAGGCTTGCTAAGAGCTTTGCATTAGCATATCTAAATAGAGAGCGATATGATATTTATTATCATTATTTTCATTAAATAGCTTCCTAATTATTGTATTTTAGCATAATTTGATTAAAATAGTGGTAAAATAATCCTATAAAGGTATTTGTTGTACACATGGGGTATGTGGAACATTTAGGATGTTTGGGGTATATGATTCATGAATTTGAGTGCTCTATGTATGTCTGATGACAAGAGAAAGTTTAAGGATATATTATCTAAATATTTGAAATGATGTGTTGCATAAAATTTCCTTTATTACATTAGGTGGCCCATAATGAAGAATCATGCTATGTGGCTATCAATAGAATGGGGAGGTGGAAAATGACTCAAAGGTTGAATGTAGTCTTTAGTATCGTGAAAGAGTGGTGAGAATATAAGTCATGGACATGTTGATCCTTTTGGAATCTACCAAAAGGAAAATGTCATTTTTAGGGAAGGTTACTAACAAGTATTTTTTAGTGGCTCTTGAATTAAAACATCTGTCAGTCCTACATGCAATGAAAAGAGTATTGGGGGTTAAGATTGTATCGCTGCTATAGAGTGAACACCAGTGTCATGGAAATGTTTTTGGCCGAGCTTCTCTACATAGGATTTTGAAAGCCAATGCTAAGAATCTATCCTAGATGGTTTTTAAACACACATTTAAAGGGGAAATTAACATGATACTAGAAAATGTAGATGGAAATATCCTCAATTCTATACCATAGAATCATTATATGTTCTTGGTTCATGGTGTGGAGGTAGGAAAGTTCCCAATTATTTTCTCTCTTCATCCCAAGCGATTGCAAACTTATTAAGGATTCATGAATTGTAGTTTCTTCTTCTTTCTATGTCTAGAAGGAATAAATGGGGTGTTGGGTGAGGGTTAGGTTAAGAGATATATGAATGATGAGGGTGTGCAATTGGACATTACATGTGAAGGGGATAAATATTGGGGCTTCCATCATGGTGAGGATTAGGTGGAGATTGATGGAAGCGATAATGAGGAGATGGAAGCTAGTCTTGCCCATGATGTGTGTGGATGTGAGTATTTGGTGATGGTATGTGCCATGGATTCTATAATATAATGGTTTGAGGAGAGTGACTTCAAGTAAGTCTCTAGTGCTGAGAGGGTTGGATTTTCGCTTATTGTTATTAGATAAAAAATATACAAAATAGAAAGTGATTATAGTGATGGATAGCTAGAAAGAATGTATTGATCTATAGGCAATTTTGGGAGAGTATAATGATGTATAAATATAAAAATGAATATGGCCACAGGCCATTTTGGGTGGATATAGTTACAAGGAATATTTTAGATGATAGAATATTAGGGTTGATGATAGAAGGAAGATATATCAAGAATTTTGAGGTTGTTTTGACTATAATAAAAAAAATGTATGCAACCACAAGCCATTTTGGGTGGGTATAGTTATAGGGAATTTGTTAGGTGATAGAATATTAGGGCTGATAATATAAGGAAGATATATCAATAATTTTGAATTTGTTTCAATAGTAATGTAAAAAATTTGTTTATATCAATATAAAGGGTGTTGACCCATGCAAATATTTAATTTTCAAAAGAAACTTGAGTAATAATTAGAGTGAGTAATAGTTAAAAAGTTTCCACCTTCCAATGGCATATTTAAGGGGCTTGAATTGCCATTTTTATGTATCTTTATTTTTGCAATAATTAATATTCAATATCCTCTATTTGCATCCACAAAATCTGCTAATCTAGATTGTTAAATTATGATTAACTCACTATATTTTCATTGTGCAACTATGAATTATTACTCTCATAATCCCATGCACCCTATATTCTCCATCCTATTCGCTAAAGGGAAAATAATGACATGTGTCTTTATTCTGGAGACTTCTTGTAGAACTTTGTGTGTGCCAAAACTTTGACTTGAAATAGAACTTATATCATTGATCTAATGATGAATTTTCACTTGATATTTTTATTAAATTATAATATAATCTTAATTTTTCCATACCAATGAGCATGTGAAAATAATTCCCAAAAGGATAAGAATCTAACACATTTCTCTATTTTGGGGACCTTTTGTAGAAAATTGTGTCAAAACTTTGGCCTAAAATAGAAATAGTGCCATTGATTAAATTATAATGATGACTTGATATAATTATGAAATTATAATATAATCTCAATTCATATTATGAATATTTTGTAGTTGGACAATAGAGTTATTACAAGGATTAATTATGGTTTTGTTTTCTTTCCCATTGCTATATATAGCCACTTGCCAAAGGGAAGAATTATTATCCCAACCTTTTGTAAAAAAGGAAATTTATCCTTTACCTTAGCTCAATATTTGATGTGTTTTCTTTTAGTTATTTCCTTGATACAAAATATCCTCCATCTATATAGATGACACACATAACCAACCAACGTTACTATTAAATTATACCAATGCTGACAAGAGGCTTGTTGTCATTAACTTGTATATTATTTGATACCAAGTGGTAGAGAACACTACATTGAATGATTGTTAAAGAAATCTCACCATTTGACATAGTTAACTCCCAATTGCTATTAATTCCATATCGTTCTTTCCTTATTAATTCCATATCTATTTCATATCTTGCCAAATATTTCATGTGCTTCTCCCTGCAGTCTAGCCCACATTTGGCATGAAATCCCATTTTCTCTAAATGTGTTAGTCATTATTTCATCATCCTAGGGAATTATTAAACCATCAATTGTACTACTTTTCCAATCTAAAGGTTTACTATGTAATGGTGTGATCAAGGTTCATTTGCTAGTATTACTATATTATTAATAAACATATAATATTTACCAATAAAAAAAGAGTGTGGGTGTAATCCAGGGATTTTTTTAGTGGTGATTATTTGCCAATTGGTGAATATGCCCCGTTGGGCATATAGAAATTGGTAAAAAAGTTCCTAGTATACTGGTTGACCGGTTCACCCATATTTTATAAAATACACGTATAGTGGTCGGCTTGTTTGCCAATATTTGTACATAATTTCACTACAGTAGTCGGGTTGTTCACCCATTTTTCTATTGTATATTTTACTATTATTCACCACGGATTAAGGAAGGGTGTATTTATCGAGGATCACCATTCACCAAAGGCCCATTGTCCCAAGTGAATGTTTTATTTGCACTAGGACCCAATTCGCCATGCATCATACATAATCATGTCCTAAATTCCCACCCTATTTGCCTAGTAAATTACTTGAAATTACGTGGGGTTCACCAAATATTATTTGTTATCATATGCAATTTTCGGCCCCTTCGCCAAAATTTGAAATAAGCATTTGTATATAAGGATAGTTTCAAGAGATTTAGTAGTACAAAAATTCAGTTGATTTTGAGCTCACAATTGCCATTGGTAGCGAACCAGAATGACTACGAGTCTGTAGTATCTTTTTCAAGTAAAATTTTATTGCAGCCTTAATTTTTTGGAGATGTCACAGTCAAAGTTAAATAGGAAGAGGACTGTTGAAGGTGGAGATGTCCAAGAGAGGCCAACAAAATGTAGAAATATATCTTCATACTTTGGTGGGGGCAGAAACAATGGTGTTGGTCAAAGTGAGGAAGGTACATCATCAAAGGAACCTTTACAACTTCAAGGTTCTCAACCTACACAGGAGTCTATTCAACAAATTGGGGAACCTAATAAATCTGGTGACAAAGTTGTGGAACCTGATATCTCTGATGAAGATGACCTTGAATAATTTCAAGTAAATAACTAGTACTAGGATGAATTGATGAACTTTGGTGATGATGATGGTTCAATTAACAGTAACACTAAAGGGAGAGGAAAATCAAAAGAAAAAAACTGATCGTCAATAGGAGATGTCCAGGAGATTTAAATTTGATTGGGCAAAAAAGTATCCATTCATTGAACTCATGGACAATCCAATTGTAGGTGAGCCACCAATAGAATGTAGATGTATGATTTTTAGTTGGAAGTATAAAAGGAAAAGTGGTTGCAGCTTAAACTAGACACCATAGAGAAACATGTTGGTAAAGTTTACAAAGCCTCAACTATAGATGGAAAGGAAATAAAAGTGGTAAGGTATAAAAAAAGGGAGCAATGTCAACATAAAAGGAATGTTGAGGAATATTATTTGTTTCAAAAATTTAAGACGAAGCTTGGTGAAGTTCAAATTTCTATTAATGCTATTTTTGCAAAAGCAAGTGAAGTAGAAGAACGTGGAAAAGTTGTTCAATCAAGTAATGTTTTCCATATTTTGAGTAGAGGGCATCGAATTACAGACTATCCAGAAATGAGTGGTTTGTTACACTTTCTAAAAGTTCCTGACTATCCTATCACTCATTGGTCAATAAATAGTGGATGTGAATGGGCAAGTTGTATTGCCCAGGTTGAAATAGAGGATGTACAGAGAAAAATAAAAGAGTCAACCTTTATTGCATTGTCCTTACATGAAGTTACGACAATAGATAATATGTCATGGCTATGCATGAATGTTTATACTATATAGAATAATGTCTGCCAACCACATCTACTAACTACTACAAAATTGAGGGAGAATGTGACATTAGAAAGTTTATTTCAATTAGTAAAGATCCATTTAATTGAATATGGAGCTATGGATGAATTGACAATAGCGAAGAAGTTGCTCTGTGTTGGAGTGAATGGAGATTTAGTAATGCAAGGTCAAAGGAATGGTCTTTGTACAAAGATGCAGGCTTCTTGTTCACCATATGTTGTTGGCATTCACTGTATGGCCCACATGATAAATCTTGCTTTTAGAGTTGTGAAGAAGTTTCTTTTAGCAAACACGGTTGAAGATGTAGTAAGAGAGCTGTACTCATATTTTTGTCAAAGTTCCAAATGTTTTAGGGAATTTCAACACTTTGCTGATGGAATTACCAATGGAAACAAGTTCTTAAAGATGTTGATAGCAAATGGATCTCTTTGGATGGACCAACGCATCGAGTTTTTTTTCGAATATCAATCTTTGATTGGACTTATGTACAAAAATCATGACAATACAAAAAATCAGAGATGTGGCGACCTGCTTCAGAGGTTAAGCAATTATATAGAGATACTTTTGACTTTAGCATCTCTTCTTCCCATGCTAGAAGAAATGATGCTCATTATGAAAAAACCCCAGCAAAGAGCCATGTATATTGCAGAATATGCTCAGTTGCGTAAAATGTCATGCCAAGCCCTCAATAATCTCTATCAAAGTGACCCAAATTTATCCGATGAAAAATTTGATCACTAGCAGAAACTAATAGATTTGGAAAATCCTAATAATTATTTAAAGATTGATGAAAATGGAGAATTATGTATTTGTGTAAGGGGATTTCAGATACCAATGTACTACAATGCCCCAAAGAAGTGAGCTACAAGAGTTACAAGGGAAGATTTTACCAAGATCATCGAGTCTATAGAAGCTCATGCAAGGGACATAGACTATAAAGTTTCCTCTAAAATAAGATCTAGATTCCCATATGAACAACTGCTTGAGGCCATGGAAATTGTGTTTCCTCAATATTGGTGCTTAAACTCTAAGGAATATTATCGTAATAGGCTGTTGAATTTGATAAATGAATTTTGAAAATCTATAGAATTCAATGGAGTCAATGGAATTTTAGATGAGGGTCTTCTTAGATAGTAATCAAGAACTTTTTCAAGGATATGAAGCATCAATATCAATTAATGCATAACCCACATGAAGAGGGCTTGGCAACAAGGTTTTGGTCAGAACTAAAATAGAGCACAATGTTGTGTGATGAAATTTTAGAGTTCTTCAAGCTTGCTGATCTATGTCAAACCATGATATTGGGTTTGGTGGAGGATGAGAGAGTTTTCAGTAATTTGGGCTTCCTAAAATCAAAGCTAAGAAACAAACTAGACAAGAATTTGGAAACATTCTTGAGGGTCTACACATCTAGGTATGATGTCAATAATTTTCCTTATAAAAAAGAAATGGAAATTTGGAAGAAAAGATGCTAAAGAAGAGGCTTGGGCAACACCATTAACCAATCTCTGACTCCGAGTGGGACAACTAAAGGTGGTGATGGGAGTGGGATTCACATAAGCGAAGGTTAGAGTGAAGATGACACAAACGAAAATGAAGAGAACAATGAAGGAACTGGAATACCAGAATTAGATGATGATGATGACGTAGAGATGAATTGGAAAATTTAGGAAATTTCTACTAAATTAGCAGTAGAAAGCAATAGGTATTTTTTGAACTTATTAACTACTATATCCTATCATTAAATGCTCATTTTAGAAAAGAAAGAATGTATTATGTTTCATCATTAAAATTTTTTGTATTAAATATAAGGAGTTCAAGATACAAAAAGAGACTGCAGAGTATCAAAAAAGAATTACAAGAGGCTAAGCCTCAACACTAGAGCATCCACGAGAAGTAATAAACCGACAATATAACCACCAAAAAGAGCCACAGGAACCACAGGCTAATGCAGAAGGTCATCATGAGTGTCCACCCATGCAGTCCACCCCATAGTGCCATGCATCCACACAATGTTCTTTTGATCCTGAATTTGATTGAGCATGAGGATCATATTCCCCGTAGTATCTTTTTTGTTCCTCCTAACTTCCTTGTTAAGCTGCTTGACAGTTTAATCAAAGAGTTTGATATTGTCCATATGAAGTCTCCAAAAGTGCCCACCCTTCAACTCAGTGGTGAAGAACATAGCGTATCCAATTCTGAGAAGCCTTTTGAATTTATCTTTATTAACTTTCATGGTAATGTGAACCTGCGAGAAAATTTTAAAATGTGTGAGACTTCGAAAAGACTTAGTAAGAACCTTGGGAATATTTTGAAACCTTTCCTCATTCTTGCATTTCCAAATTTTCCATAAAATGTTAGAAGAGAGAATATTCCAAAATAGATTAATGTCCTTTTTAGTACCATCAATATAACCAGTAATAATTTCAAAAATGTTAAAATTGGTAGGGATAGAGATACCAAACATAAGCCAAACCTCTTTAGCAAAGTTGTAGTCAAAGAAAATATACCTCCCCATTTCTAGGGTCCTACAAATGTTGTAGTACATGATATCAGAAAGATCCTTCCTAATAGGAAGTTTATCTAGAATTAAGAGCTATTTAAAACACTTAATTTTAGGATCAATAGAGCTTTTCCAAAGTTTATCAAATAATTTCTTCCAAGAGGAGACATCCAGATTAGTATACCAAATCTTGTTAACATGGTTGATAATGGAATCATTATAGTCAATAACAACATAAATATTCTTGGCTTTAAGTTTGGTAATAATGGTACCATCCGTCCACTTAATGTTCATGTAGCTGCTAGAATCAACATGGCAGAGGGAGGGAATGTCCTTACTAGCTATGAGAATCATGTTATAGGTCTTTTTATGAGAAGTAGGAATGTTATACTTAGTCTTTAACTCATCCCATAGAATGAGTCTGTCATTTTCAAAGATATCCACAAATTGCTTGATCCCCTAGGTGGGCCATTTCTTGGTAGAGCATCCTTGGGAGAGGGCTAAAGGTTTACCACCTAGCTGTAGGTTCCACCAAATGGATCTTTCACCATGGAGATGATTGTCATCATAGAAGTTCTTATTCTTAATGTAAGGCCTAACATGGTTCCAAGCCTTCCAAATGGATTTGAAAATAGTAGAACCTTGGACCACGATAGGAAAGTTACCACAAATCAGATCACACAAAGGAAGATTTTTCCAGAATTTGACGTTCTTGGGGAATCCATGGATCATCTCCATCAAGAGAGTGAAAGATCCACTTGGAGACCAAATCAAGGCCACTAATTTTAAGGTCCCTTAGCCCTAAACCCCCAAGGAGCTTGTCAACATGACACCACTCCCATTTAACAGAATGCATCTTCTTGTTACCTTTGCCATCAAACTAGAGGTAATTCTTGATGGCTTTTTGAATTTCAGAAACTTGGTAGTCATTGAACATCTAGGTAGAGGAATAATAAATATTGTAGGATGAGAGAATTTTTTGGTAGACTTGAATTCTACCAGCAAGAGATAAAGACCTGTTATGCCATTTATTCAGCTTGTTGAAGATTTTATCTTTGACCCAAAGCCACATTTTCTTAAAAGAGGGTTCCATAGAGAACGATATGCCAAGATACCTAAAAATCTTACACGGGCCTCCCCATTGAAAACCATACTTGTTAAACCAATCAGGTAGCTGGTCTTTCCAACCAAGACAAATGGATTTGGCTTGAGACAGATGAGCCCTAGAAATATCACAAAAAATATTGAGCTTTTTATTCATTGCAGCAAAATTTTCTTTCGAGGCTTCATGGAAGATAGCTGTATCATCAGAAAATTGATAGTTGATAAGCTCATTACCATCAGGGAGGGTAATACCCTTAACCACAAGGGAAAGAGAGTCATCTCTGAGAATGTAAAAAAGAGCATCAAAGGCAATAACAAAGAGGGCAGGGGCCAATGGGAAGCCTTGCCTGATGGATCAACCCAAGGGAAAAGGTTCCGAAAGAGAGCCATTGATGTCAACTTGGGCATAAGCATCTCTAAGAAACATCTCAACAGACTTACAAAAATTGGGAGGGAAACCAAAGGCATCAAGCATCATAGTAATAAAACTCCATTCAACCCTGTCGTAGGCCTTTTCAAAGTCTAACAAAAACATAGAAGAGTTCTGATTAGAGTGCTTAGCCCAATCCAATGCCTCCCAATTGGTAATCAAGTTTTCAAGAATGTACCTACCTTTAATAAAACCAGTTTGGGTAGAGTAGAAAAACTTCAGGAGGATGGTTTCAAGTCTTCAGGACAAAATTTTAGCAAAGATTTTATAGGAGACATTCAAGAGAGTGATAGGTCTCAAATTCTTAATAAGGGTTTTATCCCCATCCTTGGGAATTAATTTGATAATTCCTCTATTAATGGAGTAGCCCAAGGAGCTAGAGTTAATAGCTTCATTATAGATCTCAAGCAGATCTTTGCAGATCCACTTACTATTAGCTTTATAAAATTCAGCCGGTAAACCATTAGGGCTAGGCGTCTTGTCATTCTTAAGGGAGTTAATAGAGTTCTCAATTTATTCTAGGGAAATATGTTTATTAAGTAGGGAGGCATCACTATCCATAATCCTCTTGGGGATAATGTTTCTACATTGTTCCTTGAGGGAGCTAGCTTCCAAGGAGTCTTCAGAAGAAAACAACTTTTCATAAAAGTGAGAAAATTCCATTTTTATGCTATTTAAGTCAGATATTTCATGATTATCAATAACAATCTTCTCAATGGACTCATTAGCATGCTTCTGTAAAATGAGGTTAAAGAAGAACTTACTACCCCTATCACCAAATTGTAGCCAATGGGCTCTGGAATGAATCCTAGCACCATGAGTTTTATGCTGCTGATGTTGTCTAAGGGCTTCCTTAGCTCAGGTGAGTTGAGGGATTAGCAAAGGATTATCCAGTCTGTCTTGAATAGCGACCTCAGCATCATAAAGGTTGGCAGCAAGCCTAGTCTCAGAGCATCTAACATCCTTGGCTTTCTTTTGACCAACAGTCCTAAGCAGATTCTGCAAGGCAAGCACATTCATATTCCACCTCTTAGCATGGGAAATGGAAGGGTAGTGAAATATATTAATATGTCTGATGATGCTAATAGCAGAAAGAATATCTTCATTAGCCAAGAGGCTGGTATTGAGAATAAACTTGGGACTCCTGACCCTACTATTGTTAGGGGAACAACTAAACCTGACAAATATCAAGATAGGGGGATGATCCAAAAGAGTAGTAGGCGTAACTAAGACTAAGTTATTCTGGGCATCAAGGGCCATAGAGAAAAAAATCTTATTGAGATAAAAATGATCTAGCCTCAAGTATATCCTAGATGGGCCTTTTTGAAAGTTGCACCAAGTGTGCCAAAGCTCCGGATTAGTATTATTGTTCCCCGTCAGAGGGTCAAAGAGGAGCTTAGAATGCTTAAACATATTCCATTGAAACTTTTCTTGATCTTTCCAGGAGAATGGAAGTCCTCCTATTTTATCTTCCTAAGACTCAATCATATTAAAGTCCCCTCCCAGCAACCAAGGAATATTAGGGAGAGAGGTAAGCCATGACCAAAGACTATATCTTTCCTTATAATCATTAGCAACATAAATAGAACAAATACCAAAATCTTTATTATTATAGTTAAACATAATCGAAATAGCTCTGTTGCAGGGGGAGATACCACTGTCCTTGATGAAGGGTTCCCATTTAGGGTTAATCAAGATGGAAACACCCCCTCTTCCATGAGGGTGATTAGTGACTAACTTAATCGCATTGCTCCAAAGAAAATTTAGGTTGGATTCAAGAGTGAATCTAGTAGTTTTAATTTCTTGCAACATCAAGATATCGGTAGAATTGATACTATTGAGAAAAATCTTGATAAAAAATTTCCTATCGAGACATTCCAGTCCCCTAATATTCCACGAAACATAATTCATGAGGAAACCAACTTAGGATTAGACGCATCAGCAAAATCAAGTTCCTCCATAGGAGAGACTCCCACAGAGATAGAGCTACCTTGTTTTTTAGTCGCAGAATTTTTGTTTTTGGAGCCAAGAGGTCTCCCTCTCCTCTTCGAAGTGTGGAGATAATCATTATTCAAAAGGGATGGTGATGTAGGATCCAATTCCATACTCAGAATGCTAGACAAGCTAGGAGCTGGCAGAATGACTTCCAAGACAAAATCATTGGTAATCTCTTTGAAGTTCTTAATCAAAAGTTTAGGCCAAGTAGGCAGAGCCAAGGCAGAAGGTTCACTGGAGTTACCAGTAGAGGGATGTGAGGAGGGAATGGTATTCGAATGAGGATCATTTGTAGAGTTAAAAGTGGGAGCAGGGAAAGAAGTGGTAGGTTGAGAGGATTTATTAGGTTTGTGGCCACGCTTCTTCCTCTTCTTAGAAACAGCCTGGAAACCATCCGCATAGTCCTCAAGGCTAGGTAGGGAAAAGCTCGAGGGGTTAAGCAGAAGCTGTGAGGCCAACTTGACTGGGATGAAACATCTATTGAGGGCAAAGGATTGGTCATAGGTGAGGTAAAATCTGTAGGTTCAGGGGGATTGAAAGCAGGGGAGACAATAGGATTTTTTGATTTAGGAGATTTATTACGCTTGATAATGGGATAGTATTTTCTAAGATGTCCCTCTTTCCTACAAAGAAAACAGGCATTAAGACCACCAAGAACCTCAATAGGGACAAGCAAAAACCTCATTAGTAATGAAAATGTTAATTTCACTAGGAAGATCTTTGCCTAGGTTCAATGAAATTAACACCCTAGCATCCATGTGAGGCACCAGACAGATGGAGTCATCCATTCTAACAAATTTGCCAATGGGCTCGAGGAGTTGAGGTAAGAAACACCACCGAAAGGGAGGGATTTTCTTAACAAGAATCCATCTGGGAGCTGAAAGGGAAACAACTTCATCAAGGATAGCTTTAGGAGTCCAAGCAAGTGCTTGAAACGTAGTGTTACCAACAGTCCAGTACTATTTTTTGAGAATAGCAGATTGAGATTCATGTTTATTAAAAAAGATAACAAACAATCCCTTCTGGATCTAACGACAAAATGAAATGTGATAGCAACTGTGGAAAAGAAAATAGTAGAGTTCCTCAACCAATCCTTTTCCTTTAGAATTTCCACTCTCATTTCAATGTTTGAAGATACATCGAATGAGGAAAGGTTCCCAGGGATCTTACCTACTTGTCGGGCTTCATTGCTTGACATGGATGTAAACCTCGCGGTGGTGCTAATGGTAGGTGCGGAATTCGCCACCCCCTCAAGGAAGGATTTGGGCTTAATAGGAGCTGCAGACTGCAAAGGTGAAGGATTAAATTCCTTTGAAGTTGAGGCTTGGATATTATTGGCAGCTTTGTCAAAATTTCCATCCAAATTAGGATGCAAAAAAATTGAGGGAGGAATGTTAATGGTGGGTAGGGGCATTGTCGAATAACAGGGAGGAGAGAGGGATGAATTAATGTTAGTGGGAGATGAGGCCATAGAAGGATCACACATGTTCATAGTGTTTTCATGGGAGAGGGTGCAAACCACATTGTTGACAGAGCATTCAAAATTTCTGATGCTAGCAAGACCACTAGATCCATCAACTTGCATTCATGAGTCACCGCCTATCATCGCAAAGCAGAGCAAAGCCTTTTTTGATCCCTCATCATTAAAATTTGAGAACAAAGAGTATCATTACTGTAGTTTTTATCGTATCATCAATGATCATTCATATTTGAATTTGAAATTCTTGAATGAAATTTTGTATTCCAATAGCATATAACAGATTAAATCAACTAAGAATAACTACATAAAATAGAGTAACTCAATGTACATTAAATTGGAAAGCATGAAAATTAGATAGAGCATAATTTGTTTTGTATTAATTTGCAATACATTACAATTTATAGTAGTTCAAAATTTAGAGCAATGTTTGTAGACTAGTCCAAACATCCTTTGATGGCAGAACAATTTGGTTCATAGTATAGTCACACTCCTGCAACTTCATTAGCAATTCATATTTGGAAGTGTGACTTGATAACACTGTTGCTTCTAAAACTCCATTCAAATTTCTCACTGGTTTGATGAAATCCATGAATGTATCAAGAGATATGTCTGTAGGAAGAAAGTGTAAATCAATATTTATTTTGTCTTGCAACCTTATTTTGTAAGTTTCTCTTCCAATGAACTTATTTGCGTCAAATCCCTTAGGAAAACTAAGACTTTCCAAATTCTCTTTCCTTTGTTCCATCTTTGTGATCTTCTTCTTAGCTTTTTCATCCAATTCATGTGCTTCTCGTAGCTTCTCACATTTTTGAATGATACTTGATACCTTTACTGAGGCATCAAGGCAAGCACTAATTCCCTTGTTTGATAGATAACTATCACTCGTACTGTAGAGTTGTTGCATAATATCTTTTACATTCTTTTCTTTCTTGACAACATCCATGTTCTATTCAATGTTCTTATGGAGCTTCAAATAACATACTCTCATACTTTGAAGCATTTCAAACCACTCACACAAGCTATGAGACATCCCCAATATTTGGCCCCAAATGTGTTCTTTTGTAATCTTCACTAAATTATTACTAGTATTTGTTAAAGTTTGTACTGTATTATTTGCCTTCTTAATTTCTTCTGCCATTTTTTCACAATTTTTTTTTCTCTTCCACTGATTTGTGTTCCCAATGAATGGCTTTATCTGCCTGAGAGTCCAATTGCTTTTGCAATTCCTGGTTGGAGGCATCATTACTCTCCATGGTTTTAAATAACTTTTGTGAAGTGACTCTTTCTTCCTCTAATTTTTTACTAATTTCTGCCAATTTTCCCCTCAGTGCCTTCAGCTCTGCCTACTCCTGTTCCTTCACTATTGCCTCTACATATTCCTGCTCTTTATTTGCTGATGTAGAGGCCAATTTTTTAATCTTTTTTTGTAATTCTTTCAAACAATTCTCTAAAGCTTTCCTATTTTCTTTTTCACTGGCAATGGCTACCTGTAATGTTTCTATATTTTTATTGAGCTTACTTTTCTCTCTTTCTAGATTTAGGAGTGCACTGTAGACCACTTGGTTTGTAGACTTTGACACATTGATATTGTCCACATTTTTAACTTTGGAAAAATCTATTTGGAGAGTGCTAACTTAAAATTTAGATGGATCTATCTGACTCTCTGGTGGGTTTCCATCTTTTTTGGGTGGAAATGTAATACCCCAAAAATGGGCTTCAGGACCATTGACCTCCTACATCGATAAATTGATTGAAATTGACATAAAAGTCCTAACCGAAGGCACATCTGCACATCGAATCATCAAAACCCTAATCAATTTTATCTTAGTTCTAAATCGAGGAATATTCCTAAATATTCCTAATTATCTTTAATTAAATATTATTTGGCGATAAATGACATTATTTTATTTATCCTAAAATTAATTAATTGAATATGCTGAATATTTGATTAATTTAATTTAATTTAATTCTACCACTTAATTATTTAATTAGATTTAATTGAATTTATTTCTAATTAATATTGATTTTATTTGACAAAAAAATCAAAATTTCTAAAAATAATTGATTAAATGTTTATTTAATTGATTAAATCAAGTTGTCAAATTTAATGATATAGTTTTGGGGATAAAGTTTGATTAAATAATTGATTAACCCATAAATCAGTTATTTTTATTCAAAAATCAGTTAAGTTGAGAACAAAACAGATTGAATATTAAATAAATTCATAATTATCCATGCACAATCAGAAAATAAGTTAAACTTAAAATCAACTATTCAATTCAATTTGTTAACTTTTTAGACTCAACATGTGATTGTGAGTTAAAAAGTGATCTGAATTCCTAATTTGAGTTAAAAAGATGATTTTGCATGATTTTGTGAGTTAACTCTTTCTGATTTTCTGATAACTCAACAATCAATCTGAGTTGATTAGGGAGAGATTTTGGTTTTTCATGAGTTCTCATAGAACCTAGATTTCTATATAAACGAGGCTTAGTCCTTTACAAACAACCACAAATTTGGAGAATCTTGCTCGTGCGATCTGGTGAATTGTGAGATTGTGCAATTTTGAGATTCTTATTATCATCATTTCATTCATTTTCATAGAATTCATAGCATTGCTAGATGAGATTGTATTTCATTTTCATTCAATTTTAGATCATTTCATACAGTTTTTCATCCATATTGCATAGAAAATATAAAAAATATAGCTTAATTTGCATCCATTTTTCATTAGCTTTCATCATCAAATCCTTCATTTACATGTTGCATCATCACTGATCTCGATTATTTCTGAGAATATCATACTTGCATCTACTAGGAAGCAGTAAATCACTTGGTTAACGATACTTGTCTTATTTGCAGATTTGTTAACCTATAATATTTTTCTGACATTTGAAATTCAAGCTTCAATTTTCATTTTTTTATTTTGTACAATCTCGTACGACATTTGTAGGTTGTCATACCAGAACCCTCTATTTATCGTATGACAAACAAAATTTTCCATTGTTGTACCAGTTGATACATATTATCGTATGAACTTTCAATTATTGTGTGTGCAGGAACCCAAAATCGTATCATGCACGGATTGTCATATGGGAATTGGTATAGTGTCGTACGAGTTTTGACACTAGTTTTCAATAGTCGTATCAAATTTTTGGGTAGTTTTTGAGATTTGGATTTTAGATTTGGACTAACAGCTAACCCTAACGATTGATACTTTTTGCTGGTTGATCATTTTTGTAGCCTAACACATCTTTACAGGAGGATAGATGAAGATTTGAGCATAAAAACCTGATTCTCTAGCCTCTTCTTGTCTTGACTTCCAAACCCTTGTTTGCAGATAACCTCATTTTCAAAAAATCACTGGTTAAAGAGGCTCATTCAACAACATTTCTGATAGGTGGTTTAGCAGGTTGCGTAGTCTTCGATGATAAAATATTATATTTTCTTAGATCTCAATTTTTCATAGGCACTTAGCTAATTAGGTACGTGTGATTATTGCCATAAAGGAAGATATTGAGGGGATTATGCTCTTCCCTTCTTAGTAGAATCAAAAACCCAAAAGGTATCTTCCCTAGTGCCAATTTGCGTACTGTCTCTGGATTAATCTTCTTGACATGTTTTGGTTAGGGAAAAGGACAAGATTAGGGGATTATACTCTTCTCTTTCAGAGAATCAAAACCCAGATCCTGTAGTCCCCAACGTCACTTTTCAATTAATCCTTTAGAGGGCCTAACGGAGAGGTAAAAAGCTCCCAGGAATGACCCAAGTGGGGACAAGTCTTACGCTGACTCTTCTACCCCACTATAAAATTTGATGCTTCCTTATGGTTAAAGCCTCGTAAGACATAGTTTCACTTGTTCCTTGGATTCATTCCATGAACACACTTTGATTTTTGTAGAGCAGAGCCGCTTAAATATTGGTTGTGAGAATACACTGATTAGAGTGCTCATAGGGTTAATAGCCTAAATCCTTCTTTTGAGACTATGGGAGACAATTGTGAACATATACCTTGATTAAAAGCCTAAGCTAGTTTTCCACTGATCCACTCCTGAAGGATTTTTAGTGCTTGTGTGAGGAGAATAGTAATCACCCTAAGAAACTCATCATATCAAGCCCTCTTCGACACTTGAACTCAGCTAATATGGGCTTCAACATCCACGACGTGTTGTTGGACCTGCATATTCTGAGGAGTCCATGAGTGTATTCCTAAGTCAATGAGAAAGTAATACATATCTTCTCCTAGCTAGGGTAAGATAAGTGTGATTGATTCATTGAGTCAGTTCCCTCTATTTTCTGTGATTGTGAGCCTACTGCTATATTAAACAACCTAAGACAAACCAATACACAGATTTTCAAAAACTTGGACAGAAAAACTTGCAAATAATTTGATACCAAAAACACTAAATAGCTGAACAACTTGCAAAATTTGAAAGAAAATCCTTTTTTGGTGTAAACTGTCATCCTAAGTTTTCAATTGTACGTACGAGAATTGCATTGATTTTCAATTGTCGTGCTAGAACCCCCGAATTGTCATATGGGTACCCATACTGTGTCATATGAGTCTCTTTACAAACCCTCAGTAGAAATAAATCCTGGTGTCATTTATCGTATGAGTTTTTGCAATTGTGATGCCAGACCTCATTTAGTGTCGTACAAGCCTGGATACTGTTGTATGATAGTTGTCCCAAAAATTTCCAGAGAGTCAAAATTTGTCAGAAATTTAGTCAATTAGCAATTATTATCTAGATTCTATCAAAATCATCATTGTGTTAGGAACAGAGTAGAACAACAAAAAATTCACCATATTTTTCCTAAAGTGACCAATTGAGGCTGATTTGTCATCCTATTGATCAGTTTGGATCCCGTCTCATCTTGTGTCAAAATCTTGTCAAAACAAACCCTGATTTAATATCTTCAAATGACTAAGTGTTGTGAATTCATTTCCACCATATTTTGGGTGTCTACCCATACATCTCGAACACAATATCCCTCATTTACGTCCAATCTATCTTTTCAAAAACCAATCTTGACAAGGTTGCGTCACCTTATCTTTCCTAAAATAGACTATCTCTTAGTTTTCATATCTCACTCTAATTGTTCATCCAAGGTTAATGGTGGAAACTAGGGCTTCCTCACATAGAAAACTGAGAGAAGACCCAAAAATCTCTCCATCATCTTTTATTTTGGCTTAGACATTTCATCAGCCTTACGATACAAATCTGTACAAAGAAGATGCCCTTGGCAATTTGTGCTTGAAAGGTGGTTACATAACCCCTCTAGTAACAATGCTAGATCAAAATCAAAGCACCACTATGTCTCAAGGAGGAGCAAACCAAGGCTCCCAGGGTCACCAATCTGAACATGGTGGGGACCAAGAACCCACACCCTCTAAAATTGCCCAATATCAAAATGATGATGTCTTCAAGAAAATGATGAAACACTTCTTGTGTGAAGACAAAGAGGCATATTTCCTTGAATTGGCCCAACAAGGGGCCATACTTCCTCCAAGCTTCAACATTGACAAAATCATCACACACAAGGAAGAAACACCCATCATGGCTATGATGAAACAAATGCATGCAATGGAAGTTAAGCTAAACTGGCTAGAAAAGGAGAAAGAACCTAAGGAATTATCCATGGACACTCTATGTCCTTTTCCATTCGATCGTAACTTGTATATGCCACCATTCCCTAAAGGGGTAGAACTCCCAAAATATGAAAAATATGATAGAAACTCTGATCCTCAAGATCACGTCAAAGATTTCTACACCTTATCCATGGAATTCATGCATGAACCTACATTCTTAATGTGTCTCTTCCCTTGATCTTTGGGAGGAGCAACCATAAATTGGTTCTCTAAGATACCCCCCACAATCAATACTTTTGAGGAGTTAATTAAACTATTTTATCAACAATACTCCTACAATATCTAGCATCTGGCCACCATGATCGACATCTGTAATCTAAAACAAAACTTAGGAGAACCCTTCCTGACCTTCTTCAAATGCTGGAGGAAGAAGTTTTCACTCTATGCCCAACCAATTCCGGAAAGTGAGAAGCTAGAAATCTTTATCAATAATCTAATTTCAAAAATCAATTATCATCTACAAATGCAAAATCATACATCCTTTGATAAAATGGTAGAAAATACCATAAAAATTGAAAATGTGCTTGTTCAAAAGGGAGACATATCACTTCATAAAGAGAACAATTATGATTTAGGATCTAATTCCAACAAGGATAAGAGAAAAACTTGGAATAAGAACAAGAATATTGTCACAGATGGTGTTGTTGATCATATCAGTTCTCCATCTAAAGCACCAACATTTAATCTCACCATTGGCACCCAAGCCATAAAAGCTTCAGAGATGAAAGGAACAGAATCAACTAAAAAGTCAACTAACTATAAACCTTGGGTTACAAAACCAAAGTGCGTGTTCACTCCTCTGGGTGAGTCCTTGGAATCTGCCATGAAAACTCTCCTGGAAAATAATATCATCACATTACTTGAGAACAAACCATATGACCCTGAAGTCAAACCTAAATGGTGGAAAGAGACCAATTTCTATGATTTCCACTGAAACAAGGGTCATAAAACCAATAACTATGTTAGTAATTTTTCTTGTACCCTCCGATTCTAAAAGAGAAATATGATAACCATACATGGAAATTTATCTGATTGACATAAATCCACTTCCTACAAACTGGAGGACAAGAAAAGGCTAACGTTGACAAGGCCTACAAACCTTCTACACTTTGAGCTCCACTCACTCAGGCAGGTACACCTCATCTGTACACACATAACTGCTTATTGCAAACAATAGGCCTATAGGTATATCACTTTGTGGAATAGTTTTTAGACTTTTAGGTAACAAGTACATCAATGTTCACCAGATCTTATGAAAAATCCCACTTGCATACAATGAATTTGAAAACTAGAAAAAATTCCTTACTCCTCCTATCAGCATGAAAGGGAAAATGTTATCATTTATGTTTTGGGTGGAATGGACCTCTAGAATACCCCAAATCCCTCATAGACTAGTGCCTTATCCAATGGGCAACAAATTCAAATAAATCACTAAAAATAAAAATCTTATGAAATGAGAAAACAACACAGCCTTAATATGTGATGCCTTACATCAAACATACACCATTTATCAAATTCTACTTAAGAATCCACCTGTGTACTTAGACATGTGATCACCTATCCAAAGAATTTAACTCTCCCCTTGGAAGAGACCCAGAAATAGGAAATACATTGATCAACATCCACTGAAAGACAAATATGAAATACCCTTGATATATCAACTCATACACACCTGAAAATGAATCGTAAACTCAGTTATTCCCTTGAAATAAGTCTATTGTGAACTCACAACAGAAAGACAAAAACATTCTTGATGCTTTAACTCATAAGATTTAAGAAATAAATGGAGACAATTTTAATAAAAGTATAACTGTACTGAAGATTCATTCAAAAGCTAGACTATTACAAGAAAAATTCTCATATGAGACTAGAAAGGAATTAGGAAAACACCCTATATGAAGAGAAGAGGGCCATATTTACAGAAGGATCCACTCATGGAACTAGCCCAGAAAGATTACAAAGAATTTAGGTTGCAAAATTCAAACTGGAACTGGAACTCTCCACCACTGGAACAATGGAGAAGAATAAGAGATAAAGTCAAAAAAAAGAAAGTTCCCAACTACTGACAATTGCCAATTTTCATAAAATATCTTCCATTTCTCCCAAATTCATTTCTTTTGGAAACTGCCTCCATCTTTACAATCACTTCTCCCTCCAAAATTGAAACTTTGCCTCTTAGAAAAGATCTAATTTTTCTCAAAATGAGAATGCTCTGTGAATATTCATGTCCATTTTGAAATAAAAATACTTTCAAACTATGGAGGAGACCATGTAATTATTTTAAATATGCATTCACTTTATTTCCTACACTTTTAACTCAGACTGCACCAGATTTTGACACTTGTCATGAGCTGATTTGATGCTAAGTATAACCTAGGCTTTAACCATTTCATCTAGAGATTGGGTGAATGAATTTTTCTCTAGATCTTTGAATGGATTCCTTAACCATGGTCAAATCTAGAGAATGAGTGAATCCCTTTATCTCTAAATCTCTGGATCCATTATCTAACCATGGGTTTATTTGGTGATCACGAAAATGGCCTTTGTTCTCTAAATCTCGTGATGTCTTTACCTTAACTACTAGGATTTGGAGAACTAGCGACCACAACCATTCTCCTAATCTTTGAATGCTAACCAATTAACCACCAGGATCTAGCGATCATGCGACTGCACTATCTTTGAGTCGCTTGATGCCAGGGACTTAACCACTAGGATCTAGTGACCTAGCAACTAACAGTCTGATGGGTCATCGAATGTCTACCTTAACTATGAGCCTATCTAGTGACTATGTGACCAAGCACCACATGTCACATCACTGGTCCCATTGCCACCACCTATCTGCAAAATTATCTGGTTATCGATCCAACAATACAGTTCTTGATGCACATCTGGAGTGCACGCTTGCATAGCCTTCAACTCCTTCTTCAAACTACATGCGAGTGCCGAGTCTTTTAAACATCACGAAATCCCTTCTCCCCACCAATGTGGGACTAAATTCCTTTAGAATTTTAAATATTCCATTAAAATTTGGTCTTAAACACCCAGTTGGCACGGGCCCAAAAGCTCAAAGGCTACCACACATAGCCCTCTTCCTTTACTACACAGACATGTGCATTTTCTTTTAAATATTTCTTAATAAAAAAGTCTGGTAAATTTGAGATATATCATTTTCACAAAATGCAGCCCACTAATCTGCAATTGAAATAGTGTTGTGTGCGCAAGGCCCCATATACTTCTTTTAGACTACAAACAACATCCTTAAAGGAAACCTTCACACCATCCTAAAGACAAACACACATCAAAGGAAACACGCGCATCAAAGAGAAGAAACACAGTGCAACATGGAAGGTAGGTGCATATCCAAAGTATTATTGTGCGCACTGGGGAAAGTATTGGTGACACTAAGCTTCTTGGGATGCAGCCAAGGAAAGAGCTAGCAACCATCTCACTTGATTGCACACGCCCCACCCTAAGCCCAACATCCTTATGCGCGCAGTAGCACCAAGAAGGGGGGTGCACTACTTGGGTACATGAAGCACCACACAATGCTTGGTGCTCACCATTTGATAGTGCCAGAAAATGAAGAATGTGTTTCCCTTTAGGCACACACACACTTCACATTAAGAGGAATACATACCTCTCTGCTAGATGCTTTACATGTCATATGAATCGGTCACTTGATATGAAATGTGTTTCATATTTTTTGGTGTCTACCCCTTTCCTTTTCATGACAGGCGGTTCAGATCAATCTAAATCTTTATTTGAACAAAATTAAAACAAAACATAGTTGTGGGGTTTTATTTCATAAGTTGTAAATCTTATTGGTGGCAGATCCATACTTGTCGCCTCCCTTGGGAAAGCTTTTGGAAAAGAAAGACTTGTATCAACCAAATGATGCCATAGAATTCCATCTATAAGTTGAGGTAGAGTGACATTCTCTGAAGATTATCGATACTTAAAAGCAATGTACAAATCCCAAGTAGATCACAATTCATTTTTTCTCTCTTCAGGTTTGATACTGACAACAATAAAGGAATCTTCTTGGATCTTCTCATTTTTACCTCCCATGTTGAGATCAGATACTCCCATTGATTCAATAAAATTTATTTGCAAATGGGACCATGCTTTCTCCTCAAGAAAATAATCCATTGATGATAATACATTTTCCTCCAAAGTACCAGAACTCAGAATCTAGAAAATTCTCTTTTAAAATAATGAGGTAGGCTAGGCCCCAAGTGGATTCGTCCTAAATTTTTTTCAATTTCAAACACCTGAACCCCTTAAAATGATCATAATGGCTGTCCTATGCATCTGGATCGGACTCAAACAATGTCAGAACATTCAAAACTTGAAATTCTATTACTTTGCAAAAGTTGTCAAAGTGAATAAAATGCCTCCAGTCGCGCCTTTAAAACATTGTTCCAAACTTATCATTGGATGTTGAAACTCGATGAATATGAAGTTTGTACTATAGAGTATCATCCTGGTAGATGAACTCTCATGAAGATGAATAGGGCTAGATATTTTAAAAGTTGAAATCACCTGTTCAGATCTGCTCTGGAAACACAAACTGAAAACACTTGAAACAACCTCTAAAGGAGATGAACTAAAAATATCAAATGATGAGCTGAGGGTGAGCCACTGAATCTAGAAGAAGAATCATATATAATGAATATAGATAAATGACCCTCATCTAGAAACTAGCAATTGACATTAAGATATGGATTTCTGAAAATGTCCACTTTGTGAAGTTTATTCTGTCAGCATCAACCACCCTTTTAAAACACCTTATGTTCTGTCTTAGAAAACCAATCAAACGGGACCCTAATCATTTGAAACCTTGGATGAAGAACCTATCTCATGCATATAAAACAAGGATATAATTATTTTCATCAAATGGTCAACTGGTCACCCAAAAATAATCCTCAAAGTCAGCCCCTTAGAACATGCTGAACTGAAAACAATGAGACTTGTGGAAATTGCATTTGGAACTAATTGAGGAAAAGGGCCAAATGGATTGATCATGATCTGAAACTAGTCAAGGGGAATCATTTCCATGTCTACACTATAAACCAACCTTAAATTCCTCTTGATCACTGATTGGATGCAATTTGCACGATCTCAAAGTAGGCTACTTCAAATTCTACATTCGCACATTCAGTGAAACTGAATAAAATGCAACCGAAAGAGGCCTAGTAAACTGATCATACAAACCTCTAGGAATATAAAAATAGGCATAGAGACACACTCTCATGCCTACAATATGATACAACATTCCTTTCATCATTACTATCAATCTGGTGTTAGATGCAAACCTCCAAAGTAGGCTATTCAGTGAAAACTAGACAGAATGCAAAGTGCAGATTTATGTAATGCCCTTCAAATGGGTATCTTCAAAACTTATCAGAACTGAATTCTAGGAGTTGTGACTAACTACATATGCTAAGTGAAAGATGAAGAAAACATGTCCCAAGTGTTAGGAATAGTCCCAAGAGATAACTGAGAGGAGGGGGGGGGTGAATCAGTTATCTACAAGTTTCAATTCTTTATCCAATTAAGTATACTTAAACATAAAACATAAAAACAATGAAAGAACACTTGAACACAACACCAATATTTTGGTTACGGGGAAACCCAAATAGGTAAAAAACTCAGTGGGACTTGATACCCACTAATATTTTGTACTAGTGTATAATGATCCTTGCTAGAAGATCCTTTACCCTGTTAGGAGCAGCTTTACAATATATTAAGTGCAGTAGACTTGGTTAAGGGTTAGACCTTGTTAGGAGTCTTTTACAATTTTCCCTATTAGGGGAGAGGACGCACTATCTGAGAGCTCACTGCTCAAATGGGTGAAGACTACAACCTTCTGAATAATAGATACACACTATATTCGGATCTTGGTGAATCATGCTTTGACCTATTGTCTAGATCAGTTCCAATGAATAGCACACATACTCTACTTGGTCACATAGACCTTCTTATGAGGGTTCAACACTTCACACACTCTGCTCTGCTCTGCTTAATCAACCATGAACCACACTCAAGCAATCACAAATGACTGCCTATAACTATCTTTCCTCCAAATGATATAATCAAGTCAGCCTGTTAGAACTACCTTGAAATCATATTAAAGAAACCATAATAAACTCCAACAAACATTCTGTCGAATCTATTATGCACGCAACTCATTCTAGGACCTGTCTAATAAAATAATTGTAGATGCACACCACACACTATCGACTCTACCAAAACAACTGTAACTTTCTCTGTAAGATGAATTAACTTATACGCTCTTAACCAAACATCAATAACACTTCTCCAAGCTTAAATCCAAGGGTGTATATCCTCAAGATAGGCGCAACTCAAGAAATAATAAAATCTTTGTCAGCTCTTTTGAATAAACACAAGAAACTACTATTGGTGAATAGCGACTACATAACTTCACTTGCGTTCATCATTAGACTATGCATTCATAACTAAAACATCACTAACATGTCTTCAACATATATCCTAGGGAACATGCCCATAAGACAACTGTACGGACAACCATACATAGAACACTACCTGTAACTCTGTCAGGAACACCGGTGACACAAGCTACTATATAACTGTCTGTACTTATGGTTAACCTCTACGCCCATGATATCATGCTGATATCATGTCCATGCATCATATAATGAAGGGTTATTGCATAAGATTTCCATGCATGCTACTTTCCATATGTTGTCATCAATGACAAACATACAATCAGTACTGGCCTACTAGAAAATCTCCAACAATCTCCCCTTTTGGCATTGATGGAAACATGTGGAATGAAAAAACACCATCAACCCAAATGAACATTTCTTTTATAACATTCTCCATTTCCTCTTCAAAACTTCCCCAAAGATGAATCCTCCATTTGTTGCAATATTTTCTAATATTCTCCATTTCCTCAACTGTATGACTGTCATAACTGATTGCTGCCCCCTCTTAATATATTACTCCTCTTTTTACTTTTGTTTTTCATGACTCTATATATACTCCCCCTTTGACATCAATGACAAAGGGTGCCACTCATTTTAAGCACCAGTACTACTCCTGAGGTAGAGTATTCAACCTTTCATCAGTCCCTGAGGACTGATGCCATTCCTACTTCCTTCTAAGCAGAATCAGGGAAGGGAATTACTCCCAAATTCCTCCTAAGATACTCAAAAGTATCCTTAGGCAAGGGCTTTGTGAATATATTTTCCAACTATTCTTTAGTACTCACATAGTCCAACTTGACTTCTTTCTCTACCACTTTCTCTCTTAGGAAATGATACTTGATCTCAATGTGTTTTTTCTTTGCATGCATCACACGGGTTTTTGACATATTGATAGTGCTAGTGTTATCATAGTGAATAAAAATAGGATAATCAATCTGAATTCCAAAATATTTTATCATCTACTTTATCCAAACAATTGTAGAACAATTCAAGGCTGCTGCAACATACTCCGCTTCTGTTGTTGACTGAGAAATATAGTTTTGTTTCTTGCTTGTCCAAGTGACAAGTCTATCACCAAGAAACACTGCTCCACCTGAAGTACTTTTTCTATCATCAACACATCCTGCCCAATCTGCATCTGTGTACACATGAAGCTCAACATTTTCTAAATTAGGATACCATAGACCATAATCTATAGTGCCCTGCAAGTATTTGAATATTCTCTTTACTACCTTGAGGTGACTTTGTTTAGGCTATGCTTCAAATCTTCCAACTATACCAATTGCATTGGAAATGTTAGGTCTAGTATGAGTAAGATAAATGAGTTTACCAATCATAGACTTATACAATATTATATCAACTACTGGTTAGTCATCTTCCTTTGTAAGCTTGCATCAAGTAATCATAGGGGTTCCTACTGGCTTGCAATCATCCATCTTGAATTTCTTCAGTATCTCTTTCACATACTTTGATTGATTAATGAAAATCCCTTTTTCTGTCTGCTGCACATTTAATCCCAAAAAGTAGTTGATAGGACCAATCATACTCATCTCAAACTCATTATGCATTTCTTTGGAAAATTCAACACTGAGTTTGTCATTACCTCCAAAGATAATGTCATCAAAAAATATAGCTACAAGTAATAAACCTTTAGATGTCTCTCTAATGAATAGATTACAATCTGATGCTCCTTTCTTGAATCCAATCTTTGTTAAGTATCTATCTAGTCTCTCATACCATACTCTAGGGGCTTGCTTAAGTCCATAGAGGGCCTTCTTCAATCTGCATACCATATTAGGTCTGTCTGATAAGGTGAATCCTTCAGGCTTCTCAATGTATACTTCTTCTTTTAAGTTTCCATTCAAGAATACTAATTTGACATCCATCTGATAAACTTTGAAGTTTTTAACTGCAGCATAAGCTAAAAATAACTTAATAGCTTCTAATCTACTCACAGGTGAAAATGTGTCTGAATAATCAATGCCTTCTCTTTGCACATATCCCTTACATACTAATATTGCTTTATTTCTTACTACTATACCATCTTCAATCATCTTGTTTCTAAATATCCACTTTGTTCCAATCACATTCTGATCACTAGGTCTTGGGACTAGTTCCCAAGTGTCATTCTTAATGATCTGATCAAGTTCTTCTTTCATAGCATCATGCCAATCTAAATCCTTACAAGCATCTTCAAAAATTAAAGGTTCAATCCGAGATAGTAAACATACCAAATCATTGCTAGCTGAGTTATTTTCTTGTGATCTTCTTAAGACTTTGCCACTCTGATCTCCAATGATGTCTTTCTTGGAATGATTTCTTGATGTAAACTTTGGAACTTTAGGTGATGCTGACTCATCAGCCTTAGGAGTACCTTCTTCACTTGTCTCAAGGTCATTGAACAACACATCAATGCTATCAAAAATTTCCTCAATATCTGTCTCACTAGTGGAGGGTCTAGGTTCTTCTTCAATCATGGGTGAGTAATCATGATATCTTTCTTGAATCATAAAATTTTCATCAATCTTTACATGAGCACTTTCAATGATCTTTTTCAATCTTAAATTGAAACATCTATAAACTTTACTTTTAGTAGAGTAACCAAGAAAAATACCTTCATCACTTCTTGCATCAAACTTGCCTACTGCTTCATCCCTCTTGATGTAGCACTTTCTTCCAAAGATTTTAAAGTATTTTACAGTGGGACCATTACCAAACCATAGCTCATAACGTGTTTTGTCAATGCCAGGCCTTAACTGAATTCTATTGATTGTATAGACTATTGTATTGACCACATCTCTCCAATAGGTGTGTGCAACTTTTCCTTTTATCATAATGGTGCGCGTTTTGTCAAGAATGATCATATTCCTTCTCTTTGCAATTCCATTGTGCTGAGGTGTTCTAGGTGCACTTAACTATCTCTTTATGCCATGTTCTTCGTAGTACTCATAGAATCTGTCAGAGGTGAATTCTCCTGCTCTATCTGATCTCAAACATTTTATCTTTAATCCAAATTCATTCTCAACCTTAGCTTTGAATATTTTGAACTTCTCAAAAGCTTTTGACTTATCTTTTAAGAATGCAACCCACATCATCCTAGTATAATCATCAACAAAAAAATAAAATATCTTTCACCATAGTATGATCTTGTTTGAGTTGGTCCACATAAGTCGGTATGAATCAGATCCAACCTGTTCTCTGCTGAATTCTGCTTGCTCCTGAATGAATTTATCACATGCTTCCCCATCACACATTCCCTGCATATAGTATCAACTGGCTTTGCTATGCTAGGTAGATCTCTTACTGCTTTAACATTGCTTATCTTTACTATGTTATCAAAATTGATATGACATAGTCTTTTATGCCACAACCAACTGTCATCAACTTTAGCAACAAAACAACTTGCTTCTGAATTGAGTTGAAAAACATTACCTCTTGTCTTTGTGCCTGATGTGCTCATAACACCATCTTTGTTGTTAATGATGCATTTGTCATCTTTGAACTCCAATTGATAGACTTTACCAAGTAATTGTCCAATACCAAGAAGGTTATGTTTCAAACCATCAACATAAAGAACATCATCAGTACTGTTCTTTCCATCCAAAGTGATGGCTCCTCTACCAACTATAGGTTTAGGAGTGTTGTCTCCAAATCTGACCATACCTCCATTGTATTTGTCCAAATGAACAAACTTGCCTTTATCACCTATCATGTGATGTGAACAACCACTATCTATAATCCAGTTTGTTCTTATATCTACTTGGGAAATCAATGCTAGCTCTTGATTCACTTTCTCATTTTTAGGAACTGACTTAATATTTTTTTTGTCTACAATAGAAATGAATCCAATTTCTTCTTCACTTGATTCTTCATCTGAGACTCCATCTCCAACATAGTAGCATTCCTTAGAATACTTAGGCTTATAATCCTTTTTGAACTTTCTAGCTCTAGTGGGCCACTTAGATGCAAAGTGACCAATCTTATTACATGAAAAACACTTAAATGGTAATTGACCTTCATATTTTTATTTTCCTTTATTTTCTCTTTTGGCAATCATAGAAATAAAATCATCTAGTGTTTTATTTTCATCATCATCATCAAAATTACCAGAAGTGTTTGTAGATTTTTTACCATGAACTGTTGCTTTGAAAGCTGTCTCACTCTTTGGTTCTGTCTTCAATCTTGAAATCTCAAAAGCTGAGTTTTTTTGATCAAGGTCTCTCTCTTTAAATTTGATGTAAGTTGCATGGTCTCATCAAGGATGTTGATCTTTCTTTCATATTCTAAAGTAAGAGTAGTCATCAACTTGTTTATAATGTCTTCCTCAAAAATCTCTCCACCATTGTTCCTGATTCTAGTAACTGCTTCATTAATCCTTAGATTGTAAGATCTGATATTTTCTTTAGGTAGCATCTCTAATGCATTGTATCTTTTCTTCCATGTCTTTCTACACACATCCTTTTCTCATTTGTCTCCTTCAAAAATGTCTTCAAGGTGCTTCCAAATTTTATGGGCTGTATCTATCCTTTTTACTTCTGAAAATTGAACATCAGATAGGGCACTAATAAGGGCTTCTTTAGAAATAACATTCTAATGAAACAATTCCTTTTGAGCATTAGTAGCATCATCTTTTGCAAGTTCTTCTAATGTAGGAATCTTGGCTGCTTGGATGGTTACATTAAAAATTTCAAAAGCAATGCACTGCAAATGGGTCACCATCTTGTTCTTCCAATCAAGAAAATTCTCTCCATTGAACTTAGGACTTTCTTTCCTAAAGTATCCCATATGATCAACCTCAAGCTGTTAAAATTCCTCTCTGAGGCACTTGGCTCTGATACCAATTGTTAGGAATAGTCCCAAGAGATAACTGAGATGGGGGGGGGGGGTGGTGAATCAGTTATCTACAAGTTTCAATTCTTTATCCAATTAAGTATACTTAAACATAAAGCATAAATAAAATGAAAGAACACTTGAACACAACACCAATATTTTGGTTACGTGGAAACCCAAATAGGTAAAAACTCTAGTGGGACTTGATACCCACTAATATTCTGTACTAGTGTATAATGATCCTTGCTAGAAGATCCTTTACCCTGTTAGGAGTAGCTTTACAATATATTAAGTACAGTAGACCTGGTTAAGGGTTGGACCTTGTTAGGAGTCTTTTACAATTTTCCCTATTAGGGGAGAGGATGCATTGTTCGAGAGCTCACTACTCAAATGGGAGAAGGCTACAACCTTCTAAATAATAGATACACACTATATTTGGATCTTGGTGAACTGCACTTGGACCTACTATCTGGATCAGTTTCAATGAATAGCACACATACTATAATTGGTCACATAGACCTTCTTCTAATGGTTCAACACTTCACACACTCTGCTCTGCTCTGCTTAATCAACCATGAACCACACTCAAGCAATCACAAATGACTTCCTATAACTATCTTTCCTCCAAATGATATAATCAAGTCAGCCTATTAGAACCACCTTGAAATCATATTAGAGAAACCATAATAAACTCCAACAAACATTCTATCAGCTCTATTATACATGCAACTCATTCTGGGACCTGTCTAATAAAATAATTGTAGACGCACGCCACACACTATTGGCTCTACCAAAACAATTGGAAATTTCTCTGTAAGTTTAATTAAATTATGTGCTCTTAACCAAACATCAATAACACTTCTCCAAGCTTAACTCCAAGGGCGCATATCCTCAAGATAGGCACAACTCAAGAAATAATAAAATCTTTGTCGGCTCTTTTGAACAAACACAAGAAACTGCTACTGGTGAATAGCGACTGCATAACTTCACTTGCGTTCATCATTAGACTATGCATTCATAACTAAAACATCACTAGCATGTCTTCAACATATATCCTAGGGTGCATGCCCATAAGACAACTGTACAGACAACCATACACAGAACACTATCTATAACTCTGTTATGAACACTGCTGACACAAGCTACTATATAACTATCTGTAATTATAGTTAACCTCTGTGCCCATGATATCATGCTAATATCATGTCCATGCATCATATACTAAATTCTTACTGCATAATATTTCCACACATGCTACTTTTCATATGTTGTCATTAATGACAAACATACAGTCAGTACTGGCCCGCTGGCAAATCTCCAACACCAAGCACCATCTTATGAAAATCATCAGGCCTTCTTTTTTATGCACTTGAACTAGATATCTTTCAAATGGTCTTTAAGGACACAAACCTTGCCTTAGGAAAACTTTCTGAATATGGACTCAAAACTATATCTAGGATTTTTGAGCTCCAAAAAATTGCATGCATCTGAAACATCTCATTGAAGACAAAATTGACATTGGATAAATTATGATTGACAACCATAAATCCAATAATGATCATACAACATTCACAAAACCTTTTTTGAAACATAATCAAGGGGATTCATCTTCTAAAAAAAAAGGGTGCTAAAGTCAATTACACTTACTCTGGTAACAATGATGTCATCAACATGGTAGAACCATGCTTATCTGAATGCTGCAATGTCATCACTATTGTCAAAAAGGACAGAGATAACAAGATAACTAATGTAGTTACTTGATCTCAAGCTCAGGTAATTCTCCAAGGACAAAACTCAGGTTCATCAAACACCCTTAAGGTGCCATTTAATCTTGCATCAGCATCTAAATAAAGGACTACTTCCAAATCTTCCAATTATAAAGAGTCCAAAGAGATATCATACAATATCGTACAACAACTACAACATACCAATGCCAAAATCTCTATATTCGAGTTGCTTCGCATCTCTCCCACTCATTGTGCAGTTCTAGGCAAAGCTCTAATTGGCTCTAATGTTCCTGAAGATCTTGATCTTGTCAAATTCCAAACAATGGTGGATTACTTGACGTCTCCTCAATACATATTATTTTAAGAAGAAGATGACAACTCACCGAGTCATCCACATAACTAGCCCTTGCATAGTGAAGTCTTAATCGAAGACTGTCGCATCAAATATGTGTTGATAGATGGAGGCATTGGTCTAAATATTTGTTCCTACAAATTGGTTACACAACTAGGATTGTTAGAATATTCTATTGATCCTAAAAATAAGATAACCATAAAAGCATATGACGAACAAGAAAGAAATTCCAAAGCAGTCATTGTGCTACCTATCAGAACAAGACCTGTCATCAGAGATATAACCTGTCAAGTACTAGATCTTCCACTAGCCTATAACATTCTTCTAGGAAGACCCTGGATTCATGAAATGTAAGCTATTCCATCAATGTACCATCAATGTCTAAAATTTCCCTATGAGGGAGTAGAGGTAACTATACCTGCAGAAACATCAACATCTTGCAACACATTGAAGGAAAGTGCAGATAAACTTGTTCCACATAACAAAGAGTCTTCCACCAAACAAATAGACATAGCATCTACATCTAAAATGGAAGACCTATCAAAAGGAGTCAAGATCAAAGACACCAACATGGGAGAATACATAGTGGAACTAGTCTTGTCTCTAACATCTCTCCCACTTTCACCTAAGTCTTATAGACAACCTTTAGAAAAGGTAAAACTGATAGTTAAGGCATCTCAAGTCATATCTAATGGGATTTTTGTTACAGAGAAAGTATCCAAACAAGAATCAGATGAGGAAGAGGCCATACTAGCCTGGCTATACAAAGATGAGTCTCAATCATAGATAGTTCAAAAATGTGACTCCAAAACACCTAAGATTCCTCCAAAATTATATGGACCAAGTCACAAGATAATGTCTAAAATGGGATACACAGGCAAAGGACCTCTAGGAACAAGAGGTAAAGACATCATTAGACCCATTGAATATTGTGGGAGAACAACCAAGGATACTACAAGTCTAGTTTATCACAAGAAATATTTCGATCTTTGTGGGAACTCTACAAATGTCCTAGAACAAATAGAACCGAAGATAGATATTCAGTATAAGGAAGGATCCCAACACTCAAACAATGATGATTCAGACACAACTGATGTTTTTTCCTTATGAATGTATACCTCAACATATATTAGAAATTATGTAAAATGAAAAGTAACCTAAAATAATTAACGTGGTAGACACACAAGAACCTACTACTGAGCAAGAGACAATCACTACACAAGAACTGACTGATCCTGAAAACAAGCAAGAGGAAGAAGGTAAATCTATCAAAATAGTTGAACACTTGGAACACAATAGTGATTTTGAGATAGAATCCCATGAATATGAATTCCAGTTAGACTCTGAAGGTAATCCTTCTTGGGGAATCCGTCCTAATTTCACACATGTTCTTGATTTTCCTAGAGATCTAGATGAAGAATCAAATGACTGCGAATGGGGAATTGTTTCAGAAGAAGATGAAATTATCACAAAAAAACACATAGATTTCATTCACCAATATGAACCTATGTTCGAAATGAGTCTAGAATGAAATGATAGACCTCATGAGTCTGATTCACTTATCGCTAATGTAAGATCCAATGATGACATTGAGACACTTAACGAACTGAACATTCTGAGTAGTAATAGCATCCTTGAATTTGAAAGTCGAATGTAAGCCAATGATGAAAATAATGTATGCATAAAAACCATTACTCAATCCTTTCTCATGCTTACTATCCAACATCTTGAGCTTATTGACCAAACATCCACTGATTCAATCCAAGAGATCCATAACTTCCAATTAGACTATGCTATCACCTACTACCTAAATGCAGTAGAACCCATGATGACTTCCATCAGTGAACCTAGCATTAGCATGATGGAGTTGGATATCAAATATGTCAGTTAAAAGAATAAAAGAAAAAGTGTTCTTAAGGTTAAAACCACTATGTGGGAGTGTCAAAACCTAAAATAGTAAAAACAAAAGACACATCCAAAGGTGAAAACCTCTCTAGGGCACCTAAGGATGAGATATTTGATGTCCTTCCAAGTCACTTATTGGAAAAATCTCCAATATTGATAGAACCAACTCACTCTATCAATTTGGGCAAAATAGAAGAACCACAATTGATTCATGTAGCACAATCTATGTTAGAAAAAGAAAAACAAGCTTTCACAAAATTCTTAAGAGAGAAGAAAATCAACTTTGCATGGAAATATTTAGATATGCCTGGATTAGATCCCAACCTAATCATGCACCATCTCTGTATAGCTCTAGGAGTCAAACCAATCAAGAAGAAGTTGTGTAAAATGCATCCTCATGTCGCACTCCTTGTCAAAGCTAAGCTAGAGAAATTGCTAAAAGCTAGATTTATTTGAGTCATCGATTATGCAGAGTGGATCTCGAACATAGTTCCAGTTTCAAAAATAGATAAATCTATCAGAGTATGCACAAAATTTATAGATGTAAACAAAGCATGCCTTAGGGATGATTTTTTATTACCAAACATCGATATGATAGTGGATATGACTGTGGGCTTTGAAATGTATTCTTTAATGGAGGGTTTCTATGGATACAACCAAATCAAGATCACTCCAAAAGATCAAGAGAAGACAACTTTCACTTGTGCATGGGGTACTTTCTACTGGAATGTCATGCCATTTGGTTTTAAGAATACTGGTGCTACATATCAATGAGCTATGACATCTATCTTCCATGATATGATGCATCAAACTATGGAGGACTATGTTGACGACACCTTAGTTAAATCAATGAGAAGATCTGAACATCTAGTTGACTTAAGAAAAATACTGGATAGAATGAAAAAGTTTAGTCTTAGACTGAACCCTAACAAATGTGCTTTTGGTGTCACTTTGGGAAAAATCCTAGGGTACATTGTCTCAAAGAAAGGAATTGAAGTAGATCCTACAAAGGTCAAAGAAATCATGGAGATGCAGCCTCCTAAGAACATCAGTCAAATGAGGACCTTACAAGGAAGGGTGCAATCAATTAGATGTTTCATCTCTCAATTAGAAGACATATCAAAACATTTCACAAAGACATTATATAAAGGTGTGACCTTCACATGGAATGAAGAATATGAAAAGAACTTCAATCACATCAAGCAATATTTAGCAAATCCACCAATTCTCATGTCTCATATTCAAGGGAATCCATTGATATTGTATGTCTGCTATCGATACTTCACTGGGGGCATTGCTAGCACAACATGATGAAAACAATAAGGAGAGAGCTATCTACTACATGATCAGAACACTGGTAGCTTATGAAAAGAACTATTCCATAATAGAAAAAGTGTGCCTAGCTGTCATCTTTGCATCACACAAGCTAAGACAGTATATGTTAGCTCATACTACACAATTAATAGAAAAGATCGATCCACTGAAGTATTTATTAAGCACAATTTCCCTCATAGGTAGACTAGAGAAATGGGTCATGCTATTGAGTGAATTTGACATAGAGTATGTTGAAAGAAAAGCTATCAAAGAACAAGTCATTGTAGATCAGTTAGTTGAAGTGCCAATGTTTGATGACCAACCAATGCAAATGGAATTTCTCAACTCTTCTATCATGCATCTATCTTCAAGAATGTGGAAATTATTCTTTGATGGATCCTACACACAAAATGGATCTGGAGTTGGCATCTTGTTCATAATGCCATAGGGATACTCCATTTCGAAGGCCTTCAGAATTAAATTCCATTGTACCAACAATATAGCTGAATATGAAGCTTTACTAAATGGTATGAAAATGACAATCAAATGGAGAGTAATAGAACTACACATTCATGGAGACTTACAACTGGTCATACACCAAGTCAATGATGTGTATCAAACAAAAGATGAAAAACTTGTTCCATACAAGCACATGGTAGATGATTTAATGAAATATTTCATATATATCACATTTGAACATATTCTTAGAATGGAGAACAAGGCTCTTGATGCTATGGAAATGCTATCATCTTTACTATAGAAGCCTGAACATGAGCTACGTTACGAGTTCTTGGTGGAAGCACTATCATTCCCTGCCTATGATTGTCTAGAAACCCGCATGATCTACAATGTTGTTGGCCATGATTCTGTAATACCCCAAAATTGGCACCTTACAATTCTAATCAATTTTGGTGCATTCCTTTGAATTTCTACTTCTGTCTCCCAATTGACTTTATTTGACTTGGTGTCAAATGCAAAAAACCCTAAATTTGCATTAATCACACTATATTTAATTCCTAAATATTTGACATTATTGGCTAAAAATCCCTATGATTAATTAATTTAATCCTAAAGTCCTAGTGCTTTAAATTAAATTAATTCCACCCCCTTTAGCTAATACACATCAAGGGAATTAAACAATTATTTGGTTATTTGAATGGACATCTTTATTTGAATTTAATTATTCAAAATAACTTCAAAAGCCACCCATGTGGCAATAATTCATTCATTTAATTAAATAATTCTTCCAATTTGTCTCACCTTCCTCCATGGAGATGAAGAGTCAACCGTTTCTTTCCAAGAAACTCTTCATCCTTCTCCTAGGCTCTTCTATATTATGAACCTTCTTTTCTTCATTTTGGGGAGGTAATTTTAGAGTACCAAAACTATAGTGGATTTTTGTCTCAATTTCATACTTTCAAGCTTTGTTATTGCGTAATTAGAGTAATTCCCAGTTTAGTGTAATTGCACTTTCATATTAACTAGTTTTCTTATTATGTTTTAGATTAATTCTCACCTTTCTTTCAAGCTTCATAGATTAAATTTGCGCTATCATTCTTAGATTACATTTGCATCTTCATTTTAGATTAATTGCAATTTTGATCATTTCAAGCTTTCAAATCCTCCATTTTAGAGTTGGTCTAATGGTTGTTGGGCTCTCATTCTGAGAGTAAATTCAAACACCCCACCTAAATAGGAGGCAACAGGTTGATTCAATCAAGTATGTGAATTGGACAATTCATGTTCACTTTTGTATACAATGATTGAGCAATGACTATGTTGTGTCTATGGCTGGATTAGAGGTCCACGTTTAGCTATAAACATTTTGGCACCCACCGTGGGGCAGGAAATTGATTTCTGGCCTCACTCTTGAAATTTTTCTGTTAAGAATTTTTCACTCTGTCTGTACGGTTAGTAGAATTGTGTATGAAATCTCACGTGAGCTTTCTAACTGTGCCACGTGAAGATTTTCTCCCAACAATACTTTCTCATGCGTAGGTTTACTACCAATAGCATTTTCTCATGCACTTCACAGTACTTTCTCATGTGCAGTGGTGTACTTCCTTGCGTGAGACTTGGTCTCAATTTTTTTAAAAATCTTTCAGTTTCTACAATTTACTGTTACTGTTTCCTGACATTTATCATTTGTTGTTGTTGTTACATCTCTATTTTTCTGACAACATAACAGTGGGCTGGAGGATGATTGACCAAGATATAAAAAATTGCTAATGGTTTTCTTATAGGACGATTGTCAAAGACATTTAAAAATGTTGTGCTTGTTTACTATTTTTTAGTCACATAGTATAACTAGGGCCTTGTGAAGATTTCTTAAGGGTCTTGATAGTGAGCTAGGGTAATAGGCTCTTCATTACATGGAAGTGATGCCCATGGATGAACTCGAGATCTAGATCTTGCTAGCATGATAGATACCTGGGGAAGCAAGGAAAGGTAGTGAATCTTTATCACGTCTACTTGTTAGGGGATTATGCTCTTCTCTCTTTGAGAGAACCAGAAACCCAAAAGGTTGTGGATTGGTTGAAGAGGAACTAGCTTGGTGATAGACATGTCTTGTGTGTTTGGGTAAGGTAAAGAGGTAGAGAAGTATGCTCTTCTCTCTTTTAGAGAATCAAAAAATTTGACCCTTGGATCTAAGCCAAAGTCTGTGTCACCTTTAGAGGGCCTGCCAGAAGTTGAACCTCTGGGAACAACCCACGTGAGTACACACCTATTGCCGATGATTCCACCTCACTATAATAAAGAATTATTTGTTGAGTCTAAAGACTCCAAATCCATGTTAACTTCTTTCTCTTGATTTTGACTATCATCGTGAGAAAGCTCCGTCTGTTGTACTGAGCAGTGCCGCTCTGAGCCCTGCTTGTGGGGGTGTATGACTTTCGGGTGTTGGTGTGGCTGCAAGGCCCTAGCCCTATATCGGGGGCATCAAAGGTTAGTGTGAATGAAATCCCACTACAAAATTTCTTAGTTAGTTGCCTACCTAGATCACCTCTAAAAGAAGACATAATCTTTGCACAGGGAGGGGGAAGAATCTCTCCCCTAGATTCTCACCATAGGCATGCACCTGGACATTTGAAGGTGGTATATGACACTGGCCCTTGCTTCAAGGGTAACCTTTGAACATATACTATTGAGTCCTTGGAAACACAAAAAACATGGGTGCCCTCTAGGGGGTGACACGACTGTGTGAGGTGAACACATGCACGTAAGCTGTGAGGCATGAATTTTGTCTTCTCTACCATTTTTTTTTGTAGGGATAACTAAGTGATTGTTTCAAGTCTTTAAGTGTCCATCATGATTAAACAAAGACTCCCATGATTCTACCAAGTTGCTTTGTCCTTGGTTGAACTATTTGTGACTACTTCTCACGTCACTATTGATTGATCTAAAACTTTATGCTTGTAAACGATTGCTTGAAACCTTCAAAACTGAGATTGCTGATTCAAATTGTCTTAAAACTATCCAAAAACTAGAAATTCTATTAGAGAATAGCCCACACTATGTCTCAAAATCTGAATTTTACCTCAAAAATTATGTTGACTTGTCAAAATTTGGTCTTTTCCCACGTGAGATTTCAAAACCCGAGCATTTCCTCGTGCGAGATTTGAATTGTCTCACACTTAGTCTAGCACTTTCTCGCAGGAATAAACACTTTATCATGCGAACCTATACCCTAATTTTCAAAATAGTGAGCTATTTCCCATTGACTGGTGAACTTTCTACCTGATCTAATTTTTGTTTGAGGTTTGTTTTCCTCTTCTCTTGTTGTTCACTATCTAAAACTAAGTGTCTCGAGCTGTGAACTGAATGATTACCACTTAAACTTGTATTGTCTCTCTATTATTTATCCTATCTCACTGTGCTTTTGTACCTTGTGACACGATAGTCCCATCTCAACTATTCTAGCCATACTCTTGATGATTCATGCTGGGTGCATTTCTCATCGTGGCTATTCTAGCCTCTCATATCTCCTTTTTCGCTATCCTAGAGATAGAGTTCTAGCATAATCCCAAGTCCTCTCTTGTTACATTTTCATCTATGCTTGTTACGACTAGAAGTGGCAACACATTTCCCATCCATGGTATCATACAAGGTAGAGGTAAACCTTGTAATCAAGAAATAGGTTGTTCCGAACCCATTATCCAATCTAAGTGCTATGAGGGATCCACAAGTTCCTCTTCATTGAGTACACTGAAAGATAGCCCATCTCAATCATCATCTCTAGTGTTCCAAGAGTGTAATAATCCATTGTTTCAAGCACAACCTAACTTATTGTTTCAAGAACAAGACAACTCATTCTTTCATAACTTTGGGAGGCCACTTCATCAGACTAATCCTATTAGCATTATTGAACCTACTGACTCTATTGAACCTACCAACTCTGTCAAACCTATTGACCCCTTTGAACCTATTGACCCCTTTGATCTTGTTAAAGTGCCAAAGCTTACCTTACCTACACCCTTTCAACATCATTCATATTATTTTACCGAGTCTACACACACTGCACAATCCTACATTGATAAGATGGGAGACCCCTTCCATTTCCAAACAGGAAAATACAACCAAAATCATGAGCAATCTCAAAACAACCAGCATCCTGATCACTTTTGAAATGATCAATGCTATGATCAATCCCAAAATTATTAGAATCAAGACCAATCTAAAAAAAAACCTCAAGGTGATTGACAACCGTATCACTATCGCCCTCCTCCATATGACCAAACTCAATCCCAAAATGATCAATCCCAAAGCAAATCTCAAGGTGACCGACAACCATATCACTATCACCCTCTTGCACATGACCAAGACCAAGATGATCAGCACCAAGATCAAGTCCCAAGCATTTATGAGATTCTTGGTAATGAAGATGAGGTAATAACCCAAAATGACATAGATGTGGTGAAAGACAACAAGGGTCTTATCAAGATGATGGAGATCCTCCTTCTAGAGGAGAAGGAGAAATATTTTCTTGAACTAGCCAAACAAGTAGCCAAATTACCTTCAAACTTTAAAGTAGAAATGCTTGTGACCAAAGAAGAAGAGACTGAGACTGCAAAGTTGCAAAAGATGATTCAAGACATGCAAGACCAAATTAGCCAACTTGCGAGGGATAAAGATAAACCTATACAACAATTCACAATGGAAAGCATCTGTCCTTTCCCTTTCGATAAGAGTCTTCACATGCCACCTTTTCCCAAAGGTGTAGAGTTGCCTAAATATGAAAAATACTTGGGTACTACTGATCCCCAAGATCACTTGAGGGATTTTAGCACTTTATCCATGGAATTCATACATGATCAGACATATCTATGCACCTCTTTCCTCATAGTTTGGGTGGGTTAGCCATGGAGTGGTTTTCTCGGTTACCCGCTGGAATCAAATCTTTTGATGAGATCGCTAATCTATTTATCCAACATTACTCACACAATATTCAGCATCCAGTCAATATTCAAGACCTTTTCAATCTAAAGCAACAACAAGGGGAACCTTTCCTAGCATTTCTACAGAGATGGAGACAACTCTATATGAAATATCCCTACAAACTGCATGAGTCTGAAAAACTTGACATCTTTTTGGACAATCTTGTCCTAGATTTTGGGTATCAAGTACAATTACAAGGTCCCCTAACCTTCGATAGCATGATTAAGCAAGCTGTGTGAATAGAATAATTTATGATCAAGAAAGGAGAGTTGACTTTGCAAAAGGATAACAAACTAGGGTCTTCCTCCTTAAACAAAGATAAAGGGAAGTTTGTCAACAAGAATAGAGATGTTGTAAATGATGGAGTGGTTGACAATGTGACCCCAAAGCCTAAAAAATCTATTTTCAATCTTTCCTCTAGCATACAGGTGGTCAAAGCTATGGAGAAGGCTACAAAAGAGACTCAACAGCCTTTGAGATTTGCTAAAAACAAACCTTGGGCATCCTAACCCAAGCGTGAGTTCATGTCCTTAGGAGAACCACTTGATGTGGTTTATAAGACTCTCATGCAAAACTAGATACTTGCTCCTTTTGAAAAGCATCTCTATGATCCACAACCATGACCTCATTGGTGGAACGACAATGCATTCTATGATTATCACCAAAATAAGGGTCATAAGACTTCTACTTGTCTCCAGCTATGCCATAAAGTCCAAGATGTGATTGAAAAGGGTGACATTATTGTGGATGGCCATAACAAGAATTCAGATCATCAGGCATTTAAAGATCCCTTTTTTCCTCACGAGAAAGGTGAATCTTCCAAGACTAAAAACACCAATGCTAAGGTCAATTACACGTACACTACCAATGATAATGTCATCAATATGATTGAACCTATTGAGGTCAACTATTGTGATGTGATTACTATCAAGGGGAGCGAGGATGCTCCTAAGACTAAGACTCCTTTTGTCTTGCAAGGCCCCAAGTCTCATTCTTCCAAACCTGAATCATCTCAGGATTGTGCAAACGTTGTTACTCGCTCTTGTGCAAAAATAACCATTAAGGGTCCCAACCCTTCTACGTCCTCTTCAAAGAAACCTGTGGATAAAAATGTTGTTGGTCCTACCAATAAGAACTCAAAATTGGTCCCTACATCTAGTGTGGCTAATTATAGCATTCTAGACCAGCTGCAACGTACCAACGCTCAGATCACTATCTTTGAGTTGTTGAAGATCTCGCCTACTCATAGGGAGATTCTGGATAAATCCCTCACCAAGGTGAACATCCCAAAAGATTTGGATCTTGATCAGTTTCAATCTATGGTGGATCACCTAATGTTGCCACACTATTTTTCCTTCTTTGAAGAAGATGACCATTTGCTGAGCCATCCACACAATGCTCCTTTGCATATAGAAGTCATGATAGGTCTAAAGCACATCCACCACATCCTCATTGAAAATGGTGTTGGCCTCAATATTTTCTCTGCTAAGTTTCTCACCCAATTAGGCTATGATTAAGAAGAACGCAAATCCAAAGGTCTGGTTGTGCTGCCAATCCGAGTTGGGCCTGTTGAAAGATATGTCATTTTCCAAGTTCTAGATATTCCTCTAGCATATAATACACTGTTGGGTAGACCATGGATCTATGAAATGTAGGTGGTTCCATCCACATATCACCAATGTATCAAGTTCCCATTCCATGGAGCAGAAGTGACAGTTCCTACCAATACCAATTATTCTTGCAACACACTCGCACAATCTGCAGATAGTCTTGTCCCAACTAATAGAGAGTCCACCAAATTCTATGATGCCAAGCTCAAAGAAATGGAATAGACTCTGAAGCTTAAGGATACAAGAATGGGAGGGTATCAAATTGAAATTTTGTTATCATTAGCAACTCTACCTCCATCTCCACATTCCTACGGGAGACCCTCTAAGAACAACAAGCCTTCTGCTTGTTCTCCCCAAATAATCTATGATGGTGCCTTTGTCAAGGCCACAATGCCATTAGAGGATGAAGATGAGGAAAGGTATATTACAACTTAGCTTTACAAAGGAAAAGAAACATCTGAATAGATTACTCCTGCTCGTGAATTAGAACAAGAACCATATAGTGAAGCCTTCAAAATCATGAAGCGCTTTGGTTAGAAAGGGAGTGGCCCTATAGGGGTGAATGATAATGATTTTCTTAAACCAATTAAAGCCACATGTCATCATACCAAGGACACCATGGGTCTAGGCTTCAAGAAAATCCAATTTCATTTAGGGATTAACAAGTTTGTACTAGAGCCAGAACCAGAATTTCTGCCAGAATTTGAAGACATTACCATAGCTAATAAATCAGAGAGAAGTTCTGATGAGGATACTTTTCCATATCCTATTCCTCTAGAATTTTCTCCACTCTTTGTAGAACTAGATGAACCTATTATACCTGCCAATTTGGTAGAGATTGATAGTGATTCTGATGACACTGCTTCAGTGCATCGACTCATGTATGACCAATGGAGAGAAATGCAAATGGCTAATCTTGATTTTTAGGATTAATGGTACATACCACCACATTTCCAAAAGTGGTTTGAACAAGATCAACTTCAACAAACCATTAATACTACAAGAGATGAAGATGAGTCAGATGGTACATCTAGTGTTGATGGAATTCCCATATCAATCATAACTGGTTCACATGAATATGAGTTTTATTCTCTGTCTGATGCCATTTTTGATAAGGATATAGATGTTGTTCATGTGTATGAAAACCTTTTCAAAGTAGGTGAAGGTTCTAGTGTTAGGATGACTGAGTGTGAGTTTACTAACGCTGACATTCCCTCTACTTCCACTATGAGGACTCAAGAAGAATCGAACACACCTTTGGATGAGATCACTCTAGGTCTTGACTTACTCATCTAGACTTTTGATGCCTATACTATGAACACACTTGAACATGCCACTACTCTTTCACTCCGCCATCCAAAACTTATAAACTAGAACTCCTCCTCATCCAATGAAGTCCTAACATTCTAGAATGACTACACTCTTGTCTATTATCTTAACATTGTTGAAATTGTAATGTTCTCCACCAGTGAAGAAAATATCAATATGACTGAAGCTGATATCAAGTATCTTAGTCATAAAATTAAAAGAAAAAAGAATAGGTGCTCTGATGGTGAAAACCACATTGTGGCAGTGTTAGAGCCAAAAAAAGTAAAAATAAAAGACATATCCGAGGGTGAAAACCTCTCTAAGGTGCCCATGGATGAGATACTTGATACACTTCCCAGTCATTTTTAAGAGAGAACATCAGTGCTGATTGAGCCAACCCGACCAATGATTTTGGGTACAGAAGCTACACCTTAGATTATTCATTTAGCACAATCTCTATCTGCAGAAGAGAAAGAAGAGTTCACCAATTTCTTTCAAAGAAAGAAAGTTAATTTTGCATGGAATTACTTAGATATTCCTGGATTGGATCCCAATCTAATCATTCATCATCTATTTATCACACCAGGCATTAAGCCTGTCAAAAAAAAACTTCGAAAGATGCATCCACATGTGGCACTTTTAGTCAAAGCAGAGCTAGAAAAACTTCTCAAAGCTAGTTTCATCAGAGCTATTGACTACGCAAAGTGGATCTCTAATATTGTTCCAGTTATAAACCATGATAAATCTATCCATGTGTGCATAGACTTCAAAGATCTAAATAAACCATGTCCTAAAGATGACTTTCCATTACCCAATATTGACATGATATTGGACATGACAACTGGTTACCAAATGTATTCTCTAATGGATGGATTTTTTGGTTATAATCAAATAAAAATCACACCAGAAGACCAAGAAAAGATAGCCTTCACATGTGCTTGGGGAACATTCTATTGGAATGTCATGCCCTTTGGACTAAAAAATGTCAGAGCTACATATCAAAGAGTTGTCACTACTATTTTTCATGACATGATGCAAAAAAAAAGGAAGACTATGTAGATGACACTTTGGCTGAGAGCATGCAACATAAAACACATCTTGTAGAACTAGGTCATATGCTAGATCAAATGGAACAATTTAGTCTCAGACTGAATTCAAAAAAGTGTGCATTTGGTGTCACTTCTAGCAAGTTGTTGGGTTATATCACATCTGCTAAAAGCACAGAGGTAGATCTTAAGAAAGTTCAAGCTATCATGGAGATGACTCCAACAAAGAACATCAGTCAAATGAGAGGACTTTAAGGTAGATTGCAATCTATTCGGTGCTTCATTGCACAACTGGCCGATAAGTCACAGCCATTCACCAAAACTCTACACAAAGGTGTGACTTATGAGTGGAACAAAGAATGTGACAAAGGGCTCACTCAAATCAAGCAATATCTTAAAAATCCACCAATCTTGGTACCTCCTATTCATGGGAAGCCACTCATCCTTTATATTTCAGCTACAAACACATCTCTGGGTGCTCTTTTGGATCAAGAAGACCAAAATAACAAGGAAAGAGCCATTTATTACATCAGTAGAACTCTGGTCTCTTATGAGATGAACTATTCAGTCATTAAAAAATCTTGTCTAGTAGTGGTTTTTGCTTCACAAAAATTATGACACTATATGCTTTCTCACACTACAAGACTTATTGCTAAATTGATCCATTAAAGTACTTACTCAGCAAAGCTACCCTCACAGGTAGACTGGAAAAATGTGTCATGATACTGAGTGAGTTTGACATTGAGTATGTAGAGAGAAAAGCTATTAAAGGACCAACTATTGTAGACCAACTAGCATAAGATCCTCTCAAGGATCATCAACCATTAAAAATTGAATTTCCAGATGAGTCTATAATGCTTCTTACACATCAAACATGGAATATGTTATTCGATGGCTCATTTACCCAGCAAGGGTCGAGTGTCAGAATACTATTTGTCACACCACATAGATACTCTTTACCAAAGGCATATAAGATGTTCCCTTGCACAAATATCATTGTTGAATATGAAGCTTTAATCAATGGCATGAAGATAGCTATTGAATAATGTGTGGATGAACTAAAGGTCTTTGGAGACTCACAATTGGTTATCAATCAGGTTAATGATATCTATCAAACCAAGGATGAAAAGTTGATACCTTATAAATGAATGGTTGATGATCTCAAAAGGTACTTTGCACACATTACTTTCCAACAAATTCCAAGAGAAGATAATAAAGAAGTTGATGCCATGGCCACTCTTGTCTCCATACTACAAATGCCATAAAATGACTTCAGACATGAATTCCTAGTGGAGACATTACACTAACCACCCTAAAATACCACTGAATCCAAGATGATATGTTTAGTCATTGGACATGATTCATCTCGCTACCATCATATCTAGTCCTACCTTAGGAGAAAATTATTCTAGACACTTATACCCAGAACAAAAAATGCCACCTAATTTGCAGTGCTTCACAATATGTCACTGTATCCAATGACTTGTATAGGCAAGGTCTAGATGGTACCCTCCTTAGGTGTCTAGAGCCCGATGAGTCCAAACATGTGTTAGCTGAGGTGTGTGAATGCATGTGTGGTTCTCATTCGAGCAGCTTGACATTAGCTCATAAACTTATTAGAGCTAGTTACTACTGGTCGAATATGGAAAAAGAAGCTATACAATATGCCAAATCTTGCAAACAATGCCAATTACATGGAAATTTGATCCATGCTCCTACCAAGGAGCTCATTCCATTCATCAATTTCTGGCCATTTCAGCAATGGGTCTTCGATTTGGTGGGTTAGATTAACCTGTCTTCCTGGAGAGGACAAAAGTTCGTTATCACAGCTACAGATTATTTTACCAAATGGGTCCAGGTAGTGCCTCTAACTATAACTAATGGCAAGTCTGTAGCAAGATTCATACTAAATTACATTATCTATAGATATGGTGTACCCTCCTCAATAATCACTGACAATGGGGGGAAGTTCAAGAACAAGGATCTAAAGGAATTATGTACTAAGTTTAGAATCATTCAGCATTGGTCCTCGATCTATTATCCCTAGGGTAATGGACAAGTAGAAGCTTCCAACAAGACAATCCTCAAGATCCTCCAAATAACAGTTCACAAATCTGGTAGAGATTGACACCTCCAGATTAATCTAGCTTTATGGGCCTATAGAAAAAGCATTGAAACTCCAACAGGGGCCACACCCTTTGCCTTAGTCTATGGCATGGATTTTGTGTTGTCTATTGAGGTTGAGATTCCTACATTATGAGTCTCTCTAAAGAACCTCATTACTGATGAAGACATTAGAATATCTCGGCTACAAGAGGTAGAGTTACTGGATGAATTTTGGCAAGTGGCATTTGATCATCTAAGAGCATACCAAAAAAGGATGTCTAAGAGCTACAATAAGAAAGTCAGACCAAGGGAATTCCAAGTGGGTGATCTCGTCCTGAGAGAGAACCCCAAGAATCAACAACAACGGATACAAAAAGGAAAGTTTGAACCAAACTGGCTCGGTCCATACATTATCATTGCAATATTTGGGTCTGGTGCTTACCAACTATCTACTACTGAAGGAGAACAACTCAAAGAGCCGATCAATGCTCTGCACCTGAAGAGATTCTATAGCTGAGACATTCCCTGTGTGCTCCTGTACATACTTTATTCTAAAAAAATCCTAAAAATTGCAAAATGTCCTAAAAAAATGATCATCTTAGTGAAAACTTGGTAAACAGGTGCCTTGATAATAACAAAAAAAATGAAAAACTTGAAAAATACAAAAAAAAGTGAAAATTCAAAAATACAAAAAATTAAAAAAGAGAAATGTACAAAAAAAATGAAAAAGAAAAATGTGTCATTGATGAAAACCTAGCAAATAGGCGTCATGGTAGAAAAAATAGAATCTCTACCAAGATGGTGAAAACCTTGTAAATAGGTGCCTCTTGTTCCCTAATGCTATACCTATTGTAGCACCACTTGGCTCCTTCTTTCCTACTTTAGCTTGCTTTTATGTTTCCTACTTTAGTTTGTTTCCTGCTTTAGTTTGTTTCCTGCTTTAGTTTGCTAGCTCATGCACCTATTTTTAGTTACTTTCGAGATAATGCTTGACTCTACATGGATTGAAACTCATCACACTTGGGGGCACCTTCCTGGTCTAGGGGGCATTGTCCTCTTGTTTTCAGAGGATTTTCCTTGCATCAGTCACCAGTGGTTCTCACTGTGTCTGCCTAATGATGCCTAGCTACTTTTGAGATCTCTCTCCTTGAGGATATCTCATGTATTGATCGCCAGTGGTTCTTATTGTTCCTACCTACTGATACCTAGCTCTCATTTGAATCCCTCTCTTTCAGGATCTCTTGTACATCAGTCACCAGTGGTTCTCACTGCATCTTCCTGCTGGTGTTTCATTCTCTCTTAGATCTCTCTCCTTGAGGATCTCTTGTATCAGTCACCAGTGGCTCTTAATATATCTACTTTCTGATACTTCATGAGTAATCTGATTTCTCCTTGAGACTATCTCTCGCATCAGTCACCAATGGTTTTCACCGCGTTCACCTACTGTTGCCACCCTGTTGAGACTTCTCATGCTATATATTTCCGAGCTGACTTCAATCCACTTAAACTAAAAGCTGAAACTAGATTTTTAACTCTCTGAAGCATGCTGAGCTTTTCCTTCAAGTGCTTGTTTTATTTCTTTATCATTTCCCCTCGAGAAAATCTAAGATGTCTGTCTTGATCGAGAAACACAAAGAGTGGGGGCATGATCTTTTCTTTGCTTTCTGTTTGCTGGTTTAGTTCCAATGATCCAATGAATTCACATAAGAGGGGTGTCCACTATGAGAGCCTTCATCTCATGTTGGATGGCCATGTGTACCTTGACTCCTTTTATATGGAAACTTTGGTGAGGTTGGTTCTTCTCCTTGTTTGTTTGAGTGACTTCTTTCTGCTACAAGTGAAATTGCAAACGCTCATCCTGCGAAGTGAACGTAAGGGTCACTACGAACACCTTGATATGCTTATCATTCACTTAGAAAAAGGAGAAACTCTCACGTGTCTAGCATGTTTGTATGCAAGCAACATTCAGGTCATTCTAGAAATTGTGCTTTACTGCTTATGTTAACTTGCTAAATCAAAAGGAATAGGTGTTCAGGTCATTCTAGCTTCTTGTGCCTTAATGCTTACACCTCATTCTAACAAATCAAAGACTAATGTCATATTCATATTCTCATGATTGCAATGTTAGTGGGAATTTTATGACATCCTATGAACGTCTATTACTAAAAACTCTATGATGAAAATAAATGGGTCCAACAACCAAGTCCTAGGGATTACATCTAGCTTAGGCTTGCATTTTCATTCTAGGCTTGCATTGAGATAGTATTTTGGTGCTCTCTTTATTGTCTTCTTCTAGATCTATTCATCGAGGGTTCTCATCTTTCATCCCAGGTTCATCTTGGTTGCACAAGTGTCCAGTCCTCATTCTTGATCTTCAAACATTCTTTTGGTTAGTACCTGTCATGTATTGCTACATCATGCATGAGATGATTAGTATCATATACATTGCATTTCCATTTGCATCCATAAATTTCATTTACATACATTCTAAATCTACATATCCATATACATGTGCATTCATTATAAGCATAAATCAAATCATACATTACATTTATCTATCATTGCATTTCACATTACATAAATAAAATGTGTGCATATTCATCTACATATGCATAAAGGAATCATATACATCTCATATCTAATCCATACATCTAAGCATATATGAAACATCTCATAAACATCAAAATATCCAAAGAAATATATACACAAGTACAATGATATCAAAATGATGATCTCATATATATTTCGGTTGATCAACGTCAATGTACATCAAAAGAATGGTGCTACTTGAGCACAGTATCAAAAATGGGCTAAAATGTATATCAAGATGAGTCTAGCTCTATCCATCACCACCTGGAGGAGGTGGACCCTATGGTGGTTCCTGCGGAGGTGCCTATGGTGGTTGTCCCTGTGGTGCTACCTATGCCCCATCATAATCTAAAAATGGTGGCACCTGCTCTGTTAGATCTAGAACTACTCCCACTTATGCTACATAATAATAGGCTTACTACATAGCCTCATTATTGGTCTCTAGCTGAGACCTAGCAAGTGCCTCCTAGAGCCCTCTAATCTCGCAATCTCGCTTGACTAACTGGGTCTCTTGCATGATGACCTACATGTGATAGTCATCTTTCTCCCCTCGCCCCTGCCATATCAACTCTTGGCTCTTCCTCAGAACCTCCTATACCTATGCATCCTGCCCTCTCGTAGGTGGATCCTACATGATAGTATCATCAACCTAGTCCCCCTTGTCAGGAGGCTTCTACTATGATGTGTTACCTATCCTCTATCTCGTGGACCTCCGCTGGGTTCCATTGCTACCAACACCTGCATTTGACCCATAGTCCTAGGAGGGATGGGGGTCTATCCACTCCTCGATGTCAATATCCTCTGCTACTATTGAGCAACCTACTATTGTCCAGGATGATTTTGTACTTGCTACTGCTATTGTGCCTACTACTGCTATGCAGGATGCACAACCTTTTGTACCCTCTATCCCATGCCAATAGGATTTGTGAACCTAGGGTATGGGTGTGCCAGCATATGATCTCTATATACAGGTGTCACCCCTACATTGGTGACATCCGCCATGTAATCCCATTGAGTTGGTGGTATCCATGGCTCTATCATGAACCTCCTCTGGTCTAGCCTTGGCTACCAACCCTTCTTCATCTCATCGATGAATCATGCATAGGTACAATACTCCTAGGATATGTCCTACAGTCTCCCAAACTATCGTAGCACTCATGTGAGCATGAAGTGCTCAATGATACTAATGGTGCATCCAATTAGTGGACACAAGAAGAGCATATGTGGCAGCTCATGCCAAGCATCATCCCATATCTATGTAGCAGCCCATGGTCTCCATATCACCGCAACCATGTCGTCCAGCTGCCCTTGCCACTGCTCTATCTTACCCAATGCTAGCTGAGTCATGGGGCCTACATACTTATAAATATAAGACTCTAGGGGCTGCCTAGTATCATGAAATATCATCCTACATATAGGGAGATGCTCCCAGGCCCAAATCTGTAAAACAAAGACTCCTGCGGCCATGGTCTGCACACTCCAATACATGATCTCGTGCATCTCATGGTACATTTGAGCAAGCATACACTTGCCCCATCCAAATCACACTAGTGGCTGCTCTAGCATCTGCTCTAGTGTGCATCACCAACCGCACTCCATTCTATGTTGTCCTCAATCTGGCATCAGATAATAGCTCAAGAACACTGCTAGGGCAGCCACTAATTTGTGCTCAGTTCTATATCAGCCTATCAACTCATCCCACGAGATGGCCTGGCCCATCACTAAATCATCCTGGAAAATGGCCCTCAGTGCCAATGTGCCCACCCTTGGCTGAATGTTGTATTCCATGCAGGCGTCATGGAATGGTATCTTATATATATCCTTAGGGGTGAATTTCATCTCCCCCATTAGCAAGTTAAAGGTGTTCATCTCTGAGTGGAAACACTCAACCAATGCATCTAGTAGTCTATGATTCACCTGAATGTCGGGCAGATCACATTGATATGTCAATCCTAGCCCATTAATGTGGGCACCCTCATCATTGGTCAATCTCCACACTAACTCCTAGATGACTGGTGGTGGGACTAGAATGCAACATTTGGGAAGTTAACCTGCAAAGAAAGTGATGAAACTCGATCAGTATTTAAATTATGATGGTTTTTTCAAAGAAATAACAACAAGTGAGGCTATACATCTATCCTAAACATGACTCTTGGATGCTCTAATTGGCTGATTCTATGCAAAATTGGATGAAGACTTTATAGAATTCTAGTAGCTTCTCATGAGAGATTTTCTCTATCACGTGAGATAGGATCGCATCTCGCATGAGAGTTCATCACCAGGGATGAAATTTCACGCGGCATCGCCAAGCATCTCAAACGAGCTCGTAGAGAAACCTGGTGCAAAGAAGCCCTAACCCTCGCGAGAAAATCATTTTCTTGCACAAGGGGTGATTGAGGTCGCTGCGAGGAAACTATTTCCTCACATGATATTGGATGAACTAGGCCCTAAAAGCATTTAAATCTAACCTAAATGACCTAAGAAAGTGTTAAAACTTGAAATGCAGGATGGTTTATCAACTACTTATAGGTGTGTCATACTTTGGTGGCCGGTTGTGTCATTCGGAGTGCTCAAAATGATGTGTATGCACTGGCATGCTCTCCATCTCTCTTAGAGCTCTCAAATCACTAGAAGTCAAAGTGAATAAGGAATTGAAAATGACCCCTTTGGGCCTTATATAGCTTTTTACCTAATTTTCAAAAGTGCTTTGTTTTACGCAAAAACTTCACCCTTGGCTAAATCGACCATTCTGAATCCATTTTTGAGATTGAAATCAAAATTTGACACTCCTAAATAGCTTGAAATTGCATTTTAAATTTCTGAGACCATCAGGATTGGATGCTTGTGCAATCAACCTTTTGGTGGCATTTTCTTGCTGGAATCTTATCTCATCATCATTTTCTCGAGATCTTCAATGTTTTCATCAAAAGTCAACTCTAGTAAAATCTGGTCAACCATGGTCAAACTTGGTCAACAGGACCTCCAAATCGCTCCAAATCACTTCTACATCCTCTCGATGCTTCCTTAATCTATTCTGAGTTCCTCTAGATCTCTGATTTTATCTGTATCTGCAACCTTTTTCTATCAATCATCTTTCTGATGTGTCATCTTTCAATTTCACTCTCGAGGGGGCAAGATGATTACATCATTGAATCTTGTCGAATCAGTCTGATCTGAATCAAAAGACCTCATTGCTTGGGGCATCTCTTCACTAGGGGCATCTTTCGGCCTTGCATCTTGTCATCTTGTCATCTATCTTTTAGGTATCTGAGCAATCTAACTCAGATCCTCGAGGATCAAGCTTCGTTCTGGAGATGGTTCTCAAAATCTCATTAGGTATTGGGGCAATCTAACCCTAATCCCTGAGAGTCAAGCTTCATTCTAGAGATGGCTCTTGAAAAATCTTTTAGACCATTATCTAGACATTCTAACCTGGGTCTCAGATTACTAAGCTTTGTTCTAGAGATAGTCCTAAATCTGCATCAGTTATCATCTAATCAATAGGTATTAGGGCAATCTAACCCTGATTCTAGTCTTCTCTCAAGTGGTAATTTGACTGAGGTCTTCACAATCTAACTTAGACTTCAGAGAATCAAGCTTCATTCTGAAGTTGGTTATGCAACTCGATCTGACCGCTGTCTTGGTGATCTAACCTCAACTTGTGAGGGTTAAGCTTCATTTTGGAGATAATCTTGAAAACCTCATCATCTACCACATCAGACTATTCTTTGAATCAACACACTACTTGCACATCAATTCAAAGAGGGGAAAAATGTAATACCCCAAAATTGCACCTTACAATTCTAATCAATTTTGGTCCATTCTTTCAAATTTCTACTTCTATCTCCCAATTGACTTTATTTGACTTGGTGTCAAATGCAAAAACCCCTAAATTTTCATTAATCACACTATATTAAATTCCTAAATATTTGACATGTATTGGCTAAAAATCCCTATGATTAATTAATTTAATCCTAAAGTCCTAGTGCTTTAAATTAAATTAATTCCACCGCCTTTAGCTAATACACATCAAGGGAATTAAATAATTATTTGGTTATTTGAATTGACATCTTTATTTGAATTTAATTATTCAAAATAACTTGAAAAGCCACCCATGTGGCAATAATTCATTCATTTAATTAAATAATTCTTCCAATTTGTCTCACCTTCCTCCATGGAGATGAAGAGTCAACTGTTTCTTTCCAAGAAACTCTTCATCCTTCTCCTAGGCTCTTCTATATTATGAACCTTCTTTTCTTCATTTTGGGGAGGCAATTTTAGAGTACCAAAACTATAGTGGATTTTTGTCTCAATTTCATACTTTAAAGCTTTGTTATTGCATAATTAGAGTAATTCTCATTTTAGTGTAATTGCACTTTCATATTAACTAGTTTTCTTATTATGTTCTAGATTAATTCTCACCTTTCTTTCAAGCTTCATAGATTAAATCTACACTATCATTCTTAGATTAAATTTGCATCTTCATTTTAGATTAATTGCAATTTTGATCATTTCAAGCTTTCAAATCCTCTGTTTTAGAGTTGGTCTAATGGTTGTTGGGCTCTCGTTTTGAGAGTAAATTCAAACACCCCACCTAAATAGGAGGCAATAGGTCGATTCAATCAAGTGTGCGATTTGGACAATTCATGTTCACTTTCATATACAATGATTGAGAAATGACTATGTTGTGTCTATGGCTGGATTAGAGGTCCATGTTCAATTATAAACATATTCCTCTCGCTACAAAAACATATACTCCTACCTTTGAGATGAAATCATTCCCAATACCTTTAACCATCATGAAAAATGTTACCTTATCCAAAATGCATCACGGTATGTCATCATTGGTAATGATTTATACAAATGGAGCCTAGATGGTACACTTCTCAGGTGTTTAGAACATGAAGATTCACAACGCACATTAGAGGAAGTCCACATCACATTCCAATGATTTGACACTAGCTCAAAAACTCATTAGGGAAAGATACTATTGGCCAGACATGGAAAAAGAGGCAGTGAAATATGCTATGAATTGTAAAAAATGTCAAGTCTATGGTAATTTGATTCATGCACCAAGGAGAGATTGGATTCCCTTTACAACACAATGGCCTTTTCAACAATAGGCATTTGATCTCATAGGGGCTATCTATCCTCATTCTCCTAATAGTCACACCCATATCATAACAGCTACAGATTATTTCACGAAATGGGTAGAAGTAGTTCCTTTGACACATGCCACTGGTGAATAGATATCAATGTTTATTATGAATTACATCATTTTCAAATATGGTATACCACACTCGATCATCATAGACAATGGAGGCCAATTGAAGAACAAGGACCTAGATTCCTTATGCTCTAAATTCAAGATCAATCAACATTGGTCATCCATTTACTATCCATAAGGGAATAGACAAGTTGAAGCATCCAATAAGAACTTATTGAAAATCCTACATCGTACAGTCAACAAGAAAGGAAGAGACTGGCACCTAATGATAAATCTAGATCTTTGGGCCTATAGAACAAGTATTTGAATACCCACTGGGGCTACTCCTTTTACTTTAGTATATGAGACTGAAGCGGTACTACCTATTGAGGTTTAAATCCCATTGCTATGAATCGGAATGCATGGTCTAGTAACTAATGATGATTACATAGTGTCTAGGTTACAAGAACTTGAACTACTAGATGAGCGCAGGAAAGCTTCATATGATCTTCTCAGAGTATATCAAAAGTGAATGTCTAGAGGCTACAACAAGAAAATCAGACATAGATAATTTCATGTTTGCAATCTAGTGTTGAGAGAAAACACTAAAAATCAATCCCATCAGGAACGCAAGGGGAAGTTTGAACCCAATTGGCTGGGTCCCTTTGTTATCACTACTACTTTTGGCTTTGGATCCTATCAACTGTCAATGACTAAAGGATAACAGCTCTGAGAACTAATCAACATTCTCCATTTGAAGAAATTCTATGCCTAAGACATTTAGTCTGGGAAAATGTCCTGAAAAAAGTGCATAAATAAAAAAAAATTCCTGAAAAAATGATCAATCCTGGTGAAAACCTACCAATAGGTGCCTTGATGGTTCACAAAAAAATCAAAATAATGGAACAATACAAAAAAATTAAAATGATGAAAAATACAAAAAAAAGAAGAAAAAGAAAAAGTGCCTTGGTGAAAACTTGGTAAATGGGCGCCTTGGTAGCAAAAATAGGATCTCTGCCAAGATGGTGAAAACCCAAAAAATGGGTGCCACTTGTATCAAAATGCTCCATCTATTAGCACAATTTTCATATTTCCCAGCTTTCAGTCTACTTTAGTTTGTACATATCTCCCAGTTTGCTTTTAAATCATGTTTTCAGTAAAGTTGGTCTATGCACCAAGCCAAAAGCGTCTGCATCCTATCAATGTTTCAAACTTGGGGGCAAACAATGTCATATCTTATTGTCCTGAGTATAGCTCAGAGGAGTCATATCCAGTGAAGGTCCTTCAACACTATATCTGAGTAATTTTGTCTGTCTCCCTACCAAAAAAGGATTTTGCACACCAAACAAACTACAACAAAAAACAAAATGATCTCTACATAAATGCTTTTATCTTATTGTATGCTAATTGATTCACATTGAGATTTTTGTACATTTTTTCCCTTTGAGCTCCTCGATGATGTCCTCTACGAGATTTAGAGAGTGATGACTGGGGGCATAATATTTTATTTGTCTTCAATTTGCAAGTAAAATCTGACAACTTTGGAAATTATGGATTGAATTGGTGTCCACTATAAGTACCTTCATCATGAATTGGATGGCCATGTATACCTCGACCATCGATACTGAAATGCTTCAAGGGAGTCTGATCTAACTTTTGTCTTTTCGAGTGACTTCTTCCTCCTACTGTGAAACATGATACTACCCAAGGATGTGAATGATAAAGGGTCACTGCAGGTAATTCACATTGGAATCAAAATTATCTCCCAACTACTTGGTGTGTTTGTATGCAAGGCATATTCAGGTCATCACAATGTTTATGTTTTGATGCTTATACAAACTGATAAATCAAAATGGACATGATATTCAGGTCATCCTAGATTTTGTGCCTTGATGCTTATATCTAATTCAACATTTCAAAATAAAAATCAATATTCATATGTTCATGGTTGCCTAAACTAGTGAACATTGTATCGATTATTTGACATTACCTACAAATATTCAGTGATGATAAAAACTGATACATGATCAATGACTAAGTCCTAGGTCTTGCATTACATTTTCATTCTGCATGGTTGTATTTTCTTAGGATTTGAATGAAGCACATTGTTTGATATTCTCCAAAATCAAGCTAAAAACACATCTCAAGGACTGAGTGTCACATAACGGTCTTTCAAACAAAACAACAAGAAGTCATCATTCTGGATTAGACATCCATTTTGACAATTGATTAAGCACTTGAAATCTTCATGTACCTACAAAAATATCATGTGTATCGATGCATTTACATTCCATCTCATATCATAAACATCTCAATAAATCCATTTGTATACATACATGTGCATCCATACAACATAAACAAAAATAAATCATACATTACATTACATTTCTATCATCTATCATTGCATTTCATGTTCATACATTCAAAGAAAAGATTCATTGCATTCAATAGTGAAAAGAAATTTCATGCATATGCATCACATGATAAAAATATCATAAATCAAAATGAAAAGTGAAATGAAGTCAAAACCACTATATTGGATCTCATATATATAAATCTTAGAATAGTACAAGGGGTGCACTAATGACACTATATACAAAAGAATTAGCTACAATGAGCTATCAAGAATGATCAAAATGACAAAATGAGGAACATCGGGTATCAACTTTCTGCCTAGTCCTTGGCATTAGGTGCTCCTCCTCCTCCAACAGGTACATCTGGTGGTGGCTCAACACATGGGGCCCTGGCTCCCTCAAAATCAAACATGTATTGAGAGTAGGATGTGACTCTCTGACCTTGTGGTACCACTGAATAATATGTGGATATATAATATGTAGCGCGACCAATCTGATGGACCACCTCAGCCCATAGGCACCTAAAATTGGCCTCTTAGTTTTGAAGATATCTATCTCGCTCCTATAGCTACACCTCTAGTGATAAACTATGTGACCGCTGATCTCTCAACTGGTGCTTGAGCCATCTAATGGTATCCTATAAGGTCTATGTCAATCTAGGCTCGGCCTCTACTACTACCTCACCCTCCTCCATCACCTCCTCACCTCTGCCGCCAACACCTATGTATGTTTGTGCCTTGCGGTGATGAACCTTAGTTCCAAGATCAAAATTGGGGGCATCCTACACATCCTCCATGCCTATATCTTGATGCACTCCAAACACCTCCTCAGCACCCACTGTGCTACCAATGCTCCCTAGAGTCCCACCATCACCTCTATTGTATCAACACTGCAATACTGTCAGTCTACCTGCTGGAGTTTCCCGTGGTATAGTGGGTGGCCTCATGTGTCCTACTGGCCTTAGAGGGGTCATCACTACTCTCAACCTTGGTGGTGTAGGGTACACCATCAGGATATGGACCTATCATCTCCTTTATCCTCTATCCATAGGGGAACTAGTAACATCCTCAACATCCTCCATGATCGGAATAAGCTCTGTCGGATCAAAGAAATGCCTCATCAAATGCTCTACCCTGTATGAAATGTATGCATCTATTACACCTGCATCGACTACCTAAGGATGGTAGTCCCAATCCCTAGCAAGAAGACTACTGTAGTCTTGACTGCACAAAGCATATGATAATTGAGTTGTCCATCCTAAACCTAGCTCCCACACTTGTCATGCGTAGGTGGTGAAATCCTATGGCTCATCCTGTATCAACCTGTACTATCTCCAAATGTGAGTATAAAAAACCTCTCTAAGATGGTGGTAGACCTCCCTATTAATACATGGATCTGGCAAAAATACCCAAACTAGGCACGAGCTGTAGCCCAAGCCTTAATCTGCAAGTAAGGTCTCCAAGTAATGATTGTCATGTCGTCAAGCACATGCTACCAGTACTCAGTGTGACCCATTCAAACCTATGTGACAAACCCTAAATATCTATAAATGAGCAGCTCCTGAGGCTACCTCTCATCTCCACAGATTGGTCTTTATATGGGAATATGCTCCCATGCCAAAATCTACAATACAATAGCACCAGATGCAAATGATTTCACCTCATGATAAATGATATCGTGCATCTTTGAAAACATGTGAGCCAACATACACTAACCCCATCCTAGCTCTGTGGGACTCTCCATCAAACACTGAATCATCAGAGCCCACCCCATAAGAAGACCATTATGTTGATGGTCGTACATGATGATCCCTCCAATATTCCATGCTATGATGCACTCCAATAGATGGGTATTTCCATACCGTTGAACAAGCATCTCCCTTTTTAGGTTTGAAAATATCACCCTAACTCAGGCATTAGGGTTCACAACTATTTCATCCTAACAATGGAAACCTTCTCGAGTTTTGGGTGGACTTTGATTGAGAAGGAGTCTCTAGATTCTAGGCCAGTTCCTATTTGATTTGGAATATCACCTGAACTAACTTTGATTGGGAAAGGGAAGAAAGAAATGCTTCTGAAAACTAAATAAAAATGGGGTGATACACCAAAATTGAACTCAAATTTACTTGGAATCCAAAACCAACATCCACAATGCACATACTAATGAGATTGGGATTATCATTCACTGATCAACATATAGGTTAACTTAATTTCACTACTAGTGTATAAACCACAAACAGTGATAATTTGTCCACAAACATACAAATTCCACACAAGGCTTGAATTTTGATCACTAAGAGGAGGAATAGGATCAATTCACTTCTCCTTGTTACAAAATGGATTAACACTTAATGCAAAATGATGACAAGGATTGAATTCAATACTCAAAATATGAGAAAAAATGGATCACTTGCATTATTTTCCTCAAAAATCTAAAAATGTAGGTTACAAAACATAAGCTAAGGCACAAAGGAACAAAATATCTCACTAAGTCCTCTAAAGAATCTTGAACCCCTAAAACTGATTAAGAAAATAAGTCTTATAGCCTCCAAAAATCATGCCCTCTACTTTGGCCCTAAAACCACTCCAATTTGGCCCCAAAATATTGCCAAAAACCCTAAAGATAATCATATGTTGTGCCACTAATCTAGCCCTTAATGTTGGTTTTTAAAGATAAAATCTTTTAAACAAATACCAACATTTACAAAAGATAATTTAGAAAAACTCAATGCAACATCAGCCTATACAAAATCTAAACCTAGATAAAAACCTAAGTCTAAACTATGCAAATTACAAAAGGTCAACATGACCACTATGCAATCCACCACCTATGTAAAATATCTCAAGGTAATGTGCAAGGTGGCATCGACAATCTCAAAGCTCTGGCTATTTGTACACTGCTAGAATTAAGGCATTGAATGTCCTCTATCAGTAGACTCCAAATTTTCCAAAACTCTATTTGTTCCTTGATCTTCATGATATGCTTGTGTTTTGGGGAAAACATTAGGGAAAAACCCTAAAATATCATAGTGAAATTTTGCCAAACACTTGACTGGAACTGGGAATTTTCATGGTGGAAATCTAGCATTATGAAGGTAATTAGTGTGTTGAAGGCTTTTAGATTTGAGTTTTATAGAAATCTCCTATAATTTTATCTGATCTTTGGCCCTTTTTGTTGGAGTTGTGATCACTGTAGATCGAGCTGGAAGTTTATTAAAGAGCTTAGGCTTAGAACTGTTGTGAACTCCAATACTCGGGTTGTGAACTCCACTATTTTGGGCGAGCTCATGTTGAAATAGTGAGCTCAAGCTTTGGATTTGAGAATGAGCTCTTTATCTAGTATAGATCTCGAGTGTAAAGCTTGTCTTGTGAATGACAGTGAGCTCACCTTCTTTTCTCAGTTTGGGGCTTTGAATGATAGTGACTTTGTCTTTGAAACAAGCACAAAGCTCAGCTAAGATTGTTGGTGCCTATGACTGTGGCTTGACTCCCAACTTGGCATGAATCTTGGGCTTGTCATGATGGAACTTTGGTTGAACCCAAGCTATAGTGGTGGGCTCAGCTAGGACTCCATCATGATAGCGAGCTCATTCTTTGAACTCATCTTGGGATTTTTAACAAGCACAAAGCTCGACTTGTAAAATGTAAACTTGAGCTAGAGCTTTTTTTGTTGAGTTTGACCATTCTTCTCTCCCTTTTTCACACAAATCATGGGCATGAACTCAGTTTGTACCCCTAAATCTTGGAGTCATGACATCAATTTTAACTTGGAACAGTGAACTTGAGCTCTGAATACCAGCATGAAGCTTGGACTGAGTTGTGACTGGAAGATGAAGATGAAGTTTGGGTTGTGACGGAAAGATTGGTTGTGACTTTAGCATATTTCAGTCACAGCTTCAGACCGAGCTTGGAATAGACAGAACTCGAGGCTAGACTTGAACTTAGACTTTGTAAGAAAAATGCAACCTAACTGAAGATAAGTACACTCTTCTCTCTTTTCTTTGCTTCTCTTGTACATTTGAAGCTGAGTTCACTGTTATTTCATGGTAATGATTTTTGGGGTTTACTTTGCTAGCTATTGTAAAAAAAATTTAGAGTTTGCTTTCTTTTGTTGAGGTTCTGTTGCTTTGTTTACTCCATCTCCAACTACTCCTTGGCTTGAATATTGGAGCTTTTTATGTGGTGTTCACTATAGATGTATGTGGTGATTGTTGTATTCAGATTCACTGGTGATAGTGACCCTTACTTGAAAATAAATGTTTTTGTTCTTGCTATGACCTTTTTATACACCAGTCGACTCTCAAAATTGTATTGTGTTGTGTCCACTGTTTAAATCTGTAACCCCTTTTGGTGCTTAACACCATCATAGACAGTGAAAATGTTAGTGTTATAAAACCCCTCTTACCACTGTTACTGAGATCCTCAATGTTTGATTTCAAATGCTACACATTTTTCTTTGACTGTAGCTTTAGCCCTATGCATGAAACTTGGATACAAAAAGATACTTTAATATTAAGTTGTCGACTAGTTTATCCTTTATAAAATATGATATTGAACAGTGCATTATCAGTTTCAAAACATATGCAATTATATCAATAATGACTGTAATATGTGAATGTCATGAGAAATATAAAAGATGTAAACTTTGCAAAAAAAGCATTTTCTATACATGTAGCCTTGTTGCTGAACATGAATATTTTTACTGGTTTCTTGCTTGATAGTAACCAGTGACTGATTGGTTTTTTTCCCTTTTTGCAAAAACAATGACAATGAAATAGTGTATAAAAATATTTTTATCAAATAGGAAATTCAATATATATACAAATGTTTAGTTTATTTGTTTAAGAGGTTTGAGCACGGACTCGTGACACTCAAAAACACCAGAATGTGAACTTGATGGAGTTCGAGCACGGGATCGTGACAACCATCAAGACACTCTGTAAACATTCCTTGACACTTTGAAAGATAATTCCATAGCATTCCTTTTTTTACTTTGAACATGCACATTTTTTCACACTACCACTTGTTAATACATCCTGTAGCATTTTGTATTCAGCATTATAATATGAACATGGAACTTCAATATCAATATTACCAGTCATTATCCTATAGGATTTTGGTATTTACAACATGGTCATCTCTCTATCTTGTACTTGTGAATTCTCTGTCTTTGAAAGCACATGTTGTAGCATCTTTTAATGCACTTGACATTGCATCATTTTCTTCTGACTGTGATATGAAAACCACTCAATTGAGCATTGCATCTTTTACTTTGTCAAGCTTAGAAACAACATCAACTCATCTTGTTAGGTTAGTGAACATGATTAAAAAACCATTTTGTATGAATTCCAAGTATGGAGACATTTATGAATTAATACCAGTCAACTAATGATGCTCACTAATCTAACAAGACCCTGCTATTTCTAAAAATGGTTTCTTAGCTTCAAGAACTAAGTCCCTTTGATTCAGATATCAAGTTTAAATATAAAAACAACATGCATAATGATGACCATAAATAGTAAAAGGTTTCATGAAAACATGTCCCTTTAATACTACTTTTCAATTTATGTGGATGCACATTTTTGTATTGCATTGAAATACCAGATAGATATGAAGCTCTAAAAGATTGATTGTTGTATGATGCTTTTATTTTATGCATTTCTTAGATCCAACTAGATCTAACATATTTTCTCTCTCATGATGCAGGAAAATCCTAAAGACCCCTAGGAGATGAAGACCTAGACAGTGGACTTGAGGACCTGAAAGACAAAATAGCCAGCAATATGCAGATGACCAAGGCAATGCATGGGATCCTACTCATACTTCTATCATGCTTTCTATTCTGCAAAATGTAGTCTTTATTGACATGAAATATGAAATATGAAAGAACATTTGTATATTACATTAAGTTTGAATGCACAATGTAATGATCAATTATGAACCTGAAAAATTTGAATGTGATCAATACTTAGAGTACAATATAAAAAGTTGGTATTGAATGCAATAATAAAATGTTAATCAACAACACCTGAAATGTAGTTTTGAATGGATTCCTAAAATGCAAATTTTTCCTATTTATGTTCATCATCCTACATGTTGTAAATTAGGGTAACAGTCCCATGAGATTTGATGTACGATCTTCTCCTCCGCATCAAACAATGTATGGAATGCTGCCAAACACATATTACCCGCACTAATATAGTCTGGGCAAGGGCCATGAAATGGTATATGGAGGATCTTGTAAACATCCTCTAGGGTAACTATGAACTCCCCTATCAGGAGGTGAAAAGTATGAGTCTTAGAATGGAAACACTCAATGATCATGGTGATCAGTCCATGGTTCTCCTAAATATCAGGAAAACTGATGAGGTACTTGAAATCGCATGCTGCAAGGTGCACTCTCAAAAGATCAGGTAGGGTCAAGCATAGTTTTTGTGTCATAGAATGAGAGATACGAACATGAACATCTATGTACACAACCTACAAAAGAAAAAAATGAGATAACTATCAGAACTTTGCTCAAAATATCAGGCTAAAGGAATGGAAAATGAGAAAATAAGCATGTCAATCAGTGCATTAAAGGCTAAGGATATCGGCTATGACATCAAAAAATTTGAAAAATTGACCTAAGGAAATAAAAAATGCTCTTTTTTTTCGTACGATAATTCAGACTGGTTTCTAGTGTCATACGACAATCTACATCAACCCATACGACACTTCATGGTCATACGACACTATACAGGTTCTCGCATGACACTTGAGGGACTTGATGAAATGTCATACGACATATGGGTGTCCCTCATACGATAAACACCTACAATGGACGTGACACTCTATTTGGACTTGGAATGTCGTACGAGTCCCTGTAGGTTATCGTACGACTTTTCGTGATGCAAAAATTCAAAAAAATTCAAAAACGTCCTAAAAATCCTAGAAAGCATGAAAAGCTAACAATTGGAATTCAAAAAGAGGCACAAAGGTCCACTTACTAGATTATCATACTATTGAGGTCTCTGATATCGCCGGTTGCGCTCAAAACAATGAGATGTCATAGGTACTTGTATTTTCGCTCTTAGAGGGCTCCACAAGGTTTTATAAAGTCAAAATGTTAAAATCAAGTGAAAATGACCCTTTTGGGCCTTATATAGGTTTTTGACCTAATTTTCAAAGTGCTCCATTTTGCGTGAAAATTGTACCCCTGGCTAATTTTGACGTTTTGAATCTATTTTCAGGTCAAATCAAAATATGAGATCATTTATATTGTCAAAATTGTGATTTAAAATTTTTAGACCCAAGATGACCGACTGCTTGCATAATCAACCTTCATAATATCACAGGAATCTAGTATTCCACTTAACTGATTATCTCACATCAAACTCTTCAAATTTTAGCTTGGTCAACCATGGTCAACTCATGGTCAACCCTAGTCAAACTTGGTCAACAAGGCCATGAAATGATGCATAATGCGTCCCCAGACATGTCTAACTGCTTCTAAAATCTATTACTTCACCTCTAAACCATTTAACTGGCTTTCTTTCCAAATTTCAATTTTCATCGTGAAGGGGGCATGGTATTACACATCATTAATCAATTATGTCAATCAAATTTCATCCAAAATTTCCTTCACTAATCAAGACAACAACCACATCTAGTTGTTGACTAATCAAAGTCCTCGTTGCTTGGGGTGTATCAGATTTGTTGAAATTCATATCAATTTGGTGTTCTCTTAATCTTGTTACCTATATTAGCTCTTTGTAACCATCAGTTCATTAGTGTTATTTCATTTATTCTTTGTAACTAAAGGGTTCAGATTTGGCATCCTTTCCATTCCTTTGGACAATTAGGTCTGGAGTCAGGACAATCACTTCCTTGTAATCATAGGTTTAGAATCAGGCATTTTGACACTTCTTCGTAATCACCAGTTCATTACTGGTACCGTTAACATCATCCTGATTCTTTGGTCAACCAGGACCTGAATCAACATCTTCAAATCTTTCAATCGGTTTCTATCTCAGAATCAGTTAATCTTTTAGGATTAGTTTCTCCACCACATAACTAAGTCCGGACATCATCGAAAATAGATTAATCTTTGAGCCACTGCACTTTGCACATTAATTCAAAGAGGGGCAAAATGTAATACCCCAAAAATGGGCTTCAGGACCATTGACCTCCTACATCAATAAATCGATTGAAATCAACATAAAATTCCTAATTGAAGAAAAATCTGCACATCGAATCATCAAAACCCTAATCGATTTTATCTTAATTCTGCATTGAGGAATATTCCTAAATATTCATAATTATCTTTAATTAAATATTATTTGGTGATAAATGATATTATTTTATTTATCCTAAAGTTAATTAATTGAATATGTTGAATATTTGATTAATTTAATTTAATTCTACCACTTCATTATTTAATTAGATTTAATTAAATTTATTTCTAATTAATATTATTTTTATTTGACAAAAAAATCAAAATTTCTAAAAATAATTGATTAAATGTTTATTTAATTGATTAAATCAAGTTGTCAAATTTAATGATATAGTTTTGGGGATAAAGTTTGATTAAATAATTGATTAACCCATAAATCAGTTATTTTTATTCTAAAATCAGTTAAGTTGAGAACAAAACACATGAAATATTAAATAAATTCATAACTATCCATGCACAATCAAAAAAGAAGTTAAACTTAAAATCAACTATTCAATTCAATTTGTTAACTTTTTAGACTCAAAATGTGATTGTGAGTTAAAAAGTGATCTGAACTCCTGATTTGAGTTAAAAAGCTGATTTTTCATGATTTTGTGAGTTAACTCTTTCTGATTTTTTGATAACTCAACAATCAATCTGAGTTGATCAAGGAGAGATTTTTGGTTTTTCATGAGTTCTCACAAAATCTAGATTTCTATATAAACGAGGCTCAGTCCTTTACTAACAACCACAAATTTGGAGTATATTTCTCGTGCGATCTTGTGAATTGTGAGATTGTGCAATTTTAAGATTCTTGTTATCATCATTTTCATAGAATTTATAGCATTGCTAGATTAGATTGCATTCCATTTTCATTCAATTTTAGATCATTTCATACAGTTTTTCATCCATATTGCATAGAAAATATAAAATATATATCGTAATTTGCATCCATCTTTCATTAGCTTTCATCATCAAATCCTTCGTTTAAGTGTTGCATCATCACTGATCTCGGTTATTTTTGAGAATATCATACTCGCATCTACTAGAATGCAGTAAATTGCCTATTTAAGGATACTTGTCTTATTTGCAAATTTTCTGATTTGTTAACCTATAATGTTTTACTGAAATGTTGTATTCTACAGACAGGTACAATTTCACATGCACAGGAATAACAATCATGAACTCCATCATGTCTATGTTTGGGTAATATGTTGGAAAAACCCTGTTGGATGCAGGTTGTTCCTCTATAGCTGCAGTAAGGGCACCAGTCTGCAATGTCTTCTTTATTTCCTTATTCTTGGTTGTTGTTTCTCCAAATTTATTATAGAAATATTTGAAATGAAAATTTGGTGTTGCAGAAGGAATTGAATGTTTGAAAGGTGAACGAGAGCTTGCAATGCCTGTTGATCTAACTAATGTTGTTTCAGGATTTAAACTTTTAGAGGGTTTTTTTGAAACTAAAAGTGCAAATAGTTTTTTAGGATCAAGTGTTAATGATCTGGAAACCTTTTTCTTCTTGACATTATCTTCTTCTATGGAATTCTATGTAGATTCTACTAGCCTCTTTAGAGAGGGAACTTGTTGTATAAGTTGCCTAATCCCACTGGCACCAGTGCCACTACTAGACAAAGTAGCAGTAGATTCCCCAATCCCACCTATGGCAATGGATGTTCTTATGGGCATAGTGGTTCCTGATGAATCTAATAGGTCCACTCCAAATCCAAACCGAAGGCCTTCACCATGATCATTTTTTTGTGTGAAAATTGGATTCCAGACGCCTTCTCTTGTGGGACCCAAACCACCACCTTTATAACCCATTTTTTCCACAATGATTTCCCCTTTTCTATATACTTATTTCTGGTAGTCGCTAACTCCACTATGACTCCCTGGAGTAAACAAAATTGGTAGATTATCATCCTCATTGTCTGCATTTTCATCCTGATCACTACTGTCGTATGTCGTGGTAGGATTCTCTAAATTTTACAATTTGCTAAACTCCATATCCTCATCTATGTCATCCAGATTTGGACTGGTCTTTGATTCACCAAGATCCTTTCTCATACTCCAAAAGTCATTCATTTTCATTCAAGCCCATTTTCTATCCTTACAATCTTCTGCTATTTTCTTTGGTATTTTTATGTTTGATGGATGAGCAACTTTTTTGTAGAAATTGTAGGACATCCTAGGCTGTACAATGCCCTACTTTATTGATGGCATAATTTTTGATGACAACTGTTCAACTAAAAAAATTTCCTCAGCGGAAACTTTATCCATCTCTTTTGTAACGTCATCCCAGCTATCCTTGTTTTTCAACTTCTCTAGCAATGGTTTACTTTCATGTTGAAATAAGTTTGCAGAGTTCTTATTAGCAAAACACATTGTTTTAATGATGTTGAGTGGATCATACTTCCAGTACCACTCTAAATCAAATTGAAAGATTTCTAAAAAAAAATTTCCACTTTGAATGCCTTTCTCTAAAATGTTAACCCTCCAACTGAGAAAGGTAAGGAAGCGAATATGCTCTTCTTCGACTGACTAGTGAAGAGTCTATCTGTGCTCTCTAATTGTAGTAAATATTCTACTGCAAACACCATGTTTGTCACATGCATTGGAAGTTTGTGGGGTTGTAGTTCTAATCTATAAAACCTTAGCACAATGTATTCTTCCATTAAGTACTAGTCAGCCAATTGAATTGTGCTTCCAATTTGGATGCAATCCCTTCATGAAGCAGATAATCTGGGCATTGGAGTGCTTGTTATTTTTTTGTATAATGGTACCAAAAAGAAGTCTACAAAATTATTGTAATTCCTTCTATTATCATACATCCTTATCTGAGGTGTCCAATTATATATTGGAGTACTTGTCAATCCTGGCCCCCTCTGAATTTCAAGATTGTTGTTGTTTCTCATTAATATTGCAGCATGCTTGGATAGCAAAAGATGGCACAAGTAGGTTGTGAACCTAAATGTCTTATAATTGTCTCTTTTAATCAATGCTAATTTTTCTTTCATTGATTGAACCATGTGTCCAACAAAACTATATCTTACTCATTCATTGACACAATGGATATCCCAAATCAATTGAAGAATGTTGGTACCCACTTCCCTATTATTTTCTAGTCCCAGGAAAAATGCTAGTGAGGATATAGTATCTTGAACCCATGGCACAAAAATGTTAAAATCATAAGGAGGCTTATGGTTCTCACCCAATGAAGCCTTTGCCTCTACAACTATTAGACCCTTTATAAATGAATCTTTTGCATTTAGCGTGACTACCTCATATTTCTCTACCAACAATCCTAGGTCAATATGGACATTACAGTTTTGTCACTCAAACCCTAGGTCTAGTAAACTGAGAAATTCTTCCTGGATTATTGATAAAATTTGTTCTTGATTATTTTATTCACAATTTCTTTTCTTTGTTCATCATAATTTTTTGCACAAATCAAGACAATTTTTGGGCAAGGGAAAACTTTGGGTAATAATACGCAACCCAAACCAACATCCCACAAAGAAACTTTATTCATTTTTGCACGTATTGCTAGATTAAATTTTATAAATTCGGACCTCTTTGGCCCAGTTTCCTTATTGCACAATACATGTTTAATTTCTATATTTCTCCTTTCACCGTCGATAGCAGGATCATAAACATTATGATATTCATCAGTGAAACCTGGGATTTGTACTAGTCTTCTCTAGTCTATTAAAGTTTTCCCACCTTCTTGTCCTTGGCCTTGAGTTTTCACTTTCCCCATTGTTCTTTAGAAGAATGAAAAAATATAGAATCACAGATATTTACTAACAAAATCACATATATTAACTAACTAATTAAGAAAACCCCAATTTAAGAAAACCCCAATTGTACATGCAAGAATTAAAATTTCAAAATCAAGTTAAACTAAATTTTTGACATTACAAAATTGGGATGCATCAGGATAGATATCTTACCTGAAATTAAATTTCAAAATCTAGATAGTGGATAGATAGAAGTTAGAATGTCTAAGGCTCTCACCAATTATAGTCTTGAAATCTTCGACGACGGTTCGACAGTTCTTTTTAGCTTTGCTGCTACGAGTCGATAGGTTTTTAAAAAGGAAATGTTAAAAACCTTTCATTAAATATAACATTTAAACCAAAATTCTGGAATCCTTTTAAATTTTTATCTTCACATGATATAATGGTATGTAATCTTTTTGACAAATTACACATGTCACGTTTCAGGAGCGAGTTTGCAGAAAAGGTTTATGAAACCCATAGTACTTCTGAAATACAACTTTAACTGTTCATCTCTCGTAATCCAACGATTGTCATGATTTTAAAATATTAATAATTTAATACACACTAATGAATATAATCATTAACTATATTCACTTAGAATTCATGCATTCGAGAATACCTTATCCATGAAATTTGAACTAGTCAGATTAAATGATAAATTTTGGAAACATTTAATTACTACATGAAACAAAAGTGCAACATAAATTTTTAATATTATATTTGGAAAAATTTCATTACAATTCAATGATGCCCATAGGCCATATCTATTAATGATTCTTATAATCAAAACAAAAAAGAAAATCACTTCAAATTTCTTAAAACATTTTCATATTTTTTTTTAAACATACGTGATTACAATTTACACCAGTGCAAAAACCATGGTAAGCTACTACCACCAGAGGGAGGCACAATAGAGACTAGGTAGACTCAAGGACTATCTAGCTGAGGCTCCCTTCCTTTTGTGTGGAACTTTGAAGAGAGGATAATCTCAGAGAACTCTTCTAGCCATCGATAGTCCTTGGTTTCCTCCAGTAGGTGCCACTTCTGAAGGAAATCCCTCCCAATTTGTGCCCACTTCCGATGATGCGTGAGCTGCTCAACATTAAGGTTGAGTAGAAATGATTTCTTGGGCACATTTACTCCTAGTTGTAGAAGCCTAGGCAAATAATTTTCCCAAGGAATTCCTAATTGAAATTATTTCTCTACCCTAAATATCTAATTAATTTGTAAGTTAAATAGTAGTTGTCCTTCAAAAATTTCCAAATCTTTCATATTTAATGCAATGGTGGGTGAAATTGGAAACATGACTTATGACAAGACATTTTCTAACTTGGGAATAATGAAGGCCAAAAGGATCACATCACATAGGTGGACATAACAATTCTTTATTATAAAAAAACTTGAAACCTATGCCCACTCCGCATAAAAAATAACAAAAGTATGTTAGCTATGAAATGACGACAGGAAATGAAGCTTTACCATTGATGTAAGATCATCAAACGGTCAGAAAACAATGTCCTTAGATGACATGATGTTTTCATTTAAGCCTTAACTTTAAGGCATTATTCTATCGAGGTAATGAATAGATAATGATTTGACACATATCTGTCATTGAAAATTGAAAGACACCATCTAAGCAGCCATTAATTGACATTACTTTAATTGATATCATCTACTCATCGCCATTAATTAATATTTTTATCTAATATTACCGAAGATTGCCAGTAGAATTTTACTTTTTTGGTGTCACAAAATGAGGTCACAGACTCACACGTTTGTTGGATTACAACATATCAATGACCAAAGGTGAATTTCAGGCCTATTGTTGGTCTTTATCATCTTTACAAAAAACTCTCGAGGGAACTGTGACACGTGGTATGATTGATCGTGGGCTTGTTGGTTCGATCAATCATACCATGTGTCATGATTCCGTCGAGATTTCACTGTAAAGATTATGAAGACCAACAATAGGCCTGAAATTCACCTTTGGTTGTTGATATGTTGTAATCCAATGGACATTTGAGTCTGTGATGTCATAGTGATGGGACCCGCTACACCCATTCGTGCAACTTCAACATCAAATCAAAACCATTGGATTAAGAGAGATGAACAGTGGAAGGTGCATTTCGGATAGAATGTGGTGAGATAACTCCTTTATTGAAAAATCTCTCTGAAATCATCACATGTGTCATTCTTTGAGAATGAAAACTCAAGGCTGAACTTATTAAATTCAAGTTAAAAACTTAAATCATTTGGAATGTTAAATTTAATAATTATTTCCAATTATTAAATCACCATACCAACTATAAAACTATAGTATTAAATCGCCAAGTTTATATGTATTTTTGAAAAACATTCGCCATGACAAATAAATTAATTAAAATATTTGGAAAATAGTTTCACCATAATTTATCAGTATAAGGAAGTCTGATTCGCCAATTAAATTAATAATTTTTGCCATATTTTTATAAAAATGGTATACATTATTAAAAAAATCGCCACCAAATATCCATATTTTGAAACACAATTTGCCATCAATATTAAAAATTTTCCCTCCAAAAAAATGTGATTCGCCACGATTTTATACTTTTCAGGAGGGGGGGTTCTTAAAGTTATCCCTGCTGTAATTCATGATCTCATTGAGCCTTTTGTTTGCATTTTACCCAAGAAAAGCCGCATCTTTTGGTAGATTTTACTATTATTAACTTTTAACAAGTTACAATTTTCCAACAAAATTATTTTATTAGTTTTAAAACAAGCATTCATTCACCAAACTTTTCTACAAATTTCATGCAATTGGATAAAAATAGCAACGTAATTTAATATTTTTTCCTTAAAAATTAAAAAATAGATAAAAAAATAAATAAAAATTTCCCCAAATAATGAAAGATTGATCATAATTTTACACCTTTACTTTGAGGGGGTGGGGGGTGTGTTCTTAAAGTTATCCTTGATGTGGTGTCATATTTCTAATCTAGCTTAAAATTCTCTTATGAGATGAGTCTTGTGTGAGTCTATGAATATACATTTAAATTAATTGACTAAATTTCTAAGTCTTGTGATAACCTACAAAATATTTTTTGTATTTTATGAAGTTATTTGACTCCTCTGGTATTTTCATTCAATCCTTTCGATAACGTGTTTTGCTACTTTTGAAATGATTTTCTATCTCTGTCTATTGTTCAACAAATTTGAAAGAGTTGGAAAGCACTATGTTTTTCCAACAAAGATCACCTCCGTCTAAGGTTTGATTTATCTCCCTACATCCAATATCAAGGGCTTATTATCATTCTAATCACAACAATGCTAATGATTATCAAAATCCTTCATGAAGGTTTTGCATGAACTATGAAGTTATGTTTGTCTAAGAAAATCATGTATGAATCATAGTGTTATAATTACTATACTATTTTTCACATATTTTATCTTTTCATTTGTGGGCCTTTCAAAATATTTCTTCTTTGTCCTCGTTTAAAATATTTCTATAGTAGTTTGGTACTCTCCATCATTCTTGCATTACAATCAACCCATTGTTATTGTTGTTGATGTTGTTATTATAATATAGTAGTTATCAAAATGTATGATGCACAAGGCATAGAAATCTAGAAAAACATGTTTGCATGAATCACATACATACACACAAAAACAATTAGTCTATGATGCAATTTGTAAATTTTATCTAATAAATAAATTTATAGAACATTGAACCTAATAGAACAATAGAAGAAAGGGGGGCAATTTTTGGAAATTTTTTGGCAAAATTCCTACTAAGGCATGAATGGACCAAAAAGAATAGATTGCAAATATTGTACAAAATTTCTAAAGTGTATAACCTTCTATTAATTTCTTCTCAATTATAGGAAAATATTTATCAATCAATGATAATTTTTTAACAATTTTCTCTCTCAATTAATGACATTTAACTATCAAATTAATTCCCTTATCTAACTGATCCTAGCTAAAACTAACTCTAGTTCTAACTATCTTTATTTAGTCTTCTTCCTCTAACTATAGACAAAGCACATAATCAATGTTGCAAGTTAAAATAAGGCATGACAATTTTATAAAAAATTGAAGAAGAGGTTTTAGTTATTAATTATATAAAGTACTTAAAGAATAATCAAGTCAATATTTATCAATTGTCTACCCTTCTATTGATCATATAAAGTACTTTGAAAATAATCTTGCACCAAGTTTCTAAAGTGTCTACCCTTCTATTCATTTCTCCTCAACTATAGGAAATTATTTATATATCAATGGTAGTTTGATAACAAGTTTCTCCCTCAACTAAGAGAATTTAATTAGAGAATTAATTCCCTTGTCTAATTGATCCAGACTTAAACTAAATCTAATCATAAATAGATTTTTTTTCCATAAGTATAGGCAGAGAATATACTTAGTGTTGTAAGTTAAAATAAGGCATCACAAAAAATGAAGAGGTTTTAGTTATTGATCATATACAAGACAGGGGGACAATTGTTGTAAAATGTTTAGGGAGATTCTAAATAAGGCATAAATAAAAAAATCAATTAGATCAAAAATCTTACACCAAATTTATAAAGTGTCTATTATTTTATTCATTTCTTCTAATTATAGGCAATAATTTATCAATCAATGGTGGTTTTTAACTAGTTGTTTCCTCTTGAATGAGCTACAAAAGTTGTTAAAGTACTGATGCAAGAGCAGGGAAGGTGAAGGCAAAATCAATGTTAATTGAGATTGCTTAAACCCACAAACATACCCTGCGAAGAGTTACACACAAAATAAATATAAAAACCATTTGAAAGTAGTAAAAACACAATGGATATGAGACAAGAAACTGGGCACAACACTAGAATAGTTGTATTAATCCTTCAACATGTTCGGTTGTGAGGCCTTCTGAGTTTCATCCTTATACAATGAAATTATGAAATCAGAATCATAGCTCGCATATTATTTCATACGCCCTTATTACAATCATCTAGTAACACTCAGTATTACTTATCACCAACTATAACTCCCCTAGCACTACCCCTTACAATAGTGCAAGCTCCAAATATATAGCCAACAAAGCCACAAGTTGGCCAGTTAGGCATTTAATTACAATATAGGTCCACTTAGGAGGAGAAACCAAAACTAAAGAAAGAAATAATAAAACATGATGTAGAGTAGGATTTAGGTCCACACATGATCCAAGAACAAATCCCCAACCGTGCAAGATCCAATTTCCTTGTACAGAACTATGCAATATGAAATACCACACATTTCATGAGCGAAACTGGCAAAAAATTGGTGCCCGAGGAGAATTGCGATAACTTCCAGATCTAAGTGAATTAAGACACGCGCCTTAGAAGAGTGCTCAATATTAGGTTCACATCACTGCATTAACTTTGCAAGGAAAGAAACCAACAACAACATCAGTGCTTAAACAAACATCAGACTGGTACAAGAAACAAGAAATATTTTGGTGATGCAAGATTGCTCAAGACCCAAGATGCTCCTACATCAGACACCTGGGGTAACAAAAGAACTGATGCCTACATCAGAAACTTCTCAAATTCTAACCTAAATCATAAAGATCCAACTTAGCTTGTGTAATCCATGAACTATCTTCAACTGGCTTATCTTTCCACCGAACTAGGTATTCCATGTAGTATTTTCCTCTTGTACTCTTGCTTAATCTACTATTCAAGATCTTCTCAATGATGTCTCTATTCTTCTTAGGATAATCCTAATCATCTTTAGTCTTATCATTTGTTTCAAAGTACTCAAAGATATCGACAATGTTGAATATAGGTGATATATCCATGTCCTCTGTTAATTCCACTTCATAAGTATTTCCACTATCAAACCTTTTCAGAATCTTACTGTAATCACATAAAATTAGGCTAATAGAACCTAAGGCCCTATTTACCCTTAATTTGGCATATAACCTTGATTACGTTAATTTGATTCCTGATCATTAGCATAAATCCCAAAAATTCAATAAAATCAATCAAATCCTGAATCAATCATTTATCACTAAGGTTTCAAGCTAAATCAAGACAATTAACTCTAGGCCTATTTAATTAATTCAATCCCACCAAATGCATGGCTAGAGTTATTAATTAAAATAAAATCATAAATACCTCTTAAATCAAACAAACACAAAAAACACATCTTAATGATTAAGAGGCTCTCAAATGGATCAAGGATCAAGCCAAGATGCATCTTAACCACTCCTCATAGATGCATCTCAACCATTCAAATCCTTCAATCTTCTATAAAAGAGAATTTTAAAAAGCCTATCTTCTTCTTCTCAATACTTGTACTTCCACATGCTTGAATTTTGAGGCTTCATAATCTTTGATTATTGAACTCTCATACTTGGGAATAATTTGATAGATTGTTTCCATACTTTCATGCTTAATTTCATGTCTTAGCTAATTAAGAAACACTTCTATTGGGTTATCTAGTAAATAATTCATGTTTTCATGCTCAATTATGGAGGATTTCTTAGATCTAGCTTAGTTTCATACATAATGCATTGAATCTCTCAATTTAGTGTAGATTATCACTGTTTAAGGGTTAAATCTGAGAGCTAACACCCTTATTCCATACTCACACTAACTAGAGAGCAATAGGATGCTTTTACTTGTTAGTTTCTTTAATTACATGCTTATTTTCTCTAACAACTAATGTTATTATCCTATTGAAGTGTTGTGTTGCAGGCCACAAACTCACACACACATTTTTGGCACCCACCCTAGGGCTTAGCCCCAGATATCCTAATTTTTCAACATTTTAAACAAACTTTTGTCATCTATTTTTTTCTAGAGGATCGCATCTGGGAAGCACAGTCACATACAACATTTCTTGGATCGCATCCCAGATTCATGGACCACATATAGGAACAAGGTCGCATTTGGTAAAATCAAGGATTGCATTCAACGATTTGGGTTGCATTTGGGAAATGGGGTCATTTATGGGAAATATGATCGCATGGGGGAAAATCTAGGATCACATTTGGGGATTTTAATTGCATTATTGGGTTTTTTGACTCCTAACAAGTTGCTTTGTTGATTTCTCTAGTTTTTGGTAGCCTAATTGTGGTTTACAGGTCAAAAGACAGAAACCCAAATGCTATCAATTATTTTAATTTTCTTTCAAATGATAAAATGAACTTAATGCATTTGTTTTTGAGCACTTAAATACAATTTAATTTCACCTTGTAAATCAATTAGAGGATTATGCTCTTTTCCCCTTGAAGGAAAATTAGAAACTCAAAAATTGGCTTACATGTTGGAGTTAAATTGAGGAATGAATGCTAACAATTGCATATTCAATTTTATTTAAAGCATTATCTTTGGATTTTGGATTTATAACAAGCTAACAATCTAATGGGTGAACTTGATGTTGTTGTTTGATTTTGAAAATCCTAACAGTGGTTTGCAGGTCATTTGTCCAAGACAAAATTGAAAGACTACTAATGCTTATCATGCAAGTTGCCTCTAAAGAAAATTCAAAACAAAAACTTCATGCTTGGTTTTTCTAGGAACATTAAAACAATTTGAGATCAAGTTACAAATCAATTAGAGGATTATGCTCTTTTCCTCTTAAGGGAAAATCAGAAACTCAAAAGTTGGCTTGTCATTTGGCATCAAATTGGAGTAATTGAATCTTAAATATGCATGATGTGTTTTGGATTTGTGGTATAAGTTAGGAGATTATGCTCTTCTCCTTTATGGAGAATTAGAAATCCAAAGCTTAGTATCATTTATCCATTTTCTTTATTGTATACCTTTAGAGGGCCTGCCAGTTGAGGAAAAAATCTCCTAGGAATGACCCAAGTGGGGACAAGTCTTACGCCGACTCTTCCACCCCACTATAAAATTTGACACTTCCTTGAGGCTAAAGCCTTAGAAGACATGATATATCTTGTCTTGGGAGATTGATGATCAATCCCAATGATAGACTTGGATTTTGTGTAGAGCGGAGCCGCTTCAATCTTGATTTCGAGACTACACACTTTCAAGTTCCTATAGGGTTAACAACCTCAATCCTTCTTGCGGGACTATGGGAGATGGTTGTGAATGGATGCCTTCATTAAAAGTCTTATGTTAGATGCTACCTAGATCACCCCTAAAAGGTTGTTATCACTTGTGTGAGGCAAATAGTAATTGCCCCAAGAAATTCACCATATCGAGCCCCCATTGATGTTAACACTTGGAAAATATGTCCTCCAATATCCATTGCATGTTATTGGACTGTGATATTCTAAGGATTCTTTGGGTATGTTCCTAATTCATTAAACAAGTGGTTTCAATCTCTACCTAGTATAAGGTAGGTTAGGTGTGTCTAATTAATACGATTGCTTGGTGTGTTCTAAATACAAATTCAATTAATCCTCCCAAAATGAACAAGAACAAATAATTTAAAAGTAATTCAAACACCTGATAGTCACTGGAATCTAACAGACATGACCCATTTTTTGAAAAACACTAAAATTGCAAAAATCTTGTCATCATAAGATTGCATCCCAGGTTCCTGAGTCGCATCTTGCATCCCGGATCGCATCTGTTCAAACCTAGGTCACATTTGGTAGTCACACCATTTCCTAGGTCACATCTGGTTAACATTCCATTTCCTGAGTCGCATACGGTATTTCTTGAGTCGCATCCAGGGTTCCAAATTGTTTACCAGTCATTGTATAGGATCGCATCTGAGATAGAGAGTACTTTTGTACCTTCGAGAAGCAAAAATTTTACATTTTCAGATACCCATTTAGTAAGTTCCTATTGCCAAAACATAGCCATCTGATAAGTAGAGATAGTCATCTTTGAAAAGCTTCTTGTCACCTCACATGGTCCATATCCGCATTGTCCAATTGTGGAGTTAGTTTATCCAATCAGCTACAACCAAGTTCTTAGCTCATAAACATGGCACTTTGACACCCTTTGACGCTAAAACTTTTACACTATCAGATCCACCTGCACTTTGGTTCCCAACTCACAAACACAAAACTTTGACACCCTTTGACGTTGGATCTATACAACAACATTTCAAACCCACTCTTGCATCCTTGGATCCATAATCAGACATTGAAAACAATCAGAACCACTTTTAAACACAAGACATTCATTGGTCACTCAATCCAATTTTCATGGTTGTTACAAGACACAAAGCTTACCATTTTGGAAAGAACCCATTTGCAGATGAAGTAAAATTACACACCTTTGAAACAAGAGAGACCTCAAGAATCAATCCCCTATTTGGTACTACACCAAGCACTACTCATAAAGTGACACCTGAATAAATAAACATGAACAACTAGGACGATTACCGATGGGATGAAAGATACCATGACCAAGATAACCAAGAAGAACATGTTAAAAAAGAAGAAGAGATACAATACTATGAAACATATCAGGATGACGATGATGATGATGATGAAGATCCCACTAAAAAAGAATACCAAAAAGCTATAAACAGTAAATGATTCAACAAAATCCTTGAGAGAACTTTGGATGAAAACAAAGAGAAATACTTCCTAGAACTCACTTCTCGAGGTGTGAAATTACCAAAGGATTATAATGTGAGTTAAATCAAGAAAAATGAAGACCTTAGTCCTTTATCAATTCTAACAAGGCAACTAACTACTTTACAAACAGAAATCCAAGAACTCAAAAAAGAAAAGGACAAACCAAAACAATAGTATTCCTTGGAACACATATGTCCTTTCCCTTTTGACAAGGGACTCAAAATGATTCCATTTCCTAAGAATGTCACAATACTAAAGTATGACAAATACATGGGAGATTCTGACCCTCAAGATCATGTGAGGGAGTTTTACACAACTAGTATGGAGTTCATGCATGAACAAACATATCTCGTGAGGCTATTTCCACGAAGCCTAGGTGGACAACCTATGGATTGGTTTTCCAAATTACCCATAGGAATCAAAAAATTTGATGAGCTAGTGCAAAAATTCATACAACAATACTCCCACAATATCCAACACACAGTCACAATGTTGGATCTATGCAACACCAAATAGAAAATGGGAGAATCATTCTTGAGTTTCCTACAAAGATGGAGAAAAATATTTGCATGATATGCTAGGTAGATATGTGAAAATGGAAAGATGGATATCTTCATTAATAACTTGGTTCTGGAAATGAATTTTCCTACACAATTTTAAGGACCACCAAGTTTTTACAAAATGATAGATAATGCTATCAAAATTGAGGAAGTACAGATATTATTCCTCCAAGGACAAGTACAAGTATGCAAACAAGAACAACAAGAATGTGGTTAATGATGGATTCGTTGACACTCCTAATGTCAAACCTAAACCAAAATTTTTAAATCTTACAACAAGTCTTCAAACAAACAAGAATTTGAATCCTACCATGACGCCAATGACAAACAATACTTTCAATAAACCTCCTGCTTGAAGGGAACCTTGGGCACCAAGGCCTAAGAGAACATTTACACCATTGGGAGACACCTTGGAAGTGGTTCTAAAGTCACTTGTGGGTAAAAAAATCATTATAATTCCTAATTCCAAACCTTGGGATCAAGAAGAGAAACACAAGTGGTGGAATGATAATGATTATTGCGAGTTCCATCATAATAAAGGACACAAGACCAATAACTGCCTAAAAATGAGACATGTTATTCAAGATTTTATTGAAGAAGGTAAATTCAAGGTAGATGGACATCACACAAACAATGATCATAAGTTATTTCAAACACCATTACCTAACTATGAGAAAGGAGAATCTTCAAAGAGTAACAAAATCAGCTACACATATTCTAATAATGACAATGTAATTCATATGGTGGAGCCATGCGAATATTTTGTTAATATGATCACTCTAAGAGGAGTTAAAAACAAAACCGAATCTTCCAATGATATAACATGAAGTCAATCAAACCTCACTCTCAAAGGGGCCTCAACATCTAAAGAACCAGCTACAACAACAACAACATCTAAGCAAGTGGTATTACCACCAAAGTTTAATCTTGTGGATCAATTACAAAAGACACCCACTCAAATATCTATCCTGTAGTTGTTGAAAATCTCCCCTAGTCATGGGGAAGTTCTTGATCAAGCCCTACTTAGCACTAATGTACGAAAAGATCTAGATGTGGATAGATTCCAAGCTATGGTTGGTCACTTGAATTCCCCGCATTACTTATCTTTTTATAAAGAGGATGACAAATCATTGAGCCAACCACATAACCAACCTCTACATTTAGAAGTCCTTATTCATAAACACTGAGTCAAACTTGTCTTGATAGATGGAGGCATTGGTTTGCACATTTGCACATACAATTTAATAAAATAGTTGGGTTTCTTAGAACATGTAATTGATCCTAGGAGAAAGATAACAATCAAGGCTTATGATGAAGAAGAGAGATCATCCAAAGGATTAGTTTTTTTACCTATTAGATTGGGACCAATGGAGAAGATGTCCTATGTCAAGTTCTTGATCTCCCCCTTGCTTATAACATTCTTGTTGGAAGAGTGGAGGTCACTATTCCAGTAGATACTACATACGCTTGCAATAATCTCAAACAAGTAGAAAGCATGGTTCCTCATAACAAAGAAAGATCTCAGAAAGTGGAAACATCCAAAGAAATGGTTTTGAAAAGCTTTGCCAAAAAGATCAACATACAAGAAACAAGCATGGGAGAATACAAGATAGACCCCACAATGTCTTTAATAGATCTTCCCATATCTCCTAGAACACAATGAAGACCTTCATCAACATTTACACCTTCTAATGGCAGCGCTCTAACTATACATGAAGGAACTAGAATGGTAAAAGCAAAAATATCCCTTGAAGAGGAAAATGAAGAAAAGGTTGTTTTGCAATGGCTTTACAAAGAAAATGAAGAGAATGGGAATGTTAAACATGTTGAGATATCTCCAAGAAAATATGGGAAAGGATATGAACTTATGAAACAAATGGGATATAAAGGAAAAGGACCATTGGGACAACACAACAAAGGACTAGTAGAACCCCTACACATGGATTTCAGAAATCCTAAAGACAAGACTGGATTGGGTTTCAGAGAAGCAAGATTTCATCCTGTAGTAGAAAGTGGTCCTATATTTGATATATCAGGAGATTCAGATGATGAAGAAGAAGTGGAAGGACAACCTATTTCCTATGAAAAGTTTCTGCTAGTGCAAGGAGATCCACTATCATAAATTGGTACCAACATTGAACAAGAACCAGAAGAAGAACAAACAAGAGAACCTAGCATAAAACAAGAACAACAGAGTCTTATTGATGACACACCTCATTTTGATGAGGAACCTAATGAAGAAACATTACAAGAGGAAGAGAACCATGCTAATGAAGAAAATTAAGTACCCATGACTATTGCCCACTTTTTGGGGGTTTCAGATTATAGTCAGGTAGATTCACATGAATATGAATGGGATGTCCTTTCTGATGCTACCATGGACATAGAGATAGATGTGATACACAAATTTTCTACCAGAGTCTTGATTGAAGAAGGAGAAATTTCTAATGTTAGATCACTAGAGTTAGATTTACACAAAACTAATGTGAACTCTTATAATAACGAACATGACTCTAATAATCCTAACACCTATTTAGAAGAAAACTTAATAGATGATATCTCACAAGTTAATGATGTTGATAATAATGTGGTGTTGTCTCTTGAACCTAGTGAATCTTTGTCCTTGAAATACCCTGGCTTGATAGACTGGGATGAACCTACAAACACAAGCTTGCTATCCTTTGACAATGACTATTCCATAGCCTATTATCTTAATGCTTGTGAACCCTTCCTTTCTTCCACCAGTGTAAAGAGAAAAACTATGACTGAAGAGAATATCAAGTTTCTCAGTCTCAAAATGAAAAAAAAGAGAACAAGAGATTTGATGGTGTAAACCACCTAGTGGCAATATCAGATCCAAAAGAGAAAAAGAAAAAGACATATCTGATGGTTAAAACCTCCTTGAGACACCAAAGGATGGGATTCTTGATATCCTCCTAGATCACTTTCAAGAAAGATCATTAGTTTTGATTGAACCTACACAACCCGTTAATTTGGGAACAACAGAAGCTCCTCAGCTAGTTCACATTGCTCAGTCATTGACAGAAGATGAAAAGATCCAATTCACCAATTTCTTCAAAGAAAAGAAGATCAATGTTGGTTGGTCTTATTTGGATATGTCTGGATTTTACATAGACTTAATCATGCACCACTTTTCTATTTCACCTGATGTAAAACCAGTGAAGCAAAAACTCAAAAAGATGAATCCACACATGGCATTTCTAGTAAAAGCAGAATTGGAAAAACTATTGAAAGCTAGATTCATTAGGGCTATTGATTATGTGGAGTGGATATCAAACATAGTTCCTATTTCTAGGGCAAACAAATCCATAAGAGTTTGCACAGACTTTAGAGATCTAAACAAGGCTTGTCCCAAAGATGATTTTCCACTTCCAAACATTGATATGATTGTAGATCTAACGGCTAGCTATGAAATGTATTCATTAATGGATGGATTTTTTAGGATATAATTAGATCAAAATTTCTCCTGAAGACCAAGAGAAAACAACATTCACATGTGCTTGGGGGACCTATTGCTGGAATGTAATGCCATTTGGTCTAAAGAATGCAGGTGCAACTTACCAAAGAGAAATGACCACTATATTCCATGACATGATGCATAAGAACATGGAAGACAATGTTGATGACACCTTGGCTAAGTCAAAGATAAGGGATACACACATAGAAGACCTAAGGAGGATATTTGACAGAATGGAGCAATTTCAACTTAGACTCAATCCTAAGAAATGTGCATTTGGTGTGTCATCTGGAAAATTGTTAGGATTCATAGTTTTAGTGAAGGGAATTGAGGTATATATAGAAAAAGTAAAAGCTATTCTAGAGATGCAACCACCAAGGAACATTAGTAAAATGAGAACACTAAAAGGCAAGCTACAATCCATAAGAAGGTTCATATCTCAGTTGGCAGAAAAAGCACAACCTTTCACAAAGTTGATGCGTAAGGAAACTACTTTCACTTGGGATGAGCAATGTGAGGAAAATTTTTCAAAAGTCAAGAAATATTTGATGAATCCTCCTATTCTAATGGCACCAATTTATGGAAAACTTTTATTTCTCTACATATTAGCTACAAATACATCATTAGGGGTATTACTTGCACAATAGGATGAGACTAAGAAATAAATAGCTATATATTACATCAGTAGGACCTTGCTGACATTTGAGCTGAACTATTCAATGATTGAGAAGGCATGCTTAGCAGTGGTGTTTACATCTCAAAAGCTTAGACACTACATGTTAGCACACAAGGTGAAGCTGGTAGCTAAAATTGATCCACTTAAATACTTGTTGAACAAAGCAATGCTGATAGGAAGACTTGCTAAGTGGGTCCTAATCCTAAGTGAGTTTGACATTGAATATGTGGATAGAAAAGCTATTAAAGGACAAGTGGTCATTGATCAACTTTTAGAGACACCATTAATAGATGAAAAGCCCTTACTGGTGGAGTTTCCAGATGAATCTATCATGCACTTAACAAAAAATCCTTGGAAAATGTACTTTGATGGTTCCTTCACACAATAGGGATCAGGAACTGGATGCTTATTCATCACACCATAAGGATATAAGATTCCCAAGGCATACAAAATGATTTTTCCATGCACCAACAATGTAGAAAATTATGAATCTCTTGTGAATGGGATCAAGCTTGCAATAGAGTGGAAAATAATTGAATTACACATCTATGGAGACTCACAACTCATTATCAATCAAGTCAATGGTGACTATCAGAATAAGGATGAAAATATAATGCCCTACAAAACAATGGTGGATGACTTGACAAAGTACTTCATCTTCATTACATTTCAGAAAATTCCAAGATTAGAGAATAGAGAAGATCATGTGATGGCTACTTTAGCATCCATGTTACAATTGGAGGAGCACCAATTTTGCTATGACTTCCTAGTGGAAGAACTCCCTTTCCCATCTTATGACTCACTTGAATGCCAAATTGTTTGTGCCCTTGAAACCCAAGTATTATCTAGATATGCCCATATCTATTCCTATCTTAAAGACCGAACAATTCTCGAAGGCTATTCTAGAAATGAAAAGAGATTTCTCATAAGAGTAGCATCGCGTTATGGAACCATCTCTAATGACTTGTTTAGACATAGTCTAGATGGCACGCTTCTTAGGTGTTTATAACATGAAGAGTCTAATCATGTATTAAAATAAGTTCATGAAGGTGTGTGTGGATCACACTCGAACGGTCTTTCATTAGCTAAGAAAATTTTAAGAGTTGGGTATTATTGGCCCACTATGGAGAAAGATGCTATCCACTTTGCAAAAACTTTTAAGAAATGCCAAATCCATGGCAATATAATACATGCACTAGCTAGAGAGATGATTCCCTTCATAACACATTGGCCATTTCAGCAGTGGGACTTTGATCTAGTTGGTCAGATTTACCATAATTCATCTAATGGACACAAATACATCATCACAACAACTGATTATTTCACAAAATGGGTGGAGGCTATCTCACTATCCAATGCAACAGGAAAAAAAATCTCAATGTTCATCTTGAATTACATCATTTGCCGTTATGGCATATCCTTGTCGATTGTGACTGACAATGGGGGTCAATTCAAGAATAAAGACATAGATGAGTTGTGTCTTCAATTCAAAATCACTCAACACTGTTCCTTAATCTATTACCCTCAAGGTAACAGAAAGGCTGAAGCATCAAACAAGAACATTCTGAAAATTTTACATAGGACAGTAAACAAATCAGGAAGGGATTTGCAGTTGCAAATCAATCCAGCATTGTGGGCTTAAAAAAAAATCATAAGAACACCAACTAGTGCAACTCCTTTTGCACTAGTCTATGGATTAGAGGTAGTCTTACTAGTTGAAGTAGAGATTCCATCACTAAGGGTATCACTGAAACATCTAATCACTGATGAGGACTACAAAATTTCTAGAGTACAAGAACTTTAATTGTTAGATGAGTGCAGACAACAGGCATTTGATCATCTATAAGATTACCAAAAGAGAATGTCAAGAGGATACAACAAGAAAGTAAAACCAAGAAGTTTTCAGGTAGGAGATCTAGTCCTAAGAGAAAATCCTAAGAATCAGCAGAATCGAGAACAAAAGGGAAAATTTGAACTCAACTGGCTGTGTCCCTTTGTCATTACAACAACATTTGGATCAGGAGCCTATCAATTGGCTATGCCAGAAGGAGATGTTTTACTATATCCAATCAACACTCTACATCTAAAAAGGTTTTATGCCTGACATTTTGGAGGTAGCTCCTGTACAGTGAAAAGAGTCCTGAAAAAAGTTCAAAAACAACAAATATGGATCCTGAAATTTTTTTAAAAAAAACAATGGAAAAAGTCCTGGAAAAATAACCATCTTGGTGAAAACCTAGCAAATAGGTGCCTTGGTGAGTCCAAAAAAAAAATTAGAAGAGAGAAAAATACATAAAAAATAGAAAAATAAAAAAGAACAAAAAAATTGGAAAAGATAAAAAGTGTCTTGGTAAAAACCTGGTAAATAGGTGCCATGATAGAAAAAATAGAATAAAACTATGGCCAAGTGGTGAAAACCTGGTAAACATGCGCTACTTGTAATCGACACTCTATCTATCAAGACAACACTTGCACATTTGGCCTCTGTAACTATCAATTTGTATATATATCTTCCAGTCACTTTCGTGACATGCCAAATCCTAATAGAACTGTCAGAGAATTGTGCAATCCTAAGACTAGAATCTGTCCACATTAGGTTCCTAGGTAAACTATTTTTCCCTAGGGGGCATTTGATCAAGATCACATTTGTTGACAATATGTTGAGTTTTCAATTGACAATAAACTACAAGCAACAGTATTTTTGAATACCGCCCTTGTCCACAATTGACAATAAACAATGAACAAAGGTGTTTTTAAACACCAACCAGTTGGACTAAAATGTGTTTCTCAACACAATGTCATGATGAGAAGAGTGTTTCTAAACACTAAAATAGGTGAGACACTTATAGATGCAAAAATGAATCTTTGATTGATAATAATTCTTACACGTGTGTTTGCAATATTAATCAAGAGTGTTTTTTTCAAACACTATAATCACAACCGTCTGTTTCTTTTATGCAAATACAATGATCATGCTAAAGGATAAAGAAATTTTTTTGTATTATCAATTTTTGATTGTTATGTTTCCTTGAGTGACTCGATGAGGTCTCTGGACTAGAGGAACAAGGACTGGGGGCATAAAATTTTCTATCTTCTATTTTTGGTAATAAATCCAATGATCTGAGGTGATCATGGGGAATGGGTGTCTATTATAAGTGCCTCCATCATGATTGGAATGCCATGTATACCTCTACTTGTTTCCTATGAAAACCTTAGTAAGGTTGGATCTATTTCCTTGCCTGTTTAAAACTAACAAAGATAAACTATTTCTTAGTAAAGTGCATGGTAAATTGGATTATACCCTAGGATATGAATACAAAAAGAAAGGTCATTGCAGGTATACATTTACACATTATGCACTAGAAAAGAAATGGTTTATATCAAAAAGGAAGTAACTGACAAAACATTCTAGCTGGGTGCTGTAATACCCCAAAAATGGGCTATAAGTTCATTAGTCTCCTATATCAACAATTCGAATGAAATCGACATCAAAGTCCTAATCTAAGGCACATCTAAACATCATCGAATCTAATTGATTATCTTAAATTCTGCATCAGGGAATATTCCTAGCAATATTCCTAATTATCTTAATTATCTTTAATTTAATGATTATTTGGCGGTATATCACATTTATCCTAAGTTTGATTAATTGAATATTTTCATATTTAATTAATTAGATTTAATATCTTGCCACTTAATTATGTAATTAAATTTAATTCTATCTATTATTAATTGTACTATTTAATTTTGACAATAAATTCAATATCCTATGAATAATTGATTAAATTCTTATTTAATTAATTAAAGCAAGTTGTCATTATTTAATAATATAGTTTTTATAAAAGTTTGATTAAATAATTGATTAACCCATAAATCAATTATTTATTTTCAAAAAGCAGTTAAGTTGGAAATAAATCACTTTATTATTAAATTAATTCATAAATAAAACATGCACAATCATAAAAGCAGACAACTATCAATTATCAATTAAAGCTAAACTCTATTTTGAGTTAAAACTTAGCTTTTGCATGTTTTTGTGAATTAAATTATCTTTATTATCAGATAACTCAAAAATCAAGCTGAGTTAATCTGAGTGATTTATGGCTTTCTTCCATGCACCTCCAAAGCCCTGGATTTCTATAAAACCAAGGCTCAGCTCTTCATAATTCATCCAGGAATTTGCATTCTCACGCTGTCGAATTGGAGTCTGAAGAATCATCTTTGCGAATCGAAGCTATTGTGAGATCTTTCTAGTTTTGAGCATTGCATATCATTTAGCATAGATTTATATCATTGTTAGATCAATTTCCATATTAGCATAGATTCATATTAGTTTTTCATTATTATTGCATAGAAAATACCAACAAAAAAATAGATTAATTGCATTCATATTTCATATCAGTTTTGCATTCAAATCCTTTGTTTAGGTGTCGTCTAGGTCACTGATCTCGATAACAATCTGAGAACATCAATCTCGCACATACTAGAAGGCAATAAATCGCTTGGCTAAATTAGATTTCAATTTTGCATGATTTTGATTTTTGCTAACCTCTAATGTTTTACTGAAGTGTTGTGTCTACAGATTAGGTACAATTTTCACACACACATTTCTGGCGCCCACCGTGGGGCCCTAAAATGGGTTTCCAATTTAATTCTATCAATTTCTATCTTTTTCTCCTCGATTTCTATGCAAAAATATGATTTTTATTTTTTGTCTGTACAATCTTCGTACGAGTTTCTGACAAAAGTCGTATGATTTTGAAACCATTGTCATACAACAGTTAACCGAGTATCATTTCATCAAGCACCCACTGTCGTTTGGAGGCTGGATCATTGTTTCATCAGACACCCAGTGTCGTACGAGTTTCTGGACTGTCTTCTAGTAATAGACCCAGTGTCGTACAAGTTTCAGCATTAGGTTTCAACTATCATCTGGTAATAGATCCACTCTCATATGAGTTTCAGTACTAGATTTCAATTGTCATTTCATTTTTGCAGGCAGTTTGTTAGATTTGATTTTTGGATTTTGACTGACAGCTAACCCTAACAATTGAAATTTACTGTTTCTGATTTATTTCTACTGGTTTTGATTGGAAAAAGTGCAAGAATTGCTCAAAATCAGGTAAACATCTACTAAGCGCATTGCGAGGATCTCAGGTATTCCACTTGTGCTGATAATATTTTGATTTGGGGCTTAAAATAAATCTCTCGTGTGTCTAGCTTGGGTGATTCTTTTCATGCTTTTGTTTTACACACTTGCATAATTGATACTAGGTTGTGACCCCTTAAGGATTCATTAAGTAGTCTCAGATACTTGTGATTTATCTTGATTGCTATCTTGGGTTATTGGACTCGCTAATCTGCCTGCCCCTCATTCCGCCCCATGGTTGCAATCTCGGTGCCATAAAGGGGAGGGGTCAACAGTACAGAAGCGTTAAGTGTTCCACTTGGCAACCCTTTTGTGCTTTTAGGAGCTCACTTTTTTTCTAAGTTGGGGACTCATTTTCAGCTTGTGTGAGGTGTTAAGTGTTCCACCTTGTAGACTCATCTCATATTCACTTTAAGCGTTAAGTGTTCCTCTTTCTACTTTTTGGATACTTTTGGTAGATTTTCTTTTGGAAACATACATCTGTGCTCACATAGTAATTAGGCCCTATGAACACTATTCATGATTCTTGAGAGATTGGATTCCCAGCGAAATCCTTCTTGATGATAGAATTCTTGTAGGTAGGGAGGATACTTAGTGTGTTTCACATTCAACTTGGTTAGTGCGTCTTCTCTTATTGATCGATACATTCTCTCCCAGGAGAGGTTGATAGATCACATGGGGTTGACATCATGAGCTTTGGTGAATCAAAATTGGTTAGTGCACCTTCTCTTATTGATTGATACATTCTCTCCCCGGAGAGGTTGATAGATCATGTGGAGTTGATATCATAGACCTTGGTGAGACAAACTTTGTCTTAGCATGTCAGATTAATCTGCTTGCTTTGTTTGGGTTAAAAGTGAAGAGGTATCAAAACCTTGGATCTGGAGCCAAGTCCCCTTGTGGTATCATATTGTGAGTCACCTTTAGAGAGGGTTAACCATAGCGAACAATCCCTTCACAAGGTAAACTGCATTGATGGAACCTCAAGCGGTAATAGCCATTTTCACCATGGTAGTGACAGCCGCTATATAAATGTCCTTGTGGAAGAAATCTCCATGGGTATGGTTCATTGTTGGGTTGTCAGATCTCCCTAGCAGCTCCTGAAGATTAAGTTCTCAGACTGTGTCAAAACCCTGGTGCGCTAGGATTGGAGTTCACCCCTTTGGATCATAAAAGTTGCAGAGTCAAACCATTACTAAAAACCCTAGTGAGGCCAAATTTTCATTTTATAGGGTATATGTGCGTTATTGCAAAACATTCTTGTAACATACACAATTAGCGCTTCTGAGGATTAGAATGAATAAGTCACTTGATTGTTCATGCGCAAGGTTGCTTTTGCCCTTGTCCATTATTTTCAGACATGCTTGAAATCATGTGCTTGCTATTTTGCATGCTTTTTTATCTATCTGGTTACTGAAAATGAACAAATCTGTTACAATCCTCAAAATTTGGACACTGAAATTTGCAAACAATTCAAATCTGAAAACTCAAAATTTGCAAAATCTGAAGTAAAATCCTTTTCTGGAGTCAAAAGTCATCTCAGGAGGTCAGAAAGTCATACGAGTTTCCATCAAGTGTCATTTCATTACAACCCATCTGTCGTATGATTGAGTACCCAGTGTCGTACGAGTTTCCATGCCAGCAAATTCTCAAAGTCAAAATCTTGCAACTGTCGTATGAGATTTTCAACTGTCATTTCATTGCTACTCAACTGTCGTATGAGTTTTGCAACTATCATTTCATAGCATACCCACTGTCATATGAGTTTGCAGAGTGTCGTTTGGGAAATTTTTGAAAGTTGTTAAAAAATTGTCAAAATTGCCAGATATTTAGCTTTTTCAGCCTAATTTCAAAATCTATTGAATGAATCACTGTGTTAGGAATAGAGCAGTAGCTATTAAGAGTACAATAATTTTCCTAAAGTGGCCTTTTGAATCTGATTCAGCCTTCTATTTAATCAATTTGAGTCTTTATCATCCTATGTCAAAACCTTTTCATAACTATCAATCTTCAATCAATCATCAAAATGACTAAGTGTTGTGATATCTTGTCCACTATCTTTTGGGAACCTACCCATACATCTAGGGCATAGTATCCTTCATCCACGTCTAATCAAATCTTCAAATCAATCAAACCTTGACAAGGTTGCGTCATCTGATCATCTTGATTCAATTCATTCTTTGGTTATCTAGATCTTATTCTTTTGTTTCACTTGAGGTGAATGGTGGAGACTAGAGCTTCCTCTCACAAGAAATCTATCACCACTCTCCAAACTCCAACTCTTAAGCAACTCATCAATTTTGGTCTTTATGAGGACAACGGTCTTGGCAACTATCGATTGAAATCTGGTTACATACCTCCTCCATCAACTCACAGAGGTACTCAACATACCCCTCATCAATCTAATCCAGGGAGTCCACAAACTTCTACCATGTCTCAAGCAGGGACAAATTTTGGCTCTCAAAGAGCTCAATCTCAACATGGTGCAGATCAAGAACCCACACCTGAAGAAATTGCTCAATATCAAAATGATGATAACTTCAAATGAATGATGAAGCATTTCTTGAAAGAAGATAGAGAAGCATATTTTTTACAATTAGCTCATCAAGGAGATAAACTTCCTCCCAACTTTAATGTTGAAGACATCATTACACATGAGGAAGAGAATCCACTCATAGCTATGATGAAATAGATGCATGCTATACAAGTTGAACTTAAGAATCTCAAGAAAGAGAAGGAACCTAAAGAGTTCTCCATGGAGGCTCTATGTCCTTTTCCATTTGACAAAGACTTGTATATGCCACCATTTCCAAAAAGAGTGGACATGCCAAAGTATGACAAGTATGATGGACACTCTGATCCTCAAGATCATGTCAGAGAATTTTGTATGCAATCAATGGAGTTCATGCATGAGCTAACCTATCTGATGCATCTCTTCCCTCGATCTCTAGGGGGAGCAGCCATCCACTGGTTCTCTAGACTGCCTTCTACTATCAAAACTTTTAAGGAGTTGATCAAATTGTTCTACCAGCAATACTCCTACAATATTCAGCACCCAGTCACCATGATCGATATCTTTAATCTCAAACAATACCCAGGGGAACCATTCCTAACATTTCTCAAGAGATGGAGGAAGAAGTTCTCTCTATATGCCAGACCTATTCCAGAAATAGAAAAACTAGAAATCTTCATCAATAACCTTGTTCCAGAAATCAATTATCCTTTACAAATGCAAGATCATACATCTTTTGACAAGATGGTGGATAATGCTATCAAAATTGAAAAAGTGCTTGTAAAAAAAGGAGAAATCACACTTCAAAAAGACAAGTACGAATCAGGATCCAGTTCTAAAGACAAGAACAAAAATTAGAACAAGAACAAAGGCATCATCACAGATGGCATTGTTGACACTGTCCGTGCCCCATCAAAGGAACCAGCCTACAATATCACTCTTGGCACTCAAGCCATTAAAGCTTCAGAGAAAAAGTCTTCTCAACCATCTCAAAGGAAGCCAGAATACAAAAAATGGGATAAACATAAAAAATTTACTCCTCTAGGAGAGTCTTTAGAATCAGCTATGAAAACTCTACTGGCTGATAACATCATCTCTATACCACCAATCCAACCAAATGATTAGGACCCCAAACTGAAATCATGGAGAGAAAATGAATTCTGTGATTTCCATTGGAGTAAAGGTCACAAAACTAGTAGTTGCTACCACTTGAAGCATACCATTCAAGATTTGATCGATAGTGGAGACATCACAATTGATAATCCCTAAAGCAATAACGATCATACAACATTCACAGAACCATTTTTGAAACATGGTCAAGAAGTTTCAACTTCTCAGCCTAATATGGGGGCAAAAGTCAACTATGCCTACCCTGGAAATAATGCTGTCATCAATATGGTTGAACCATGTCTCTCTAAAAGTTGCAATGTCATCACAATTGTATGAAGAGATAGAGATCATTCCTTAGCTAACACAGTTACTTGATCACAAGCTCAAATGCATCTGAAAGGACAAATCCCAGATTCATCAAATGTCCCTAAGGTGCCCTTCAATCTTTCATCTACTTCTAAATAGAAGGCTGCTTCCAAATCTTCCAATCCAAAGGATACAAGGCCTACATCTTATAGCATTGTTCAACAAATCCAGCACACTAATGCAAAAATCTCCATGTTTGAGCTACTTCAAATATCTCCAGCTCATAAAGCCATTCTCGATAAAGCTTTGCTCGGTTCCAATGTTCTTGATGACCTTGATTTAGACAGGTTCCAGACTATGGTTGGACATCTTACATCTCCATAATATATCTCCTTTTCAGAGGAAGATGACAACTCCTTGAGTCACCCACATAATCAGCCTTTGCATATAGAAGTCTTGATCCAGAACTGTAGAGTCAAATGTGTGTTGATAGATGGGGGCACTGGCCTAAACATTTGTTCTTACAACTTGATCACACAATTGGGATTTTCAGAATTGGCTATTGATCCTAGAAAGAAAATAACTATCAAGGCCTATGATGAACAAGAAAGATCTTCTAAAGGCACCATTGTCTTACCTATCAAAGTGGGTCTAGTTATAAAAGATACCATCTGTCAAGTGCTTGATCTACCTTTGGCTTACAACGTCCTTCTAGGGAGACCATGGATACATGAAATGCAAGCTATTCCTTCTACATACCATCAGTGTTTGAAGTTTCCTTATGAAGGAGTAGAGGTTACTATCCCCACAGATCTGAATACAACTTGCAACACCTTGAAGGAAAGTGCAGATAAGCTTATACGTAATAACAGAGAATCTTCCATTAAACCAACTAAGGAAGCATCCACATCTAAAATGGAAGATCTTGCAAAAGAGGTTAATATCAAAGAAAATAGTATGGGAGAATATACTATCGAGCTAGTCTTATCTTTGACATCTCTCCCTATCTCACCTAAGTCTTATGGACAATCTTTGAAAAAATCCAAACTAGACTCTAAAGAATCTCTTGAAGCATATAAAAAGAATTTTGTAGCAGAACAAGTATCCAAGCAAGAATTTGAAGAGGATGAGGCTGTGCTATCATGGCTATACAAAGATGAACCTGAATCTCAAGTTGTTCAAATTGGTGACTCTGCAGTATCCAAGTCATATGGTCCAGGAGATAGATTAATAGCTAAGATGGGATATTCAGGTAAAGGACCTCTAGTAATCAGAGGAAAAGGTCTTGAGGCACCTCTCCCACATAATGGTAGAGAAAATAAAAACAAAGTTGGCTTAGGATTTAAGAAGAAACCCTATCACCTCAAAGGTAATTGCTCTCATGTCATAGAGCAGATCGCACCAGGGGAACCTCTTCTTAAGAAAGAAGAAACAGAACCATCCGATAGTGATTCAGATAGTTCAAAACTCATCCCCTATGAAAAATTGCCTAAAGAGATCAAAGACCTTCTTGATGATAAAGATGATCCTATCAAAAGAATTAATGTAGTAGAAACACAAGAACCTACTATCAATCAAGAGATAGTTGCAACACAAGAACTAGCTAATCTTGAAAACAATCAAGAAGTGGGAAGTGGTAGTGATTCTGAGATAGATTCTCATGAGTATGAATAAAAATTAGAATCTGAGGGTAACCCTTCTTGGGGTATTCACCCTGACTTTACTCATGTTCTAAGATTTCCTAGAGATCCTGAGTCAAAAGCTGAATCAAATGACTATGAATGGGGAGCCATTCTAGAACCAGATGAAGATGAGCTTATCAAAGAGAAACATGTTGATTTTATTCACCAATATGCACCTCAAACCAACGTAAGTCTAGAGCGAAATGATGAACCTATCGAGTCTAATCCACCTATGGCTGAATTAGACTCCCATGATGACATTGAGCCTATTCATGAATTGGATGTCTTAAGTTGTAGTATCACCTTTGAAATCAAGCATCAGGTTAGGACCAATAATGATAGATCCATATCCGTAAACACTATCTCCCAATCTTTCCCTACTTTGACTATCAAATATCCATAACTTATTGATCAAACCTCCACGAATCTGAGCCATGGTATTTATACCTTCCTAAATGACTATGCACTTGCTTGTTACCTCAATGTAGTTGAGCCTATGAGTACTTCCATCAGTGAACCAAGCATTAGCATGACTAAGTCGGACATCAAATATCTTAGTCAGAAAAACAAGAATAAAAAGAAAAAGAAAAAGAGTTCTGAGGGTGAAAACCACTTTGTGGCAGTCTCAGAACCTACAAAAGTAAAAATAAAAGATGTATCCAAAGGTGAAAACCTCTCTGAGGCACCTAAGGATGAGATATTTGATGTCCTTCTGAGTCATTTATAGGACAGATCTCCAGTTCTAATTGAGCCCACTCAATTCATCAATTTGGGTACAACAGAGGAACCACAATTGGTACATGTATCATAATCATTATCAGAAGAAGAGAAGCAAAAATTTACAACATTCCTAACAAAGAAGAAGATCAACTTTGCATGGAAATATTTAGATATGCCAGGATTGGATCCCAATCTTATAATGCATCATTTATCTATTGCTCCAAATGTCAAACCTGTCAAGAAAAAATTGAGAAAAATGCATCCTCATGTTGCACTCTTGGAAAAAGCTGAATTAGAGAAGATCCTAAATGCCGGATTCATCCAAGTTATTGACTATGCAGAGCGGATCTCTAATATTGTACATGTTTCTAAACCAGATGGGTCAATCAGAGTGTGCACAGACTTTAGAGATGTGAATAGAGCATGCCCTAAGGATCACTTTCCACTACCTAACATTGATATGATAGTGGACATGACTGCGGGTTTCAAGATGTATTCCTTAATGGATGGTTTCTCTAGATATAACCAAATAAAAATTTCTCCAGAGGACCAAGAGAAAACTGCTTTCACATGTGCATGGGGCACCTTCTATTGGAATGTCATGCCATTTGGGCTTAAAAATGTTGGAGCTACATATCAAAGAGAAATGACATCTATTTTCCATGACATGATGCATCAAAATATGGAAGATTATGTTGATGACACATTAGAAAAATCTATGATCAGAACTGAACATCTAAAGGACTTAAGCATGATCCTAGATAGAATGGAAAGTTTAGTCTCTGACTAAATCCTAAGAAGTGTGCTTTTGGTGTCACTTCTGGAAAGCTCTTAGGATACATAGTTTCAAAGAAGGGCATTGAAGTTGATCTGGCTAAAGTCAAGGCTATAATAGAGATGCAACCTCCCATGAATATCAGTCAAATGAGGATGTTGCAAGGAAGAGTTTAATCTATCAGAAGATTCATATCATAGCTAGCGGACATATCAAAGCCTTTTACAAAAACATTACATAAAGGTGTGACCTTTGCATGGAATGAAGAATGTGAGAACAACTTTAACCATATCAAGAAGTATCTATTAAATCCACCTATTTTGATGCCTCCTATTCATGGGAAGCCATTGATCTTATATGTCTTTGCAACAACCACATCATTGGGGGAATTGCTAGCACAACATGATGAAGAAAAAAAGGAAAGAGCAATTTATTATATAAGCAGAACATTGGTGGCGTATGAAAAGAACTATTCTATGATTGAGAAAGCTTGTCTCACTATGATCTTTGCATCATAGAAACTGAGACACTATATGTTAGCTCATACCACGCATCTAGTAGCAAAAATTGATCCACTAAAATACCTACTCAGCAAGGCTACCCTCACAGGTAGACTGGCTAAATGGGTCATGCTTCTAAGCAAATTTGACATTGAATATGTTGAAAGAAAAGCTATAAAAGGTCAAGTTATTGCTGATCAACTAGCGGATGCACCCATGTTTGATGACACACCAATGCAAATGGAATTTCTAGACTCCTCTATTATGCACCTATCTTCTAGAGAATGGCAATTGTTCTTTGATGGCTCCTATACACAGAATAGATTTGAAGCAGGAATATTGTTCATAACTCCTCAAGGATACTCCATCCTGAAAGCATTCAGACTAAAGTTCCCCTACACAAACAATATTGCGGAATATGAATCCCTCTTGAATGGTATGAAACTAGCAATTGAATGGAGAGTAACAGAGCTACACATTCATGGAGACTCTCAACTTGTTATTCATCAAGTCAATGATGTGTACCAAACTAAAGATGAAAAGCTCATTCCTTACAAGAGCATGGTAGATGATCTTAAGAAATATTTCATATCTATCACATTTGAGCAAATTCCTAGAACGGAGAACAAGGCTACCGATGCAATGGCAACATTATCTACTTTATTACAGCAGCCTGAACATGAGCTACGCTATGAATTTCTAGTGGAAGCACTATCTTATCCTGCATATGACTCCCCCTGAAACCCGCATGATCTACACTATTGTAGGTCATGATTCATCCTGATATAAAAACCTATTTTCCTATCTCCAAGACCAAATCATTCCCGATACCTTCAACCACCATGAAAAGAGATACCTTATCTGTAATGCCTCCCGATATGTCATCATTGGTCACGATCTATACAAATGAGGTCTAGATGGTACGCTACTTAGATGTTTAGAATGGGAAGAGTCTCAACATGCATTAGAGGAAGTCCATGATGGTATTTGTGGGTCACACTCAAACTGTTTAACACTAGCTCGAAAACTTATTAGGGCTAGGTACTATTGGCCTGAAATGGAGAAAGAGGCTATCAAATTTGCTAAGAATTGTCAAAAGTGTCAAGTACATGGCAACCTAATTCATGCTCCAGGGAGGGATCTAATCCCCTTCACAACATAATGGCCTTTCCATCAATGGGCATTTGATCTTATTGGGATGATTCATCCTCATTCGTCTAATGGACATACCCATATAATCACAACCACAGATTATTTTACAAAATGGGTAGAGGCAGTCCCTTTGACACAAGCAACAGGGAACCAGATATCTATGTTCATATTGAACTATATCATATGCAGATATGGGATACCTCATTCCATAATCACAGATAACAGTAGGCAATTCAGGAATAAAGACCTAGATGATCTATGTGCCAAATTCAAGATCACACAACATTGGTCTTCTATCTACTATCCACAAGGGAATGGCCAAGTAGAGGCTTCTAACAAAAATCTATTAAAGATCTTGCATAGAATAGTAAACAAAACTGGCAGAGACTGGCATCTCATGATTAATCCAGCTCTATGGGCCTATAGAACAAGTATCAGAACACCTATAGGGGCTACACCTTTTGTTTTAGTTTATGGGTCTGAGGTGGTACTACCTATTGAGGTTGAAATCCCATCACTAAGAATCAGAATGCATGGTCTAGTAACTGATGATGACTACAAAGTGTCTAGGCTGCAAGAACTGGAACTACTAGATGAGCGTAGACAAGTAGCGTATGATCATCTTAGAGTATATCAGAAGAGAATGTCTAGAGGCTACAACAAGAAAGTCAGACACAAAGAATTTCAGGTTGGCGATCTAGTCTTGAGAGAAAATCCTAAAAATCAATCCCATCAAGAACGCAAGGGGAAGTTCGAACCCAACTAGTTGGGTCCCTTTTTCATCACTGCTACTTTTGGCTCTAGTACCTATCAACTCTCAATGACTGAAGGAGAACAGCTCTGAGAACCAATCAACGTTCTCCATCTGAAGAAATTCTATGCCTAAGGCATTCAGTCTATGGTAAAATGTCTTGAAAAAATTATAAAAATCAGAAAAAGTCTTGAAAAAAATGAACATCTTGGTGAAAACCTAGCAATAGCTGCCTTGATGATTCACAAAAAAATATAAAAATATCAAAAGTACAAAAAAATTGAAAAAAATGAAAAATACAAAAAAATGAAAAATACAAAAAAAGTGCCTTGGTGAAAACCTGGAAACAGGCGCCTTGGTAGAAAAAATAGAATCTCTACCAAGATGGTGAAAACTCGGCAAATGGGCGCCACTTGTTTCAAAATGCTCCATCTATCAGTGCAATCTGGGTCTTTCCCAGCTTTCAGTTTTTCTTTAGTTTGTACATATCTCCCGATTTGTTTCTGCATTTCCAGTTTTCAATAAGTCAGTCTGTACACCACTCAGCTCAAGCGTCTGTATCCTATCAATGTTCAAACTTGGGGGCAATCAATGTCATATCCTATGGACTCTAGTATATCTTAGACGTATCATATCCAGTCGGAGTCCTTTGAAGCTCCATGTGAGTCAACCAGTCTGTCTTGTCTCCAGAAAGGATTTTGCATCTACAACAACGCAATCAAACACAAACTAAAAATGATATGTGCTTTTCATTCTTTTATCTCCTTGTATGCTTACTGATTCACATTGAGATTTTTTGCATATTGTGTCCCTTCAAGCTCTTCGATGATGTCCTTTATAGGATCTAGAGAGTGATGACTAGGAGCATAATCTTTTCTTTGTCTTCTGCTTGTATGTGAAAATCTAACGTCTTTGGAAATCTTGGATTGAAATGGTGTCTGACCGTAAGAGCCTCTATCTCGAATTGGATGGCCATGCATACCTCGACCATTGATACCCAAAAAATTCAAGAAAGTTTGATCTAACTATTGTCTTTTTGAGTGAGTTCTTTCTCCTATTGTGAAACACGATCTTATTTAAGGATGTGAACGATAAAGGGTCACTACGGGTAATTCACATTGCATTTAGAATAATCTCTTAGCTATTTGATGTGTTTGTAATGCAAGGCATATTCAGGTCATCATGACGTTCATGTTTTGATGCTTATACAAATTGCTATATCAAAATGGACAAGATATTCAAGTCATCCTAGCATTTGTGCCTTGGTGCTTATATCTAAATCCGACATTCTGAACACAAAATCAATATTCATATATCCATGGTTGTTGACCAGTGGGTGTTGTATTGATTCTTGCGCATACAAATCAATATTCATATGTCTATGGTTTTTTGTTTTTTTTATCTAGTGGGCATTGTATTGATTTATCTGGTTACCTAAAAGTTCAATGATGATAACAAATCGACACATGATCAGTGACTAGGTCCTAGGTCTTAAGTTGCATTTCATTTTGCATGTCTCTTTGCATTTGGCATGTTTGCATATCTCACAACTGTTTGGAAATACTTCAAAGCTTAAACAATTCTTCATATCAATTCTTCACATCTAACATGAGCTAAGTCTCACTCGAAGGTCTCTTCATCAAACCGTGAGTAGTAACCCTCCAGAGTTAAACATCATTTTGACATAAGACTGAGTACTTGTCTTCATCAACCTGCTCAAACATATCATGTGTATCACTGCATTTACATCTTATATCATTATCATTTGTTACATTACATTACATTCATTGCATAAGCATAAATCATACATACATCTTTTCAGAAATCAATTACATTTGCATAACATCCATACATATGACAGAAATCAATTACATTTGCATAACATCCATACATATGATAGAAATCATTGCATTGCATTGATCCATACATACATTGTACACTAATTATAGAATAAGCATAGCATGATATCATCATAAATCAAAACATGACAAGTACAAATGAAGTCACAATCAAAATATCGATCTCATATATATCAAAAATCTTGAAATGTGTCAGGGGTGCACTACTGGCACAATGTAGAAAAGAATGAGCTCCAGAAAGCTATCAGAATCAGAATGGTATATCAATGATAAAAAAAGAACAGAATATATCAAAACATGACCACAAGAATCAACTCTCAGCATGCTCCTTGGTATTTGGTGGAGGAGGCAGTGGTGCATCTGGTATGACCTCTATCCTCGGTGCCCTAGCTCCCTCTAAGGCTGCCATGTACTTAGAGTATGTAGGTACTCTCTACTCAGCAGGAACAACAACATAGTATGCAGATACATAATAGGATGCCCATGAGGTTTGATGGGTGACCTCTATCTTTAGTCTCTGAACCTCTGAGTGAAGCTCTACACGGAGCTCAGTGCACTACCTTTCTACCTTCCAAAACCTCTCCTCCCATCTAGCACTCTGTACCTTCAGGTCCCTGACCTGAGCTTTGAGCTGTCAAATCATCTTTGATGAAGTGAGAGGAGCAGTAGGCTCTGTTGCAGCTGATAGCATCTCTGTATCCTATGCTGGCTACTCTGGCTACTGTCCAGTGGTCTTTGATCTATGTGCCTTATGGCATCTAACCTCCACACCCAAATCAAAAGTGGTGTCTACCTGTGTGGGATCTGTATCACCACCTACAAATTGCTCACCTGCCAACACCTCATCTGTCGCACCGACATTGCCCAAAGTACCCCTCTCACCCCTGGATCGTCTATGTGACCCTATGGAAGTACCTATGGAAGAAGTAGAAGGATAAGGAGGCCTCATATGCCCAGATGATCTCTACAATGGAGCTGTCACTCTCTGTCTGGGTGATGTAGGATGCACTGCCTGTGGTCTCGAGCCCTGTACCATAGGAACACCTATAACATCCATCACCTCCTCCATGGAGGTTATCAACTCTGTAGGATTTGAGAATCTGTGGATGGGATGATCTGCAAGCCACAAAATGTATCTGTCTATCACTCCTGCATCAACAACCTGTGGCCGGTAGTCCCAATCTCTGCCTATAATGGCACTATACTCCTCTACACATAAGGAATAGGAGAGCCTCAGTGTCCATCCGAGCCCGATCTCACACACAATGTGAGCATATGTAGTGTACTCTCATGGGGTACCCTGTTTGTGTCCATATTGACACCACACTCTGCTAATCAAAAATCTCTCCAGAACAGTGGGAGAGCGGCCAATAAGTACTTGACTCTGAAAAAGAAAACTATACTGCTCCCTCGTAGTGGGCCAGACCTCTATCTGCAAATATGGCCTCCAATGAACAAAAGTCATGTCATCTAGACATCGCCGGAAGTACTTGATATGACCCATCCGGACCTGTGTGACATAAACAGCATATGTATATATCACTGGCTCCTATGGCTACCGTTGTGTCTGAAAAACTAGTCTCAATACTAGGATATGCTCCTAGGCCCATATCTGTAATACAAGAGCTCCTGAAGCAAAGCTCTTGCAATCCTGATAAATGATCTCATGCATCTCTGAAAACATATGTGCCAAGAGGCACTGACCCCAGGCAAGCTCAGTGGGCATAGCCATAAGCAGTGCTACCATCGGAGCCCATCCCATCAAAAAGCCATTTTGCTAATGGCTTGGCATGATGAGCTCCCCGATCATACCAGTAATAATGCACTCTAAACGGTGCATCTAACCATATCGCTGTACAAGGGTTTCCAAGGAAATGGACCCCGTCAACTGTGTATCATCTCCAAATAGACGCCTAAAGGCATGAAGATCACCCTGACTAGAACTCACATACTCAGGACGCCGACTGCTATGAAATGGAATGCGTAGTATCCTATAGATGTCCTCTGGCGTCACGGTCATCTCTCCAGTAGGTAAATGAAATGTCTATGTCTCCGAATGGAATCTCTCAATCAAGGCAGTCAAAAGGCCATGATTTACCCTAATGTTGGGTAAATGAATCAAATACTCGAATCCACAGGCAAAAAGATGAACCCTCATCGGATCTGGAAGCGCAACACATAATCTCTAGGTATCTGGGTATGAATGTCAGACGTGTACATCTGGATATGTCACCTATATCATACCAAAATAGGGCATTCTATTAGAAATTGGGTTCAATAACAAGCTAATAGTACATAAATTGGATAGTCAGGTACTTCAAAAGGTAGGTCAACCAGTCAGATATCAGCATCAGGCATCAGAAAAGTCAAAATTTGGCCCTAAAAGTTAGTTTTCAACACTCTGTTTTTCATACGACAGTCTAGACTGGCATCAAATGTCGTACAACACTCCATAGTATACCAAACGACAATTGATGGTCATACGACACTGCACCCAGGATCATACGAGTTTCGAGGGACCCGGTAAAATGCCGTACGACACAAGGGTCCCTCTCATACGACACTTGGGTGGACTTGAAATGACAAAGGAAATTCAAATGAAGTGTCGTACGAGTTTGGGTTGAGACTCGTATGAGTTTTCACAAATGCAAAAATTAAAAAAGAAAAACACGTACGAAAAAATTTAAAAATGCAATGAAACATGAAAAATTTGCATTTTCAGAGGGGCACAGAGGTCCACCTACTGGATGTCCATACTGTCGGGGTCTCTGGTATCTCTAGCTAAGCTCAAATCGATGCGAACTCACAGGAACCTTCAGATCTTGATGTTCTGCCATTTTCTTGCTCAGAGGGTTCTGCACAATTTCCAAAGTCAAATGGTTGAAATGAATTGAAAATGACCCTTCAGGCCTTTATATAGCATTTGACCTAATTTTCAAAAGTGCTCTGTTTTTCATAAAAATTGCACCCCTGGCTAATTTCGACATTCTAAATCCATTTTCAGGATCAAAATCAAAATTTGAGATCGTTCAATATGTCAAAATCAAGATTTAAAAATTTTGGGCCCAGGACGGTCTACTACTTGCATATTCGACCTTCGATCATCACAGAAATCCAGAATTCAACTTAATTGATTATCTTGCATCAAACTATCAAAATTTCAACTTGGTCAACCATGGTCAACTCATGGTCAAACCTACTCAAACTTGGTCTTTTGGACCTCCAAACGATGCAGAATACATTCCTGGACGTGTTGAACCACTTCTCAAATCAATTTACATGCTTCTAAACCATTTAACGCTGACCTTTTCTTGTCAGATTTCAATTTTAATCTTGAAGGGGGCATGGTATTGCACATCATTCAAGTTTGTAAATCTAATTTTATTTGGAATCTGTTATCTTTCATCAGTAATCAAGACAAAAACCATGTCTAGTTGCTGATTCATCAAAAAAGTCCTCATCGCTTGGGGCAAATCTATCATCACTTGGGGCATATCAGATTCGTCGATCCATATCAATCTGGTATCCTCCTAATCTTGTAATCTATATCGGCTTTTTGCAACCATCGAATCATAGTGTTCTTTCCTTGGTTCTTCGGCAACTGAAGGATTCAGATGTGATACCTGCTAGTTCTGCTAAGACAATCGAGTCTAGAACTGGTCACTCACTTCTTCGCAATCATAAGGTTTGGAATCAGGTGTTTTGACACTCTTTCGCAATCATCGGTTCATCACTGCTATAGTGAACATTATCTTTGGTCATTCAAGACCTATTATCTTCATATCAAATCAATATCAATCAGCTTCTATCTCATATCAATATCAATATCAAACATCAGTTTCAAACATTATACACAGACTGTCTTTGAACCACTACGCTTTGCATAGCAATTCAAAGAGGGGCAAAATGTAATACCCCAAAAATGGGCTATAAGTTCATTAATCTCCTATATCAACAATTCGAATGAAATTGACATCAAAGTCCTAATCTAAGGCACATCTAAACATCATTGAATCTAATTGATTATCTTAAATTTTGCATCGGGGAATATTCCTAGCAATATTCCTAATTATCTTAATTATCTTTAATTTAATGATTATTTGGCGGTAAATCACATTTATCCTAAGTTTGATTAATTGAATATTTTCATATTTAATTAATTAGATTTAATATCTTGCCACTTAATTATGTAATTAAATTTAATTCTATCTATTATTAATTGTATCATTTAATTTTGACAATAAATTCAATATCCTATGAATAATTGATTAAATTCTTATTTAATTAATTAAAGCAAGTTGTCATTATTTAATAATATAGTTTTTAATAAAAGTTTGATTAAATAATTGATTAACCCATAAATCAATTATTTATTTTCAAAAAGCAGTTAAGTTGGAAATAAATCACTTTATTATTAAATTAATTCATAAATAAAACATGCACAATCATAAAAGCAGACAACTATCAATTATCAATTAAAGCTAAACTCTATTTTGAGTTAAAACTTAGCTTTTGCATGTTTTTGTGAATTAAATTATCTTTATTATCAGATAACTCAAAAATCAAGCTGAGTTAATCTGAGTGATTTATGGCTTTCTTCCATGCACCTCCAAAGCCCTAGATTTCTATAAAACCAAGGCTCAGCTCTTCATAATTCATCCAAGAATTTTCATTCTCACGCTGTCGAATTGGAGTTTGAAGAATCATCTTTGCGAATCCAAGCTATTGTGAGATCTTTCTAGTTTTGAGCATTGCATATCATTTAGCATAGATTCATATCATTGTTAGATCAATTTTCATATTAGCATAGATTCATATCAGTTTTTCATTATTATTGCATAGAAAATACCAACAAAAAAATAGATTAATTGCATTCATATTTCATATCAGTTTTGCATTCAAATCCTTCATTTAGGTGTCGTCTAGGTCACTGATCTCGATAACAATCTGAGAACATCAATCTCACACCTACTAGAAGGCAGTAAATCGCTTGGTTAAATTAGATTTCAATTTTGCACGATTTTGATTTTTGCTAACCTCTAATGTTTTACTGAAGTGGTGTCTACAGATCAGGTACAATTTTCACACACAGAGGTGCTTTAATGTTTAGGTTATCTTTCAACATGGTGAATAAAAAGGATGTATTGATATTTTCAGGATTGCCAAATCTATCAGTGAAAATTGTACTATCCTAATGAGGTCCCGCTAACAAAGGCTCTATGATGAAAAAAAACCCACTTTGAATAAATAGTGACTGTCCTAGATGTCTTAGTCTAGGTGCATTTCATTGGTTAATTGCATTAGACTTCATCTTAGTTGCATATCATATTAATTTGCATTAGGTTCATTTAGATGCATTTCATTGTCTTTAGTTGCATTGAAGTTCATTTTAAAATTGCATTCATTTTAATCTTGCATAAGCATGAAAGTTTGGATTCAATTATCTGAAACGTTGATATAAACTAAAAATCTATCTAAAGCATTCTTTTGATATAAGCTGAAAATACTAGAAACATTAACCATTTGACATGTGTGACCAAGTACATCATGGAATCATAAACAACTGAAACTAAAATGATTGAGCATAAACCATTGATATTCATTTGCATTCATAATCCATTTCATATCATAGAACCATTTTCATTTTGCATCCATAATCATTCATACATAAATAAAAGTGAGATGTCCATACATCACATCACAATACATCTCATTCATCCATACATTCATAAAAACTTTGAAAATAGAAAAAACATGAGCATATATGAGTGAAATATATCATGACATCATTTTATCATCAACTAATCTAATCTTGAGAAAGTATAACAATCACATCAATATCCAAGGCATAAAATGAACATCAAATATCCAACCTGTGCAAAAATTAAAAATATCAGAGATCAGATATCAGAGATAGCAAACAAGATGAATTAGATAAATGCATCCATGATAGAATCAACATGAGCATCAATATATCATCAGAAATGTCCATAAACAAGAGTATCAAGAATGTCCATCAAGAATCATCAGTAAATCAGAGTATCAGTATATCAAAACATGAGATAGTGTATCAACAAATAAATAGAGTCCCAAGGACATGACAATACATCAATAAAAAATGGTACAAGTACAAGATATCCAATAAAAGTATAATATGTCCGGGGATATAAAATATGAACATCAAAAGAGGTCTACACCTCACTGGCCCCCTCGTCCTTTGCTAGAGGATCAGGAGGGGGTGCATCTGCTCTGCCAGGTGGTGGTGGGGGAGGCATGGCACCCTCAGACTACTCAGCTATCACTAAATACAAAGGAGCCCTCTAGGCAGTAGGAATCACAACATAATACAAAGTGAAATAATATGTGGCCCTCTGTCCTTGGTGGGTGTCAGTGCACACATATCTGTCTCTCTTAGCTCTTAGTTGCGCAAGCTATGTATCCCTGCGCACCCTCAATTGTGCTATTTATGTATCGTTGGCTATCCTCAGTTGTGCTAGCTGGGCATCTCTATCCACTCTCATCTAGGAAATTTGTGTATCTCTCTCTAATTTGACCTAAGCCAGCTGCACATCTCTCTCTAATAATTGGGCTCAGAGGGTTTCCAACTCTAATCTCAATGCAGCCCTCTCCTACTCACACCATGATAACCTATCAACATAACCACCTGCAAGAGGATCCTGACGTGTCTACTACTACTGCAGATCTTGATCTCCTCCTGCATGTCTTTGAGAATACTCATCCCTATGTAACAATGGCACTGTATCCCTCTAAGGAGGAGTAACACATGCTCTCTACTGCCTTTGCTGACTAGACTCTCCCCTAGAGGCCTGCCATCTACTACTCCCTATTGCACCACCACCGCCACCCCTATCATCTCCTCCATCTCTCCTACCATCTCCTCCACCTCTGCAGGCTCCATCTCCATCTCCTCTGCCTCTGCGGGCTCCATCTCATCTTGTACCCCTATCAGAACCTCATGTAGCTCAGACCCGGCCACCAACATCATCATCAAGGTCATAGTCTAGTGCATCCTTAATGCATGGGATGGCATCCTCTAGAGCAGTAAACATAGGGTATGGATGTCTAAGGTAATGGGCATGATACTCATCTATAACACCAGCATCATAGACATCTTCCTGGTAGTCCCAGTCAACGCGAGCCATCTAGGAGATCTCATGCATTGCCATCTCAAAAACCAATTGGGCTCCCCACTAAGCTTCCTCACTCCTGATATGAGCATATAAATAGGTCTCATGAAACATGCCCTATAATCTACCATACTGTCGGCATACCCGAGTGATTAGAAACCTCTCAACAACATAGTGGGTCCTCCTGACAAGATACTTGGTCTGGAAGAAGTAAGGCATCTGCCTGGCATTCGATGGCCAAGCCTCATAGTCTAAATACGGCCACCACACCACATCAGTAACATCATCCAAAAGATGATGCAGTACTCCAACTTGCTCAAGTGGGGCTTTTGAATCAGGTCAGAATACATGTATATATATGACAATCCGGTGTCGCGGTGCCTATCTACAATGGGTTGGGTCACGGGGATGTGTTCCCATGCCCAAATCTGCAAAACTACACTCCCAACTATCATAGACCTAGAGTGCTGATAAACTATCCCATGAAGCTCACGGTACATGTGAGCCAAAATGCAACTACCCTGTGCATATCTGCCAGGGGACTAAATCATCTAGCCAATAACTTTGGACCAGCCAAACATAAAGACATGCTGACCCCGATTAGGCATCACCAGGCCACCTATCAAACCAAATAAATACACAGAAAGAGGGGCATAGTTGGTGACCATGTCGTCCCAACTCAAATAATGACATATGATAGTATCATCCGGGAATACCCTCCTCGCATCAGCAATCGCCACATGCCCAGATGCCTCATACTCAATCTGTGTGCCTTGGACATAAACATGCAGGATTTGCCACATGTCCTCTGGCGTAACAGTCATCTCACTAGTGGGTAGGTGAAAGGTGTTATGCTTAGAGTGCTGCCACTCTGCCAATGCAGTCAGAAGACTACGATTCACCTGAATGTCAGGCAAATGCACCAAACTCCAAAGTCCACATCATAGAGCTACATGTTGATCCTCCTCACTCACCTGACTATGCAGTGCTAACACCTAAACTGGCCTAGGGGATCTAAATGATATGACATTGAAATCAGTCTGCACAACAGAAAATAAAGGCACTAGGTTAGCATTAGACAACAGAAATTGGCTGAAAAATTGCTCAAAGTTCAGAAAAACAAGTACACTTGGCTCAGAAATCAAGAAAAACCAAAAGTGACTCAAAAATCCTAGTTGCAGATTGGGAAATCTAAGATGTGACCCTAAAACTGGAAGCGATGCAAGAAATCCTAGATGTGGATCAGGAAATCCTGGACACGATCCAGTATTCCGAATGCGACCCTGTAGCTAAAAAGGGACAAATTTTTTAAATTTTGCTCAAATTTTTCTGGATGCGACCTGCTGGGGTGCATTCTATGAAATCTTGGATGCGATCCGGGATGCAAGAAGCGACACGGGTTCGACCAGACGCGATCCCGCATCGGGGATGCAATTCAAAATGAAACTAGCTAAAAATTGCATAGAAATGCATGAAAATTTAAATTTTTCAAATTCACAAGGTTCGTTGTTGGATACTCACAGGTGTGTCATAATGCCTTAGTCTGTCATGTTGCCTAGCAATCTCGAATCGATGCTTCTCCGCTGGGAACACCATTGTTGCTCAGAGCTCAGTAAAATTCAAAGGGGTAGAAGTGAAAATGAATAGTAAAAATTGACTTTTTGACCTATTTAAGCCTCCCGAGGGCCCTGAAACCCTAAGAGGATAGTAATGCTTAGACATCACAGAGGCCTAATATCAGGAACAAAATCAAAACATGTGATTTATATCACTCAGAAGCAGTGAAAATAGAGTTACCAAGCAAAGTCAACCTCCCAAATGTAGAAGTCAAACATGGTCAAATTACAGTCAAACAGGGGCAAATTGAGCAGAAAATATGTGGGCAAGGCAAACTAGTACAGTAATGATTTTCAATCAAATCAATGGTCAACAAGAGTCAAACTTCAGCCAAACGCGCTTAATGAGAGCTAAATAGAGCACAAATAATGCACAAAAAGCTTGTCAGAAGCTACAGAAAGTGATTTTCTCATTAACAAATCAAATTTTTATGTCAGGATATTGCTTAAACACATGGTCAACTCTCTCAAATTCTTGGTCAAACTTAGTCAAATAGTGCTTCTAGGGCACTAAAATTGATCTAAATGGCTTGATAATTCTTTCAAATCGATCTACACTTGATCCAGGATCATTTCAATCACCGTAAATCATTCTAAATTCTTGAAACTAATGATTTTATCCAAATTTGTTCTGATTTTGGTCCAGAGGGGGCATAATCATACCAAAATCCAATGCTTTGACTCAAATTCTTCAACACTAGGGGCACGACAATTTTCTTCAATCAAGTTGAGACTGTTAATCTTTATGACATTGATGAATTTGATCGCTTTCAAATTGGTTACTTGTCAGCATGATCAATTTTAACTGAAAATTCTTTTCAAATTCTCCATCGGTCTTCATTTAGTCAAGCTCGGAGTTGGTATTGTCAATTCTTGTTTAATCAAGTTCAGAATTGATAGTTTCTAATCAAGCAGGATTTCATTCAATCAAGCTTGAAATTCTCTTATCAGTGTTCATTCAATCAAGCTCAGAATTGGTAATATCAATTATTGTTCAATCAAGTTCAGAATTGGTAGCTTTTAAATCAAGTAGGATTTCATTTGATCAAGCTCATAATTCTCAAATTCAGAGTAGTTCTCATTATTGCTCTATAAATCTTTCAAAGTAGTTTCTGCTGCTCTATAAATCTCCTAGATCATGCTTTGAATCAGATTTTTCTTTGAATCCCTATGTTGTTCGCAAAGCAATTCAAAGAGGGGCAAATGTAATCACCTAAAATTGGGCTAATAGAACCTAAGGCCCTATTTTCCCTTAATTCGACATATAACCTTGATTATGTTAATTTGATTCCCGATCATTAGCATAAATCCAAAAAAATTAATAAAATCCTAAATCAAGCATTTATCACTAAGGTTTCAAGCTAAATCAAGACAATTAACTCTAGGCCTATTTAATTAATTCAATCCCACCAAATGCATGGCTAGAGTTATTAATTAAAAGAAAATCATAAATACCTCTTAAATCAAATAAACACAACAAACACATCTTAATGATTAAGAGGCTCTCACATGGATCAAGGATCAAGCCAAGATGCATCTCAACCACTCCTCACAGATGCATCTCAACCATTCAAATCCTTCAATCTTATATAAAAGAGAATTTCCAAAAGCATATCTTCTTATTCTCAATACTTGGACTTCCACATGCTTGAATTTTGAGGCTTCATAATCTTTGATTATTAAACTCTCATACTTGGGAATTTGCTTACTAATGCTTTGAATTTGATAGATTGTTTCCATACTTTCATGCTTAATGTCATGTCTTAGCTAATTAAGAAACACTTCAATTGGGTTATCTAGTAAAGAACTCATGTTTTCATGCTCAATTATGGAGAATTTCTTAGATCTAGCTTAGTTTCATACATAATGCATTGAATCTCTCATTTTAGTGTAGATTGTCACTATTTAAGGGTCAAATCTGAGAGCTAACACCCTTATTCCATACTCACACTAACTAGAGAGCAATAGGATGCTTTTACTTGATAGTTTCTTCAATTAGATGCTTATTTTCTGCAACAAGTGATGTTATTATCCTATTGAAGTGTTTTGTTCAGGCCACAAACTCTCACACACACTTACAAGGTCCAAACTTCCTCATTTTAGCTTGTTATAGGTACCAACTGGAAATCTATTCTTCTTCAAATGAATCATAACCTTAGTAGGTAAATCTCTCAACTCAGTGATACCCTTAGGATGAAACCCAGTAATAATCTCAAATGGTGTCCTCTTAGTACTTATATTCTCAGAATTATTATATGCAAACTCTACTTGTGCCAAAACTAAATCCCAATTAGCATGCTTCTCTCCAGCTAAACATCTCACCAAGTTTCCCAAACTTTTGTTCACAACTTCAGTTTGTCCATCTGTCTAAGGGTGAAATATAGAACTAAACTTGAACTCAGTATTCATTTTTTTCCAAAGTGTTCTCCAAAAGTAACCAGTAAACTTAGTATCTCTATCTGAAACAATAGACTTAGGCAAACCATGCAATCTTACCACTTCCTTGAAAAATAATTCAGCTACATACAATGCATCAAATGTCTTCTTAGAAGGTATGAAATGATCCATCTTAGAAAATCTGTCAACTACTACCAAAATAGAATCATTACCTCTTTGAGTTCTAGGCAATCCAAGAACAAAGTCCATACTCACATCTTCCCAAGGTCTATCAGGTAAGAGAAAAGGTGTATACAACCCCACATTCTGACTTGTTCCTTTTTCTACTTGACAAACTATGTAACCTCTGACCATTCTTTGTACATCTCTATAAATCTGCGACCAAAAGTATCTCTCTAAAATCAATTTCATAGTTTTATCAATCCCAAAATGTCTAGCAAGTCCACCACTATGTTTCTCCTTTATTATATGCTCTCTCATAGATCATCTAGGTATGCACAACTAAACTCCTTTAAACAACATATCTTCTTGAATGAAATAATTAGTCCACTTATCACTTACTGTATATTCCTTACAAGCTTTCCAACATTCTGCAAAATCAATGTCAGTCTCATATAAACACTTCAAATCATCAAAACCAAGTACCTCAATTCTCATTTCTATCAAAATACTTTTTCATTGGCTCAAGGCATCATCAACCTTATTTGACTGTCCACTTTTGTGCTTCAATGAAAATGAAAAATTCTACAAAAACTCAACCCACTTCATATGTCTTTGATTCAATTTATTCTGACTTCCCAAATACTGAAAAGCTTTATGGTCAATATACAACACAAAATCTTTATGCATCAAATAATGTCTCCATTTCTTCAAAGCTTGAACAATAGCACATAATTCCTGATCATAAACTGAATATTTTCTCTTAGCATCATTCAAATTTTCACTAAAGAAAGCTATTGGTCTCTCTTTTTGACTCAAAACAGCTCCAATGGCACTTCCACTAGCATCACATTCAACTTGAATAACTTTACTAAAATTAGGCAAAGAAAGTGTAGGCAACTCTGCAATTCTTTATTTCAATGTTTCAAAACTCTTTTGTGCTCCATGCCCATTTGAAATCCCTTTTATCTCCTCTCATGGTTTCAGTCATAGCATTACAACTAGAACTGAAATTTCTAATGAACTTCCTATAAAAATATTCCAATCCATGAAATTATCTTACCTCCCCAACATTCTTTGGTGTAGGCCAATAAATTATAGCTCTCACTTTCTCAGGATCCATCTTCAATCCATCAGCTAAAATTACAAAACCAAGGTACACAATCTCCTCTTTCATAAATGAACATTTCTTGAAATTAATCAGCAACTTTTCTTCCTTTAATCTCTACAATACTTGTTTGATATGCTCAAGATGTTCTTCCTTACTCTTACTGAATATCAAAATGTCATCAAGATATACAATCATAAAATTACCCAAGAATATTTTCAAAACTTCATTCATCATCCTCATGAAAGTACTAGGTGCATTAGTCAAACCAAAAGGCATAACCAACCATTCATACAAACCTTCAATAGTCTTAAAAGTAGTTTTCCATTCATCCCCTTCTCTGATCCTAATCTGATGATATCCACTTTTCAAATCAATCTTTGTGAAATACTTTGCTCCACTCAAACTATCCATTATGCTATCCATCCTAGGCAAAAGAAATTTTTACTTTACTATTATCTTGTTTATAGCTCTAGAATCAGTGCACATTCTCCATTCTCCATTCTTTTTAGGTACTAACAGAACAGGTGCTACACAAGGACTCAAACTTTCCCTAATCAAACCTCTTTCAAGAAACTCTTGCACTTGTCTATTCAACTCACTCTTTTCATTAGGTGTGAACCTATGTGGTGCTTTATTAGGCAAACTAGCTCCAGGTATCAAATCCATACAATGACTTATACTTCTCATAGGTGGTAAACCATCAGGTACATTATAAAAAATGATGTCATGAAACTCAGTCAACAAAGGTTCAACCTCAAGTGCATGTTCTAGCTCATCTTGTTTCTCAATTTTCCTTGGAATTAAAGCATAACAAACATTTTGTTCTTTCATTTCTCTCACAAAATTTTTACTATCAACCAAGCATACTCTAATTGTAGCACAGTGACCTTCATCAAACTTCTCTACCAAAGGCAATAATACTTGTTTCTTCCCATCCATCCAAATAGTATATTGATTCAATCTACCATCATGAAAAGATTTCCTATCATACTACCAAGGTCTACCCAAAAGAATATGACAACAATCCATAGGCATACTATCACACAAGACTTCATCATGATAATTCCCAATTTTTAATTTAACAAGGCATTATTCACTTATAAGTAGTTTATGCTCCTTCTGGATCCAAGAAATATGGTAAGGCTTAGGATGTCTCAATCTCTGCAACTACAATTTGTTAACCAACTCTTCGGATGCCAAATTATCAAAACTTCCACTCTCAATGATTACCTTGCAACATTTGTCAGCGATCTTACATATGGTTTTGAATAAACTTTTCCTCAAAATAGGTTCCTCATTAGCTTCTTCATTACACAAGATCCTTCTTAGCATCAGGTTCTCACCATGTTCAGGTTCATTAGACAATTCCTCAACTTATTCACAAGCCAAATTAATTCTTCCATTACCTCTAGTCTTCTTTCCAGAGTTAGTACATTCAAAAGCTCTATGTCCCTCTTCACCACATTTATAACAAGTACCTTTAAACCAAGATTTCTCTTCTATTTTCCCACTATTTTTATTCCTGGAGTAACCAGTATAGCTACCTCGAGAGTAGTTACCTTGAGAGTAGTTACCTCTACTTCTCCAAAATCTGCCACCTCTTCCTCTTTATCTTTGTTCACATCTCTTTGTTAATATTTCTTCTACCTTCAAAGAAAATTGGTATGCTTCTTCCACACTATCTATTTTCACATAGCTAATCTCATCTTAAATAGATGTCCTTAAGCCATTTAGGTATCTAACCACCTTCTCAACTTCATCATCCACATGTCCAAATCTTATATCCAATTTGTAAAATTCCTCAATATATTCTTTCACACTCATGTCCTTTTGTCTTAAATTTTGCATCTTTCTCATCAAAATAACTTGGTAATCAGCTGGAAGAAACTTCTTCATCTTTCCAAGCATTTTCATCCATGTCTTGATCTTTTCTTTTCCTCTCTTCTGTCTCTTAGTTTGCAAATGATCCCACCAAAGAGATGCATGACCTTTCAACTTTGTAACTACTATCTTAACCTTCTTATTATCAGGAGTACCTTCATACTAAAAGTATTTATCCATCTCAAAGATCCAATCCAAAAGTGCATCGGTCTCAAGTCTTCCATCATAGAAAGAAACTTCAACTGTAGGTCTGGAGTTAGCCTTAGACAAAACTCTCAAAATTCTTTCCTCATCCTATTCAAATTTAGGTTCAGGATAAGGTGCTACCTCTTCTTCATCACTAACATCTTCAAGATGTGTGCCTCTTCTTTGGGCTATCTCTATAGCCTTAAGCCTAGTTGCAATCTACCTCAACATACCCATAATAGCATTATCATTTCCTCTACCATGAACCATCTTGAAAATTAGGTTCTAGCAAGATCATAACCTTCTACAAGTTATAGGTTAGATCTCAAATCTACCACCCTACAACCAATCCAATAAGGTTCTCCACAATCCAATCCATAAGAAAGAACTTCACTCTGATACCACTTGATGCAAGGGAAGGGAAGGTGAAGGTAGAATCAGTGTTAATTGAGACTGCTTAAACCCACAAACATTCCCTACAAATATTTACACATGGAAGAAATATAAAAACCATTTGAAATTAGTTAAAACATAATGGATATGAGACAAGAAACTAGGCACAACACTGGAACAATTGTATTAATCCTTCAACATGCCAGGCTGTGAGGCCTTCTGGGTCTCGACCTTATACAATGAAATTATGAAATCAGAATCATAGATCACATATTATTTCATGTGACCTTGTTACAATCATTTGGAAACACTCAGTATTAATTATCACCAACTATCACTCCCATAGAACTACCCCTTACAATAGCGCAAGCTCCAAATATATAGCCAGCAAAGCCACAAGTCGACAATTGAGGCATTTAATTACAATATTGGTCCACTAAGGAGGAGAAACCAAAACTAAAGAAAGAAATAACAAAACATGATGTGAAGTAGGATTTAGGTCGACACATGATCCAAGAATAGATCCCCAACCACGCAAGATCCAATTTCCCCACATGGAACCGTGCAAGATGAAATACCACATGTTTCATGAGTGAAATTGGCAGAAAATCAATGCCTGAGGAGAATTGTGATAACTTCCAAATCCAAGTGAATTAAGATGTGTGCCCTTAGGAGAGTGCTCAATATTAGGTTCACATCACTGCATTAAATTCACAAGGCAAGAAACCAACAACAACATCAGGGCTAAAAAAAACATCAGCCTGGTACAGGAAACAGGAAATATTTTTGGTGATGCAAGATTACTCAAGACCCAAGATGTTCTTGCAATGAGTACATTAGAATACCCCAATTCTAAAGGGAGGATAATTTTAACTAGAGAAGGAATCTTAGAGGTTATTTCACTATTATAAATGGTTATTATCTACTAAGAAATGAGGGTAATAACACTGATATTTGGAGAAAAAATTGGTATTCTCAGCTTATCCCCAAAAATAATTTCTTCTGGTGGATAGTTATGCATAATAAAATTCTTACATAGGATAATATCATTAAGCATGGCTTCCAATTTCATAACCATTATGTTTTATGTAAGATTGAATAGGAGAATCGCCCTCACATACTAATACATTGTACATACACACAAGCTTTATGGAGTATGGTGCTACAAAAGTTTCAAATTGTTAGGGTTATAAATGGAGAGGTTCAACACCTTGCTTTCAATTAGATAGGTCATTCCATAACCCTATTATTAATAAATTATGGAAGTAGACCCCCCCTCATGTGGGATGGAGTACTTGAAAGGAAAGAAACCACATGATTTTTTGTGGAGTGGAGAATCTAATTGAAGAATTTTTGGGGCCATCTACAAACTTCTTATGGATGATATTTTAATTACTACCTCTTTCCCTTACTTTTGTCCATCACAAATTGATACCAAAATTTATAAGATTTGGGATTTGGATTACTCTTATGAAACATTTGATTGTTTGAAGAGATTGAGAAGGAGGAACAGTAAATGGAATCCCCATAGACCTAGGTGGTTAAAACTACAAGACAACCTAAGGTAGTGTTGTGATAAAGGAAGTGATTAGAATGGACTTTGGAGTTGTATCGTCTTAAAATGGAAGCACTTCCATGTTAAGAGCATTTAGCCCTCCGAGTAAGTGGTTTGGGGTCATGTCGAATGCCTTGAATTGGTCTTTTCTTGGATTTGGATTTTTCCACATTTTCCACTTCTTTTCTGCACTTGATTCCTTCATTCTAGGTGAAATTAGGGTTACGATCTCGAGGATTCTCCTTAAATTCCCTCTTCTATGGCTCTATTTTCTAGGTAGGACTTAAAAATAGGTCCTCCTAGCCTTTATCATGTTCATCATAGGATTTGGTGCCTCTTCTTGGTACTCTGCCCTGATTCTGCCCCCTTTTCCACTTTTTGGCTGTATTTTCCTAGCATTCTGGATCGAGACCCTGAGATCTATGACCTCAAGGTCAAGGATGACCTTTAGGGGTCAAGGAAGACCTTGAGGGTCAAGTATGACCTCATCCCTGACCTAGGTTAGGTTTGACCTCATCTTTGACCCCAGATTCAAGTTTCAAGGTCCCGTGATCTCTGGATGTCGGGTTTCGGAAAGAATTGTTTTCCCGCTTCTGGGTCGGTTGTTTTGGTCTCCAAAATGGTAAAATCTTAAATTTTATTTAATTTAGGTCCATTCCTAAAGTTTTTAGGCCTAATTGGAATTTAATTCCCCAAGGTGGCCCCTCTAGAGGATTGTGCCCTAGATCACTATAAAAGGAAGCCTTCCTCTCTCATTTTCTCCATCAAGTTTTGCAATCTCATCTCTCAAGCTCTCAAGAATTTCATCAAGCAAGCATTCTATCAAGAATTTTCAAGGAAGAATTCAAGCCTTCTTCTCCATTCAAGTTCTCCTTTGAAGATCAAGGATTCAAGCATTCAAGCCTTTGAAGGGATTTGGTTCAAGCATTCAAGATTCATCATTCAAACCCTAGATCTAGCCATCATGGTGGTGTGATCTTCCTTCAAGATCCTTTATTCATCTTCAAGATCCATTCATTCTTCCCTCAAGGTGGATTCCAAGCATACAATCATGGAGATTTAGATTTACATTTGTTAGTGTTGATTGCAAGCTTTTATATTAACATACTTGTTTACATTTGAAATACAATTGCATATCTATTGAATATCATAGCTTCATTGTTAGATCTACTTCTACTACTTTCTAGCATTCTCTATTTCAATTCCATTATTAAGGTTGATTCCAAACAGGGGTTTGACTAAGGCAAACCCCTCCCCCAACAAACAAAACCATTATTCTTGCAGGTACAGGTGCGGGATGGTGAATTAATGTATAGATGTGGATACCCTTTTCGTCAAACTTTTAAGATCCATGAACAAAGTCAAAGTTGACTTTCAAAATCTCGAGGTAGTCTTTGACCTTTTATCAGGGTCAAAGACTACCTACTTCCAGAAAGACAAAATTTTTCTAGGCTTTCTTCGTCTTGGCATTTCCAGTTTGAAATAGGTTGCACAATTGCCTGAAACTGTACACAGGCACAAAAAAATAGGTATTTCCAAATTAATTTCATCATGAGGTATGTATCTTATTTTATCTAATTTCAAGTATTTCCAGATTTACATTCAATCCCTTATAATTCAAATGTATGTGTAAAATATCAGTTTCGGGGTCTCTTTTATGTACAACCATTGTTCTAGGACCCCATCCATATTTTATCCTATACATTTGGTGAACCCGACATACTTACCCCTTTTCTTTTGTGGATTTAGATGCCCTATTGTGTTAGATCTTCCTTTGTATTTATCTTGTGTGTTCACCTTTATCCAATACATTTTGGTGAACCTGCAATAGACAACTCTTTCTTTTTGGTGTTAGATCCTTTGTTTAACATTAGATTTTATGTTCTTGCATTTATATTTCAAAAATACAAAAAATTGCAAAATTTCTTTCAAAATACAAAAATATTTACATTTTTCATGCTTGTAGTATTACTTTGTGTTCAACATGTATGATTTTTGTTTTGAATACTTTGATGATGTCTTTCTTATAAAAGATGATAGATCCCTTAATGAGGTACATGGAAGTGAGGATGAAAATTGTTTGAATGAGATCTCCATTGATCCTATTCCTATTTCTCCCTCCTCCACAACCTCTTCAATCGACCTTTACAAAGATGAGTTAGGGATTGATGTTAATTCTTCTCCTAATATATGTATTTTCTATGAGCCTACTTTAGAGTATAATTTACCTTCTTTCCCCTTTAAGGATAAATATTTAGTGAGTTTTGACAATCCTACAATGTTCTTTATTGATAGGGATGATAATCCTCCTATTTGGGATGAACCTTTGGATTTGGATGTTGATTACTCTCTTCCTCATGAAACCATTTTGGATGATCCCTTGGATAAATACATTGATTTATCCCCTCCTCATGAAGAAGCTTTGATACAAGAGGGTGATTTATTAATGAATGACATATTTATACATAATGATAACTCTTTTTCTAAAACACATGTAGACATTTTACTAAAAAAAGATGACATTATAGATGCTTTACCTCCATTTTGGATTCCTTCTAGTGATGAGGCATTAGTGGAGAATGATATAAATTCCATTAATGTTCTCCCTCTTAGTGATGATCTTATGGAGAATCAAGATCCTACCTCATCTCCTCCTATGATGTCTTCTTTGCTTCCTTCTTATGAATCTATTTGAAGTGTTGAGACAACTAATATGGTTTTTCTGAAACCCTTATTGATTATCAAAGGTTGTGCTCACATTACTATCAAAGGTAAACCTATGGTGTCTTTAGAGTCTTTCAATGATCAAGATTCGATAGCTCACACATATCGTACAAGGAATAATCCTCAAACTAATCTAGTGGTTTCTACTTCTTTTCCACCTTCTCAACCCATTCTTCCTCCTCCACCTCATCTTCCTAGCAAGCAGTATGATTTGATAAACCAATTACAAAATACTTCTGCCAAGATTTCTTTATGGGAGCTTCTTCAAACTTCACCTACCTACTATGAAGCCTTGCAAAAAGCTCTAGCAACTCTTCCTACTCCACCTCCTAATAAAGATAACATCAATAACTTCTTACAATGCATGCATGCTACCTTGGGTCCTCCTGACATTATATTTACTCAAAAGGATTTACCTTCTAAAGAAGTTCAGAATCAATTTGATGCTCTTATGGTTGTTTTTTCTATCAATAAAAATTATCATTCATAGGACCTTGATTGATAATGGATCTGGACTTAATATTTGTAGCATGGACATGCTCAAAGTGATTAACGTTGATCTTTCAACTATTCAACCTGACAATGTTCCTATACGTGGCTGCGATAACATTGCTAAGAACTCTTTAGGCATAATTACCTTACCTATCAATGTAGGACCGGTCATCCTGAATACACCTATTCATGTTATGCCTGGACCTCTCAATTATAACCTTCTTTTGGGTAGATCTTGGTTGCATGAGATGCATGTCATTCCTTCCACCCTTCACCGTAAATTAAAGTTTATACATAGCAACAAGATGTATTCTCTTCATGCGGATGATGCACCTAATCCTTGTCTGAATATTCAAACCCACACTACTCCTATTTCTAATAATACTCCTTCCTATAATGCTCTTCCTGGCGATGATTGGGGAACCTTGGATTTTAATCCTACCTTTATTGGAGAGTATAAGGTTAATGATCTTGATTTTATGAAGCAAAAAAGAGAATTTGAACAATGAGTTTTTACTTCTACTTCTAATACCCTTAGTAATAACTTTGTCACTGCTTCTACCCACAATGAATCTATCAAACCTACTAATGATGACATAGTGACTACTGAAGTTCCATTGACTCCTTTTGATATGGCTTCTTGTTATGGTCCTGGTTATCATTTCCTAGTTAAACAAAGATTTAATGGTCAAGCATGTGGTAAATATAAACAGGGAATTCAAATGCCCTTACACACTGGGGGGCATGAGCATTCTTATGGCTTGGGATTTAATCCTCAACAACAAATCAATGTTAACAACATCTCAAATAACACTTCAAAACATGATGAAACTGTGAAGGAATTGGACCAAGAAGTTATTTTTCCCAAACTCCTTCGTGCTAAGATGATTAATACACCTAAACGCAAAAAGAAATGTAGTCCATACTTGAAGACTCTTCCTTTTTGTTTATATCATAGATTTCATGATCACTCTACTAAGGAATGTCAAGCTTTACATTATCAAATTTGGCATCTCATTGATAGTAAGGTTATATATATATCATGTGGAAATGAGTTGTATTTCAATCCCATTTTCTCTAAATAACATTTACGTTCCTATTATAGAGCTCCACATTATGTAAACAATGTTAGCCTAATTCTTGGGGGCCCATTGCCTTGCATAGTGTTGTGAGAAATATAATAGGTCTCCTTCCATATTTTTTCCTATACTTGGGGAGAAAGGATGTCATCTCTTTGTTTTATGTATTTCCAAGATTCACCTCTTTCCTTGGTTAAGCAGTATCTATCTATTATGTGATATCCAATCATACATGAAAATTTTTGGTTTGCATTGAGGATCTTTGTTCTTAATCACAACCTTTTTTGTTGTTTGACATTGGGTTTCCATGGTTGATAAATCTCTCACCTTGGAAATTGAACAGTGTGTTATCCCTCACAAGGGTTATTTTTTCACTTCTTGCATGATATCTCTTTGCATTCATCCCTTCCATGGCCTTATAGGAGCTGTGACCTTCTTGGATTGGACTGGGTGTTGTCTATAGATATTGTCTTGATGTTGAAGAAGGCTTTATCCTTGTTCATTTATTTCCTTAACATGTCAAAATAGTATGTTTTTTCCATCTTAAGGAGGGGGGCATATATACAACCTCCCTCGTTCTATATTATGCTTTTTTGTTCTAAACTTTTATTTTGCAGCATGCTAAATCTCAGAAGGTAATGCACATAAGTTGCTAAATCCTAAAGAGATACGTATTTTCAATATGCTAAATCCTCTGAAGGTAACACACATAAGTTGTTAAATCTTGAAGAGAAACACATTTTCAATATGCTAAATCTTCCAAAGGTAACGCACATAAGTTTCTAAATCCTAAGGAGACACGCATTTCATATTCATAATGATACAACAAGGTGGATCTATGGGTATTCCAGAAGCCATCAAAAGATGCATTACAATTGCAAGCACAGTTTATGGGTGAACCTATTGGGCTCTCCCTCCAGGGTGATTCACGGTAAGGTGGGCATCTTACTAGGCGAGGTAATCACTTTCTCCTTTCTCTCTTTTCACTTTCATGCTAGTAGGACTGGATCATGAAGCTATGTTATTTATAGTGTTGCTCTTATCTTTCTTATGTAATAAATTATGCTTTTATGATAGCTTTCCAAATATGATAATAGTATGAGAAATATTTCTTAGCGAGGTTTCTTATGCTAATTGATTTGGGTTATTTAGTACTAACCCCTGCTCTTTTGGTTTTCTCTTTTTTGCACCCTCATGCGTGTATGTTGATTTAAAATCCTTAGCTTGGGGGCTTGTATCCTTAGCTAAGTGTTATTTTATCTCATTGTGAATCCACTTCGATCTCCTCTTTCTTCTCCTTTACCGAGAGTTTGCATCGATTCCATACTCTTGCTAAAGTGGGGGCTTAATGTATCAACTTAAAATGGAAGCACTTCCATGTTAAGAGAATTTATCCCTCTGAGTAAGTGGTTTGGGGTCATGTTGAATGCCTTGAATTGGTCTTTTCTTGGATCTAGCTTTTTCCCCATTTTCTACTTCTTTTCTGCACTTGATTCCTTCATTCTAGGTGAAATTAGGGTTAGGATCCTGAGGATTCTCCTTAAATTCCCTTTTCTATGGCTCTATTTTCTAGGTAGGACTTACAAATAGGTCCTCCTATCCTTTATCATGTTCATCATAGGATTTTTTGCCTCTTCCTGGTACTCTGCCCTGATTTTGCCCATTTTTCCACTTTCTGGCTGCATTTTCCTAGCATTTTGGACTGAGACCCTGAGATTTGTGACCTCAAGGTCAAGGATGACCTTGAGGGGTCAAGAATGACCTCATCTTTGACCCTGGGTTCAAGTTTCAAGGTCTCATGATCTCCAGATGTCAGGTTTCAGAAATAATTGTTTTCTCGCTTTTGGGTCAGCTGTTTTGGTCTTCGAAATGGTAAAATCTTAAATTATATTTAATTTAGGTCCATTCCTAAAGGTTTGAGGCCTAATTGGAATTTAATTCCCCAAGGTGGCCCCTCTAGAGGATTGTGCCCTAGATCACCATAAAAGGAAGCCTTCCTCTCTCATTTTCTCCATCAAGTTTTGCAATCTCATCTCACAAGCTCTCAAACATTCTATCAAGCATTTTCAAGGAAGAATTAAATACCTCTTCTCCATTCAAGTTCTCCTTTGAAGATCAAGGATTCAAGAATTCAAGCCTTTGAAGGGATTTGGTTCAAGCATTCAAGATTCATCATTCAAACCCTAGATCTAGCCATCATGGTGGTGTGATCTTCCTTCAAGATCCTTTGTTCATCTTCAAGATCCATTCATTCTTCCCTCAAGGTGGATTCCAAGCATACAATCATGGAGATTTAGATTTACATTTGTTGGTGTTGATTCCAAGATTTCATATTAACATACTTGTTTACATTTGAAATATAATTGCATATCTATTGAATATCATAGCTTCATTGTTAGATCTACTTCTACTACTTCCTAGCATTCTCTATTTTAATTCCATTATTAAGGTTGATTCCAAACAAGGGTTTGACTAAGGCAAACCCCTCCCCCAACAAACAAAACCATTTTTATTGTAGGCATAGGTGCGGGATAGTGAATTAAAGTGCAGATCTGGATACCCTTTTCGCCGAACTTCTGAGATCTGCGAACAAAGTCAAAGTTGACCTTCAAAATCTCGAGGTAGTCTTTGACCTTTTATCGGGGTCAAAGACTACCTGCTTCCTGAATGATAAAAGTTTTTTGGGTTTTCTCCATCTCAACATTTCCAGTTTGAAATAGGTTGCAGAATTGCCTGAAAGTGTACACAGGCACCAAAAAATAGGTATTTCCAAATTAATTTCATGATGAGGTATGTATCTTATTTTATCTGATTTCAAGTATTTCCAGATTTACATTCTATCCCTTACAATTCAAATGTATGTGTAAAATATCAGTTTCGGGGTCTCTTTTATGTGCAAATCATTTTTCTAGGACCCCATCCATATTTTATCATATACATGAGTGATGGTGGAACTTATAGTAGTATTATTCAAAATAATACAAACAACCAAGTTGAATAATGACCCTTCTATGGGGCCTTAAAATTTCTCTCTCAATTGGAATCAAGGTATTATCAATAGAAGGTGATTCCAAACTCATTATTAATTTTCTTAAAGGCCTATCTAGAGTCAACTATAATATTGAAGAAATTGTGGGAGACATTCACAAACTCCTACTAGGATTGGATCTCTTTGATATTAATCACATATTTAGGGAAGGTAATATGATTGTTGATGTCATGGCTACGTTGGTTTATAATTTAGAGGACTTGAGAAGCTAGAGGAAGAAGGATCTCCTTCCAAATAATGTTCAAACTCACCAAATGTGAGAGAAATTATTTATCAATACTAATTAATGTCATTTTCCTTCAGTCTTTGTGGATCCTATTTTGTACAACCATGTTTTGGACATGGGTTTGATGGGATTTCAATTTGGAAGGCCTGAAGCAAGGAACAATTGATGTAATTTTGAATTTGAATTTAAATAGGCATAATGATGTGATGGCATCATTTCATGGTTATGTGCAATGGCTTAATTAATAAATACCATCTTTCTTGTAAAGGGGCGTAATTATTATACAACATGGAGAAAATGATTTTTTATGTAATTGGGACTTTTAGTCTGCATGAGTGGAGTATCTTTGGGGGATGGATAAATGATTATACCCAAGCTAGCACAAAAGGATTAAATTTCTCTTTTAACCACTAGGGTTTTAAAGAAATTTTCCCTACTTAATTATGTTTGAGTTTACAATTTTACTACTTGGGTGGGGCTCTCTACTAATTCTTTTTTTACTTTTCTAATGATGGGTGGGGACTATGTCCACATTGAGCCTAGTAAGACTAGTTATTTTAAAAATGATGCCACTATGTGGCATATTTATAGATAAGGAGAGGTTTCCAAGTATATCAAGTCCATTAATGGCTTTGATTAGGATTTTTCTATGCAATTTTCCATCTCCTAGGAGCATAGAAGGGTTAATGTGAGGGAAATCTCTCTTAACATTAGTGAATATTTGATAGAAAAGGACATCGGGTTACCTTCTAAGGGTAGAAAATAGAAGAAAACTAGTTGGGTGGTGGATAATGAAATCTTTAACAATTTTTTTAGAGGGAATGAAGCTCCAATCAAAATGCAATGTGGATATGGAAGGGAGAAGTTTTCACCACCATGGAGTTGTACACACTAAAATATGCACTTCTATGAACCATTACATGCAAGGTTGCTCAAGGATGAGGCCTCACAAAGCGGCTCATAGCTCTCTATGCATGGAGTTGCAAGGGACTATGAGTTTTGCTCTCAGCTAGAGCTACAAGAAAGTGACCTTGCTAGTCAACCATCCAATGAGAGATTCAAGTGAAGACAAGGGCAACAATGCCAATATCTCCAAGAATCTAAATGGAAATGAAATGCAAATGCAACTAGTATGAATGTGCAAGCTAAGCTAAATGATAACAATGCAATGCTTGAAAAGAAATCTAATCTATGAAAGGAAATAGCAATGGATTACAAATCCTTCCTATTTAGACTATGTGAGATTGCATAAAAGGAAATCTACACTAAGAATGCCATGAATGCAACTATGAAAGCAAAACTATTATGAAATGCAACTAAGAATGTCAAGGCTTCAAAGCTTGAGTGTCTTCAAAGAGAGCTCCAAAACCTGCAGCATAACAATAGCATAAAATAAGGATATGCAAATGAAGGAGAGAGCTCTCCTTTTATAAGAAATGCAAAGGAATGGACCATGGAGATTAAGAGGCAAAAGATCTTAATCAGCGGTGGAGCTTGAAAGAGGAGCAATCCATGTGCACAAGTATCCTCCAATGAGAGTGAAGTGTTGACTTTTGAGCCTCATGTGAGACAAAAGTGCTTTTTCCCTTTTTATAAAATAGGAATAATGTTTTATTTGTGCAACTTAGGATAAGAGGAAAGTGGGGGCTTTTTTATTTAATTGAAAGGGGAGGAAATATTCCTTTTAATCAAATAAAGACTTAGGATAAATGGTTAGCCCATAGGATAAAAATCCAATATATGATCGAAATTAGGATTTGATCAAGAGATTGATAATGTTGAAAATATTGATTAATGATCAAAATGATTCAGGATTGATAAATTGAATAAATGGGGCCCAAAGTCTAGGCGACCATTTTTGGGTGCATACATTTGCCCCTCTTTGACTAATGTGTGATCGATTTGGGAACACATGCAGTCAAAGAAGAATTGAAATGTGAGATCGATTTGGGATCACAAAACAACTCAGATATGAGGTCGATTCGGGATCATATCCGGACAAAACATAAGCAAAAGCTTAAACCAACACCGTCGCTGCTAGGTGCAAATCAAGCTTTAGACAAAACTATCACCGTCGCTGCTAGGCAATAATCAATGTCTAAAAATGGGAGATAAGAATCTCAAATTTTGAGCAAAAGCTCACAAAAGATGTCTGAATCAGGAAAATCAAGAGAATTAGGGATGAGAATCCCATAAATATTGCCCCCTCGGAATCGAAATCGAAATCTGTTAGAGGAGAGACAGTGAACTGATAAAGATTTGACCAAATCATAATGAAATCATAATCGAAGGTAAGGGTCAATAGGTTAACCATTAGGCAATGAAACATGCCCCAGTGAGGAAGTAGAAGAATAAAAATAGAAGACTAGAAATAGAGTGGATGAAAGACTAGAAAGTTTAAGAGACATGGAAGGAAGAAATGACGATGCCCCAACAAAGATTAAAAGGTTAGGCCTCAAAAGATCAGCCAACTGCGCAGAAGGGGGGGAAGAATTTGAAATGTGATTTTGAATATGAAGATGACCTCAGATTTTGATTTTGAGTCCGAAAATGGATCCAGGATGTCGAAATTAGCTAGGGATGCAATTTTCGCGCAATTCCGAGGTGTTTTGAAAATTAGGTCAAAAAGTCAAAATGCTATAAAAGGGGTCAAAATATCATTTTCAAAAATCATTTGTCTTTTAGTGATTTGAGAATTTCAGAGATTTAGAGAGAGAAAATGGCTCAGCAAGCAGGAGTTCCCGTCCACAGGCATCGATTCGAGCACGCCCGGTTGCACAACCGGCCACCACACTATCCTGCCCCGGTATGTTTTCGAAAAACTCGAGCTTTTTGGTCATTTCTAGCATTTAATAGCTTTTTTAGCACGTTTTTATCAAATTTTAAATTTCAAAATTTTCGGTTGTGCGAAATATCGCGCGATACTTTAGAAGTATCGCGCGCTTTGGGGAGAAGTATCGCGCGATACTTCGCGTGCCCCAAAAGTATCGCACGCTTTAGACACCAGTATCGCACGATACTGGGCAAAAGATCGCGCGATACCGGGCGAAGTATCGCTCGACTCAATATTTATCGCCCCACTATAGGGAGAAGTATCGCACGATACTTCTCTAAAAAAGAATATCGCCCAGTTGAAAATTTTGATATTTAATGCATTTTTGAGCAAAAAAATGACATGGGTCTAGACAATGTTACGTTTTTAAGATGTTTTATACTGAGTTTTTTGGACATCCATCATGATATGTACTAACAACGGGTTTGGTTTTGGCTTGCAGGAGGTTTTTCCGGCGCTCATTATCAGAGCGCCGAAGGTGACTGGGTTGCGGTGTGTCCGAGATCTGGATGATCCGGGCAATGCCGATATCAGGGCTATGGGATTCCGGTATCTGTTGAGGTACCCCTATATCCGAGCAGACCATGGGTTGTTGACTGTGTTGGCTGAGAGATGGCACAGCGAGCACAACACCTTCCACCTTCTTACAGGCGAGGCATCCATCACACTGGAGGATGTCTATAGGATCCTCCGCGTTCCATGCCACGGAGAGCCTGTAAGTATAATCATGTTTTTGAGAAAGTCATGTAAAATGTAATGTTTCCAGAGGATGAAAACTAACATGATTTATGTGTTGTCACAGGTATACTATGATCAGGACGTCACTGAGGGGCGTCGGTTGATTCAGGAGATGTTTCAAGATGTGACCATCCTAGACAGGCATGTCAGCTGGGAGCGACTGCTTGATGACTTTGGCCGAGATTATCCGGTGCCATGTATTGTGGCATCGATCATTTCACAGATCCTGATGACTGATCGCAGTCAGAAGGGATTTCCGCTCGGATGGGGCAGACTACTGGTAGACTTGGTAGGCAGGCCTCGACGGATGGCATGGGGGCCTGCGATCTTGGCAGAGATGTATCATGAGCTGCACGAGATCGTCTACAGGGACGGTCGGACATGGGCGTGTGGTGCCATCCTGGCACAGGTATGGGCATGGGAGCACATTGCTGTGGTGCGCCTTAGGGTTCAGCCGAGGGAGAGGAGGTACCCCTTCATTTATAGGTACATCGGGTTCATATCACATGCCCATTCAGGGGATGTGACCTATTACAGACGGATTCTGGATGAGATAGCCTCATTCACATGGAGGCCGTACAGGGAGGTGGAGGTTTGGGGGGATGCTGCAGAGGAGCTGAGTTATATGCTGTGCAGTCGACCACTAGTAAGTCGATATGCGGATATCATAGAGAGGTTTTGCATCAGTCGGGTGTGGCGGCAGTTCGGGAGGCAGCAGCGAGTCTCGACAGAGACTACCACATATGCCAGGGCCAGAGATGAGGAGGGGCATGGGTGGCTACCCATGCTGGATTATCAGCAGGCTGTCGCAGAGACAGCAGCTATCAGGAGCGAGCCTTGGGATTATTTCTCAGATGTGGCAGACGCAGGGGCTGATGGAGCCTACAGAGCAGAGCGGCGGAGGGTACCATTCCCTCGATTTACAGTACCAGATGCTCAGGTGCCAGCGCCGGGAGGGGAGGGAGGAGACGGAGGAGACGGAGGGGATGGAGGGGACGGAGGAGAGGAGGGAGGAGATGGAGGAGATGGCGGGAGGGGGAGAGGGAGGAGGATGGAGAGAGGGGAGGGGTCGGGATCAGGTGGCCGGAAACGGCCACGGGGACAGAGATCAGCCACTCCTGAGGAGGAGGCGAGACCAGCTCGCCGGCAGGCAGAGGTACAGCAGGAGCAGCCTGCGGGGGGAGAGGACCTGAGAGCCCAGATACAGGTTCAGGAGATAGAGATACAGCAGCTGCGGACCACTATAGCGGTGAGAGATCAGCAGCTCCTGGATCTGAGGGCAGAGCGAGATCAGCAGATAGCTGATCTCAGAGCAGAGATAGCACGCCGTGAGGTGATGGCACAGGCCGAGGCATTGGAGCTCCAACGGGAGTCAGTGAGAGCTGCTTACTATCATGGGTTATATCTGCAGGCCGTCCCAGAGGGTGAGAGAGCACCATCATACTCTCAGCGGGCAGGGGTATCAGACGTGGCATTTGATAGGAGAGCTATGCCTCCACCACCACGAGCTCCTCACGAGGGTGGTAGCGAGTCTTAGGGTTAGGTCTTAGGTTGTTTTGACATATTTTGAGACTTTTGATCCAGATTTTGGGATCTCATATTGTATATCATGACATTTATTGATTTATGAGATTACTGGATGTTCGATGTATCATGTGTATTTGTCTCACTTGTGATGGCTGTATCAGTTTATGTATATTGTCTTGTCATTTTGCTCAAAAATGCTTATGTATGTGCTTATGTATGTTCTCTCTCATAGTTGTATGTTTAATTCTCATATGTATGATGTAGACTTATGTTTCTTGAAAATGACAGTTTTTGATATAGATATGATGATGTGATTAACCCCTTGTGATGAACAGGAACAGGTTCGAGATGAAAAAGACAAGGAGCGAAAGACATGATCAAGAAGGAGAGAAAGTGAGCGCAGTTGACTAACAGGTCCATGTAGGATGAAAAGGAGAGCTCTCTCCATGTGCAAGATGCAAGACTAGACTAACATGACCCTAAAAATGCAAGCTACTATGAAAGTGGTTGACTTGCAAGGTCACAATGCTTATAGACATCTAATTATCATCATCGAGCGTTATTGGTAGCGTCGTAAGATCATACAATGCACACTAGCGTAACTATGTGGATATGAATATGATCTTTATCAGATAGAAATGTGGAAATCTCACCTAGGCATCAAAGACATGGAGGTCAAGATGACTAATGCAGTGAGATCACCTAAGTTTGATATGGCGAGATTATGCTTGTATCAAGACACATGAAAGTCAGGATAGCTAAAAGCATGCACTCGCAAAACAGTCAAGGATAATACCTTGTCAATCCATAGTGTCAAGTAAGACCAACATAAATGCTCATGACAGTTAGGACCAACAAAATATACCCACAAGCAGATAAAGAAAGAAAACATGTTCTCATACCCTCAGTCTTCTAGCTATGCATCATCGAAAACTTCTCAGGGAGAGACCACTCATCAAAGAAATCCTCATAAACAGCACACAAAGAAAAATAAAGTCAACATATCTCAACAAGTTGATTGTTTAAGTGTGTGTGTGTTGGTCATAGAGTCAAATTCTGAGTATCTTATCTGCAAATGGGAAATATCGCATCATGCGAGACTGTTGGGTAAGACATCTGATAAGTGTTAAGAAACACTTGACGCAAGGGTAGTGTTGAAAAACACTGTTTGGGGTGGTGTTGAAAAACACCTGTTGTGAAATGCCCCAAGAGACAAACGCACCTAAAGGACCAATACTAACAGTTATGCCCCCTAGACAAAGACAAAGACCAATTCCAGACTAGGCCAAATAAGGTCAAGGCATGATGGGAAGTGGTTAAGTGTCGAGGACGCATGCTAACAAATAGGGGTACAAAGGCCTCAAGTAGCGCCTGTTTCCAGGTTTTCACCACTTGGATTCTTTTTTTCATTTTTTCATTCATTTTTTTGGATTTTTGCTACCAAGGCGCCTATTGCTAGGTTTTCACCAAGGCACTTTTTCTATTTTTTTGATTTTTTGAATATTTTGATTTTTTTGTATTTTTTCAGGACTTTTTATGCTTTGTAAGATTTTTTCAGCATCATATATGAATTTTTTTGGTATTTTTTCAGGATCAATAAGATATATACAAAAGATGCCCCCAGACAGAACGGGCATCAAGAATAGAACTTCTTAAGGTGCACAATGTTGATGGGATCAGGGAGCTGTTCTCCATCAGGGTCTGACAGTAAATACGCACCAGTACCAAAAGCAGCTGTGATGACATATGGTCCAAGCCAGTTAGGTTCAAACTTGCCCTTTTGCTCTCTATTTTGTTGGTTCTTAGGGTTTTCTCGTAAAACAAGATCACCTATTTGAAATTCTCTAGGGCGAACCTTCTTGTTGAATGCCTTGGACATACGCTTTTGATACGCTCTCATATGATCAAAGGAAGCCTTACGCTTCTCATCTAGAAGTTCTAGTTCCTGCAACCTCATGGCGCGGTAATCCTCATCTGTAATCAAACCTTTGAGTGAGACTCTGAGGGATGGTATCTCGACTTCTAAAGGTAATATTGCTTCAGCGCCATAGGTGAGAGAGAAAGGAGTGGCTCCTGTAGGTGTGCGAATACTTGTTCGGTAAGCCCATAGTGCTGGATTGATTTGTAAGTGCCAATCCCTACCATTCTTGTGTACTGTTCTATGAAGAATTTTAAGAATGGTTTTGTTAGAAGCTTTTGCCTGTCTGTTTCCTTGTGGGAAATATATGGAGGACCAATGTTGCTTGATTTTAAACTTTTTGCATAGGTGCTTTAGGTCTTTATTCTTAAATTGGCCTCCATTGTCAGTAATGATCTCAGAAGGCACTCCAAATCGGCAAATGATATGGTTCAAGATGAACAAAGAAATGGTCCTTCCTGAAGCAACAGAAAGTGGTACGGCCTCCACCCATTTTGTGAAGTAGTCAGTGGCAGTAATAATGAACTTGTGTCCACCTGATGAGTTGGGGTGAATTTGCCCAACCAGATCGAAGGCCCAGCGCTGAAATGGCCAATGAGAAATAGAAGGAATCAGCTCCCTACCCAGAGCATGAATCAGGTTGCCGTGTTTCTGACATTTTTCACATGACTTAGCAAAGGTGACTGCGTCTATCTGCATTGTGGGCCAATAATATCCCGCCCTAAGCAACCTTCGGGCCATGGCCAGACCATTAGAATGCCCACCACAAATGCCCTCGTGGATGTCAGCTAACGCTTGGTTGGATTCCTCCTTTTCCAAGCACCTAAGGAGTGTCCCATCTAAACCCCTTCTATATAAGTCACCAGAGATGAGGGTGTGGCGAGAGGCGTTACGGATGAGGTTTCGGCGTTCGGAGCGGGTGAATGTGTCAGGGATGATGCCATCACGAAGATATGAATAGATAGCACCATATCGGGAAGACTCGTGTGTGATAATGGCACAAATGACACGGCTTTCAGATGAGTCAAAGATGGGATGGTGTAGCTCTTCCACCAGGAATTCAAATCTGGATTCATGTGTCTCCAACTGAAGAAGTGAAGCTAATGTGGCCATGGCATCTGCAGCTTTGTTCTCTATCCTAGGGATTTGTTGAAACGTCACAAAGGTGAAATAGCGTTTCAAAGAATCAACCATCTTTTTATAGGGTATCAATTTGTCATCCTTGGTTTGATACTCTTCATTGACTTGGTTGATGATTAGCTGAGTATCCCCAAAGACATGTAATTCTGTGACATTCCATTCTATAGCCATTTTCAAGCCATTAGTTAAAGCTTCATATTCTGCAATATTATTGGTACATGGGAATAATAGTTTATAAGACTTTGGAATGTTGTACCCATGTGGAGAAACAAATAACACTCCAGTACCTGATCCATTTTGCATGCGGGAGCCATCAAAGAACATTGTCCAAGTGCGAGTAGTGGTATATAAGATGTGTTCATCGGGGAATTCCACTTGGACTGGCATACTATCCTGGATTGGAAAATCAGCTAATTGGTCAGCAATAGCTTGCCCTTTTATTGCCTTCCTTTCAACGTACTCTATGTCAAATTCAGTGAGGACCATCATCCATTTAGCGAGTCTACCCGTCAGGGCAGCCTTACCAAGTAAGTATTTAAGGGGATCCATTTTGGCAATCAAGTGTATGGTATGAGCAAGCATGTAGTGACGCAACTTTTGAGAAGCAAACACCACCGCAAGACAAGACTTCTCAATATTATTGTAATTGATCTCATAAGAGACTAGAGTACGGCTGATATAGTAGATGGCCCGTTCTTTCCCAGTATCATCTGTTTGAGCCAATAATGCCCCCAGGGAAGTGTCTGTAGCTGAGATATATAGGATCAATGGTTTCCCTGGAATAGGAGGCATTAAGATCGGAGGATTAGCCAAGTATTGTTTGATCTGATCTAGGCTCTTTTGGCAATCCTCGTTCCAAACACAAGAAGCACCCTTATGCAATGTCTTGTTGAAGGGTTGCACTCTATCTGCAAGCTGAGAAATAAACCTCCTAATTGATTGAAGACATCCCTGAAGACTTCTCATTTGGCTGATATTTCGAGGAGGTGGCATACCTAGGATTGCTTGGACCTTTTCGGGATCAACCTCGATACCTTTTGCTGATATTATGAATCCTAAAAGTTTGCCTGAGGTGACGCCAAATGCGCACTTCTTTGGATTCAATCTGAGTTGAAATTGTTCCATACGATCTAGAATTACTTCTAGATCATTGAGGTGTGTGTCCCTTTTTCTTGATTTTTCCAGGGTATCATCCACATAATCTTCCATATTTTTGTGCATCATATCATGAAAGATAGTTGTCATAGCTCTTTGGTAGGTTGCTCCTGCATTCTTTAACCCGAATGGCATGACGTTCCAACAGTAGGTTCCCCATGCACATGTGAATGCTGTTTTCTCTTGGTCTTCAGGAGCTATTTTGATTTGATTATACCCCGAGAAACCATCCATTAGGGAATATATGTCATAGCCTGCTGTCATGTCCACTATCATGTCAATGTTTGGAAGTGGAAAGTCATCCTTTGGGCAAGCTTTGTTTAGATCTCTAAAATCTGTGCAGACACGAATGGACCCATCATGTTTGGAGACCGGTACTATGTTTGAGATCCATTCTGCGTAATCGACGGCTCTAATAAATCCAGCTTTCAAAAGCTTTTCTAATTCTCCTTTGACAAGTAGAGCTATATGTGGATGCATTTTTCTTAGTCTCTGTTTGACTGGCTTGACTCCTGGAGCTATAGATAAGTGATGCATTATGAGATTTGTGTCAAGCCCTGGCATGTCTGAGTAGGTCCATGCAAAATTAATTTTCTTTTTCTGTAAAAACTGTACATATGCCTTGGTCTCTTCCTCTGATAAAGACTGAGCAAGATGGACTATCTGAGGATTTTCTTCTGTGTTTAGATTGACCGGCTTTGTTGGTTCAATCAATATTGATGATCTATCCTGGAAATAACTCGGCAAGTTATTAAGTACCCCATCCTTAGGTGCCTCAAAGAGGTTTTCACCTTTGGATGCGTCATTTCTTTTTACTATTTTTGGTTCTGACACCGCCACAAAGTGGTTTTCGCCATCAGACCTATTTTTCTTTTTCTCTTTTGTTTTGAGACTGAGGTACTTAATATCAGGCTCCGTCATGCTGGTTGTTGGTTCACTGGTGGAAGAAGCCACGGGTTCGAGAGCATTCAGATAGCAAGCAATTTCGTAATCGTTGCGAAATGTGAAGAATGTGGGCTCGTGGTGGCGCTGGGGCCAGTCAATCAGGTTAAAGTGAACAAGGGGCAAGTCAATGGTAGGTTCGATGTTGTGAATGTGAAAGGTGTCATCTCTGGTGACCATATAATCGGAGCTCATCAGGTCTTCTCCTAAGATACCTGAATTGGGGCTCATCCTATCAAACGAAGCGTCGTCTACTAAGGCGATTTGAGGAGGGTAATCCTCTAGTCTGACACTAGGATCGTTAGTTGCATCGGGTTGGGTACTATAGGCATGAATAATATCCACATCTAGATCAATTGTTGCATCTGAAAGTGAATCCCATTCATATTCATGGGAGTCTGTCTCTGAGTCATCATTTAGGCCTCGTGATGTAGAAGCCTCAAGGTTAGGAAGGGTTTCCCCCTCTCTAGTGCTAGTATTGGTACTATCCGTCGCAGCTAGGACAGTAACACTTTCCTTTGTCGATCTAGAAGTCACACAATCACTATCCGTCGCAGCTGGGATAGTAGGATTATTAAGCATCAAATCTGTGGAATCTCCCCAAAGGAGATTTGTTGAGGGCACCCAATCATCAGACACATCTTGTTGGTTGGAGAGATCGGGTGTGTAATCTGCATCACTATCACTGTCCGTTGTAGCTGGGACAGGTATACCTTTCTGCTTCTTATTGTCAAAACCTAAGCCAATCGTGGACTTATTTTTGCGTCCAAAAAGAGCATGATCAAGAGGCTCAGCTTTAGCGTCCAGCCTATGACTAAGGGGACCAAATCCCGGATATCCCATATTTTTAACCAGTGTATATCCTTTCCCATAAGTTTCAGGTGAAGGAGCAAAATTCTCATTATGTTTGTATTTCTCCTCGTGATATATCCAGTTCCTTACAGCAACTTCCTCTTTCTCTTCTTGAATGGGGACCGAAGACTCAATAAATTTCCCAAATAACGTCATTGCTGATGACGAAGGTTTCACATTTGGGGAGGGTCTCCCATAAGACCTAGGAGAGATTGGCATTTTTGTAAAAGAATCAATCTTATAATCTCCCATCCCAAGGTCCATGGTCTTGAATTTCTGCTTGCATTGTTCAAGTGAACTACTAGGATTGTCAGCTTCTCTATTCAAAGGTACATGTGATCCCGCGGAAATGTTATTAACTGATAGAGCACTGTCTCCCGGGATGCAAATTTCTACACCATTATGGGGGAACTTAACACACTGGTGATATGTCGATGGGACTGCCTGCATTTCATGAATCCATGGCCTACCTAGCAAAATGTTGTAGGCAAGAGGTCCAACATCAACGATTTGGAATAATATGTCTCTTTCTACAGGACCAATACGAATAGGCAAAACAGCCAATCCCTTAGAACTTCTTTCTGCTTCGTCATATGCTTTGATTGTGATTCTTTTCTTTGTGTCAATGACGTTCTCGGAATACCCTAGAGCTAGCAGCAAACTCAAAGTACAAATATTGAGCCCCGCACCCCCATCTATCAGTACACGCCTAACACGGGTTTTATGAATCATGACCTCGATGTGTAAGGCCAAATTATGTGGGTGACTAATGGATTTGTCATCTTCTTCTGAGAAGGTGAGGAAATGAGGGCTAGCCAAATGGTTGACCATGTTTTGGAATTGGTCGATATCTAAGTTATTAGGGACATTGGCTGCTCGCAAAGCGTCCTCGAGGACGCGCTTGTGCTTAGGAGATAATTCTAAAAGCTCAAAAATGGATATCTGAGCGGGTGTACGTTGTAGTTGGTCAATAAGGTTATAATTGGAATCAGGACCAACGACAGATTTTGGAGGAGCACCTTTGGACACGGGCTATTTAGACTTGCTAGTGCTAGGACCTTTGATGATAATGGGTGTTTGGGCCTGACCCCTAGTGACCGCATTGAGGGACTGGGGCATTCTTTGTGAGTGAGGACCTCTTATCACCACAGCGGGTCTTTCATTAGTCATAGGATCTGAGTCCACATTATGTCCATGAGGATCTTTCTTTCTCACCATGTTGATATTATCGTCAGCCACTTCAAGCATGTTAATCACATTATCAGCATGTGTGTATGTATAGTTAATAGCCGCCTTGCCATTCTTACTGCTAGAATTCTCTCCTTTTTCATATTTAGGCAAGGGCTCTTTAAAGGCTTTATGGTCTGCATTAGTAGTTAACCCATCCACTTGTAATTGTCCTTTCTCAATAAGGTCTTGGACAAGATGTTTGAGTTTAAAACAATTTTCTATGTCGTGTCCAATCCCATTATGGAAAACGCAAAAAGCCTTAGCATCCCACCAATGAGGTAAAGGATCTGGTATTCGATGTTTTGTAGGATCCTGTGGGTGCGCCAGATTATGAGCGACTAGTGTCTTAAAAACATCTGCATAGGATTCTCCCAATTTAGTGAATTGTCTTTTCTCCGTTTTAGATCTCTTTTGATACTGAGGTTTGTCTTGTGGCGTTGACGATGTTTGCAACTTCATAGCTTGAACTGCATGAGAGAGATTAAGAACTCCTTCATTTTTTACCTGAGATGAATCAACAACTCCGTCGTTGACGACTTGCTTATTTTTGTTCCAATAAGAGTTCTTTTTGTCCTTGTTACCATTAGTATTGTTATTTTGGCTATTGTTGTTATTTGTTGGTTTAGCCAAAATTCCTTGTTCTTTTAGGACATCCTCAATGCGACATGCCACCTCTATCATAGTATCAAAGGAATTAAATGGGATTTTCTTGACTTCATATTTGAGTTCTGGTATTAGATTGTTCACAATGATATCAATTCTCTCTTCTTCAGGGATTGTCCTTGGGTATTTCGAACACAATCGCCTCCATCGTTGCAAAAAGGTGACAAAAGATTGCCCTTGATTTTGCTTAAGTTTACACAAATCAAGCATGGTGACCGACCTAGATAAATTGTAAGCAAAATGTTGCACAAATCTTTGGACAAGTTCTCTAAATGTCCTTACTGGAGGGGAAAGGTTGGTGAACCACTCCATGGCTTGACCTTTTAAACTCCTTGGGAATAATCTCAGCAAGTAGGAGTCTTCGTGGTGAAAGGAAAAGCTCATTATGTAGAATTGTCGAACATGGTCATGAGGGTCACCCGTGCCATCATATTTGTCGTATGTTGGAAATTCAACTTTCTTAGGAAATTCTACCATCACCACACTTTTGTCAATGGGATTAGGACATATGGAGTCCAAATGAAATGTACTCCTGGGAGCCTTCATTCTATCTATATCCTTTTGCATTTGTAAGATTAACTCATCAGTTGAAGGATTCTGTTTCTTGATTTTTTGGTGAACATCAAAGTTATATGGAACTTTAGCGCCTTTGTTGATAAGACTTTCCAAAAATTGGTCTTTGTTTTGTTCCACGTATTGCTCCACATAGGCTTGAAAGGATGGTTCTTGTTGCATAGTCATGAAGTCCATATGATCAGATTTAGCATAACTGCCTCCATGTTGTGAGCCATGATGTGCTCGTTGGGAGGGTTGCTTTGAATGTCTATGAGATGATTGTCTCCTATGATGGTCATATCTTGAAGTCCTTCTTCCTCTAGGACTTGGGGATCGTGAGGGTGTCTTTGATCTTCTTCGAGGGCTAGGGGAAGGGGTAGATGGGGGCGAGTTGGTCCCACTATGGGCTCCCCTCCTGTTAGATCGATTTTGGAGTTGTTGTGCATAGAGTCTATCTTCTTCTTCTTGGGCGACTCTTTTCTGTATATCCAACAATGCACGTTCCTCTTCCTCTAGTTGTCGGAATTTTTCCTTTTTTGCAGCCTGTTCATCTAAGTAGGCTTGCTTCTCTCTCTCAATGCTTCTTAATCTTGTATTTTCATATCGAGAAGTGTCCTTAAGTGGGGAGGTTTGTCTTGAATGCCTTATTGCATTAGCTACGTTGATATGGTGATCACTAGATTTGTTGTTCTGGTCTTCGTGTTGTGACCCTAAATCTGAGTGGGCTGACTTATGCTGTCTTTCAGCTCGTTGATGAGCATCAAAATACCTCGCGTTGTTAGGAGGTGACCCGGGTGGACTGGCATGAGAAGAACCACCATACTCTCCTCTGTGTCGTTGAAAGATATCCTCGAGAGTTTGATTCATGGCTTCTCTTTGTTGTCGGGTGAAAGTGTAACTCATGTCCATACTTGATGAAAGTGGTATGAAAGAGGTGCTCACTTCACTAGGGTTAGCTCCCAGATTAAAACAAACCTCAGATTCACTCTTAGGAGATTGGTCAAAAAGGGGTCCTTTTCCCTTAGGTTGTCGACGGGTCTTGATAGGTGGTAACTGGCTAAAGGCAACAGGGGGTCGCTTCCCTTGATTAACTTGGTACCTTGTCGTAACTGACATGAAAGAGAGATATTCTCAATGATAAGGTGACCTTTCAAAGTGTCAACACCAAACTAGGATAATCAAAATCCTCTATTGTCCAAAGAAAGATGAAAAAAAGAAAAGAAAGGGGGCTTTACCAACACTGTCAAAGAGGTGCTTCAAATCAAAGGGTGACTACCCTTGCACTTTTGAATCAGGAGGTTGGACTAGGCCAAAAGATAATTGAAAATGAAAGCGATTTGGACAATAAGAGAACTGAAATTTTCCCAGAATATAGCTAACAATTTTAAAGATGAACTTTGGCACCAAGAATGGCTTTCTAACTTGACAATTATTCCAAAGTGACTTTGCAAATCAAATGATGCTATCCCGGAAAACTAAGAACCAAAGATTTGGAGTCAAGACAGATCTCAAACGTTAGGGTGAGAAGCCTGTTCTAAGACCTGGCCTAATTGACAGCAACTGAAACTGACCAAAATTTAAGCACGACAAAAATGAACCAGGCGATATACTCCAGGCTACTGGGGCGATAAACCTCTACCCGTGCGATACTTCGCCCTAAGACAGGCGATACTTCTTAATACTATAGGGCGATATACCCCAGGCAGGCAGGGCGATAGTCCGTCAGAGGCGAACTATCGCGCGATATTTCTCTTCAAAGGGGGCGATATTTCTAGCATGTGCGAAGTATCGCATGATACTTCGCCTTACAGGGTGCGATACTGTTACAGAATTATTCAACTCTTGACCAGAATTGTGTGAAATTTGCGTTCTTGGGTCTGTTTGGTCAAAATTTTCAGTCTGAGGGTTGATGTTCTTGGTTTCAGTCACAAATTCAACAGCATTTGGATAGGTTTACAAACAGTAAAGGATCAAACATGTCTTCAAGCACTTGAAACAAGGGCAAAAGCAACCTTGCCAAGACAAACACTTGTGATATCAAAATTGAAAAAGCACCCTATGAATGCTACCGATTGTTTGTATGTTGAGAACGTTTACACTAGTATCACACAATCGAAGACAATTCAAGCAATTACTACCTACAAGACAAGGCTCAATACTTACCAACTTAGCCCACAACTTGATGCCCCCTTGCCTCACACCAAGTGGTTGCCCACAAGAGATATTGGCTTTGTCATGGAAATGTCAAAATGACACAACCAAAGGGACACATATGGTGAGTATCTTAAGGTGATCCGGGTAAACCACTTGGATCAATCCTTGCACTAAGAAGATAAGTGGCTAAAAGAGGGTGGCTTCTATCTAATGGTTCTTAATAAGGATTTCCGTTCACAACACCCCTCTTGCTCCTCATAAAGGACTAGGACCTCGCGGCCTCAAGAGTACCTTAAGCATTCTTGTTCAATGTTTTCCTCATGGTCGCAATCCCATGAGCTACTCACATGAAACGAAGACAAGTGTTATGTCTACCAAGGTTTTTGGTGTCCTTGATAGCCTTGAGATTATAGTGAGTTGGAATCACTTGCCACCAAGGAAAATGATGACAAGGTTGTCCCCACTTGAGTCGTTCCTCTTGATTTCTCAAGAGCAGGCCTGCTAAAGGATTCCTAAACTAAACAAAAATGGATCAAATCTTGAGGTTCAAGGTTTTTGATTCACCACAAGGGTGAAGAGCATACTCCCCTATCTCAAGAATCTCTCCCAAACACACCAAGCAAAGAAATCAATTACCCCCTTGCTTCCAAAACCTTAAGATGGGTCAAGATTTTCTGATTCACCTAAAGGTGAAGAGCATACTTCTCCTACCACCTCAAGATCCCTTTCACAAGGTATTAAGATTCCTAATACAATTAGTGAATGCCACAAATGAAAGGAAAGTAACAATAAGCAAGAAATGGAAATTTATTTATTTATTTATTTATTTATTTTTGTTTTTATGCTTGGGCAGCCCTGCAAAAACTGTTAGTAGCCCTCTTTGACATGCGTTTTTAGCAATTTTTAAGCAAAGGAGAGCACCTACAAACACAACTTGTTAGGCCCACAATGTTAGCAAAATCCAAATCCAAATGTAAATGTACAATAATCTAATGGATTCAAGCTAAAAAATGCAGGTTAGACCTATTTAAACCAAGTAAAACAGAACAGCAAGCTAAAATAGTCGAATTCGGACAAAAAAAACTGAAAGTGCAAGTCTCTGCCAGACCAGGCGATGTTTCTCAGTCTCCAACAGTATCGCGTGATACAGTTCCCTATAGTCGGGCGATACTTCCCCTGTCGGGCGATACTTCGCACGATGCCAGGCGATACTTCGCCCGATGCCAGGCGATATACCTCACTATATGCGTGCGATACTTTTTTCCGCGCGAACTATCGCGCCAAGACAGGAAGTATATCGCGTGATATTTCTGAGAAGTGTCGCGCGATAATCTGAGACAGAAAACCAGAGACGCAGATTTTTCTGAAGATTAATCCGAAAATGACCAAAAATGCATCAAATAAAAAGGACAAAGCTATCTACTCTGCCCCACGGTGGGCGCCAGAAATGTACACACTAAAATATGCACTTCTATGAACCATTACATGCAAGGTTGCTCAAGGATGAGGCCTCACAAAGTGGCTCATAGCTCTTTATGCATGGAGTTGCAAGGGACTATGAGTTTTGCTCTCAGCTAGAGCTACAAGAAAGTGACCTTGCTAGTCAACCATCCTATGAGAGATTCAAGTGAAGACAAGGGCAACAATGCCAATATCTCCAAGAATCTAAATGGAAATGAAATGCAAATGCAACTAGTATGAATGTGCAAGCTAAGCTAAATGATAACAATGCAATGCTTGAAAAGAAATCTAATCTATGAAAGGAAATAGCAATGGATTACAAATCCTTCCTATTTAGACTATGTGAGATTGCATAAAAAGAAATCTACACTAAGAATGCCATGAATGCAACTATGAAAGCAAAACTATTATGAAATGCAACTAAGAATGTCAAGGCTTCAAAGCTTGAGTGTCTTCAAAGAGAGCTCCAAAACCTGCAGCATAACAATAGCATAAAACAAGGATATGCAAATGAAGGAGAGAGCTCTCCTTTTATAAGAAATGCAAAGGAATGGACCATGGAGATTAAGAGGCAAAAGATCTTAATCAGCGGTGGAGCTTGAAAGAGGAGCAATCCATGTGCACAAGTATCCTCCAATGAGAGTGAAGTGTTGACTTTTGAGCCTCATGTGAGACAAAAGTGCTTTTTCCCTTTTTATAAAATAGGAATAATGTTTTATTTGTGCAACTTAGGATAAGAGGAAAGTGGGGGCTTTTTTATTTAATTGAAAGGGGAGGAAATATTCCTTTTAATCAAATAAAGACTTAGGATAAATGGTTAGCCCATAGGATAAAAATCCAATATATGATCGAAATTAGGATTTGATCAAGAGATTGATAATGTTGAAAATATTGATTAATGATCAAAATGATTCAGGATTGATAAATTGAATAAATGGGGCCCAAAGTCTAGGCGACCATTTTTGGGTGCATACAGGAGTCAAGTTTGTCTCATGATAATAAAATATTTTTCCTACTTAAATCTTTGGAAATTTTAGTTATGGAAGTGATGGACAATGATAGAAATCAGGGAAAATCAAAATCCATCACTTTACATTAGGTTTAATTTTTAGGTTTTATACCTTTCAATTGGCTCTTTATCCTCCACAACTCATTGTTGTCCAAGAAGCCCTGAACAAAAACTCCCCCTCCTACTAACATTATTGATTCCCTTGGCCTATATAAAAAGAAGTGTATCCACCAACCTGGTGCCTCTAAGCTTACCTCTAGATAAGGGACCATTGAAAACCCCACTCCTTTTGTAATTGCTATGGAATTATGTGGTGTGAAAAGTAAAGCCTCTAGTAAAAAGAAAGGAAAAAACCACTCCTACCAAAAGTATAAATTATCTATTCAAGAGGTGTTATGTGAGAAGGAAGCTAATGCTAAAGAAGAGCACAACAACCCTTGAAGGTCCCATAGATTGGTGACTTGACTATGATTCCAAGGAGGAGGAGGAGAACCAAGGGAGTGTGAAAATGGTGGAGAAAAATGAGAAAGAGAATACTATTGATGGTGATGGACATAAAACTAAGACTATTGATAACTCCAAGAAATATACAACTTATAACACTCCACTCGCATTTCAAACAGTACGAAAGTGGAGCTTGTTGATCTAACTTGGGATATGGCATATTTTATAAGTAGTGGTTGTCGTTGGACCAAAAGATCAACCTATTAATGCCCGATACAACCACTAGACTTATAGAAGACACATGAGGTGGTTAAGCCATGTCGCAAATCCTAAGGGGAGCATTGACCATTTTTCCAATTATATCCCCCTTAGTGTTACCCAAGGGGATTCGAACCTATGACCAAGCTATGATACCACTTGTTACAAGTAGTGGTTTTTGTTGCATCAAAAGATCGACCTGTTAATGCCCGATACAACCACTAGACTTATAGAAGACACATGAGGTAGCTAAACCATGTCATGAATCTTGAGGGGAGTGCTAACCATTTTGCCAATAGTATCAAAGGAGGAGAATGTGAACACAACTACATTCAAATACACCTACATCAACTACCAAAGTGAAACAACTAAATTGGCTATGATGAGGACTAAGGTAGGAGGATGAAAAACTAAGATCCTTGACATGGAAAATAAAATGGGGTGTATTTCTAGGTTTAGCCTCCATGTTATACATAGTTTTGTAACCTCTCTGTGTCTGATGTAATATAATATACTAAAAAATGATGTGGATAATTCAAAGGAAGCTAAAAGGAACTATTCAAGTTCCTTACAAATTACTGGAGTCATGTGCTCTATTAGTTGGGGGGTGACATAAAACCTACAATCTATGCATAAATCTCCATGCATATGTTTCGTTTACAATTTTATTGGCCCACAAGTTATTTCTAGCAAAAGTACTTTTATTTTTGTGTATTAGTAAACTAGACTTCAGTTCTAGTATGAACATTTCTTTAGTTTGTAGTTCTTTAGGCTCTACTACTTTCCTTCTAGACCGTAGTTCCAAAGTGAACATTTTTTTTACTTACAATATGCTATTAGTTTTAGTTGTGAATATGTTGTTAGACTATGCGCTATTAGTCATTTCTTATAATCTATTTATTTTATTTGGTGGTAGTTTTTTATGTTGATCTACTCCTATTGTGTTTCTAGTTATAGTATGCACATAGGCTATGGTTTTGTAAGGGAAAACGCCCTTTTTTTGTTGTTGACTAATATCAAAAATAAGTTGTTCCCTCAATTAATGGTATTTAATCAAAAAATTAATTCCCTTATCTAATTAATCCTGACTTAAAGTAACTCTAGTCCTAATTAGATTTATTCATTCTTTTTTGTCTAGCTATAGACAAAGCACATACTCAGTGTTGCAAGTTAAAATAAGGCATAACAATATTCACATAAATTCAAAGAAGATATTTTAGTTATCAATCATATAAAGGTATTTGATAATAATCTATGATAATTCACTATTTAATAACATGCTAAAGCTCTCCATTACTTTGGAACCCATTGACTTAAATTAATTAGCTAATAGGTGCTGGATAACGGAGGGGGGGTGAATCAGTAATCCTTGATTCTTTGTACCTTAAAAACTTTCTTCTATTTAATTCGGTGGCAACTCAGTCACAGACAATTTACCATTTACCAACAAAAGTAAATAAACTTTAACAATCAGTAATAACAATTAAAATAATCATTCAACACATATAACACTAGTATTTAATGTGGAAACCCATCTTTGGGAAAAATCAATGTGGGAATTCTCAACCACTAAAGAAATACTCTTCTGAAGTATGCTCAGTTAAGAGCCAATCCTATTAAAGATTACAATACACACTGCTAAGTGTGACCGGGTCAAGGGATTTTCCTCAAATCTATTAGGATCTTCACCTTGTTAGGAGTGGCTTGGTTAAATCACTTCAAACACTCTTTAGAATGTTACCTTTTGTAATGATTTTTCAATAAGACTGTTAAGTCCACTCACTTAAGAGATTTTTCTATTACAAATGTTAATAAGCAACAATGAATATATTAACTTGTAAATCCGCAACTATTATTTGCATAATCAGATCCTTTGTGCACTTTTCTTCTTCACTTCAATCCTTCACTTTCTACTGGCTTCAACACTTCATCAGTCAGAATACAACCTTTTCCTTCTTCACTGCATTAGTCAGTGACTTATCAACCCTTCAATTTGCCAGCTATTTGTTCATACAAATTCATCCTTTATATAGACTTTTTTCCCTCTTAATCTCCTTTATTATGTTTTATTTTGGTTAAACTCATCCATCCAATTCATTTCACAAACTTATTCAATGTATTTAGATCTCAGTAACATGTCTTGTCATCACCTCAAAACTTAAAATTTCTTAAAACTTGTTCCTTCTCTTTTATCCTCTTAGATCTGTACCATAGATCATCAATCTGAATTTTCCTAATGGTAGATCTTTCCAACTAACTCTTCCTTATCATCATAATCTTCCAGCTTATCATAGCTCAACATTAAATGTCGTTTAGACCCTTCTATTTAATTTATGTTCCTTGCTCAATGATTAAAACCTTCTTCTTGGTGTCTTGAGTTCATTTTCCTTTACCGAAAATTACTTTTCTTTTACCGAATGACTTTTTCTCTTTACCAAATGACATTTACTGCTCGGTAGCCAAAAATATTTTTCTTACCAATTGGATTAATCTTCTTTACCATTCTTTACCAACTTGATATAATCATATGTTAGGTATAAAATAATTATATCAACATAATCTTAACATTGTTTGATCTTAGTTAGTTGCCCAATTAAGTTCTTCATCTTCAAAAAATTACACTTCTTCTTCTTCTTAACTTATATCATACTCCAAATGATATGGAAACACAATATAAATTAGATATCAATTTCTTGACTTTAATGGCAAGATAATAATTGAAATAACTAATCTAACCTTTCTACTATCTTATATACCTTTGATCTTGGCCAGTCTTCATCATCACCACCATCAATTATAGTAACAATAGGGACCATAAAAATAAAGCTAAAACATATATGGCCACTAATATTTTAAAGGAGTTCAACCTCACATTGTTAGAATCTAGATGTTCTAGAATAAGGTTCCAAGGTAGCATGAAAATTGGGAAGAGGTTTTAAATTGTGAAACAAAAAAATTGGAGTTTAGTCATGATAAAATTGTTGCAATTTAGATAATGTAGAAGTACCTTCTTATTTGGCACACATTTGAAGATGATATTAGATGTCAAGAATTGACTTATTATATTGTCTCTCATAATTTAACACTTCTTTCCTAAGACAAATTTAGCTAAATGCTTTAGTTAGTCATTTAGGAAGGTCAAAATAATAGTTTAGATCACTATTGAATGTAATGTCCCTTGGTAAATTCCTATTTTTTTCATGAAACTAATTTAAATTTAAGAAGAAAATTAAATATTTATAAATATAATTTTATCAAAATTAAAGATATTTAATGATGATATTTAACTCAAAATTCTTAGAATAATTCAAAAGATATAACTTACCTTGATTTTTTGCAAGAACTCTCCTTCAGTCTATGTTGTCAAAGACCAATAATACATATATCAAAAATCATAGAAAAACTCTCAATTGATCAAGTTATAAATTCTTTGAAAACCATTTGAACTTATATGTGCTCACATCCATAATTAAATAATCTAAAACATTCATCAAAGTCATTACCTTTAAAATATTTTTCCTTTCTCAACCATTTCCTTGACAAAATGATACTAAACCTCAATGTTCTTGGTCTTGGCGTGAAATTTTGGGTTCTCAACCAGGCATGTTGGACTTTAACATTCACAATAAATTTTCACTGCACATTATCTTATTCCAATATCCAAACAAGTCTTAAGCCAAATGAGTTCTTTACAACTATGACTAGTTTCTATATAGTTAGCTTTTAATAGTAGACAAAGCACCATAATTTTTTTTCTTACTCATCCACTTGATTCACCTTCAATTAAAGTAAACATAAAATAAATGGTGGATTCTCTACTATCAACATCATCTCCTCAGTCTAAATCCAAGTAGCCATGAACATCAAGAGATATATCATCTCTTATAAAATTACCATTGTAAAACAAATAATGCTCTAAGTTTCTCTTCAAATATATGAAGACTATTTTAATTGCATCCTAATGAACTCTACCAAGATCAGACATATATCTAAAAATAATTCACAATGGTTGAGTAATTTCTAGTATAAAATATACAATGACATACATCAAATGTCCAACCGCACTCCAATAAGGAACTTTTCCCATGTTTTCCATTTCTTATGGGGATGTGGCATAATCTAAAATAGATAATTTTATTCCAAATGTAAAGGGAACACATAATGGTCTACAATATTGCATGTTAAACCTTTGTGAAATTTAATTCATTTACTTACTCTAACCTAGCCAAAGATTTTTGTTCACTCCATCTCTTCTAATTTAAATCTCAACAATAGGTTTAGTTGTTCCAAGTTCTTTCATTTCATATTTTGTATTGAGTTGAGACTTAATTTCTAAAATCATGCATTTCCCTTTACCAATGAATAACATATCATCAACATATAATGATTGATTTATGTATAGGAAATGGTTACCATTATATTTATAATAAACACAATTATCTAATTTAGAATGCTCAAATCTCAAACTCTTGACACATTAGTATCAAATTTTTGGTACCATGTCCTAGAACTTTGTTTGAGGTCATAAAAAGATTTCTTCAATATACAAATCAAATTAATTTTAATTTTTAACTCATAGTTCTCTAATTATGTCATATAAATATCCTCCTCCAAATCACCATGAAAGAAAGCAATTATGACATCCATTTGCTCAACCCCATAAACAATAGTTGTTATAAGACTTCAAAAAGGAAAACTTTCTTTGTTTTGGTAACCAAAATTTTGATATGCCTTCATTGTCTTCATTTAACTTGAAATATGATTTTCCTTCATTTTCAGCTTTGCGTGGATTTCAACAACCCTTTCTCAATCAATATCATCAACCAAGAGTGTCTCATTTTTTCCAAAATTGAAAAATGTCCCTTGACATCTTTAATTAATTAATATCCCTCATTAGCCATACAGTTAATTTTAATTAATTAATTACTTTAACCTATTTCATCTATGTATTTAATGAAATTTTATTTAATTAAATATATTCATTGCGCTTATTCTTCCTAAAGTATTTAAAATTTATTTAAATACTATTCCCTCCTAAGGTATTTAAATTTCATTTAGATACAATCCCCTAATATATTAAATCTTATTTAATATATTTGGCTTTTCATCTCCCTTTTTGAATAAATATAATTTATTTTAAATCCCTCCATATTCCCCTTTCTTCTTAAGCCATGATTTAATTAAATTTTATTTAATTTTATCATAATCCTTGCCTAAAGCCTAACCAACTCCTATCACTATCATCTTCTACACCTAATTTTCAAGTTAATCCTAGATTAATTATCTAATCTATGTGATTCCTAAAAATATTAAGTCTAAGTGGTTTCTCACATGTGTGAGCAACTTTGACCCTTTCCCCTCTTCCACTATGTCCCCTTCATTCAATGCCCCATCGCTTTCCAAGTTTCTCACACATGTGTGACCAATTGATTCCCTTTACATGGCCAACTACCCTTTACTATGTGTCTCCTATTGGATTCCACCTAAGCTCTACCTCATCCAAACCCTCACCTTCCCTCAAAAACTCTATAAATAGGAGCCTCACTCCTCTGAAAATCATGCATCTTTTTCATGTAGAATCATAATGTTCATTTAGCTCTATAATTCTTAACAATTTTAGTATTTTCATAATATCTCATTTGCATGTTATCTTATTTCATATCATCTTAGAGTTCATTTTAATCCATAATTAGCTTATAACCTTGTATCTAGTTATCATTTTAATCACCATTCTCATTTAGTTTTTATCATTAGTTTCATCATCTCATCTCCATTGTAGTTGCATTAGCTTCATTTCCATAATTTGTGAGCTTGCATCTATTGGTGATACTATTGTTGTGTTTGGAGAGCATACCCACATTCTCCATTAAATGAGCAAATCAAGTAGAATGAGGGTGCTTCCATTTTAGTTCATTGAAGGTCATGTGTTGAGTCTTGATGTATGTCATTGTTTTCATCTAACATTTTCCTTGTTTATGCCTAACTACATAGATTGGATTTTAACATGTACACTCAATATATTAGAGGTTGTTGAATTTGTTATACTTCCATTGTCTAAATGAATTTCCAATCCTACTAAAAGTTGAATTTAGCCATAACAATTGCTAACTTTAATGTTCACATAGTTGAATTGAATTTATTGAACATTTTTTAATGTCATCAAATAATTTATGAGAACCATTTAAACTACCTCACTAGACATACATGTTGTTAAGATTATTTTCAAAAATCCTATAAAACTCAAATCCCCTATGAGTGATGAGAAAATTAATTTATTTACCATATTTGGCAATGCAAGACTGTAATAGTTAAAGATGTGCAAAATAATCCTTCACAATATACCATCCTAAATTGTAAGAACCTATAATTAGATGCTCAATTAGGCCCCATTTTCGAATGTATGTGATATTGCATTGATTTTTAATTCTCTATCCCTAATTCTACGTTCCATTCTAGCATCCTTGCTTCAATTGGGGCCCCGAATTTAAATTTCATTAGTTTCTGGGCAGGATGGGTTGACCAGGTCAGCCTATTCCTAGGAATAGGTCAATTAGATTATCCTATTCTAAGGAATATGTCAACCAAATCAGCCTATTCCAAGGAATAGGTCAACCTAGTTTCCCTATTCCCCAATATAATCTCCAAAATTTAAATTAAAGGTGAGCTCAATGGTTAAGTAGGAAATCCAAATCCGTGTTGGCCCTCTTCAAGTTTTGAGCTCCAAAATGATTGTGAGGGGTATATAAGAAACCCACCTCTCCTTATTTGGATATAAGGAAATTTTAACTCAAGCTCTCTCCTATAATCAAGCATTCATCCAAGGCATTATCAAGGCAATCTTTTGATGCAAGGACTTGTAAGGGTCATAAATTTTGACCTAGAGGTCCTTTTTTGTTTAAATTTTACATATGGCTTCTTTATGAGAAGTTATTTGGATTATTGATGGAGCTTACATTGATAGGTGGCCATTTTGACATTTTTTGGGAGCCAAAACATTCATTTGGACCTCCAAAATCAGCAATTAGTGTTTTTTTTTTAGGTTTTTAGAAAGTTGGTTTTTTTAATAACTTGAAATCATGTTTCCAATTTCAAAGATTAGTTGCCAATTAATTTCATCTTAGTTTAGGGAATTTTTAGGGAAAAATCCGTCTTTCTAGGATTTGTTTTGAAAATTGCCAAAAAAAGGCAAAAAATATTTTTGTGGAAAACTTCCAAAAAAGGTAATTTTTGAATTGTGGTTAAAATGGGGATTTTTCTCTTTGTAATGGAAAATTAGGTTGAATAATAATTGGAATTCTAAAATCTATTGTTCTTTTTTTTTTCTTTTATATTTTCTAAATTAATGCTTAAGAGAATCTAACTACATCACCTTCTCCATTGTAACAAGCTTCTCTCCCATGATGGCCAAGTAAGGGAGATTACAATCAAGAAAGAAGATCATCACCATCCATTCAAGAAATCAATTCTTCAATAATTCATTCCATCCTCCTTCTTCATAGAAATCATTATGGAAAACTACAACAATCAATATGTAAGACATGTCTTTAATGCTTTCCTTTTATGTTTTTATGTGGAATCAATATATTGCATCAACATTTTTAACTTTATTCAAAGAAGTACTTGAATTTCCAAGGTATAATAAATAATGTATTTCAGATCTATCTTCTTCTCTATGTTAGCACACTTTCCTTTATTTAATTTCATTTCAAGTTTGATTCCAAATCAGGGTTTGACTGAGGCAAGCCCCCTTTGCACAATGATTTCCTTCTTTTTGTGTGCAAGAATAGGTGATGCTCACATTGGATTAGATATAGTACCAATTTCAAGACCTCAAAAATAATATACAACTGAAAACTATCAAAAATATAGGGAACGGGTTAACCCAATCAACCTAGTCTTGGGAACAGGTCAATCTAGATGCCCTAGTCCCCCCAAAAAAAGTTTCAAATTGAATTCACAAGTCAGTTGTAGTTTTTTGTTTTTGTTTTTGGAATTAGAATTGGCTTATCATTTTTATGTCAATCTTTCCCTTCATTTCATTTTTGACTCATATCTCCCAATCAACTATCTTGTTTAGGAAGGATCATGATACTTAGTCAATGGATGAACCCTTCAGGCTACGGGGTTGTTTTCCTTCCTAATGTGTGATAGGAAATATGATCATTCCCTTTAACTCCTCAATCCCTTGTTTATTATTGTACACAAAATTAACAACAAGATTATTCTATTTTTTTATAAAAAGGTTACAAGTTCTCCATCAATATCTTTAATAACTAGCAATTTCCTTCTCAAATATTTTTGAAGAGTTTGCAAATGGTTAATAGAACTTTTTTGGACCAAATAATTTGTAATATTTTGAGAAATTTATTTTAATAACTTTGACTAATTTACCTATAAAAAAAGGTGCATACTTATAGGAAATTATAGACATGTATTTATCCATGTCTATAATAGCAAGGTATCATTTGGTTTTGGATAGTACTACAAAATCCCCTTGTATACTCTTGCACACTTAAAATTTTTATTATTATTATATAATTTTACTAGTCAATATATCTCTTCTTGATGATAAATGGAGTAAATTTTTTATCATCCCAAGAAATATAGGTAATATTGGAAATTGAATATCCATCTTTTTTATTTGAAAGTTTGATGCATTTAATGTTGTTGATAATGCATAGAGATAGAAATAAAGTGACTAGACTCAAATAGAAATAGGTGAACTACAAGTTTAGAATACTCAACTAATTTGGAAAGAAATTATGATTCTTATTCTATTTATTTATAACTAAATATTAAAATGGAAATTAGTTCTTGGGATACACTATTCTCATAATATAAGTGCAAGTCGTGTAACTTTTCCCATCTTTTTCTTTTATAAATGTTTGACACCCCATGTATCTTAAGAGAATGTCAAAAAAGGGGGCCCAAGGGGCTCCCCACTCAACTATGTTATCCCTAGTTCACCATAGTACAAGGAAACAACATCAAAATGAGATCCTCCACCCAATGGTTTGGTCTCCCATTCACCACCACTCAACCTTGATTATTTCTTAGAAAATGAAGATCGAGTCTCTTTTGTGGATATATTGGTTGGGAGAAAATCCCCAAAGATGGTAGATTCAAATATTGGTAATTCGGCTTCAGCTCCATGCTTAATGGAGGCTTTATAAGTGATCATTCCATACAAGATCATGGATGATATGGTAGAATAACATAAGCTCTTCTTAATTGATAAGCTCCCAGCCTTTCATCATAATGTGGATCATGTCAGAATATGGGTAGATGTTTTGTGGAAACTTAAAGGTAGTTTTACCATTAAAATAATGGCTAATAGCCTTTTCATTTTAGATTTATCACTCATTAAATTATAACTAGAGATTAAACTAGGGGGTTGTGGTATTTTGATAATGGCCAAAAATAATTTATATCTCTTTGTAAGTGGAAACTAGATTTTACCCATCAGTCAACTTAGGCCTAGTTGCTCCTACATGGGTTCACTTCCTAGGTATCCTGCTTGAGTTATGGGATTACAATATTTATAGGGTGATAGCCAATTCCCATGGATCATTATTAGTATTGGATAAGATAACACAACAAAAATCACATTCAATTTTTGTGAGGATTTGTGTTAATGTAGTTGTTAACATTATTCTTCCTATCTCAATAGCTCTTAGAGATAAATTTGAAAGATGGATTCAACCTTTGGAGTATGAAAATGCTACTATGTACTGGAAAATCTATAATACATTTGGTCACCTAAGTGATGCATGCAAGAAGAAAACTATTGGGGTCAATGTAGTGGTTCTAGGTATGTAGAACACCCCTAATATGAAAAAAAGTTAATTATAAGTCTAATGTTAGTAATCCTTTGAAAAAGTTGAGTTTGATAAGACTAAAGATAAGAAAATGTTGAGATATAATGAAAATAAATATAATACAATGCAAGAAGAGATTCTGAAGGCTAACCTCTTAGAGGGAGAGAAGATGAATCTAAAGAGTCATAAAAATTTCATAGAATTTTTAAAAGTAACAAAAGGTGATATAGAATCAAATAAGAAAAATGAAGCTTTGGATAACCCTCATGGATTGAAGAATACAAAAGTTGAGGAAATTAGAAAGAAGGAAGGCTCTAGTAAGATAGAAGTCATAGATGCTATGTTTGAAGTTCTTAATTTTGTTATTTGTTCTTCTTCTTAAAAGATAAATCTAAGTGTATAATTGGTCACTCATATAAGAGAATCCCAAATAAAAGGATATCAAATAAATATTTATTTGGTGAAATAATCAAAAGAGCACCTACAGGAAGGGATTGTTTCTACCCCAATAAATCAGGTGAATACCCCTGCAAAGTCATAGAAGCAATATATGGAGACATGCCCTTTAGAAGATATGAAAGAGGGAGAGTTTTATCACTCTCCCCTAAAGAAAATATATATTTTTTAAATAGTGGATAAGACCAAGAAGGAAGGTTAAATGAAATTAGGTTAAAAAGAAAGTAAAGAGATGAAATATTCTCTAGCACTTTTAGGTTTTAGATCACCACCAAAGAAGAGGACACCAAAGGAGAATGGACTTAGATAGGTAGAAAACATAAATAAGAATAAAAAACTAGATGTGGGAGTAGAAATAAAACAAGGTCACCACTCCCAAAAAGAGACAAGAGCTAAGGATACAACAAGATATGTGGCCATTGGGAGAAAACAAACGCTTGATAACTGATTAGGGGTTAACAACAAAAAGAAATAGTAGGCATGGGCCCACATTCTTAGTATCTAGCGGATATTGATTGTTAATATTTTCAAATCAAGATCTTGTCTTGGAATATAAGGGGCTTAAATATCCCATTTAAACAACATCTTCTTAAGTTATATACTTTGGAAAATAAAGTGTATATCATAACGATCTAGGAAAATAAGATGGAGGGAGGGATTTTTGAAAAAAAAATGTTAAGAATGTATGGCCTATTGATAGTTTCTTAGTTAGTGATGTTTAAGGAGCCTTAGGAGGTCTTTATACCCTATGTAACCATGATAGGATAAGGGGAAATCTTGATTTAACTATAAAAAATAGCCTAATTATTTCTATGGAAGATATCTTCTTAGCAAAATAATGGAACTTAATAAATGTTTATGATCCTAATTAAAAATTAGGAAGAAATAACCTATGGAGATCTTTGGCTAATATCATCCTAAGTTTTAGACTATAAAAATGGATGGTGAGACAAGACTTCAATTCTCCACTTTATCCTTGAGAGAAATTGGGAGGCCAAAAAGACTTTTTTGATAATATGGTGGACCTGACAGACTTCATTACTGCAACAGATCTTATTGATATTTATTTTTGAGGTGCGAAGTTTACTTAGAGTAATAGGAGGTAAGGGGATCATCATAGTTAGGTCAAGTGGGAAAAAAATTTTATCTCGATTAATTTGAATGTTATCCATTCTCTAACCCTTTTTAATCTCCCTGGAACTAGATCAGACCCCAATGTCATTATTTTTTCTAGAGATAATAATCTAATTAGGGGCCTCCTTTCCTTTTAGATATGAAATAATGTGGACTTATCATCCAAATTTTAGGAAACTTGTGGAAGAATGGTGTAATATACATTTTAAAATAATTCCTATGTGCTCTTTATTTTAGAATCTTAAGAGATTTAAATAAATGATTAAAGTACTAAATAAAATATCATTTAGAAATATCTTCCAAAAAAGAAATTGTAGGAAATATGGAAGCGAACAACTAAGGGGAGGGAGGGTGAATCAAATATTCCTAAACTTTAAAGGTTCAAACCCCTTAAACCCTAAAACACATATTTCTAATATTAATGAGTTAAGCTTACATGCAAGAATTAAAAACACATCCACAACAAACAACACATATAATTTTATAGTGGAAACCCAAATGGGAAAAACCATAGTGGATCTTGAACCCACAATAAGTATATACCTTGTTAGAAGTATAGGCTTATTACAAATGAGGAATGCACATGCATTCAGGCACAATTCCTAGAGATCATTTCTCAAAAATGCCTTAGACTACAACCCAAAGGAAGACTTACAACCTTACAAGACCACTAAAAAGGTTGATTTAGACAACAATCTGAGAATTTTTTAAGCTATATAGTAGCATCTACCTTATTCCTAGGTCAATTCCAATGAAGTAAAACATAGATCTTTGATCAAATCTTCTCTGACTCCTTTACACAATGCTATGATCACCAATATATTTTTCACTCTTTCTCCATACTCAGCCAAGCATCTACAATTTGAAATATTTCCTCAATTCTCTAAATAATTCATCAAACAAAGTTGAAAAAATTCCCAATTTCAAATTGTAAATCCATGCATGAAAAATCACAATTCACATCCATAATTGACCACCAAAACATAGAAATGGTCCATATTAAAACCCTTTAGCTCATAACACATTCATAAATCATGCCTCAATATTCACAAAAATGATTTACTGATTAAGTCAACCAAGAAGATAAGAAAATATCCACTGACTAAAAAATCATCCAATCATGATTGCAACAATCAATGTGAACCACCACCTCACTAGGAACACAACCCAAGAACATCCATAGGCGTCATGAAGAACACACAAAAATTAGAAGCCACCTGAACCTTTGCATTCAATAGCATCACTCATACAAAACCCCAAGAACATTGTCACCTTCAATTGTAACACTTGAAAAATACCTCGCAGACCTCTAGACCACAAACCTTATGAACTAAGGACACATCAATATGTCCCAAACATACTCCTTTATGTGTAGATAAAAATACCAACATGAAAATTCACACCGAACCAATCTTTGCAACCCTATCAATACTGGCAAACAAAATATGATCCAATCATCAAACTTGTCCTTAGACCTTATCCAAATCTTCATGTGCACCTCTATAACTTGACAAAGACCAAGTATAGATACTCTACAATATCTCCTTATGTGCACAACCATTTCCCTTTAGCCATCAAACCACACTAAAGCTTCGTACCGCACTACTAGCCAAACTGATATGTTGACATCAATGACAACACATCCATCTTGCCAACAATGTCCCCCTTTGGCATTAATGGAAACATATCATGTGAAAAAATGTAATGCAATAAAAAACTAAAAACCTCCCCCTGAGATCAATTTTAATCAATAATACAACAAAAAATATACACAATATTTATCATTATCTTTCAGAGTCTCTCTATCTCTTCTCACCTTGGGAACAAGCTTCCCCTTTGTTCCATACTTATTACATACTCTTCTCTCCACCAGTCCCTCTCCCTTAGATATGTATGGTTACTCTCATGAACTCTTATCCTTAGTTGAATCTCTTTCTTATGTGCAAGTATGACTTGTTTTTCACATTCTCATCTCCCCCTTTGACATCAATGGAAAAGGTACATACATGCTCTATGTTAGGAATAGTCCCAAGAGATAACTGAGAGGGGGGGCATGAATTAGTTATCTAAAAGATTCAATTCTTTATCCAATTTAGCATAGAATAACATTAAGTACATACACAACAAGATAACACTTAACACAACACCACAATTTTGGTTACGAGGAAACCCAAATAGGTAAAAACCCCTGAGGGAATTAGCACCCACTATAAACTCCACTAGAGTATAATGATCCTTGTTAGAAGATATTACAACCCTGTTAGGAGTTGATCTTTACAATGCATGAAGTACAGTGACCTGGTCAAGGGTCGGACCCTATTACGAGTCTTTTATAAATAACCTTGTTAAAGGTGAGGACACATTGTCTGGGAGCACACTTCTCAAATGGTGAAGACTGCAACCTTCTGCACAATAGATACACACTATATCTGGATCTTGGTGAATTGGGAAATAAACCCATTGTCTTGATCAATTCCAATGAATATAATATACTCTTTTCTTCTTCACATAGATCTTCAGCTGAAGATTGATTCAACTATGTTGGTTCCATATATTTGCATCTTCTTCTCTGCTCTTTCAATCACGCTTAGCAATCACAACTGACCGGCTATAAGTATCCTTCTCCAAATGATATTATCAAGTCATCCTATTAGAGCCTTCATGAAAAAATATTAGAGAAACAATATAACTCTTCAATAACATCTCCAAAGGCTAAACTAAGCACGCAACACAAAAAGGGACCGCCCAACCCAATATGAGTAGACGCATTGCTTCACACAGTCAGCTCCACCAAATTAACTAAAAATTTATTCTCAAGCTGAATTATGTTATGTTCTCATGACCAAACATTCTTAACTCATCACCAAACATGAAACCAAACACGTATATCAAAATGATAGGCACAATGGTTGAAACAATATAAACATTGTCGGCTCCAATAGACAATCTCCAGAAACTGTAATAGGCAAATAGAAACATCATAAGTCAACTTTAATTGCATAATTGACTCTGAATCCATGGACATAGCTTCACAAGCATGTCTAAAATACAAATATAAACGTGCAAGGCTCCAACATAACCATACTGAGAATCACATACAAAACTCTACTTGTAACACTGTCAGGAACACTACTGTTACAAACAACTACACACTGTTTGCACTCAGAATCAACCTTTTTGTCTATGATATCATGATGATAACATATCCATTCAACATATGCTCAAGGCTCTCTACATAGAACTACAATGCATGTTTCTTACCATATGTTTTCATCAATGACAAACATACAGTCAACACTAGCTTGCTAGAAAATCTCCAACAATCTCCCCCTTTGGCAGTGATGGCAACATATGGAATGAAAAATACCACCAATCCAAACGTACAATTATTTTATAAAATTATCCATTTCCTCAACAAAACTCCCCCAAGGATGAATTCTCCAATTGCTACATCTTTTACTGTGAACTCCCCTTTCTACTACATACCCCCTTTCTAGAATAAATCAACTATTTTGTTTTTCATGACTATATACTCCCCCTTTGACATCAATGGAAAAGGGCACCCAAAAAAATAAGCATAGGTACTACTCCTGAAGTAGACTAGTCGACCATTCATCAATCGTTGAGGACTGATGCACTACTGCAACTCTAATCAAATCCAGGGAAGGGAATTACTCCCAGCTTCTCCCTGAGATACTCAAATGTATCCTTCGGTAAAGGCTTCATGAAAATTTTTTCTAACTATTCTTTTGTACTCACATAATCCAATTTTACTTCTTTCTCTACAACTTTTTCTCTTAGGAAGTAATATTTTATCTCAATGTGTTTTGTCTTTGCATGCATCACAAGGTTCTTTGACATATTGATAGTGCTAGTGTTGTCACAATGAATAACAATAGGATAATCAATTTGGATTCTAAAATCCTTTATCATCTACTTGATCCACACAATTATAGAATAATTTAATGTTGCTAATACATACTCTATTTCTGCTATGGACTGAGAAATACAATTCTGCTTCTTACTTGTCCAAGTAACTAGTCTATCTCCAAGAAATAATGCTCCTCCTAAGGTGCTCTTTCGATCATCAACGCAACTTGCCCAATCTACATCTGTATACACATGAAGTTCTACATTCTTTGAATTAGGATACCATAAACTATAGTTTATAGTTCCTTTCAAATATCTGAATATCCTTTTTACTACCATAAGATGACTTTATTTAGGTTCTGCTACAAATCTTCCAACAATACCAACTGCATTAGAAATATCTAGTCTAGATTGAGTAAGATATATGAGTTTACCAATCATAGACTTATATAGGGTCTTGTCTACTACTGTAGAATCATCTTCTTTTGAAATCTTACTTCATGTTATCATAGGGGTGCTTACTGGATTGCAATCATCCATCTTGAACTTCTTTAATATTTCTTTCACATACTTAGACTGATTAATGAAAACATCTTTGTCTGTCTGCTGCACATTCAATCCCAAAAAGTAATTGATAGGTCCAATCATGCTCATTTCAAATTCTCTTTGCATCTCTTTAGCAAAATCTGCACTAAGCTTGTCATTACCACCAAAAATAATGTCATCAACAAAAATAGCAACTAGTAATAATCCATCAGGTGTCTCTCTTATGAATAAGTTACAATATGTTGCTCCTTTCTTGAATCCAATCTTTGTTAAGTAACCATCTAGTCTTGTAATACCCTAAAATTGGCACCTAATAAATTCAATCAATTTTGGTGCATTTTCATCAATTTTACATCTCCAAAGTCCTAGTTTCCTAGGCAATTTTCTCTCTCCTACCTAACTTAATTTGACTTGATGTCAAATGCAAAAACCCTAAATTGCATTAATCAAATATTAAAATTAATTCCTAAAGTCTTCAACTTTTATTAGCTAAATTACCCCTATGATAAATTAATTTAATCCTAAAGTCCTAAGTACTTGGAATTAAATTAAACCCACCCCATTTGGCTAATATACATGAAAAGGAATTAATAATTGCTTGTTATTTGAATGGACACTCATTTTTGAATTAACACTTCAGAATATTCAAAAGGTCACCTTGTGTGGCATTTTCCATTCTTTTAATAAGTAATTTATGCATTTTTGTCTCAAATGGGAATGAAGAGTCAAGAGTCTCAAATCAACAACCCCTTCATTCTCTTCTCGGGCTTTTCTATTCAATGGACCTCTTTTCTTCATTCAAAAGACAACTTTTGAGAGTAACTAAACTATAGTATTTTTGTGTCTCAATTTTATCAATTCCAAGCTTTTATTGCATTTTAGTGTAATTTTTATTTAGTTTAATATTGCATATTCATGATACTTAGTTTGGCTTATTTTCTCATAGTTTAATCTAATTTCTTTTCCAATTTCTTTAGAATAATCTGCACTTCATATTTCTTTCCAAGCTATCTAGATTAATATCATATTTCTTTCAAAGCATCTTAGATTAAATTGCACTCATTCTAGTTTAATTTCAGTTTTTACTTATCATTATAGCTTTTGAAAATCCTCCATTGTAGAACTAGTCTTATGGTTGTTGGCTCTCCAATCTGAGAGCAATTAAACACCCAGTCTACATAGGAGGCAACAGGTCACATCACCATGAATTTCGGATTGAGTAATTCATACTCTCTCTTGTAATTCGATCATGTGAGTAATGACCATGTTATGTGTGTAGTTGGATTTGAGGTCCACATCCCACCACATACATTTTGGCACCCACCGTGGGGCAGAAAGATCAATTTTTTGCCTCATTCTCATTTTTTTCTAACATGAAATTTAAGCTCTGTCGTGCGTCCGTACTGTCTGTGTACAGATTCTTGAGAGAATCTAGAGCATGTCACATGAAGATTTTCTCCCTATAGCACTCTCTCACATGAGCTAATGCATCCTCACACGGTGCCCTGTACTTTCTCATGTGCTATGGAGTACTTCCTCGCGTGAGATCTAGATACAGTGGTTTAAAATTTTTAGTTTCTATCTTTCCTGTTTTAGATTTTTGACAATTTCCTATTTGCTGTTGTTTATTATTTCTCTGTTATTTTCATAGTGTAACAGTTTTCTATAGGACATTTGACCAAGAACATAAAACATGCTAATGGTTTAATTGCAGGACGATAGTCGATGACTTGCTAAAATGTTGTGTTTGTTTCTTGCTTTCATTCACATAGTCTAAATAGGGCTCCGTTAAAATTTCTTGAGGATTTTGATAGTGATTAGGGAATTTGGCTCTTCATTACATGGAGGTGATGACCATGAATGAACCTAAAATCCTAATGATCTTACTAATATGAAAAATTCTTGGGGAAGCAGAGAAAGGTAGTGAATATTTACACTTCTATTAGCCAGGGGATTATGCTCTTCTCTCTTTGAGAGAAATAGAAACCCAAAAGCTTGTAGTTGTAGTGGAGTGAAGCTAACTCGGTGATGAATCTTCTTGATGTGTTTGGGTGAGGAAACGGGATAGAGAAGTATGCTCTTCTCCCTTTGGGAGAACCAGAAAATCTGACCCCTGAATCTAAACCAAGTCCAGTGTCACCTTTAGAGGGCCGCCGGAAGTTGAACCTCTGGGAATGACCTAAGTGAGTATGCACCTATCACCGGTGATTCCTCCTCACTCTAATAATGAACATTTTTTTGAGTCTACAAACTCCAAAACCATGTTAGCTTCCTTCTCAAGACTTTGACTATCATCTTGTGAAGGCTCCGTCTATTATAATGAGCGGTGCCGCTCCTAGCCCTGCTTGCGGGGGTGTATGACTTTCAAGTGTTGGTGTGGCTGTGAGGCCTCAACCCTGTATCAGGGGCACCGAAGGTTAGCATGAATGGAAGCCTATTAAAAGCTTTCCTTAGCTAGTGGCCTACCTAGTTCACCTCTGAAAGGAGGCATAATCTTTGTGCAGGGAGGGGGAAAAATCTCTCCCGTAGATTCCCATCATAGGCATACACCTGGATGCTTGAAGGTGGTTGCAACATTGGCCTCTACTACAAGGGTAACCTTTGAACATACACTATTGAGTCCTTGGAAACACCAAAAACATAGGCACCCTCTAGGGGGTGACACAGCTATGTGAGGTGCATGTATGCGCATAAGAAATGGGGCAAAGGTTTTGTCTTCTCACCATGTTTTTGTAGGACTAAGCTATGTGTTTGTTATTGATTCTTAAACATTGTCCAAATCATTATCAAAAAAAGACTCCCCTGATGCTATCAAGTTGCTTTGTCCTTGATAGGTTTGTGAATGATTGCTTTGTGTATCACACCTGCTGATTTGAACCTTTGTGTCTTTAAATGAATGCTTGAAATCCTAAAATGAGATTGTTGATTAAACTGCTCTTCAAACCTGTCAAGAAATTGGATTTTTTGTCAGACATCAATTCAGGCTGTACCTCAAAATTCAACTTTAACATTGAAAATTTTGCACTTTTCCCATATGAAGTTTCACACTTCAAATAACTTTCTCGCACGAAGGTTGGTGTTCTCTCGTGCGGCCTGGTACTCTCTCACGTGAGACTGTAGCCCAGTTTGCAAAAATAGAGACCTGTTTGCCATTGACTCTTTGGCTTTTTATCTGATCTTCTTTTTGTCTAAGGTCTATTTTTCTACTTTCCTATCGTTCATTGTCAGAAACTGGTTGTTTTGAGTTAGGAATTGATCGATCTTTGCTTTGGCTCATGTTGTCTCTCTTTGGTTTACCTTATCTCTTTATGCCTTTTGTACCTTGTGTTGCGATAGTCTTATCTCAGCTAATCTAGCCATCTCTTCTGACAATTCATACCAGGTTCATCCCACATCTTGGTTGTTTTATCCATTTATCTCCTTTCTTTTCTCTTAGAGACCAAGTCTAGCATTATCCTGAGTCTTCTCTCATCACATCTTAGTCTATGACTATTACGACTAGAAGCGGAAATACATTCCCCATTCTTGGTATTGGAAAAGGAAGAGGTTGTTCTGAACCTATCATGCAATTTGAGTGTTGCGAGGGATCCTCCCATTCCTCCTCATTCCAAGAGTATTACAATCCATTATTTCAGATACAGTCTGATTTATTATTTCAAGAATATTATAACCCATTGTTTCAGGACTATCAAGACTCTGAAATGCCACTTTCTAGAATCAAACCTATTGATCCTTTTGAAACTATTGACTCCTCTGATCTTATTTTCATGACCTCTCAGAATACTACCAACAAGATGGGAGATCCATTCCACTTTCCAGGGGGAGGTAAATTCAGTGATAGTCATGAGCAATCTCCAAATGACCAAGGTCATGGTCAGTCTTGAAATGACAAGAGTTATGATCAATCCCATAATATTTAATATCTAGTCAACATCTGGGACCTTTGCAATTTAAAACAATGACAAGGGGAGTCTCTTTAACATTTCTCCAGAGATGGAGAAAACTATGCACGAAGTATCCACATGAATTACCCGAGTCTGAAAAGCTTGATATCTTCTTGGACAATCTTGTCCCAAATTTTGGATACCAAGTATGATTACAAGGTCCCCTCACTTTTGACAATATGATTAGGTGAGTTGTGAGGATAGAGGCCTTTATGATCAAGAAGGGAGGATTGACTTTGAACAAAGACAACAAGCAAGGACCTTCTCCCTCAAACAAGGATAAGGGTAAGATTGTTAACAAAAACATAGATATTATGAATGACGGGGTTGTTGACAATATGATGCCAAAACCCTCAAAATCTATCTTTAATCTCAGCTCTAGTATACAAGCGGTCAAGACCACTGAGAAGGCTACGACAAAAACTCAACTGCCTTCCAAATTTTCTAGAAACAAACCTTGGATCCCTCAACCCAAGCATGACTCCACTTCCTTGGGAGAGCCACTTGATGTGGTTTATAGGACTTTGGTGCAGAACCATAACAAGAATTTAGATCATCAGGAATTCAAAGACCCCTTCCCTCCTCATAGGAAAGGTGAATCACCCAAGTCTAAAGATACTAAAAATGTGGTCAACTATACATACAATACTAGCGACATTGTCACCAATGAGATTGAACTGATTGATGTTGAATATTGTGACATGATCATTGCTCTGGGGAGTGAGGATGCTCCTAAACCCAAAGCTCCATTTGTCTTGCGAGACCCTGCACCTACCTCTTGTAACTTCGTACAGTCTCCAGCTTGTGCGAATGCTATCCCTCAATCTCGTTTGAAGATCATGCTCAAAGGTCCCGAGCCTTTGACATCCGGACCAAAACTATCTATGGATAAAGCCCTCACTAGGGCAAACGTCCCCAAAGATCTCAATCTTGACCGGTTTCAATCTATGGTGGGTCATTTTACCTCACCTCATTATTTGTCCTTTTCCCAAGAAGGTGATCATTCCCTAAGCCATCTACATAATGCTTCCCTGCTCACTTGCAATATGCTCCTAGAATCTGGTGATAGCCTTGCTCTAACCAACGGGGAATTTACAGAATTTTATAATGCTAAACTCAAAGAGATAGAAAAGACCCTATAGATCAAAGATATTGGCATGGGGGAATATTAGATGGAGTCCATCTTGTCATTGATAGCTCTCCCCACATCTCCACATTCCTGTGAAGAACCCTCTGAAGATAGATTTGGTATTGGCTATCAGGGTCATGAGCTTGAAAAACCTAGCTACAACTTTCACTCATACAAGGATTCAAATAATGAAGAAGCAAAGATCCCATCTATGACACATGAAAGATCCTTGAATATTCAACATCCTGATCCTGGCTACCAAGGACAGTCCTATCTACCTTCTCAAGTGCCTCAAGAACATGATCCTGGTCCTCACAAGGAGGATTTTATCTGCTTTACTGAATAGACTTCTACTACTGCTGACTCTAACAGAACACATACTAAATGGGGGCAAATAGTTGATGTCTCCCTTATCTTGGGTATACCTCAGGGTATGCCTATTCTAGATTACTCCACTTCTACTACTGAGCAAGATCCCATTGTTGAAGAAACACTTCCTATGATAGATGATAGTGATAAAGAGGATCTGTCACCTACTATATCTCTAGCTGATTACATCAAATAGTGTTGCCACAATGAAATGGATTCAAAGGAATATGAATAGGACTCCATATCAGATGCTACTACAAAAATACCAGTTGATGTTGTACACAAAGATGTTGCTCCTACCAACTCTAAAAGAGGAGGAAGCTCTAATCCTCTAGATCAAGAAACTGATGATGATCATTTCTACCCTCCTATGGAGATCATGCATATGGCTCCTAGGCCATCTACTCCAAGTTATACTTCTACTGCTCCAGCAAATCATGGGTATGTAAGACACCATCCTATTACAGTCTCATGGAATCTTTGTGTGCTCTTACCACCTGAAAGGGGACCTAATTCTTGGAATAGGTCATCTCAGTTAGGCTCACATAATATTCCTCCAAACTTATCTGACTCTTCTAAGACAACTCACAATAGACAACGTTCTATGGAAGATGACATTCTTGATCTATCTGATTCACTCATGAATGATGAGGATGATACTAATATCTTTACACTCAAGCCCATCCTATTGACTTCTCTTCTCCCTTTCCCCCCAAGCTAAGTGGCTTACCCACTTCCATTTCTACCTCTCCACCTAAACCAGTCATATAAGCCTCTTTCATCCACCATTCCTGAGTCTTTTGGAAGTAACTTGGATGTGAAACATAAAAACAAAAATAATGAGAATCCACTTATATCTCAAGGTCATCATGTCCCATCTAATTGACATGTGACTACAAAGAAAGAAAAGAAATAGAGGTGTTCAAAAGACCATAAAGGTCCTCAAAAAAGAAGAAGACAATCAAAAGCCAAAAAATAAAATAAAAAATGGATTTCAAAATCCATCTTACAAGCATTGTCATCAAAGGCACCTCAACATAAAGAAGAAAAGAGAAAAAAATCAAAAGCTATGTGGATTCCAAAAGGAAAATCAAAGTTTCCATTCAAGCTTCCAAAATTCTCATACTTCCCTCCATTCCATCACCCCTTGCCTCTCATACTTTACCCTCTTCACTCGATCTTGCCTTTTCCTAAAGTGCATATCAGCATCTCCTCATTTCTAATGACGTGATTAAGAGAAATCTAGAACATACTCTCCCTAAGCATTTAGAGCATGGGAAGTCTGACAGAGAGTTAAGATGCATCCACGAGGATATTTGTGGGTCTCACTTAAGTGACCTTTCCTTGACTATGAATCTCTCAATAGTTGGATAATACTGGTTCTGATTCTACAACTTCTCGACTGACTACTACTACAAGATACTATGTTTTCAAAGCTTACTACTGAAGGAGAATAGCTCAAAGATCCTATCAACACTCTTCACTTGAAGAAATTCTATGGTTGAGTCATTCTCTGTGTGCTCATGTACATACTTATTGGTCTTGAAAAAAATCCAAAAAAATGATATATTGCAAAAATCCTAAAAATTGCAAAATGTCCTGAAAAAATGATCATCTTAGTGAAAACCTGGTAAATAGGTGCTTTGATGTATCTATTATCTTGGTGAAAACCTGGTAAACAGGCGCCTTGATAATAATAAAAAAAATAGAAAATTGAATAAATACAAAAAAATTGAAAAAAAAATAAAAATAAAAATGAAATATTCAAAAAATACAAAAAAATCAAAAAAAGAGAAAAGTACAAAAAAATTGGAAAAGAGAAAAAATGTGTCATTGATGAAAACTTGGTAAATAGGCGTCATGGTAGCAAAAAAAAATCTCTGCCAAGATGGTGAAAACCTAGTAAACAGGTGCCTCTTGTTTCCTGAAGCTACATCTCATCTCAGCATCACCTGGCTTTTAGTTTCCTACCTTAGTTTGCTTTCCCGCTTTCCTGCTTTAGTTTGTTTCCTACTTTTAGTTCATTTCCTGCTCTGGTTTTCTAGCTCATGCACTTGTCGTCAATTGTCTTCAAGATTTTCCTCGACTCTTCATGGATTGGAACTGGTTCACACTTGGGGGCATCTTCCTGGACTAGGGGGCATTGTCCTATCACTTTTGAAAGTTTTGTTTGTGCATCAGTCACCAATGATTCCTGCTACATCCATCTGTTGATGCCTAGCTACTTTTGAGATTTCTCTCATTGAAGATCTCTCATGTATCGGTCGCCAGTGATTCTCACTGTGCCTGACTACTGATACTTAGCTTTTGTTCAAACCTCTCTCTTTTGGGATCTCATCCTTACATCAGTCACCAGTGGTTCTCACTACATCTGCCTGCTAATGTTTTGCTCACGTTTTATTCTCTCTTTCAAGAACCTTCCTTGTATCGGTCGCCAGTGGTTCTCACTGCGTTCACCTGCTGATACTTGGTTCACACTCTGATATCTTCTTGAGACTTTGTCTCTCACGACGGTTATAGTACCCCGCCTATAGTTTGCTTTTAGGTTTCTTTATGTTTCATTTGTTGACCGAATTCTTTTAGGTCACTTTTGATGTGATTGATTACTATGTTAATAAATGATTATTAGGATTTATGTTCATTGAATGTGTATCAGGTGATTTCTTAGATTAGATGATGATATCATTTGATGTTATGTTTATGTTTTATATTGATTCATGGTATTGATCCCATACTAGCATGTGTATGGTTATCTTGTGTTTGCATCTATTTGATGTGTTTGTTTGGTAGAGGACAGAGGTGTAGTTACTTGCATAGTCGAGATCTACACGGCCGACCGTACCCTATCATTGTTTGTCACATATTATTGTATGTACATGCTTCATTTTATGATGACAAGTTTGCAGGTAAAGGGCATTGTCTTCCTTGAATTAGCAGGAGTGAGCGTGCCCACAAACATTCATCTCAATGGTAAAGAGGGGAGATAATACATAGACCCAAACCCTAAACCTAAGCCTTATTGTCCTAGGATTGGATAAGTGTCAGTCTTACTACCCTACCCGAATTCACCTGGTTGGCATGAATTCGTGGATCCCTTCTCTTGTGTTTGCTTGAATTATTGTGTTTGATTTTTACTGTGCATGATTCAGTTGATTTATGATTATGTGGGTGATTATTAATTTATTGATTATAGTTGAATTATGTTAATTTAGATTATTTTATGTGAATATCAATGTTAGGTGCATAGTTGAATTTAATGATTAAATATGCTCCTAGGATTTAATTGAGGGAATTAAATTAAAGTTAATTATTTTAGTATTAGATTTAATTGATTATTTAGATTTAATTGAGTATTTTATTGAGAATTGGATTTTATTATGTTTGTGAGTATTATTAAATGATTAAATAATTAATTGCATGAATTCATAATGCATTAAGTATTTAATTTATTTAATAATAGATTTTATATTAACATGTGCTTTGTGGAGTTTGGAAGTAATTTGTTTGAAAAGTGACAACTTGTCTTTAGGAGATTAAGTTGAGTGGTGCACAATTATATTTATTTTTAATTATTTATTAGTAATTTCTCTCAAAAAAAGTGGGAGAGTTTGATTAGGAGTTCTTTGTGAGTCATCTAGGGTTTTGCATGTTTAGTGGAGTTGAATCCCTAATAGGGGGGATTAGCATTCATTTTTGCTTCAATCAGGTTGTTGGAGGATTTTTGGAGGGAGAGAGAGAGCTTTTGGAGTTTTTGTGCTTTCCTTGTGTTCTTGAGCATTTGTGTGTGTGTTTGGATTTCTGGGTAAAGGTTGTTTGCATTTGGATTCAGGGATTGTATGCACTGTGATTTAGATATGCAGGTGGAGCTTTTCTATTGTCAAATCTGAGGGTTTCAGCATTCTACAAGCCTTCTTATTCAGTATTTAGCATTGGAATTGAGGTAGGGATTTGTGGATTTTTTCTGTGAATTCATCAGTAGTTCTTTCTACAATTTCTCTATGTTTGTTTCAGTTTGTAGATATAGATCTATTTTTTGTATATGCTTTCAATTTGGGGTTTAGAAAGCTCATAGGATTGCTATTTTATATTTTTATGTAAACTTGGCACAGTAGGGTTATGTTGCCTGATTTTAGATTAAAAATTCATCCTAGAACTCTTTGAAAATGAAAAATCAATCTCTATATAGTTAGTTCTATAGTTTGAATAAATTAATTTAGTGGGTTGTTGTCAAAAACCCAATTTGGGTGAAAATTCCTTAATCTGGAAAAAAAATCACTTTCTCTATGTAAAAATATTCTCTGTAAAAAAAATGACAGTCAAAAAAATATTACAACAGTAAAAATTACAAGGGAAAAGAAAACGAATTACATTGGCAAATATATATAAATACATTCGTTTGCAACAACAAGAATTATAAACAAATTTAGTGTGGGACAAATTGTCCTATTCATAAAATGAAAAGAAGATATTTCCAATTCTGGAAATATTCTTCTCTGTACTGGTTTTTCCATTTTTTAAAATAATCTAATTTTTTTTGTATTTTTATATTCTGTGTACCTGTCAAGAGAAGCAAATAAATGTGTTAGTATCTTTTAAAAATATATAATACAAAGTTGAAAAAAACTCATTGATTGCATGCATATTGGTTTTCAAAATTTAAGATATAAAAAAGTTATAATTAAAAAAAAAAGTTTAAAAAAGATTTAATTTTTAAAAAAATTATATTGGTTGAGGGGGTGGGGACCACCATACCCCTACCCCACCCTACATGTCATGTAGAGCATGGCTCTGCAGGACGTACCATGCACGGCCCTGCAAGTCGTGCAAAGCACAATCCTGCAAGACGTGCAAGACACGGCCCTGTGGGTGCCGAGTGGTGCGGGGGCCACAAGGGGTCCCCCCACTTTTAAGGTTTTCATATTTGTTTTTTTTAATGTTGATATTCTACTTTATAAAATCTTTAATTTTGGAAAAGTGTTTTTAATTATATTTTATTTAATATTAATGTTTTTTTTTATTAATATATTTTATTTTAATATTAATATATTTTATTAATATGTTTATTTAAAAGGTTAATAAATTTTATTAATGTGATTACTTGTTGTTAGTAATTTTATTAATAAATTTTATATTCATTATAAGCACAATTTTGTTAGTAAAATATGTATATGATCATTAGTAAATAGTTTCTACGATTTTGTTTTGTCAATCGATCTTAAAATGTCAATTGTAGGGTATTTTAACTTTATCCTTACAAATTTAATTATTGCCATTCATAGAACAATATATTTGTTTTTCTATCAAAATTGGGTATTTTTCGTTATGATGGATTCTATGGTACTTCTTAGGTAATTCTATTTACTTATGATAATATTGGAACATGATTATTGTGAGAATTTCCTAGTGGACCTTTTTCTTGAATTCATTTATGATGATTATGGAACATATTGGATTATGGTTTTGTTTGAGTTCAAATTAATGTGAATGTGTATTCTTCGTGTTCTCTTTAACATTTATGGGTTGTCAGGTTCTAGATTACCTAGGAGGATACAGAGGCTGGGGTGTGTGTGTCAGATATTTCTATTTTAGCTATGTTTGGTGTGAGTGTACTTTATCTGATTATCATTCATGTTTGACCAACGGGCTCATGTTATACTATATTCTGTTTGTGGTATCTCTGTAACCATATCTAGTTCTTTTGTGTGAAAATGGATATGAGGTTACGTAGTTGTATACCTGATTAGATCTAGGAGAGATCTGTGAGCCTAGGGTAGTTTAGCTTGACATGTAGTAGGAGGTGACTTGCAATAAGCATTGAGGCCCACAAGTGGCTGCCAGGATCACTTATTGTAAAGTTTCAGTAATCAAGTGATAACCTAATATAATTAAGGGGTATTTAATTAAACGTAATAAGATATGAGTCCTCGCCCATGCTTGAGTGCTAGTACAGGCTAAGATGGTGTTGAGAAGATGACTAGCCCCTTTTAAGGGATGAGTTGGCATAGTTGATGACTTCGTCAATACGAGAGGTCATTGATGCCATGTATGGTCACTTGGGTGCCAGGATCTAGAGAGATTACTAGGATAAAACTCAAGGGTTAGACATACATGATGACACCTTCCTATGCATAGTCTGGTTATTCTACATATGTCGGTTGCCTCTAGTTTAGTGATTTGTACCTTTATCTTTGTTATGTTTATCTTGAGTTGGATTTCTTTCAGGATCCTTCTGCTTAGGGTTTTATCCTTGTTTTGTATTGGTTATCCGATTGGGGTTTGTGATTATCTCCTCAGCACGGTGGGGTAGGCCTTTGTGGTTCTACACAGACGAGTGGTAGTGATTCTTTACCATTTGAGATTCGACATCCTGGTGCTGATGCTTGATGGTGTTCCTACAGATGGTTTCCTTATGATGCTCCTTCTTTGATGTTTCTTTCTTATCTTCATATTTGTAATCCTATATTAGTGTATCGCATGTGATACCTAATCTGGACATTGTATTTTCATAGTTAGTTTTATCACTACATACCCTGCGACATGTGCAGTGGATGTCAGTTTATGTATATGTCATGGATGTCCATGAGGATTGTATTATTGTTGTATCATGCAATTGTAATTTATTGGTTATGGAATCTTTTATTGATGTTAGCGCTAGTTGGGTTTTGTTCTTAAGTAATTCTACATCATGGAACCCTTGAGTCTTGTAATCTATGTTGAATGTTGTTTCAATGTGAGTAAATGGTATTTGCTTCCGCACTATTGTTTATCTTGTTTGTTAACTTTTTAAAAAAATTATTCACCAAACTTAGTAGCATGTTTTAGGTTAAATTCTCTTGGGGTCCCTGGCAGGGCGTTACAATGGTCACCAGTGGTTCTCATTGCATCTACCTACTGTCGTTATCCTGTTGAGACTTTGAATGTTGTTTGCTTCCAATTTGACTTCAATCCACTTGAACACAAACGTAAACTGAAACTGAAAATTGACTTTGTGTTCCTCTGAAGTATGCTAAGCTTTTCCTTTGTTTGTTTTCTTGTTTTCTTTATCATTTCCCCTCGAGCGAATCTAAGATGTCTTTCTTGACTAAGAAATGCGAAGACTGGGGGCATGATCTTTCTTTTTCTTTCTGTTTGTTGGTTTAGTTCCAATGATCCAAATAATCTATCTAAGAGGGGTGTCCATCTGTAAGAGCCTTCATCTCGTATTGGATGGCCATGCATACCTTAACTCCTTTTATATGGATGCCTTGGTGAGGTTGGTTCTTCTCCTTGTTTGTTTTGAGTGACTTCTTTCTGCTACAAGTAAAATCGCTAACGCTCATCCTGCTAAGTGAACGTAAGGGTCACTGTGAGCACTCTTTGGAAAAAGAAGGAACTCTCATGTGTCTGGTGTGTTTTTTCACAAGAAACATTCAGGTCATTCTAGCAATTGTGCCTTGATGCTTATGTTAACTTGCTAAATCAAAAGGAATAGGTGTTCAGGTCATTCTAGCTTCTTGTGCCTTAAAGCTTACACCTTATTCCAACAAATCTAAGACTTATGTCATATTCATATTCTCATAATTGCAATGTTAGTGAGGATTGTATGACATCTTGTGATCATCCCGTGCTTAAACAAACTCGATGATGATAAATACGGTGAGTCCAACAACCAAGTCCTAGGGCTTGCATTTAGCGTAGGCTTGCATGTTCATGCTAAGCTTGGATTTGAGATGATATCTTGTTACTCTCTTAATTGCTTTCTATTCATTAAAGGTTCTCATATTTTGTCCTGATTTCATCATGATTGCACAAGTTTTTGGGATCGAAATCAAAATCTGACATCCCTAGATAGCTTGAAATCGCGTTTTAAATTCTGGGACCCTTTGGGATTAGGCACTTGTGCAGTCAGTCTTCTAGCGTCATTTTCTTGCCAGATTCTCATCTCCTCATCATTCTCTTGAGATCTTTTCTCTTTTCATCAAAGTCAACTCTGGTCAACCATGGTCAAACTTGGTCAATAGGACCTCTGCATTGCTCCGATTTTCTTCTGCAACTTTTCAAATCTAGTCTAATTGCTTCTGCTCTACAACCTCTTGTTCTCAATCATCCTTCTGATATGTCATCTTTCAATTTCACTCTCGAGGGGGTAGGATGATTACATCATTTGAATCTTGTCGAATCAATTCTTGAATCAATCTAATTTGAATCATTAGTTCTCATTGCTAGGGGCATCTCGTGCCTCACATCTTGCTATTTGGTCATCTATCTTTTAGGTATCTAAGCAATCTAACTCAAATCCTTGGGAATCAAGCTTCATTTTGGAGATGGTTCTCAAAATCTATTAGGTATTGGGGCAATCTAACCCTAATTCCTGGGAGTCAATCTTCATTTTGGAGATAGCACTCAAAATCTTTTTTAGACCGTTATCTGAGAAATCTAACCCAGGTCTTGGAGGGCTAAGCTTCATATTGGGGCAATCTAACCCTGATTCTAGAGACAATCCTAAGTTTGCATTTGAATCTCAATCGGTATTGGGGCAATCTAACCCTGATTCTGGTTCTCTCAAGACCGTTGTCTTCACAATCTAACTTAGACTTCAAAAAATCATGCTTTGATATGTTCGATGTCTTGGCAACCTAACCTAGACTTCCATATTTCTCGTCATCTGTCACTTCAGACTATTCTTTGAATCAACGCGTTGTTTGCATATCAATTCAAAGGGGGGCAAATGTAATACCCTAAAATTGGCACCTAATAAATTCAATCAATTTTGGTGCATTTTCATCAATTTTAAATCTCCAAAGTCTAGTTTCCTAGGCAATTTTCTCTCTCCTACCTCACTTAATTTGACTTGATGTCAAATTCAAAAACCCTAAATTGCATTAATCAAATATTAAAATTAATTCCTAAAGTCTTCAACTTTTATTAGCTAAATTACCCCTATGATAAATTAATTTAATCCTAAAGTCCTAAGTACTTGGAATTAAATTAAACCCACCCCATTTGGCTAATATACATGAAAAGGAATTAATAATTGCTTGTTATTTGAATGGACACTCATTTTTGAATTAACAATTCATAATATTTGAAAGGTCACCCTGTGTGGCATTTTCCATTCTTTTAATAAGTAATTTATGAATTTTTTGTCTCAAATGGGAATGAAGAGTCAGGAGTTTCAAATCAAGAACCCCTTCATTCTCTTCCCGGGATTTTCTATTTAATGGACCTCTTTTCTTCATTCAAAGGGCAATTTTTTAGAGTAACTAAACTATAGTATTTTTGTGTCTCAATTTTATCAATTCCAAGCTTTTATTGCATTTTAGTGTAATTTTCATTTAGTTTAATATTGCATATTCATGATACTTAGTTTGGCTTATTTTCTCATAGTTTAATCTAATTTCTTTTCCAAGTTCTTTAGAATAATTTGCACTTCATATTTTCTTTCCAAGCTATCTAGATTAATATCATATTTCTTTCAAAGCATCTTAGATTAAATTGCACTCATTCTAGTTTAATTTCAGTTTTTACTTATCATTATAGCTTTTGAAAATCCTCCATTGTAGAACTGGTCTTATGGTTATTTGCTCTCCAATCTGAGAGCAATTAAACACCCAGTCTACATAGGAGGCAATAGGTCACATCACCATGAATTTCAGATTGAGTAATTCATACTCTCTCTTGTAATTCGATCATGTGAGTAATGACCATGTTGTGTGTGTAGTTGGGTTTGAGGTCCACATCCCACCACATACAAGTCTTACATACCATGCTCTAGGGGCTTTCTTAAGTCCATAGAGTACTTTCTTCAGTTTTCATACTATATCTGGTTTGTCTGATAAACTAAATCCTTCAGGCTGCTCTATGTAGACTTCTTCCTTCAACTCTACATTTAGGAATGTTGACTTGACATCCATCTGATATACTTTAAAGTCTTTGAATGTTTCATAGGCTAGAAACAACTTCATGGCTTCCAATCTACTTACAGGGGCAAATGTATTAGAATAATCAATTCCTTCTCTATGCATATCCTTTACATACTAGTCTTGCTTTGTTTCTTACTCTTATTCCAGCTTCATTCAAATTATTTCTGAATATCCATTTTGTTCCAATCACATTTTTTTCACTAGGCCTAAGGACCAATTCCCATATATCATTCTTAACTATATGATCTAATTCTTCTTTCATTGCTTCATGCCAATTTGAATCATTACATGCATCTTCAACACTCAAAGGTTCAATCTGTGAAAGTAAACATACCGCTTCATTGACTATTTTTTCTTTTGATCTTGCCATGACTTTTTTGTTCTGATCTCCAATGATATTTTATTTTGAATGGTATCTAGATGTGAATTTTGGAACATTAGGTGTGACTCTCTCATCTTTCTTATGTGATTCTTCTTCACTTGTTTCTGGTTCATTGAATAATACATCAATGTTGTCAAATATTTCTTCAACAACTGCTTCTCGACTAGTAGGTCTAGGTTCTTCTTCAATCATAGGTGCATAATCATGATATCTCTCTTGAATCATAAAATTTTCATTAATATTTACATATGTACTTTCAATGATCTTCTTCAATCTTAAGTTAAAAAATCTATAAGCTTTTCTTTTAGTAGAGTAACCAAGAAAAATACCTTCATCGCTACTTGCATCAAACTTGCCAATAGCTTCATGTCTCTTGATGTAACACTTGCTTCCAAAGATTCTAAATTATTTTACTGTAGGTACATTTCCAAACCATAGCTTATAAGGTGTCTTGTCTGTGCTTGGCCTTAATTGAATTCTATTGATAGTATAGACTACAGTATTGACTGCATCTCTCCAATAGGTTCGTGCAGCATTTCCTTCAATCATGATAGTCCACATTGTGTCAAGTATGATCCTATTTCTTCTTTTTGCAATTCCATTTTGCTGAAGGGTTCTAGGTGCACTTAGCTGTCTCTTTATCCCATGTTCTTCGCAATACTCATAAAATTTTTCAAAGGTGAATTGTCCTCCTCTATCTGATCTCAGACATTTTATCTTTAATCCTAACTCATTTTCAACTCTAGCTTTGAATATCTTGAGCTTCTCAAATGATTCATATTTATCTCTTAAGTGTGTGCTATAAATGTGTCACACTTCTATGAATCCTTACATGCAAGAAAACTCAAGAATGAGCCCTCACAAATCGATCCATAGCTCCCTAGGCATGGAGTGCAAGGGTTTTTAAGAATGCTCTCAGCTAGAGCTATTAAGCCTATAACCTTTCTAGTAAACCATGCAATGGGAGATTCAAGGAAGACAAGGGCAAGAATGCTAATATCTCCAATGAAGCCAAATGTATGCAATGCAAAGAAAATCTATATGACAATGCAAGTTAATCTATTGCATAAAAGGAAATCTAAGCTAAAAATGAAGCTATGAAAATGCAAATACTATGCATGAAAATGAAATCTAACTATGAAGAAAGAAAGCCATGATGATGCAAGAATGAAGACAAGAAGATAGAGTGTTGATGAAGATCCAAGATGAATGCCAACAATGCTCCAAATCTTCAAACCCTAGATGCAAGAATATCTCCAAAAGCTCCAAGATGACCTAGAAAACCTGTAGCATAACAATAGCATAAAAATTTTGTGTGTGCAAATGAGGAAGAGAGATCTTCTTTTATAGGAGGTGAAAAATCAATGGACCATGGAGATTAATTGGCAAAATATTTAATCAACGGTGGAGAAAAAAAGAAGCTTGATCCTTCTGCACAAATATCCTCCAATAGGAAAATTAGAAGCATTTACTTTATGTTGAGCATTTACTTTATGTCCATGTGAGACAAAAAGTGCTTTTCTTTTATTTTTTATTTTATTTTTCTTTATAAATAAGAATTAAATGCTTTATTTGCGCAACTTAGGATAAGAATAAAAGTGGGGCTTTTTATTTAATAAAAGGGGAGGAAATATTCCTTTTAATAAATAAAGACTTAGGATAAGATGGTTAGCCCATAGAAAATAATCAAATAAATGATAGGACTAGGATTTGATCAAGAACAAGCAATTGATGATTTAGCAAATGGGGGCTAATAGTCTAGGTGACCATTTTTAGGTGTATACATTTTTCCCCTCTTTGACTAATGTGTGATCGATTTGGGAACACATTACGTTAAAGAATAGATCAGCCAAGAAGGCAAGAGATAGCCAACAAGGCAAGCAGATAGCCAAGAAGGCAAGCAAATAGCGATCTGACTCCAAAGAATGAAGTGCAAAGAGATAGAAAATCCTGCATGGTCAGCCTGGTAGTGATAGTATTGAACACTTAGGAAAGAGATAACCAATAATATATGATGTGTCTGCCCCCTTGGGATCAAAAGTGAAATCTAGGTAGAGGGAAAGCAGAAGCAAGAGCAACATGATCAAATCACTAGAAATCATAATCGAAGAAAGAGAATAGAATAACCATCAACTAGTGAGGGAATGCCCCACACATGAGACACGGGGTACGAACCTATCGGTCCCTCAACCCATAAACACCACGGAGGGGGATTTGAACTTGGGATTTGAAAGTGAATGAAAGACTGGAAGTTGAGAGAGATGGGGATGAAGAGGTGAAGAATGCCCCAGCGAAGATCGAAGGATCAGGCCTCAAAAGGTTAACCAACTGCATGGAAGAAGGAAAAAGATGAGTTGGGTGATCAAGGTGAACTTGGATTTCGGTTTGGATCCCGAAATGAAAGGAAAATGATGTGATATGAAAGACAAGAAGTGAAGGACATGATCGGGAAGAAGCAAAAGGTGAGCGCAGTTGATTAACAAGTCCACGAAAGATAAAGGAGAGCTCTCTCCATATGCAAGATGCAAAACTAACTAACATGAACTTAAGAATGCAAGCTACATGAAAAGTGGTTTACTTGCAAGGTCACAAAGCCAATAGACATCTAATATTCATCATTGAGCATTATTGGTAGCGTCGCAAGATCATACAATACACACTAGCATAACTATGTGGATCTAAATATGATCTATATCAGATAGAAATTTGGGAATCCCACCTAGGCATCAGAGACATGTAGGTCAAGATGACTAGTGTAGTGAGATTACCTAAGTTTGATATAGCAAGATTATGCTTGCATCGAGACACAAGAAAGTCAAGATGACTATAAGCATGCACTTGCGAAACAGTCAAGGATAATACCTTGTAGGTCCATAGTGTCCAGTAAGACCAGCATAAATGCTCATGACAGTGAGGACCAACAAAATATACCCACAAGCAGATAAAGAAATAAAACATGTTCTCATACCCTCAGTCTTCTAGCTATTCATCATCAAAAACTTCTCAGGGAGAGACCACTTAGCAAAGAAATCATCATAGACAGCACACAAAGAAATAAAGTCAAACAAATCTCAGTGAGTCAAGTGCATGTGTGTAGGTCATAGAGTCAAACTTTGAGTATCACATCTGCCAGTGAGAAATATTGCATCATCCAAGACATCGGGAAGGATATCTGATAAGTGTTAAGAAACACTTGATGCTAGGGTAGTGTTGAAAAACACAGTTGAGATGGTGTTGAAAAACATCATTTACAAGGTGCCTAAGAAACCCAGATGCACAAAGAGACCCAAGATAAGCTGAAAACAACGAATGCCCCCTAGACTAAGACAAGAGTCAATTCCAGGCTAAGAGAGGCAAAGAGAGAAGTGGAGTGAAGGAGCACCATGCAAGACTGATAGACATAGGTGCAGAGGGTCTCAAGCAGTGCTTGTTTCCAGTTTTTCACCACTTGATAGATTTTTTTGCAATTTTTTATAATTTTTTTGTATTTTTTCTACCAAGGCACCTGTTTACAGGTTTTCACCAAGGCACTTTTTCTTTTTTTTTTTGGCTTTTTTGAAGTTTTTTATTTTTTTGGATTTTTTTAGCATCATATATGAATTTTTTTGTAATTTTTTTAGGATCATAAAATATGTACAAAGGATGCCCTAGACAGAAATGGGCATCAAGAATCTGCTTCCTCTGATGTAGAGAATTGATAGGCCCCAGGCCCAAATGCTGCAACTATGACAATAGGAGGTTTCAACCAGTTCGACCAATAATAACCAGCCCTAAGCAATGTCTGACCTAGTGAAGGATCATTAGAATATGATCCACATATGCCATCATGGATTTCAGCTAGCACTTTTCCTGACTCCTCTATTTCTAGACACCTAAGGAGAGTTTCGTCTAGACCCTTCCTAAACAAGTCACTAGAGATAAAGGCAAAGTGTAAGGGATGGTGGAAGGAATGGCGTGGTGGATTTGCAAGAGGAATATGAGGTGGAAGATATGAAAAGATGGTAGGATTGTAAGATTTGTGAGAAGGATAGCGTAATTCATCCACCAGGAACTTGAAGCAAGATTTATGCTTTTTCATTTGTAAGATGGATGTTGAAGTAACCAAGGCATTAGAAACTTTGTTCTCAGCTCTAGGAGTGGGCTGAAGTATAACAGATATGAGATCATGCTTAAAGTTGTTCACCATTTTTTTTAGAGAATTAGCTTGTCATCTTTTATTTGAGAAACTTTATTTTTGAGCATATTTTTATTTTTACTTTTCTTAGGTTTAGATAGCACCACAATGTGGTTTTCGCCATCTGACCATTGCTCTTTTCTTTTGACTTGATGACTGTGATGCTTGATTGCTGATTCAATATTTTTTGTGGCTAGTTCACTGGTGGAAGAAGTAACAGGTGTTGATGTGAGATGAAATGAAGTGACCGGTTCAATAGCATTTATGCGAGGGGTGTCATCTCTGGTAACAAGAGAGGTTGAGCCTATAGGGTAAGCTCCAAAGGTAGCTAGATCTAGACTTGTCATAGAAGAACCAGCATGGTCCACTAAGGCAATACGAGGAACAAACTCATCAGACCCCACACAAGACCCATCAACCACATCAGGATGGTTACTACAAGAATGAACCATATCAACATCCATATCATCAGTAGATATACATTTTTCTCCCCAAAGAAGTGAAGTAGAGGGAAGATCATCTCCCATGTGAGGTATAGAAGCAAAGGAATCCAGTTTATATTCACCCATACCAAGGCTCGTCATCTTAAATGATTTCTCAGTAGCAACTAGAGACGTACTAGGATCATCAGTAGGTTCATTATGAGGAATAAATTTTTCAGTAGCAGCAAGAGCATTAATAGCAATAGTATGGTCTCCAAGAATCACAATTTTAGTGCCATTATATGGAAATTTGACGCACTGATGATAAGTGGAAGGAACAGCCTGCATGTCATGGATCCAAGGATGACCCAAAAGAATGTTATATGTGAGTGGAACATCCAATACTTGGAAGTTAATATCTTTTTTGATAGGGCCCACTCGGACAGGCAACATGACAAGACCTTTGGAAGATCTTTCCACTTCATCATAAGCTTTTATAGCAATCTTCTTCTTAGAATCCACAAAAAATTTTGACAAACCCAACTGTTGTATGACATTGAAAGAAACAATATTTAACCCTGCACCATTGTCTATCAGGACTCGGTGGACTCGGGTATTGTAGACTAGAATGTCAATGTGTAAAGCTAGATTATGTGGGTGAGAAATAGATATGTCATCTTCTACAGAAAAGGAGAGAGATAGTGGAGATGAAATGTGGTTGACCATAGCCTGAAATTGATCTGGATCAATGTCATTGGGAACACATGTTGTACGTAGAGCCTTATCAAGAATCTCTCTATGCGAAGGGGATAACCGAAGCAACTCAAGGATAGATATCTGAGCCGGTATCTTTTGCAAATGTTGGACAAGATCATAGCTAGGGGTGGTTGAAGGAGCCACTTGTTTGGAAGGAAAAGCTTGCTTGGGATTTTCTGCAGTTTTAAGGACAATCTTGGCTTGCCCCCTAGTAACAGCATTCAGTGTCTCACTTCGGGAAGATGAACTACCATGTGTTTTTAAGACCAACTTTTGCTTACCATGATTGGCTTTATTATCATCTTGAGATCTCATCATAAGAATACTCTCAACGGGCTCTACCATGTTGATCACAGGCATATTAGAAGTATATGTATAGTTGATCTTAGCATCATGATTCTTCTTATGTGCTTGAGAGGTTTCCCCCTTATCATGCTTAGGTAGAGGATCTTTGAAAGCTGTGTGATCAGAATTTTTAGTTAAGCCATCAGTGGAGATTGCGTCGTTCTCAATAAGATCCTAAATATCATCCTTAAGCCTAAAACAATTGTCTGTTGGATGTCCCTTGTTTCTGTGATAATGGTAGTAATGATCCTCTCTCCACCAATCAGGCCTATTTATCGGATCCCAGTTACTAGGTGTAGACATGGAAAATTGGCAAAGGCTTAAATCGATCAGAAAGGTGCAATCAAATCATCAAAATAGCACTAAAAATTGATAAATGGAACAAAGGCAATTTAAATCAAAGGAAAATTCAATTAAATGATTAAATGATTAAATAAAGCTTGAAAAGGGGAAAAACACTAAGAAATTGATTAAATTCAATTAATGACATAGTGGTTGAAAGCAAAAATCAAAATGAACCTCTTACCCTTCATGGCTAAATTTAATTACTTTAATTAATTAATAAATATGAAATTCTCTCAACAAAGGAAAAAGGAGACAAAATGGACACAAATCACTCACTTTTGTTGAAATGGTCCAGCCTTTTGAAACCATTTAAATGTTTGTCCCCCAATTTAGGGACAAAGCAAAGCCAATTGACCTTACCCAAGCATAACCATGGTTATCTCACTCTACCCCCTACCCTTGGGAAAATCTTATAAATAGAAGGCATTTTGAGGCATTATTGATCCACTCCATATCTTTGAATTGCAGCAAAGCTCTGTCAATTTGCATCCATATCACTCACTCATCATTTTTCATTGCTAATTAGCTTAAATTGCTTTGATCATAGTAGATTGTTCATCAAATAGAGCTAGAATTTGATAGAATAGATCTAAATTTGCATATCATATAGCTTAATTCTCATCTTTAGAGTGTCACTAGTGAGGATCATAGCTGAGAGCCTCATTTACCACTTTATTTTAGAGATCCATGAGATGTTGATAGATTAATTGTGCATTTGTTAGATTATTTTGCTCTAATTCTTGTTGTTCTTAGTTAATCTTGTTATTTCATGAAGGTGTAAATCACTCACACACACTAGGTTTATCAGGAAGCGTAAGATATCCATTGTCAACCAAAGTCTTGAGGATTACATCATAAGGTTCTGCCAACTTGGTATAGACTCACTTTCGAAATGACTTCTTAGGCTTATCTGCATATTGAGGTTTAGGAGCACTGTGAGCGTTGGTAGCTTCTTGTTGTTTTGCTGCATAGATAGCATTGGAAAGATTGAAAGCAGGCTCTTTAACTTTAGGAGTCTCAACAACCCCATCATTAACAACATACTTGTTCTTATTCCAAGGTTTGTTCTTGTCTTTACCATTGCCTTTAGCATCTTTATTAATAACAATATCCCCTTTTCTTATAGCTACATCCTCAATCCGATATGCACTTTCAACCATGCCATGGAAGGAGGAGAACAGTTGCTTCCTTAGATCATAAAATAGCTCAGGCACAAGTGTGTTGACGAAAATGTCAATCTTTTCTCTTTCAGGTAGCTGATGAGGATATCGAGAATACAATGACCTCCAACATTGTAAGTAAGTTGCAAATGGCTCACCTTGATGTTGTCTTAGATTACCGAGATCTATCACAGTGACAGGTTGTTGGATGTTGTAAGAATAATACTGGGTAAATCGCTGAGCCAACTCATCAAAAGTCTTAAGAGGTGGTGTCAATTTCGCAAACCATTCTAAAGCTTGGCCTCTTAAGCTTCGAGGGAATAAGCGTAGAAGATATGTGTCTTCATGAAGAAATTCCATACTAAGAGCATAAAAATGATGCACATGGTCATGAGGGTCACCATTTCCATCATACTTGTCATATTTAGAAACCTCAATATCCTTAGGAAACGGGACCATGTATAGATCTTTATCAAAAGGAAGAGCACAAATTGATTCTACAAAAGAGACCTTTGGAGGCTCTCTTTCTAATGCCATTTGGGTAAGGCGTTGATTTTTCTAACGTAATTCTTCTTGAAGGACTTCCAATTTAGTTGGTACTCTTTGTTGGACAATTTGTCTGACATCATAGCCAGGAGGAAGCTTGTATCCTCTAGAAGTCATATATTGAAAGTACTGATCACCGTTACGTTCTAAAAGCTTATGCATCATTCGTTGAGAGACCACATCTTGTTCAAATCTCATAAGATCCTCACTAGAAATCTCATCATCAACCTCTACCTCATGTTGAGAGGGAGGAGGTCTAGGAGGTGAAGAAGGCATACCAAAAGTGGGTCTTGGAGGAGATCTTGGTGGTGTGTTGTTTCCATTGTTGCCATTGAAAAGAGATCTATGCTCATGATTACTAGTCTCAGGTTGCTTATGAAATGTCCCTCTATAAGCCATGCGCCTAGCAGCATCCATCCTTTGTTGATTGTGTTCTTTTTCTAAGTGTGCTTGGTTATCCTTACGCTCAAAGTGTTCTTGCAAGAGTTGAAATTTTTCTTGTTCCGTCAAAGTGAGTGAGACACTATCTGTGTTTTTGGGGTCTTGAATGCGGAAAAGAGGAAACCTCCTTTGTACCACAGGGTAGCCTTAGAATCCTCAAATTGGTCAGAACTAGAACTGTTGTTGCTAATGCATGCTCATGAGTGTCTAGTTGGAGAAGGTAACTGTGTATAATTGAACGGAGGATGACTCTCCTACTCAAATTGAGACCGAGTTGTAACCGGCATGAAAAGAGATGTTGGTTGACTAATAGAATGAGACAAAGTTTCTCAGATTTGAGATAAGAAAAGCTAATAAAGATCACTTGTCAAAGTAGAACAATAGAGATATGGCCCATCAAAAGTGCTCAAGCACTTACAGCAATCAATTGACTAAAGCCGAGTAGTGAGCAAGAAGCTCAATAAGCAAGTAGCTAGAGAGGTAACCGTGATGTGACAAGTGATCAAGAGTAGCATTCGTTAAGCTCAAATCCAATAGTTTTAGCTCATTTGTTTCAGTCTAGAACAAGTCTAAGCATGTAGATAATAGACTAGCTTCAGGTAAGAACAAAAAAAGACACTCTACGACCGGTTAAAATGCAAGTTTAGCAGCTCTAGATTGCAATAGCAACAAGACAGTAAAAAAGGTTCTGGGTGACACTGTTGCAGAGTCATATGACTCTATGACCAATGAACATAAAAATCTCAGTTTTGAAGCATTTGAAAAGATCTAGTAAGTATATCAATAGATTTTTATCATGGATCAAGCACATAAGACAACAATCAAGGAGTTCAAGCAAGCAGTTGTCTTCAAACAATGAGCAAGGGGCAAAGCAACCTTGCACATGAACAAGAATAGTGACTTAGTATATCTACTCCTTAAAGATTCTACTTGTGTATGTTCTTGACAATGTTTTAGCAGGCACTTAGAACACAACAACACCTTATCAAGCTATCTACAAGGATATACATGGCTTTCTAAAAGGAGTCCTCTATATACGCAAGGTACGTGAGGCCCAAATCTGTAGATGAGAAGAATCCACAATCACACAGCCGGGGGGAGACGGTAACCCAAACCTCCTCCTTCACTTCTCAAAGGTATAAAGTTCTTTGAGGCTTAGCCAAGAGTGATATCAAACTCAATTCCCAAGAGAGGTGTCTTTCGATTCACCACCCACTATTTATACTCCGCCGAAACACAGGAGTTAAGGTCATCCCTTGAGGTGGTGTGTCCCCAAGCAGACCTTCTAAAATAAAAGCTAAGTAATTCACTATCAAAAGTATTTAGAGTACTAAAGGTGGAACACTTAACTCTTCAAGTAAATGCAAAGTGAGTCCAAAAGTGGGACACTTAACCCTTCAAGTGAATGTGAAGCGAGTCCAAAAGTGGAACATTTAACCCTTCAAGAGAATGTGAAGTGAGTCCAAAAGTGGAACATTTAACTCTTCACACCAACTCAAAGTGAGTCCAAAAGTGGAAAATTTAAATCCTCACATCAACTCAAAGTGAGCCCAAAAGTGGAACATTTAACTCCTCACATTAACTCAAAGTGATTCCACACCTTAGAAAACAAGTGAGTTCCAAAAAGCACAAAAGGGTTGCCTAGTGGAGCAATTAACGCTTCTTTCCTGTAGACCCCTCCCCTTTAATGTAGTGCTGATCTTGCAACCACAGGGTAAAAATGAGGGGCCGACAGATTAGCAAGTCCAATAACCCAAGATAGCAATCTAGATCAATCACAAGTAATCTAAAGTTGCTTATCAATACTACTCACAAATGACAAAGGGTTGAATCAATGGAATATTTAACCTTCCAAGCAAACATAGAGTGAGTCCACAAAGTGGTGCATTTAAATCCCTATGTAAACAAGGAATGAATCCATGCCCTCAATCACTTAATGAAATATTTTATATTGAAACCAAGAATTACTTAAGGTTTAAACACAAGCATTCACTTACACAAACTTGTATGAAAGCAAATCTATGTTCATTCATTTCTCATTAAGAGCATCAATTGAAATGTTTTCTATGAAAGCATGTAAACACTCAAGCCAAACACATGAGAAGTTAAATTTTAATCCCAATATCCAAATTTTGTAGAGATGGAACAAATTACCTCAAGTCCAATGCTTTGTTTTAAGCATGTTCCATGAAAGCAAGAGCACCTTCAAATGAACAAGACAAGAAAACAAACAAACAAGATATGCAATGTATATCCAACTTATGCAAACCCTAGGGTTATATATGAAAATAAATTGTTAGGAGCAATGATAACCAACAAATAATCCAAATGATAACTCATATCATGTATTGAACAATGAAAAATAAGTGCATACCCATCACAAAATTTTATTTTTTTTGCATTTGACCTAGTCAACAAGATCTAATTTTTACCACATGAATTCAGACCCTAAACCCAAAATATAGAAAAGAGACCTCTAACAAAAAATAGAGAGCTTTCCAAAAATTTAAAAATTTCAAAAAAATCTCTTGATTTGTGCCCTAGAGACCCATTTTACTAAAATAGACCAGTTTTAATAAATTGACCAAATGAGCTATGATATGATTTCTAAATTAAAAACATAGTGAATGAACCCCCTATATAATTTCAAGACCTTTCTAGAAATATAAAAATGTCTGAAAAATATGCTGATTTGGACCAAAAATTGATTTTTTATGAAAAATTAAGAAAAAATCATAAAAAATACAAATCACCTCCAAAAATTCTGAAAATGTTTTTGGAGCTTCTTTGATATGTCACCAACCTGAAAAAATATTTTCAAACCAAAATACCAATCCTTTTGGGAGATATGATAAAATCTTTCAAATCTAGGGTTTTTCCATCTCCAAACAAATCTGCACAAGGGTTAGCTTAAAAAAAATCAAAATCAGCATGTAAAAAAAGTGAGTTGCCCCATGGTGGGTGCCAAATATGTGTGCTATAAATGTTTCACACTTCTATGAATCCTTACATGCAAGAAAACTCAAGAATGAGCCCTCACAAATCGATCCATAGCTCCCTAGGCATGGAGTGCAAGGGTTTTTAAGAATGCTCTCAGCTAGAGCTATTAAGCCTATAACCTTGCTAGTAAACCATGCAATGGGAGATTCAAGGAAGACAAGGGAAAGAATTTCAATATCTCCAATGAAGCCAAATGTATGCAATGCAAAGAAAATCTATATGACAATGCAAGTTAATCTATTGCATAAAAGGAAATCTAAGCTAAGAATGAAGCTATGAAAATGCAAATACTATGCATGAAAATGAAATCTAACTATGAAGAAATAAAGCCATGATGATGCAAGAATGAAGACAAGAAGATAGAGTGTTGATGAAGATCCAAGATGAATGCCAACAATGCTCCAAATCTTCAAACCCTAGATGCAAGAATATCTCCAAAAGCTCCAAGATGACCTAGAAAACCTGTAGCATAACAATAGCATAAAAATTTTGTGTGTGCAAATGAGGAAGAGAGCTCTTCTTTTATAGGAGGTGAAAAATCAATGGACCATGGAGATTAAGAGGCAAAATATTTAATCAACGGTGGAGAAAAAAAGAAGCTTGATCCTTCTGCACAAATATCCTCCAATAGGAAAATTAGAAGCATTTACTTTATGTTGAGCATTTACTTTATGTCCATGTGAGACAAATAGTGTTTTTCTTTTATTTTTTCTTTTATTTTTCTTTATAAATAAGAATTAAATTCTTTATTTGTGCAACTTAGGATAAGAAGAAAAGTGGGGCTTTTTATTTAATAAAAGGGGAGGAAATATTCCTTTTAATAAATAAAGACTTAGGATAAGATGGTTAGCCCATAGAAAATAATCAAATAAATGATAGGACTAGGATTTGATCAAGAACAAGCAATTGATGATTTAGTAAATGGGGGCTAATAGTCTAGGTGACCATTTTTAGGTGTATACATTAAGAACACAACCCACATCATTCTAGAATAATCATCAACAAACAAAATAAAGTGCCTTTCACCATAGTATGATCTTGTTTCAGTTGGTCCACATAAGTCTATATGTACTAGATCCAATTTGTTTTCTACTGAATTATGCTTTCTTTTGAATGAATTCCTTACATGTTTTCCCATCACACATTATATCAACTAGTTTTTCAATACTAGGGAGGTCTCTTACTACCTTTACATTGCTTATCTTTACTATATTGTCAAAGTTTATGTGACATACTCTTTTGTACCATAACCAATTGTCATCTACTTTAGCAACAAAACAACTTGCTTCAGAATTAAGTTGAAAAACATTACCTTTTTTTTTTGAACCTGATGTAATCATTACTCCTTTGTTATTAATTATGCACTTATTGTTTTTGAATTCCAACTGATATCTTTTGTCAAGCAACTGCCCAACACTTGGTAAGTTATGTTGCAAACCATCAATGTATAGAACATCATTAGTGTTCTTCTTTCCATCCAGAGTGATAGATCCTCTACCTATGATAGGTTTAGGAGTGTTGTCTCCAAATCTAACCATGCCACCTTTGTACTTATTTAGATGTACAAATCTATCTTTGTCTCTTGTCATGTGATGTGAACAACCGTTGTCAATGATCTAGTTTGTTCTGATGTCTGCTTGTGAAATTAATGCTAGCTCTTGTGCTTTCTCTTCATCTTCAATTTCCATTTCATCAAACATTTTTCCATGTCTTCAATTGCAATAAATCCAATTTCATCTTCTCTTAAATCTTCATCTGATACTCCATCTTCAACATAGTAACATTCTTTTGTATACTTAGGCTTGAAATTTGTTTTGAACTTCTTGACTCTTGTAGGACACTTAGATGCAAAATAACCAATCTTGTTACATGAAAAGCATTTAAATGGTAACTAAACTTCATATTTTCCTTTTCCTTTTCTTTCTTTCTTAGAGACCATAGAAATGAATTCATCTACTTCTTTATCCTCATCTTCAATATCAAAATTACCAGAAGTGTTCAAGGATTTCTTACCATGGACTGAGGCTTTGAATGTTGTTTCATTTTTAGGCTTTGTCTTCAATCTTGATATCTCAAATGCTAAAAATTTTTTGATTAAGGTCTCTCTTTTGAAGTCTTTTGAAATCTGCATAGTCTCATCTAGGATTTTTATCTTACTCTCGTATTCTTCTGTCAGAGTAGTCATCAATTTATCCATTATGTCATCTTCCAAAATTTCTCCACCATTGTTCCCGATTCTTGCAACTGCTTCATTAATTCTTTGATTGTAGGCTCTTATGTTCTCTTTAGGTAGCATCTCCAAAGTATTATATCTTTTCTTCCATGTCTTTTTGCATGCATTCTTGGCTTAGATATCTCCTTCAAACATGTCTTCTAGATACTTCCATATTTTGTAGGCTTTATCTACTTTCTTGATCTCTAAAAACTCACTGTCAGATAAGGCACTAATTAAGGGTTTCTTTGACAATTGCCTTTTGAGTGAACATTTCCTTTTTCTTAATAGTCGCATCATCTTTTACAAGATCTTTTAGAGAGGGAATTTGAACATCTTGAGTAGCTACTTCAAAAATCTCAAAACCAATGCATTGCAAATGTGTTGTCATTTTTTTCTTCCAGTCTAGATAATTCTCTCCATCAAACTTAGGACTTTCTTTTCTAAAGAATGCCATCTAATCAACCTCAAGTTGTTAAAATTTCTCTCTAATGTACTTGGCTCTGATACCAATTGTTAGGAATAGTCCCAAGAGATAACTGAGGGGGGGGGGGGGGGTGAATTATTTATCTACAAGATTCAATTCTTTATCCAATTTAGAACAGAAGAACATTAAGTACATACACAACAAGATAAAACTTAACACCACCAAAATTTTGGTTACCGGAAAACCCAAATAGGTAAAAACCCTGGTGGGAATTAGCACCCACTATAAACTCCACTAGAGTATAATGATCCTTGTTAGAATATCTTACAACCCCGTTAGTAGTTGATCTTTACAATGCATGAAGTACAGTGACCTGGTCAAAGGTCAGACCCTATTAGGAGTCTTTTATAAATAACCTTGTTAAAGGTAAGGACACATTGTTTGGGAGCACACTGCTCAAATGGTGAAGGCTGCAACCTTTTGCACAATAGATATAGACTATATATGGATCTTGGTGAACTGGGAAATAGACTTGCTTTCTTGAACAGTTACAATGAATATCATATACTCTCTACTTCTTCACATAGATCTTCAACTGATGATTGATTCAACTATGTTGGCTCTATATATTTGTATCTTCTGCTTTTGTCTTCCAATCATGCTTAGCGATCATAACTGGCCGGCTATAAGTATCCTTCTCCAAATGATATAGTCAAGTCGACCTATCATAACCTTCTTGAAATCATATTAGAGAAATAATATAACTCTTCAATAACATCTCCAACTGCTAAACTAAGCACACAACACAAAAAGGGACCGCCCAACCCAATTTGAGTAGACGCATCACTTCACACAGTCTGCTCCACCAAATTAACTAAAACTTTATTCTCAAGTTGAAGTACATTGTGCACTCATGACCAAACATTCTTAACTCATCACCAAACATGAAACCAAACATGCATATAAAAATGATATGCGCAATGACTGGAACAATATAAACACTGTCGGCTCCAATAGGTAATCTTTGGAAACTGTAATAGGCAAATAGAAACATCATAACTCAACTTTAATTGCACAATTGACTTTGTGTCCATGGACATAGCTTCACAAGCATGTCTATAATACAAATATAAATGTGCAAGGCTCCAACATAACCATATGTAGAATCACATACAAAACTCTTCTTGTAACACTGTTAGGAACACTACTGTTACAAACAACTACACAACTGTTAGCACTCAAAATAAACCTTTGTGTCTATGATATCATGATGATAACATATCCATTTAACATATTCTCAAGGCTCTCTACATAGATCTACAATGCACATTGCTTACTATATGTTTTCATCAATGAAAAACATACAGTCAATACTGGCTTGCCAGCAAATCTCCAACACTCTAAACCATAGAAGTCAAACATCCCACACCACAAATAAGAACACATACCTTACCATGCTAACTAGTCCCCCTAAGTATTAGACTCAAAAAACCAATCCATTTGAATGATATCTTCATGAAATAAAATGGATTGATGCAATCCTCTGCATCTTAGTTTTGATTAGGAGGGGTAATTACCCCAACCTTAAGTCTGAGATGTACAAGAGTAGATTATTTTTCTACATTACCCTTACTCTTCTTTCCCTTTGACTTATTTATTTTCTTATTTCCTTTACACATTTTTTTCTTCTCTTTTACTGTGTCAGCTTTCTGCATTCCTTTGACATTCTAACCTTTCCTATCCACTTTTTGCTTCTTATTCTAATCATTCTTCAACACATTCTTGTCCATCCCTACCGAACCACATTTTTTCACTTTCTTGTTTCTATGATATTTGGCAATGTGTGTAGCTATGTTACATCTTAAATGTATAAAAATATTCTATCCATTTTATCCATCCTTCTTTGTAGCACACTGACATCTAACTTTTTCCCTTTGGACCTCACACCACTGCATATACTTGAGTCATGGTTATGCCCTTAACAACTAAACAAATGATTTTTCTTTCTGCAATCTACAACATTATGACCAAACTTACCATAAATAAAAAATTTACTACTGAATTTTTGAGTTTTAGGTAGTCTCACCAAAGTCTTCTTAGTTTCTTTCATCTATCTTCTAGATTTAGGGTTTCCTTGACAAGATTTAGAAGTTTCTCCTTTCTCAAATCCAATTAGACCACTATTTTTCATTGAATTCATCTGACATTCAAGAAATGAATCAAGTTTGGTTGTATTTATCATGAGATTCTCCTTTTATTCATTTGTAATCACAAGCTCTTCTTCAATAGCTTTATCCTAATGATCATCATTTGGTTCAATCTTTGATATTAGGAAAATCTGATCTCCATCATATTCTTGAGAAATCCTTCTACTAGTTTGAATACCTTTTTTCTTATCACAAATAATTTGATCTTCATAATGGTTTAATCTTACATACCTTGGTTTTTTCTTCCTTATTGTAGGTCTTTGTGTTTCCTCTTCTCCACTTATATAGGCCTCATCATTTGGACTCACTAAAACATTTGGAGCTTGGGTCTGAACTTTATGTTGTTGTCCCTGATTATCACTATAATTTTGATCATCTGAATCACAAGGAACATACATTCATCACTTCTTGCATCAAATTTCACTATATCCTCATCTCTCTTGATATAGAAATTGCTTCCAAAAATTATGAAGTCTTAACTATAAGCACATTACCATACCATAAACTCATACGGTGTCTTACCTATATCTCCTTTTATTTGTACATGGTTGAGAGTATACACTATAGTTCTAACTTCTTCTCTCCATAACATCTATGGAAACTTCCCTTCAAGCATCATGGTCCTAGAAGTGTCAAGAATGGACTTGTTCTTCCTCTCTACCACTCCATTCTATTGTGGATTCCTTAGAGTTGATAACTATTTATTTATTCCATGATTCTCACAAAATAAATATAAATCACTGGATGTGAATTCACCACCTCTATATGATCTTAGGAACTTCAGCTTCAGTCCTCTCTAAGTCTCAACCATATTATTAAAGATCTTAAACTTCTCAAAAGATTTAGACTTTTCTTTCAAGAAATTCACCCATACCATCCTAGAATAGTCATCAATGAGAAACATGAAATACCATTCACCTTGAAAGCTTCTTATCTTAGTAGGACCACACAAATCAATATGAACAAGATCTAGAAATCCATTAGATTTATTTTTTTAGAATGGAAAATAACTCTTGTTTTCTTACCCATTTGGCATTCCTTGCAAATAGTGATAGCGGACTTCTTCACTCTAGGAATATATCTAACAACATGAGTAGAACTTATTTCCACAATATTTTCAAAGTTCACATTACACATCCTTTTATGCCATAACCATCTTTCATTTATTTCAGCAATGAAATTTTTTTGTAACCACTATTCAAATGAATAAGTTACCTATTTATTTTTTATCATGTTGCAATCTCTATCCCAAATTCATTCAAGATCTTACATTTTTCATCCTTTAAATTTGGGTCATAAGATTTTTCATCAACTACCCAACACTAAGAAGATTATGTTTCAAACCTTCCACATACAACTCATAATCTACATTATTCTTTCTATCTAGTGAAATGGAACCTCTACCTCAAATTACACCACCAGTATTATCTCACCATCTAACAATACCACCATCATACTTCTCATAGCTCAAAATTTTGTTCTTTTCACCAGTCATATGGTGAAATAATCTATTGTCTATCACACACCCATCCTTATTGACAACTTGAGAATCTAGGGATTCTCTTCAACAACATAATCAATAGAACTAGTAGGCTTAGGATCCTCTTCGTTGCTAGAAATGAATTTATACTCATCATTATCCCTATCAGCATGATTAGATTCATCATTTGTAACTCCATCATCATCAACAAAAAATTAGTATTTATTCACAACAATAGGTCTACTTTTCCATTTAGTAACTCTTTCTAGACATCTAGATGCAAAATTTCCTATCTTATTGCATGAAAACAATTTGCTCGAGGCATATTTCATTTGTACTTACTAGAACCCTTTGGTAAGATTTTACCAATCAATGATTCCAAATCTTGAAGTTCTCACTCTTCTTCTTCAAGATCTCTCATCTCCTTCTCATACCTTGACACTTTCCTTGTAGATCCTTCTCCCAAATTTGATCTTTGCATGTCCTTTCTAGATACAATAGATTTGAAAGATGTCTTAACTTTATGCAATGAACTACCAAATTCACTAAGCTCAAATGCAGTAATCTTACCGACCAACTTGTCTCTTTTCATTGTCTAAATATTCTCAATGGCTGAAAATTTATGTTTACAAGAAGGAGAAACGATCTCAACACCTTTGCAAAAACTTCATCTTCTTCCAAGGTACCTCCAACACATATGATGGGATACACCACCTCATTCACCTTGATTTTATAAATAGGAATATTTCATCTTCAAGGCTTCATAATTTCCCTTCAAGATTTGCAACATGGAAATTTTTACTTCCTTGTCTCCTTCATACAAGGTCTCCAAATTTTCCCATATCTCATGGGTGGTTTCCCAACTCCATGACATTGGTCATTTTAGCATCGATCAAGGCACTCAACAAAGCTTTATTTTTCCTGATATTGGATTTTTCAGCACTGATCTCTTGTGGAGTAGTGGGGGTTACAAGAAAATTATAAGTAGACATGGTAACCTTCCAATAATATTCATCAATAAATATTAGATGAACTATCATGCGACTCTTCCACAAGGTGTAGTTAGATCCATCAAACCTTGGACTATCTATCTTATAAGTTGCCATATTTGGATCACCCTCAATCTTTTAATCTTCCTTCAATGGACCACACTTTGATACCAATTGTAGGAAATAAGGTAGCGAACAACTAAGTGGGGGCTGAATCAATTATTCCTAAAATTTAAAATTTCAAAACCCTTAAACCTTAAAACATGTATTTCTAATCTTAATGAGTTAATCTTACATGCATGAACCAAAAATACTTCCACAACACATAACACTAAATTTTTTATTGTGGAAACCCAAATGGGAAAAAAAATGGTGGGGCTTGAACTCACAATAAGTATATACACTTTTAGAATTATATTCTTTTTAAAAATGAGGGATGCATATGCATTCAGGCACACTACCTAGAGCTCACTGCTAAAAAATGCATTGGGCTACAACCCAAAGTAATACTTACAGCCTTACAAGACCACTAAAATGGTTGATTTAGACAACAATCTAAGAATTTTGTGAACTGTATAGTAGCATCTACCTTATTCCTAGGTGATTTACAATCAAGTACAACATAGATCTTTGATCAAACCTTCTTTGAATCCTTTAGAAAACACTTTGAACATAAAAAAAACTATCACTCTTGCTCCACATTCAGTCAAGCATCCACAATTTGAAATATTGGCCTAATTATTTAAATAATTCATCAAAAAAAGTTAGCAAAACCCCCAATTTTAAATTGCAAATCCACATGGAAAAAATCACAATTCAAATCCATATTTTTTTTCCAAAACATAGAAACAACCCATATCAACACCCTCGATCTCATAACACATCATTAAATCATGCCTCAATCTTCATAAAAATGATTTATTGATCAATTCAACCAAAAGTACAAGAAAATAGTCACCAAATAAAATATCCTCCTATCGTGATCACCATGATCGATGTGAACTGCCAACTTAGAAGGCACACAACCCAAGAACATCCATAGGCATATGAAAAACATACAAACATTTGAAGCCACTTGAACCTTCAAATTCAACAACATCACTAATATCGAACCCCAATAACACTATGACCTTCAACTATAACCACGAGGAAATACTCGAGCCAATCAAGAGTAGTGCAGATGCAATTGGTTCTTTGGACTAAATGGAGATACAAAATATTGTAATGTCAAATTTATATAACACTGTAAATTGGGTGGACTGTAAATTGCTCAGGCATTACCCCGTATGTATAACAGGAAGTTTGTAAGATTTAATGAAAACCTTTCTCTTCTATTTTTTGGGGTGATACTAGAGGTTTTGTCTCCTCAACTCTTTCCTTTAGTGCTCCTAATGAGATGAGTTGTAAAAATATTTCTCTTTATTAATAAAAAAAACTTTATGATGTTATGCCAATGACTTGCAGGCACATAATACTTGGAAGGCCATGGAAGAGCCTTAAGGAACCAACTCAATTCAAGGATGCACTATTGCATTTCCTTTCCAACTTCTGCCTCTCTGAAATGGAAGGTTTACATTTTGGTTTATCTAGATTAATATATTTGCTTCCATTACTAGGTTTTATCTTCTTCCCTTGAAGCTATTCTATTCCTTGTTTCACACATTTTCACTTTTCAGGTCCAAATGCCTTTGCTGGTAAATTGGTGACAAAATCATTGCATAAGACTTGTATTTTCTTATTCATACGTGATGGAAGGCTATTATGCACTTGTCCTCCTTTAAAATACTTGTAAGGACTACATTCTTTGACAATAGGGATAATATGGACATTAAGTTTAATTTTGTTTTTTCTATCATCTACCCGCTCAAAAATGCAGGCATCTCCATCCTCAAGATTATTGGCAATTGAAAAATATCTCCATCCATGAATCAAGGAATCTTTAGGGAGATCTCTGATGAATCATACAGGCCAGTCCCTTCTGTTAGGATCCACAAGAGTCACCATTATTCTTTCTCTTGGTAATTTGATTTTCTCTACAAATGTGTTCGATGTTGTCTGCAGAATAAATTTTTACATAAAATAAGAAACATTACCTTAAGAACCATCTAAATATTGTTATTAAAAAACACGTAAAAAAACACATAAACCCAAAATATCCTTTAGACAATAATAGATTGGCTTCTTGAACCCCTATCAAACAGACTTGTAGAGTATAGGAGACTGTAATATAATAGAGATTATTGAATATCACCCAAGATCTTAAGATAATATTTCTAAATACAAGCAGGCATAGAGAGAGGCCAAGGAATCTTATAAGCCTAAAATATCAGTATACACTATATGGCCTCATAATTAATAAGCCAAAGGGGTTTTCTGATTTGAAAGACTTAGCAGCCTCTAGGGCCATTTTCTTTTCTGTTGTGTTAACAGGACATCTACTAGAAAAATTATGACTGCGCATCCCTCTGTTCATCTCTTCAATTTTTTTTTTCGTAGATTTCACCATCTGACTTTCCTTTTTAGTAAGAGATGGATGGAAATGTTCACGACTCTCAAAAGAATGGCCTGCATGCAAATAAAAACTTGTGGTTATTCAAATGGTAAGTTTAGAGTTTCCCATAATTTGGGAGAAATGAGTTTGGAAAGACTTCAATCTTTCATTAAGGGAAAATATTTTACTTACATTGAGAAGAAACCTTAGGTTTTTTCACTTCATTTTCAGCATCTTCTTTTGATTTTCTTTTCAAATCAACAAATAATTTTATGTTCATCAAGTGATTAGAACTTGTCAGAATAGCACTTGTGGAAGGATCAAGGCATTTCCTCTGTGACTCAAAATCACTTTGGATCTTCTTAGAATGAAAAAAAAAAATATCTTTTTCACAGCCATCCTTCCCATATATCCCAACTCTGAAATGCATCCCAAAGATGTATTTAAATACTAAAAAATCCCCAAACTCTATCGCATGTTGATATACAAAAATTTCCCAGCCTGTGCCAAAAAACTCAATTCTAGTGTGAGGTATCATCGAGATGTCAGGTGCTATGGGACCGTGTTTGGCACACATAGTTGTTCGAACGCCGCCGACGACTCTAGGCCAAAGTGTCCATCAAGGTCCCTTCAACATGAAATCAGAGATCTTTGTAGGGTCATATCTCAGAGCTCGTGCGGGGTAACATCAAGTTGTCAAGTGCTACAGGATTGTGTTGTCGGGGCCTACAATAACCTATCTCATTTTTCAGAGATTCAAGTTGGTTTAAATTTGGCAACACATTCTTGATTGATGTCAAAACTCAAAGTGTTCCTCAATTCAAATGACCAACATTGCGTATCTTTCAAACTGTCGGTCGTACCATTGAATCGACCATTCCAACAGCTCCAAATGGTTGAGTAAACACTAGGGGTAACCTCTTTTGGCACAAATAGTCATTCAAATGCTGTCGACAACTCAAGGCCAAAGTGTCCCTCAAGGTCCCTTCAGAATGAAATCAATGATCTTCATGGGGTCATATCTTGGAGCTCATGTGAGGTAGCATTGATCTTCTAGTTGCTACAAGACCATGTTGCTGAGGCTGACAATAACCTATCTCGGTTTTTAGAGATTCAAGTTGGTTTAAATTTGGCAACACATTCTCGGTTGATGTCAGAACTCAAAGTGTTTCTCAGTTCAAACGGCTAACATTGTGTATCTTTCAAACTGTCGGTTGTAGCATCAAACCCACTATTCCAACAGCTCTGAATGGTCATGTAAACACTAGGGGAAACGTCATTTGGCACACATAGTCATTTAAACACCATTGATGACTCCAGGCCGAAGTGTCCCTTAAGGTCCCTTGAACATGAAATAAGTGATCTTTATGGGTTCATATCTCAGAGCTTGTGTGAGGTAGCATCGAGATGTTAGGTGCTACAAGACCGCGTTGCTGGGGCCTACAATAACCTGTCTCAGTTTTTAGATATTCAATTTGGTTTAAATTTGGCAACACATTCTTAGTCGATGTTAGAACTCAAAGTGTTCCTTAGTTCAAATGGCCAACATTACGTATCTTTCAAACCGTCGATCGTAGCATCAAACGGGCTGTTCCAACAGCTTCGAATGGTTGAGTAAATGCTAGGGGAAACCTTTTTTGGAAAACACAATTGTTTGAATTCCACCGACAACTCCAAGCTGAAGTGTCCCTCAAGGTCCCTTCAACATGAAATCAATGATCTTTATGGGGTCATATCTCGGAGCTCATGCGAGGTAGCATTAAGTCGTCAAGTGCTACGTGACCATGTTGTCGAGGCCTACAATAATTATCTCAATTTTTAGAGATTGAAGTTGGTTTAAATTTGGCAACACATTCTTGGTCGATGTCAGAACTCAAAGTGTTCCTCAGTTCAAATGGCCAACATTGTGTATCTTTCAAACCGTCAGTCGTAGCATCAAACTGACTATTCCAATAGCTCTGACTAGCTGGGTAAATGGTAGAGGCAACCTCATTTGGCACACACATTTGTTTGAACGCCGCCAATGACTCTGGGCTGAAGTGTCCCTCAAGGTCCCTTCAGCATGAAATCAGCGATCTTTACGGGGTCATATCTCGGAGCTCATGCAAGCTGGCATCTAGACGTCAAGTGCTATGAGACTCTGTTGTCAGGGCATACAATAACCTGTCTCTATTTTTAGAGATTCAAGTTGGTATAAATTTGGCAACACATTCTCAGTCAATGTTAGAACTTAAAGTGTTCCTTAGTTCAAATGGCCAACATTGCATATCTTTCAAACCGTTAGTCGTAGCATCGAACCAACTGTTCCAACAGCTCCGAATGGTCAAGTATATGCTAGGGGCAACCTCTTTTGACACACACAGTCATTCGAATGTCATCGATGACTCTGGGCCAAAGTGTCCCTCAAGGTCCCTTCAACATGAAATCGGTGATCTTTATGGGGTCATATCTCAGAGCTCGTACGAGGTAGCATCGATTCATTAGGTTCTACAGGACCATGTTGCTAGGGCCTACAATAACCTGTCTTAGTTTTTAGAGATTTAAGTTGGTTTAAATTTTCCAACACATTCTTGGTCAATGTCAGAACTCAAAGTGTTCCTCAAGTCAAATAGACAACATTGTGTATCATTCAAACTATCAGTTGTATCATCGAGCCAACTATTCCAACAACTTCAAATGGCTGGGTAAACACTAGGGGAAAACCTCATTAGGGTGATAGTGAATGTTGTCAAAGTTTACAGTAACAATGAATGTTAGTCTCCTTATGGTGATACTGAATGTTGTCGAGTTAGTTTGCTTACTGTGATAGTAACAATATAAATCGATAAACATACAAGCATAACTATAAGGCATGGGAAATTTACAAAGCATAAGATATCCACATAAACATAAATTAGTATACATCAATACACAAAACACATGAATTGCATACCTAAAACATAAAAAAAAAATATTCAGAGGGCATGAAGCCAAATATATATGTCCAATAATGTCATACATTGAATATATTCAATACAGTTAAACTAGCTTCCTCAAAGCCAAATGGATGTATAATGTATCACTTATACAATATACAAAAATATGTCCACTAATGCCATATAGGCATACAATCTGTATCCATAATCTAGTCCTTTCCCGCCAGGGGAAGAAAAAAAATCTTGAGATGTCTTCAATCATCACGTCGATGGACATGCAGTGGATGTTGTATTCTTCTAAGTGTGCTCACTCATCCTCATTCATTTCTTGATGAGGAGATGGAGGTTTTGGTGGAGGGTTTGGTTGAGGGAGATTATTTCTTCTTGGCAATTAAAAAAACTAGATTTTAAAATCTTAATTATGTGCATAAAATCTAAGAAAACAAATTTTAACAAAACTTAAATTTCAATACAAAAAGGAGGCATTGGCTGTAAAAACACTTACCTCTTCTTCCAGATTGAGCTTGATGACGTCATGGAGCCATTTTGTATACAAATTGATGGATGAATGAAAAATATGGATTCAACAAGGCCCAACAACACTGCGTACACGCTTGGGAAGGTTTTCTTTGCTGCAAACGCGGGTTTGTGGAAAGTAAAATGAGCTTTCACAACCGTAGAAAACACTAAATAGTGTTTTTACAAAGCACGTGTGCGCTATAGGGCACACACGCTTTATAAAAAAACTTTTTAGTGTTTTGCAAAGTGTGTGTGCCCTATAGGGTGCATGTGCTTGAGTGTGTATGCACTATGGTCGATGGGGGACCAAAAAGAAAAGTGGCACCTTTTTGGTCCCCCATCTTTGTGCATATACCCACCAAGTACAAACAATCTACAATATCTCCTCAGGTGTGCAATCATTTTCCTTCAACCATCAAACCACACCGAACCTCTGAGCATACTGCACTACTAGCCAAACTGATATGATGACATCAATGACAACACATCCAACTTGTCAATAGAAATATCTATCTTTAGACCTTAAAAATGTTTAGAATCAAATGGATTTGGGAGATAAAGTTGTTGAAATATTCTTTAAATAAAGACAACTTTCGATATGCCAAGCTCTCTAATAAAGAAGAATTGTTTTGGAATAAAAAATTGAAAGTTTACTAGCTAATTGAAGGAGATAAAATTTCTAAATCATTTCATCAATCTATACTATGAAACATAGATGCAAGAATAGAATTAGAAAGATAATTAAGAATAATGGTATTTTTTGACAAAAGATGATGATATTATGGAAGAATCTATTTTTTTCTTCTCCAACTTACAAAAACAAGTTGATAGTTGTGTAGGAAAACCTTAAATGAATCGTGATCTTATAATTACCATACTATACATCAAACTAGTGTCAACAATTCTCACATCTTCTAGCTTTTCATTGGTGTGCCCTTCAAAATGCTTCTTCTTTTCCCTTTTTCATACCTTTCTATACTAGTTTGGTATTGTCCATCCTTCTTACATTAAAATCAGTCCATTTTTATTGTCATTAATGTTGTTGTTGCTTAATTATTTACTTTAATACAATATTTTATCAAAACGTATGATACATATGACATAAAAATCTATAAAAACATCTTTTCTTGAATCATATATATACAAGTAGAAACAATTAGTCTATGATGGACTTTTTAGATTTTGAAAAATAAATAAATTTATAAAATACTAAACCCAATGGAACAATAGATGACAGGGGAGAACTGTTAGAAAATCTTGGCTAGATTCCTACTAAGGCATGAATGGACCAAAAATATGTTATGTCTGCATTGTCTTCATTTAACTGACCATATTATTTTCCTTCGTCATCATCTTCTTGTGTATTTCAAAAACCCTTTGTCAATTGGTGTCATGAACCAAGTGCATCTCATTTTTCCCTAGAACTGAATTCACTTGATCATAGGTTGTTGAATTGATTCTACTTCCATTATTTGCATGAATTTCCAATCCTACAAAATGTGAAATTTAGCCATCAAAGTTAATAATTGTAGTGTTCACATAGTTAGATTGAAGTCATCTCATTTTTTAATACCATCAAATACTTTGTGAGAACCATCCAAAATTCTGCACTAGACATGCATGTTAATAATCTTATTTTGAAAAAAATGGGTTTGTAGCAAACTCAAACCCCCCGTGAACTTTATGAGAAAATGGATTTGTTTACCATCTTTGGAAATGAAAGCCTGAAGTAGTTAAAGACATGTAGAGGAATGTTGTAAAATTAAAAATGAAATGATTCATTTTTTTACACAAAGGTTGCAAGTTCTCCATCAGTATCTTGAATGACTAGCAAGTTCCTTCTCTAAGTTATTTTGAAGAGTTTGGAAATGATTAGTGGAATGCTTTTGCAACATTTTAAGAAATTTATTTTAAAATATTTGACTAATTTACCTATAAGTAAAGGTTCATACCTACTAGAAGCATATACACATATTTATCCATGTTTACAATAACAAGCTATCATCTAGTTTTGGATAGTTTTAGAAAAGCCCTTGGTATACTCTTGCACATTTAGAACTTTTCATTATTATAAAATCATTGCTCTGTGGATCTCTCTTGTTGATGATAAATGTAGTAGAATTCATTTCTGATTAGCTCAATTAGGATAGGTAATTTAAGAAATTTAAAACCCATATATTTTAATTAAAAATATGATGCATTTATTATTGTTGGTCATGCATAGGGATGGAAATAGAGTGACTAGACTGAAATAGAAATAGCTCAAATACAATTTTAGGAATATGTATATACAATTCAAGAAAAATATATTTGATACAAGAAAAACTTGTATCCAGAATAATGGTTCTATTTAAAAATACAACAAATTATTATTATTCTTTGAAAATTTAAAGGCATAAAGGCAAGCCTATATTTTGAGGCACTAATATTCAAGCTTTAAATCTATTAGAGAGATAGACATAAGAATTATGAATGGGATTTCTATTGGGAATGTGAAGTTCAACATCACATGACCTTTTTTCTTCCCCTGTCTCTTCATTTGATAGTTGTATATGTTTGTATAAATGAATGTGTACAACCTATGTATTTTGTATTTCTTAATAAACATATTTCCCTACTTTGAGAGTAGATCTAGCCAATTTTGGCGAACTACTATAAATTTTTGTTTTGTGTCTAGTTTCTTGTGCTATTTTTTCAAATATATTCATGATATTTTTAACAATTTTAATCAAATCTTGGTTAGAACTGCGGAGCAAAAATAGAAGATGTTTGGGTGTAGGATCTTGAAGCTTTATGCTTCTATATATCTAAGAGCCAAATTAAAGTGGTAGTTTCTCTTCCTACTTCATATTCATCATTGTGTGAATCCTTGACTATTAAAAAGAATGTTTTGGATCAATTAGGATTAAGTTGATTTTGATATTAATGAATTTCTTAGTATGTTGGAATCTGGCAGTAATATGGAGAACATAGAACTTTCTAATAAGGAAAATGCATATGAGTCTAAGAATGAGGAATTAGGTGAAGATTCCTTGGATGAATTTAGATGGGGTGTAATGAAGGATGAAAAAATACATTTTATCAATTTGACAAAAAGATTCTTAAAAAAATCTATTTTTGTTTATTTGGTTGTGGCACATGTTCTTTTCGAGGATAAGACCTGGATCTAAGCATGAGCAATGATTTTGCAATAGAGGATATTAGGATGAATAATCTGAAAGTTGAAATAAAGTGTTGTGTGTATTAGTGGGATTAGGAAAGTAAAAATACTAGTGTTTAATAGGATTGGTGGAGAGGTGACAAAGAAGATTCATTTCTGCAAATTGAATAAATTACAGACAAGGGTGTGATAGATAGTTGAGAAAATATTGAGGATTCAACTAAAGTGGAGGATATTGGAATTGTATCTTTTACCACTATTGATGCATTTATAACATGTATAACTAGTTTTAGAAACCATTAACTTGTGACATCAAAGAGTGATGTAGATTCCTAAATATATATTTTGAAAGATGAAAGATGGAAGAAGGAACTTCAAATGGTGGTGTTTTTTTTCTGTTACATTTGACAAAGATTTGTACTAGGTGTACAATATAAAATGGTGAGAAATTCTAAGATGTATATCACTCACCAAATCATATTGTACATTTGAATACAAACCCAACCTTAAAACAAATTTGATTAACACAACCCAGAAAGGATGAAGGGGTGCTAATACAATATTTAGGTAAAAGGGGAATTTGGGTATTCCTTATTGAATAAAGTGTGATCTATGATATGTAAATGTGTGAAGGACACTTTTTCTATGAAAAAGGAAATTCTTTCTAGAAAGATATGATATCATATCTGATGCATAAATATATACATGCAAGAGGAAAAGAGGAAGAAATGAACTCACCTTGAAGTTAGAAGAGGAGGAATGAACTTTAGATCGGGATTTGAGTGTTGCAGAGTTGTCAGAATAAAAAATGGTTATGGATATAGAAATATGGTGCCTATAACTTCCAACTATGAAAGTATCAGATCTAAAGGACAAGGTTGACTTAAGTCGGCCTAGTCCCAAAAATTTGGCCCATTCCTAGAGACCCAAAAATTGGTGAAATCTATAGAGGATGTGTGACTAGTCCTATAACTCTAAAAATATGGATCTAAGACTACACCACGTGTTCCCACATAAAAGAAAGAATGGGAAATTATTTTGGAAAGGGGCTTGCCTTGGTCAATCCCCTGTATAGGAATTAACCTTGAAATGGAATTGAAGTTACATAAGGAAAGATGAAATATAATCTAGATCTAAAACATAAATCACCTTATACCTCAATGATGAAATGCCTCTTTGGAGATGATCACAACTATGGGTGAAATATCTTGGACTCCATAAAAACCCAATGTAAAATCATGAACCAAACCCTTGAATGATGAATTTCGTAGTTTGCCACAATGTTGGGTTGAGGAAGAAAGAGTAGAAGAAGAAATGGTTTATAGATGAATCTAGATCTCCTTCCTTAAAGTTGAATCTCTTGAATGCACAATGGATGAATGATAGATTTAATGTGTATGAATCTTGATCATAAATTTTAGGTGTGTGATTGATGTGAAAATGAGAGAGAGAGTTCTCCTTTTATACACATTTCAGGGCCTAGATTGTGTGAGATCGACCCTAATTAACGGTCTAAAAGATAAACCCCTAGATTAGGCCCATAGCCCACTAAAAATTAGAGCCCTAGGATAAGGTTGACTTAGGTTGGCCTTTTATAGGAATATTTTTTCCAAGACCCAAGGGTTAATTCTAAGAAAGGGTGTTGAAATCCATAGCCCATTTGAAAATTAGGGAAAATCTTGAGATCTGAAAATGTATGTAAAGAACCTAGATAGAAGATGAATTATGTGTTTGGGTGAAAAATGGGAATTCATGCATAAAACCTAGATCCATTCTCAATTTTTGAAAAAATAATGTTGATTTGAAGGATGCATAAGGGCTAGAAGGATGTGAAATTAGTTTGTGAACCCATAGATGCTAAAATGGGGCTAAAAATGAGCACCTAATAAGGGTGCTTACTTTTTAGGACAGTACATTTAACCCGCACTTTATTGGGAGTATGATTCCACCTTGTGTTCATGGTAAATTTAAGAAGAGAAAAAGATGAAGATCAACCAATACTAAAAATATGAAAAAAGAGAGTAACTTGGCCCTAGAAAATTGTGTTATGCTAGTGTAATCTTCCTATCATAACTAAAGTGAACAAAATGTATGTAATAAGGAGGTTATGTATTCCCCCACTTAAGATGGAAAAATAAATACTATTTTTTCATCTTAAGGAAATACGAACAAGGATAAACCACTTTTAACACTAAGATAGTATCCACAAGAAACACCTAGTCCAAACCAAAGAGGTCACAATTTTTATGAGGTCATGGAAGGGAAAAATGCAAAGGGATAACATGAAATAAATTTAAAATGGATCCTTGTGAAGGATGATACACTATTTAGTCTCCAAGGTAAAGGATTTTTTGACCATGGAAACCCAATTGAAAACAGTGAAGGGGTTGCGATGAAGGATGCATATCCTTAATGCAAACCAACATTTATATGTAAGAATAAATATCACATAATAGGTAAATGTAACTTAACCAAGGGAAAAGTGGATCTTTGGAGAGGATAAGAGAGATTGGTATAATACCCTTTCCCCCCAAGTGTGGAAACAAGGATAAAGAGGACCTATTACGCTACTCACAAAGTATGAGCACACCATGCATAACAATGAGTCTCCAAGGAATGAGATAATAATGTTACATAGTGTGGAGCAACATAATAGGGAATTCTATTTTATTTAAAAGAATCAATATTGAAAAATAACTCATTACGACATGATATGTGAATAAAGTCATTATCAATGATTTGTTTAATTTTTTAATGTAAAACTTGACATTCATTAGTAGAGTGATGATGGTATCGGTGATACAAGAAGAAAGGAAGATTAATAAGATGTTGACTACATTTATTTTTCCATTTAGGTTGATTAATCACCTTAGCACAAAGAAGGTTAGAAAAAATCATTTTTTACTTAAGGTAGATGTAGAAGAAGTGCTAGATGATAAAAGAGAGGATGTGGGCAAAGAAGGAGACTCGAAACCAAATGATTCAATAGGTTTCTCACTATACTCAATGCTTTTTTGTGCAGATCCTAAACCATGTTTGGAATTTTGATTCACAATGGTGTTAACAATATCTATTTGTGGCTTCTTGTAAGGATTAAATCCTAATCCATAAGAATTTTCATGCCCCTCATTTCCTAAGGGAACTTCGATTCCTTTTTCATGCTTTCCACATCCATTCCCATTAAATCCATGTTTTGACAATAAAGTATAACTAGGACCATAAAAAGAAGCCATATCAGAAAGAGTTAATGGATCCTTGTAGGTCACTATGTCATCATCATCTAGTTTGATAGTTTCTCAAGATTCATTGGGAGTGGAAGAAGTGAGAAAATTGTTACTAATCTCAGAAAAAAGAGGATTTTTGGTGTTGGATTCTTTCTCAGGTTTAGATTTCTTAAGGTTCAATGTTGAGACTTTGTATTCTCCAATATAAGTTGGGTTGAAATCTAAGGATCCTCAATCATCATTTGAAAGGACACTAGTAGAAGGAGGATCATCCTTAGGTTCTTGATCTTGTTTCTCGTTAATTAACGTAAGTTTATTATTGGATTCAATATTCAAACAACTATTCAGTCTATCATCTTCCATAAGTGTGTACATAAAATTATTGTAGATAAGCTTAATTTTTTTATGAAGAGTTGAAGGAACAACATGCATAGCATGTAACCAAGGTCTTACAAAAATAAGGTTATAATTAAGAGGTCCATAAATAACATGAATGGGAGTGTCTAGAATAACTGAACCTAACTTAATAGGTAATTTATAATGCCAATATTTTCTTATAAATATTGTCAAAGTCATGAATATGAATGTAATCAGGTTTAATAGTTGAAACATCTTATTTTATCTCTTTCAACATGTCTATACTATAAAAATTTAATCTATACCCATTATCAATTAAGGTCCTATGAATGAGATTATCATTGATAAGGAAAGAAACCATAAGATCATCATATCTATCTTGGAATTCTTTAGAAGGTAAATCATCTTGAGTAAACACAATTTGAGGTGGGAAAAGAGTAGCATTTGTGCATTGAAAAAAGGAATTGATGTTGTCTTGATTAGGTGGTGGAGTTGGAAGAGTAGTTAAATATTTTTGCACAGCTTCATGATATGTAGGATAAGTTTGAAGAAGTTCCTAAAGGGATATCTTTGAAGGGGTATTATGAAGTTGTTCCATTAATGTTAGAAAGTAAAGTCCACCAACATAACTAAGAGGGGAGGGGTGAATCAGTTATCAGATAAATACAACTTTTATCACAATTAATAGATTTTAACCATGTAATCAATATAAGCAACAACCATGTAAAGATAAACATACACATCAAAAAAATAACACAAGATATGTTGACTAGGGAACCTCTTGCTTAGAGAGTAAACCTCGGTGGGAATGATGCCCACAAAAGATGTACCAATATAAAAATTCCTTGTGAGAGCATAGACTCTATTAAGAGCCTTATGAAATACATTCAGTACATATGAATCCCTGTTAGGAGACTTTGAATCCCTGTTAAAATACTCTAACCCTGTTAGGAGTTATGGAAGACAGAAGGACCCACTATCCAAACAGCTTCAAGGGTAAGATCACTGAACACATTGTCCAACTTATCTTTGTATTACTCAAATATAATAATACCAAATAATTATTGATCTCATCAACTTATCTTTGCTCCTCTGTCTGTGCCAAACCACACCAACTGCTTCACCAGATCTTAATATCAGACCTCTACAATTTGCATATCCTCTTACGACATATATTACTCAATTGTGCAATTCATTACACACATTTATTAAAAAAATAAAGGAAAAAAATCCTTCCTTTATACCACACTCAAATAATTACAAATGAGTCGACCAAAAAGGCTTAACCAATTACAAAATATAAACCTTTACATGTTACACAATATTTCACAATTACGTAAAAATTGTCAGCTTCCAAAAAAAAAATTCTTCACTCGTGTGACCTCTGACCATGCTGTCACATCCATGTCACTATCATAATTTCTTCATCAACTGTATAACTTTTCATGTCTAGATTCTATCCTGATTAGGAGATATCATCCAATTACCACAAGTCGCTTCTCAAGAACATTGTCTGAATACTACTTCCACTGAATTACATATAACTGTCATGAATACTTGAATTTTTGTACGCGCTCTTGACCGTGATCTTAGGACACAATATAGAGTAATTACTCAACTCTGTATATCTTGATCTTCAATACTCCATGTGCGCTAATTCAAACATTGTCTGCTTCTCTACTAATCTCCAATAGATCACTGTGTTGACATCAATGACAATCACAGTCATGAATGCAACATACAACTGCTACAAAATGGCTCTGAATACTCCACCATAGGATATATTCAGAATTCATTCCTAACAATCTCCCCCATTGGCATTGATGGCAACATAGATGAAAAAACATCCAATTTCCATGAATACCAAACTGCAACGCTAATATTTTCAAATCCTCTTCGTCAATCAAATCAATCAATCTTTTCACATCCACTTCATCAGTCAAATCTTTTAGATTTTTCATTTTATATTTCTTTATCTCATCCAACGGATTCTTTTCAATTGCTCTTCTCCCTATTGTTCTTCCTTCTTTTTTGTCTCCTTCTCCCCATAGATGATTTTTTTTTTATATAATTTTTTCATTTTTTTTTCATGTATAATTCTCCCCCGTTGACCTCAATGACAAAAGAAAACATCAATATGTCAATCCTTAATGTCAAAAGAAACTTTTTAGAAAATATATTCACTAGAGTCCTTCATGACTCAGCTCAAAACACACATACTCCCCCATTGAGGAAGTACCAACATCCAGTCTAGAAAAGATAGAGCTCATATACCACTGGATTGATGCAACAATCTACATCACTTCTCAAAAGTAGGCTAGGGCATAACCCCAAGCATACCTATCAAATACTCAAATGTATCTTTAGGTAAGGGCTTTGTAAATATATCTGCAATCTGATCTTTTATACTTATATACTTAAGTCTGACTTGTTTCCCTTTAACTTTCTCTCTCACTACATGATACTTTATTTCTATATGCTTTGTCTTAGAATGTAATATAGGATTCTCAGACATACTTACTGTACTGGTGTTATCACATTATATAACAACAGGCTCATCAAATTTGATTCCAATATCCTTCAACATTTTTTTCATCAATATTATCTGGTTACAATTTTTTGTTGCTACTACATATTGTGCTTCTGATGTGCTCTGTGAAATACAATTATTTTTCTTGCTTAGCCAAGAGACCAATCTTCCTCCAAGAAAAATGCTCCACCACTTGTTCTCTTTTTGTCATCAATACTACCTCCCGAATCTGTATCTGTATATGCACACAGGGTAAAATCATCAAATTTTGCATACCATAATTCATATTCAATTGTGCCTTTCAAATATCTCAGTATTATTTTTACTGTTGCATAATGTGACTCTTTAGGATCAGCTTGAAATCTTGCCACATGTGATATGTCTAGTCTTGTATGAGTTAAATATTGCAATCCTCTAATCATAGATATGTACTTCTTTTCTTCAACTACAAGAGTTTCATTTGTGCTAGATAACTTATGACCAGTTACCATAGGTGTGCCAACCGGCTTACAATTTTTCATTCCAAATCTCTTCAATAATTCATTCAGATACTTGGTCTGACATACAAAAATACCATCACTATTTTGTGTTATCTGCAATCCTAAAAAATATTTCATCTCACCAATCATGCTCATTTCAAATTCAGTCTTCATTTCATCTGCAAATTTATCACTAGCTTCATCTTATCCACCAAAGATAATATCATCAACAAAGATAACTACAATCAAAAAACCAATCTCGATTTCTTTCAGATACAAATTACTATTTGTTGTGCCTTTAGCAAATCCCAATTTTATTAAATACTTAACTAGTCTTGCATACCAAGTTCTAGGTGCTTGTTTAAGTCCATATAAAGCTTTGTTCATTTTACAAACCATGTCTCCTTCATGAGTTAAAGGAAAACCCTTAGGCTGCTCAATGTATACTTCTTCTAATTCTCCATTTAGAAATGTTGACTTCACATCCATTTGATATACTTTGAATTTCTTATAAGCTTCATAAGCCAAAAACATTCTTACCGCTTCAATTCTTCCAACAAGTGCAAAAGTCTCTTCATAATCAATTCCTTCTCGCTGTGAGTATCTTTTACATACCAGTCTTACTTTGTTCCTTACAACTTCTCCTTGTTCATTCATCTTGTTCCTGAATACCCATTTAGTTCCTATAACATTCTTATCTTTAGGTCTAGGGACCAACTCCCAAGTCTTGTTCTTTTCAATTTTATCTAGTTCTTCCTTCATTTCTTTAATCCAATATTCATCTTTACAAGTTTCATCAGTAGATTTAGGTTCAATTTGAGAAATTAAACATAGTTCTTCTTGTACATTATTCTGTGTCAGAACTCCTTTTTCTATGCTCCCAATAATCTACTCAGCGGGATGATTTCTTGCTAGATTCATGTTAGGTGTCACTGTCTCAATTATTTCTTCAACTCTATGTTCCACTCTAGGTTACTCTCTTATTTCCTCAATGTGACTTTCGTTCTTCAAATCACTGCCAGTTTCATAAAATAATTCAACATTTTCTTGATCAATTCTAGGATGAGTTCCTTCATCTGATTCATAATCAAGCATTCTTTCCTAAATTTTGAAATTTTCATCAACTTTAACATTTTCGCTCTCGAAAATAGTTTTAGTTATTTTATTGAAACATCTATAAGCTTTTATTTTCAATGAGTAACCAATAAATATACCTTCATCACTTCTAGGGTCAAACTTTCCAATGTCATCATCTCTCTTAATATAACATTTACTTCCAAAATTTTTGAAATACTTAACTGATGGTGCATGTCCAAACCACAATTCATAAGGTATCTTTTCTGTGTCTACTCTGATTTGTACTCTATTCATTGTATATACTATTGTATTCATTTCTTCTCTCCATAATTTCTTCACCCAATCATTTTCAAATAACATAGCTCTTGATGCTTCAGTTACTGATACGTTCCTTCTTTCTACAATACTATTTTGTCCAAGTGTTCTAGGGGCTTAAAAATGTCTCTTAATACCATTCACTTCACAAAAAGTGTTAAATTCTTTTAAAGTAAATTCTCCACCTCTATCTGATCTTAAACATTTAATCTTCATTCCAAATTCATTCTCAACTTTGTTCTTAATTATTTTAAATTTATCAAATGCCTCATACTTTTCTTTAAGAAATTAATCCACATCATTATTGTAAAATCATCAACAAGAATCATAAAATACCTTTCACCATAGAATCCTCTAGTCCTTGTGGGACCGCTCAAATCTGTATGAACAATTTCCAACTTCTCTACTGATGTAAAATTCTTTCTAGGAAATGAACTTCTCTTCTTCTTAGCCATAACACATTCATTGCAAATCATGTTAGTAGGTTTCATAATCTTAGGAAAATCTTTTACTGCAAGTGTAGTACTTACTTTCATAATGTTATCAAAGTTTATATGACAAAATCTTATGTGCCATAACCAACTGTCATCAATTCTAGTAATCAAACATGTCATCTCTACAGGGTTCGACTAAAATACATTACCTATGGTTCTTGATCTAGTTCCAATCAAATTACCATCCTTATCCTTGATCACACAAGTTTTCTTAGTAAACCAAACTTGATATCCCTTATCAACTAATTGTCCAACACTTAAAAGATTATGTTTCAATCCACCCACAAAATAAACATCATCAGTGTTAGTCTTTACATGAAGAGTAATATATCATATTCCTTTTATCAAAAAAGGTGCATTGTTTCCAACTCTAACAATTCCTCCATCATAATTGTTAAAATTTATAAACTTCTTCATGTCACTAGTCATATGATGTGAACAACCACTGTCTATAATCCATTCAGTTCTTTTTTCTACTTGGGAAACTAAATCTTTTTCTTCTCTAACTTCAGTTTCAAAGTTTTCTTCTTTTATTGCTACAAATTCTATATAATCATTCTCGTTATAACTTTCACTTAGGGATTTCTCAATACTAGCCTCAAATTCTTCATCATTAGCATAGTAAGATTCTTTAGATCTTCTAGGTTTAAAGTTCTTCTTATACTTCTTTACTCTTTTAGGAAATTTAGATGCAAAATGACCATATTCTTGATAAGTCCAACATTTAAAGATGTTCTTACCTTTTGGTTCTCTTTTCACAAGTAAGGCAATTCCTTCCTCAATATTTCTATCTGTGTGTGTGAAAATTGTACCTGATCTATAGACACAACACTCAGTAAAACATTAGAGGTTAGCTATAATCAAAATCGTGCAAAATTGAAATCTAATCTAACCAAGTGATTTAATGCCTTCTAATAGGTGCGAGATTGATGTTCTCAGATTGTAATCAAGATCAGTGACCTAGACGACACCTAAATGAAGGATTTGAATGCAATTGATCTAGATATGAAATATGAATGCAATTAATTTATATTTGTGGTATTTTTCTATGCAATAAGAATGATTAATCTGATATGAAATCTATGCTAGATGAAATTGATATGCTATGAATGTTATTGAAAATTGATATGCAATGAATGCTAAATGATCTAACAATGATATAAAAACTATGCAATTGAAATTGATCTCACAAAGCTTTGAATTCGCAAGTTGATTCCTCAGCCTCCAATTCGACAACGTGATTATGCAAATTTTGTGGATGCTTGGATGCAAATTTGAGAGATGATTGAGAGATGAATTATGAAGAGATGAGCCTTGTTTTTATAGAAATCCAAGGCTTTGGAGGTGCATGGAAAAAAGCCATAAATCACTCAAATAACTCAAGTTGATTTTTGAGTTATTTTTAAATAAAGGATAATTAACTCACAAAAACATGCAAAAGCTAAGTTTTAACTCAAAATAGAGTTTAGCTTTAATTGATAATTGATAGTTGTTTGCTTTTATGATTGTGCATGTTTTATTTATGAATTAATTAAATAATAAAGTGATTTATGCTCAACTTAACTGATTTTTGAAAATAAAACAATTGATTTATGGGTTAATCAATTATTTTATCAAACTTTTATTAAAAATTATATTATTAAATAATGACAACATGCTTTAATTAATTAAATAAGAATTTAATCAATTATTCATAAGATATTAGATTTATTGTCAAAATTAAATAATACAATTAATAATAGATAGAATTAAATTTAATTACACAATTAAGTGGCAAGATATTAAATCTAATTAATTAAATATGCAAAATATTTAATTAATCAAATTTTAGGATAAATGTGATTTATTGCCAAATAATTATAAAATTAAAGATAATTATGATGATTAAGAATATTACTAGGAATATTCCCCGATGCAGAATTTAAGATAATCAATTATGATTCGATGATGTTTAGATGTGCCTTAGGTTAGGACTTTGATGTTGATTTCATTTGAATTGAAGATGTAGGATATTAATGAACTTATAGCCCATTTTTGGGGTATTACATTTTGCCCCTCTTTGAATTACTGTGCAAAGCGCAGTGGTTCAAAGATAGTCTGTGTTTGATAGAGATATGAAACTGATTTAAAATTGATAAACCGATCTCAAGATAGAAACCGATTGAAAGATATTGAGATAGGAGTTGATTGATATTGAATTGATATGGAGATAATAGGTCCTGAATGACCAAAGATAATGTTCACTGTAGTAGCAAATGAACCTATGATTGTGAAAAAGTGTCAAAATGCCTGATTCTGAACCTTAGGATTGATAAGAAGTGAGTGACCTGTTCTAGACTCGATTGTCTTAGCAGAACTAGCAGGTATCACATCCGAACCCTTTAGTTGCCGAAGAACCAAGGAAAGAACACTATGATCTGATGGTTGCAAAAAACTGATACAGTTTACAAGATTAGGAGAATACCAGATTGATATGGATCTTGATGAATCTGATATGCCCCAAGTGATGATAGATTTTCCTCGAGCGATGAGGACTTTTGATGAATCAGTAACTAGATGTGATTGTTTGTCTTGATCACTGATGAAAGATATTGATAGAATTTGATTTACAGACTTTGAATGATGTGCAATACCATGCCCCCTTCGGGATTAAAATTGAAATCTTACAAGAAAAGTCAACGTTGAGAGTTTAGAAGCATGTGAATTGATTGGAAAAGTAGTTATACATGTTGAAGAATGCATTCTACATCATTTGGAGGTCCAAAAGACCAAGTTTAAATAGGTTAAACCATGAGTTGACCATAGTTGACCAAGTTGAAATTTTGATAGTTTGATGTAAGATAATCAGTTAAGTTGAATACTGGATTTTGGTGATGATTGAAGGTCGAATATGCAAGTAGTTAATAATATGAATGATCTCAGATTTGAATTTTGATCCCGAAAAAGGATTCTACTTGCTGCTTCATTGAAGGAACCTTCGTGTAAGATTTATCTCTTGTTAGATTTGAAGATGCAATTTGAAGAATCGTTTAAGCATTGAAGTTCGTTTAGCCATTGTGAGATCATGCAAACATGCAAAATGCAAAGAGACATGCAAAATGAAATGCAACCTAAGACCTAGGACCTAGTCACTGATCATATGTCGATTTGTTATCATCACTGAACTTTTAGGTAACTGGATAAATCAATACAATGTCCACTAGCCATGAAACCATAGACATATGAATATTGATTTGTAACACTCAAGAACCAATACAACACCCACTGGTCAACAACCATGGATATATGAATATTGATTTTGTTTTCAGAATGTAGGATTAGATATAAGCACCAAGGCACAAATGCTAGGATGACCTAAATATCATGTCTATTTTGATATAGCAATTTGTACAAGCATCAAAACATAAATGTCATGATGACCTGAGTACGCCTTGCGTTGCAAACATATCAAACAGTCAAGAGATCATTCTAAATCCAGTGTGAATTACCCATAGTGACCCTTTATCGTTCACATCCTTAGGCAAGATTGCGTTCCACAGTAGGAGAAAAAACTTACTCAAAAAGACAATAGTTAGATCAAACTTCCTTGAATTTTTTGGGTATCAATGGTCGAGGTACGCATGGCCATCCAATTTGAGATAGAGGCTCTTATAGTCAGACACCATTTCAATCCAAAATTTCCAAAGTTATTAGATTTCACATACAAGCAGAAAACCAAGAAAAGATTATGCCCCCAGTCATCACTCTCTAAATCCTATAAAGGACATCATCGAAGAGCTTGAAGGGACACAATATGCAAAAATCTCAATGCGAATCAGTAAGCATACAAGGAGATAAAAGCATGTAAAAAGCATAGATTGTTTTCAGTTGAGTTTTGATGTTTGATTGCGTTGTTGTAGATGCAAAATCCTTTCTGGAGACAAGACTGACTGACTGACTCACATGAAGCTTCAAAGGACTCTGACTAGATATGATCCGTCTAAGATACATGGGAGACCATAGGATATGACATTGATTGCCCCCAAGTTTGAACATTGATAGGATACAGACGCTTGAGTTGATTGGTGTACAAACCGACTTATTGAAAACTGGAAATGCTGAAACAAACCGGGAGATATGTACAACTAAAGCAAGACTGAAAGCTGGGAAAGACCAAGATTGTGCTAATAGATGGAGCGTTTGGAACAAGTGGCACCCGTTTGCCAGGTTTTCACCATCTTGGTAGAGATTCTATTTTTGCTACCAAGGCACCTGTTTCCAGGGTTTCACCAAGGCACTTTTTCTTTTTTTCTTTTTTTTTTGTATTTTTTTCAATTTTTTTTGAATTTTTGATATTTTTTGATTTTTTAATGAATCATCAAGGTGCCTATTGCTAGGTTTTCACCAAGATGTTCATTTTTTCAGGACTTTTTTCAATTTTTAAGATTTGTTTAGGACATTTACCAAGCACTGAATGCCTTAGGCGTAGAATTTCTTCAAATGGAGAACGTTGATTGGTTCTCGGAGCTATTCTCCTTCAGTCATTGAGAGTTGATGGGCACCAGAGACAAAAGTAGCAGTGATTATAAAGGGACCCAGCCAGTTGGGTTCAAACTTCCCCTTGCGTTCTCGATGGGATTGATTCTTAGGATTTTCTCTCAACACTAGATCACCAACCTGAAATTCTCTGTGTCTGACTTTCTTGTTGTAGCCTCTAGACATTCTTTTCTGATACACTCTGAGATGATCATATGCTACTTGTCTACACTCATCTAGTAGTTCAAGTTCTTGCAACCTAGACACTTTGTAGTCTTCATTAGTGACAAGTCCATGCATTCTGATTCTAAGTGATGGGATTTTAACCTCAATAGGTAGTACCGCTTTAGACCCATAAACTAAAGTGAAAGGTGTAGCCCCTGTAGACATTCTGATACTAGTTCTGACACTCATTCTAATACTTGTTCTGATATTAGTTCTGATACTGGTTCTGATACTGATTCTGATACTAATTCTGATACTAATTCTAATAATTGTTCTGATACTAGTTCTGATACTGATTTTGATAATTGTTCTGATACTGGTTCTAATATTGATTCTGATATTTGGTATATTTGATAGCATCTTTTTTCATTTGCAAACTCCCAAACAAGATCATATCATGCAGTCTCAATGTCTAGCAAGGTGGAGAACAAGAGGGATTAGCAAGCTGGTGGAAGAGATGGAAGACAAGAGAATGAAGGAGAATGAAGGGAAGAAATCCTCAAGGGAAAACTCCTCAAGAATACTCAAGCTAGGGAAAAATTGTCATATAAAGCATATTTGGATAAGTAGGGAAAGGCTAGTATAGGATAAGTCACAAAAGCGTAGTGCAAGAGCAGGAAAGAATGCAATCCAAAGGAGTAGACATGTCAAGAGGCTTCATAGCACTGTGTTTTACTCTTTCTCTTTTTTTTAATTAGATCAAGACCAAAGGGGAAAAGGATAGCAATCGGCAAAAATGAATGGAGGAAGATGGATATGAAGGCTAAACATGGAAGGAATGAAAGCAAGATCATCGTAAGATAGCTCACAAAATAGCCAAATATTCGTGTATAGATCAACATTGTCAAGATCAAAGAGAGAAGATGGAATGGATGAAATATGTAGAAGAACTACGCATGATGCCTGATTGCCAGGTTTTCATCACGGTACTTATCCAAGGTGCCACAAGGGAGTGGTTTTAACCATAGGATGAATTGATTTCTCTTTACTTTTGCTACCAAGGTGCCTATTTCCAGGTTTTCTCCAAGGAACATTTTCAATTTTATTTTATTTTATTTTTTTCTTATTTTATTTCTTGGAAGAAGGCAAGCTTTTTAGATAGTGCTCCTTGAAAGGATAAACCATGATATAACAAGGATTCAAATGATATGCTCAAAGATGCTAATAGGGAAAGGGAGATGGAAGAGAAAAATGGAGGATAGGGTTTTATGTAAAGCGAGTGAGGTTGGAAGATAGGAGGAATAGGCAAATGAGGAAAAAGGATAGAAGGTAGAAGGATAATGAATGGAAGGATTATGAAAGGGTAGATGGAAAAGAAGGCAAGCTCAACATAAACACACACCTTGAAGGGTGGCGAGAGGGTGGAGGAAACGTGAATGAAGGAATACATGAAGGAATATGGTGAATGGATAGCAGAGGTTGAGGTTTGGGCGCATGAAATGGAAGAATATTTTTGGAAGGAGATGTAGTGGAAGCCTTTGGAAGCTTGAATGTCAATTTCACTTTTTGTTCAACACCAGACTCTTTCAAGAGAGACTTTGGAATCCATATAGTCATAGGCTTTTTATTTCTTTTTGATGATTTAGAGATAATATCTTCAATGATTGATTTTGGAACCCATACTTGTCTTGTAGTTTTTTTTTTAAATATCTCTTTTGACTTTATGCCTCCATGTCGTTTAGAGGAGACATGGTGATCTTCTCTTTTTGATGGATTCTTGTATTGCTTCTTTTTCTTGTATTGAACATTCAAGTTACTTCCAAAAGACTTGGGATTTGTGGAAGAGGGAGGATACGACTGGTTTAGATGGGTGGGTGGATGAAAAGGATTCAAGGGTATGCATCTATGTTGATCTTGAGGAAAGATGGGAGATGGAGGTATGTAAGGACCCAAGATGGATGGAAAATTAGGAGAGTTAGGAGGGGAAAGTGAAGGGACATAAGGACCCAAGATGGAAGGAAGGCGTGAAGATCTTTGTAGTGGTGGAAGAGGTCCAAGGATGGAAGTGGAAGACGCAAAAGGATAATCAATAAGTTCATCAGCATCTATATGACAACCAAGGATATCAGCATCTTTAGAGTGAGCATTAGAATTTTCAATAGAATCATGGACATCTTGAATATGAGCACCTTATTTGATAGGATTGTTCAAAGCTTGCAAAGACTTAGGAAGAGTAGAAAGTGGAAGTGAACATGGAGTGCTAGAACAAGAAGATGGAAGACTTTGATCTTGACAAGGATCTTTCGATAGCACAAGTGCATAATTTTTTTTTTGATTTTCAATAGGCTTAACATTGGAAGTAACAACACTATTTTCAATAACCTTAATGGAAGTATCATCTTTGGAAATTGGAAGTGGGGTAAGGTTATTTTGATTGTCAATAAGCTCAATGGTGTAAGTAGTAGCTTGATCTTGCTTAGGAGAAGACTTAAGACATGGTGGAATGCATGAAAAAGGGTATGTAGGATCAAAAGAACCTTGAAGCGAATAAGAGACATCATGAAAAGGATTGGATGACATGGAGGGTTCTTGATCTTGATCTTTCTTGATGTTCTTTTCTTTATCATTTTTGGAGTCCTCTTGACATGGAGCCACTTTTAAGGACAAGGAAGCATGTTGGGATTGTATGGAAGACTGTTGCAGAGATGGTGAAGGACTAGCTAAAGTAGGCATTGTAGTGTATGAAGGCTTAGGCTCTTTAGGTTTATCATTATTGAAAGTATTTGCAGCCAAGTGAAGGTTAGCTTGAGTTTCTTTAAGAGGTAGCCCTAGAAGATAACTATAGGGAACCGCATGAAAAGTATCAAGGCTTGTGTCGAATGAAGGTTCTGTGAAAGATTTGAAAGACTCAGAAGCTTTAGGAAATGTACGAGTATTAGAGGAAGTAGGGGATGGAAGGGAACCATCACAAGACAAAGGTCCAACATTAACATGATCTTGCTTGATATTGTAATCTTTATTTTCAGCTGGAGAGTTCTTAGAGGAGAGATCCTTATAGTATTGACGTTTCAAGCTAGCACGATGTATTTTATAGTCCTCAACAGTAGTAGATGGATCATAATCAAGGTATTGTCCACAAAAGCCATCAAAGTCTCTTTCAAAATCAGAATCATATGGATCACCATCATGATCTATCCAATGTGACGGCCCATTTGTAGTAAGCAGGAATGAACGATGAGGAGGACTCTTTGGAACAGAGGTGTCATAGGTATCATTACATTGTCTGTCGTCATAGTCATCATAGTCTCCAAAGCTAGATGTGTCACTCTCCATGGAAGAGGTATCATATTGCTCAAATTTTTTTCGGGGGCATGGTGACATGTACAAGTCTTTATCAAATGGAAAAGAGTATAGAGGTTCCTTTTCTTTCTCAAGTTTGTCAAGCTAGACTTGCATAGCTTGCAGCTGCTTCATCATAGCGGCAATCAAAATTTCTTCCTCATGTGTACTGATTCTTTGAGACATGTGTACTGATTTTCAATAGCTACTAATTTATTCTTGACACAATGATATTTTTGACAGATTCTGGAACTAGGTTGGAAACATTGGATATCTTGCAATTTGACAATTTCTGACAACTCTCTCAAATTTTTCCAAATGACACTCTGTAGACTTGTATGACATGGGGTAGTCTATGAAATGACAGTTGCTAAACTCGTACGATAGTTGGGTAGTAATGAAATGACAGTTGACAAAACTCGGATGATAGTTGCTAATAGGGTTTTGACTTTCTTGAATTTGCTGGTTTGAAAACTCGTACGACACTGGGTTCTCAATCGTACGATAGATGGGCAATACTGAAATGACACTTGACAAAACTCCTATGACTTTTGACTTCTTGAAATGATTTTTGACTCTAGAAAGATTTTACGTCAATTTTTGCAAAATTTAAGGTCTTCAATTTTAGATTGTTTGCAAATTGTACTGTCCAGATTTTGAAGGTTATACCAGATTTGATCATTTTTAATAGCCAAGTAGATAAACAAGCACGCAGAACAGAAAGCAAGTGATTCCCAGCACATCTGAAAATAATGAACAAGGGCAAAAGAAACCTTGCGCATGAACAATCAAGTGACCAAATTGTGCTAATCCTTGAGAGTACTAATTGTGTATGTTCTGAAAAGTTTTGCAATAACACACATATACCTAAAAGTGAAAAATTGGCCTCTCTAGGGTTTTTAGTAATGGTTTGACTCTGCAACTTTTATGATTCAAAGGGGTGAACTCCGATCCCGGTGCACCAGGGTTTTGACACAGTCTGAGAACTTAATCTTCAAGAGTTGCTAGGGAGATCTAACAACCCAGCAATGAACCATACCCATGGAGATTTCTTCCACAAGGACATTTATATAGCGACTGTCACTACCATGGCGAAAATGGCTATTACCGCTTGAGGTTCCATCAACGCAGTTTGCCTTGTGAAGGGATCATACGCTATGGTTAACCCTCTCTAAAGGTGACTCACAGATTTATACCACAAGGGGACTTGGCTCCAGATCCAAGGTTTTTGACACCTTTTCACTTTAACCCAAACAAAGCAAGCAGATTAATCCGACACGCTAAGACAAACTTTTGTTCCACCAAGGTCTGTGATATCAACTCCACGTGATCTATCAACCTCTCTGGGGAGAGAATGTATCAATCAATAAGAGAAGATGCACTAACCAATTTTGATTCACCAAAGCTCATGATATCAACCCCACGTGATCTATCAACCTCTCCGGAGAGAGAATGTGTCGATCAATAAGAGAAGATGCACTAACCAAGCTGAATGTGAAACGCACTAAGTATCCTCCCTACCTACAAGGATTCTGTCATCAAGAAAGATTTCTCTAGGAATCCAATCTCTCAAGAATCACAAATAGTGTTCATAGGGCCTAATTACTATGTGAGCACAGATATATTCCCGAAAGCAAATCTACCAAAAGCACCCAAAAAGTAGAAAAAGAAACACTTAATGCTTAAAGAAAATATGAGATGAGTCCACAAGGTGGAACACTTAACACCTCACACAAGCTGAAAATGAGTCCCCAACTTAGAAAATAAGTGAGTTCCTAAAAGCACAAAAGGGTTGCCAAGTGGAACACTTAACGCTTCTGTCCTGTTGACCCCTCCCCTTTATGGCGCTGAGATTGCAACCACGGGGTGGAAATGAGGGGCTGGTGGATTAGCGAGTCCAATAACCCAAGATAGCAATCAAGATCAATCACAAGTATTCTAAGACTACTTAATGAATCCTTAAGGGATCACAACCTAGTATCAAATTATGCAAGTGTGTAGAAATAGATCAAAAGCATGAAAAGATGCACACAAGCTTGACACGTGAGAGATTTATTTTAAGTCTAAATTGAAATGTTTTCAGAACAAGGAGAATATCTCGTGATCCTCACAACGCGCTTAGTAGATTTTACCTAATTTTTAGCAATTTTTGTTGAGCTTTTCCATGCAAGCAAGTGACAAACTCCCCAACAAGCAAACAAGAAAACAAGATATGCAAAATATATTCAACTTATGAAAACCATAGGGTTAGCTCTAAAAATCAATTTTTAGGAGAAATAATAACCATAAATTAATCCAAATGACAACTCATATCATGCATTGAATCATATGAAAAATAAGTGCATACCCATCATAAAATTTTAATTTTTTTGCACTACATTTGACCTAGTCAACAAGATCTGATTTTTTTGATATGATTTTGGCCACAAAAATAGAAATTTAGAATAGAGACCCCTATTAAAAAATAGAGATCTTTCCAAAAATGCAAAAGTTTTAGAAAAATCTCTTCATTTGTGCCCTAGAGACCCATTTTATCAAAATAGACTAGTTTTTGTAAATTGACTATTTGAGCTACTAAATTGCATCCAAATTTAAAATAAAAAGAATAGATCCCCTATAGAATTTGAAGAGATTTCCGAAAATATAAAAATTTTAGAAAAATATGCTGATTTGCGTTAGATATTAATTTTTTATGAAAAATTCAAAAAATATTATTAAAAATTCAAAATAATTCTAAAAATTCTGAATTTTTTTTCAAATCTTCCTTGATATGTCTCCAACTTGCAAAAAACATTTTAGACCAAAACTCCAAGCTGTTTGAGAGATAAAATTAAATCTTTGAAACTTTAGGGTTTTAGCTCCAAGAATCAAAATCAGCATGCAAAGGTGGGTTGCCCCACGGTGGGTGCCAGAAATGTGTGTGTAAAAATTGTACCTGATCTGTAGACACAACACTTAGTAAAACATTAGAGGTTAGCTATAATCAAAATCGTGCAAAATTGAAATCTAATCTAACCAAGCAATTTAATGCCTTCTAATAGGTGCGAGATTGATGTTCTTAGATTGTAATCGAGATCAGTGACCTAGACGACACCTAAATGAAGGATTTGAATGCAATTGATCTAGATATGAAATATGAATGCAATTAATTTATATTTTTGGTATTTTTCTATGCAATAAGAATGATTAATCTGATATGAAATCTACGCTAGATGAAATTGATATGCTATGAATGCTATGTAAAATTGATATGCAATGAATGCTAAATGATCTAACAATGATATAAAAACTATGCAATTGAAATTGATCTCACAAAGCTTTGAATTCACAAGTTGATTCCTCAGCCTCCAATTCGACAGCGTGATTATGCAAATTTTGTGGATGCTTGGATGCAAATTTGAGAGATGATTGAGAGATGAATTATGAAGAGATGAGCCTTGTTTTTATAGAAATCCAAGGCTTTGGAGGTGCATGGAAAAAAGCCATAAATCACTCAAATAACTCAAGTTGATTTTTGAGTTATTTTTAAATAAAGGATAATTAACTCACAAAAACATGCAAAAGCTAAGTTTTAACTCAAAATAGAGTTTAGCTTTAATTGATAATTGATAGTTGTTTGCTTTTATGATTGTGCATGTTTTATTTATGAATTAATTTAATAATAAAGTGATTTATGCTCAACTTAACTGATTTTTGAAAATAAAATAATTGATTCATGGGTTAATCAATTATTTTATCAAACTTTTATTAAAAATTATATTATTAAATAATGACAACATGCTTTAATTAATTAAATAAGAATTTAATCAATTATTCATAAGATATTAGATTTATTGTCAAAATTAAATAATACAATTAATAATAGATAGAATTAAATTTAATTACACAATTAAGTGGCAAGATATTAAATCTAATTAATTAAATATGCAAAATATTTAATTAATCAAATTTTAGGATAAATGTGATTTATTGCCAAATAATTATAAAATTAAAGATAATTGTGATGATTAGGAATATTACTAGGAATATTCCCCGATGTAGAATTTAAGATAATCAATTATGATTTGATGATGTTTAGATGTGCCTTAGGTTAGGACTTTGATGTTGATTTCATTCGAATTGAAGATGTAGGATATTAATGAACTTATAGCCCATTTTTGGGGTATTACACTATCTTCTTTGTTCTTAGATCTGTTGCCACTAGCATAATCTCCACTCATGCTAATGCTTCTTTTCAAGGTAAGGTGAACACTAAGTGCACTAAATATTGTCTCAATTCTAGGTAGATCTCCCAACTATCTCAAGCATATCTCTACTGCTTCTAGTATTCCAAGAAGAGTTTCTCTAGTAAATTTCTCAATACAAGCTATAACTTGTTCAATCATCTGTGTTGTATGCTTAAATATAGGGGTTAATGTCTTTAGAATCTTCCATATCACTTCATTCTCTGTCTTGTTTCCTTCACAAGATTTGATACTTGCAACAATCTCTAACATTATACCAATATAACTTCTAATAGATTCATCTTCCATCATTCTTATATCTTCAAATGCACATATCCAATTATGTAATCTGACTCTTTTTGCATTTACATCACCTTCAAAAGTAGATTGTAAAGCTAACCAAATTTCATGAGATGTCCTTAGATATTTTACCTGACTGTATTCATTCTCTAAAAGAGCTGACAAGAGTGCTCCTCAGAAAATTATTTTACTCATGAATATATCTCTTTCCTCATTATTACATTCTTCAATTTTTTCTTCTTCAATGATAGTCTTCGCATTCTTTGTGATTAACTAGTACCCTAGTCCTAAACATAGCAAATGTGTCTTCATCTTTTCTTTCTAGCTGTCATAGTTTACTCCATCAACATTCTTTCCTGAAATCATTCACCATGGATCTCCTTAAGTTATTAAACTTTTCCTTCAAGGACCTGCTGCTCTGATACCGATTGTTAGAAAGTAAAGTCCACCAAGATAACTAGGAGGGCGGTGAATCAGTTATCAGATAAATACAATTTTTATCACCATTAACAGATTTTAACCATGTAATCAATATAAGCCATAACCATAGAAAGATAAACATACACATCAACACAATAACACAAGATATGTTGACTAGAGAATCTCTTGATCAAAGAGTAAACCCCGATGGGAATGATGTCCACAAAAGATGTACCAATATAAAAATACCTTGTGAGATGATAGACTATGTTAAGAGCCTTATGAAATACATTCTGTACATATGAATCCATGTTAGGAGACTTTGAATCTTTGTTAAAAGATTCTAACCCTGTTAGGAGTTATGGAAGACAGAAGGACCCACTTTCCAAATAGTTTCAAGGGAAAGATCACTGAATACACTATCCAACTGATATCTGTATTATTCAAACAAAATAATACCAAATAATTATTGATCTCATCAACTTATCTTTTATCCTCTATCTGTGCCAAACCGCACCAACTGCTTCAAAACTAGATTCATAGATTGAGGATTGTTTATTGTATGATATGTGTGATCCACCACATGATAATCCTTAATAAACTCCAAAGGACTGCTAGATTTTCCTTTCAAGGTTATAATTGGCTTAGTTAGAGTTTGAAAATAATTTTTTTTATTATATCCTTTAACCGTAATCATATGTGTAGTAAAATTTTGAGAAGAATTTTGAGGATAACCTTTAACAGTAACCACAATATTGTTAGGTGTTTGGAATGAATTCAATTGATTGCATCCTTTGAGATTTATTATAGGCTTTTTGAATACCATAGGTCGAGCATGAAAACTAACAATATTAACTTGATTAATCTCTTGGTTCCCCATGGGTTCATCACTAGAAGGGGGAGCATTAAGGAAATTAGTAATTATATTATCCTCTTCTTCAAATATGTCCTTAGAAGAGATATTATGGACTTCTTTTGATGCTTCATCTCTAGAAGGATTGTCAAATGAAGGAAAGTTAATATTAAGAAAAGTGTTTATGATGTCCTCCTCTTATGCTAAGATATCATCATGAAGGGGGTATATCATAGGAGAAGGACCATCACTTATTAATTCATCATTGGTTGAGGATAAATGATTGAGATGAATACAAGGTAAAGTGTCCTTAAGGGGATGAATGAAATCCTCATGGGGAAAATGCATATTAAGAGAATAACCAAAATTATCTTGTAATGACTCATCCCAAATAGGGAGATTATGAAGATAAGGATTATTGTCTTGGCTTAATATGTCCTCATGAGAAGGAGGGTCCTTAGGAGAGAAAAAAGAGATTAACCTATAGAAAATATTTGTAATGGAAAATGAAAAATGTATGAAAGAATATACTTATTTTTTCATGCAATGTCATAAACAAGAAATTAAATGATCTATGTGGTCCTGTGAAATGAAATATTTTTTTATTTTTTGAAACATGCAATAAATCTATGAATGTATGTGTATTAGATCTAAGTGTCTAAGAATGCAATATTAAAATATATGAACAGAAGAGATGAAATTCATACAAAGCAAATATAGATAATGAGGATCTAACCAAAAAAACATCCAAATGCATATATTGTAGCAATATGATATAAATGCATACAAAGTAGATCTAGATATCTAAATACATAGAAAGGGCATCTAACACCAAAATTAGAATGGAAATGTTATAAGTCAAGTTCGCCAAAATGTACAATATAAAATGGTGACAAATGTTATGATTTAGATCGCTCACTAAATCATATTATGAATTGGAATACAGACCCACCCTTAAACCAATTTGATTAACACAACCCAAAAAGAATGAAGTGGCGCTAATGCAAGATTTAGGAAAAAAGAGAATTGGTTATTCCTTATTAAATAATGTATGATCTATGATCTGTAAATATATTAAGGACACTTATTATATGACAAAGGAAATAATTTATAGTAAGATATGATATTAGATATGATGCATCAAAGTAATTGTAAGAGGAAAAGAGGAAGAATGAGCTCACCATGAAGCTAGAAGAGGAGGAATGAAATTCAAATGAGGATTTAACTCTCAAAGAGACATTATAATTAGAAATGGTTTTGGATATAGAACTTTGGTGCCTGTAAATTCTGACTGTGAAAATATTAGATCTAAAGAACAAGGCCAACTTAAGTGAGCCTAGTCCTGGAGACCCAAAAACTAGTGAAATATGTAGAGGACCTATCACTAGTTCTATAACTCTAAAAATTTGGATCTAAGACTACACCACCTATTCCTTCATCAAATAAGGGGAAATTTTTGTGGAAAGGGGATTTCCTTTTCCAAGCCCCTATATAGGAATTAACCTTGAAATGGAATTGAACTTGCATAAGGAAATATGAAATTTAATCTAGATCTGAAATATAAATCACCTTATACCTCAATAATGCAATGCCTCTTTGGAAATTATCACAAGTGTGGGTGCAATACCTTGGAATCCAAAAAAACCCAATAGGAAATCATGAAACCAAACCCCTGAATGATGATTGTTGTAGTTTTCCACAATGTTGGATTGAGGAAGAAAGAGAAGAAGAAGAAGAAATGCTTGATGGATGAATGTAGATCTCCTTCCTTGCACTTAAATCTATTAAATGAACAATAGATGAATGATATATTGAGTTTGGATGCCTCCTAATCATGAATTGTAGGTGTGTGATGGATGTGAAAATGAGAGGGAAAGGTCTCCTTTTATACACATTTTAGGGCCCATATTTTGTGAGGTTGACCTTGATTAATGGTCTAAAAGATAAACCCCCACATCAGGTCTAGAGCCCACTAAAAATTAGTGCCCTAGGACATGGCTGAATTAGGTCTACCTTTTCCAAGATAAGGTTTAATTAGGTTGGACTTTTCTAGGAACATTTTTGTCAGGACCCAAGGGTTTATACCAAGAAAGGGTGTTCAAATCCATAGCCCATCCAGAAATTAGGGTAAATCCCATGATCCAAAAATGCATGCAAAGGACCTATATGGAAGATGAATTATGTGATTGGGTGAAAAATAGGAAATCATGCATAAAACTTAGATCCATTATCAAGTTTTGAACAAATAATATTGATTTGAAGGATGTGTAAGGGCTAGAAGGACACAAAATCAATGTGGGAATCCATAGATGCTGAAATGGGACTAAAATGTGCACCTAATAAGGATGCTTACTTTTTAGGATGGTACACTAGGAAATAATCATATTTGATAATTATGACCTTTCCATTCCCATGAATAATGAGGAGAGAGAGAGAGAGAGAGAGAGAGAGAGAGAGAGAGAGAGAGAATATTACATAAATGTCAAGTCTTTGTTAAAGGATTTGCACATACATTTGAGGATGACAATCTAGGGTTTAAGAAGTTGAGAGGATTATAGGTGCATCTCCTTCCAAGGTTCAAGAGCTAGTGACAATTGTGTCTAGGGAATATACAAAAGAGATTAAACATATAATAGTTGTGGAGTGTGGCTTTTCCTAATACAAGGCCTGTCCATCATGGAAAGGGGTAAAAATTCCTTGTAGGTGAAGAGTGTAAAGATTTTTCTAGGACAAAGGAAACATGATTGGCTTCTTAATGCATTGAGAGAAGAGGTTGTCCTTCATGTGCTTGACCAAGATAGGTATTTGAATAAAATTTATATCCATTGTGTGCAGACATTTGGAAGAAGGGTATACAATGGAAGGTTTTTAAACAATGGGGAAGAGGGCTAGAAATTGTGCTTTGTGGATATTATTGGGCTGCATAATGCTAGAAAAAATTAACCTTGACAAATTTCATGGTTGGAGAAAACATTACTACATTTTATTGAAGGACAAATAGGACAAGCCATGAGGACTTTGGAGTGTTGACAAAAGGCAATACTCAAATTTATTTTTATGATACATGAGGTCTCATAATGAATTGTGTTGGAAATCCCTATAAGGATTTTAGGCAGCTTGTTGTTTTGATCTTAGCAAAGTGTGAACTTATTGAGCTCAAAATTTACTCCATAGATATGATGATTTATTTTGGTCGAACACAAGGTGTGTGGGGATCAATTCCAACATAGTTATTGCTACCTAGGACACAAGCTTAACATATGTATAGAATAGAGTTGGTAAAAGTGGAGTTTGACTTTGTGGTTTTCTAACAAAGCTACTTCAAAATAAGTGCAAGCTTGTAATAGTCAATGTTAATATAGGGACCACAGTTAAGGGTGTTGTTATGATTTGGATATGGTAATGAAAACACTCAAAGAAACATAAATAGGTGTTGTTTATGAATTTTTTATTATAGTGAGCTTTATTAATTTTGGTATTGTGTGGAAACAACTGATATGAAGTATTTGTGAATAGATTTTAGAAAATTTAAAATCTTTTGTGGGCCTAGTAATTTGACATTAAAAGTGGAAATGCAAAGGATGTCACTATTCATGGTTGTACTGATTGGAATTCAAGTGGAAGATTATTGATAATGTGATGTCCAAGAGTCACATGACATTTTTCCTTCTACCATCCCTTTATTTGATATTTATATATGTTCATATAAATGAATGTGTATGGGCTATGTATGGTGTATTGTTGTAATGCTAATAAAGATATTCCCTACTTTGAAAGTGGATGTAGCCAATTTTGGTGAAGCACTGTAAATTTGTGTTTTGTGCTTGATTTATTGTGCTTTATTTTTTCCAATATACTCATGATTAGTGTAACACTTCCCTCCATCCATCCACCTATCCACCTAGATTATTGAAACTATTTCAAACTTTATCTCAATTTTATACAAGAGTAATATTATAAGGTAATGTATCTTGGTTATATTGGTATGATTAAGGGAATCAAATTGTCAATTTGATACAGTTTCACAACTTCATAATATTTAAAATTTGATAGATAATGTAATCAAATAAAATATTATCACTACCACAAATTAAACTACAACTCTTTAATACTTACTACTAATTTAAATTATCATAAAATTCCTCTCACCTTAAAACTATGAAATAGGCAAGAATTGGGACAAACAAGTACAAATATAAAAAAATACATCTTAAATATTATATAATCAACTTTTTATTTTACATGATAATTTTTTTTTACTAAAGTTATAAAAAATAGTTCAAATATAATTAAATAGGGCATACCTAGATTGAAATTAACATTACCATTAACAAAAAGACAATTTCATATATATAATGTTATAAACCAAAACAATTAAATGATTAAAAAATATTGTTCTTAAATATCATTTAATTCCATTATAAACCATTACTATTAGTTTACAAAATTAAGACAAATAAATACCATTTTTTTACTATAAATAAAATGTAAAATTATTATAAACAAACCAACCATTAAATTAAAATAATATTTTTATATTTTATATTTTAAAATACATTTATTCATATCTTAAATTTAGTTGGTGGATGATCTTATGTACTGTTTTACTTTTCATTATTATTAAGTTTCAAAAGTGTGGATTATAATGACACAATATTTTAATAATAAGGTCTAATTTTTTCTATTGAATTTTTTTATATAAGTTTTTTTGTATTGGAGAATATTTGAACTCAACATTGTTCAGGTGCTTATTACAATGACTTTTTTTTTATCAATCCAAGAGTCGTTGGTTGAAGTGAGAATTTTTTTCATTACACTATAAATCTTAAAGTAAAAATTACTTTAATGTGAGGGAATAATAGAGTACTAGGAAACATGCAATAATGTGTGGGGAAGAATGGTCCAATATGTTTATGTTTTTGAAACATACATGTTTCCTTGCTTGCCTAGTTGGGACTTTGTGGTTGGACATTGTTTTTCAATGTCATTGAGTTTCAAAGGTGTGGTTTCCAATGAAAATGATTTTAAAAATAAATTTGAGTTCGTTTGAAGTGGTGGTTTTTTTTGTTTTTTTTGTTATTGTAGAAAATTTGATCTCGACATTATTAAGGTACTTACAACAGTTTTTGTCCTAGAGTGGGAGTACAACAACTTTTGCCCTAGAGTGGGATTTTTTTAATAACCATACATAAATATTTTTACACCAATTCTTAAAGCTAGAAGTGCTAAAGGACAAAAAATTATGAAGAAGTAAGAAGAGTCTTTAGGTCAAACTTGGATTTTCCTTATCACCAAACAAAAATAGTTTTACAATATAAATTTTAAAGATAAAAATATTAAGGTACAATAAAAATAGAGTATGAGTGCTTTGACTTTGTTGTTGAAAGTATAAGTTTGTTGGTTGGTTTCAATATGATCAATTTGGAGATTGAATGATGTAATAAGCAAGTCATTAACATAACTTGTAATTGAAAGGATAACATAGCAATGCCATAGAAAATCCTTGCAATTATAATTCATGGATGACTAGTAAAACTAGAAAAAATGTGTTGAGTGTCATTTTTATGCAAGACAACAACTAGAAATTTGGATGAACAAATTACCGTCTTGGAAGAATGATGAAATCAATATTGAGGTTCCTTTTAGGCTGGGTCTCAACCGTCAGGATAGCTCAATCGAACACAAATGTGAAACTGTTCACTAGGAGGCCTTTGCTGGTTCGATCATTTAGAGGCTGCAAAAATAATCTTAAAACTGAATAAGATAAAATATGGTTTGAATTAGGGTTTTAGAATAATGCATATGAAAGAGACCCTAAACCCATATTTTATACATACATTTAAATTGTAAGGAGATGGAATGTAAATCTGGAAATGCTAATATTGAAATGAAGAAATAGAAGTACTCACCTCCGAAAAAGAACATGTTGAAAACCCTGTCAAACAGTCTCGAAAACTGTTGATTTCCATGAGCTTGAACTAAAACTGTGAGATCTACAAAATGCAGAAATATTTTTCTTTTTTGAACCAGGTCGACCTTGACCCAGATAGCGGGGCACAATCTTACCCCCCACTGAAGGTCATCCTTGACCCAAAATAGGTCCAACAAAAATTCTAGCTCTTCGCAGATCTCAGAAGTTCGGTGAAAGGGTATCCAGATCTGCACTTTAATTCACTGTCCCACACCTGCACCTGCAAGAAAAAGGGTTTTGTTGTATGAGGGGTTTGCCTTGGTCAAACCTCGATTTTGAATCAACCTTAATAATGGAATTGAAATAGATAATGCCAGCAAGTAGTATAAGTAGATCTAATAACGAAGCTATGATATTCAATAGATATGCAATTGTGTTTCGAATGTAAACAAGTATGTTGATATGAAAGCTTGAACATAACATTAACAAATGTGAATCAAAACCTCCATGATTGTATGCTTGGAATCCACCTTAAAGGATAATGAATGGATCTTGAAAATGAATAAAGGATCTTGAAGGGAGATCACACCACCATGATGGATAGATCTAGGGTTTGAATGATGAATCTTGAATGCTTGAACCAAATCCCTTCAAAGCCTTGAATGCTTGAATCCTTGATCTTCAATAGAGAACTTGAATGCTTGAATGGATGATTGCTTGAATTCTTTCTCACTTGACTGGATTGAGAGAAAACTTTATGGATCGTAAATATCTCCTTAAGAGCCCTTGATGAATAATGGATGTGAAAATGAGAGAGGAAGGCTTCCTTTTATAGTGATCTAAGGCACAAACTTCTAGAGATGCCGACATTGGAGAATTAAATCTCAATTAACCTTAACCCCTAGAAATGGACCTAGATTAAATTCAATTTAAGAGTTAACCATTCTGAAATCTAGAACAACCAGCTCGGAAGCGGGAAAAAGAAACTTTCTGAAAGCCAATATCCTGAAACTTCCAAAAATTGAAATTTGGACCTGGGGTCAGGGATGAGGTTGAATCTACCCTAGGTCAGAGTTGAGGTCAACCTTGAACTAGGTTAGGGTCTAATTCATCCTTGACCCTTCAGGTCATCCTTGACCCAGAAAGTCAAAGTCTCCAGTTTCTCAGAAAAAATCTGTCAGAAAGAGGCTGGAAACAAGCGAGAGAAGTAGAATAGGGGGGAAATAGCCATATCTATGAAAAGACCCAATCAAGGTTCTTGACATGACCCTAGACCACTTACTCAGAGGGATAAATTCTTTTAACATGGAAGTGCTTCCATTTTAAGATGATACGTTAAGCCCCCACTTTAGCAAGAGTACGGACTTGATGCAAACTCTTGGTAAAGGAGAAGAAAAAAGAGATCCAAGTGGATTCACAACAAGATAAAATAACACTTAGCTAAGGACACAAACCCCCAGGCTAAGGATTCTAACTCAACACACATGCACGAGCGTGCGAAAAGAGAAAACCAAAAGAACAGGGGTTAGTACCAAAACAAACCCAAATCAACTAGTAGAGGAAACCTTGCTAAGAAATATTTCCTATACTAATATCATATTTGAAAAGATATCATAAAAGCATAAATGATGACATAAGAAAGACAAGAGGAATACTATAAATAACATAGCTTCATGATCCAGTCCTAATAGCATGAAAGAAAAAAGAGAGAAAGGAGAAAGTGATTACCTCACCCAGTAAGATGCCCACCTTACCGTGAATCACCTTGGAGGGAGAGCCCAATAGGTAGCCAAATCTGATAGTCCACCCATAAAATGTGCTTTGTAACTATAATACATCTTCTAATGGCTTTTGGAATACCCATAGATCCACCTTCTTGTATCACTATGAATATGAAATGTGTGTCTCCTCAGGATCTAGCAACTTATGTTTGTTACCTTCGGAAGATTTAGCATATTGGAAATGTGTGTCTCTTCAGGATTTAGCAACTTATGTGCATTACCTTCCAAGATTTAGCATATTGAAAATTGAAAAATATGTGTCTCTTCAGGATTTAGCAACTTATGTGCGTTACCTTCTGAGATTTAGCATGCTGCAAAATAAAAGGTTAGAACAAAAATGCATAATGTAGAATGAGGGATGCCGTATATATGCCCCCCTCCTTAAGATGGAAAAAACATACTATTTTGACATGTTAAGGAAATAAATGAACAAGGATAAATCCTTCTTCAACATCAAGACAATATCCATAGACAACACCTAGTCCAAGCCAAGAAGGTCATAGCTCCTATGAGGCCATGGAAGGGACGAATGCAAAGAGATATCATGCAAGAACTGAAAAAGTAACCCTTGTGAGTGATAGCACATTGTTCAGCTTCCAAGGTGAGAGATTTATCAACCATGGAAACCCAATGTCAAACAATGAAAGAGGTTGTGATCAAGGACAGAGATCCTTAATGCAAACCAAAATTTTCATGTATGATTGGATATCACATAATAGATAGATACTACTTAACCAAGGGAACAATGGATCTCAGAAAGATAGAATAGACAGAGATGGAATCCTTGCCCCCCAAGTGTAGGAAAAAAGATGGAAGGGGACCTATTATATTTCTCACAACACTATACAAGACAATGAGCCCCGAAGGATTAGGCTAACACTGTTTACATAATGTGGAGCTCTATAATAGGAACATAAATTTTATTTAGAGAAAACAAGATTGAAATACAAATCATTTCCACATGATATATAAACAACCTTACTATCAATGAGCTGCCTAATCGTATAATGTAAAGCTTGACATTCATTAGTAGAGTGATCATGAATTCTATGATACAAACAAAAAGGAAGATTCTTCAAGTGTGGACTATGTTTCTTTTTGCGTTTAGGTCTAATAATCATCTTAGCATGAAGGATTTTATGAAAAAGAACTTCTCGGTCAAATCCCTTCATAGGTTCATCATGTTTTGAAGTGTTATTTGAGATGTTGTTAACATTGATTTATTGTTGAGGATTAAATTCCAATCCATAAGAATGCTCATGCCCCCTAGTATGTAAGGGCATTTGAATTCCTTGTTTATGCTTACCACATCCTTGACCATTAAATCCTTGTTTAACTAGGAAATGATAACCAGGACCATAACAAGAAGCCATATCAGAAGAAGTCAATGAAACTTCAGTAGTCACTATGTCATGATTAGTAGGTTTGATAGATTTATTGTGGGTAGAAGTAGCAAAAAATTTATTATGAAGGGTATTATAAGTAAAAACTCACTATTCAAACTCTCTTTGTGGCTTCATAAAATCAAGATCAGAAATGTTATACTCTCCAATAAAGGTAGGATTAAAATCCAAGGTTCCCCAATCATCGCCAGGAAGAACATTAGAGGAAGAAGGATTAGTATTAGGAATAAGAGTATTGTGGGTTTGAATATTCAGACAAGGATTCAACACATCATCCACATGAAGTTTATACATCATGTTGTTATGTATAAAATTGACTTAACGGTGAAGGGTGGAAGAGATAGCATGCATCTCATGCAACCAAGGTCTACCCAAAAGAAGGTTATAATTGAGAGGTCTAGGAATAACATGAATATGTGTATTCAGGATGACCAGTCCCACTTTGATAGGTAAGAAAAATGATTCCTAAAGTGTTCTTATAAATGTTATCAAAGCCACATATAGGAACATTGTTAGGTAGAATAGTTGAAAGATCAGCGTTAATCACTTTGAGCATGTCCATTGTACAAATATTAAGCTAAGATCCATTATCAATCAAGGTCCTACGAATGATACTTTTATTGATAGTAACAGCAACCATAAGAGCATCATATTGATTCTGAACTTCTTTAGAAGGTAAATCTTTTTGAGTAAATACAATGTCAGTAGGACCCGGGGTAGTATGCATCCATTGTAAGAAGTTATTGATGTTCTCTTGATTAGGAGGTGGAGTGGGAAGAGTTGCTAGAGATTTTTTAAGGCTTCATGGTAGGTAGGTGAATTTTGAAGGTGATTCCATAAAGAAATCTTGGCAGGAGTATTTTGAAATTGGTTTATCAAATCATACTCCTTGCTAGGAAGATGGGGTGGAGGAGGAAGAATGGGTTGAGAAGGTGGTAAAGAAGTAGAAATGATCAGATTAGGTTGAAGGTTTTTCCTCGTATGATATGTGTGAGCTATAGAATCTTGATTATTGAAAGACTCTAAAGACTCCATAGGTTTACCTTTGATAGTGATGCGAGGAAAACCTTTGACAGTCAACAAGGGTTTCAAAAAAACCATATTAGTTGTCTCAACACTACAAATAGATTCACAAGAAGGAAGAAAAGAAGACATCCTAAGAGGAGATGAGGCAGGATCTTCATTCTCCACAAGATCATCACTAAGAGGGAGAGAATTAAGGGAATTCATATCATTCTCCACTAATACCTCATCACTAGAAGGAATTCCAAATGGAGGTAAAACATCTATAATGTCATCTTCTTTCGCTAAAATGTCTGCATAAGGCGAGTATGTTTTAGAAAAAGAGTTATCATCATGTATGAATATGTCATCCATTAATAAATTACCATCTTGTATCAAATATTCTTCATGAGGAGGGGATAAATCAATGTCTTTATCCAAGGGTTCATTTCAAAAAGTAGATTCATCCACAATAGTTTCATGAGGAAGAGAGTAATCAACATCCAAATCCAAGGGTTCATCTCAAATACGAGGATTATCATCCCTACCAATAAAGCACATTGTAGGATCGTCAAAACTCACTAAAGCTTGATCCCTATAGGGGAAAGAAGGTAAATTGTATTCTAAAGTAGGCTCATAGAAAAGACATATATTAGGAGAAGGAATAACATCAATCCCTAACTCATCTTTGTAAAGGTCAACTGAAGAGGCTGTGGAGGAGAGTGAAATAGGAATAGGCTCAATGGAGATCTCATTCAAACAATTTTCATCCTCACTTCCATGTACCTCATTAAGGGATCTATAATCTTTTGTAAGAAAGACATCATCAAAGTATTCAGAACAAATTTCATACATGTTGAACACAGAGTAATACTACAAGCATGAAAAATGTAAATATTTTTGTATTTTCAAAGAAATGTTACAATTTTTTTGTATTTTTGAAATGCAAATCTAACACCAAAAATAAAATGTATCCACAAACACAATAGGGCATATAATTCCACAAAATAAAGGAGTAAGCTTGTCGGGTTCACCAAAATGAATAATGAAGGTGAACACACAAGATAATACAAAGGGAAATCTAACACAATAGAGCATCTAAATCAATAAAAGAAAGGAGGGTAAGCATTTTGGGTTCACCAAAATGAATAAGATAAAATATTGTTTGAATTAGGGTTTTAGAATAATGCATATGAAAGAGACCCTAAATCCATATTTTATACATACATTTGAATTGTAAGGAGACAAAATGTAAATCTGGAAATGCTAATATTGAAATGAAGAAATAAAAGTACTCACCTCTGAAAAAGAACCTGCTGAAAACCATGTCAAACAGTCTCAGAAACTATTGATTTCTTGCTTCCTTGAAACGAAACTGTGAGATCTACAAAACCCAAAAAAAAAATTATTTTTTGAGCTAGGTCAACCTTGACCCAGATAGTGGGGCACAATCTTACCCCCCACTGAAGGTCATCCTTGACCCAAAATAGCTACGACAGAAATTCTGTTCGCGGATACTGGAAGTTCGACGAAAAGGGTATCCAAATCTACACTTTAATTCATTGTCCTCCACCTGCACCTACAAGAAAAAGGGTTTTGTTGTTTGGATGAGGGGTTTTCCTTGGTCAAACTCCGGTTTGGAATCAACCTTAATAATGGAATTGAAATAGAGAATGCTAGCAAGTAGTAGAAGTAGATCTAATAACGAAGCTATGATATTCAATAGATATACAATTATGTTTCAAATGTAAACAAGTATGTTGATATGAAAGCTTGAATATAACATTAACAAATGTAAATCAAAACCTCCATGATTGTATGCTTGGAATCCACCTTAAAAGGAGAATGAATGGATCTTGAAGATGAACAAAGGATCTTGAAGGAAGATCACACCACCATGATGGATAGATCTAGGGTTTGAATGATGAATCTTGAATGCTTGAACCAAATCCCTTCAAAGCCTTGAATGCTTGAATCCTTGATCTTCAATAGAGAACTTGAATGCTTGAATGGATGATTGCTTGAATTCTTTCTCACTTGATTGGCTTGAGAGAAAACTTGATGGTTCATGAATATCTCCTTGAGAGCCCTTGATGAATAATGGATGTGAAAATGAGAGAGGAAGGCTTCCTTTTATAGTGAAATAGGGCACAAACTTCTAGAGAAGCCCATATTGGAGAATTAAATCCCAATTAACCTTAACACCTAGAAATGGACCTAGATTAAATGTAATTTAAGAGTTTACCATTCCGAAATCGGGAAAAAGAAACTTTCTGAAACCTGATGTCCTGAAACTTCCAGAAACTAAAATTTGGACCTGGGGTCAGGGATGAGGTTGACTCTGCCCTAGGTCAAATTTGAGGTTGACCTTGACCTGTCTTAGGGTCTAATTTGTCCTTGACCCAAAAATTCAAAGTCTCCAGTTTCTCAAAGAAAGTATGTCAGAAAGACGCTGGAAACAGGGGAGAGAACTAGAACAAAGGGAAATAGCAAGATCCATGCAAAGACCCAATCAAGGTGCTTGACATGACCCTAGACCACTTACTCAGAGGGATAAATGCTCTTAACATAGAAGTGCTTCCATTTTAAGATGATACAAAAACAAACGATCTTTTTTTGTATTTTCAAAATCTTTAAATGAAAATAATTTCGTAAACATGTAAATTTAAATTTAATCTATTATGATCAATTTTTAGAAAATGGAAATAGTAAGGTAATGAGAATTGAATAAAAATTGTAGAAAGTAAATCTAATGGACATAAATCATCATTGCATAACCTTGTGAATTAAATTACCATGAAGAAGGAGAAAACCCATAAAATATAGATTTGAATAACTCACAACCCCAATTTTGTAGATGCAATCATCAATAGAAATAAATAAAAATGTAAGATTTGTCAAAATTCATCATATCATGAAGCCACTACAGATGTGCGCACACATGAGACAAATTTATCTTGAAGCACTAAAGAAAAACCTTCCCAATAATTCATCACAAAAAGACAACACAACACTGATAAACACCAGATTAATAAATTTGCAGATTAAAATCACCATACAATCAATTGGCTCTCTGAAGAAAAAGAATGAGCAAACACACATCCATAAAATTTGCAAAGATAGCAAAGAAATATCACACCACAATTGAAGCACCAATTATATATAATTGTATTGAAATAAAATCAATCATAATTATATTTTCTTTGTACAATTTATAGAGCTTCACCCTTTAGTGAAAACAAGAAATTTGTAGCTAGGGTTTCAACTACGCATGAAACTTGGAAATAAAATTAAAACTAAAGCTTATTGAAAGGAAACTACTCTTAAAGAAACCCTAAACTATCCAACATAGATTTAGTCCATGTGCATTACAATTTCAAAACCTAAAATGCATTAGAAAACTCAAGACCTGTTATGGAGTTCCACTATTTTTCATCAAATCCTCCTTCATAACTTGTAGCTCTTCCCATAAATATTCATCATTGCTCCTCTTTGAGAATCCAACTGATAGATATCCTCAAGGCATGTAAAAAATGACACAAGACATGTGGTCAATCAAACTAAAAATCAACTCATGAAGACTGAAATTTCTTGATGAAAATGACCCATAAATTTCAGACCCCAACCCCTACTCTGAAAAATGACTCTTGAAGAAATGACTAAGCCAAAAATCCTGAACTACAAAATTGGTTAAGTGTCAAAAACTTCCTCCATGCAAAAATTGACTAAGTCCAAAACTGAACATGTAGTTGTTGGGAAGTATTTCTAGATGAGCCTTTCACAGCCTCTCTACTATCTCTTGTACTTCTTCAAAATCACCCATTTGGATAATGCCAAGGCATTTGTGTTTCTTTTCTTTGAATGCAACCAATTCCATGGCAAAATATTGGATCTCTTCCTCCCATGCCAGCATTCTTTGCATATCCTCCCTTTGATAGAACATTTGTTGGAGGTCATCCTTCATCTTCACACCATTCAAAATTTCCATGAATAGATGCATGATGTCCTTTATTGGGTACATGGTTTGACTATCATCATCATCGTACAAATCTTGATCCATTCCCTTCAAGAACTTCTACAATTCCTCTACCCAAATCATTCCTTCATCCCCCTTTTTATTTATTCTGCTCAAATATTTTTTATAGATATTCAAAGCTTCAGTTATATCCTTAATCCATATTTCAAAATTGTCCATCTCAAAACCTTCATAAATCTTTACCAAAATTTGGAAGCGTTGCTTCATTATTATTTTAAGGTCATCAAGAACCTTCTTCCACTACTCTATTTGTACCTCTAATCCTTCCTTAATGCCAATCATATCCACCAATTTCATGAGCTCCCAAAGAATCCCTCTAAAAGGTCTCAAAATTGTTCTTAAGGTAGCTCTTGTGAACTCCTCAAATTCATCCTTCCATTCTGAACAAGCATGAATAAAGAATGTGGTACATCTGTTGGCATTTCAAGGGCAACCCTCTTCTCTAAGACATCTTGTAATGAGGCCTCTAGGTTGCTAAGATCAATGGGACTGGTTGTCTTATGAATAAATCTTTGCATGGCCTCATTTTGCTCCATCAAAACTTTTATTTTCTCATCATCCTTATCCATAAACCCCAAGGCATTCTTTAATCCTAAAGTGGTCAATTTTTTTTCCCCTCCATTTTAGGTTCACCTAAGTCCACTTCTTCAAAGACATAGTCTTTAGAAGTTATTTATGGCACAGTGGTGTTAATTGTTGGCATTGCCACTTGTGATTTCCACTAGACCATGTGATCTTGAGTAACATATGAGAGTGTTATATCCTATGCACTCGATTCTCCTTGGTGGAAATCCTCACCTAGAACCACCATATCAATGTTCTCTTCATCAAAATACACCCTTACCCTTGGTTTTATCTCTTTAGTAAACCAGGTGGGCTTGGGGAATGAAGTTATCAGCTCATATGGTGCTATCAAAATTGAGGCCACCTATTCTTGTTCCTCTACATCCTCTTCTTCTTCTAGTGCTTCTTCTCTCAAAGCCTCCCTTTCTTTTGGATTTTCTTCTCTTACCTCCTCCACTTTCTCTCCTTTCGATTTCTCATCAACCTCAATCTCATGAGAAAGGGCTCTTTATTATTCTTTTGTCTCCTTTTCTTGCTCCGTCACCTCTCGATGAGTTGACTCAAAAAAAGGCATGGGATGAGATGGTGGAGGAGTAGGAATAGGAGGTGGAGGAGTAGGCATAAGAGGTAGAGGAATGGGCATCTGAGGTATTCATTGAGGAGGAACAGGAGCCTATATCAAAGGTGAAGGCGGAGAAGGAGGTGGAGTTGGAGCAAGAGGTGGAGGAGTGGGTGAAGTAAACGATGGTGGAGGAGTTGGAATATGCATTAGAGGAGGTGTTGGAGTAGGAAGTTGAATCAGAGGAGTCTGGACTAGACGTTGAAGTGGAGGAATTTGGGATGGGGATGTTGGCATTTGAAGTAGAAGTGGTGGTGGAGAAGCCTCACTCTCCTTTGACAGGGAAACTTCAATTGAAGGTTCCACTTGGCTTGATTCCATCATTTTCTCTGTCGACACACCTTGCGGTAGCTCTTCATATATTTCCATCAGCTCTTCTGTTGTTCCTTGAGGTATCTTCTATGACGGCTCACTATCCAATGTTGATTCTTTTACAATTTTTCCTTGAGCAGGGGTAGTGAATTGAGTCAGAGGGGGATAAAATTCAAAAGGAAATTGGTCTTCAAAAGAAGGTCCTACAACAGGCATCAATTTTTTTGACATTTTCTCCTTGAAACCATAAAGGCCTTCAAAATTAGACATGTAAAATTCATCATCACCTAGGACCTCTCGTGGATCTATTTATGCCTCTTGGGATATTGTATCAACATCAATTTGAATATCCCCTTCTTTGGCCCTCCTTTTCTTCAAAACTGGTCATGACCGAGTCCTTCGGGCTAGGGGTATGCCATATTCTTCTAGATCCTCTATCTCTTCTTCTTCTAGTACAACCTCTAAGTGCAGGGATGCAGATGACCTTTTCCTTTTGTAAACTTTCCTCTTATCTAACCCAATAGCCTTGGGCCCTATGACCTTGATTCTTGGTGACCTTTGTGGGACAAAGGCTTTTTCTTGACTACCAGAAGATGGAGCATCAAATGGAGAAATACTCCCTATCATCTGGGTCTTAACTATCTTAGCCTTTGGATTAGGACCATATATTGTCGGTCCCCCATGCATGTACACTATCTCTGACCTTTGTGGAGAAACTCCCTTGAATTGATGTGTTATAACCTTTTCTTCCTTCTTTTTCTTTTCATTAGAAGGCGGAGTGGGTTGTTGTTTCATCGACACTGGATCCATTTTGAATGACCTAATAATCCAAGATTTTGTTATCTTAATTACATGCCGATCCTTGAATTTTATATCATCATTTTCTTCCTTGTCCACTTCAGCATTCAAAATGACCCTTGTATAGATTTTATCCTAGTTGTATAATTGATCTAGGACATCATTAGAATATGCATCCCATACTTTTTATGGAATGTGGAGGAGTAATACATATTGTTCCATCTCTAAGGTCATTCGGTAGTAGTCATGGATCCTAACCTCATAATTATTTGTACAATTCATCCAATGATCCTTGAAATGTGGCTCATGGATGTAGTGTCTTCCCATAGCATGGTTGTAAGTCCCTATAGGGTCAAATATGGTCCTGATCAAATTGAAATGTTGTAGTGGACATTCATCTCATTCATATGCCAAAGATTTACAAACTTTCATGTCTTGCAACGAGTGGGGGCCGATAAAAATGGGAAAACCACATAAATGCTTCTTCTTATGCTTGATGTGTTCATATGCATCAGATAGTTTCCTGACAATTTCTAGCAAGATTATCATGTCTGATGGATACCTTGGCAATTTCTTTGGAGTCAAAGTACTCTCAGATACCCTTATGTATGTAAAAACTTTTGATTAAATATAATATGCCTCTAGGTCCTTTACTTTAGCTACAACTTCTTTTGAGAGTCTCTTTGCATAATCACCCTCAATGGAATAGATGATTGAAAAGACAAATGCATCATTGAAGATCCTATACTCATAACTATCTTCCCCCAGGTGCTTCTTTCTTACAAGCTGCGAGTATACAGTGAATTTCAAAGCATTGGGCTGCCTCATGGCTCCTACTTTGACAAGGCTTGGATAAACAACTTAGGTAGCCAGTAGATACACAACATATGAAGTCATGTAGAAATGTGGACTGTTCTTTACTATAGTTAGCTGCCTATCCAAGTTTTCACTAAGGATAGTACCCCATTCAAACCTTTCCCTTCTCCCTTTTATCTTTTCTATCAATAGAATCATCCATAGCTCAAGCTAGATGGACTTTGGAAACCTGTACAATCTATTTATCATGGTGATGACATCTTGAATGTCCTCTTTCAGATATCCCCTCTTCATATCTATCTTATCTAGCTTTTTCTTGGGGAGAGACTGCACTAGGTAATATTTTTTGAAAATCTCGTATGATAATTAGGTCTTTGTGTTAAAGAAATGCATTCCTTTGTCAATAGAAAATGAGTAAAATCTTTCTACTCCTTTTGGAAGATGGAATACATCTTCAATGTTATCTTTCCTTAAGTCCATAACCACTTCTCCCATGATGTTCTTTACCAATCTCTTTTCCGACATGTAGTGCTATGCAAGGGTCATGATCAAATCCAAAGAGAGTATGGACATTGAATGTTTCATTGCATTAACTAGGCTAGAGTAGACTAATGAAGTAAAATCCTCTGACATGCTTGCTAGTTGGGCACATTTTACAAGGAACTCATTCCAGTTCACATTCCTGATGTTTGTGTCATTAATCTTAGTGTGGAGACTGTCCTCCTTGGAGGAAGCATGGTATCCTTTCAAATGGAACTTCATAGCTAGAGATGTAACCTTATATGACATTTTGCAAAAGAAAAGGATACTAATTAGGAAAGATCATGGAAAAAATCCAAAAGTCATTAAATAGATTTGAAATAGATAAAACAAACCCAGAATCCAAAAGTCATTAAATAGATTTGAAATCAAATTTTGGGGTTTTGAAAGTTTGGACTCCAAAAGAAACACTAGCCTCCAACAAGATAAAATGGTGAAGAAGGGACCAAACATGTCTCTGCAGAAAAACTATTGGAGGTGTATGATTGTTTGATATTGGAAAATCCCCAAAATTCTTAAACATAAAAAATGAATGACCAAAATAAGACACCGAAGGTCTGAAACTCCGAAAAGGAGTTTCCTGGGATTGGGAAGTCTGATTGGTTGAGGTTTTGGAGGTCAAAATTTTGATGGGTTCATCAGGGTCCGAAACCCCAAAGTCGCAAAATGCTAAAGTTTGAAAAAGAAAAGATTTGGGAAGATTTTAGAGACTTCGAAGGTTGAATCTCTGAAATGTTGAAAACCCTTAGAGTGAAAAACTAAGAAGGTGAAACCCTCCCATGCTCTAAGACGATAGGGTTTGGTGTGAGTTCAAGCATGAGCCCACCCTAAAACCTTGAAAGATGGCACAATGCCCTAGACAAGGGTGAGGCAAGAAGGAAAAAACTCTAAATAAAACAAGACAAACTCTAGGATGACAGAAAATGAAAACCTAGCTAAAACTAGTGAAAAGAAAAGGAAAACCAGCAAAACCCTAGACTTAAACCAAAAATAAGACCACCAAAAACCCTACTTCAAGGGATAAGAAAGGGGGGGAAGATCAAACAATAGCTGAAATAACGAATGTGAAGCACAAGGTAAGATGGAAGACAAATCGATCAAAAAGGCTCTGAATTTTCTTGAAGACTGAAAATGAAAATGACAAAAAAACCCGATTGAAACACAATATATAGGCCTCTAGTGAAGGTGGCGTCAACCACCCTTCACACCATCAGAGCTTTGGCATTTTGGAGGTTCAAAAGACATGGGACCTCCGACACCCCAAAAGTGAAAAAGTCTGACCCCCTTTTGACCTGGGCTTCAGACTTTCATACTTTTAGAGGTCCAAAAGTATGGAGATTCTGAAAGACCAAAAATGAAATAATTTTTTCTTGTATGAAGATTCGGGTTTTCACACCTTTAGGGGTCAGAGAACATTGAAAATGTGAAAGTGCAAAAATACAAAAATTGGGACTTCCGTTCTTGAAGAAAGGTTTTGTCAAGGAACAAACAAATAAGTAGACAAAGAAAAGGAAAAAAGGGCACAAGGGGTACAAACAAACATAGGAAAAAAGAAGAAAAAGAAGGGGGGGACCCTAGTCAAATGGCCAATGAGGAGGGTGGTTGTGGAACCACAAAAATAGGGTTGAAATTTTGACTTTCCATAAATATGAAAGAATAATATCTCTAACTAAATCAGAAGAAAAAAAATTGTTCCTCAAATGAATTTCTGAAGCATGTTGACCATACCAACAAGTTACTTAAAATGAATAACATTATTTTAGCAAACATGCTCCTTCAAAATAAGTTCTTCAATTTTCATCTATGTGACAACAAATGCACCTAATTGGTTGACTAAATATACATGTTGGCCTCTCACCAAAAGGTAATTTATAGTGTGATATTTTCTAAGAAAGTATTTTAGCATTTGTACCAGCCGCTGACTTCAAGTTTTGAGCACTCAACTTTATTCAATATTTATGACTAAAATTACATTTCTACTTAATTGAAATAGGGAAGGATCTTTTGGGAAAATGATGGGGATATTTTTGTTTTAAGGCAAAGAGTGAGAAGTGCTAGGAAGAAAGACAACAGAAATCTTAAAAGAAACTACAACATAATGGAGTAAATAATTTCACTAGGACTAGGGATTCCACAAGAATAAGGAATTATTTGTAGTTATTATTTTAGCTCAAATTGAGCTTCGGTGTTTAGAAAAGAAAATCATTGCAAAGTAAAGTCCCATAGATTTCTAAATTGTTTAGGCATGTTATAAAAGTGATAAACTTGTCTAAAAACAACATAATCCTTACTTTTTCTTGAAATCGTATATGTTTATTTTACTAAATGGAAGAAGTAAAGCTAAAATCATAATTTAGTGAGAATTTATTCCAATGCAAAAATTGATGTAATTTTTGTCATACTCTCCAAATAGGTTGAATATAAAATAATAATATTATAAAAAATTATGATATAAGAAGAAACTTATATCTTTTTCTTTCTAGCAACAATATATAAAGAAATACGAAAAAAAAATGTTAACAAATTTTCTAAGATTAGAAATATATTTTTAAAATTATATTTTGTAATTTTAATCTATATATTTTATTTAATATAATATGTACAAAATAAAATGATTCAAAACTTATTTTATCTAAAATCTTTTATTTATTATAGAATAATGAAGCAGTGCACATGCGAATAGCACAAGCGCAGAGCGAATGTCCTGGGTGATTTCACACAGCCCATAGGGTTTTAGCAAGGTGATGTTGTGTGCGATAAAGGGCATCTTGATATAGATTATGATTGTGGGGGGAGGGTGATGTCAAACACCCGTGGCTTGGATTCATTGGGGGCTGGGAAAATATTATGTTTGCTGCCAACAATGCAGAATTGGGTGTGATCTTTACCCAATGGAAGTGGCATTGATGGTAGGATTTTGACCAAATTGACATTGTATGTTCTCCCTAGTCGCAACCTCCTATGGTAATATTGGATGATCACATGGAAGCCACCTCCTATGATCAAGGTGTATCTAATGAACTATATTCAAATGGTGGGCTTGAGATTGATCTTGCTATGAAAGTTGAAGAGGATATTGATCGCATGAAAAAATTAGGGCATATTTGCAGATTTATTGGAACTAGGGTTGACTGGGAAAAGATTACCAAATAGCTAAAGGATACTTGGAAGACATTGTTGCTTATCAAATTCATTCTTAGAAGAATTTTTTTGGTGATTTTTTCTACGGAGGTAGAATGATCTAGGGTCTTACAGGGAGGACTTTGGTCAATGAACTCGACCCCTCTCTACATGCAAAAATGGCATTACAATTTTGACCCTTGGAATTCAGGTCTTATAACCATTATGGATTAGGTTAAATAACCTTCCTATGGAATATTGGACATAAGAGGCATTGGGAAAAATTGGCAGATCACTGGGAACCTTGGTAGATATTGATCTAGATATTTTTGATTAAGGTAACAACAGGTTTTGAAGGGACCCCAAAACGTTTTACAACCATGAAGCTAAAAGAAAACTAAAAGAAACATTAGAACATCAACTGCCAAACAAGAAGGCAATACCAAAAAGGGGCATACCCCAAATTTACATTCAGCATTAAGAGTTGGTGGAAAACCCAAAAAACTACCAACAAACCACCTAGCAAACTGACACACAAAAAAACTACCAGCAACCCGAATCACTCTAGCAGGTTTAGGAATTCTTGAGATTCCTCCAAGAGGATCTGAATAGTTTGAGTATATTCTTTGAGACTCTAAAGTTCCTTAGGTTGGTCCCCAACTTTTTTCCTTGTGCTTGATCTTGTTCTAGTACCAGGTCCCATGGGCTGATCGTCATGCTTTGTGTTGTCACCCATTATCACAATAGTTTTGTTCTCTGCAGTATTACCTTCCAGAAGCATGACCAATATTTTAAGTTGGCCACCATAGCCTTCATGCCTTCATTGATAAGCTTCAAAATATTTCTTAACATGTTTTCATTATTATTAATTCTATTCATTATAGGATTAAGTATTTCCTTAATGAGCCAGTTAATCCTATTCTTCAACAACCCAAAATTATCAATATCCTTAATAAAAATATCATTACCTTCTAGATTGTACATAGCTACATCATTTCTCATCTTGTCAACAATTGTATCCAGCATGTCATACCTGGCTTTAATTGCTATGTTCTTCACTTTAAGGTCTTGAATCTCATGAAAATTCCATTTGTCTAGGTTCTAAGCAAGAACCTCCTTGTTCCTCACAACAAAGAGAACATTCATACTGGAAACTCTTTTGGTGTTAAAATCATTTTCCTTAATGGACTCAGAGGTGCTAAGGTTCTATTTTTCCAAAATGTCACCCTTTTCCATTTGTTCATCAGCAACAGTATCCTTTCCCTCTTCCAACTAACCCTTGGCATAAGTATCCTCAACAATATTTTTATCATGTTACAAAGTGGTTTTTCCCAAGTTGGGTTTCCACTATAAATCCCGGTGTTATACTTGTGTGAATGTTGTTATATTCTACAAGTTAATTACTTTTGGACAGTGGATTGCATTATATATGTTTTTGATATATACTTTAGAGACCAAGTTGTGTTAGTGATTAGATCTAATATTTTTGAAGTGCTAGAAAGTTCAATTGGTACATCTGGCCCTGAGAGCAACTGATTGACCCCCCCTCTCTGTTGTTCTAAATAATTCTAACAATTGGTATCAGAGATGTTGGTGCTTATAGAGAAAATTTTAAAGGTACTTGAAGCTAATGATCAAGATGTATAAAAAGGAGGTACCAAAGTTGAACAAAGAAAACTTCCCTGCATGGAAAAGTCTGATGAAATTTCATCTAGCTAGTACTGGTGATTTAGCAAAGTACTATGTGGAACATGACTATGTTATACCTGCTGCACCTTTGACTATTGAGGAGATGAAAGAAAAACAAGAACATAATCAAGAAATGTTAGAGATTGCATCTGCCTTAAGCTATCTTGAATTTGAATATATCAAAGACTGCACTACTACAAAGAAAATGTGGGATACTCTTGCAACTATCTATGGTTGTGATACAAATGTACTGAGAGAAAAAGTTGAAAGCTTGAGAGGTAAGTTTAATGAAATGAAAATGAAAGAAGGTGAAAATATTGATCAGTACTGTGGTAGAATTAAGGAGATAGTGAATGGTATTAGAGGAGCTAATGGAATCGTTGATGATGAGACTGTTGTTGGTAAGGTATTGAGAACTTTTCTTCCTATCTATGCTATCATAATTTCTATAATTCAAGAATTAAGATGTAACCCTAGTAATGTTCTAACTCTCGAAAGTCTTGTTGGTAACCTTATTGCTTTTGAGCTATCTAACTATGATAACTACACTATTCCTAATGTTGAATCTTCATTCAAGTCACAAATGGTTTTGCATAAGTCTAAGAGAGAAAAAGAAAAATGTGTTAAAAGTGATAGTGACAATGACAGTGATAGTGACACTTCTGATGAGGAACTAGATGACCTTGAGGCACTCATGGCTAGAAGATTAAAAAGAGGAAAAGGTAAATATAAAGGTAAACTTTCTATAATATGTTTTTCATGTAACAAAGTTGGTCATATTCTAGTAAGATGTCCTAATAGGATTGACAAGGATGAGAGAAGGGAAAGAAAGTACAAGGATAAGAATAATGACATAGATCACCAAAGGTAGAGAGACTACAAGCACAAAGGTAATAAATCTTGTTATATTGTTGAAGAGGAAATTGACAATGACACTAGTGAATCTAATGAATGTGATATTGAAGTAGTTTATGTTGCTATGAAAGATTATTATGATGAAGATGAGAAAATTGTACTTATTTCTTATGTGAGTAAAGGTGATAAATGGATTATTGATAGTGGTTTCTCACATCACATCACTAGTGATAAAAGTAAATTTGAAACCTTAGATCATTACAAAGGTAGAAGTGTTAAGTTTGGTAATGATGCACCATGTTCTGTGAGAGGTAAAGGATCAATTAAGATGACTGATAAGATCACATGTGAAAATGCTTATTGGGTTGAAGGTCTTAACTATAATTTTTTGAGTGTTGCACAACTGAATAGTACTGGTTACCGAGAGGAGTTTCATCACAAAAAGGATAAAATATTTGATGTCACTAGTGAACTAATTGGAAGTGGAGAACAAACAAGAGGTAACTTGTTCTAACTAGACCTATTTGAAGAAACATGTTTGTTTGCACAATTTGATGATGTATGGTTATGGCATAAGAGGTCATGTCATGTAAATTTGGATAATCTGGTAAATATTAGTAAAAATAAGAAAGTTAGAGGTTTGTCAAGATTGAAGAAACTTGATAATGTGATGTGTAAAGAGTGTCAATTGGGAAAAATGACAAAGTCTTTCTTTAAGAGAAAGACATATAATTTTGAAAATATTTTGGAATTGGTTCATACTGACCTTTGTGGACCTATGGGTGAACAAAGTTATTATGGTGATAATTACTTTATTCTATTTGTTGATGACTACACTAGGATGATGACTATAATGTTTTTGAAATAAAACTCTGATGCATTTCAGTTGTTTATGTGGTATTTTGCAAAAGTTGAAAAATAAATAGGTAGAAGCTTGAAATGTTTGAGATCTAGCCGAGGTGGAGAGTTTATATCAAATAAGTTCAACCTGTTCTACAATGATAGAGGAATTAAGATATAGATGTCTACACCAAGAAAACCTCCACAAAATGACATAGTAGAGAGAAGAAAAAGGTCAATTATTGATTGTGCAAGAACATTAATGATTGAGAAGAATGTTGCACAAAAATATTGGAGAGAAGCTGTAAGTATAGCTATTTATACCTTAAACTGAGTACAAATCAAGAAAGGTACAAATGCTACACCTTATGAGTTATGGCATGGTTATGCACCTAATGTGAAGTATTTTAGAATCTTTGGGAGTAAATGCTATATACTAAAAGACAATAGGAATGGAAATTTTGATATAAAAAGTGATGAAGGCATATTCCTAGGTTATTCCACTAAGAGCAAAGCTTATAAGTGTTTGAATTCTAACACTAAAAAAGTTGTGGAAAGTAAAAATGTGAGAGTTGATGAATATGAAGAAAAGAATGAACTAGAGGGAAAACAAGAACCTAAAGATTACAGATCTTTCATGTACATGGAAGAAGGAAAGGCAAGTAACACACTTGAACCAGATGAAGAGTCATGGGTAAGCAATGTCGAGCATCAAGGGGATGTTGTTGAGCATCAGGAGGATGTTGTTGAGAAATCAGAAAATGAAGCTGATAATTTACATAGTGAACCTGAAAATGAAGATCAAGGAGAAAATAAATCTGAACCTACATTGGAATGGTATGTAAGAAGACATCATAAGCCTAAGAAAATCATTGGAGATAAAGAATCTGGAGTCTTGACAAGAAGTAAGTTGAAAGACCCTACATGTTTACTGTGTAAGTTTGAGCCTAATATAGTAAAAGATGCTCTAGAGGATGATGAATGGATACAAGCTATGAATAAATAAAATAATCAGATTGAAAAGAATGATACCTGGACTCTAGTGCCAAGACTAGAAGATAAGAATGTTATTGGAACAAAATGGGTATTCAGAAATAAGTTGAATGAACATGGACAAGTCACAAGAAACAAGGCAAGATTGGTATGCAAGGGTTATACACAAGAAGGAATAGACTATGGGGAAACATTTTCCCCTGTAGAAATATTAGGAGTGAGGACTCTAATTGCATATGTTGCATATAAATATTTCAAAGTACATTAGATGGATGTCAAATCTATATTTCTGAACGGTATATTAGAAGAAGTATACATTGAACAACTTGAAGGATTTGTTGACCCAAGAAAGAAAAATATGGTTTGAAAATTGAACAAGGTGATGTATGGATTGAAACAAGATCCAAGAGCATGGTATGAAAGACTACACAATTATCTAATAAAGATTGGATTTGCAAGAACAAATGACAACAACAATCTGTATATGAAAACTGAAGAAGGTAAAGGGATTTTGTTAGCTAAAATTTATGTTGATGATATCATATTTGACAAGATGCCCTATGTCAAAAAATTTCAAATGAGATGCAAACTGAGTTTGAAATGTCTATGTTTGGTGAGATAAAATTATTTGTTGGATTACAAGTTTATCATATGGAGAAAGGTATCTTTATCACTCAATCTAAATATGTTAAAGAGATACTAAAAAATTTTGGTATGGAGGATTCCAGAACAGTAAGTACTCCTATGGCTACTGGATAGAAACTATCTAAAACTGATGATATTGCTGAAGTGACTCAAACCCTGTATAGATCTATGATTGGAAAGCTACAATACCTTGTCCACAACAGACTGGATATAGCCCTAGAAGTTGGGACTATTGCAAGATTCTTTGCCAATCTTAAGGAAAATCATATGATGGTAGTGAAGAGAATACTGAGATATCTGAAAGGGACAGAGGATTATGGATTGTACTACAAGAAGAATGAGAAATTTGAACTGAGAGTCTACACTAATGCAGATTGGGCTAGAAATGTTGATGATAGAAAAAGAACAAGTGGTGGAGCATTGTTTCTAGGAAAGAGATTTGTCTCCTAGACAAGCAAGAAATGGAACTACATTTCCCAATCTACAATAGAAGCTGAGTATGTAGCAGTTGTAGTGAATTGTTCAAATCGGGTATGGATCAAGAAATTATTGAAAGGAATGAAAGAGGAAATCACTGAGCCGGTTGTTATTTGCTATGATAACACAAGTGCTATCAATATATCAAAGAATCCATTAATGCACACAAAGACTAAGCATATTGCTATCAAGTATCATTACTTCAGAGAGCTAGTACAAGATAAAGAAGTGAGAATGGAATATGTGAATACAAAAGAACAACTAGTAGACATATTCACAAAAGATTTACCTAAGGATGCTCAAGAATATCTTAGAGGTAAACTAGGGGTTATTCCCCTAACTGAGGCTACCTAGTCAACTAGGAGCAATACATCAAATGTGCTACACAGAACATCTAACAAATTGATGCAAAAAAGGTCACACTTTAGGAGTTTCCTAGAGTTATCAAAAGTATAGAAAAGATGATGATCAGTTATAAGCCAGATGATAGAGGGAGAAATATAGCATACTGAACTCAAAAGAAAACATCTACATGTAGAAGATGTAAGTGTTAGATATTGCTTTGGAATTGTTGTCAAAGAGGGAGAGATTCAAAAGAAAACATAGAGGATTCATTAAACTTGATGGAAAGATTCAAAGACAGTTGGTTGATTGGAAAGATTCAGAGGGAGTAACTATGTATATGGTCAGGCAAGGAAAAGATGTTGTGGATCAGAATAAAGCTAAGGATATTACACAAATATGATGCACAGATAAAGCTTTTGGATTGTTTGGTAAATAATGTGTTATTCATGTGGTGTTTTTATCAATGCCAAAGAGGGAGATTGTTTGAAACTTCAATTGAAACAATTATTGTATTGTCATTGATGTCAAACCTTAACTGGTAAGATAGTTGCTATCTAGGATAGTACCATATCTATTGATTGATGAAGAGGATTAGGGAAAGGAGATAACAAGAGAACCTAAGGAAAGGTTGAGTTATTTGATACTTCAATGGGTACTTGATTAGCTGGCACATTGATAAGATAATGTATTGTTTATCTAAGAAAGAAGAAAGAGTGAAGAAGTAGGCTTAATTGAGAAAAAGTGAAGAAATCTAGTTTAAGCTGAGTGATGTTAGTGTCAACCAAATGCCAGTATATGCCGAGTAAATTTAGTGTTGACCGAACATTAGTATAAGTCGAGTGATAGGAAATTACCGAACAAAGATAGTATTAGATGAGGAAGATAGTTTGTAGAGATGATGGAGATATACAGTGATGACTAGGGTGATGAACACGGTATTGATCGAGTGTTAATAATTTACATTTGGAGAAAGAATTGAAATTCCCAACCGACTTAGTTGAATTCTTGGGATATGTAAAACATGACTTTATTAAATTATTGTATAGAGTATTTAATGCATGGTGAATCATTTTATTATGAATTTAATGATAATTTTGAAGATGTATCTAGAAAGAAGGATGAAGAACTTAAATGATGGAAGGATTCAATGAATCTGACCTAAACCTAAGATCTATAGAGGATATTAAGTGGAAAAAGATGGATCTACCAAATCAAAGAGGTATAAAGGAAAACCTAATTGTGAGGTTACAGAGAGGAGTTGAAGTTGTTGATGTTATTGACTGATAAGTCTAAGCAGAAGGCTGAAGGTGAAATTGTGAAGGATCTTAACAGAGTTGTGATTTCTTGAAGCAAATTTCAAGTAGATCAATGATGGAGATGGAAATGGAGCTCAGTCAGTAAATCAACATATATGTGTAAAGTGGATCTATATTTGCAAAGTGAGTTGTATATTTTTCATGTCAGAAACTATTGTTACTTTCTAACCATTTTATCAGTCTAAATTCTTTAATAAAGGTTGACCTAACAGTCATTGTATAAATCCTTTAATCAAGGTGGCATTCTAATGGAATGTACTTAAATCCTTTAAACATGTCACTTTTGACAGAGTGTTTAAATCCTTTAACAGCCTGTCACACCTAGTAGTGTGTTTGTAAACCTTTAACTGGGTTGGCTTTTCACAGAGCTCACTTTAGAAGAGTGAAATATCAGTAGTATGTTACAAAGTGGTTTTTCCCAAGTTGGGTTTCCACTATAAATCCTAGTGTTATACTTGTGTAAATGTTTTGATTTGAATGTTTTTATATTCTACAAGTTAATTACTTTTGGATAGTAGACTGCATGTTATATGTCTTTGATATATACTTTAGAAACCAATTTGTGTTAGTGATTATATCTGAGAGTATTGAAGTGCTAGAAAGTTCAATTGGTACATCTAGACCTGAGAACAACTGATTCACCCCCCCCCCCCCCCCTCTCTATTGTTCTAAATAATTCTAAAAGATTTCCTCCTCATCTCCTTCCAATTTTATGCCCTTGGCCTCATGAAACTATAAAGGGCCTCTCTTTTTCTAGACGGGAGAGGTTTTAGCTTTCTTTTTAGGAGAAATGCCACTTTTTTTACCTGGTTTGTCCCCTACACTTTTACATTTCACTTTTTTGGGCAAGGGCTCGGGAATTTTTCTCTGACATATTTAGCTAAGAGGAAAATAAGACCTTCATGGAGAATAGGAGAGCTAGACTTTATCCTATTTTTCATAATGCTTTGATTGAGTGAACTCAGCAGAAAATAAGGAAAAGAAATCCTTATATTGTGACGAAAATGGTTAAGCAACACAAAATGGAAAGTATAGACTCTAGTGAATCTCCCATCTAGGGTAAAGTAATCCATTATAACTATGAGAACCTACGCCCATATGAGCTTAATAGTATTGATGCTAACAAAATCCACCTTACCTTTAACCAACATAGCTCTCTCCTCATCTAGATATTTCCAATGGTGATTTATTGTATTACGTAAGGTTAAAGATTGTAGCTGTGAGAAAATTTCCTAATAAAATATCACTGAAGGTCAGAGGATCAAATTGGATTCATTGAATTGAGGTTGAAGAGGAAAAATTATATTGTCTTCATTGCATGAACATGAACCACTCAACAAAGGAGTGTAGGCTACCCTAGAAAAACTTCAAAGTATGGATCCCTAAATATTCACAAGGGAAAGTGTTGGAGGTGAAAGATAATTTTCCAAGCCAAGAAAATGTCAATAATAAAGTCATAATTATCCATCATAAGGTCCAAAGAAATCAGGTAACAATTCATTTGGTTTCTTAAATTTTCCCAGTCATAGATGTAGATATCATCAAGGTGGATGAATTGGTCATTGCTAGAATTTGGAATCAGAGAAGGTGAGAGATTCGGAAGATGAAATGGAAAGAGAGGAACTGAGATTTTTTGATGTTGGTTGCACAAATCAAGATGCCTTGAACCTTCTGGGGAGTGGCAAGAAGAATAGAGGTAGAAGGTCTAATAAACAAAGGAGAGAAGTTGTGGTAGCAGAATTGGGCCTCCCAAGTGTGGCCAAGTTATTTTAAAATAAAATTCCCAAGGGAGATTCCTCCCTTAGGATCCTATATGCTTTCTACATGGAATATTAGGAGCCTAGTGGCTCTTGACAAATGAAGGATGGTGAAGCACCATCTATCTTAGAATACCTGATATTTTGCATCTTGGCATTGTGGGTAGTCTGGAGACAACTCTTTGCCACCCAATCTAACTACTATATTGTTTTCTCTGGGGGATCATTGCAACATTTGTCTCTATTATTTACCTATTAATTGGTGAGAAATATTTTTTTATGATCAATTCATACTCTATATAGTGTTTTGACAAACTAAAATTTGATGTGATCTATTTGTGGATTCTTTGAATTGATAAAATTCAAATGAGATGTGGCATCCTTTGGTCCAAATGGATATAGCGATGTGTTACGGATTATGGATTCTTCTATTTGTAGTCATTCTCTAACTGGATGGTTGCATTTATTTCAAGGTTTCGTTATTGATTTTTAAACTGGGTTAAGAATGTCAAATTGGTAATGGTAATGGGATTTAACCATGATCTATGTTATTCTATATTTGGAATGCATTCCTTTGTCAATCTAATTGGATTCACATGTTATTATTTGTCTGGTTGTTTGTGACAAAGGATAGGGGGTTTTCTTTACCTGGTTCTTTCCTCCTGTTGCTTTTTTGAACCGGGTCTATAATCTATTACTTTATATATCAATATAACTCCCTAGCTTCTATCTTTTACCAATTAAAAAAAGTACAAAATAAAATTAATTAAATTATAAGTAAAAAATTCACATAAAAATAGTTTATATAGCTACTTATACTAACTAATTAATCTATATATCTTTAAAATAATTCTAAAAATATTTTGAAGATGCTATTAATGAAAATGATGAGAAATCTAATTATAAGAAAAGAAAAGAGGATAAATTCAAATTAAAAATGAATTAAGACATTCTATTTTTAAGAATTTTTTATTATAAATATATATTTTTAAAAGTATTTATAGTGTAAGCTGTAAAATTAGAGTGTTGTCTTTCTAAAATAAACAACTCAAAGGCGTAAAAAATTGTGTCAATAGAACATCAATAGCACACCAACAACACTTTAACATCAAAAATTTTAAAATGCCCAGCAACAAACTATAAACTACTCTCACAAAATACAATAACAAACTAAGATACTAATAATGTGAACATAGTCCACTTCCAATAGTAAACTATTAGCTACTTCTAACATCTTACGCTTAACAACTAATATACTAACTCTAGAACCAAATTCCAAAAGCCCAATAAAATTAAAGAAAGATTTAATAGAAGGCTTACATGGGTGATTAGCAGTTAAAATAATAAAAAGCCTATGAACACTAAGCATGACCAACAGATTTGTTGAGACATCCAGTCTTTCAAGAGCACATTACTCCATGTTAGAGCATGCATATTTGTTGCATTATAAATTTTCATATGTTGCACTAATTAATATGCACATGCTAGAGAATATTATCATGCATATTATTATTCATAATTGAGCACATGTTTGCACATTTATGCTCTAGCTTAAGTTCACTTAGTGAGTCTAAATTTAGGCTAATCTAGTCTATTTGGCCTCTAGTTTGTAGATTGTACATATCATACAATTCTAGTTTGCATATCTAGAGGTCACTATTTTTGGTTTTAGTTAGCTTTTGCATATTTTTAGGGTTATTTCTTTCTATAAAAGAAATTGATCTTTTCATTGTAATTCATTTTGCAAATTGTAAAAAAAATTCTTTTGATGAATATACTAATTATTTCTTGCTACCCTTGCTTATGGAAGGCGTTTTTGTTTTTTGTTTGATCCTAGGTGCCTATGTTGCAAACTTTAATATGGTATCAAAGTATAGATTCAACAAATCCCTTCTCAAAATTTGAGGGTTTCTTTTCTCAAGAGTGTTGCAGGGTCTCCAAGTTTTCTTTTTTGTGTGAATTTGGATTTCACTATTTTTTTTCCTCTTTCTTGGAGTTTCATAAACCTCAAGATCATGTTCACATCTCAAAACCCCTAGATCAATAGTTGTTTCATCAAATTTTGAGCAGTTCAAGGTTTGAGTGGTCTTTTATGTGAGCTCAAATTTTGAGGAAAGGTCATATTTTTGGGTACTTTTGTTTGAAACAAATATCACCACCATATTTTTTGTGTCAAAAATTTAAGATTGACATTCATTTTGTCAAAATCTCATAATTTAAAATTTTAGGTCATTTTCTCTGAGGACATGTGAAACAAGGTGAAATCTAGGGGTTAGAAAAAAATCTGGGCATTGTGGAGTGAAATAGAGATCACCGTCACATTTAAAAGGCCCAAAATCCTATGATTCAACATTAAATTCATCAAAATAAATGACAAAAATTTGGGGCTTTTTTCCTGGCAATTGACACATATATCAAGATCAACACACATTACAAGGTGTCCCTATAGATAACACATCTACACAGTCAACGATGTTAGAAATAAATTTTGAATGCAGTGGACATACAATGATATTTTAATTTTAATTTTTTATCAAAATTTCATTTAAAAAAGGAAGGGCATGCATTCATCAGAAAAGGCCAAGTCAAAGTTTTTTTTAGAAAAGTCAAAAATTGAAGGTACAAAGTACATACACAACAACATGTAGTGCTAGGGAATATTCCCTAAGTATTGAGAATCTTTTTAAATTAAAAAAAAATTATAAATTTTTTTATTTACCAAAGAAAGAGAATATTTTAAGTGATAAAAGCATATTCCAATGGATTTTGAGAATATTCTGGTGAGGAGATCTGGTTTATTGAGTGATAGAATATTCTATGTTTATGTTGTTGACATCATGATGACATCATCTTATGGATGCCATATCATCAAGCCACTTTCAAGCCTTCAATTTCATTTTTGACCTAGTCTTGGTTTTTTGGGCCAAAACTTGCAAATAGAGACTTGAAATTGGACAGAACAAGATATTGTTAGAAAGTTGCTTCCAACACCAATTTGAATCTAGTAGTATTTTTGTCAAATCCAACACCAATTTTTTTGTACTAGGAATCTAAATTTAGCCTTGATTTTTCACTTCCAGGGTCATATATTGTACATTTGGACTTTGTTTTTTGACTTCTACAAATCATTGGAAATCTCTTAGAGTTCTCTACATAGATATCAGGTTATTTTCTACATTTTTTTATTAGGTATACATTGGTTGTAGATTTGTTCATTTTGATATTTCCTAACTATCCATATGCAAGAGGGTTTGTGTTTTCTTGTGGTGGGGGGTTTCTCTTGTAGTTATTTAGTATGGGGGATTCCACTCTATCACCTCATCCTTCTTATTCTAGTGAGTCTCCCTCTATGAAAAAGAAGAAAAATTCATATGAGCCTTCCAATTTTTTTGGCAAGGTGGTACATGCATTCAATAGGTGTTAAACAAGACTGGAGGCTTTACAGGAGGTCATGCAATAGCATCACATTTCAATTCCTAGATCTTCTTCATCAAAAATATGAAAGGTCATTCTCTTTCTGCATGGTCCTTTCCTTTTTCTTCTTCTTAGTGACACAAATTTTTAGTTGAATTGTCATGCCTCTCCTTTGTTAACATTATGGGGGTTGTTTCTATTGTTTATGATAATGCTTCATTGGTTTGCATGTTGATTATTTTTTTCAAACTAAATTGGAACCTATATTTTTTACTATTGGTTTGTCCTTAAATTGTTGAGTAGTGTTTTGGGGGTCACTTATATGGATTCATGGTTCATATGTATCTTTGACTGACATATATTTTTCCTTCATTTTTCATATGTTCATTGTTCAAGTTTTTTTTTTGGAGAACCCATGTAGATTGTTTTCTTTTGTATATTTGACTGATAGATGTTTTTCCTTTATTTTCCATCAGCACATTATTCAATTAGTTTCGTTGAGAGCACTCATACAAATTTATCTTGATCATCATATTGGTTTCAGAGTAGGTTCTTCATTTAGCACTATCAAAGTTATCATGTGGCAGTTGTCCACATTTTTCTTGTATCTCAAAGGATATTTTTCTACACTTCATATAGTTGCATCTCTAGTTTTTGGAGAGTTTTTCTCCCCTGGATTTTTCTCCCTTTTCTCTTCTTTGAGAAGCTTTCATTGTACATGGGTACCTAATAAGGCCTTTTTTTCTCATAACCCATTCTTGCATTTCATGCATAGATATTTATTTTTGTCTCCCTAAGTTTCACTTAAGGGGGAGTGTTAGAGCATGCATATTTATTACATTAATTAATTATGCACATACTAGAGAATATTCTTATGCATATTATTATGAATAATTGAGCACATTTTTGCACATTCATGCTCTATCTTAAGTTCACTTAGTGAGCCTAAATTTAAGATAGTATATTATAGTTGGGCTCCAGTTTGCATAGTACATATCATACACTTCTAGTTTTCATATCTAGACCTAGTTCACTATTTTTTAGTTTGAGTTATCTTTTGTATAATTGTAGGTTTATCTCTTTCTATAAAATAAATTGATCTTTTCATTGAAATTAATCTTTAAAACTATAATATTTTTTCTTTTGAGGAATGTTATATCAATTATTTCTCACTGCCCTTTCTTATGGAAGGTTTTTTCACTTGTTGTTTGATCCTAGGTGCATGTGTTGCAAATTTCAACACTCCAATTGTCTATCTAGAAATTGATCTATTCCTTGTAGTTACCTTATTCTCATTATCCTTCCCCAAAACTTACTTTTTCATTAGGAATAATAAAGTTATAGAGATGTGCATTACATGGCAACTGAACCTAGAGATACTAGACATCTTCCTTTCGAGATCACACATTTTAGATTTTAGAATTTCCAATTGTCTAGCAGTCATTTGACACTCAAAACTTAACCCTTGGTTTTTGGTCTTCTTCTCTTCATCTTCCTCTATTATTTCCACTTCATTATTCTTATCTTCCTCTTCCTTATGAATTGCATCTTCAGTGAGGTCCATCAGATCTATCTTCATGTTGTTAGAGATGTTTGTAGAGCTATCTATGGTATATTTAATTGAAATGTCAATAATTTTAGTATCATCCCATTCTCCTTCCTCTTCTCTCCCCTTCCCAACCTCATCATTATTTCGACTACCCACCCATTCTTCCTCTTCTTCCTTGGTGTCATAATTGACCAATTTTTTTATCCTTGTTAGTTGAATGATTTACTATCCTATTAGACCTCATTAGGTTATTTTTTTCTATTATCCTCCCCCAATTCATCCTCCTCCTCACTTATCACCTCTTGAATGATAAATTTGGATTTTTTAGCTTTGTGGGAGGGCTCAGGATATTTTTCCTTTCCTCTTACTCTTCACTAAAGGGAAGGTGTCCTTTCTCTTTAAAACATAAAGTTCCTTAGGAACTATGGAAGTTGTAGAAGTTTATAGAGTATTAGGTCTTGAGGAAATTTTTATAACACCTAGGTAATGGATACCCTTCTTTATGGAAGAGTTAGGAATAACAATAATTACAATTTTTTGTGGTGAGATCAATTTGGGGCTTCCTAAGAAAAAATAGATTTTGGGGGGATCAAAGAAAGATGGAACTTATAAATCCTTAAATTAGGAAATGATACAAGTAGGTGGGTTTTTTTCCTTGACTTCTTTTTGTTTCGTTAACATCCCTAACCAATCTTTATAATGAATTTTCATGGAAGAAGGGAAATAGATTAAGGTCATGGTTTCACAAATGATTCAACAATGGCATGCGGTAAAAATAATAAATTTTGAATCTTCCTCAAAAGGTAAAATACTTCATGATAATAAAATATACATAACTTGATGGTGGAAATAGTTTTTCTCCTTCAAACCCCCCATGCAATTTGTCTAGATCTTCATTCCCTCTAAAAAATATATTGAGGATCTCATTAAACACAAAGAGGCTAGTATTTTTCCACTTCCTTCTCATAGTTGGTATCCTAAGAACATAAGTGATTACTTCCTCGCTTACTTCAAATGAGATCTCACTCATTATGACTCCCCTACTCTCCAAGGTGGTTGTGAATTGCACAAATAAGGCTTCATCATAGCCATTAATACTCTCAATAAATTTAGAGACCCTCTTAATACCAAACATGCCACATAGTGACATAATTTTTAAACTTTTCATTCTTTCATGGTTCAATTCTAACACAATATCTATGTATATTATAAACCCCAAGAGTCATAGAGAGCTCACCCTAGATTATAGAATTTCTTACTTTAGCATGGTTAAGAAAAATACTCAATGAAAACCTCTATAAAAGGTGTAAATATGAGTTAATTGTGCTATCATTGAGGTAGTAATTTATCTACCCTTTCATAACCCTCTTCTTTTGTGGATATTACATTAAATTACACAAATTAAGTTAAATTTGTATTTCCACAATATGTAAAATCATTTCCTAATGAGGCATTATAAGATATCACTTAAAAAGACTACTATGAGATAATTTGAAATGATGTAATCATATGATAAGGAAGTCATCCTTAATATACATGTGGTTCCAATAGTCCATTCCCTATTGCATTAATTTTTTATTTTTCCATTTCATTTCATGGGCTCGTCAACCTCTCCAAGGTGTCCACATCACTCTTATCTTTTTACCACTCCTGTCTCCCAACACATAGACCTTTTAAAACTTAAAAATGTCTCACCTCATAATTTTAAAATCCTTACTACTTCATCCCCCATTCCACCATAGGGTAATGCACAACATACTCTATAGATACCAATGATGAGCCTTAACCATCATTATGAATATTGATTATTTTATTGTCTCCTCGTAGGAGAATTTGAACTTGGGGAAAGAGAACATATTTCTTCCTCTAGCATCTTAAGCCTTCAATCTCAAGCCCTAAATTTTCCATAACATCAGCTACCATATTTCCCTCTCTATTGATGTAACTAATATAAAACAATTCCAGCCCTAATAGCAATTTCTAGATATCTCCAATAATCCCCTAAATAGACCAATTGGCCTTCGCCAAGCCTTTAAGAATGATAACATCAATTATCAACTTAGAGTTACCTTCAATTGAAAATAATTCAATCCCTATGGAAATGGAAATCTTTATCCCCCATAGCAATTCCATCCATTTATCCCGATTACTAGTATTTCCATCTAAAATGATAGTAAAAGTAGCAATCATGTCACCTGAGATTAATCTTATAATTTATTTTTCTACTAATTTTCATAGGTTCTTGTAGCAACAACATAAAAATTCAACTTGTACCATACTGGTCTTTATGGTTTCCATTTAGTATTCCTTCTCATTATTCTTTTTGAATTATCAAATTTAGCATAGGAGTCAAATAAACCCCAATTTCTTACAATTTTGTCATCAAAAGGAGTAGGAGGAAATGATGAACATTGCTAGGCTTCAATAGAAATATTCTTCATTAGATGACTAGAGAAAGTCTTGAAAACTTCCTTGGCAAAAATTTCAATTCCACAAAAGAGCCTATTATACTATCTCCACGATTCTCTGATGATGGGGTTATGATTAGGTACCTTCCAATCATAATCCAATTGTTAGATATTCACATTCATAGCCCACTAAGTATCTATTTTTTGCAACACCATACTCCATAACACTTGGGAATATTTGCAGTGAAGAAAGATATGTGGAATGGTTTCCTCTTGTTCCTTGCATAGTAAGTCTATTAAGGAGATGGAATTCCTACTTTATTAGATTTTCTTGAGTGAGGATATTGTGCAAATCTATCCACTAGGAAAATTTAATTTTGGGAATCGGTTGGGGGTTCCAAAATTTTTGCCATAAATCAGTAAGATTCTCTTCTTTCAACACAATGATGGAGGTCTATTTGACAAAAAAGTCACCTTTAGGGTTTTTTCTCCAAACAAACTTATCCTCCCTTTGGAAAATATGGATTCTAGTTTATTTTAATATATTCTACATCTCTATAGCATGTCTACAATAGGTGAGGCTAGTTCATATAGTATTGATAAATATCTAACCAAGAATTTATGGGGGGAAAATCTAATTGAATATGACCTCCAACTAGATTTGACCATTGTCTTGATAGGATCATTCCATAGTTGGGAGGAACCTCTACTACTATGATATCAATCTTGTATGACATGTTTGGATAAGTAGGAATTTTAAATTCAAAATTATTCATGATTCTTACAAGTACAAATCTGTTATCCATAGAATAAAATCTCCCATATGTTGTATCCACTTTCATCCCAAGTTCCTTCATGCCTTTAGCAGGTGTGATATTTACTGCAACACTTGAACCAATCATACAATTTTTCATCAATATATTGTTAAATAATATTTATATAGAAAGGATCAACTTGGGAAGTATTCTTGTTAACATTTGTCCCTAAATATATGATAGGAGCCTCCTCCATAGTCTCATTTTGTTTGGTTGTAACTTGTATTTTTGGCTCCTCTCTAGCAGCGGTTCATATCTAGTTAATGGCCTTATCCTTATACTTAGAAATTTTCATAATTTCCTACAAAGGAACAGATAATTTTATTTGTGACAATCTATGTGTAATATAAAATGATGTTTTGTTAGTGGTAGTAAATGATTTCTAAACATCTGGCTTGTCATTCACTAGTTTTATTAGTTTAGGAATACCCATTTTTTTCTGAACTATAGAAGTTTCAATTTTATTTTCAGGAACCTTTTTCTTTTGATGATCTTTTAAAAATATTCTTAAAGTTTTTCCTTCTACATTTATGTTTCTATTTCTCAACTAATAATTGGTTCTAGCCTAAGCAATAACAACAATAATATATATTGTTTTCTCATCGTCGGTGAGTTTTCTTATGGTGGGTGTTTCTTTCTCATCATCTGAAAAAAATTATTGTGCAGTATGTTGATGTCTAAACCTTTTTTCATTTACATCCAACTCATAACCTTCTTGTGATGATTCATAACCATCAACACCCCATAATGCTTCTATTGATAATGCATTTATAACCTACTCTTGATTAAATTCATCCTCTTGGTTCATTTCCTCTTGGAGGCTTTGTGTTATAACACATTGTTGTGATGAATGGGGCATGTTGCAGGCCTTACACCAAGGATTTTGATCCACCATGTGATTATTTCTACTAAATGGATCAGGGGGATCTCTATTGAGATCCTTCTTAGGATGTTCAGGCTTCCCACCTTTCCAATTATTATTGTATGGCATATCATGTAACCTGGGCCTATAATTTTTGTATATATGTTGTATGTCCCCCTTTTTCTATTTCAAATATAAATCTTTGATCATACCAAGGAGATTATCAAACTTGTCTTCTTCTTTAACTTACTTAGGAGCTTTGGGATTGTGCAATTTTAGATCTTCTCTTTTACCGATTCTTCCTACATCTTTTCAATTATTTTCAATAGTAAGGGATACTTTATTTGCTTCTTGGAAAATAGTAGGATTGTGTGATTTGATCTCACAGTTTTTCTTTCTATCAAATGCACTCATATAAAATCCAATTAGGATTAAATGAACTGGCCTCATACTCTTTGGTATTCTATTCAATAACATATTAAACCTTTTATTGAATTTTGCAATTGATTAATTATACCCCTTTTTAATAATTGTAAGTTCATGTAATGCAAATGTAGGGTCATTTTGATCACCAAAATCTTCCAAAAATTGTGTTACAAAATCAGACCAACTAGTGATTGAGTTTTTGGGTAATCCTCTATACCAATTAGCAACTTCATTAAGCAAGGATTATATAATAGCTTCATATATATCTCTTCATGTTCAACCTCGTGCATCCTAAAATCTTTTCAAATGCTCTTTTCCTAATTCAGAACTATTATCATTGAACTTAGGGATAATGGTTCTCCATTCATTTTGTATATCATTAGGATATCCTACTATTCTAGTGAAATCCAACAGCTTATATCTTTCAACTACAAAAGGTCTTCTCATACCTACATGATTTCCACCTTGATTATTTATTCTATGACCATTATTATGTTTTTATACCCCCATTGGTTTCCATATCCACCATTATGTTGTCTTTTATGGTTACAATTGTATTGTCTTCCATTGTTATTATCATTGTAGTTATATGGTTCCCCATATTTGTTTTTCCCACTACCATTGTATTACCCTTTTTGTCTTTGTTCAATTTGATAATATCCTCTGTTGTCTCTTCTATTTAGCTCAAAAAGAGGATTAATTAATTCAATTCTAAAACCTTGTTCACCTTCTCGCCTATTGTGTGGTGGATAATATTTAGGCACTTTATCTTTCCTCCTATGTTCATCCCTACTTATACTTGGTGAATTGAAATTTATCCTCCTATTGATCCCACATTCATCCAAAGCACATTGTGGGAGATTATTCATAAATCCCTCTATTATTTCTTTAATGTTAGGGATTTTATTTGCATTAAGAAGCTTTGTCAATATTCCTTCTACTCTTTGGACATTCTCATTTCGATTTGTTGTTGGATATTTTTCCTAATTTTTTGTCTAGTGTCGAGGAGTAAGACATTTAGAAGTATCATTATAATTACTATTCCAAGAATTTGTATTTTCATCAAAATCATTATTTTCAACATCTTGCTCACTTGAAATAACTAATCTAGGAGGAAATATTTTAAGTGCTCCAAATTCCATTTATGGGTTTGGATTCTTTATTTTTCTTAATTTACTTCTTCTTTTTGGGTTCAATTCAATGTGGCTATTTTTTCATTTGGTTAATGATATTGTTCCCTACATATACTTGAGAACTAAGTGTCTCGATTCTTCCCTTACCATTTCAAAATTCACTTCTTCATTGATATATTATGTGTTCTTAGGTAGAGTTACTAACTCCCTTTAAGAGGAAAAAGGTTATTGATATTCTGAGTTCTATTCTCCAGTAGAGAGCTTTCATAGATTCTAAATTGTCAAATTTGTAGTAATCTACCACCAGAGCTTATAGATCCATTTCAACAATATCTTTTTGAATGACTCCCCAGTAGAGTCGCCAATCTATTGGTTCCAAAATCAATAGATTGGAAAATTCTAAAAGCTTTCCACACTCTATGATCAAATCTTCCACGAGATTTGACCAACTAATGGAATGATAGATTATGATCATCTTCCGCTACACTTTAGGCTCTACAAAACCAAGGTAAGTGGGCCAATACCTTACCGCTATCTGTTGGTTAAATATTTTTATAGAAGATAGAATTAGTTCTCTAAATGATATCTCAAGATGGAAATATTTCTTGAGATAAATTAGATTGTAATGTTTACAAATTGCTTGAATACTTATAATATCAAATTATTTTTGACTATATAAATGAATGCTTAAGTGTGTTGTTTGTAATTGAATTTATGAATGCTTGGATGTAAAGTGAAAAGTAAAATGCTTTGTGAATGCAATATGCTGGAACCAAAATCTAGTATCAGTACATGACTAGTGCCTTATCTTCCTTGGATGATGAAATTATATCTTAATGATTTTATGTTTAACCCTATGAGACACTTTTTTAATTTGTTGCTTGAACAAATTGTCACCTGAAAGGCCTCTATGTGTTCAAATTATATAATATGATATAATTAGTCTTACTTATTTTAATTTTTTCTTAGAAAATGCCAATAAGATAGAATTAACATGTATACTAGTATTAATTCTGATATTCAAGCTATAACCTAATTGAAATAATCATTCCACAACATAGCACAATCAATACCTATTTTCTTGAAATAGATATCATAAGGAACAAATGAAATAAGAATAATTTGCACACCTTTGAAAGTAGAAATTTTTGACGCTATTTTGATTCTGGAAATAGAGTTGCATGCAATTGGATACAAAATCTAAAAAGAACTTCCAATTTTGTATTATGTGTAAAGTTCTTAAAACAAGATTCCAAAAATCATCTGACCCCCCAAATTACAAAATGAACCTCTTTACATAATAGAGGAATCTATAAGGGTGAAAATACATTCCTTTTCCCTAAAAGGTATGACAACTATTTTGAAACTACATGAAAACTAACCTAACTAATTGTTGGTGAACAGATTTGTCTTTCAACAAAAACCTTTCAAATGACTCTTGAATGCCCAAACAAGAAGACACAATCATCAACCAACAGTTGGGTCATTTGTAATTAAAATACACAAATGCCCTCTAAATTTTGGTATGAAAGTACAGCTCCCTCCGTCTGATATGCAATGAATTTATATCACTGGTATCCTTTTCACCAGAAAACATCAAAAGCATCAACATCTACCCATAAACATGATGTAGATGTGCAGAGATTTTAAAGATATAAACAAAATGAATATGAGAGGCTGATACAAAGCCCACTTCTCTCACACCCACAAATCATAACTCATTAAATCCACAAACATGTATTTTTTCCAAACATAGCCTAATTCTGAAAACAAAGTTCCAAAATCAAGAACATGCATAGCTGAATAAGTAAAATATGATGCTGAAAAAGATTTTAATGAGACAAAGCTCAATGAAATTTGAAGGAACAATAATGAATTCAAATATTCATAAACTATTTCTCCATTATTTCAATATCCAAGATGAGTTGTACATTACATATGCATAGAAAGAAAAATCTACTCTCTGTCCCTTACAACTACAAAAGAAAACAAGGGTAGAAACTCCCTGTCCTACAACACAAAGTCTGTAGAAAAGAAACATCTCCCCTCCTACCTATATTCACAGCTCTCATTCTACTAAAGCTCAAAGTCTTCCCTGCAAAATCTAAAGAAAATTGGAACCCCTTTCAAATATTTCTGTGATCTATTTATCTTCTCCACTGTCGTTGATCTTTTTCAGTTATTAGAATAACTGATTCTTGAAACTTAACTGTCTGATTCTTTCCTTTCAGCTTTTCTTGATAGCTTTATTTCATTGAATTTTATGGCATTCACCTTTTAAAGGTTTTTCACTTAATCAAATATCATTTTAGCATATTTGGACAAGTGGTAAATGAATACATTAGTCCAAAATAATAATAAAAATTTGTTGTTGGACGGATTCTTTTATGACAGTCAAATTGGGTCTCGGTACAGGAGCCATAACTAATTATTCCACTGTTGGATTTCCTTTATTTTCAAAAATGTTGGAGAGATCCTAATTGCACACAACTTGACCGGAGTGATCGAGAAAATTATGTCTAAGTCAAAAGTTATTGAGGTCTAAGTGGAGGTATATAAAACTTCCAGAATAACCAAACTTGTTGTGTTAATGTTATGACCAATCTTTCACATCTTTTGCACTTGATAATAAAGGCACTTAACCATTCTTATAAAAATAATATCAAATCAGAAAAGATAATTTTTTTGAGCCTTGAATTTGTTCACTATGCCTCTGAAATGAATCATGTTGAGCCCAAATGTTCCTACATGCACTTCCCTGCATTAATTTGAACCAATCTGAACCAGTGAACTGCACCTTTGAACCTGTGAACCTTCTTATGCAAACTGAACCACTTCGAACCTCTTTGAACCTTGGTTAGAAGTAGTTCAAAGAGATTCAAGACCTTAAACTTGAAATTTTATTTTCGGGGTCTATATGGGTACCAACATGGGCTCTAGCTGTGGGACTATTTTTGACACAAAAATAGAGAACTCCAGCAATCTCTGGGAAAAGATAAGTGCCTTATCCATTGGGCAAATAGAGTCATTAAGGAAAGGAAAACTGGGAGTTGCTTGTAATGCAGGTGGAGGGGGAGTAGGGTAGATGACAAGCCAAAACCAAAACTGAGCAAAGCATGACAAAACTAATAGAAGTAGGGAAACTCACCTAAAACACACAAAAGCATCTAAACATGTACATGGTCAAAAGACCCTAACAAAATATGTACAAGACCAACTATGCGAATCCATTTACTCGTTCTGAGAAAAAAGTACCTTTCCAGAATAATGGATTGTGGCCATGTGATGTGACTTGAAAAATCTGCCACTTGGAAATTCCTTCAATGCTAGATGTTAGATTACTAGTGTGCAGAAATTTGTTAATCAAAAAATCTTTTCCAAAAACCCAAATCTCATCATAAATCTCTGACTTTCCAGATTCCTCTAGCACAATGCTCATCAAATAGTCTACAACATCAAGCTGAAAATGATAACATTCAAGAAACTCCAAAGCACATGTTGCAAGATCTTTAATAATTGCATCAAGATGACCATCATTCAAGAAAAACAATGCAAGTTTCTCATCATGTTGAAAAAGAGTAATGACTTCATCAAGCATAGGATCCTCTTTCACTAAAACATTGTCATCACTCTTAGCATAAATCATATCAGAAAATGCTTTATCCATGCTCACAACATGAAGAGGATTAATATCTGAGTGCCTTAAGCTAAAATCTTCTTGATTGATAGATAACAAAAACTGCTCTATAATTTTCTCATCATGGCAAGAAATGTTTTGTAAGCTGTCCAAGATTTCTGAGGGTTGTAACTTCTCATCAGCATGATTTCCACCTTGCATCGTATTTATCTCAAAATTTTCTTCTCTAATCAGATTTTCAAAATTTGAAGGATTTTTACAAAAGCATGACTTAACCACATCTTCAATATGATCACCTTTCCATGAATGACTCTCAAAAGAAACCTCTTTATTTTCAAAATGGCATGATCTTACAATGGAGCTATCACAAACTTTCAAATATAAAGAATCATTTTTATCAATATCTTCCATAAGATTGAAAGTTTCATATTCTAATAACATGATATTCTGAAAATACTCTTTAATGGGATCTTGAAGAACAAGATGACATTCATGCTCTTCAAATCTGAAACTTTCTAATTTAAGAGAATAGAAATCATTTGGCAAACCTTTGTCATCTTTGTCCATAGGTTCTTTGATGCTGTCATGGTTATTCTTGTTTGATGGTGTTTGACCCCCTTGAGGCTGGGTTGTTGTTACTTGGACTTCTTCCTCACGAAAAACTGGATAGTTACAAGAAATAAAATGAGATGAAATGACTGGGGCTTCATCATCATCTACCTCTAACTCTTTTTTTAGTTGAAAAAATTTCCTTTCAAACCCTTGGAGATCTTTTAGCTTATGAAACCTTGCACAGAGACTTCTCCACAAGAGTATGGATGCATGACCATCGTCCAAGCTGATGTTATTCCTAACAACTCGGGAGATGCTTTCTTTGAAACTATCCAAGAACTCATGCAACACTTTACAATCTATCTGATAGATTTCCATGAAAGAGGGATTAGGCCTTGTCTTTTTCATCATCTGTATAATCGGCATGGTCATCAATAGAGTCACTAATCTCCTGCACACAGAGATACTTCAAAAATAACTGAGGAACTATATGTAGCACTTGTCTTTGATTCCTTTCCCCAGTAGAGTCGCCAAAAATATGTTGGTGAACAGATTTGTCTTTCAACAAAAACCTTTCAAATGACTCTTGAATGCCCAAACAAGAAGACACAATCATCAACCAACAGTTGGGTCATTTGTAATTAAAATACACAAATGCCCTCTAAATTTTGGCATGAAAGTACAGCTCCCTCCATCTGATATGCAATGAATTTATATCACTGGTATCCTTTTCACCAGAAAACATCAAAAGCATCAACATCTACCCATAAACATGATGTAGATGTGCAGAGATTTTAAAGATATAAAAAAAATGAATATGAGAGGCTGATGCAAAGCCCACTTCTCTCACACCCACAAATCATAACTCATTAAATCCACAAACATGTATTTTTTCCAAACATAGCCTAATTCTGAAAACAAAGTTCCAAAATCAAGCACATGCACAGCTAAATAAGTAAAATATGATGCTGAAAAAGATTTTAATGAGACAAAGCTCAATGAAATCTGAAGGAACAATAATGAATTCAAATATTCATAAACTATTTCTCCATTATTTCAATATCCAAGATGAGTTGTACATTACATATGCATAGAAAGAAAAATCTACTCTCTGTCCCTTACAACTACAAAAGAAAACAAGGGTAGAAACTCCCCGTCCTACAACACAAAGTCTGTAGAAAAGAAACATCTCCCCTCCTACCTCTATTCACAGCTCTCATTCTACTAAAGCTCAAAGTCTTCCCTGCAAAATCTAAAGAAAACCGGAACCCCTTTCAAATATTTCTGTGATCTATTTATCTTCTCCACTGTCGTTGATATTTTTCAGTTATTAGAATAACTGATTCTTGAAACTTAACTGTCTGATTCTTTCCTTTTAGCTTTTCTTGATAGCTTTATTTCATTGAATTTTATGGCATTCACCTTTTAAAGGTTTTTCACTTAATCAAATATCATTTTAGCATATTTGGACAAGTGGTAAATGAATACATTAGTCCAAAATAATAATAAAAATTTGTTGTTGGATGGATTCTTTTATGACAGTCAAATTGGGTCTCGGTACGGGAGCCATAACTAATTATTCCACTATTGGATTTCCTTTGTTTTCAGAAATGTTGGAGAGATCCTAATTGCCCACAACTTGACTGGAGTGATCGAGCAAATTATGTTTGAGTCAAAATTTATTGAGGTCTAAGTGGAGGTATATAAAACTACCAGAATAACCAAACTTGTTATGTTAATGTTATCACCAATCTTTCACATCTTTTGCACTTGATAATAAAGGCACTTAACCATTCTTATAAAAAGAATATCAAATGGGAAAAGATAATGTTTTTGAGCCTTGAATTTGTTCACTATGCCTCTGAACTGAAATGAATCATGTTGAGCCTAAATGTTCCTATATGCACTTCCCTGCATTAATTTGAACCAATCTGAACCAGTGAACTGCACCTTTGAACTTGTGAACCTTCTTATGCAAACTGAACCACTTCGAACCTCTTTGAACCTTGGTTCAAAGTAGTTCAAAGAGATTCAAGACCTTAAACTTGAAAGTTTATTTTCGGGGTCTATATGGGTACCAACACTAATCAAAATTTTACAAAAAGATCATCAACAATAAGGATTAATCTTCCAATATAGTGCCACATCTCTAAATGAGATCTAGGAATTCCTTTGAAGCATAGGTATCTACATCATGTTTGATATCATTGGTAGTGTACTCTAGGGAAATCAAGTACTCCATTTGTGTTGTGGTCCTTTCTAATTCTGGTCCATCGGCATGAGTAGTATCTAGGGAAATTGAAAGGATAGTCTGGCATTCTCCGATCCATATATTTAAATCCTTCAAATCTTTATTCTAATCAGTGAGCTTTGGAAATCCCTTCTTAACAAAAACTCCAAACTCATTATACTACGACTACAAGTTCTCTATGAATTTTGCATGCCTTGCAATGACTTCATTAATTTCATCAATTTCTTTAATACCCGTCCCACTCATATTCATTTCATGTAACTTTACTTCAAGTATATTCCTAATCCTGTTGCGAGTGATAAAATTTTCCATATTCCTTCTGTATACATCACAAAAATTTTCTAAGGTACCCTTTAGTTTGTCAAACCTTTTCTATAACATAAGGGAAATTGTTCTTATTCTAATTTTTTGCATTTCTCTTGTTATCTTCTAATGTTCCTTTTGTAAATATAAAAATCCTTCATGCAAATTTTATGCTATGTAGGTTGCATAATCAAATGGCATGGGTTCAAACATATGAGTATCAGTGGCTAGTACCATTTTCCCTACACTCATGAAATCTAAAACTTCCACATCTCCAACTTTCCCACAAGACAAATAGGTGTACTGCAAATATGGTCTGAATAAGTCCATGTTGAATGGTGGACCATCTTCATCCATGAGAGGGATAATTTTCCTATCTTCCCTATTCCTATGAATATCCAATTTCCATCCTTTGTATGTGGTATCCATCTTGGTATATTCTTCCTCAAGCTCCCTAAATGATAATGGCATACTATAGAACTGATCTAGGTTAAAGACTTCTGCCAATATGCCCATAGAGAAATAAATAAAGGGCTTGTTTTGGGAATCTAGGATACATCTCTTTTCTAAACTGTAATTCCTCACTAACACTTCCATTAACTCAATGTTGACAAAGACATTCAACATATTAATCTTATCAAATATTAATGTAATAAGAACAATTTTTATCCTCTTATTTTAATCTAGATATCTCCAAAAAACTTGTATCTGTCCTCCAACTAGTCTCTCTGAAGAAAATTTTGTTTTGACCATCTTGATTTCAAACCAGGGGACTACATCTGGTCAATCATATCATGGTTCAATTTATTGGTTGGGTTTTTCTCTTCCATTTTTTACATCTTTTCTTTAGACTCCCTCTTCTTCATTGCTCTCTTCTTACTAGAAGTGCTGGATGACTCCATTTTCTGACAATTTTGTATGCAAATTATTCTTCAATTATGCAATTATGCAATTCTTCAGTCTGTAAATTCTCCCTTTTTTCTTCTAGTATTAGTTAACTTTCAGTACCTACAAAATTTACTGATTTTTCAAGTTTGTAAAGTAATCAACTTATTAAATTACCTCATGTAATCTTATTAATCCAGCTGACCTGATCATTTAATAGTGTCCTTCGGCTCCATTTTAAAAATTGGAAAAATGATATGACAACTATTGAGATCGACATATATTATTCTAATCATTCTTAATTTTAATGAGCCATTAGTCAAATCCTTGATTTATTTCTCTAACAGATCCATTATTCATCACCATTGGCATAGGTCACACTGATCCTTTCATCAGGCTCGGGGTGACTTTCATATTTTTACTCCACAATGTAAAGTTATCCTGATGGAACTATCAACATAACATTCTCTAATATTTATATCCCATCGACATATATTCTCCCAATACCAAATGTGTTAAATTTTGCATATCTCCATCGATATATATTACACTGATTTTCTCATTGGGTGTCTGAAAAGTTTCATAATAGTCTTCCCAATAGTTAAATTTATGTCAATGACTCTCATCGGGTAAAATCTCTTTGATATCACTTTTTTTATTGTAACTACCATCGATATACCGATGGCCTCATCAGCCATCGACAAGACATTAGAAATCCTTTGTTGCTTATCATTGTTATACCGATGAATCCTATCGGCATGTTTTTTTATGATCATGTATTATTTCATTTGTCCAATAGTATTACTTATACCAATTTGATTATATTTGTGGCATTCCACCAAGCCACTAATTTCCTTTTTAAATTTTAAAATCCACCTATCAGTATATCTTTCCCCAATACACTCTACAACTTAGTTTTCTCCTCTAAACTCTTATCAGGATGACTCCTTCTGAGGATATTGATTCCAGTAGAAATTTTTTCCAATTGAGATAAACTAAATGATGTCTTGATGATATGAAATATTATGTTTATATTCCTTTGGATCTACCTTCTATCGGTGTAATGCCCCTTACGATCATGTCATTGATAGACTTTAGGACCAAAACATAGATGAAGCAACTAATTATGTCATTTCTTTGGGATCATCCTGCACATAGAAATGCCAACAGTAACTATTCTTATAATTTTTTATATAAAATAATGCAAGGATATGATTAATTTCCAAAAGTGATTATTAAGAAAAAAGGAAGAACACTCCCTAATTTTTCATATGTAATCTACTGACAAGACATGATGCGTTATAAAAAATCACTTGTTGGATCATATTGAGTGAAAAATCTTGGTGCTAACAGATTCTACAACCATGAGGGATTTATTAGGTAAAATAATTCTTCTTAACCCTAAATGTCCTAAATTCTTAGGGTAACACAACATCTCCCAATTAAAAACTATTATCTTTTTTTTCTACTCCATGCTTATCCATAATAAATTCTCTTGTATTATTTCCAATTTTCTACCATAGTACCAAAAATTGTAAACAAGGAACGGAAGTAGACCAGGATACCTTGAAGAGAAGAAACAAAATAGATAGAGTTTACCCATTTTTTTGAGAAGCTTTCATTTCTATCTTGCAAGATTATTTTGAATTAATTCTAAGATTAATCTTTGTAAGGTATTGGAAACCTCTTTAACCATAAGATATCCCCAAATATATCCCACGAAGGAAAAAACTTTGACATCCCAAAATAGATTTGATTTTGTTTTGTAATTTCATCGTACCATTGAAAAAGTAAATGATTTTTTCATAGTTTATGTGTTGTCCTGAAACAACCATATACTACTTGAGGAAAGCCTTCCATTTTATTTCCTCTACTAGTGAGACCATCCCAAATAGTATGGTATCATCCACAAACTACTATAAAAAAAATTGGAGGGATAGTAGAAGTAAGTTTAACTCCTTGCAGCTTGCCCTTGGTAACCAAACTTAAAAGGTTCCTCCCTAGAACCTCAACGAGGGTTATAAATAATTAGGGGGATAGAATGTCACCTTTCCTAATTCCCTTAGAAACACTAAAAAAAATCCCTGAGGGATCCATTCACAAGAATTAAGAATCTGACAATTGTTATGCATTCCCTAATCAAGTTGATAAGTTTATCCTAAAATCCAACCTTCCTTAAAACTTTGAACAAAAAGTCTTGGTTCACCCTATCATATGTCTTTGAAATTTAGAGTATAAGAACCATTCTCAATAGGCAACATCTATCCATAGAATAAATAATATCATGTGTAATGGCTAATGCATCCTAAATTTTCCTTCCAAGTACAAACCTCTTTCAATTGTTGTTAATGGATCCTTCCATGAATGGTTTGATCCAATTGACCAAGAATTTAGAAAAGATCATGTAAATAGTATTTCATAAACTAATGGGTCTGAAATATAAAAGCCTTTGGTGTTCTAGGATTTCTAGAATCCAAGCAATGAAGGAATTATCTAGCTTCTTCAGTAGTTTATGAGTTTGGAAGAAATATTTGGTTTCCATAGTAATATCACAATATTCCAAAACTCCTAGAATAAATCTAGCAAGATTCCTTTGAGTCCTAGGGCCCTATAAGCCCTCATAGAAAAAAGAGCATTCTTAACCTCATCTTGCATAACCGGAGTAAGAATCAAACATTATCATCCAAACCGAGGGTACTAGGTAGGTAGTGTAAAAATATCTCCTCCATCAATTGGTTTAGTGGTTTGTTATCCACCCTAGAAGCATTACATAAGTAATTTGAAAACATCAACCCCAATTGAGTATCATCATTAATTTATTGGTTGAAGTTATTCTTGACTTTGGATACTATTTTTCTTTCAATGTTGATTGGATGACCTATGGAAGAAAGTAGAATTCTTATCATCCTCTTTTAGCCACTACTCTCTCAACTTTTGTTTCCAATAAATCTCCTTCTATTTAATATTTTCCCTCCACTTTTATCTTCAATATTATTCTTCTATGTGCATTATTTCAAAAGAATCTCCATTTTGGCCATCAATTCTTGAAAAACTATAAATTTGGAATTCATTTCCTTCTTCTTAGAAAAAATATCCCCAAAAGTAAACTTATTCCATCCTTTCATATTTTTAATAATTATGTCTAGTTTCTGAGCCACTCTATACATAAGGGTCCCTATATAAGAATGTTCCATCAATTTTGAATCTAATCGCTAAACTTTACGTATGAGTCCTACAAAATCTCATTAAGAAAAGTATAGGTCTCCTTGCTAGTTTTTCCATTATATCAAGAAGGATAGGATTATGATTTGACACCATCCTAGGAAGGGCACTAAGAGTATCATTTTACCCTATATCCAAACTAGTAGAGACAAAAAATACATCTAGTTTAACCTAAATGAGATGGTCCCCCTTTTTTATGATTGGACCAAGTGAATAGTTGACCCATCAAATATATGTCCAAAAGACCAATCTTGTTGATAAAATCCACCATGTTGTTAGAGGGGTATTAAAGTCTCTAGTAACTATCCAATAAGAATCTTGATTAGAAAGGACAAATGAAGAGATATCCTCCCAAACCTTTTTGTGTCTTGATAAACAATTCAATATGTAAACTTTTACTAGACTTCATGTGTAATTCATAGAGATAAATTTGACTATCAAGTAGCTAGCAAAGAGGGATACGAGGACCCCTCTTAAATTACTAGGGCTCCACATAGTAACTACTCCCTCAAAAGATCCATTAGCATTACTTATAAGAAAACAATATGCCTAGCCAAATATTTTTAGCAATACTGTTGAAGGTGTTTTCTGTCATTTTCACTTCTTTCAATAGAAAAATATAAATCTTATTATCAAAGATATATTTCCTCAGGGAACATTATTTTAGGGAACTATTCAAACCCCTCATATTCCATGAGAGTAACTTGATTTTTTAACTTTAGATGTTTCATCAAGGGTCCTCGACCTCCTATTGGTGATTTCCCTTGGTGTTTCCTTTTGCACCTAGAGATGAGTAGATCTTCTTAGGAGATGGGTAAAGATAAACATTTTTAGGAGCGGGGTTTAAGTGACCCACCTTTTTCCCCAAATTTGTAACTACTTGAAGTGGTAGGAATGGGAGCCACCCCTGACACTTTACATCTACTCGAGGTAGTGGGATGGAGGATCTCCCCTTCCTCCAATGAACCTCATTTTTAGGACTATTTCCACTCTACACATCACTTAGGTTGGTGGTTTATCGGGGGGTTTCTCATTAATTTTAAAATCCCTTCAGTGAAGGAGTACTCCTCACTCTCTATCTCTAAGGTTTCCCCATCATTTTTTTTCCTCTTCCCCAACACCCACAACTAGAGAGGTGGACTTTTCTTTGATTTTTTAAGGTTTTTCTTGGGGGCCTTACATTTTGATGTCATGCATCCTGGCTTGGAACACTTTTGACAGTAAATTATAACATTTTTATGAACTAAAGCTTGGGTCCATTTACCCAACTTGGATTATAAGGTAATAAAATTGGGAAGGGTCTTATTAACAACCACATTCACACAAAAGTGTGCATAGACTAACCTAGATTTTTCCTTTTTCACATCAACCATAACAACATAATTAACAAAGGAGCTCCTAATATTCTTGAAAATATATTCATCCAAAAATTATAATGTAAGTCCTATCATATGAACCCAAAAATGTGCTATTTTATTTAGGTCATCTGCAAGATCAAAAGTAGGCTTCTACCTACAAAGTGAAAGATAGTATTCACCATAGGCCCATGATCCAAAGAGGATAGTAACCACACCCTCCTCAGCTATAAATTTAAAAAAGAAGAGACCCCTAGGATTTGTACTTGCAACAACACCCCCTTTAGCTTCCATTTAGGTATCACCCATCTGCTTGTCATATCTATGGTCAACTAAAGGAGAAGAACTTCCTAACTAGAGCATTGTTCATTGAAGAAACAATGCAATCAAGAATTGTGTCTATCAACAATATAGTAATTCCTTCCTCAATCTATAAACACTTGGGATTTAGATCCTAGTCATTTTTTCCTTGATTCTCACCCACTAGAATGTTTTTCAACTCATTGGATTGTGAGGTCACCCTTTCAAGTGTGTGATCCAACTACTTAATTCCCACAATAGTGTTATCATTGTTTCTTGGGATGAAATCTATAGATAGAAACCCCAAACTACACATGTGCAAGTTTTGTGGTAGGGCCCTTGGTAAAATAAACCCTAAAAGTTTTGAGAGGAGGCTCTTCAAGTGGAGGGATAGGGCCCCCACCCATCTAGGGCACCAATATGTGCAAGGACAATATACAATATCAAAGTTTGAAAGTTGCGGAGAAGGAAATTTTTATTTCTCAAGTTGTTAGTCATAAATAAATGTTATTTATATTAAGGAAAAAGAAACTAAAATTTATAAGAAAGATGAATTGACAAGTAATATACAAATTTTCAACCCGCTCTAATTTAATTGAGGTTGTAAATAAAGGACCTCTTTTGAAACAAAAATGCACAATATTAACACATATATTCCAAACTCACAAGTTGAATAGTCAAGCATGGACACAAATCTCATGAGGAAATTGATTCAATGAGGTTTTGGAGAATATAGTCTTTAGCATGGATGCCAACAACTTCAATTCAAAGGTTCAAAATTATGAGCACAATGAATCAATGTGGACATAATATTTGCAATCATGGTGACCTAGATAGAGTTTGAACTATGGTAATAACAAAAACAATGTCATGATTCAATGATCATATTATACCATGAATGACAAGATCAACGATGAATGATATTTGGTCCTAATTGGGTTTTTGAACATGCTGATAATTTTTTATTCATCCTAACCTCTTTCCATCTCTGGGTTTATTCCTTGTAGAATTTCAAAGTATGAATGATGAACTTTTCTCTTTGTTTTGATTCTATATTTAATAGAATGAAGGGCCTAATGCATGCTACCCTTGTTTAGCATTTTGATGAAACCATTGCATATGTGCTTGTATTTATCTTCTCATTATATATGTTTTTCTTTCATACATTTTTTTTGTTGTATGTGGCATTTAACATTTCCTCTTCCATAGGCAATTTCTTGTCTAGGGAATTGTTTCCTTACTTCTAACACTTGTTTGTGAAAAATCATTTTTAGACTAATATGTCATTGGCCTACTAATATCACGCTCATGGTCATTTAATCATGAAGGTTTGTGTAGACATAATATGTACTCTTCTCTAATGTCATTTCCTTCTTATACATGTATGATACTTTGTAGGGTTTAAACTTTCCAAAATCTATTTTTTTATTGTTTAAAGATGTTTTTTCATGTTTGTTTCCTCTAAGTATGAGTGGTTTTCGTGCCAATCCTATGCAGGGTTTTTCTTAAGGAATCTGCTTCAAGACTAATAGAGATTAGAAGCATCAAATTATCTTTCCTCGCATTAACTATGCTACCTTATTAACATCTTAACCTATCATTATGCTATCATTATGCTTTTGTTTTGTTATTTGGATCCACTTTTTTGCTTTCCCAATGTTTGTGAAGTCTCTTTTTACTTTGTTTTCCCCATTTTTGCCTTATTCTCCATAGGCGTGAGTTAAACTATAGATTTGGGTATTCTTTGGTGCTAAATTAAACCCTGAGAGTACCAACTATTGGATCGCTACTTTGGATTATATACCCTACCTTCTTTCTTTTCATGCGATCAAATTAGAGTTTGCCATTTTAGAAACTAAATTTTGGCCTGCAACTTATATTTGTTTCCTTAGATGCATGTTTGATGTGGTAGTTTTTTATTATATGTAGAATATTTTTAATGTTCAATTTTCCTTGTTATTATGAATTAAGTCTATCGATATTATTATCGTTCTTTTTCTTCTTTTTTTTCATAAAATATGCATAGTTCATATTATACAAAAAGAATTGATTCCTTTTCTTGTGTAGCCATTAATATTATGGCTAGGGATTTATGATGGTTTAATAAAGATAATTTGATTAGGTAAAATGTTTAGTTAGTTGGGGATAGCTTTTCAAATTAGTTAAGAATATAATAATGAGCTCAGGTTATTTTTAAAATCTTACATAGATTCTAAATTAGTTTCTAAGATTTAGTTGACTTAAAATCTTGACATAGATTCTAAATTAATTTCTAAGATTTAGTTGACTTTGTTCCAGGAACTTTTCAAATAAGATTATTTTAGTAATTTAAAATTATTTGGATTTTCTTAGTTTGTTATTAATAGAATTAATTGAATAGGTTTTTTTTTAAGAAAAGAAAAGGTATTAGATTTAATTAAGTTTTTTATGAATATATTAAATAAGATTATTTTTAATTTATTATAAATTAATTTAAATATAAATTTAGAAATTTTTTAATTAGATAAATAAATTATTTTGGGTTTTATTATTTATTATTAATATTAGTTGATTTATGTATATATATTAACTATTAATTTAGATAATATGTAATGTTTAATAAATTATTTATAAATTAACAAATAATACATTATAATATAAATTTATTGAATGTGTAAAGATTTAGTTTTGAATGTAAAGTCGTGCATTTATGTTATTGATGTCTTTATAGTTTGATATGTAAAACTCGTGTGTTTGTCCTCATGAGTGATATAAATTTTGGTTTGAGATATTCTTCTTTAGAGTTTTCGTATTGGTTTTTCCAAATGATAACTAGAGGATTGGAGTTTAATGTGATGTTCTTATCTTACTCTTTATGTTAGTAAGCTAATGTTTCAATGGTCATTGGTCTCTCATCTAGAGTTACTGAATTGCAATTTTATATGTTTGTTTGGGTCTAAATGTGTAATTGAGGTCACATGAGGGTTTTGTTTCATGTACCTAGTTTATAATTGATGGTATAGAACCCTATGTTATTATTGATTTAGATATATGTTATGGTATGGAATTGGCATTTGGATTAAGTCACAGAACCTTGAAGAGTTTTGATGTGATTCCTAGAAAGATGAGTACATGACAATTTTCATGATGTCCTTTTTGGATATGATGGATAGATGTGGATCCTAATGTTGATTTTTCTTATTATAGTCATCATGGTCCAAACTCTTCTTTTTTGGTTTCTTTGGATATGAGGTATTTATGAAGATTATTTTATGGTTATTTTATTTTCGTGCTCTTTTGGGTTTCAATTTGGAGCATAAGAAAGGATCTTCTAGGAGCATGGTTAGGGGAGTACCTCGCAATGGGGGTTGGGGCCATAAGTGGATGCCAAGTTAACCCATTTTGGGTAGATATTAAAGTGACAACTTAATAAATACACTAAGTTGAGATAAAACATTAATCAAGATAATATGTTTCCTCTCCCATGGCCTTGAGTGCTCTACAAACTAAAGAGGGGTTGGAGAAGGCCTAGTTGCCTATGTCTCTACATGTGTGGCATTAAGATGGAAAATTGACTTCCTTGTCCTCATGAAAGGAGATTCGATTCCACGTGAGTTCTCACCTGGAGTCAAGGCCTAGAAAGACTATAAAGGAAACCCAACATAGTCGGGACCTATGTTATGACACTCTCCTACATGTGTCATAGGATCCCCTCCATTTATCCTTGTGGTTCACCTCTGGTATCCCTTGATGGTATCTTATATGTATCCCTATTGTATACCCTAGTGTATCCCTTATGATATTTCTTAGTTTTACTATTCCTTTCTTCCAACCTTGCTTGTGTTTTCTTGTCTGGTGTGGGGCCTTGTGTCTATATTTTAGCACAAAGGGGCGGGCCTCAAGATTTCATGTGGTGAAGTGGTAGTGTTCTTTTTTCTTCATCAAATTTTTAGAGCTTTGTTCATGATCTTACTAGATGAACTTGTATCTTCACTACATTTCTTGATTCAAGAGGACAAATGTTTCCTATTGTACTTATTTGTATCATTCCATGTATCTCTGAGCATATGTGATATTCTCATAGTGTATTCTCCTTGAAGAGATGATTATAAATTGTTAATGTAGACATGTGCAAATGATTATTTGTGATATAATATTAGCATTAGACAGATGTTGATTTTGATTATTATTATGTAATCATATGATATCTTGGTCTAATCATTCATATGTAAAGTATATATGAATTAGTTTTATGTTGTAATATTGTACATTGTATCATGGTTATTTAGTTGATGTATTAATTTTTTTTATCATGTGTTTCTTAGTAGCAACATTGGGGAACCTAAGAGGACTTAGCATAATATATTAATATTTAGCATTTAATTTTTTTAATTAATGCAATGAATCATTTATTAAGTTATTGTAAGGTGTAGTTGTATTATAACATTTAAAGTTGTAGTTTTGATTGTTGTTTTAAAAAAAAATGTGTTCCTTAAGTTTTTTGTCCCTATGGGTTCTCTAGTAGGGTGCTACACAGTTAGAATAGCTATGTTGAAATCAATATTATTATCAATACCCATACATTATCTATCATGTGTATAACTTCCTAAAAATACATAACAAAAACTAATAGACACACAAATTAAATTAATGTGGTAGGGGTATCACAAATAAAACAATACCCCACTCATATCATGGGATATGATAACACAATAAAAAGTAAAAGGAGGAGCTAGTGTGAAGGACCTTATGATGCAGGGTAGGCCTAGAGGATCCAAGAATGGACAGTCCAAGTCTACACTAGCAATAACAACAACAACCATAGTGGAATACAATAATATAATTCTTCAAATAGAATTTTATTCAACATGCCCGACTGTAAGGTCTTCCCAGTTAGGGCCAAATACAAATACTTACAATAGTATTTTTGCAACCTCCTAGCTAGTCCAGCTCTGAAGCACATCAGCAACTAGTGGAAACACTAAGGTAGATCTAAACTTGAGCTCGCAAGCCACCAATCAATCTCCTTCTCTCCAAGCATGCAAACCACTAGCTCTTCTATCACAACTATCAGATAATCAATCTAATCTTCAAGATCTTGCATGATCCAATTATTATCCTTCTCAATCTACTTCCCTAACTGACTCAATGCCTCCCCTACACAACTACCCAAACACTCCTTAAATACATTACTTCAACCGCAAGTCAGCTAGAAGAAACAATTAACCCCTAAGTCAAGTCAGATTCTACAACAAACAAATATTAAATGCAACAATACTCGGCTTTCAAATAGCCTTACAAATAATTAATTCTCCATGTCACCCTCAAGATCCACATAGGAGAATACAACATAAGCTACCAACATTAAATACACCAAGTCGACCAACCAAAACTCCAAGAACTCCAGTTGGTAAGCTAGAACTACCGAGCACCATTAAAACAACCAAACACGCTAGGCATCACTGAGCAAGCATGTCGACCGAGCATCACAAGCATCACCAAGTACAAGTTCCACCAAGTGCCAAAGTTTTTACCAAGTTCCTTCATTGATTAAGCCCCTTCAATGACTAAGATCCTCTGTCAAAGCTTTAATCAAGCAACACATAACCATTTCAACACGCCACCATGCATATTTGATGAATACCCAAGAATGCCAATGCATCAAACACCCCAGGTTTGAAAAGATGTTCTCATAGGAAGGAAGAACATCTTCTGGGATTCAACACATAAACCCCAAACTGGTTCTTCACATACAAGTCCTTCGAGTATCCACCTTTCATACTCTCTCACTTTTTCTTTCTCTATCTTTTAAGTCTTTCCTTAACAACACACATGTATGTTCTCCATACTAATCAATCCTTTCAGAATTCTTCAACTCATCTCGACTACCAAAGCTTAGTTTTCTCCTACCGAGTGTTGTATCCAACAAAGGCATCAAGGAAAACCTCATGTCATTCTTCTCAACAATAAATACATTCTTGACACAGTCATGCATAGCTCTGCAATCATACTGCCAAGGTCTAGTGAGAAATATGTGACAACTACTCATGTCCATAATATCACACAACACTTGATCTTTATACTAGCCAATCTAAAAATTAACAAGACATTGCTCCCTCACTTCCAAAGCATGAACATCTTGTAACCAACCAATCCTATAAGGATAAGGATGTCTCACTCTCTTCAAACCAATTTTTTGAACCATCTCCTCAACTACAAGGTTATCAGTATTATCACTATCCATAATCACATTACAAATTTTACCTCGTAACTTGCACCGAGTCCTGAATAAATTACTCCTCTGAAAAGGTTCCACCTTTGCACTGAGCAATTTTCTTTGAACTAGAAAACTCTCTGATTCTGGTTCATTCAGAATGTTCTCATTCACCACAGCATTCCTACTATTACTGAGCTTCTTATTAGAACATTCAAAAGATCTATGTCCTTCTTCACCATAATTATAACAAGTACCCTTAAAGATAACCCTACCTATCTTCTTTTTTAGCTCCACGGGTTTCAATTCATCTTCAACAGTCAGTTTATCCTTCATCGAGTGATCAAACTTCTCCTTCCCTCATGAATTACAATGTTGTTTCCTCTTCAACTTATCTTTTGCCTTCAGAGCATACTGATAAGAATCCTCAACCGAATCAATATTTAGCATACCAAGCTCATCCTGAATATTTAATCTCAAAGCATATTCATACCGAGCTACCTTTTCTTTACCAAGTTCTCTGTGTCCAGACTGAATAGTCAACTTATAGAACTCCTAGATATAGTCTTCCACAGTCAAATGTTTTTTCTTCAGATTCTGCAACTTCTTAAACAAGTCAAGCTCATAGTCAACATGTATGAACTTAGCTTTCAATTTAGTCACCATCAACCTCCACCGATTGATCTTCATTTCACCTTCATCTTCTCTATCTCTTTGCAATTCTTTCCACCAAAGAGCAGCATGTCCTTTCAACTTAGTTTGTGCCAATCTTACTTTAAGAGGATCTTCAATTTCTTCAAGCTCAAATAAATCTTCTAACTCACCAATCCAATCAATCAAATCCTCAGGTCTCAAAGTACCAGAGAAAGTAGAAAATTACATTCAGTAATTAGTACTTAATCGAGCTCCAAATCTATGCAACTGACCAGTTCTGTCTTCACCAGACCTTTCTCTCCGGTCATCTCCACTAGATCCAACAGCTTCAAAGTCTTTAATAGCTTCCTCATAACCATCTTCAGTACCAATAATCCTCAGCATACCAGCAATAGCCCTCATGATCTCAGTGATCATGTCATTCTTCATCGATTCCATCTCAAATCTAAAATTGACTTTAACTTTCTCTGTAATCTTTGATTCCACAGCATCAAAAAGATCTGCAATCACCCTAGGGTCCAATCTTCTCAAAGGCATCCTTCAAGCTCTTCAAAAACCCAAGGAAACAAATCACCAACCCAAGGTCCTGGTGTAAACTGCCTCAACTCAGTGATCGGTTTACACACTCAAGAACTTCAAGCTCTGATACCACCTAACGCAGGGCACGCCTAGAGGATCCAAGAATAGATAGTCCAAGTCCACACCATCAATAACAACAACAACAACCACAATGGAATACAACAATATAATGCTTCAAATAGAATTTCATTCAACATGCCCGACTGTAAGGCCTTCTGGGTTAGGGCCAAATACAAATACTTACAACAATATTTCTGCAACCTCCTAACTAGTCCAGCTCTGAAGCACATCAATAACTAGTGGAAACACTAAGGCGGATCTAAACTTGAGCTCGCAAGCCACCAAGAAATCTCCTTGTCTCCAAGCATGCAAACCACTAGCTCTGTTATCACAACTATCAGACAATCATTTTTATCTTCAAGATCTCACAGGATCCAATTATTATCCTTCTCAATCTACTTCCCTGATTGACTCAATGCCTCCCCTAAACAACTACCCAAATGCTCTTTAAATACATTTCTTCAACCACAAGTCGGGTAAAAGAAACAATTAACCCCTAAGCCAAGTCGGCTTCTACAAAAAACAAATATTAAACACAACAACAGTCGGCTTTCAAATAGCCTTACAAATAATTAATTCTCCATTTCAGCCTCAAGATCCACATAGGATAATACAAAACAAGCTACCAACATTGGATACACCAAGTCAGCCAACCAAAACTCCAAGAACTCCAGTCGGTAAGCCAGAACTATCGAGCACCATTAAAAAAATTAAGCATGCTAGGCATCACCGAGCAAGCACATCAACTGAGCATCACAAGCATCGTCGAGTACAAGTTCCACCAAGTGCTAGAGATTTTACTAAGTTCCTTTAGTGACTGAGCCCCTTCAATGACTGAGATTCTCGATCAAAGTTGCAACCGAGCAACACAGAGACATTTCAACACACCATCATGCAGATTTGTTGAATACCCAAGAATGCCACTACATCACCTCAAAATATAAAACCTCACACTAAGGGCCAAGCCATCATGGAAAATGTATTAAAAACCAAATTCTCTACAAATCAATTTATTGAGATACAAATACTTGGATTCAAATGATGCAAACATAATATTAACAATAGAAAATCCACCCCAAGGGTTGGGAATATGGAATTTTCTGATCAAAATCAAAAAATTAATAACAAACCATATAATTTGGAAGGTAAATAATGGTCATAATGCTCTCTTATGGGAAGATGAAAGGAATGTACATTCACTATTAGATTCAATTCCAAAATCATTAAAATTAAAAGACCAATTACAAAGATACACCATACAAAAACATAAAAAGACCAATAAAGATTGGCTAACAAAATTATGATGGGAAACATATGTTATACCCAAAGAAAGAGAATTTGCATTGACAACATTACATAAAAAATTACTAACAAGGGAAAGACTCTAAAAAATAAGAATATTGGGGTACCATAGATGCCCAATGTACAAACAAGAGGAAGATACAATATATTGTGTATTAGTAAACTATAAAATCATGCATCATTGTTAGATGCACTTTGAAAACAAACTTGGTAGATGTGGACATTCACAAAGTGACCTAATGGAAATATTCAAAGAATGGATACTAATACAAAAAAGAGACCTATGGAGAGGTTTGTGGCAAGAGATACCAATACAAATAATTTAGACACTATTGAAAGAACATAACCACATAATTTTCAAACAGAAAGAATCAACTTTGGACAACATCATACAAAAGATAGAAATGGGCATATGTGAACACATTAATTACCAAGTTGTAAACAAACAGTACATGCAGTGTGATGAACAAATGACTAAATCATGGCCACGTCTAATTATACCCTAAGGCAATATTATAAAAACTAGAGAAAAGAGGGATAATGTAATATGAAAAGAACCCAACCAAGGAAGATACAAACTAGACTTCAATAGTGCCTCAAGAGGCAACCTAGGACTATCAAGAGCGGGATTCATAATCAAAGATTATCAAGGTAAATTAAAATGAGACAGTTCATTCAAATCACCAAAAGGAAAAAATAATGAATCACAATACACAACTTTACAATTGGGGATTCAAACATGCTTAATGTTATAGTGTCAGTCAGTAAATTAATCAACTGGAATCAATTCTGGAAAATTATTAAATGTATTTACTATGTATATATATAATTGAGTTATATATATATATATCCTATATATATAATAATGATAATAATACATAAAATATTGATTGAGTTATCGATAGATATATATATATATATATATATATATATATATATATATATATATCATTGGAGATCACGATACTTATTGTGCGACTTGTGTAAGAGGTATCGTAACACATATATGTATTATGTATCGTAACCCATATTATAATCTACGATAATCTTTCATATTAAACAATGCCTCCAGCATATGTTATGAAATGGTATCACCTGCAACAGTTAAAAGACATGCCTCATGTAGAGACATGTCTCTACATTTGTAGCTCGACATGTCTCTCCATAAGACATGCTCTCTTATTTGGATATTTATATTCAGAGAAATCTTCATTTGGAAGACAGAGAAATAAAAAGTAGTGTTCTTCCAAGTGCAGATTTACATATACATAATAATATATATATTACAAGTACACAATATAATATAAAATAGAATTTTATATATATATATATATATATATATATATATCACATCTGATCTTAGAATTTTAACATGGTATCAGAGCCAAAATTGGAATAAAAGATCTAGATTAGATTCTTGTATTAATCTATCAAACTATATAAATACTTTTTGATAGAATTATTAGACTTGTCAAAATGGTGAACAGAGTTAGACTTGAGGATAGACTTGAAGGTGCCTCGATTTTCATAGCCTGGAAATTTTGAATGTTACAATAGTGAAAGAGAATGAATTAATCACAGTGGTGAAAGAAAAGGAACCTGAAAAAAATGAGAAAGATGAAAATTCAATAGGAAAAGAATAATACAAAAGCAATGAAATTGCTAGTAGATGGAGTGAAGGATCATCTAGTACCTATAATTATTAGACTAGATTCATCATATTCCATGTTCAAAGCTCTTGAATAAATTTTTTAGATGAAAAACTCTAGTAGATTCCTTACTCTCAAAAATCAACTGAGTCAAATGATGGACCAAGGAGAGACTATTTCATACTTTATGAGAATAACTAATTTGAGAAATCAACTCTCAGCAGTTGGTCATGATTTGATAGTAAGGAATTATCAATGATAGCCCTAAACAAATTGCCTATCTCTTGGGAATCATTTATTCAAGGCATCATTGCTCGACCTAAACTCTCCAAATTTGAAAGATTGAAAATAGACTGCATTCAAGAAGAGTCAAGGTTGATATCTAGAGGGATCGGTGCAAATGTTCCAAAAGATGAATTTCAAATCCTACATACTCAAACTCACACAAGAGGAAATAAGTTTAATAAAATAAAAAGGGGTAAAACCACCAATGGGAAACATTCATCCAATAAAAAAAGAGAGCTATCTAAAGTAAATGCTTTAGATGTGACAAATATGGTCATCTTGTGATGAAGTGCCCTGATAGAAAAAAATCCCCAAGCTTCTTTCACTGAGGTTAAAAATATGGATACAAATTTAGAGAAACTTGTCTTTTACTCTTCCTTATCTAGTCAAGTCACAAACAACATGAACACCTAAGTGATAGATAGTGGGGCCTCCAAGTACATAATAGGATTTTGAGATCACCTAGATTCCATTGAGGAAATTTTTGATGAGGAAGTAACTATTGGAGATGATACAAACTATCCAGTACAAGGAATTGGGTCATGTACCATTCAACTCAAATCTAGTGTCTCACTCCAACTCATAGGAATACTATTTGTACCTAAGATCAAAAGAAACTTATTCTCTATCTCATCTCTTGAAGACAAGGGATACAAGATCACATTTATGGAAGGAAAAGAATTATACTGGCCCAAGAACTCTACCATTAAAAATTCTCACACTATTGGTATAAGACAAAGATGTCTTTATAAACTATGCGCCTCTTCTCAAGCCCTAATTCATGAATCATCTAATAAGAATAAAATTTGGTGTAGAAGACTAGGGCATTTCCACTTTTGTGGTTACCTAGTTTATAAAAGATAGTCACTGGTCTACCAAAACTCAAAACTGAACATATAGGGACTTGCAAAGGTTGTGCATTAGGGAAGAATATCAAAAGCACTTTTCAAAATAGTGAAAGTAAATCTCAGAATGTATTAGAACTTATTCACTTTGATTTGTGTGGACCTATGTATGTTCCCTCCATTAGAGGATTCCTATATTACATTACTCTTTGTAGATGACCACTCTAGGAAAACATGGATGTATTTTCTTAAGTGTAAAGAGTCTGAAGAAATTCTCTTAAAGTTTAAAGAATTTAAAGCTCTAGTAGAAAATGTATCTAGAAAGAGTTTTAAAACACTAAGAATAGACAATGGGAAGGAATACACTTCAGAAGACTTCCAAAGCTTTTGTAAAACTACTGGGATTAAGAGGGATTACAATGTTCCTTACAACCCTCAATAAAATGGAGTTGCAAAAAGAAAGAACAGAACTATTGTTGAATGTGCCAAAGCTATGATGCATGATCAAAACTTAGAAACTCACCTCTGGGACGAAGCTTCTAATACCATCGTCTACATTCAAAATAGATGTCCTCATTATCATTTAGAAAACAAGACTCCTGAAGAAGTATTCACTGGAAATAAACCTAACATAAGCTCCATCTTAGGATATTTGGATGTCCAGTCTATATTCATATTCCTAAAGAGAAAAGAACCAAATTAGAGCCTTCCAAGAAGAAAGGTATTCTAGTTGGATTTAGTGAAACATCCAAGGCATATAGAATTAATATTCCAGGATAAATAAGTATTGACCTGAGTAGAGATGTGATCTTTGAGGAAGATATTGCTTTGAAAACATCCAAAGATGAAAATGAAATGAATGATGATAGTCAAGAAGATATCTCTCCTGATATTAAGAGGGAGATAAAAGAGATCATTGAGGACAATGATTTTAGTGATCACATGGATATTGATGAAGAGATAAAAAAATAAGAAAAGAACTCTATGGGCCAAGAGGGTGATTGAAGAAATAGGCAGATTTGCAGCTCCTTCAGGTACGTCTAGAGAAAGCAAAAGACCCAACATATTTTCTAGTTATGTTGTACTAATGAGTGAATTAATAAAATCAAAGCCTTCTAATGTTGAGGAAGTTGTTCAACATCTTACTTGGAAGGATTCCATGGTAGAAGAATACAGTTCTATCATTAAGAATGATGTTTGGGACATTATACCCAGGCCCAAAAATAAATCAGTGGTTTCCTCCAAATGGGTATTCAAAATTAAACATGTAGCAGATAAAAGTATAGAAAAATACAAGGCAAGGTTTGTTGCTAGAGGTTTCTCTCAGAAAGAAGGTATCGACTATGAAGAAACATTTTCTCTAGTTTCTAGGTATACCTCCATTAAAACTGTAATTTCTATTGCTACATCTAAGGGTTGGAAAATCCATCAGATGGATGTAAAGACTGCTTTCTTGAATGGAGTCATTAAAGAAGAAGTATACCTAGAGAAACCTAAAGGATTCATAGTTCACAATAAATAGTCTCATGTCTACAAACTAAAGCAAGCATTATATGGTCTCAAACAAGATCCTATAGCTTGGTATGAAAGGATCAACCATTATCTATCAAAACTCAACTTATCCAAAAATGATGCAGACCCAAATCTCTATTTCAAAATAATAATAGATGGAGGCATGTTGATTCTAATTCTTTGTGTTGATGATTTATTAATCATAGGAGAAGAGAAACTCATCATAAAATGCAAACAATACTTTGCATCCGAATTTGATATGGAAGACTTAGGAGTTCTACATTACTTTCTTAGATTGAAAGTTTGGAAACATGAAAATAACATATTTTTAAATCAAGGAAAGTATATTGCGGACATCCTCAAGAGATTTAGAATGATGGACTGCAAGCCCATGTCTACCCCAATGGAGAGAAACCTACTCAAACTCAAGGAAGCATACAATGACTCTGAACCTATAGATTCTACCCTATACAAGTAGATAATCAGGTCCTTGATGTACTTAGTAAACTCTAGGCTTGATATTTTATATGCATTGAATGCACTTAGTCAGTTCATGAGTGAACCAAAGTAAATACACCTAGTAGCATATAAGAATATCATAAGATATCTTTGAGGCACAATTAGATATGGATTGAGATATAAAGATGTGGACTTGAACTTGCATGGATACATTGATTCAGATTGGGCCAGAAGTATTGTGGATCGGAAAAGCACCTTTGGATGTTGCTTCAGTTTGGGATTAGTGATGATTTCTTGGTTCAATAGAAAACAATCTTCTGTAGCTAAAATTTCTACTGAAGTAGAATATATTGTAGCATCAATGGGAGCATGAGAAGCATTTTGGTTGAGAAAACTTCTAGTTGGACTATTTGAAAAATCACTAAATCCCACCATTATTCATTGTGACAATCAGAGTTTCATTAAACTATCATTGAATCTAGTGTTTCATAACAGGTACAAACATATTGAGATACATTATCACTGCATTAGAGACATGGTAGAAAAGAACATGGTGAAATTGAAATATGTTAGTATAGATAAAAAGACATCAGATATACTCACCAAACCTCTTGTGAAGATTAAGGTAGAATACTTCAAAGGTAAACTTGGTATGATTGTAATTTCTAAGAATGAGTTTGAGTATCTTTGATCATTGTACTAACCAAATATTTATTTTTTATCATGAGTTTTATTTCATGAATATATATATGTGATTTATGTGCATCATGAAAAAGTGAAGACTTTTATAGGATGCACTTGTATATCTGATAGTTATTGGAAGGTGATGATATTACAATCACTTATCCTCATCATGATGGATATCATATCTAAGCACATCATGATGATGTCTCTATGGAAGGTGTACATACTTACATTAGAGATATGAGTACTTGGTGAACATCATGAGACTTGATGTTAGCAGGCCATTACTCTGAGTACTTGGTGAATATCATGGACTTGATATTAGCATGTCATTACTCCTGATATTATGAGATAATATCTTTATAACCCTTATGAGTACTTGGTGAACATCATGAGACTTTATGTTAGTGAGCCATTACTCTGAGTACTTGGTGAATATCATGGATTTGATATTAGTAGGCCATTACTCTTGACATTATGAGATGAAATCATTTCCAATCTTACATTGAGGTAATATTTATTCATTTGTGTATGAATCTTTTCATAAACATTTTCCCTAGCTAAGAGGGAGTATTAATGTTATTGTGTCGATTAGTAAATTAATCAATTGGAATCATCTCTAGAAAATGATTAAATGTATTTATTATGTATATATATAATTGAGTTTTATATATATATATTATAATAATAATAATAATTTATGTATTATTATCATTATTATAAGATTTGGATTATATTTTCCTCTTCCATGCATCATCATCATAATCTATGGAATTTCCACCCATTTCAATTATTTCATTCCCACTACCTTAGGTCTAGAACATATTCTTCATTGTCTTCTAAGATATCACCTTCACTTCCTTCTTCAATATTCGGTGTAAGTTATGAATCTTGTAGTTTTGATTATGTAGCTTCATCTATTTGAGCACAAACATTGCCAAAGTACAAAAATAAGGTTCCACATTTTTTTGGCCTCTCTTGACCTTCACCACATTCATGAGTCTTACTCTTCTTCTTGTTTGACATCTCCAAGGAAATAAAGGCTGCAAAAAACTATCTACTTGTTTCAGAAGCAAATAATAGACTATAAGATTCAATGGCACAAGGACCTAGAATCTAGATGTCTAAGGTCTCCCTACTTAATAAAAATGAATTCAACATCGCAAATAGATTGAGATGAATAATATTATAACACTTCCAAAAAATGATCACTTATCTTTAGATTCTCAATGAGTAGAACTAGTAGTCAATAATGCAGCAATGGTTGTTCTTGGTTTGTAACTTGGCTATTTATCTTAATTGAGAGCTCAAGACTAAACAAATTATGTAAAAAAATCTGATCTTTGATTGTATTTATACCAATCCATATTGTGTGAATTCAACGAGAATTTGAAATGGTATACAAATATTTGGTGAATCCCACTTAATTCTAACATGTTTTATGTAAATGTAGGGTGAATCAAACCTCAAAAAATATATATGTTATAATTTTCTAGGCAATTATGGATCGTTGATTGGGATGGACTTATAATAGTATGGGTGAAATCAATCCTCTCATAATATTTAATGATTAATGGTATTGGTGAATATGGTGGTAAATTAAGACACACTTCCAAAATGCCAAGTGAATTAGGTCCTCATGTAAATTGAACTATTAATGGCTATTAGCAAATATGGCGGTGAATTAAGGCACTTTCAAGATTGTAGAAAAAAATATTAAATAGACGGTTTTGAAAACACGGTTCTTATTGGTGAAATATTTAAATCAATATAATTCATGAGTTAAAATGATGTCAAATTGAATTTCATTTGACATAAAATTGATGAATTTGGGGTGATCTGGCTACCCCATTTGATCCAACCTATTCACCAATTTTGAAATCACTGGTAGCAACTTGTAGGAAATTTGGTAGCAAGCAACTAAGAGGGGGGGTGAATCAGTTACTTATAATACACTAGCCCTACAAAAACCCTTGATGCAAGGTAGGTTGAGATGAGGGGCCAAAGGCACACCCTAATCCAAATCAACCTTGCATAGATCACACACAAAATAAATTACACAAGTGAGAGAGAGAATGCAGAATAGATCCTTTTATTCATCAAATTGATTCATACATGTCAGCCTATAAGGCCTTCCCGATTAGGGTCAAATATAACAATTCAATTAAAACATTCCTCCAACATGCAAGGATTCAGAAACTATCTTCAATCTTCTAACTCCTAACTGCTACCAAAACTTGTCTCTCTAAGAACTGATCCTATACTACAACCATGACTATATTATATACAAGAGGCTACCGAAACAAGTCAGCCTTCAAATCCACCATTAGCGAAAGGAATGACCAGATCTAGGTCCACACACTTCCCAATGATTGATACCAACATTAAATCTATGACCACAATTGAATGCACAAGTTGGCCTCAATAGAAAACCAAAACAAACAACTCGGTATGCAAGGATAATTGAGCGCTAGGGAATTAACTAACCAATTTGGTTAACGAAGGAACTCGAGCAACTACCGAGCCAACTCGATCAAAGAAGGAACTAAGCAACATAGAAAACTCAAACTTATTTTTGGTGACACAAGATTGTCAAGGACCCGAGATGCTCCTACATCAAACGTCTAGGGTTGTTTGAAATGATTCTCTGAATCATGCAATAGGTACAATCTGAGCTGAATCCAACTCATATTATGAAATCCGTGAACTGTCTTCAATCGATTTGTTCTTCCACTTTACTAGATATTCCATATACTATTTTCCTCTTGTGCTCCTGCCAACTCTATGTTCCAAAATCTGCTCAACTCCTTATGTCTGTCTCTTAGGATAATCATTCGGTACTATCAGTTCTTCATTTGATTCATGATACTCATATAAATCTACAATATTGAATATAGGTGATATATCCATGTCATTAGGTAACTCAATCTCATAAGCATTTCCACTGTCAAATCTCCTCAATATCCTGCAAGGACCAAATTTCTTCATTTTCAGCTTCCCATATGTTCCAACAGGAAATCTTCCTTTCTTCAAGTTTACCATTACTTCATCTCCAATTGAAAAAGTCTTATGTCTTCTTGATCTATCTGCTCTGTCTTTGTATTTTTTATTACTTTTATCCAATTTATGTTTCACTTATTCATGCAATGTCTTCATGAAATCAGCAAACTTTACTCCTTCAACACTTCTCTTTTCTTCACCAGTAATATCCTTCAAATTTGACATGTCTCTCAGTTGTATGCCATTAACAATCTCAAAAGGTGTTTTTATAGTACTACTATTCAATGAATTATTGTATGAAAACTCTGCTTGTGCCAATATAGAATCCCAATTACTCGGTGTATCTCCAACTAAACATCTAAAAAGATTACCCAAACTTTTGTTCACAATCTTTGTTTGTCCATCAGTTTGCACGTGAAATGTAGAAATATACCTCAACTCGGTACCCAACTTTCTCCAAAGAGTCTTCAAAAAGTATCAAACAAACTTAGTGTCTCGATTAGAGATGATACTCCTCGGTAATCCATGCAATCTGACAATTTCCTTAAACAAAAGATTTTCTATATGTAATGCATTTGATGTCTTTCTATAGGGTATAAAATGTGCCATCTTAGAAAATCTATCCACAACAACAAATATAGAATCATTACCTCTCATTTTCTTCGATAAGCTAAGAACAAAATCCATACTGATATCAATCCAAGGTTTTTCGGGAGCAGAAATTGATATATACAATCCAGTATTCTGACTTACTCCCTTTGTAACTTGACAAATTTCACAACTTTTCACAAATTTCTGAACATCCTTATACAACTGCGGCCAAAAGTATTTCTCCTTAAGAAAATTCAATGTTTTGTCAATGCCAAAATGTCCAGCCAAACCACTACTATGTTTCTCATTTATTAAATTAGTTCTCATTGATCCTCTCAGTATACACAACTGAATACCTTTAAACAACATACCTTCTTGAATGAAATAGTTTTTCCATTTAGTACTCAATTGATCTTGAATAGGTGCTCTGGACTTTCTCCACATCTTAGAAAAATCAAGATCAGTTTCATACAATACTTTCATATTGTGTGCTATAATTGTGTCACACTTCTATGAATCATTACATTCAAGAACACTCAAGAATGAGGTCTAAAAAATTGATCCATAGCTCCCTAGGCATGGATTACAAGGGTTTTAAGAATGCTCTCAGCTAGAGCTATTTAGCCTATAACCTTGCTAGTAAACCATGCAATGGGAGATTCAATGAAGACAAGAGCAAGAATGCCAATATCCTCAAGAATCAAGAATGAAAATGCAATGCAATGCTATGCTAGAAATGGAAATGCAAGCTAAGCTATGAAAATGAAAGATGCAAGCTAGTCTATGGAAATGAAAGTACAAGCTATGCTATGAAAAGGAAAGAACAAGTATTACCAAGCCTTCCTAATTAAGCTAGATGAATTAATCTAAAGCATAAAGGAAACTAAGCTAAGTATGAAGCTATGAATTCCATGACAATGCAAGAAATGAAACTATGATAGCATGTAGATGCAAAAAGCCAAGAATGCTCCAAATCTCCAAAAGCTCCAAAGTGACCTAGAAAACTTGCAGCATAACATTAGCATAAAAAGTTGGGGATATATAATGAAGAAGAGAGCTCTCCTTTTATAAGAAATGAGAAGGAATGGACCATGGAGATTAAGAGGCAAAAGATTTAATCAATGGTGAAGCTTAAAAGAGAAGCAATCCATGTGCACAAGTATCCTCCAATGAGAAAATAAGAGTTGACTTTTGTGTCCATATGAGACAAAAAGTGTTTTTTCTCTTTTTATAAAGTAAGAATAATGTTTTATTTGTGCAGCTTAGGATAAGAGGAAAAGTGGGGGCTTTTATTTATTTAAAAGGGGAGAAAAAATTTCTTTTAAATAAATAAAAACTTAGGATAAAATGGTTAGCCCATAGAAAATAATCGAATAAATGATAGAACTAGGATTTGATCAAGAGCAAGCAATTGATGATTTAGCAAAAGGGGCTAATAGTCTAGATGACCATTTTTAGGTGTATACACATATCATCAAAACCAAGAACTTCAATTCTCATCTCGGTCATCAAAGATCTTCTTCTACTCAATGTATTAGCAACTTGGTTAGTGACTCCACTCTTATGTTTTATCACAAATGTATAACTCTACAAATATTCAACCCATTTCATATGTCTTTGATTCAACTTATTCTAACTACCCAAATACTATAAAGCCTTATGATCAGTATACAACACAAATTCACTCAGTATCAAATAATGTCTCCATTTCTTCAAGGCTTAAACAATAGCATAGAATTATTGATCATACACAGAATATTTCCTTTTTGCATCATTCAACTTCTCACTAAAGAAAGCAACAAGTTTACTTTCTTGACTCAACATAGCTCCTATTGCACTACCACTTGCATCACATTCAACTTGAAATACCTTATTGAAATTGGGTAAAGCTAACACAAGCAATTCAAAAACCTTCTACTTCAGAGTCTCAAAACTTTTATCAACTCCATGTGTCCACTTGAATTCTCTTTTATCTCCTCTCATAGTCTCAGTCACAACATTACAAATTGAACTAAAATTCCTAATGAAATTTTGGTAAAAACTTTCTAAACCATGAAATGATCTTACCTCACTAGAATTCTCAAGTGTAGGCCAATTCAAAAGAGCTTCAACCTTTTTAGGCTCCATTTTCAAACCATCAGCTGAAATCACAAATCCCAAATACACAATCTCCTCTTTCATGAAAGAACACTTTTTCGGGTTAATCAACAACTTTTCTTATTTCAATCTCTTCACTACTTGTTTAACATGTAACAAATTCTCTTCTTTGGTCTTACTGAATATCAAAATATTATCTAGGTATACAATCACAATTTACCCAAAAATTTCTTCAAAACTTTATTCATCAATCTCATAAAAGTACTCGGTGCATTAGTTAAACCAAAAGGCATAACCAAGCACTCATACAAACCTTCTCTTGTCTTAAAAGTAGTCTTCCACTCATCACCTTCTCTGATTTTGATATGATGATATCCACTTTTCAAATCTATTTTGGTAAAATACTTTGCTCCAGTCAAACTATCCATTATGTCATATGTTCTTGGTATAGGAAACCTGTATTTCACTATTATCTTATTGATTGCTCCGAAATCTGTACACATTTTCCATTTTCCATTCTTCTTAGGCTCCAATACATCTGGTAATGCACAAGGACTCAAACTTTCTCAAATCAAACCTTTCTGCAACAATTCTTCAATCTATCGGTTCAATTCCAAATTCTCGATAGGTGTCAATCGATGTGGTGCCTTATTCGGTAAACTAGCTCTAGGGATAAGATCCATGCAATGATCAATACTTCTTTTTGTTGGAAAACCATCAGGTACATTGTCATAAATGGTCTCCTTATACTTGGTGAGTATCTTATCAATCTCTTCAGGGATGCTATCCTCTATTTTCTTACTCAGTTTGTTAGGAATCACAGCAAAACATACATCATTCTTCTTCAAATCCTTAACAAAATTTCTTCCTTCCATCAAGAAAACTTTCATAGATGTACAAACACTACTAACAGGTTCGTCAATCAAAGGTAACAAGATTTTTCTTCTCCCATCAGCCCAAATAGTATATTTATGCAATCTTACATCATATATAGCATGTTTATCATATTGCCAAGGTCCACCCAATAAAATATGACAACAATCCATAGGCATGATATCACATAACACCTTATCATAGTACTTTCCAATTTTCAAATTTACATAACATTGTTCACTTACCAAGAGTGTATTCTCATCCTTGATCCATGAAATTCGATAGGGCTTCAGGTGTTTCAACCTTTCCAACTGCAACTTTTCAATCATTTCCTCAGATGCCAAATTCTTTGAGCTTCCACTATCAATGATTACCTTCCACACTTCATCATAAATCCTACATCTGGTATTGAACAAACTTTTCCTTATCGAATCTTCCTTATTACTTTCACTCCAAAGTGCTCTCCTGACCATTAATTTCTTTTGCTTCTCGGGTTAATTTGGTGAATCTTCATGCACCAAATCATTTCTACTGCTACCGACCTTCTTAGTTGCATGTGTACACTCAAATGATCTATTTCCTTCTCCACAATTGTAACAAGTTCCTTGGAATCCACCTCCATTATAACCACCTCGGTAGTTATTGTCTCTTCCTCTAGATGAACTTTCACCTTTCCATTCGGTCTTGCCTTTATCCAAATTTTTCTTGTCCTAATCAAATCTATTGTTTTCACCATAAGATCTACCTCTTCCTCTAGGGAATCTACCACCTCTTCCTCTTTTTCTTTTATGATGTCTTTTGTTCAATTTATCCTCAACTTTCAAGGCGAACTGATAAGCTTCCTCAATGTTTTCCTATTTAACCAAATTCATTTCTTCTTGGATGGAAACTCTCAATCCATTTAGGTACCTAGTAAATCTTTCCACTTCATCTTCATCATGTCCAAATCTGATATCTAATCTATAGAATTCCCCGCTATAATCTTTTACCGAGCTATCTTTCTACCTCAAACTTTGCATTTGCCTAACTAGCTTAATCTGATAATCACAAGGTAAAAACTTTCCTTTCAACTTATTTACCATCTTAATCCATACCTTAATTTTGTCTTTTCCTTTCCTTTTTCTATCCAATTGTAGATTCTCCCACCACAAGGATGCATGACTCTTCAACTTTGTGCTTGCAATATTCACCTTCTTTTCCTCACAGACATTTTCATACTCAAAATACTTTTCCATCTCGGTGATCCAATCCACTAATTCATCTGAATCTAGTTTTCCATTGTACTTGGGAGGATTAAAATGTGGTGTAGACTTCATATTTTCCAAATCCTTCAACAATATTTCCTCACCCTAATCCATCACAGGTGCAGGTTCTACATCACCTTGTTCTTCCTCAATTTCTTCATCACTAACATCTTCAAGATGTCTTCCTCTACGCTAGACTATCTCAACAACTTCTAATCTAGCAACAAGTTTTCTCAACATGTCTTCCAATCCTAGATCTACATCTCACCTCCCATGAACCATCTTGAAACCCTCTACAATTGCAGGCCAGATCACAATCTGCTACCCCACAACAAATGTCAACTAGGGTTTGACAAGAAGGAACCCTCAAACCTCGATTCGCAAATCTAGATCCAGATCTCAACCTTTGCTCTGATACCACTTGATGCAAGGTAGGTTAGGATGAGGGGCCAAAGGCACACCCTAATCCAAATATACCTTGCAGAGATCACACACGGAAGCAATTACACAACAAGTGAGAGAGAGAATGCAGAATAGATCCTTTTATTCATCAAATTGATTCATACATTTTGGGTTGTAAGGCCTTCCCGGTTAGGGCCAAATATAACAATTCAATTACAATAGTCATCCAACATGCGAGGATTCAAAAACTATCTTCAATCTTCTAACTCCTAACTACTACCAAAACTTGTCTCTCTAAGAACTAATCCTATAACTACAACCAATGACTACATTATATACAAGAGGCTACTGAGACAAGTTGGCCTTGAGATCTACCATTAGCGGAAGGAATGCCCAGATCTAGGTCCACACGCTTCCCAATGATTGATACCAACATTAAATTTGTGACCACAATTGAATACACAAGTTGGACTCAATAGAAAACCAAAACAAACAACTTGATAAGCAAGGATAACCAAGCGCCAGGGAATTAATTGGCCAACTCAGTTAACGAAGGAACTCGAGCAACTACCGAGCCAACTCAGTCAAAGAAGGAACCGAGCAACACATAAGACTAAAAGTTGTTTTTGGTGACACAGGATTGCCAAGGACCCGAGATGCTCCTGCATCGACCCTTAAACCCTTAAACCTTGAAACCCTTGTGCATAAAACCCTTATGTTTGATTTATGATGAATAAAGAAAGTATGCACAAATTAGAAAGAATCCACAATACATAACACAAAGATTTTACCATGGAAACCCAAATAGGAAAAACCACAGTGGGGCTTGAATCCACAATAAGTCACTAACTTGTTAGAAGTACAAGTTATTACAAAAGAGGAATGCACATGCATTCAGGCACATTTCCTAGAGATCACTGCTCAAAAATGCCTTGGGCTACAACCCTAAGGAAGACTAAAAGCCTTACAAGACTACTACAATGGTCAATCTGACTACAATCAGAAACTTTGTGAATTATATAGTAACATCTGTGTCATGCTAAGGTTATTTCCAATGAAGTAAAAAATATATCTATGATCAACCCTTCTCTGACTCCTTCAAACAAAAACTCTAAGCATCAAGTGATCTATCACTCTTTCTGCACACTCTATTAAGCATATGTAATAAAAAAATATTTCCCTAATTCCTCAAATAATTCATCAACCTTGACCAAAAAATAAGGTTAACAAAACCCTCAAATTCAAATTGAAAATCCACGTGCCTAAATTCACAATCCAAATCCATGTTCACCACCAAAATATATCAATGATCCATAAAAAACTCCCTCGAGCTCATAACACATCTGTAAATCACACCTCAATTTACACAAAAAATGTTTTACTGATCAAGTCAACCAAGAACACAAGAAAATGGCCACCGACTGAAGAATCCATCAAACTTTATCACCATAATCTATACAAAATTCCAACTCAGTAGTTACATAATCCAATAACATCCATAAGCGTCATGAATAACACATAAATAGCCAAGACCACCCCAATCATTGGATTCACCAATATTGTTCTTGTCGAACCTCAACAATACTACCACCTACAACTATAACAACAAAGGATTTCCCTGCATACTTTTAGACCAAAAACCCTTTGAATTGTGGACATATCACCATGTTCCAAATCATCTCCTACATGCACAAACAAAAATATCAACCTGGAAGTGCACACCGAGTCAATCTCTACTACCTTTTCAACACTAGTAGATAGCTGTAAAATAACTAGCCACAACTCCTAGCCTCATAACTCATCCAAATCATCATGTCAACCCTTGAAACTTGACATGGACCAAGTATACAACCTCTAAAAAATCCCATGAGGTGTGTGACTCCTCATCTTTAGTAATTGATCCTCACTGAACCTCTAAACATAGTGTACCATTGGCCAAACTACACAAATAAATATGTTGACATCAATGACAACACATCCAACTTGCCAACAATCTCCCCCTTTGGCATTGATGGAAACATATGATGTGAAACACATGTAATGCAATCAGAAACCAACACAATCTCCATCGTAGAAGGGAAAACAACAATACTACCAACAATATCCATAATATTCATCATTAGCTTTCAGAGTCTCTCTAACTCATCTTCCTTCAAGATATCTCTATCTCTTTTCTCCCTAGAAGAAATCTTCCCTTGGTTCCAACCCGATTACATATTATTCTCTCCATCACTACCTCCCCCTTATATATGCACTCTTCTCCTTAGGTAAAACTCTTTCTTATGTGCAATTATATATAAAAAATTTCACATGCACTCTTCTCCCCCTTTGAAATAAATAACAAAGGCACATTAACTACTCTCAGCCATCATAAACCTGATCAAACACATCAAAACTAAACTCCTAAATTACCATGCTAACTACTCCCCCTAAGTAGGAGCCTCCAAACACCAATCCAGTTTAAATATGTCTCCATGAAATGTATTGGATTGATGTAGTCCTCTACATCTTTACTTCTGATTAAGAGGGGCAATTAGCCCCAACTTTCCTCTAAGATGCATAAGAGTATATTCTTTCTCTGAATTATCCTTACTCTTGTTGCTCTTTGACTTATTTCTAAGAATATGTCTTGTATCCATTGTTATCTTCTCTTTTCCTTGTCATCTTTATGCTTTCCTTTGAAATTTTGACCTTTCCACTCCACTTTTTGCTTCTTAGTCTGATTATTCTTTTGCACATTCTTGTCTTTCCCTATCGAACCACATTTTTTCACTTTCTTGCTTGTGCAATATTTAACAATCTATTTAGATATGTTACATCTGAGACATATAATAGTCTTTTATCCAATTTTTTCATCCTTTTGACGATAAAATTCTTCTTTCTCACACTACAACATATACTTGAGGCATGGTTGTGCCCTTTACAACTAGAGAAACAATTTTTTTTACAATCCATAATTTTATGACCAAACTTACCATGAACAAAGAATTTACCACTGAATTTATAAGTTTTAGGTAGTCTGCCGAAGTCTTCTTAGTTTTGTTCATCTTCCTTTTAGTTTTAGGCTTGTCTTTACCATATCTAGACCTTTCTTCTTTCTCAAACTTAAGACCATTGTTGCTCACTGAATTCCTTTGACTTTCAAGCAATGAATCAAGTTTTGCCAAATTGATCATGAGCTTCTCCTTTTAGTTATTTTCAATCACAAGCTCTTATTCAATGGCTTTAGCCAAATGATCATCATTTGGTTCAATCTCATAAATTAAGAAGATCTAATCTTGAGCAATCCTTCTCCTAGTAAGAATACCCTTGTTCCTATCACCAATGATCTGATCTTTAGAGTGATTTATTCTTACATACCTTGGTTTCTTTGTCATTTCAATTAGTTTTTGTGTTTCTTTCTCCACTTGTATAGACCACATCATTCACACTCACCAAAACACTTAGGTCTTGGGTCTGAACATGTTGTTGTCTTGTCTGAATACCACTAGAGCTCTGATCATTGGAATCATATCCATGGGATTTGGGTATGCTCTCAAGGCTTTCATTCACTTTGACATTACTACTCTCCACTATCTTCTTCATCCTCTTGTTGTAGCACCTTTATGCCTTGATTTTGGTAGAGTATCCAAGGAACATACCTTCATCACTCCTTGCATAAAATTTTCCTATGTCCTCATCTCTCTTGAAGTAGTATTTACTACAAAAAATTCTAAAATACTTGATTGTAGGCATATTTTCATACCATAATTCATAAGGTGTCTTACTTGTATCTCCTTTTATATACACCTAGTTGAGAGTGTATACTACAGTGCTAATTTCTTCTCTCCAAAATATATGTGGAGAATTGCCTTCAAGCATCATGGTCCTAGAAGTTTCAAGAATGGACTTGTTCTTCCTTTCTACCACTCCATTTTTTCATGAATTCCTTGGAGTAGAAAAGTGTATCTTTATTCCAGGCTTCTCATAAAAATAATTGAACTCAATTGATGTAAATTCACCTCCTCTATCTTATCTCAAGAATTTCAATCTCAATCCTATATCAATTTCAACCGTGGACTTAAAGATATTAAACTTATGAATAAATTTATATTTTTATTTCAAGAAAGTCACCCATACCATTCTAGAATAGTCATCAACAAGTAACATGAAGTACCTATCACCTTGCAATATTCTTTTCTTAGTAGGGCCATGTGGATCAATGTAAACAACATCTAATAAACCATTAGAGTTCTTCACATTTAGAATGGAAAGTAACTCTTGTTTTCTTACCCAACTGACATTGTCTCCAAATAGTGTTACTAGGCTTCTTAACTCTAGGAATGTCTCTAACAACATGATTAGAACTTATTGCCACAATATTGTCAAAGTTCACATGACACAACATCTTATGCCATAACCAACTTTCATCTACTTGAGAAATCAAATAACTTCTCAGACTAGTATGCACATGAAATAAGTTACCTCTTGTCTTTGCTCCTATTTCTACATCTATCCTAGAGTTATTCAAGATCTTAAATTTGTCATTCTTGAAGTGCAAGTCATAACTTTTATCCATCAACTATCCAACACTATGAATATTATGTTTTAAATCTTCAACATATAATACATCATCTACATTATTCTTACCATATAGACAAATAGAACCTCTACCTCTAATCATACCACCAGTTTTGTCTCTCCATCTTACCATACCACTATCATACTTTTCAAGACTCAAAAATCTACTCTTATCACCAGTCATATGATTAGAGCATATCCTATTTGTTACCAATTCATCCTTTTTAACAACTTACATAGATAGGGATTTTTCTTCAACAACACAATCAGCAGAACTAGTAGGTATAGGATTATTAGACTTAGTTCATTCTTCCTTGATAGAAATGAATGTATTACAATCATAGAATCTATAGGCTTAGTATCCTCATCTTTGACAGTAATAAATGTGAACTCATCATCATTCTTTTCAGATTCATCATCTGTAATTCCATCATCATCATCATCAACAACAACAAAGTAACATCTATTTACAATAGTGTTGGTTTGTGGTGACTAATCAGGCAAGTACTGTACACTTTTTCATTTATCGTGGGGTTCGAGGCAATGGCCCAAAAAAAAAATTGGGGGTTAACTCGTCAAGCATTTTTATTTTTCATGTCAAACATTTCCCTAGGTTGACTCGTCAATTATTTTAGGGTTAGCTTGTTAACTGACATACATCTCATTATAATGGCTTAGGGTTAGGGTTTTCTCAATATATGAGAATTTCATAGCTTCTTACATCGGTATTGAGTTGCAAGTGATTGCAGATTGTAACAGGTTGAAATTATTGGATAATAAGATTGGACTCTTTGTTTGGTGGATGTAACCCAGGATTGGGTGAACCACGTTAAATATTTGTGTCTTCTTTTTCTACATGTGTGTGATTTATTCCTTTGTATTATTGAATATATTTGCATGTAACTAATAAATTTATGTCTACTAATCCTAACAAACAATAGGTATGTTCTTCCATTTAGCAGCTCTCTTAGGACATTTAGAAGAAAAAATTCATATCTTATTTCATGAAAAAAGATTGAGAGGCATCTTTCCTTGGTACTTACCAGATCCTTTAGGTAACCTCTTAGAAATTAGTGCTTCCAACTCTTGAAGCTCTCTTTCTTCTTCTTCAAGTTCCTTCATCTCCTTCTCATATCTTGACATCTTTCTTGAGGATCCTTCACTCTGATCTAATCTTTGCATGTTCTTCCTAGATACACTGGCCTTGAATGTAGTCTCAACCTTAGGAAAGGAGTTACCAAATTCACTATGTTAAAAATTAGTAAGCTTACCAACAAATTTGTCTCTTGTTACATTTGTCACTATCCTAATCTCCTCAATGGATGCAACTTTGTGACTATAGGCACATGTTAGTGATCTCAAAAATTTTGCACCAATCTCATCTACTTCCAAGGTACCTCCATCATATCTAGTAGTAGTCACAACCTCATTTACCCTAAGTATGAATGAGGCAATATTTTTATCTTCACTCATCTTCAAGCTTGCATACCTTCCCTTCAAACTTTGCAACTTGGCAACCTTTACTTCCTTGTCTTCCTCATGCAAGGTCTATAACTTATCACATACCTCATTGGTCATCTCCAATTCCATGACCTTGGTCATTTTGGCATTATTCAAAGCACTCAACAAAGCTTCATTTTCCCTAAATTATTTTTGGCATCATTGATCTCTTATGGAGTTGTATGGTTTGCAGGAGGATTGTAACTTGCTTTTGTAACCTTCCAAAAATCTTCATCAATGCATCTAAGATGCACTATCATGCAACTCTTTCACAAGGTGTGGTTAGTTCCATCAATCCTTGGACTATCCTTCTTGTATGTTACCATTTTCATATCTCCCTCAAGGTGTTAGGCTTCCTTCAATAGACCAGGATCTGATACCAATTATAGGAAATGAGGTAGAAAGAAACTGAGAGGGGGGTGAATCGGTTTCTTCTAAAACATTAGCTCTTCAAAAACCCTTAAACCTCAAAACCCTTATGCATAAAACCCTTATGTTTGATTTATGATGAATAAAGAAAGTGTACACAAATTAGAAAGCATCCACAACACATAACAAAAAGATTTTTATTGTGGAAACCCAAATAGGAAAAACCACGATGGGGCTTGAACCCACAATAAGTTACTACCTTGTTAGAAGTACAACTTATTACAAAAGAGGAATGCACATGCATTCAGGCACACTTCCTAGCTCCCTCACTATTCAAAAATTCCTTGGGTTACAACCCTAAGGAATACTAAAAGTCGTACAAGGCCACTACAATGGTTGATCTGACTATAATCAAAAACTTTGTGAATTGCATAGTAGCATATATCTCATGTCAAGGTCAGTTCCAATGAAGTACAACATAGATATCTGATCAACCCTTCTTTGACTCCTTCAAAAAAACACTCTAATCACCAATAGATTTGTCACTCTTTCTCTACACTCTTTCAAGCATCTGTAATATGAAATATTGCCCTAATTCCTTAAATAATTCATCAACCTTGAACAACAAACAAGGTCGACCAAACCCTCAAATTCAAATTGAAAACCCACATGCCTAAATTCACAATCCAAATCCATGTTGGCCACCAAAACATATCAATGATCCATAACAACTCCCTCGAGCTCATAACACATTGTAAACCATGCCTTGATTTAATGCACAAAAATGTTTTACTAAAAAAATCAACCAAGAACATAAGAAAATAACCACCAACTAAAAAATCCTTCAAACTTGATCATCACAATCTATGCGAACCACCAACTTAGTAGGCACATAATCTAAGAACATCCATAGGCATCATGAAGAACATGAAAACATCCAAGACCACCACAATCATTGGATTCACCAGTATTGTTCTTGTTGAACCTCAAGAACACTACCACCTTCAACTATAACAATAAAAAAATACCATGCGGACCTTTGGAGCACAAACCCTATGAATTGTGGACACATTAGCATGTCCCAAATCATCTCCTACATGGGCAGATATAAATATCAACCTATAAGTACACACCGAACCAATATCTTCTACCCTGTCAACACTAACAGACAATAAAATAACTAGTCACAACTCTTGGCTTCATAACGCATCCAAATCATCATGTCAACCACTAAAACTTGATATGGACCAAGTAGACAACCTCTACAACATCCCATGAGGTGCATGACTCCTCATATTTAGTAATTGATCCTCATTGAACCTCTAAACATACTGCACCACTAGCCAAATTGCACAAATAGACATGTTGACATCAATGACAACACATCCAACTTGCGAACACAACTATTCACCACTAAAGTTACCTTGCACCACATTTTCACCCAAGTCAATTGTCTCTATTGTTAATCATCATTTCCCAAGGAACTTGCATCTAGATACCTAACAAAAATATTGGGTGTATATACATAACAAAGTATAGTAAAAAATGACACATATCAACCAATGAGATAGTTTAAAAGGTAATATCAATATTAGGCATAATTGAAAGTCATCTACCACTAGCATGATTTAGATATAAAGATGCAAAAAAGTAATCAAAATGTTGAAACTGAAAATATAAACATAACCACGTATAATAGTAAAAATAGCAAACATAAAATAGTACAAAATTAAAATATATAAAATCCCAACATATTTATCCAAAGTACACAGTCCATAGACCTCAAACTATAAAATATCATTAAAAAGTACAATGGACCAATATGAAAATTGAAAAAATCAAGGCACATATGATTGGGGCATTACATAAAGGTTTTTAATTTTCTTTAGCATTCTAGTTCAAATTGAGGAAAAGTAGACTAAAATTGTGACTTTTTGTATAAAGAATTATAAAGAATTTTACTTTGATATTTTGATATTGAGTGCCAATCCTTTATGAATCTTCTTTGGGAAACAAAATTTAATATTTCTCCTTGCAGTTCTTTATCTATGTTAATGTTGGTTTCCAAGGTGTTCATCATCAATCTCCTTTGGTTGTAAATCATTATAAACCTAGGTGATGCTACTAAATGTTAACATAAAAATCTAGATATATGGCTAAATATTAAATGTTAACTATCAAAACTATAGTATGGACTAATGTAATAAGATGTAGGGCTAATTCTTTATACCTTGTAAACTTTACTGTGATATTAATTGTTGGAAATATAGATGCAGTAACTGAGAGGGGGGGTGAATCAGTTAACCACAAAAATATTACCACTGATCCTTTAAATATCTTAACAAATTATTTACTGTGCCACTCGGTAAATATACAGAGAAATACTGGAAACTTGATCCTTGAAGTGTGTAATAATTTAAACTGTTCTTAAGCATTCATCACTGATTAACTTACATGAATAAAGAAAATAACATGAACACAAGAGACACCAGATTTACCATGGAAACCCAATATGGGAAAAACCACCAATGTAACTAGTTACTATTTTTCACTCTTCTGAAGTGATGCCCGGTTAGAAGCCAACCCGGTAAAAGGTTACAAAACACATTGTTAGGTGTGACCTTGTTAGAGGATTTAATCACCCTACTAGGAGTGGCCTTGTAAGAAGTCTTGAAACAATTCAATAGAACTGTTACCTTGTTAGAGGATTTACAAAATGGTTGTTAAACCAACTTGGTTAAGAGATTTTGATATCACTGCTACAATTGCTAGAGAGTAACAATGAAATGACCTGCAACTGAATTGTTGAATATAGATCTCTGTTCGGTTTCACTAGATCCTTACTGATCAATTAAATCTTTGCTGCTCCTCAAGGATATTTGACCATCCTTCAAAATTCGCACACACCTTTCTTCAAAATGATTTCTGCATGCTGTATATTTTTTTCTCTTATTCACCATTTGACCTTCTATATATATATATATGCCATTTCATAATCATTTAGATTGACAAGTCAGCACTAATAATTATTATAACAGTCGGCTGGGATAAACAAACTGTAATAACAAAATTCTTTGAAAGGGCTGACCTTGCTCAGTAAACATTAATCCTGAAAAGATTTCCTTCGGTGACCGAGAGAACTCGGTAACCACAGCGAATTCTGCAACATCCTTTGGAGATTGAGAGAGCTCGATAACCACTAATTTCCTTTGATAACCGAGGAGGCTCGGTTAACACTATTATCCTATCATGTTTCCTTTAGACACCCGAGAGAACTCGGTAGACACTAAAAACTGCCTAGCTGACCGACTGAACTCGGTAGATACTGAGAACCGCTTAGCTGACCGACTGAACTCGGTAGATACTAAGAACCGCTTAGCTAACTGACTGAACTCAGTAGATACTGAGAACGATAATTGATATGACATTTGTGTGACATCAAAGACAAGACATAGCTAATCCAACAATGTCCTTTAGACAATTGTATCCAACAATCTCACTCTTTGGCATTGATGGCAACACAACATGTCATAGCACAATGAAATTTCACAGATAAACCAAGAGTAAGAAACATAAACTTAGCTTCATTCTAATTCCCATCATCTTCAAACTTCTTTCTCTGACTAAGAACTCTCCCTCTTAACTTCTCAAATTATTCTTCTTAGAAATTTCTTGAAATGACAGCAAACTCTCCCTCTTTGACAACACATGCCAAAGACAATTAACATAGTTTTCAGTAAATATCAATGTACCTTATGTACTGATTCATATGCAATGATTTCCTGACTATGCTGCATCAACTGATTGATCTTCAACATGTTCTGGTTGATGCATCACTAAAACTTTATTTAGTGAACCTCGGATAGGGGAGTGACCCCTAACTTGCCTCTTAGATACAAGAATGCATCCTTAGGTAGTGGTTTGGTGAAGATATCTGCAATTTGTTCTTTTGTATGAATATATTCCAATCTAATTTCCTTGTCCTGTACCAATTCTCTGACAAAGTGATATTTAATTGCAATGTGCTTAGTTTTGGAATGCATTACTGGATTCTTTGAAATATTTATTGCACTTGTATTATCACAAAACATAACAACTAGTTCTTTGATCTCAACCTTCATGCCTTCCAAAAGCTGTTTAAACCATATAATATTAGAGCAGTTTACTACTGCAGCAACATATTCTGCTTCTGTTGTGGATTGGGAACTGCAGTTTTGCTTTTTACTAGTCCAAGATACTAACCTCTTGCCAAGAAAGAATGCACCACCACTTGTACTCTTTCTGTCATCAATGTTTCCTGCCCAATCAGCATCAGTAAACACTTTTAAATCCAGATTGCCTCCAAATTTATACCACAAGCCATAATCTTCAGTTCCCCTTAAATACCTCAAGATTCTTTTGATTGCCATCATGTGATTTTCTCTGGGTTTAGCCGAGAATCTTGCCACTATTCCAACTGCTAAGGCAATATCAGGCCTTGTGTGTACTACATACTGTAATTTTCCAATCATTGATCTGTATAAGATCTAATCTACTTCTTTTGAATCATCATCTTTGGTAAGCTTCAGTCCAGTACACATGGGTGTACCAACTGGTTTTGAATCTTCCATACCAAATTTCTTAAGTATTTCCCTGATATATTTAGATTGAGTAATGTAGATACCATTTTTGTTCTGCTGAATCTGAAGTCCAACAAAGAATTTTATTTGACCAAACATAGACATTTCAAATTCTTTGTTCATAAGCTCTGAAAATTCTTTGCACTGATCATCATTTCCTATAAACACAATATCATCCACAAATATTTCTGCCAAAACAATTTTGTTATCTGATCCTTCTTTGATGTATAAATTGATGTTGTCATTAGCCCTTTTGAAATTAATCTGAGTAAGATAGTTATGTAATCTTTCATACCATGCTCTAGGAGCTTGTTTCAGACCATACAATGCTTTGTGTAATTTCCAGACCATATCCCTTTTGTCTGGATCTATAAAACCTTCAGGTTGCTCAATGTAGACTTCTTCCTCAAGAATACCATTGAGAAAAGCAGATTTGATATCCATCTGATATACCTTAAATTTTTTATGTGCTGCATATGCAAGTAAAGTCCTCACACCTTCTAATCTTGCAACAGGAGAAAAAGTCTCTCCATAATCTATTCCTTCTTCTTGAGAATATCCTTTACATACCAATCTTGCTTTGTTTCTTGATACTTGACCATCTTCATTCAACTTATTTCTGAATACCCATTTTGTCCCAATTATATTTTTATCTTTAGGCCTAGGTACAAGAGTCCATGTCTTATTTTTCTCTATTTGCTCTATTTCTTCATTCATAGCCTCAATCCAACTTTCATTTTCTAATGCATCTTTGACATTTTTAGGTTCAAAATCAGCAAATAAACATGTACCTTTTAGTTTACTTCTTGTCATAGTACCATATGATTTATTTCCAATAATCTGATCTGGTTTATGATGCTTTCTGATGTACTTGGCTAATACAGGTTCCTTGCTACCTAAATGAGTTATATTGTCATCTTTTTCATCTTCAGGTTCAGATTGCTCAGGCTCGGTAGATGTAGTCCTTACATGTGTCTGGCAATGTATCAGGTTCGATGTAAACAAATTTTCTGTAGTCCTCTCATTCCTTTTTGCTTTCTTCTTCAATCTTTTCTGCAAACTCATCAATTCTCACATGTGCACTTTCTATGATTTTGTGAGTAGACAAATTTAGACATCTATGTGCCTTACTTTTGCAAGAATATCCCAAAAATATTCCTTCATCACTTTTACCATCAAATTTTCCTTTTCTAGATTCTTTCAAGATGTAACATTTACTACCAAATACTTTTAGGTAACTTACATTTGGTTTGTAGCCATACCATAGCTCATATGGAGTCTTGAATGTGTCTTTTCTTAGCTGTACTCGGTTCAAGGTATGAACTACAGTGCTGATAGCTTCCTTCCAGTATTTCATAGCAATGTTCTTTTCAATCATTAGAGTCCTTGCACAGTCCATGATAGATCTATTCCTTCTTTCAGCTATTCCATTCTGCTCAGGAGTTCTCAGGGCTAATACCTGTCTTTTGATTCATCTTTCAATGCAGAAATTATTGAATTCATGGGAGATGAATTCACCACCTCTGTCTGATCTCAAGCATTTTATTATTTTTCCTGTTTCCTTTTCTACTCTTGCTAAATACCATTTGAACTTCTCAAATGCTTCAAACTTTTCTCTTAAATACATAACAGTCATCATTCTAGAATAATCATCAACAAAGAGAAAAAAGAATTTTTCTCCGGTATAGCTCTCAATTCCAATAGGTCCACATAAATCAGTATGCACAATTTCTAAAATATCTTCAAACTAATAGTTTTTACTTTTGAAACTAGACTTTCCCATTTTACCAATTTGACAATTCTTGCATAGACCAACATCGGGTTTCTTCAAAGTAGGAATACTTCTTACTTTCTTGAATTTGCTTATTTTTATCATGTTGTCAAAATTTACATGACATAACCTTTTGTGCCATAGCCAACTTTCTTCAATTTGAGCAATAAAACATGAGTAATCACCAAGATCAAGATAAAACAGGTTACCTTTGGTTTGTTTGCCTGATCCTATCAGTTTTCCTTTGTCATCCAGCAATCTTGCTTTGCCATTCATGAATTCAACCTTGAATCCAATGTTGATTAGTTGTGCTACACTTAGAAGATTATGCTTTAGTCCTTCGACCCAATATGCATTATCACATATAAGTTCTTTGGTTAATGAAATTCGTCCCTTTCCTTTTATACAACAAGGTTCATTGTTTCCAAACCTTACATTACCACCATCAAAGTTTTCAAAGTGTTCAAACTTGGTCCTGTCACCAGTCATATGATGTGAACATCCACTGTCTATAATCCATGTATCATTCTTGCTTATATGAGAGATAAGTGCCATCTCATCTTCATCATTATCAGATTCATCTTTTACAGCAATGAAAACAATTTCTTCTTCACTATCATCCGAATCTTTAGGTAAGAAACATGTTTTCTTACCTTTATCCTTGAATGATTTGAAATTTTTCTTGCCATTGTACTTGTAATTTTTCTTCTCATCTTTGCTTTGCTTGTTTGGACACCTAGCTGCAATATGACCAATTTCTTCACATGAAAAATAGATTCAGGGAGTTTTACCTCTATATTTTCCTCTGCCTCTTGAATACTTCTTTGCAAGTAATGCTTCAATAACTTCAAGATCACTATCAGAACTTTCCTCTGATTCTTCTTCACTTTCTGATTGGATTTTCTTCCCTTTCTTGAGTGAAAGTTTGGCCTCAAAAGCTGATTCAATATTTTTAGAAGTTGGAACATAGTTGTCATAGTTATCCAGTTCAAAGGCTGTCAATCTTCCAACTAAGGCATCCAAAGTTATATTGTGATTTTCTTCACATCTTCTTTCTTGAATAGCAGAAACTCTTATTGCATAAATAAGGAGTAATGTTCTAAGAACCTTACTTATAACCGTTTCATCATCAATTTTTCCTCTAGAAGCTCTGATTGCACTAACACTTGTCTTGATTCTTTCAACATATTTTGCAATGTTTTCTTCTTCTCTCATTTTCATTTGATCAAACTGTCCTCTTAGGCTCTCTACTTTAGCTCTCTTCACATTGTCATCACCGCCATAGATTTTCTTCAGCTTGTTCCACATTTCATGAGCAGTTGTGCAGTCTTTGATTTCATCAAATTCTTCATAGCTAAGATTTGATGCAATGTCTATCATCATAGTGTTATGGTTCTTCTTCTCTACAATGTCTTCAACAGTCAATGTGCCAGTAGAAATTGTATATTCTTGATCAATATATTTGCATCTTGAATCACCAATGGAAGCTAGATGTAATCTCATGAGACCTTGCCATGCTGAAAAGTTATTTCTGTTAAGCCTTGGAATTTCTCTTTTGTAAGACATCCTGATCTTTAGCTTAGGTCCTTGAAACCCTTCCTACAAGCACCAAAAGCTCTGATACCAATTGTTGGAAATATAGATGCAGTAACTGAGAGGGGGGGTGAATCAGTTAACCACAAAAATATTACCACTGATCCTTTAAATATCTTAACAAATTATTTACTGTGCCACTCGGTAAATATACAGAGAAATGCTGAAAACTTGATCCTTGAAGTGTGTAATAATTTAAACTGTTCTTAAGCATTCATCACTGATTAACTTACATGAATAAAGAAAATAACATGAACACAAGAGACACCAGATTTACCATGGAAACCCAATATGGGAAAAACCACCAATGTAACTAGTTACTATTTTTCACTCTTCTGAAGTGATGCCCGGTTAGAAGCCAACCCGGTAAAAGGTTACAAAACACATTGTTAGGTGTGACCTTGTTAGAGGATTTAATCACCCTGCTAGGAGTGGCCTTGTAAGAGGTTTTGAAACAATTCAATAGAACTGTTACCTTGTTAGAGGATTTACAAAATGGTTGTTAAACCAACTCGGTTAAGAGATTTTGATATCACTGCTACAATTGCTAGAGAGTAACAATGAAATGACCTGCAACTAAATTGTTGAATATAGATCTCTGTTCTGTTTCACTAGATCCTTACTGATCAATTAAATATTTGCTGCTCCTCAAGGATATCTGACCATCCTTCAAAATTCGCACACACCTTTCTTCAAAATGATTTCTGCATGCTTTATATTTTTTTGTCTTATTCACCATTTGACCTTATATATATATATATATATATATATATATATATATATATATATATATATATATATATATATATGCCATTTCATAATCATTTAGATTGACAAGTCGGCACTAATAATTATTATAACAGTCGGCTGGGATAAACAAACTGTAATAACAAAATTCTTTGAAAGGGTCGACCTTGCTTGGTAAACATTAATCTTGAAAAGATTTCCTTCGGTGACCGAGAGAACTCGGTAACCACAGCAAATTCTGCAACATCCTTTGGAGACCGAGAGAGCTCGGTAACCACTAATTTCCTTCGATAACCGATGAGGCTCGGTTAACACTGTTATCCTGTCATGTTTCCTTTAGACACCCGAGAGAACTCGGTAGACACTAAAAGCTGCCTAGCTGACCGACTAAACTTGGTAGATACTGAGAACCGCTTAGCTGACCGACTGAACTCAATAGATACTAAGAACCGCTTAGCTGACCGACTCAACTCGGTAGATACTAAGAACGATAATTGATATGACATTTGTGTGACATCAAAGACAACACATAGCTAATCCAACAATGTCCTTCAGAAAATTGTATCCAACAATTAATATATGAAGTTGTTGTAATTGTATAGCTATTGATCACAACCATTCTTGTAGCCACTCCTAAACATTCATTCCACACCTTCAAATTCACACCTTTGTATCTTGGGTTTATGTGTTGGATTGCATGTTCAATCATCATCACTCAAAACTGACTCTTCTCAACTATTTCATAAGGTTAGAACTTGAAAATATCATGCATTAAAAAAAAGACATGAGAGAAACATTTTGTTTTGGTGGACTAAGAGGAACCTAAATTTGCATCAATTTCATTTTAGGATATTTACATGCTTGAGGTTGTTGTGTTCAACATTATAAAGACGAAGGTGAAGAAAGTCCACTAGTATGATGCTAGTCCAAGTGAAGAAAGTGCACAACTACGATGCTAGTTTAATTCAACTTCAGAGAACATGAACCTTGTACATTGGAAATTCTCCTAAGGTGTGTTTGAAATATTGCTATTAATCTTTATAGAACCATCGATTTTAAAGGCATTTGCAAAACAATTTCCTACAATTTATAACCGACCCAAATATATATTTGTATTAAAAGATAATTCCATACATAGAAACATTTACATTGATTCGAAGATCAATCTTATAAAAAAATAATTGAACTTACAATAAATTTGAAAATTCTTCAAAACTTTAAACTTAAAAATATATACATCTAACTCTATCATCAAAAATTAATGTCTTAATCAATCAACTTGAATAACCCAGAAGGAACAAACAAATAGGGTACATTATATCTTTACAGGTGCATACACCATGAACCTTAAAAGAGCTTTGATTTTCCCTCATGATGTAGAAGAGGCAAAGATTGTTATCCTAGTTGGAAGTCACTAAACACATGGATACATACATATTTTAAATAATTATAAAACTATGAGGTTTTGGGGAAACAAGTAAATAAATAACTATAGATATGGGCCAACATCATCTAGCGTCTACTTAGTGGGCTACAAATTACAATCTCACTTCATTCAAATCAAGGGTCCCTCTTATCCATTCTTTTTATAAATACTAACAAAACAACTCATTATGTTGGGGGGGTGGGGAAAGTAAATAAAATATTATTCCGTTCGTGTGCTTATGAATAACACGTGGAGAAGGTAAACCTTGATTACTTCTAATAAGCGCAAAATCTGGCTTTTCCTACGCGTTTTGTAATGCCCGCCAACATTATCATTATTCATTTTTCGAGTGAGATTTACACAAACCTTAATGACCTTGGCTTTCTCATTATCATTACTCATTTCTAATTATTTATTGGGGGGTTAAAAGACTTTATCTATGTGATGAAATACAGTGTTCATTTTGTCTCGTGTATCACTCAAAATTAATCATAATCATCAATTTATCACTTTAATGAATGTAATTTGTGAATCTCCAAGGGCTTTCCTTATGTCTTATCATAAATATCGGTTAAAAGGCTTTATCTATGTGATAGAACTATTGTTCCTTCAATTAGATCATTATCAAGATATGGTCTAATCTTACTTGATTTCAAATCTAAAATATTTTATTTTAAGCAAAGGTAAGAAAATTCTATACATTTATAATAATAGAAATTATATATACTAGTTATTTGTCTACTTTTATGTTATAATAGCCATTTTTATTAGGTTTGAATTTTGTTATGTTTGGAACAACACATTACTTGATCCACAAGTTTAATCAGTAATAAGCATTGAAATAGCTTTTTCTAATTCTTATAAATGATATCTATAATTATTATTGTCAAAAATTTAATTAATTTTTGTGTAACTATGTTTATTTTTTATATCACCTAATATAGATTGTATATTGTTTCTTTACATCTTTTGTGAATTTCAAACATAACCTATGATTACGCTCTAGTTATTCTTCTTCGCCTAATATTATTTCACCATACAAAAGGTCCTTATGGTTCTCATTTAAAGAAAATCTAATGATTATTCCACTACTCACTAAGATATAATGTCAATTTACTTGATATGTCCATATATATATTAATGGAATTTATAAATTAAGCTCATATTTCAAACTCTTTATTCAAAGGGGATTCTATTATCTCACTTCTTTTCTTTATTGTATTAACTATAGGATTTCCTATTCTACAATTTCTCACTAAATCATTTGTTGCCTTTTGTGAAATAATAAGAGACTCTATATGAAGCAAAATATCTTTGAAACTATTATTCTTTCGATCTTGGAATCAAAGCCTTGGAAAATAAATAATCGTCTTAAATTTTTAAAGTTATGTTTCTTTATATATTTAGAAAGGTATCATGTATCAAGAAATCACACAAGAAAAAAGAAGTAAAGGCTAAGTGAGGTGGTCTTAATAGACATTAAAATGGACATGCAAATCCACCAATATGATGGATAAGAGTAAAACAATTCAAGGGAAAAGATAGACATAGATACAGTTTATAAAGATGCGATAATTTCATCCTTCTCAACCTTTTTAAAATAATATGATTTGAATAAATTCCATATATCATGTATTACTCTTAGAGATAAAACTCAAATCATCTTTAATAGAGTTTAAAAATAGTAACCTTAAATTGTAACTTCAGTGGCATTTAGTCAATACAAGGATTCTCCTTAATAAGGATTGTCATAATCCAAATATATTGTCCTTATTTATTTGAACTACGAAATTTCCTCCTAAATAGTTAGTCTTCTCGGCCTATATATCATAGTAAAACTTATGTTTTGAAGAAATCACACGAGATAGAACATTTATTAGTGTTGAATTTTTTATAAAATCAAGTCCATGTTATATAAGAGTACACGATCAAAGTTCTATTATTATATTTCTATTGATTGATCACAAGAAAGAATCAAAGGATATATTCAAAGGAATGACAATTTTATTCCACTATTTATATTTGGACTTCTTTTCTAGAGAATGTGGTAATAATTTTTGGGAGAAAGTGACTAAGTCTCTTCTCATTAATTTTTTTACAAATGGATATTAGATATAGTAATGGATTGAACTCTCAATAATGATTTTCTTCACTTACTGGCTTTAATCCTTCATATTTTGATAGCATTCAAGACTTCTTCACCAAAATAAAGTTTCTAGATTGTGGTTGTAGTAATGTGGTATTCAGAAGCAGGACTGTATATTGATTCTATCCATTCTTTCCAAACTTGGTTATAATTATTCAATTTTTGTTTCTACCTTTTATGTCACCAAAGATGCATTTGGTGCCAAGTACACCATGCCTTCACGTGATGATTGTGCTTCATTCCTCACTCAAGAGAAAGAAAGGACAATTTAGATGGGTCCATTATAGTATACCAAATCACATTATCTCCTTTCTTCCCAAAGTGCCAGAGATCAATAAGCTTCACATGGTAAAGAAAAGAAACAAACCCAAGGATTCCAAGACATATGAGTAGTCCAAGAACACACATTCGTATGATTTTTTGGATTCTTCTTCTTCTAAAAGGTCTTTATTGAAGAAGGATATTTTGAAGCATTCATATTGCACTAAGATAGGATATAATAATCATCAATGTTATGTAAATAACATTGATGAGTTACAAAACCTTCTTTTGAAGCATAATAGTGAGCCATATTCATCTAGTTCATCATCTTTTTCCACTTCACGACCTACACATTCTAGGTCCACTTTTATGGCATGTGGCAAAGACAACATGAAGGTTCATGCTCCATTTGCATCCATACATCTTTAGTCCAACCGTTGGCATCTTGATTTAGGAGCCTCTCATCATATGGCTTCATCTATGAGTATGTTTTCTTCATATGAGCCTTTCACTACTTTACCACACATATTAATGGGTAATAATACTTATTGTTCCCTTCCATTTTGTGTGTTGTGGAATGAGTACTTGCTAGATATTGTAGGGTTGTTTGATACATCACACTCATTATATTAGGGACATTCTTGAGGATCTTCACTTCCTCTTTGATGACATCTTGAGTATTATTGGCATCCCATCTTTAGTGTCTTCTAGTGTTGTTCATCAAGTATCATCATAGTTTGTTGGCTTTGCTTCAGTTGATTTGGGAGCTTTTGATTAAAACATGTCGATATTTTAGCAGTCTTCCATGGAACACATCATGAGACTATTTTTTCCATCTTTTATGGAGTTGCTTCTTCCTTAGTCATTGGATTTGTTTATTCCCAAGGGGAGGAATGTAGTTTGCCAGTCTTGGATCTTCATTAGCATCTGTCCTTGAGCCTTCATCTTTGACATTGGAGCTTCACTCTTATGGAGGGTATATACCATCTCTTCCTCTCTCCATCTCTCTCCTATGGAAGGGATATTGATTGTACATATGTGACTGACTAAGTTCTTGGGGGGAGTTCTTGAGTCCTTTATTTTTGTCATGTGTACTCCTATATTTCTTTTTTTCTCTTTTGGGGAGGATTTTTCTCCCACAGGATACATCATGAGACTATTTTTCCATCTTCTTTTATGAAGTTTCTTCTTCCTTAGTCATTAGATTTGTTTCTTCCCAAGGGGAGGAATGTAGTTTTCTATTCTTGGATCTTCATTAGTATTCATCATTGAGCCTTCATCTTTGACATTGGAGCCTCTCTCTCTCTCTCTCTCTCTCTCTCTCTCTATTGATTGTGCTTATGCAATTGATTTAGTTCTTGGGGGGACTTCTTGAGTCTTTTATTCTTGTCACGCGTACTCTTTTATATTTCTTTTTTTTCTCTTTTGGGGAGGAGTTTTCTCCCATTAGATTTTTATACTTTCCTTAATTTGTGAGAGTTGCATTGGTTTGTACATGTGTACCTCATTATGCCTCATTACTGAGACCCATTCACGTTTACATCTTTAAATTTATTCTTAGCTTTTTTATTTTCTCCCTAAATTAATTTTAAAGGAGGGTGTTGGAGTAATTAGGACATTATCTAATTATTTAATTAACTAGGTTCTTGTTACTTATTCACTTAAGCTAAACTTAGGTGTTTTTTCCGTTTTATTAAATTAGTCTAATAGTAGCTTAAGTTGTCTCATTTATTAAGATTGTGACACTTGGCACTAGCTAATTTAATCTTGCTTTAGGGTTTAGCCTATGGTTTCATTTATCCTTTCATAAGGTTTATTCATCCATTTATAACATATTCTTATGAATATCAATATAGGATTCTCAAGTTGTTTAGTATATTATTCTTGTTTGATCTCTATTCCATGGTGCATGGTGTACTTGCAAATGGTCCTTGGCTTGTGAAGTTGGATCCTCAACTTCTACACATTCCACTTTCTTGTACTTGTTCTATAACTTCATTATTTCTAAATTAGAAGACAGATAGCTAATCAATAGCTCATGAGACTTTAGTGACATAAACTGGAAATATTGAAGATCTAAGAGCATAGAGTAATCACACATTGATTGTTCCAGAAATTCAGTGTAAATGGAGATTAATGTCTCATTCTATAATAATAAACCATTGTGACAAGGATTGCAACTATAATTTTTTAAATAATAAATCAATAAAATCATTTCTCACTCATATATGATGTTTTTTGTTACACTATGTAAATCTCTCAAATGTTTGTCATATTGGCTACCTGGTTGCTATTGTAAATCATTGCAACAAAGATGGTTACTATAATTCAAATAGTAAATCAATAAAAATCTTTGTTCCACTAATATGATGTTTTTTGTTACACTATGTAAATCTCTCAAATATTTGTTGTATTGACTACTTGGTTGCTATCATAAGTCATTGCAACAAAGATGGTTACTATAATTCAAATAGTAAATCAATAAAATCATTGTTCCACTCATGATGTTTTTTGTTACACTATGTAAATCTCTCAAATATTTGTTATAGCAGCTACCTAGATGGATAGTGTTGAACCAAACCCTTCATTTATGATTGCATGAACTTAAACATGCTGTCTTTTTTATTGTATTATTCAATTAAAATGTACCATAATCATACTTAATGCCATTGTCATATTAGACTATCAATATAATTGTTATATTTAATTTGTAACAAAATTATCAAAAGAAATTCTAAACCATGTTTAAACATTAAATTTTTTTTTTTCTAAAAGTTGTTTGCATCTACATACCAATAGACATAGGTATGAACCAGTACTTTTGTTTAATCATTTGAACTAGTGGTGTAAAGCCAGTGTGACTAAGCCAAGCTGCACATTATAATCAATGTTTCAAACTTTGTGCATATATGATGGATGTGGATGAGAAGTTTGGACAGAATAATGATGAATAAATGCAGAAGTGATGTCCGAGTTATCTTTATGGAAGTTGGATTGAAGTGGGAGAGGGCATAAAATACTTAAAAGCAAGCAAACAGTGTACACAACGTTAAATCGAAGCCCATTATTTTTTTGTTAAGCCCACTAGGATTGTCGGTATGTTTTGATAAGTATGGTCCTTTGCTCCACTGTCCACAATTTCAAGGTAGTGTTAGTGGGTCACCTGAAAATGATTAAATTGGCATCTCACCTTAAAAGACGTTTCAAGTTGCACATAAGCTTTAGCTATTTCACTCATGACCATACAATTCATGGTGGCCTCTGGCATTTGAACATACCTTTCAACATCGATCATTATTCCCTCACCCCAATTGGCTGTCAAACTATGGTTATCTTTGACAGCAAGATTTAATCCTGGACCAAATATACTAATGAAAGGCAATGTGGGTCTTTAAAACACTCCATTTATATAGTATCTTCAATGTTTTCTCCAGAGAGAATCTTGAAAACAAAAACCATTACAATGTCTTCCAAACCACAAAACTTAAGTAATTATACTATGGGAAAACACATTCAAATGCCCCATATATGGATATCTGTCACTAACATAAAAAGAGAAACAAATACTGGAAGAAAATCTGAAGTTTTGTATAGAGGTGGTGTATTTGCAGACAAGCCCTAAGCAGTGTTGTGCTTAAGATCATGGCCATCAAGTAATGGCTGCCTTAGGTCTGTGAAAGCCTTGTTTGTAATTCTTGGGGCTTCTTCATCTAAATGGCTGCTGCTGCTGCTGCTTTGAGTGGGTTCGGGAGCCATCAATGGCTTTTCCAACAGATTCAATCTCTTCTCTTCACTTTTGCCCCACAGTACTAGATACAGACCTACTATGATGAGAATCGCACCAATTATTCTGTTCATCCCAACAAAGACAATAGACACCCAAAATTGTTAGTGCACATAAAATGTATCCGAATGTTGAGCAAATAGAAACAAACAGAAAATCTTATTCTCACCCTCCCGTGTAAAACTCTTCCCCCAGAATGAGGGATGCCATGACTGCAACAGCTATAGTCTGGACAGGCTGATACACTGCAACAAAAACAGGACCCCCTCTATCAATGCACCATATCTGCACTGAGAATGCAATGCCTGAAGCCACAATTCCCTGCATCACACACATAAACCTTATTATGTATGACTTAATTAGCTCTTTTGTCTGTTTAAGAAAAAACAGGGGAGCTTAAACAACGGATATATTAGTTGGCATGAGTTTTTCACAATTCATATTGTTTTATATATTTAAGGAAAAAATTAGGGGAGATTAATCCTTGATGCATTAGTTGGTATAAGTTTTTCATAATTTATGTTGTTTTATATATTTAAGGAACAAGTAGGGGACCTTAATCCTCAATACAATTTCTGCAATCAACTGTATATATATTTAAATCGAGTCTCGTCTTTTTAATGATAGATCACCCTCTACGATCCAAAATATCTACTAAAAACATACACAGATGATGCATTGTTAGTTTTTTGGACATCCTAAATAATGAGGAATGGAATGCAGAACATACAGCATAGAGGATTGTAAAGAGTTCTCCCCCAGAATGCATCTGCCAGCGATCTAGGTCCCTCTCGAAGAAACATGCTATTACCAGGAACTGAATAAGGCCGAAGAAACATGTGAAGGATGTGACAGAGAGGCGTGCAGGGTATTTTCTCAGCACAGGAGCCTGGAAAACATCCATGGCTTTCAGTGTCAATCAAGGAAACATTACGGATGAATAGAATGTAACTGCCTTTATAAAATGGATCAATGAGTCTCATAATCTGATAAATGAAGAAATTAACCTGAATAACTATCCAGCCAGACCAAGCCAGGCAGTTTCCGATCATATAGATACAACCAAGCGTCCAGTTCTCTGACTTGTTTGCAGAAAGATGAGCACCGTCCTCAATGAGAGTTCCAAGACTAAGGCTTCTCTGCCACAGTTCGTTGATTGCAGGGCCTTTGTACAGGGTAATGATTGTGGCACCTCCAACACAGGCTATTGTCCCTACTATTTTGGCCAATCCATCTCGCCTCTTCAAATTGACTTCTTCTAGCCTGCACACGCAATCCAGATGTACCCTGTTTTATAACAACAAAAAGAAACTGCTAGATTTGGAGAAACATGGTTTCAGGACAGCTAGCTGCCAAGATTACCTAAGAGCTGCTGCCATAATAAATGTCAAAGCTGGGACAGAGTTCTGTATGGCAGATGCAAACGTAGGAGATGTGTAGTACAACCCCAGCAGATAAAACCCCTGGTTGGCAGTTATCCTGCTCTCCAAAACAGTAGCAAACCCAAATATTCACTTAGTTTTTGGCATTAGTCCAACACTTTTTGGCATATATAAAGTGAAAAAGGCAACTGTTGTCTGTGCTCTATGTGGAAGTAAGCTCACCCAAGTAATGCCAGCAGGAAGAATTGAACCAAGAAGGAAAGAGTAAGAGGTGGTCGCTCTTTCCTGTAGACAAGGTCAAATAGTTGGTGGTTTAGCATATTCCAAACATTGTTTTCAAAATCAACTGTGTATGTTTTTATATTAATATTTTGATCGTATTTAGTGATCCATTGTTAGGAAAAAGATTGTAGACATATTAGTTATATTCATAATTTTTTTAGACTTTGTCAACAATCCAATTCTTTACTTATTCTAATGACAGATCACTGAAAAATGATCTTAACCTTCGATACAAAAATATGCATAGTTGATGATTCTGAAAACAATCTTTTGAATACTACATGAACTACAGAAAACTTATACCAAGTTAGTCACTATTGAAAATTCTCGAGTCCAGCAGCATCTGTGAAGAAAGAGGAAACTGAAAAAATAGATTTTGTATATTGTTGTATTGATGTTTCTTGTCATATTTAAGATCTCATCAGAAAGAAAAAAGTGAAGAAACAAATTATAGACATATTATTCATACCATGTTTCATTTTAAGACTGTCTGCAATCCAATTCTTTGTTTTCAACATTTTAATAACAGATCATTTTAATGATCTTAAACATCCATATCAAAACATATAAAGAATCTTTCAAATACTACATGAACTTATACCAACCAAGTTAGTCACTACTGAAAATGAGAGTCCAACATGTGTGCAGAAAACTAAAAAGCTTACTTTTCAAGAAAATAAGCAAAAGGGGCAAGCAGGAGGAGGGCAATGACGTTCCTGTAGACAGGAAAGACGATCTTGCTTACTCCCATGTTAAGTGCGGCTCTGGATACGATGTGAAAGCCAGCATAGCCGAACTGCAGAGCAAGCATAGCAACATGCAGCTGAGCTCTCTCTGGCATAACGAACCTCCTCACAATATCCGCCATGGTGCATAGAGCAACACAGTCAAGAACCCCTGAATTACAGAGTTACACAACAACCCAAGTAATGGGACTTCGACACAAGAGTAATGGCTATCCCGGCTTCTTTTTAAAGAGCAAAAGGGAGTGGAACAAGGAAAATGCGGGCCCTAGGGTTCAAAAAAAAATTCCTTCTTTTCTTCTTCGCTCGCAGTCCCTTTCGCAGATGCACGCTTCTGCGTTGAAACAGTGCAGAAAGCTTTCTTCGACACACACATTCATGATAGCAACAGTGCAATGCACTTGGGCTATGAGATTGAGTTAGGTAGCATACCCTAGGACCAGTATGCCCTAAATCTGAACTGGGTAAAGCATTCGTATGAAGTACACTGGTATATATTAAATTAGAATTGAGTATAATTTTCCCAGAACTCCATTTGAGATTATTCAACCCATGCGCAGGCCCACGCCCGACCGATTCAGACCCACTTCTTTTCACCTGTCCCGCACTTTCATTACTTTGATTACTCCTAAATTGCTTTTCCTCCTCTGCTTTATTGATGTGTTCTGAGTAATTAATTACTTCTGTACCTGGTTTCCTGGACAACTGAGAAAAATGGCAAGAGAGTGGAATGTTATGAGGGCAAACTGTACCCTCCACCGTGCATTGTCCCTCCATACGCTGCCCATCTTTAAAGCGTTCTACTGTCCTTTATATTTCTTTTCAACATGAATCAATGTCTGTCTCCTCATTATCTTCATCATTCTTTTTAAGTTGTTGAGAAACATAAAATTAACATTAAAACTGGCTGGGTTGAAGCCAACGAATTCATGCCCACCCATGTAGACATGTTTATATTATGGGAGTTGTGTTTAAATTTACATTAGATTCAAACAATCGAATCCAAGTCAATCTTGCATGAATTAGGAAAATGAAGAGATATAATATCTCGCCAAATAGTATAAATTTCAATACAAACTACTGAATAACTAATACGAAACCTAGAATATACTTCAAATCAAGATGATAGGTGAATAGGATAGGCATTGATGGAAAATTGGTTCATAGAAAATCGGTCTAAAAAGGTCAACAAGTGCTTAGTATCACAAGATCACTCATTATAGTTCTAAATCACTTATTTTAGTTCTAAATTATTATTTTTGCTAATTGTAATCACTTGAGTATATATGTCTCAAGCTTTTTCTCAAGACATTATAGTCAAAGAAATAACAAATAAATTTCTACATTACAATTACGCCATCAACTTATCTTAAAGCACACCTACATATAACATATATTACAACATAACACTCAAAGTATGTTATGTCAATGTACAAAGAATGTTGGCACAAGCAAAATTCTTGACCTCGTCATGTAACAACTTCATGACGACAAACCTATGAGAGGATGGACTTGTCTCTAACCATTGTGATTGAGTACAAGATCACAATGCAAGGTACTCTCATGAATGAAAATATTAGGATAAGATTAGCACAACCTCTTATATCTTAATCAAAACAAGACACAACCAACATCTACAATCAAGTGGGAATGGCATCCAAGATTTAGGTTTACTTACCTATGAGGTGAGGTGAGGTATTCAAGAGATCTAAAAGCTCACCTAATTAGTCAATCAACTAGTTATTTTTATTCAAGAACACAACTTTAAACATAAATGTCTCAAGTGTCAGTTAGCTATGCAATGAGGGTTTTCAAGTCAATTTTCTTGGAGGAAGATGTAAATGTTATCTCTATTGAGCATTAATGATTGGCATTAGTATCAAAGGAAGTCAAAGACATCGGTCGGTTACTTATTTGAACCTAGTCAGTAATTGTAAGCAATACAAGCCAATTGCTTAAGTTTTCATACCGAGCATCAGACAGTTTTACCAAGCATCAGACACCGATACTGAGTGACAGTAAACATCGAGCATCAATGTAATTACCGAGCAGTATTTACAGTGTTTACCGAGGATCACAGGAAACGGCATAGGAATAAAAAATGGCACATCTATCTATGCAAACAGTTACAACAGAATCAGAAAATGTTTTACCAAGATCGAGGATAATTTATTGTTGAGATATTCATCTAATGCGATAAAGATCTTATGTAATTGTTTGATCTAGGTTATTTTTGTACATCGTAGATCTTAGGATTTTTCTCTAAGTTGTTGAAACCTAATTTTGTATAAGCGGCATAAAGTAGTATGCTATATATTTGTATGTTACATCATTTTTTATGTGAACTGATGTATGAGCGAAGAAGCGCTTGAAGCACTAGCCAACCTTCAAGATTATCAGTTGACAGAGCAGAACAATATTCAGAGGAAATCAGATTGAGTAGAATCGGAGCAGGCTAATCGAGCAGTTCAGAGCAAAGATTCACACAATATAAGGTGATATATATTCAGTACTTTATTGATCTGTATCAGACAAGTTGAGTTGTCATTAGCAGATAGTTACCTATTCCTTTCTAATCACTATAATAGAGTTTTGGTAAAATCTCCTAACAGAGTAGACTTGACAGTCTTTTGTAAATCTCTTAACCGAGTGCACACTCAAGTAGTGTTGCTAAAATCCTATCACTAGGTAGATCTAGCTTATCTAATATGTGACTCCTAACAGGGTAAGATCACCAGAAGTGATCACCACTTGTAGCCCTAACAGTCAAACCTTTTCTATCTGTAGTAGTGAAGAATTTGTGGGTGTCATCCCACCGCAGTTTTTACCTTCTAACAAGGGTTTCTGCATTACCAAAATACTTGTGTTATGGGACTGTTATATTGTTGATTTCATGTTATTTACTTTCACAAGTTGAATGGATGAATGATACATGTATTTGATACAAGTTATTTTGCAAGGTTACTACTGTTTATAATTTTAGATCTGAAAGGTTTATAAGTGAGTTTTTGTGGGCATTGATTCACCCCTCCCCTCTCACTACCCTATCTCTCCTAATCCAACAATTGGTATGGGAGCAGAGTTCTCTTATTGGATAGTTTAACCACTGAAGGGTAAAGATCTAGTCATGGAGAGGTATAAGTTAGATAAGACAATAGAAAATCAAAATATTCAAATGCAGATGTTTGTTGAGCAGTATAAGAAAGCTAAGGATGGACTGAGGAAATTACTGGTTGAAAGAAAGAACCTAGCTATTTTGCAAAATGAGATTGGTTACCATGAAGAAGCTATTGATGATATATTTGATCACATTGGATCTAGTTCAAGAAGTATTTCAGATGGATCTGAAAGTATAGTCTCTGATTTGTCTAAAAAGAATCTTCACTTAACCGAACAAGTGAAAGCATTGCAAATCAGGCAGGAATCTCAGATGGTAAGAATGGTAGAAGTAATGAACAATGCTAGACAGGTTGAGCAGGAAATGAATCTAGCTATTGAAGACCGAAGACTAATAACTAAACAACTTCAAGCAAAAGAAAGTGAGATTCACAGACTCACCAAGCACCATTTCAAAATATCAAATCAGATGGTGACTGTGAATCAGGAGGTCAATCGAGTTAATGGAGAATTGTCAAGAAAACTTGAAGATATAGGAGTTCTTAGAGAAGAGAATGAAAAACTGAGAAATGAAATAAAGACACAACAACAGCATCATGAAATGAAGAAATTGGCTGAGGATAGTTCTAAAAGGATTGATGATTTTCTGATTAATCAAAGGAGATTTGGAAGCAGAGCTGGAATAGGCTATACCGGTGAAGGAGAATCATCACAACAAGTTGAACAAGTCAACAACAATCAAAATAAAAGACCTAAAGTGTTGACATGTTATCATTGTGGCAAACTGGGACATACTTCTAATGTTTGTAGAAGCAAAGCACAAGATAAACCTCCAGTCACTCCTAGATTTAATGGATATTGTTATTACTATGGAAAATTTAGTCACCAAGCTTATGAGTGTAAAGCTAAACAGAACAAGAATGCTAACAATCCTACTATGGAGAAATTATGTTACACTTGCAATGAACATGGACACACTGCATGAGAATGTAAGGCAAAAATGAAGCAAGTATGGATGCCAAAGCAAAAGACACAACACAAGCCTTATCAACCGAAGAGACAAGGTAACTCTTATGTTTGGGATTACAACACTTGGACTAACTATATTGCATGTGGTAGATATGGGCACATTGTAGCAAACTGCAATAAGAAAAGATGGGCTAGACAATCAAGAAGTTGGACAAGTACTGGAATGGCATGTTTGCATTGTCATAAGGTCAGTCATCTAAGCAAGGACTACAAAGACCGAGCACCAGAAGAAGGTCATGTATTTGAGAGTGGAAAAACTATTGTAGATATCATGAGAATAAAGAATAGAATGTGGAAGAAAGCATCAAATGAGAATGCTGAGTCAAGTAATGTTGTTGGTGAAACCTCGTCCACTGGATTAGGTGACATCGATATTTCCACCTAAGGTGATATAGGTATGTATGGGACTGACATTTCAAAATGATCACATTTTACATACAATTCCTTATATATGTTGTGCACATACCAAATCTACATGAATAAAGATGCATTGTGGTTTATATGTTTTGAGCTAACAAAGTTACACAGTCGGTAAAAGTTAGACCGAGCATTGGTTACCCGTCGGTAATCACTATTCAAGGTTAACCAAATAATAGTATCAACTGAGAAAAGAAGTCTTTTTTTAACCGAGCTGATGAAAGATTGTAGTTGTCACCGAGCTGATAGTTGTCATGGACTGGAAAGTAGGTCAAGCATTTATTGCATAAAGTTTTGATCGGGAATATCAAAAATTCTATAAATACACGGAAGACAAAGTTTATTTTTCACATTGCGATTTCAAAGAGCTAAAATTTCACAAAGCGAGTTCGAGCAAGAATCTTTCAAGCAAATTCAAGCAGTTGCAGATCAAACCGAGCACACTCTTCAATACATTCCGAGTAAGTCAAAACCCTACTGAGCATATTTCTTGTACTTATCGAAAAACCTAGTTTGTTGAAATGGCATCTACTGTGAGTTCTTCTAAAGTTGTGGAAGAAGTTAATTTAATAGTGTTAGCAAGCTACAAGGAACCACCTTATAAGTTACACCCTGAAGTTGCTTTGAAAATGGATTTAGCGGGCACTTTTTCAAGCATCCCACCTAGGGTTTTGTTAACTGAAGACATACGATCATACATACATTGTAAAATTGGGGAAATAGGTGATTTCGATATGTATGTTGTGTATCAGGCACTTTGTGATGAGAAAATAGAACTGAAATCAGAGCACAAAATTGTTGAATCACTTGGTCTTACCAATGCCCTAAATTTCCCAAAGAATTTTAAGAATGAATGGATTAGGGTTATGTTGAGCCGCTATCATGAGGGCACATTCTGGCTAGATAGACCAATCAAGGTTACAAAAAGAATGATTAGCAAGGTTACTGGTTACCCCACTACTGATAAAGCCAAAGCATTTAGAAGCTCATCACAAGCCGAGATTGAGAAAAACACTGGCGCAACATGGGATGGTATAGCATTAAAAATTTCATCAATTGTGGATCCTGAAGTTAAGTTTGCAGCCCATGTAATTGGGTACAAGATATTTCAATCAAGCAGAGGAAACAGTGTACTGTGTAGCGCAGTCGACATGGCTCACAAATTGATAAAGAAGGGTCATCAGATAGACCTTGTCGAGCTACTACTAAGACAGGTTGAAGAAAACATGAAAACAATCAGGACACAGAAGTCCAATACCTATAAGTTTAGATCATTACTTGTATGTTTATTTTTCTATCTCCAGAAATTCTTTCCCTCTATCGGTCACACTGACTAGATAGATGACACACCGATCACTTCACAAATTTTTGAGATTATGAAAGGTCTGGGAGATAATGTTGGGAATATTATAGATAGTTATTTTGAAGATTTTAAAGTAAAGATGAATTTAAGAAGTAGAATTCCGAGTTCATTGGTCGAAAAATATGATATGGACATTTGTTTCTTAGTGAACACCGACCACACTATAATTAAAGCAGTTGAGCCGAGAATAAAATGGTTAGCACCTATGGGCTATGAAATGGATCATGATTTTGGTTTGAAATGTATTAAAGCACTACTAGCATTATCGAAGGACATAAAGTCTGAAAGGTTTGGAACCTTTGAAGAAGCTAAGTCTAGAATTAAAATAGGTTTGGTCATTGGTAAAATGACAAGGAAAAGAAAGAAAATGAAGAAGTTTTTATCTGAGAAGTTTGGGAATGAATCTAACTCATCTAAGGAGTCACCGGTTGAAATTGCAACCAAAGGTCAGTTAATGTTGGCTGACAAACCATATGACAGTGTAGAAACCAAGTCCGAAGAAGAACAATAACCTATATCGGTTTCTCCCACTCAAGCTCCAAAGAAGAGGCAGTTGCCAGTGCAAACAAGTGCATGCACAAGGTCATCAACTACAACTTCACCACCATAGAAGAAGGTAGCTATGAAGGTAGAAAAATGAAAGGCTTCTACACCAACAAAGACTTATGTAAAGAAAGGACCCAAGGCTGTAGCAGATGCACCAAAGAAAAGGAGAAAATTGATAAGAAATAGAGAAGACCTTGAGGATGACGAAGATGACAACAATCAATTCAAGGTTGTCAATAATAAGAACAGGTCAATTGATGAGGTTGCTGCAGACATAATCGAGAATGGAAATCTTGCAGATTTGGAACTTAGTAAGTTTGACAGTATGTCAACTGAAGACCAAAGCACAATTGAGGAAGCAATCATCTAGATGATGATACACTTCAAACAAGTTCCATTAGAGTTTGAATTATCACTGCCCAAGACATTAGAGGACTGAATAAATCAAAAGTGGTCATATGCCTTGGACACCGAGAAGAGGATGAGGGAACAAGCCCTTGTATCGATTGCACCGGACTTATCTCTTGATGAGATCAAAGAGCTTATGGATACTTATGTGCAAAGATTCAAAGTCAAGAACCGAGTGATGCAAATAATAGATGAGAATTTGGTAGATCTTGATGAGACTAGTCAACTCATCTAGAGTTCACTTTTATCTATCAGAGAGCAAAATGAGAGAATTGCATTTCAAAATTTGTCTAAAAAGAGATAGAATTCCAAAGGCAAAGGAATATTCATTGAGGATAATGTAGCAAAGAATATTAAAGAGTCAAAGGTATCATTTACCGAGGTAATTGATACAACAATTGGTCAAGAAATTAAGAACATTTCATAGGATGCACCAAATCCAGAAGTGATTTAGATTGAGGATACAAATGACAAGGATGTACTCATTGAGGACATCACAAATGGTGATCCTGATGATAGGGATGAAGATGAGGATGTGTATAATGCACAAGACAACACACAAGATGAAGCACAAGTTACCGAGTGTGCATTTCCATCACTACCGAGTGAACTTCCTGTACTTTTTGAAGCCATAGAGATTCTATCTCAGGAACAACCCGATGGCTCAGATCCCAAGCAACCTAAAGATACAAGGGAACAAAGCACCAAGACACCTGCAGAGACAAACAAGCTTGAAGGAAAAGAGGCTACTGAAATAGAAACACGGGCACAAGAAGAGCCCAAAGAAACTGAGGCTACCCCACATGACACAACATCAGAGGCTCTATCTCAGACAACCAACACATAGGTTACTGAGGAGCAGAAAAAGAATGATAATGTGTCAACTGGGCAGAACACTCTGAGGGTGGAAGAAAAAGCTATTGTTCTAGTTGCCAAGAGTTCACCACAGGAACCGGAGAAGAAGAAGAAGAAAATTAAAGGAAAAGGGCCAGTCACTCTAGATGAAGTCATTGTGATACCCAAGTGTGACCCAAAGACCCTTAGCCCTAAAGAACTAAGCAAAGATGGGAGTTATGCAAAAGAAAAGCAGCACAAGAGAAGTTGATACAAGAGAGAAAAAGCAATGAGATATTAGAAAATGTCCATGATATCTTACAACAGGTAGTACCTAAGATAAAAATAGATGAAGACACTTTGATTATGGACCAACTTGCTACTCTTGCTGAAGGAATAAATGCCCCAGATGTCGATGCTGACAAAAGAATTGAAGAGAGGGCCGAGTCGAAGATACAAGATAAAATTGTAGAGAGAATAAGCCATGAAGTGGAAATTAACAAGGTTAAGCTATTAGAGGTAATAACTGAAATCCAGTGTATTACTAAGTTAATTTGTCAAATCTTTTTTAAGCTATGCACTATGGACACCTTCACTACTGATATTAGTGAAAAGATAAAAGAATTTGAAAATGAGATCAAAGCCAGTGCACAAGCCACTACAATCGAGCCACAAGCTATTTCAAAGCATATATTGAGAGTTCACAAACTCAGGCAGTTGATAGAAGATCTCAGGTAACAAGAAGAGAGAGTCAGTGATCAAGTCACTGAATTACAAATCAAGCTCCTACCCTACCTGAAAATTTTTGAGAAACATATTGTCAGGGCACAAATGCTTCTTGCAACACTAGAGATTTCTGTGTTGGACAACATATTTGACATGCATGCACAAGTCAGTCTTGAGCACCTTCCTCTCACCAACTTGAAAGAGAAATGGGAAAACCTCTTGGAATCATTGAAGAAAACCCATCAGCACATTTTTTACAAGCTGTAAGTATACATTTTTGTATTTGACATTAGAACCAAAAAGGGGGATAATAATGTATATGCAAAATATGTAAATAGATGCTAAGTATACTACACATTACTGAGAGCATGCACCGAGGGGGAGTATTTAGAAATTTTTGATATGTATATGTATATGGCGGAGATATAAGTTTTGAGACATAAGGTCTGTATACACTAAGGTTTTGATACTAATGTCAAAGGGGGAGATTGTTATCTCTATTGAGCATTAATGATTGTCATTAGTATCAAAGGAAGTCAAAGACATCGGTTGGTTACATATTTGAACCCATTCGGTAACTATAAGCAATACAAGCCAGTCGGTTAAGTCTTCATACCGAGCACCAGACAATTTTATCGAGCATCAGACACTGATACCGAGTGATAGTAAACATCAAGCATCAATGTAATTACCAAACAGTATTTACAGTGTTTACTGAGGATCACATGAAATGACATAGGAATCAGAAATGGCACATCTATCTTTGCAAACGGTTACAACAGAATCAAAAAATGTTTAACCAAGATCGAGGATAATTTATTGTTGAGATATTCATCTAATGCGATGAAGATCTTATGTAATTGTTTGATCTAGGTTAATTTTTGTACACCGTAGATATTAGGGTTTTTCTCTAAGTTGTTGAAACCTAATTTTGTATAAGCAGCATAAAGTAGTATGCTATATATTTGTATGTTACATCATTTTTTATGTGAACTGATGTACGAGTGAAGAAGCACTTGAAGCACTAGCCAACCTTCAAGATTATCAGTTGACAAAGCATAATAGTATTAAGAGGAAATCAAATTGAGCAGAATCAGAGCAGGCTAACCGAGCAATTCAGAGTAGAGATTCACATAGTATAAGGTGATATATATTTAGTACTTTATTGATCTGTATCAGACAAATTGAGTTTTCATTAGTAGATAGTTACCTATTTCTTTCTAATCACTGTAATAGAGTTTTGGTAAAATCTCCTAATAGAGTAGACTTGATAGTCTTTTGTAAATCTCTTAACCGAGTGCACACTCAAGTAGTGTTGCTAAAATCCTATCACTAGGTAGATCTAGCTAATCTAATATGTTACTCCTAAAAGGGTAAGATCACCAGAAGTGATCATGACGCAGGGGCATGGTAGATACAAGCTGAATCAAGCAGAATTGACTCCACTTGAATCCACAAACAAGCCCTACTCAAAGTTACACAATGGAAGCAATATAATATCACATGAAAGCAATGAAGTCACAATGGATATGATACAATCAACTGGCAGCAACAACAAAGAATTTATATTATTACTTTCAACATGCTCGACTGTGAGGCCTTCCGACTTTCGGCCTTATACAATGAGAATTATGAAATCAAAATTAAAGCTTGCATCCTATCTTTGTCTCCAATGTTGTATCTTGATAATCCTTCCTAGATCTCCCTCTTGATGCCCTACTACATCAATCTAGACTCCTTATATAGCCACCTAAGCCACAAGTTAGCCAGTCAGGCATTTAATTACATTATAGGTCCAGTCTGGAAGATTTAAATCAAAACTAATGGAAGAGTAATCACCACTTGATGATCCTTAGTATTTAGGTCCTCACATGACCCAAAAACATTCCTTTAAGCACGTAATGCCCCATTTGATCACACGGAACCGCGCAAGAAGAAACATTCTACGTTTCACGTGAAAACTGGTAGAAAATAGGTCCCCGAGAAAAACGGTCATAACTTTTGACTCATAATGAATTAGGACTTGCGCCTTTGGAAAAAGATATTAATTTAGGTCATCTTTAATTACCTAAGGTTACATAGGCTGAATCATCAAGGATCATGGGCGCCAAGACTCGTAATCAGCACCAAATTGCAGGAAAATACAGTTCCAACAGCAAGGAAAACAACTGTAACTTTGAAATAGTCTATCCAATCCTTATGTGACCATAGGAGAAGGTTCCCAAATAGGTCGTAAAAATCATGTAAGCTTCGCATAACATAAAACCAACAAATGCAACAATTATAAGGAAAACAATAGAAAAATAGGTACAGAAATCAAGAAATGTTTTTGGTTGATGCAAGATTGCTCAAAGACCCAAGATGCTCCTGCATCAGACACCTAGGGTAAATAAAGAACTAATATCCACATTAGGCACTACTCATATTCTGACCTAAATCATAAAGATCCAACTCAGCTTGTGTAATCCATGAACTGTCTTCAACTGGCTTGTCTTTCCATTAAACTAGATATTTCATGTAGTCTTTTCCTCTTGTACTTTTGCTCACTCTTTGATTTAAGATCTTCTCAATGTTGTCTATGTTCTTCTTAGGATAGTCTAGATAATCTTCAATCTCATCATTTGATTCAAAGTACTCAAATATATCAGCAATATTGAATATAGGTGATATATCCATGTCCTCTGGTAATTCCACTTCATAAGCATTTCCATTGTCAAACTTCTTCAAAATCTTACAAGGTCCAAATTTCTTCATTTTCAACTTATTGTAGGTACCAAATGGAAATTTATTCTTTTTCAAATGAATCATAACCTCATCTCCAACTTCAAAAGATTTATGTCTCCTTCTCTTGTCTTCTCTCTATTTATATTTCAGATTACTGTCCTCCAAATTCTTTTTAACTTCATCATGTAAAGTTCTCATGTACACTACAAAATCCTCAGCTTCAGCACTTCTTCTTGTCTCAGTAGGTAAATCTCTCAGCTCTATGGTTCCCTTAGGATGAAATCCAATAACAATCTCAAATGGTGTCCTCTTAGTGCTTCTATTCACCGAATTATTATATGCAAACTTTGCTTGTGTCAAAATCAAATCCCAATTAGCAGGTTTCTCTCCAACTAAACATCTCAACAAGTTTCCCAAACTTCAATTTACAACTTCAGTCTATCCATCTGTCTGAGGGTGAAATGTAGAACTAAACTTCAATTTTGTATTCATCTTTTTCCAAAGTGTTCTCCAAAAGTAACCAGTAAACTTAGTATCTCTATCTGAAACAATAGATTTAGGCAAACCATGCAATCTTACCACTTCCTTGAAGAATAATTTAGCTACATGTAATGCATCAGCTGTCTTCTTACAAGGTATGAAATGAACCATCTTTGAAAATCTATCAACCACTACCAAAATAGAATCATTACCTCTATGAGTTCTAGGCAATCCAAGAACAAAGTCCATACTCACATCTTCCCAAGGTCTATCAGGTACAGGAAAAGGTGTATACAATCCCAAATTCTGATTAGTTCCTTTTATTATTTGGCAAATTTTGCAACCTCTAACCATTCTCTGTACATCTCTGTAAATTTGTGGCCAAAAGTATCTTTCTGAAATCAAATTCACAGTCTTATCAATCCCAAAATGTCCAGCAAGTCCACCACTATGTTTCTCCTTCATCATGTTCTCTCTCATAGATCCTCTAGGTATGCACACCTGAATTCCTTTAAATGACATGTCTTCTTGAATGAAATAATCAGTCCACTTATCACTCACTTTGTGTTCCTTTCAAGCTTTCCAAGTTCTACAAAATCAATGTCAGTCTCATACAAACACTTCAAATCATCAAAACCAAGTACCTCAACTCTCATCTATGTCAGTAAAATTCTTCTTCGGCTCAAGGCATCAACAACCTTATTTGACTGTCCACTTTTATGCTTCAATGAAAAGGAAAAATTCTGCAAGAACTCAACCCACTTCATATTTCTCTGATTCAACTTATTCTGGCTTTCCAAATACTGCAAAGCTTTATGGTCAGTATACAACACAAAATCTTTAGGCATCAAATAATGTCTCCATTTCTTTAAAGCTTGAACAATAGCATAGAATTCTTGATCATAAACTGAATATTTTCTTTTAGCATCATTAAACTTTTCACTAAAGAAAGCTATAGGTTTTCCTTCTTGACTCAAAACAGCTCCAATTGCACTTCCACTAGCATCACATTCAACTTGAAAAACTTTACTGAAATCAGGAAAAGCAAGTGTAGGAAACTCTGCAATTCTTTATTTCAATGTTTCAAAACTCTTTTGTGCTCCATGTGTCCATTTAAAATCCCTTTTATCTCTTCTCATAGTTTCAGTCATAACATTACAAATAGAACTAAAATTTCTGATGAACTTCCTATAAAAACTTGCCAATCCATGAAATGATCTTACCTCTCCAACATTCTCTAGTGTAGGCCAATCAAGTATAGCTCTTACTTTTTGAAGATCCATCTTCAATCCATCATCTAAAATTACAAAGCCAAGGTATACAATCTCCTCCTTCATAAATGAACATTTCTTCAAATTAATCAGCAACTTTTCTTCCTTCAATCTTTGCAATACTTGTTTGATATGTTCAAGATGTTCTTCCTTACTCTTATTGAATTTCAAAATGTCATCAAGATATACAATCACAAACTTACCCAAGAATCTTTTCAGAACTTCATTCATCAACCTCATGAAAGTACTAGGTGCATTAGTCAAACCAAAAGGCATAACCAACCATTCATACAAACCTTCATTAGTCTTAAAAGCAATTTTCCATTCATCCCCTTCTCTGATCCTAATTTGATGATATCCACTTTTTAAATCAATCTTTGTGAAATAATTTGCTCCACTCAAACTATCCATTATGTCATCCATCCTAGGCAAAGGAAATATGTACTTTACTGTTATCTTGTTTATAGCTCTAGAATCAGTGCACTCTCCATTCTCCATTCTTTTTAGGTGCTAATACAACAAGTACTACACAAGGACTCAAACTTTCCCTAATCAAACCTCTTTCAAGTAATTCTTGCACTTGTCTATTCAATTCAGTCTTTTCATCAAGTGTCAATCTATGTGGTGCTTTATTAGGCAAACTAGCTCCAGGTATCAAATCCATACAGTGACTTATACTTCTCATAGGTGGTAAACCATTAGGTACATTAACAGAAATGATGTCATGAAATTCATTCAACAAAGGCTTAACCTCAGGTGCATGCTCTAACTCATCTTGTTTCTCAGTCTTTCTTGGAATTAAAGCAAAGCAAACATTTTGTTCTTTCATTTCTCTTGCAAACTTTTTACCATCAACCAAACATACTCTAACTGTGGTACAGTGACTTTCATCAAACTTCTCTATCAAAGGCAATAACACTTGTTTCTTTCCATCCATCCAAATAGTATATTGATTCAATCTACCATCATGAAAAGATTTCCTATCATACTACCAAGGTCTACCCAAAAGAATATGACAACAATCCATAGGCATAATATCACACAAGACTTCATCATGATAATTCCCAATTTTGAATTTAACAAGGCATTTTTCACTTACAAGTAGTTTATGCTCCTTCTGGATCCAAGCAATATGGCAAGGCTTAGGATGTTTCAATCTCTACAACTGTAACTTGTTAACCAGCTCTTCGAATGCCAAATTATCAAAACTTCCACTATCAATTATTACCTTGCAACATTTGTCAGCGATCTTACATCTGGTTCTGAACAAACTTTTCCTCAGAACAGGTTCCTCATTAGCTTCTTCATTCCACAAGATCCTTCTTAGCATCAAGTTCTCACCATGTTCAGTTTCATTAGACATTTCCTCAACTTCTTCACAAGCCAAATTATTCTTGCCATTACTTCCAGTCTTCTTTCCAGAGTTAGTACATTCAAAATCTCTATGTCCTTCTTCACCACATTTGTAACAAGTACCTTTAAACCAAGATTTCTCTTCTCTTTTCCCATTATTGTTATTCCTAGAGTAACTAGTATAGCTGCCTCTAGAGTAGTTACCTCTTTTAGCAAGTTCATCTTTCCATCCTTTATCTTGTGCTGCATTGTTAGATCTGCTACTTTCTCCATAAGATCTTCCTCTACTTCTCTGAAATCTGCCACCTCTTCATCTTTGTCTTTGTTCATGTCTCTTTGTCAATATCTCTTCAGCCTTCATAGAAAATTGGTATGCTTCTTCCACACTATCAATCTTCACATAGTTGATCTCATCTTGAATAGATTTCCTCAGGCCATTCATATATCTAGCCACCTTCTCAACTTCATCATCCATGTCCAGATCTAATATCCAATTTTTAAAATTCCTCAGTATATTCCTTCACACTCATATCCTTTTGTCTTAGATTTTGCATTTTTCTCATCAGACTAACTTGGTAGTCAACTGGAAGAAACTTCTTCATCTTTCCAAGCATATTCATCCATGTCTTGATCTTTTCTTTTCCTCTCTTTTGTCTCTTAGTTTGCAAATGATCCCACCAAAGAGATGCATGCCCTTTCAACTTTGTGACTACTATCTTAACCTTCTTATTATCAGGAGTACCTTCATACTCAAATTATTTATCCATCTCAAAGATCCAATCCAAAAGTGCATTGGTCTCAAGTCTTCCATCATAGCAAGCAACTTTAACTGCAGATCTGGAGTTAGCCTTAGACAAAACTCTCAAAAGTCTTTCCTCATCTTGTTCAACTTTAGGTTTAGGATTAGGTGCTGCTTCTTCTTCTTCATCACTTACATCTTCAAGATGTGTGCCTCTTCTTTGGGCTATCTCTACAGCTTCAAGCCTAGTTGCAATCTGCCTCAACATATCCATGATAGCATTATCATTCCCTCTACCACAAACCATCTTGACAATCAGGTTCCAGCAAGATCGTAACCTTTTGCAAGTTATAGGTCAGATCTCAGATCTTCCACCCTACAACCAATCTAATAAGCTTCTCCACGATCCAATTGACAAGAAAGAACTTTCTCTGATACCACTTGACACAGGGGCAAGGTAGATACAAGCCGAATCAAGCAGAATTGACTCCACTTGAATCCACAAACAAGCCCTGCTTAGAGTTACACAATGGAAGCAATATAATATCACATGAAAGAAATGAAGTCACAATGGATATGAGACAATCAACTGGCAGCAACAATAGAGAATTTATATTATTTCTTTCAACATGCCTAGTTGTGAGGCCTTTCGGGTTTCGGCCTTATACAATGAGAATTATGAAATCAGAATTACAACTTGCATCCTATCTTTGTCTCCAATGTTGTATCTTGATAATCCTTCCTAGATCTCCCTCTTGATGCCCTACTACATCAATCTAGACTCCTTATATAGCCAGCTAAGCCACAAGTTGGCCAATCAGGCATTTAATTACATTATAGGTCCAGTCTGGAAGATTTAAATCAAAACTAATGAAAGAGTAATCACCACTTGATGCACCTTAGGATTTAGGTCCTCACATGACCCACGAACATTCCTTTAAGCATAGCTGGTTAAAATGGGGCCTTGCATGCTTAAAGGAATGTTCATGGGTCATTTGAGGACCTAAACCTAAGGCGCATCAAGTGGTGATTACTCTTTCATTAGTTTTGATTTAACTCTTCCAAACTGGACCTATAATGTAATTAAATGCCTGACTGGCTAACTTGTGGCTTAGCTGGCTATATAAGGAGTCTAGATTGATGTAGTAGGACATCAAGAGGGAGATCTAGGAAGGATTATCAAGATACAACATTAGAGACAAAGATAGGATGCAAGTTGTAATTCTAATTTCATAATTCTCATTGTATAAGGCCAAAATCTGAAAGGCCTCACAACCGGGCATGTTGAAAGAAATAATATAAATTCTCTATTGTTGCTGCCAGTTGATTATCTCATATCCATTGTGACTTCATTGGATTCATGTGATATTATATTGCTTCTATTGTGTAACTCTGAGCAGGGCTTGTTTGTAGATTCAAGTGGAGTCAATTCTGCTTGATTCGGCTTGTATCTACCCCGCCCCTGCGTCAGATCACCACTTGTAGACCTAATAGGAAAACCTTTTCTATCTGCAGTAGTGAAGAATTTGTGGGTGTCATCCCCACCATAATTTTTACCTTGTAACAAGGGTTTCTGCGTTACCAAAATAATTGTGTTATGGGACTGTTATATTGTTGATTTCATGTTATTTACTTTCACAAGTTGAATGGATGAATGATACATGCATTTGATACAAGTTATTTTGCAAGGTTGCTACTGTTTACAGTTTTAGATCTGAAAGGTTTATAAGTGAAAGTTTTTGTGGGCAATGATTCACCCCTCCCATCTCAGTACCCTATCTCTCCTAATCCAACACTAAAATCATAAATAGCTCCAGGAAGCTTATTGTAGAAGGAATAAGATATGGAAATGTTTACTATCTCAAGAAGAACAAGGGAGGCAATTGCTCTTTGGTAGTAAAGAATGAATGCTTGTTAGAGCACAAAAAATGGAACATATCAACTTTGACAACTTGGTAAAATTTAGTTCTTCCAATATTGTGAGAGATACACCAAGAGTTACTGGACCTACTAATACAATGTTGAAAGAATGTCAAATTGGAAAGAAAACCCGAAACATATTCAAGAACAAGGTGTATTCAATCACAAGACCTTTGGACTTGATATACACTATATTATATTGACCAACTACTACAAGATATCTCAATGGTGAAAGGTACTTCATGTTACTTATTGATGATTACACTAGAATGACATAAGTAACATTTTTAAAAGAGAAATATGAGGTTCTAGATAGATTTAAAATTTGTAAAATTTTGGTTGAAAATCAAATGGGTACTAGGATTAAGTGTTTGAGGTCGGATAGAGGAGGATAATTCACATCACATGAATTTAATATCTTCTATGAGAGAAATGGGAGTAGAGGGAAATTATCTACATCAAGGTCTCCACAACAAAATAAACTTCTTAAAAGGAAGAATATGATTTTTGTTGAGATGGCTAGGACAATGTTTAAATATACCAACATGTCAAATACCTACTCAAGAGCTTCAATATACACTACAATATATCTCCACAATAGAGTGAAAATTATAGTAAATCATACAAAAACTCCTTACGAGTTATGGTTTGTAGAGATAATTATTATAAAATATTTCAAAATCTTCGGGAGAAAATGTTGCATTAAGAGAGATGATGGTAATCTTGGAAAATTTGATGCAAGAGAAGATGAGGGTATTTTCTTGTTATACTCTATGACAATTAAGCCTTACTGGTGCTCCGATTTTAAACCAAAGAAAGTGGTATAAAGTGAAAATGTCAATGTTAATGAAACTTGTAATCAGATTGCTTTTGAGCTAGAAATCAATTTGAATAGGTCTTTGTTACACTAAGAGAAGAAAGGAAAGCTCCAGAACATAATGATAAAGACTCATAAAATGAAGAGAAGGGGTCAAAACAAACCCCAAAGGAACCTACTAGGTTGTTATAAGTGTGGTTGTCGTTGCACCAAAAGATCGACTTGTTAATGCTCGATACAACTAGTAGACTTATAGAAGACACATGAGTCTGTTAAACCATGTCACGAATCCCAAAGGGAGACATTGGCAGTTAGTCCAACAATCCCCCCATTAGCATCACCCGAGGGGATTTGAACTTGTGACCAAGCTCTGATACAACTTGTTACAAGTGTGGTTTCCGTTGCACCAAAAGATCGACCTGTTAATGCCCGATACAACCATTAGACTTATAGAAGACATAGGAGGTTGTTAATGTTAAACCTTTGGTATTTGGTCTTTGAATGTTGTCATTGATGTTAATAATACATCCATGAAATTATAATGAGAATATGATATGGTGAAAATAATGAAATTATATTATTTGATATCCTTCAATATTGTTCAAAACATATTCAAGACATACACTTAAGTGTTATACAATTAACACTTAATGTTCACATTGGTTAAGAAAATGGTTATGAAAAAATAGTTTTGGTCTATGTGAAAGTTGACAGAATTAGTTATCCAATATATCCCAATCATAATACCTTTCTAGAAAGGGAAATGAATTATCTAAAATGGGTCTTTGTTAGTTTTTGCATATCACATGTATGGAAAGAGAAACAATCTGTTTATTGAATGCAGTTACAAAAATTCAAGACAGTTTTAGCAGTTTTTAGCAATTTTGGTCTAATTGAAGTTTGGGTTATCTAACTACCTCAAAAATGTCAACTTTTTTTTATTTATAAGTAGGGGATACATTCCTCTAAAAGAGTGTACAGGGGTTTGGAGAGAAATTGTAGGATTTGCGTGGAATTCTGTCGTGCCCAAAATTAGGGCAAAACACACACAACAATTTTTTTTTTTTAAAGTCACTAACTACAAGGTTGCATACTGAAACATGAGAACAAAACATCACCCAATGCACTCAAATTACAAGGGGATTTGATGCATGTGTTGGCTTGCTGACATCTCCCATGCGTGAGGTGCACTAGGCCGAAGAAAACACTAACTAGGGTTAAATCAAAAGGGACTACTAGGGAGAAATCCCTAAAGAAACCATTCTAAAAGAATAAAGAAAATTAATACTTGATTTAAAAGATTTAATTTAAGGATTAAGTTTATAAAGGAATTAAGTTAACACGTAATTATAGTATAATAAAATAATGTCACAATTATAATTTAATAATAATTGTAGAGGGTTGATAATATTCCTAGGTCCACCTAGGGATTATAATTTAATTAACTTCCCAAAGGAATTAATGACCTTGAGAAAAAAGTAAAAGCACACTAAAATAACAAGGGCCCATTAATTTAATAATTAACATTAACAAAATGAAGGTGCAATAATAAAAGTTTATTAGCACTACTAAAAGGAATAATGATTTAATAAATAAAAGGACCCAATTTTACACGCTAAAAGATTAATTTGAGAATAAATATCTATATAACACCTTAACCAAAAATCAACTCAAGTCCTGATATAATAGGGAAAATACTAAAAATCAAACGGGCATTAATAATAAAAAAGAGCTACATATTTTAAGGAAAGAAAATATGAGTTGCCAAATATATATTAATTAACAATTGATTCAATAAAGGAATTTTTTTTTGAAATAATTAAAATAAGAAAACTCTTTATGGCCTCTTGGCTAACCCTAACCCTAATCCAAAATTAGGGTTTAAGCCAATTATAACTTGGCCCGAAACCCTAATTTCATTATAGAAGGGTTTGCAGGTTGGACCAGAGGGTCATGGAGATTCAGAAACTCAAGATGAGTATACTCACAAGCATACACAGGTGCATATACACACAAGTGTGTATACACCCATGTATACTTGAGTATATACCAGGGCTACAAACAAGATGAAATCAAATCCTCCAGATGCAAGGAGAAAACAAGATCAGAAGATAAATTATTATGCTTCCAAGCCTACGTCTCTAGTTTTTCTAAGATTGAGATAGGTCTCTAAATTTATTGATTAGATGCACCCACTAATTATACTATTGTAAGATTGATTAGAGTATTTAAATTTTTTTCCATACTCTGTTATTTCTTTGTTTGAAATCATGGAATAGGCATGCCAAGATTTGTATTAAGTTTACTACTCCCGAAATTAATCCAGTCTGTATACAGGGCCGGATCCAATATAGGAGTACAAAACATATTGTAAATCATTAAGTTTAAGTTACAATGCAAATGGTGATTACAAGTTTATTTTATTCGACCACATCAAAGACACGACCCCCTGCCGACGAGCTACTAGTCCGACTTCAGCGTTGATGACACAGTGAAAGGGGACGGGACTAAGCCCTGTCGTTCCCCATTTTGGGTGACAACACTAGCCTGTCTATCGCCCCCTTGGGGATGATGGCCAGGGCAGTTCTGCTTCACCCTTAGTGGGTGCAGGTCGGGCACAGGCCCTCCCGCCAATAGAGACAGTGACAACACCAACATTAGGGTGCGATGAAATATTAAAACATTTCTTCAGTTCTTAATTAAACTTGGTAATATATGATTCCCCCCTAATTTATTAAAAGTTAAAGCAAGCATAATAAAACATGACGGTATTAAATGTGATAGTTGCAAAGTTTACAGTTTCGGTGGTTAAAAAGAACTTTACACAATGATCTATATGCACATTATTGTATATGCACATATATATGTTTCGATATGTGTGTATATATAATAATGCATATATATATATGATATTAAGGTTTAGTTAAAAAGAGCATTCGCTTGAGTAAGAATAGATAAAAATATCGTGTATTATATTAATACATATATATAGGTGAATTTATATATATATGTGTTAAGAATACCCTTATTTAATATAATAGAAGTATACTAAAATATATACATATCTGGCCATATTTATATAAATGTATTAATAGGATCTCCATTATTTTTATTAATGTGAAAGATATATATATATATATATATATATATATATATATATATATATATATATATATATTGCATTAATATTATTACCCAAAGAAATAATTTACTAAATAGGAAACATAGAAGGTTAAGGATAAAATCAAGAGAGCATAATCATTTGAAATATTAATATGTTAATATAATCAGAGTTACTTTATTATCTATATTTTTTTATCATCTAAATATAAAACCACTTTATCTTTATTAAACTAATCCTCCTTCTTTTCTTTATATATACACAATATGAGGTTAGCTCTAGATACAATATGAGCTTAACGTTTAAACAGAAATATTAAATCTAACCTTTCTAAGTCAAGCAACTATACTAATAACCATCTATTTTATTCAAGTACTTTTTCATTAAATGGAAATAAATCTTTTTCCTTATGAACAAACTTTAACAAGGAATATACTTATAATCTTTTGAAAATGAATTCATAGAAAATGGACATCTTTTCTTTTATTTCCTTGCATGTAGAAAATCAAACATTTTCATTCATTTCATCCAATTCTTAACTTTATTACTAACATCTCTCTTCAACATAAGAAAATCAATGCATCTTTCTCATAAACTTTTTAGTTCAAAAGATAGGAGAAAAATAAATTAATCTACTATATTTTACAAGCATTTCAAATGCTAGGCTTTTCAACATAGCCTTGTTTAATCAACTTCTACAAAGGGCGCAAAGCCAAATAAATAAATAACATATAGGAGATATTCTCAATTTTCCATCTAGCTTGAAGAAATTCAGCAAGGTATGTCTTTTGAAATCTTTAAAAATAACCAAATAGACCATGGAGGCTCACCTCCCAACCTAGGCCATTTCATGGCCACCCCTGGGCTAGGGGAAACTAAAGACAGATAGAATTTAACACGCATTCAACATGCACATAAACAAATAAAAATAGAAAAAAATATAAACATCAAATTCCCTTTCCCAAGGCTAGTACAACATGAGTCACCTTGGACCCATAGTAGGGGTGAAGGTGGAAGCTACCCATCTAGGAGAATGCCAAAATACAAGAAATAACCAGCCTTCAACAAGGCCTAAAAATCTGCTTATAATGCCATCACAAGGCCAAAGATACAACCAACAACCCTTCACATTCGACAAAATTTTAACTCCCTTATGTCCCCCAATAATATTATACACAAGATGGCAACATGGATGCCCATACATCCATGCCTTATCCCCTTCCTCCTTGAGGAAGGACTCTACACTAGATGAGTAGTCCCAACTTTTGCCCTTCACCCATCAAGGCTCTCTTCCCTCCCAAGGGTGAGTTGGGCCTTGCACACCCCCAAGAAAACAATACAACAAAATAAATGAAGAGAAACTCACATGCATGCATAGACTAGGAAGACATTTCAAATACATAAAAACTAGCATACATACAATCATAAGAAAGTAAATATTCACATAGCAATAGATAATAGAGTGTTCAAAATCCAACCTCAATCCAAGCTAATGGCAAGAGGGTTGAAATGAGCTTTCTCCAACTAGTCTCCTCCTTTGCTATGCAACAACCAAAATCCTTCAAAAAAACCAAAACAAGATTCACAATCTCACAAACTCTCAAGTCTCCAAAAATTAGAGAGTGGGCAATTACCTTCCAATTTTCCCTCCAACTCCTTAAGAAGGCAAACCCTAATCCTTTCAAACAAGAGGGGGAAATTCAAAATTCAAAATTCAAAATGAGGAGTGGGCTTGGCTTGCAAATCTCAATTTTCGTCACTTTTCAAAAGAGCATCTTTTGGAAGGGCAAAAATAGCCAAAATACATCATAATTGTCAAAATTTGACCACCAACACATGGCACCACAATGAGGTAGCCTATTTTTAACCTCTACTACCATAAAGGGTCTCTAAATGCCACTCAAAAGACCACCTAAAGATTGCGTGCCACCACATAATACATGTGTCAATTGACAACACAACATATCACAACACATCACGATACACATGGCATGCCAAGTGGAATAAAATAATAAAATAAAATATACATAATCAAAAAAATACATTCATGCATCACTTTACAACAATTACACATTACAATGAGGTTTATTTCTCTCGTTGGAGATAACCTTGGCTTAACATGATTTTAACAATTATCCATCTTTGATTTCCCTTGATATAACCATGGTCTTACCTGCACACTTGACAAAATATTAGTAGCTCATAGAATTTCAATAACATATATATGTACATCATAAATAATCAAACTCAAGTACATCATATAGTCAAACTGCATCCACACTTTATCACAAGAAAGTCACTTACTTCCAATAATACATTTCTTTATTTCAAATCAAGCTATTTCAAAAATATATCAATTAACCTAATTTATTAGCCATGATTATCTCACATAAAATCTTCTTGTATAAACATGAAATTATGTCATAATATTATAAATTAATTAATTCATCAATACGATAAGTCAAGACCTAATAACCTAGCGTGGAAATAAGTCCTAAATTTTACAAGCTATATTTCAATTGATTCACTTTTCTTGCATTATTAATTCATCAAAGCATTCTACGTGGAATCTCCCACTCAACATCAGAACCTAACAATCACTTTTCTATTAATACATGTCTCAACATAAAATAAATTCAAATAGTCTTGTATGTAAGTATTCATATCCAAATAGAAACATTTCAATATTCAGCAGTGGTACACTGACACCTTTCCTACTGCATTTCTTCTAGAGATTACATAAACACGGGAAATAATATTTAACTATATATATATATATATATATATATATCACCCTTTTATTATTTAAACTATCTTATTCCAATACAATTTCTATAAAACATGCACTTGCTAGTGCATGTTTTATAGAAATTGTATTGGAATAAGATAGTTTAAATAATAAAAGGGTGATATATATATATATATATATATATATATATATATATATATATATATATATATATATATATATATATATATATATATATATATATATATATATATATATATATATATATATATATATATATATATATCACCCTTTTATTATTTAAACTATCTTATTCCAATACAATTTCTATAAAACATGCACTTGCTAGTATTATCACAAGGATCAGTTGGATTCAATTAATCTTATTTTAAACACAGAGCATCCTAGGAGTTTGAGTGTATAAGTAACATGAAAAAGAGTACATAAAAAATGGTGATCAAGCCTCTATCCACCAGGACACAAATCATAATGCAACAACATAAATTTCTAATTACTGAGTTTATTATGTAGAAAGATAGTACCAAGATAGAATCTCTTAAAACACCTCACATGACTTCCAAAGACAAACTCTTGATAAACATAAGGAAAATCTGGGCAAAGAGCATCTCATGATGCCATCGACCATAATGTAGGTAACATTCATTACATCCACATGAATGACTCATCCCTACTCTAAGGGTCTCTGCAATGCGATTCAAGACCATATCCTATGTCTCCTAGTTCACGCAGAACATTGATACAAGCTCCAAAACAATCCTCTAGGTGGATTCTCCCTCACATGGGACCAACATGATCTTATCCTTCGAGAGTGACAGTCGAAACCACACCATTAGGATGTTCGTGCAAAGGGGTAAATGAGGGAGGCACTATAAATTCTTTGTAGACCGAACAACTTGCAGGCAAATTTTAAAACAACAAAGAAGAGGGTAATGCTTTATGCTTCTATTTTGTCATTTGTGAATTGATTTTAATTGCAGAAGTTTATCAAAGATAGAAGAAGGGATATATATTGTTTTTTGAGTCATTCACATTAGTATTTGATTAGATCTTTTAATGGAAAAATAAAACATATTTGGGTACTTGGTGTTTGAAGAGAAACAAGGGTTTATCATTTGAAGAAAGTTAATAGTTTGAAAGACATTAACTCAAGTCATGTTCTTGCATTCAAATATGTTGTTTTAAGTTTGATTATACTTTTTATAATTTGATATATTCATTGTAAGAATGCTTGTATTCTTTGGTGAAATTTATTGATGTAAAAGAATTAGTAAGAGAGAAGAAGAGAAGTATATCCTGCATTATGTTTTCAACAAGAAGTTGAAATCAGTGATTTATGATTTGTATTGTAACAGAGTTGATCCTCTAATTTTGTATCTCATTTATTCATTTTGGAAGTTGGTGCTGATGAACTACAACTAATTGAATACTGGAATGACTTGAAGATAAGTGATTAGAGATCATTGAGTTACTAAAATGATATGTAAGATAATTAAATCAGTCATTATGTTGTTAGTGATGTCAACTAGTTTTGATAGTACTGATCATGTTAGTTACAAACATTTAAACATTTGGTAAAGGAGAGAAAAGATGAAGAAATGAGATATCTACATGGAGAAAGATGGATATGATAGATGAGGATAAAGAATACTTTAGGTAACTTATTGATGAGTCTATGATTTCATATTGTTGACTTGATTATGTTGCATTAATCTATTATAAAGGAGGAAGCAAAATTGTACAAGGCAATGTGGTCGGTAAATGAAGAACTTTAGTATGCACTGAGCTAGTGTTGTGTATACCGAGTGATAGTATTAACCAAGCTTGTATTTACCGATGCATTTATTTGTTAACAGAGTATGGATGAAAGAATTAAATGCTTAGTTTAGCCGACAAAAAATGATGAGCTGGAAATTGTTATGATTTTAAGATTGAGAATAAAGTTTGTTATGAAATCCACGACTGACAAAATTCGAAGAAGATCTAAATGTTGGAAAGTTGGCTATATTGATATGACTTAATATAGTGTTGTCATTATGGCAACAAAGTCATATAGCAGTTTGGAGTCAGTGCACTTGATGAGAATATCAGAAATCGATTAAGTGTTGAAGACTAGATAGTGTACAGAGTTCTTGCAGCTCAGAGCATCAGCGCATGTGCGTATGACCGCATTATAGTGTGCACCCTGGAAGTTAAGTTAGTTAGAATATATTCATGCTTATTCTATGAGCGCATAATCAGAAATGCAAGGATGAGAAAGATACAGTCAGTTGAAGTTGCACAACCAGTGTGTGCCAGTGAAGAATAGAGTAAGCAACTGACAGTTATCATTTTGAGTTGCGACTATAGTCTAATGATGTAAGGGCTATGTGCCTATTGTAATTAGGTTTCCAACATGTATATATGTTTAATTGTAAACACGCTTAAGCCAATTCATTTGGAAGCATTGTATGTAATAGGTTTAAGGGCCGACCTAGTTCTTTATTTTGTATGCGCGTATAAATATAAGATGTGCTCATTGTATTCGATATGGAAGTTGAGATAGAGTTGTGATAAGTAGAGAAGAAGCATGCAAAGACAATATAAGATGTATTAGAGCTTTGCAAGAGGTCAAATCATCAATGCATCAAAGGAACTGATCTGACAAGCAGTGTCATAGTGATAGTTCATCCTGTAGATATAGTGTGTATCTGAGATTAGAAGGTTGTAGCTTTCACCACTTGAGCAGTGAGCTCTAAGAAAATGCATCCTCTCCCCTAATAGGAACTATTGTAAAAGACTCCTAATAGGGTCCAACCCTTAACAAGATCTATTGTACTTAATGCATTGTAAAGAAACTCCTAACAGGGTTAAGGATCTTCTAACAAGGATCACAAAACACTAGTGCAGAATATTAGTGGGTGTCAATTCCCACCGGGGTTTTACCTATTTGGGTTTCCCCGTAACCATATTGGTGTCATGTGTTGATTTCATGTTTCATGTTTATGTGAATGTTTATTTCAGTTCTTAAGCATTCAAGTTCAATTTAAAGATTAAAGTAAAAAGATAAAATATAGTGAACACTGATTCACCCCTCCCCCCTCTCAGTGTTCCCATTCTTAACAATTGGTATCAGAGCTCTGGTCCTCAACAAAGAAGTTTAACCACTTGAGGAGATCATGGAAAAATAAAAAATGAAACATCTAAAAATAAATCTTGAAGCTGCTCTTGAAGATCTGGACAAATCAGAAAGAGAAACTGAAGAATTAAGGGATAAACTCAGTGATGCTCAATTAGTCATCAAAGGCTAAGGAAAGATTTGAAAGAATGATCTTCTAGTGATCTAGGGACAATGGTCAAGAAGCTGAATGAAGAATTGAGGCAAGCAAACATGGAAATCTTAGAACTAGGAAACAATAAGGAAAGCTTGCAATCTGAATTGAAAGAGGCTAAGAATCATATTGACAAATTACACACCAGTTCTAATTTGATAGAATTTCAGTTGTATGCAAGAAAATCCAAATGAGACACTAGCTGTATTGGATATAATGAAGCATAAAATCAGATTGACAACATGCGAGTAAGAAAGGATACACAAAAAGACTCTACTGATACTAAGAAGACTGAAGATCAAACCAAAGATAATGGTGGACCACCTAAGAATGAGCGCAAGCAAGTAGAACACACTTGTTTTGCATGTAACAAGCATGGAAACATTGCAAGGAACTGTACAGAGGTAAGACCTTTTAATGGTTACTGTTATTCATGTAATAAATTTGGTCATAAAGCTATGAATTGCAAGACTAGTAAGAAGAATAGGATTCAGCATGATCAGAGAAATCAGAATTAGACAAATGTAAGAAGTTCTCAAAATGTTACATGTCAGATATGTAACTATAATGGTCACTCAATGAGACAATGCAGAATGGTGACTCATGTCAATGAACCAAGGAATATAAGACCTCCAGTCATTTGTCATTCTTGTAACAAGGCTGGAAATATCTCAAAGTTCTATAGATCAAGGACGCAAGGTCAAGAAAGCCCTAAAAAGGCTGAAGAACTAGTTTTGGATCCTGAAGGAGAAGTCAAGTTTGTGAAAGCCTCAGAGGATGCGAGCTTGATTTGGTTAGAAGTAAAGAAGGACAAAGTTGATGAGAATGTATTGGATGCATCCATAGTGGATGCACCCTCTACATCTGGATAAATGGCCCTCAGGGTCATAGGGGGAGCTAATTTACCTCTAGACCCCTATGTGGCTAGTATACTCACTCTCAGAGTATGTGCCTTTGAACTTAAGCTTTTAGAGTATAAAGGTACCTTTGTGCAAGAGTGCACATATTGATTGTTAGTAGAACAAAAGTTGGAAATTTTGAAGTCGCAACCTGGTTTACGCGACATGCATTAATGGTGGAATTTTCACTTTAAGTACATAGAAAGTTTTTTTATTACTCATTGCATTTGAATTCAGAGTGATTGAAGAGTAGAAAGAGCCCTAGAAGTTATTGTAAAGACTTGGAGATTGATCTATCTATGATTAGTAGCACAATTGATCAGTTGCAAAAACCCTAGTTCATCGTGTCGATTCAGAAGTCTTCAGATTGTCTTGGAGAACACTTGGAAAGCGATAAATCAAGTAAGTGATGGCCACTCCCATAGTATTTGATGTTGCAGAAAAGAAAAGATATGTGTTCAAAAGGCATCCATTTAAGTCTACCCTAGATGATTTAGAGGGAGCATTCTCCCGCACGCCTATGGGCATTATGCATGTGGAAGACATTAGGGCTTATATCTATTGTAAGAAGGAACCAGTAGGATTGGAAAGGTTAAGGGTGCACATGGAAACAATGTTAAAACCATACAAAACCTTCCAGGATGAATATGAGAAGTGGAATGATCACCCCATAATAGAGTATGCCACGACATATGAATTCTATGAGACAATGGATTAAAATGCTTTTGAGCAGAATTCATGATGACCTATTTTAGATAGGTGATGTGCTAGTTTAAATTACCAGTGACCTAATATATGAGATGACAGGGCTCCCAAAGACAGGCATCGTCCTTCCAGTAGGCAAGGATGTCAGGAAAATCATTGAGAAAACATGTAAGTCAAGGAGTGATAGGCACGGGATGAAAATTGAGCCTATTGAGTAGGCAGACATCAAATTGATGTCTATGATACTTGGATACAGGTTTCATCACACTAGCAGGGTGAATAGTGTGTCTGTGGGCACAATTCTAGTAGCTATCAGACTTGTGAAGGAAGATGGGGAGTTCAATCTCTGTGAGATCTTGCACGCATAGTTGATTGATAACATCAAGGCAATCAAGCATGATAAGACCAAGATATTCAAGTTTGGGTCTTTCATCATTACATGTATCTACATATAGTTGGGAAAGTATCAGATTCATATTTGGACAAGTCCATTCCAGCTATGCCACAGATATCTTACAAGGCAACCACTAAAACTTTGAGAGATTACATAACATTGGAGTTGAAGACCTTCAGGGTCAAGATGTAAATGAGGTACAAAATTCTAGAAAACATAGTTGAGAAATACAAGGATACTATTTGTTTTATGGTTGAAACATATACAACATGCATGGAGGTAGTTGTACCTAGAACAAAGTGGATTCATCCACTTGGATATTAAGTAGAGGAATGAGTTTTAGAAGCATATGCTCAAGTATTGCTTTCAGCTCCTACTGACCCTAATGAGCCAAGATGGGGAACTTATGAGGAGAAGACAAGAGAGATAGATGCTAAACTAAATAGCACAACAACTAAGAGGAAAGCCTCTATGATTACATCTGAGATACTCAGAATTCATGGAGTAACACAAGTAGACCTAGACAAAGCAAGGGAAGAAAAGATTGCTTTGGAAATTGAGAGCGCATCCACAGTGAAATCTAAGTCTAATGATCCCATGTTGAAAAAGGTAAAAATTGAGAAGACTAATGATCCAAAGGATAAATAGGGTAAAATTGATGATATTAGTCCTATGCCCACTGTTACAATTGATATTGAGTCCACAGATGCATATCCTAAGATACCCAAGAGGAGAAAACAAACCGCCACAAGTCACCCTTTAGCTAGAGCCACAATAAGCAAATTGAAAAATGTGTAGCCACCTTCGGAAGTAGGATTCATACCTAGTCTTCAAGTGTTAAAGACTAGAGTAGTAGAAGAAGGAAGGCTAGATTAGATAGCCAAGTTTTATGAAAAATATCATGAAATTGATAAGTCAAAGATTCATGAGATGCTGATCAAACAGATGATAAAATTCAAGAAGACAGTTCTTGAATTGAAGACAGTTATACCAGATAAGGTATGGGAGATTATGGATACCTTGAAGAGAAAAGCCATTGAAGAAGACTTTAGAATCAAGGAACAAACACTTGATTCCAATCTTCCAGTATGTTCTATTGAAGAAAAGACACTATTATTGAATTTGGTGAAGCCACACTTAAGGACAAAGATGAGAACACTACACATTATGAACAAAGACTATGAGCTGATAACTAAGGAAATAGAGAAGGCCTTTGAGAAGGTATTCTTAGAGCAGCACATGAAACCTAAGTCTGTGCCCATCACTCAAGCACCTAGTGAGCAAGACAAAGCAATAGAGACCACCAATATACCATTTACAAGTCCTCAAGATTCAACGCCTATAGCAGAAACTCAAACAAAGGAAGATAAGTCTGTGCCCATGACAGATACACAAAAAGATGATACAATCTTCATTGACTATGTAGAGATTGCAATGGCAGCCACATAAAATGACTTGGATAAATTTGAGGAAGCTTTTGTGAGCACACAAGAAGTTGAAATGTTATGCAGCAACACACCTCCCACTCATCAAGAAGAAGTACTAATTGATGATGAGAAAGAAGAAGAAAAGATAGAAGGAAAAGAAATAGAAAAAGACAAAGTGGAAGAAAAGATAAAAGAAAGTGAGAAAAAGGATGAAATGTCAATCAAGGTGAAACGAGAATTGATGGACAACACTCCCATCACTCCTTCAATAGTATTGTTGTCAAGTTTGACACCTGACACATCTAGTTTGGACTCATGGAGAGAAGAAGACCTGATTAAGTTCAACGTCTTAGCTATGGAAAAAGCCAAAGAAAAACAAGTGATGAGGAATCCCCTCCTGGTAGAATCAGTAAACATTTTGAACAATTTATTTCCAGAGGACAAGAAAGTGTCAAAGATACACTCTATTGATGATGTGAGTACAATCATCTCACATTTCAAAAGCAATTTCTCAAGCCTTGAAGAATCTACATCCCTAGTTGCAGAAGAAAAGTATCTAAAGAAGAGATTGCTTGAATTGGTTAACAACTTTGCACTTGACCTAAGCTCACTCAAGACTGGTCAAGCATCCCTAAAAGAATTTTTAGATCAAGGAAGAAGAATCATTGCAGAATGCATGGATCAAGATAAGCTTACTGATGCTCATTTCAAGAAAATAAAAGAGGTAGAAGCTATGATTGAGCAAGTGAAGAGTTCAGTGAAAGACAAATCCACAGATGTGAACATGTGGAATAATGTCTACCAAGGACATATTGATAAAATTGAGAAGGCAGAAAAAGAGATGACAGAGATAAGGGCTAGACAAACTTAGTTGAGAAGTGCTCTTGCACCCTCATTAGACATCCTCAATCAGAATATCAAGGAGATTGATGCCACCATGATGACCTATGATCAAGGTCCTTCCATAGATTTGAAGAAGATGGAGAAGCTTTAGTATGCATTAAGCGCCCATCTCCAGATAGTAAACTCATTGATCACTTTTTGGAAGAAGGAGATCTAGAACCTAAAGATAGCAAATCTAGATGTTTTCCCTCAGTGAGTATGTATAGATACTATTTTTTGAAACACCTTTGTCATTGATGTCAAAGGGGGAGTTATGTATAGAATATGGATCATAATATGTATAGGGAGATATAAGTATATATATAGATGACAAAAAGTTTTTTGTATTAAGGATAGTTAGCAACTTGGCCATATTCCTTTGTTGCCATCAATGAAAAAGGGGGAGATTGTTGGAAAGTTGGCTATACTGATATGACTTAATATAGTGTTTTCATTATGTCAACAAAGTCATATAGCAGTTTGGAGTTAGCACACTTGATGAGAAGATCAAAAATCGGTTAAGTGTTGAAGACTAGATAGTGTACACAGTTCCTGCAGCTCAGAGCATCAAGGCACGTGCATACAGCTAAGTTATGGTGTGCACCCTAAAAGTTAAGTTAGTTAGACTATATTCATGCTTAGTCTATGAGCACATAATCAGATATGCAAGGATGAGAAAGATACAGTCAGTTGAAGTTGCATAGCCAGTGTGTGCCAGTGAAGAAGAGTAAGCAACTGACAGTTATCATTTTGAGTTGTGACTATATTCTAATGATGTAAGGGCTATTCACCTATTTTAATTAGGTTTCTGACATGTATAAATGTTTGATTGTAAACACATTTAAGAAAATTCATTTGGAAGTGTTGTATGTAATAGGTTTAAGGGCCGACCTAGTTCTTTATTTTGTATGTGAGTATAAATATAAGATGCGCTCATTGTATTCGGTATGGAAGTTGAGATAGAGTTGTGATAAGTAGAGAAGAAGAGTGAAAAGATAGTATAAGATGTATTAGATCTTTGCAAGAGGTCAAAGCATCAACGCATCAAAGGAATTGATCTGACAAGCAGTGTCATAGTGACAGTTTATCCTATAGATATAGTGTGTATCTAATATCAGAAGGTTGTAGCCTTCACCACTTGAGTAGTGAGCTCTAGGACAGTGCATCCTCTCCCCTAATAGGGACTATTTTAAAAGACTCCTAATAGGGTCCGACCCTTAACAAGGTCTACTATACTTAATGCATTGTAAAGCAACTCCTAACAGGGTTAAGGATCTTCTAACAAGGATCACAAAACACTAGTGCAAAATATTAGTGGGTGTCGATTCCAACCGGGGTTTTTACCTATTTGGGTTTCCCCATAACAATATTGGTGTCATGTGTTGATTTCATGTTTCATGTTTATGTGAATGTTTATTTCAATTCTTAAGTATTCAAGTTCAGTTTAAAGATTAAAGTAAAAGGATAAAATACAGTGAACATTGATTCAAGCCCCCCTCTGAGTGTTCCCATTCTTAACACTAAAGGATGAAATTGAAATGTGTTTCTAACACAACTATCGAGGAAGGTTTAAGAGGAAAAATCAAAGAAGATGATTAAGTAGAAAAATATGATGGTTGATATGGAAAACAATTTATCTATCTATATAAGAGATATGAGTTTCTTTATTGAAACATGTCGAAAGAAAGAAGACTGTAGAGATTACGCATGAATACAGTTTCATGCATGTCTGATCAGACTGGTTGAAGGAGAACCGAACTGCAGAACATTACTGAGCATCAGAGAGATATTACCAAGTGAAAGTAAGTTTAAGAAGTGAATTGATATATTGATCAAAGGATTTGTATGGGCTTAGAATAGATCTAAACATCTAAAAATTGACTTGTATTGTAATCGGATCAACTACTATTTTAGTTTAACCATTGATACATAAAATATCCTAACCGAGTGGACTTAACCTTCTTATGTTATGCCCCTATGTCATTCAAGGAATGTACATTGTTATCTTATTAATGCAGGATCATTTAGGGTCCTTGGCAATCCTGTGTCACCAAAAACATATTTGAAGTTTTCTATGTTGCTCGGTTCCTACTTTGACTAAGTTTCTTAGTTTCCTTTGTTGATTGAGTTGGTCAGTTATCTCTCTAGCGCTCGGTAATTTCCCTGGCACTCAACGATGCTTATTCTAGCGCTTGATTTTCTTTGCTTGCCAAGTTGTTTATTTTGGATTTCTGTTGAGGCTGACTTGCGCATGTATTTTGGGTCATGAATTTAATGTTGGTATCCATCATTAGGAAGCATGTGGACCTAGATCTGGTTGTCCCTTCTGTTAATTGTGGATCTGAAGGCCGACTTAGCTCGGTAGCCTCTTGTATAAATGTAATTGTTTGGTTAGAGTTTTGGAGAGTCAATTTTTGGGATGGAAGATAGAAGATAGAAGTTTGGAGATTGTTGGCAGATCCTCACATGTTTGAGGACTTTTGTACTTGATTATAATATCTAGCCTAAATGGGGAAGGCCTTATGGCTTGGCATGTATGAATCAAATTGAAGACAATATATGAAAGACATCTGCATTCTCTCTCTCACTGTTGTGTGTTGTTGCTTCCACATGTTGTTGAGCAAGGTGGATCTGGTTAGGGTTTGCTTTGGCCCCTCTCTATATCCTCCTTTGCGTCAGGTGGTATCAGAATGAGGTGAGATCTAGATCTAGGTTTGTGAATCTAGATTTAAAGGTTCCTTCTTGTGAAGCACTAGTTGAATTGTTGTGGGGTGGTAGATTACGATCTAACCTACAATTGTAGAGGGTTTTCAAGATGGTTCATGGGAGGCAAGATGTGGATCCAGGATTGAAAGACATGTTGAGACAACTTGATGCTAGACTTGAAGCTGTTGAAATAGCCCAGAGGAGAGGAAGACATCTTGAAGATGTTAGTGATGATGAAATTAAGGTAGAACAAGGTGATGCAGAACTTGCACCTATGATGGATTAGGGTGAGGAAAGATTCTTGAAGGCTTTGACAAGTCTGAAGTCTACACCACACTTTAATCCTCCAGAGTATGGTGGAAAGTTGGATTCTAATGAATTGGTGGATTGGATAACTGAGATGGAAAAGTATTTTGAGTATGAAAATGTACTTGAGGAAAAGAAGGTGAAAATTGCAAACACAGAGTTGAAGATTCATGCATCCTTATGGTGGGAACACTTGCAGCTAGACAGAAAGAGGAAAGGCAAAGAAAAAATCAAGGTATGGAATAAAATGGTGAATAAATTGAAAGGAAAATTCTTACCTTGTGATTATTAGATTAACCTAGTTAGGCGAATGCAAAGTTTGAGGAAGAAGGATAGCTTAGTAAAAGAATATACTAAGGAATTCTATAGATTAGATATCAGATCTGGACATGATGAAGATGATGTGGAAAGAATTGCTAGATACTTGAATGGTTTGAGGGTTTCCATCCAAGAAGAAATCAGTTTGGTTAAATTGGAGAACATTGAAGAGGCTTATCAATTTTCATTGAAAGCTGAGGAGAAATTGAACAAGAGACATGAGAAAAGATAAAGAGGTAGAGGAGGTAGATTCCCTAGAGGAAGAGGTAGATCTAATGGTGAAAACAATAGATTTGAACTTGAAAAGACAGATCTGGATAAAGGCAAGACCAAGTGGAAAGGTGAAAGTTCATTAGAGATAGAGGCAGTAACTATCGAGGTGGTTATAATAGAGGTGGTTTCTGAGGAACTTGTTACAATTATGGAGAAGGACATAGATCTTTTGAATGTACGCATGCTAGTAAGAAGGCTGGTAGCAGTAGAAATGCTTTGGTGCAAAAAGAGCCACCGAATGAACTTGAGAAAGAAAATAACTTGATGGTAAGGAGAGCATTGTGTAATGAAGGTAAAAAGGAAGATACGGTAAGGAAAATTTTGTTCAAGACTAGATGTAGAGTTTCTAACAAAGTTTGGAAGGTAATCATTGACAATGGCAGCTCAGAGAATCTGGCATCTAAGGAAATGGTCACAAAGTTGCAGTTGAAAAGGTTAGAACATCCGAAGCCCTATCAGATTTCATCGATCAAAGATGAGCATACACTCTTGGTAAGTGAACAATGTTATGTGAATTTGAAAATTGGAAAGTACTATGATAAGGTGTTATGTGATATCATGCCTATGGATTGTTGTCATATTTTGTTGGGTAGACCTTGGCAATATGATAGACATGCTATATATGATGGAAGATTGCATAAATATACTATTTGGGCTGATGGAAGAAGAAAAATCTTGTTACCTTTGATTGAAGAACCTATTAGTAATGTTTGCACATCTATGAAAGTTTGCTTGATGGAAGGAAGAAAGTTTGTGAAGGATTTGAAGAGGAATGATGTATGTTTTGCTGTGATTCCTATCAAGCTGAGTAAGAAAATAGAGGATAGTGTCCCTGAGGAGATTGATAAGTTACTCATCGAGTATAGTGAAGTCATTTCTAATAATGTATCTGATGGTTTTCCACCAAAGAGAAGCATTGATCATTGCATGGATCTTATCCTTGGAGCTAGTTTACCGAATAAGGCACCTCATCGATTAACACCTACCGAGAATCAAGAATTGAATTGACATATTCAAGAATTATTGGAGAAAGGTTTGATTAGAGAAAGTTTGAGTCCTTGTATAGTACCTACTGTATTGGCACCTAAGAAGAATGGAGAATGGTGGATGTATATTGATTCCAGAGTAATCAATAAGATAACAATGAAGTATAGGTTTCCTATACTGAGAATGGATGACATAATGGATAGTTTGACTGGAGCAAAGTATTTTACCAAAATTGATTTGAAAAGTGGATATCATTAGATCAGAATCAGAGAAGGTGATGAGTGGAAGACTACTTTCAAGACAAAAGAAGGTTTTTATGAGTGGTTGGTTATGTCTTTTGGTTTAACTAATGCACTGAGTACTTTTATGAGGTTGATGAATGAATTTTTGAAGAAATTCTTGGGTAACTTTGTGATTGTATATCTTGATAACATCTTGATATTTAGTAAGACCAGAGAAGAACATTTGTTGCATGTTAGACAAGTTTTGTAGAGATTGAAAGAAGAAAAGTTGTTGATAAATCTAAAAAAGTGTTCATTCATGAAAGAGGAGATTGTATATTTGGGTTTTGTGATTTCAACTGATGGTTTGAAAATGGATCTTGAAAAGGTTGAAGCTATTTTGAATTGGCCTACACCTGAGAATGCTAGTGAGGTAAGATCATTTCATGGTTTGGAAAGTTTTTATCGAAAGTTCATAAGGAATTTCAGTTCAATTTGTAATGCTATGACTGAGACTGTGAGAGGAGATAAAAGAGAATTCAAGTGGACACATGGAACTGATAAAACTTTTGAGACTTTGAAGCAGAAGGTTGCTAAATTGCCTATTTTGGCATTGCCTGATTTCAATAAGGTATTTCAAGTGGAATGTGATGCAAGTGGAAGTGTAATTGGAGCTGTGTTGAGTCAAGAAGGTAAACTTGTTGCTTTCTTTAGTGAAAAGTTGAATGATGAAAAAAGGAAATATTCTGTGTATGATCAAGAATTCTATGCTATTGTTCAAGCCCTGAAGAAATGGAGACATTATTTGATGCTGAGTGATTTTGTGTTATATACTGATCATAAGGCTTTATAGTATTTGGGTAGTTAGAATAAGTTGAATCAGAGACATATGAAATGGGTTGAGTATTTGCAGAGTTATACATTTGTGATAAAGCATAAGAGTGGAGTCACTAACTGAGTTGCTGATGCATTGAGTAGAAGAAGATCTTTGATGACCGAGATGAAAATTGAAGTTTTAGGCTTTGATGACATGAGAGATTCTTATGAATTTGATCCTAATTTTTCTGAGCCATGGAGAAAGTGTAGAGCACTTATTCAAGATCAACCAAGTACTAAATGGGAAGAATATTTCATTCAAGAAGGTATGTTGTTTAAAGTTATTCAGTTGTGTATACTGAGAGGACCAATGAGAACTAATTTGATAACGGAGAAACATAGTAGTGATTTGGCTAGAGATTTTTGTGTTAATAAGACATTGAATTTGCTTAAGGAGAAATACTTTTGGCCACAATTGTATAAAGATGTTAAGAAATTTGTGAAAAGTTGTGTAATTTGTCAAGTTGAAAAAGGAGTAAGTTAGAATACTAGATTGTATACACTGATTGTGGTACCTGAAAAACCTTGTATTAACATCAGTATGGATTTTGTTCTTGGCTTACCAAAGACAATAAGAGGTAATGATTCTATATTTGTTGTTGTGGATAGATTTTAAAAAATGGCACATTTTATACCTTGTAGAAAGACATCAGATGTAGTACATGTAGCAGATCTTTTCTTTAAGGAAATTGTCAGATTGCATGGATTATCGAGGAGTATTATCTCTGAATGAGACAATAAATTTTTTAGATACTTTTGGAAGACTCTTTGGAGAAAGTTTGGTATTGAGTTGAAATATAGTTCTACATTTCACCCACAAATCAATGGACAGACAAAAGTTGTGAATAGAAGTTTGGGAAATCTTTTGAGATGTTTAGTTGGAGACACACCAAGTAATTGGGATTCTCTGTTGGCACAAGAAGAGTTTGCATACAAAAATTTAGTGAATAGGAGTACTGGATAAACACCATTTGAGATTGTGAATGACATACAACCGAGAGGTATACCTAATTTGAGAGACATTATTGATGAAAGAAAGAGAAGTGCTGAAGGAGTAAAATTTGCTGAGTGCATGAAGACATTGCATGAAGATGTGAAAATCAAGTTGGAGAAAAGTAATAAAAAATACAAAGATAGAGCTGATAGATCAAGGAGACATAAGAATTTTGGTGTTAGTGATGAAGTGATGGTTCATTTGAAGAAAGGCCAATTTCTTGTTGGAACATATGGGAAGCTAAAAATGAAGAAATTTGGCCCTTGCAAGATTTTGAAGAAATTTGACAGTGGAAATGCATATGAGATTGAGTTACTTGATGATATGGACCTATCGCCTATTTTCAACATTACGTATTTGTATGAGTACCATGAGTCAGATGAAGAAATGATAGTGTAGAATGATTATCCTAAGAAATAGAATGAAGAAGTTGAAAAGATTTTAGAGAAAAGAATTGGCAGAAGTACAAGAGGAAGACAATATATGGAATATTTGGTAAAGTGGAAGAACATATCGATTGAAGAGAGCTCATGGATTTCACAATCTAAGTTGGATGCATCTCAAATCATACCTATTGAATGATTCAGAGAATCATTTTCAAATAACCCCAGGTGTCTGATGTAGGAACATCTAGGGTCCTTGGCAATCCTGTATCACCAAAAACATATTTGAAGTTTTCTGTGTTTCTTGGTTCCTGCTTTGACGGAGTTGGCCGGTTATCGCTCTGGCGCTTGACGATGCTTGCTCTGGTGCTCAATTTTCCTTTCTTGCCAAGTTGTTTATTTTGGATTCTCATTGAGGCCGATTTGTGCATTTATTTTAGGTCACAGATTTAATGTTGGTATCCATCATTAGGAAGTGTGTGGACCTAGATCTGGTCATCCCTTCTATTAATTGTGGATCTAAATTAGGCCGACTTAGCTCGATATCCTCTTGTATAAATGTAATTGTTTGGTTAGAGTTTTGGAGAGTCAATTTTTGGGATGGAAGATAGAAGATAGAAGTTTGGATATTGTTGGCAGATCCTCGCATGTTTGAGGACTTATGTACTTGATTATAATATATGGCCTAAACTGGGAAGGCCTTACAGCCTGGCATGTATGAATCAAATTGAAGATAATATATGAAAGACATCTGCATTCTCTTTCTTATTATTGTGTGTTGTTGCTTCTATGTGTTGTTGAGAAAGGTGGATCTAGTTAGGGTGTGCTTTGGCCCCTCTCTATATCCTTCCCTTTGCGTCACTTATTGACCCCATAGTGAATGATGGTCAAAAGTTAACTGTTAGTCTTAAATCCTCTAACAATGTCACACCTAACAGTGTGTTTGTAACCTTTAACAGGGTTGGCTCTTCACCGAGCTCACTTCAAAAGACTAAAAAATATTTTGGGTTACCGGTCCCAGGTGGTTTTTCCCTTAGTAGGGTTTCCATGTTAAATCATTATGTTATGTGCTTCTGTGATGATTTTTTTATTGTCATACTTTACATACTACATATTTCATTTGATCGATAAACATAGTAAGTTAATTAACTGGTAATCAGTAAAAGGCATAGACAGTTTAACAGTTTATGTTACCGAGCTGCAGAATTTGTTGGAATTGTTTGAAGTGTTACATCTTTGTATTTGGGACTATAGGATAACTAATCTAACTGATTCACTCCCCTCTTAGTTATTCTAATAATTGGTATCAGAGCACATTGGTTGCTTGGAAAATTTTTTTAAGGACTTGAGCAAAAAGATTACAAGATGTATACAAGGGAAGTGCCGAAGCTGAATAAGGACAACTTTACTATATGGCAAAGTTGAATGAAACTTGACATATTTGGAATTAGAGATTCTGCCTTACATCTACTTGAACATGGCTACTTACAACCATCGAACGGACCTTTAACTCTTGACCAGTTGAGAGACCGACAAGAACATAACTTTAATATGATAGAGATTGATGCTACACTATCTGATGTAGAATTTGAGGATGTCAAAACTTGCACTACTGCAAAGCAAATGTGGGATAAAATTTCTCTAGTCTATGGTGGTGATTCAAATGTGAAGAGAGCTAGAGATGAAAGCTTAAGAGGTAGGTTTGACGATATGAAAATGAAGGAGCAAACATAGTACAATATACAAACCAAATCAAAGAGGTAGTCAATGCTATCTGAGGAGCTGGTGGTGTCATTCATGAAGATATAGTGGTAAGTAAGATTCTAAGAACCTTGTTGCCTGCATATGCAATCATAATATTTGCTATACATGAAATGAGGTCTGCACCTGGTAGCACTCTTACTCTTGATAGTCTGATTGGTAAGCTAACAACCTTTGAGTTGAATACTTTTGATAATAGTATTGTACCATCTGTTGAGTCTACTTTTATGTCTTCTCTGAAGATCGGTAAATCTAGTAGTAGACATAATATAAGGAATGACAGTGATAGTAATACTGATGATGAGCTAGATGAACTTGAAGCTCTTATGGCCTGAAGACTGCCTAAAGGTAAAGGTAGATATAAGGGAAAATTACCTTTAGCTTGTTTTAATTGTAAAGAAGTTGGCCATATTGTTGCTAGGTGCCCAAATAGGAAAGAGGAAGATAAAGACAAAGACCGATTAGGTGATGGAAGCTATGGAAGGAGAAATAAAAGAGGTTACCGACATTACAATAGAGACAACCGAGATCACAAAGATAAGGGAAAAAAGGTATGTTACTTTTCTAAAAATAATGATATAGATATCGATACTAATGATGATGTTGAGGTAGTATTTGTTGCAATGAAAGATGATTTTGGGGAAGAGGAAAGGTATGTAGAAACAACATTCATTTCTAAAGTTAGTAAAAATGATACATGGATCATTGATAGTGGCTGTACACATCACATGACTAGTGATGAAGATAAGTTTGATCATCTTGAGCACTGTAATGGAGGATCAGTAAAAATGGGTAATGATACACCTTGCATGGTTAAAGGAAAAGGATCTTTATTGATAAATGATAAAATTAGATGTGATAATGCTTATTGGGTAGAAGGACTGAACTACAATTTGCTAAGTGTGGCTCAACTTAACAATTCAGGTCACTGAGTAGATTTTGGAAGTAAGAAGGTAAAGATATTTGATGAAAGAGGAAATCTTGTTGGAATAGGAGGACAATCAAAAGGTAACTTATTTTATCTTGACAATGCTGAGACTTCTTGTTTACTGGTGAAAAATGAGGATGCATGGTTATCGCATAAAAGGTTATGTCATGTAAATTTTGATAACATGATTAAAATCAGTAGAAAGAGAAAAGTTAGAGGACTGCCTAGCCTAACTAAACCTGATCATGTTATGTGTCATGAATGTTAAAAAGGGAAGATGACAAAATCTAGTTTTAAAAGTAAAGACTATTCAACAAAAAGAATCTTGGAATTAGTTCATACCAACCTATTTGGTCCCATGAGAACTCAGAGCTACTATGGTGATAGATACTTTATTCTATTTGTTGATGATTATACTAGATTGATGACTGTTATGTTTTTAAAAGAGAAATCTAAGCCATTTAAAATGTTTAAATGGTACAAAGGAAAAAGTAGAAAAAGAAACCAGAAAAGAACTAAAATGCTTGAGATTTGATAGAGGTGGTGAGTTTATTTCTGATGAATTCACTAACTATTGTAATGAGCATGGCATCAAAAGACAAGTTTCTGCACCTAGAACACCACAACAGAATGAGATTGCTGAAAGGAGAAGTAGATCCATTGTTGATTGTGCAAGAACACTGATGATAGAAAAGAATGTTGCACAAGTATACTGGAGAGAGGCAATTAGTGTAGCTGTATATGTCCTGAACTGAGTACAATTAAAGAAAGACACAAATAAGACACCCTACGAGTTATGGTTTGGATACACACCGGGTGTAAGTTACTTCAAAAATTTTGGTAGCAAATGTTTTATTCAGAAAGATGATAGGAACGGGAAATTTGACTCTAAAGGGGATGAGGGAATATTTCTTGGATATTCTACTAAAATTAAAGCTTACAAGTGTTTGAATAAGGTTACTAATAAGAAGATTGAAAGTACTAATGTCAGAGTTGATGAATTTTCTAATAAAAATGATGAAGAAAACAATAAAGAGCCGAAAGACTACGGTAGATTTTCTTATGTTGAACATCTAGAGTACCTACCAAAGCCACAGGATGAGTCAATTGAGCATCAAGAAAATAACACCGAGGAACAACAAAGGGAAACCAAGGAATAGGAAGAAGCTATCGAGCAAGGAAATGAACCTGAATAGAATGACAGACAAAGAAGAGATCAAGTGGTAGCAAGATTTTTCAGAAGACATCATCCCGAGAACCGAATCATTGGAGATAAGCAAGCTTGGATACTGACAAGAATTAAGTTAAGACAAAATGTATGCTTAGTTTGTGAGTTTGAACTGAAGAATGTTAAGTTTGCACTTGAGAATGATGAATGGATCAATGCTATGAATGAAGAGATAGAAAAAATTGAGAAAAAAAAGACATGGACTTTAGTACCTAGACTAAAAGATAAAAATTGTTATCGGTAATAAATGGATTTTTAGAAATAAGCTAAATGCAAATGGAGAGGTTACAAGAAACAAAGCTAGACTTGTTTTCAAGGGATATGCACAAGAAGAAGGTATTGATTATGGTGAAACCTTTGCACCTATTTCTAGACTAGAAGGAGTCTACATGTTACTTGCATATGCTTCACATAGGAAATTTAAAGTCTATCAAATGGATATTAAGTTAACTTTTCTAAATGAAATACTAGAAGAGGAGGTCTACATAGAACAACTGGAAGGGTTTGTTGATCAAAATCAAAAAGACATGGTATGTAGACTGCATAAAGCTTTATATACTTTAAAGCAAGCACTAAGAGCATGGTATGAAAGGTTACATACTTATGTTTTAAGTATTGGTATTGTAAGAACTAGTGAAAACAACAATTTGTACATGAAAGGAGGATATGATGATACTATTTTGATTGCTAAAATATTTTTGGATGATATAATTTTTGGAGAGCATGTATAGGAGAAGAAAGTCAAATTAGAATATGTTACATCAAAGAAGCAACTTTCTGATATTTTTACCAAGCCTCTATCAAAGGACACTTTTGAATACTTGAGGACTAGACTTAGGGTCTGTCCCCTATCTATCGGTCACTAATGTGATCTGGAGGTTGCATCAGCCTATTCTTATTAGAAGATCATTCATGTTGATGCAACATAGCTCACACTTTGGATAATGTCTAAGGTTTTGAAAGATTTAGGGAGCGAGAATAGAGATTTGCATATTAGTATATAGAGATACATTGTCTGCACTGAACAACAAAGAGTTACTTAGCTGTTGCAGAACTGTATGTTTTATGTTTTTATTTGGAATTATTGTTAAAGGGAGAGATAAGCAATATGAGAGATAAACAGAGATAATCTATCTAAGGTAGAGATAATCTGAGAAAGTCAGGGAAAGATTTGAAGATTTGTTTATGAGAATAGAAGGAATCTGAGAGCTGAAAAGATCAAATCCACATAGGAGAGTCTGCACTTGTAATATTGTTATGTAATATAGTGATTAAACATATCTAATATCAAGCTAGGGAGAGCTTACCGAGCTACAAAATTTACTTACATAATTGTGGAATACATGTTTGGTATGTGTAATCACCCAAAAATGGTCACCTAGAATATTAGCCCCTTGCTAGCATTATTTTCTAAAATCATCAATTGCTTATTCTTGATCAAATCCTAATTCTATCATTTATTTATTTATATTCTATGGATTAACCATTTTATCCTAAGTCTTTATTTAATTAAAAGGAATTCCCTCCCCTTTTATTATATAAAAAAGCCCCCACTTACCTTTTATCCCAAGTTGCACAAATAAAGCATTATTCTTATTTTATAAAAAGAAGAAAAAGTCTTTTTGTCTCATATGGACACAAAAGTCAACTCTTATTTTCTCGTTGGAGGATACTTGTGCACATGGATTGCTCCTCTTTCAAGCTCTGCCCTTGATTAAATATTTTGCCTCTTAATCTCCATGGTCCATTCCTTTTCAATTTAAAAGGAGAGCTCTCTTCTCATTCTAGGATCCCAACTTTTTATGCTAATCTTATGCTACATGATTTCTTGGAGACTTTGGAGCTTTTGGAGATCTTATTGCATTTAGCCTTCATTCTTGCATTCTTAGCTTAGCTTCATGTTTATGCTTTCTTAGCTTAGTTTCCTTTCATGCTCTAGTTTAGTTCACATAGCTTAATTAGCAAGGATTTGTAATACTTCTATCTTTCCTTTCATAGCTTAGCTTGCACTTTTCATTTCTAGCATTGCATTGCATTCTCATTTTGGATTATTGAAAGATATTGGCATTCTTGCCCTTGTCTCATTGAATCTCCTATTGCATGGTTTACTAGCAAGGTTATAGGCTTAATAGCTCTAGTTGAGAGCATTCTTAAAACCCTTGCACTCCATGCCTAGGGAGCTCTAGGTCTCTTTCTCAAGGTTCCCCATCCATAGATTCTCTTGGAAGTAATGGCTTAGAGAAGTGCACATCTTAGTGTGTACATTTTTGACATGCTAACTATTAGGGGGATAACAAGTTGTGTTTGTAGGTGCTCTCATTGATTGAATATTTTCCAAAAAGAACGCATGTCAAAGCTCCAAATGCTAAAGGGCTACTAATTGTTTTTTGTAGGGTTGGGAAACACATAAAAATCAATCAAGTGCTTGTTTAATTACTTTCATTTTAAGTGTGGCATATATTGGTTGTTTCTTTTCATAGGCACTTAATATCTTGTTGTAGGAATCTTTTGGTGGTAGGAGAGTATGCTCTTCACCCTTGTAGTGAAATTAAAATCTTGACCCATCTTTGGATTTTGAAAGCAAGAGGGTAATTGAACCTTTGCTTGGTGTGTTTGGGAGAAATTTTTGAGATAGGAGAGTATGCTCTTCACCCTTGAGGTGAACTAGAAATCTTGAAACTCAAAGATTAATCCACTCTTTCTTTAGTGTTAGAATCCTTTAGCAGGCCTACTCTTGAGCAATCAAGAGGAACAACCCAAGTGGGGACAAGCTAATACCAAGCTATTCTGACCCACTATAAAATCAAGGCTATCAAGGACACAAAACCTTGGTAGACATAGTACTTGTCTTCACTTAATGTGAGTACTTATGCGATTGTGACCATGAGGAAAATATTGAGCAAGAATGCTTAAGGTACTCTTGTGGCCACAAGGTCTGTTACTTACTGCAAGGTAAGGAGTCCCTTCAGGGAGCAAGAGGGGTATTATGAATAGAAGCCCTTACTAAGAACCATAGATAGAAGCCACCCTATTCCACTTAACATCTTGGTGCAAGGATTGATCCTAGTGGACTAACTTGGATAACCCCAAGACTACTCACCATCTATATTCATTTGGTTGTGTCATTGGCACTTCCATGACAAAGCCAACTTCTACTATGGGAAACAACTTTGTGTGAGGTGATAGGACATCAAGTGTGGGCCAAGTTGTTAAGTATTGAGCCTTTGTCCTTCTAGGCTAGTAAGTGCTTGAAGTGTTCTCGCTATATCCATTTGGTTGTGTCATTGGCACTTCCACGACAAAGCCAACATCTATTGTGGGAAACCACTTTGTGTGAGGCGATGGGAAATCAAGTGTGGGCCAATTTGTTAAGTATTGAGCCTTTGTCCTTCTAGGCTAGTAAGTGCTTGAAGTGTTCTCGCTATGATCTACCCATGCAAATGTTCTCAAACATTAAACATCATAGTAGTGCTCATAGAATTTTTTCATTTTAATATTACAATTGCTTGTCTTGGCAAGGTTTCTTTTGGCCTTGCGCAAGTGTTTTATGACATGTTTGATCACCTACTATTTGCAAACTTGTCTATTTCCTGATATTACTATTCTTAAAACCAAGAAATTGTACTTACAACCTACAACATTGACCAAATTGCTTTCAAAACTAAGTTTTTCACGTTCACTGGTCAAGAGTCATATGACATTGAAACATCATCACACACCCTCAAACAAGAGTCCTGAGTTATTCTTCTATCCTGTTGCTGTTGTAACTCGGAGCTGCTAAACTTGAATTTTAACCTATCACAGAGTATCTTCCTTGTTCTTACCTAAAGCTAGTTTGTTATCTGAATGCTTAGGTTTGTTCTAGACTAAAAAAAAATGAGCTAAAACTATTGGGTTTGAGCCTAAAAAATGCTACTCTTGATCACTTGTCACACCACGGTTACCTCTATAGCTACTTGCTAATCGAGCTTCTTGCTCACCTCTCAGATTGAGTCAATTGATTGTTGTAAGTTCTTGAACACCTTTGATGAGCCATCTCTATTGTTCTATTTTGACAAGTGACCTTCATTAGATTTTCTTATCTCAATATCTAAGAAACTTTATCTCATTCTATTTAGTCAACCAAAAATTCTTTTCATGCCGGTTACAACTTGGTCTCAATTTGAGCAGGAAGTCACCCTTCATTCAATTATACACAGTTATCCTCTCCAACCAGATGCTCACGAGAGCCAATTAGCAATGACAGTTCTAGTCCTAACCAATTTGAGGATTCTAAGGTCACCCCATGGTACAAAGGAGGCTTCCTCTTTTCTACATTCAAAACCTCCAAAAGCACAGACAGTGTCTCACTCACTCTCACTGAACAAGAAAAGTTCCATCATTTGCAAGAACATTTTGAGCATAAGGACAACCAAGCTCGTTTAGACAAAATGGATGCTACTAGGCACATGTCTATGAGAGGAATGTCTCATGAGCAACCCGAGATTAGTGGCTATGAGCATAGACCACTTTTTGGTACTAATGGCAACTATGGCAACAACATGCCACCAAGGTCTCCTCCGAGACGGACTTTTGCTACACCTTCTTCACCTCCTAGACCTCTTCCGTCTCATCATGAGGAAGAGGCCACCAATGAGATTTCTAGTGAGGAGCTTATGAGACTTGAACAAGACGAGGTCTCCCAATGAATGATGCATAAGCTTTTAGAGAGTAATGGAGACCAATATTTTCAATTCATGACTTCTAGAGGATACAAGCTTCCTCCTGGTTATGATGTCTGACAAATGGTCCAAGAAAGAGTGCCAACAGAATTGGAAATCCTTAGAGAGGAATTACAATGGAAAAATCAATGTCTTGCCCAAATGGCAATAGAAAGGGAGCCTCCAAAGGTCTCTTTTGTAGAATCTATCTGTGCTCTTCCCTTTGATAGGAGTCTATACATGGTCCCATTTCCTAAGGATATTGAGGTTCCCAAATATGACAAGTATGATGGAAATGGTGATGCCGATGACCATGTGTCACTTTTATGCTCTTAGCATGGACTTCCTTCACAAAGACACATTTCTTCTATGACTGTTCCCTAGAAGTTTAAGAGGACAAGCCTTGGAATGGTTTACGAAGTTGACACCACCTCTTAAGACCTTTGATGAGTTGGCTAGGTGCTTCACCCAACATTATTCATACAACATCCAATAGCCTATCACCATGATAGATATCAGTGCTCTAAGGCAAAATCAAGGTGAGCCATTTTCCACTTACTTACAATGTTGGAGGTCATTGTATTCTCAATATCCTTGTCATCTACCCGACAGGGATAAAATTGACATTTTCGTCAACACTCTTATGCCTGAGCTGTATTATGATCTAAGGAAACAATTGTTCTCCTCTTTCAATGACATGGTTGAAAGTGCATATCAGATTGAGGATGTGGCCATAAGAAAGGGGGATATTGTTATTAATAAAGATACTAGATGCAATGGCAAGGACAAGAGAAAACCTTGGAATAGAAACAAGTATGTTGTTAATGATGGGGTTGTGGATGTCCCAAAAGCTAAAGAGCCCACTTTCAACCTCTCTAATGCTATCTACGCAGAAAAACAACAAGAGGTTGCCAACGCTCACAATGCTCTTAAGCCTCAGTATGCAGAAAAGCCAAAGAAGCAATACCATCGATGGGTCTACACCAAGTTGGCTGAACCATACGATGTGATTCTTAAGACTTTGGTTGCCAACAAGTATCTTACACTTCCTAACAATTCTCATCCCTATGATCCACTAGTTAAGCCTGATTGGTGGAGAGAAGATCATTTCTACCACTATCACATAAATAAGGGACACACAATGAATAATTGTTTTAAGCTTAAAGATGCTATCCAAGATCTCATTGATGGAGGCACCATTCTCACAGGTGGCTTAGTTAAAAATTCTGATCACAAGGCTTTGAAGACTCCTCTACCTGAGCATGAAAAGGGGGAATCCTCTCAAGCAAATAAGAAGAATCATGATGCAAAGATCAACTATACATATACTTGCAATTCACCTGTGATCAACATGGTAGAGCCCGTTGAGAGTGTTCTTATGATGAGATCTCAAGATGATAATAACGCCAATCATGGTATGCCAAAGTTGGTCTTGCAAACACTGGATGGTTCATCTTCCCAAAGTGAGACATGGAATGCTGTTACTAGGGGGCAAGCCAAAATTGTCCTTAAAATTGCACATGATCCCAAGAAAGCCTCTTCTTCCAAACAAGCAGCTCCTTCAGTCTTGTCTAGCTATGACCTTGTGCACCAGTTGCAATGGACACCTACCCAGATATCCATTTTTGAGTTGCTTGAGTTATCCCCTTTGCATAAGGAGATCCTTGAGAAAGCTCTGCATATAGAAAATCTCCCCAATGACATTGATCCAGATTGGTTCCAGGCTATGGTCAACCACATCTCATCTCCCCACTAGTCCTTTTCTATAGAGGATGATACATCTCTTAGCCACCCCCATAATCTTGCCTTATACATTGAAGTCCAAGTCTACCATATCCGAGTCCGCCGAGTCCTGATAGACAATGGTGCAGGGTTAAATATTGTTTCTTTCCATGTAGTGCAACAGTTGGGTTTGTCAGAATTTGTTGTAGATCGTAAGCAGAAGATTACTATAAAAGCATACGATGAAGTGGAAAGATCTTCTAAGGGTCTTGTTGTGTTACTTTTCCGATTGGGTCCTGTCATGAAAGATATTGTGTTTCAAGTGTTGGACATCCCACTTGCATATAACATTCTTCTGGGTCATCCTTGGATCCATGACATGCAAGATATCCCTTCCACCTACCATCAGTGTGTCAAGTTCCCATACAATGGCACTGAAGTTGTGATTCTTGGGGATAATGCTATAGCTATCAATACTTTAACTACTGTTGAGACATTTGTTCCTCACAAAAAACCTTCTCATGATCCTAATGCATCCCTGATTGCTGCTGAGAAAAAATTAAAAATGATGAGTATTGGTATGGGTGAATACACACTAGATTCCATTGCTGCTATGCCTACTTCTCCTAAATCATATGGGAGACCCTCTGATAGGACGAAGCCTTCCACTTCTTCTATGATAGTCTTTGATACCTTTGTTCATTCATCCGTACCCCTAGAGGTAGAAAAAGAAGAACAAGCTGTTAGGGAGTGGATCTATAGAGACGAAGAGAGTAGTACGACAATTGCTACTCCTATCTCCCCTAAGTGCTATGGTAAAGGCTATAAATTTTTGTAGCAAATGGGTTATCAAGGTCACAGACCTATCAATGATAATGGACATGCCCTAATTGAGCCTTTGAGTCATACCAATGGCCAACCCTCTAAAGATACCATAGGCCTAGGATATGGTGCCAATGATGACCCCCTTGACTCTTCCAAAAATGCTCCCATGATCAGTGATTTAGACATAGATATAGATGAGTCACCACTGCACACTATGGCTCAAATAGCAGATAGTCTCCCTTCTACTTCACTCCTTTGGGGAAAAGAACGCATACCTGATGAGGACATAGCTGAAGCCTCTACACCTAGAAGAAGACAATGCATAAATATCTTGCAGTTGGTAGAAAGAGGAGATCTTACACGTAATGACATGGGTACCTCCACTTCTCAGTGTCCTAAGCCTTCTTGGTGCAAACATCCCAATAGAACCTCAACAACGGATTCAAATGAGTATGAATGGGATACTCTCTCAGAGGGATCTTCCATGATGGATATGGAAGTTGATGTGGTTCATACTTATAGTGCCCAACCTGATGTAGTTGATGAGTCTCATGTAGGGTATGACAAGTTCAATCCATGTATTGCTTTAGTGGACCTTGCTGGTCCTTCTATGTCAAATCTAGATCTTCACACTTTTGGAGCTTACTCTATAGGCTCAACCTCTCTCATCACCAGAGATGACACATATTGCATAAATGCCCTTGAACCTATCACTTCGGTTTCCCTCATACACTCAGATCTCATAGATTAGTTTTCCCAGGATCAAAGACTCGCATTGCCTTCTTTCCAAAATGACTATGAGATCGCCTACTACCTTAATGCCACTGAACCTGTTACTTCTTCCACCAGCGAACCAGCAACAAACATGACTGAATCAAATATCAAGTACCCCAGTCATAAAATCCAAAGAAAAAAGCAATGGTCGAATGGAAAAAACCACATTGTGGTGGTATCCAAACCTAAAAATAGTAAAAATAAAGACATATCTAAGGGTGAAAACCTCTCTGAGGCACCTGAGGATGAGGTACTTGGTAGTCTGGTGAGCTATTTTCAAGAAAGGTCTTCAGTTGTAATAGAGCCTACACAACCCATCAACTTAGGGACAACAGACTCTCCTAAAATCATACATGTGGCTCAGTCTCTCTCAGTAGAAGAAAAAGAACAATTTGTCGCATTCTTTCAAGAGAAAAAGATCAACTTTGCATGGACATATTCTGACATGCCTGGTTTAGACACTAAGCTTATCATGCACCATCTCTCCATTTCTCTAGGGGTAAAACCTATCAAGTAGAAGCTCAGAAAGATGCATCCCCATGTGGCATTACTGGTTAAGGCTGAACTTGAGAAGCTTCTAAAAGCTAACTTTATCAGAGCTATCGACTACACTGAGTGAATTTCTAACATTGTCCCTATTTCCAAACACGACAAGTCTATTCATGTATGCACTAATTTTAGAGACCTGAATAAAGCATGCCCTAAGGATGATTTTCCACTTCCAAACATTGACATGATAGTGGACATGACAACAGGCTACAAAATGTACTCCCTTATGGATGGATTCTCTGGATATAATCAGATCAAAATTGCCCCTGAAGACCAAGAGAAGACAACATTCACCCGCCCATGGGGTACCTTTTGTTGGAATGTCATGCCCTTCGGTCTTAAGAATGATGGTGCAACCTATCAAAGGGCTATGCCCACTATATTCCATGATATGATGCATAAGAACATGGAAGACTATGTTGATGACACACTTGCTAAATCTCAACAAAGGAGCACCCATCTATCCGATTTGAGTTTGATATTGGACTGCATGGAATGATTTCAACTCAGATTGAATCCAAAAAAATGTGCTTTTGGTGTCACTTCTGGGAAACTGCTAGGGTACATCATATCAGCAAAAGGGATAGAAGTAGACCCAGAAAAGGTGCAAGCTATCATGGAGATGCCACCTCGTCACAACATCAAACAATTAAAGGGTCTCCAGGGCTGTCTCCAATCTATCAGGCAGTTCATTTCTCAGTTAGTTGACAAAGCCCAACCCTTCAATATGAATTTTCATAAAGGAGCTACTTGTATATGGAATGAGGAGTGTCAAAATAACCTAGACCAGATCAAGGCTTACCTCACACAACCTCCTATTCTTATGCCACCTATCTAAGGGAAACCTTTGATACTATACATTTCTACTACAAAAAATTCCTTAGGAGCTCTCCTTGCACAACATGATGATATGGTCAAAGAGCAAGCTATCTACTATATCAGTCGCACTCTGGTTGCTTATGAACTCAATTACACCAACATTGAAAAGGCTTGTTTAGTAGTGGTGTTTGCATCTCAAAAAATTAGACATTACATACTCACGCATACTACGTAGCTGGTTGCCAAAATTGATCCTTTAAAGGATCTCCTCAATAAAGCTGTGCTTACTAGACGACTTGCTAAATGGATGTTGATTCTCTCAGAATTTGACATTCAGTGTGTCGAAAGGAAAGCTATTAAAGGGAAAGCAATTGTGGATCAATTGGTTGAGTTCCCCATAACTGATAATGCTCCTCTTCAAATAGACTTCCCAGATGCTTCAGTCATGCATATCACAGGGTGTGCATGGAAAATGTTCTTTGATGGTTCTTATACACAAAATGGGGCTAGTGCTGGAATCTTCTTTGTTACCCCTCACGGATACACCATTCCTAAATCCTATAAACTTCTCTTTCCATGCACCAATAACATCACTGAATATGAAGCCCTTCTGAATGGTGTTAAGCTTGCCCTTGAATGGAGGATCAGTGAGTTGCATATTTTTGGAGATTCTCAGCTTGTCATAAACCAAGTAAATGATGATTACCAAATGTAAGATGACAAGTTGATTCCCTACAAGAGGATGATAGACTCACTCGGGAATTATTTCACATCTATCACATTCCAAAAAATTCCTAGAGCTGAGAACAAGGCTATTGATGCCATGGCTACTTTGGCATCCATTTTGCAACTAGAAGAGCATGAATCATGCTTTGAGTTCCTGGTGGAAGAATTGTGCTACCCTACCTACAATTCCCCTGATGACCGTGTCATTTACACTATGGTTGGTCATGAATCCTCCCGCTATGCCACCATTTTTTCCTATCTCTGAGATCAAATTATCCCTGAAACTCTAATGCACAATGAGAAGCGCCGGCTCATCTGTAATGCCTCACACTTTACCCTCATCTCTAGTGACCCTTATAGGAAGGGTCTAGACAAAACTCTCCTTAGGTGTCTAGAAATAGAGGAGTTAGAAAAGGTGCTAGATGAAGTCCATGATGACATATGTGGGTCACACTCTAATGGTCTTGTGCTAGCTCGGAAATTACTTAGGGCTGGTTACTATTGGCCTACTATGCAAACTGATGCTGTTCAATATGCCAAGTCCTGCAAGAAATGTCAACTACATGGGAATCTCATTCATGCTCCTGGATGCGAGCTCATTCCCTCTGTCACTTACTAGCCATTTCAACAATGGACCTTTGACTTGGTAGGAAAAATTTATCCTAGTTCTTCAAGTGGGCATAAGTTCATCATTACAGCTATTGAATATTTCACTAAATGGGTTGAAGTTGTCCCACTATCTACAGCTACAGGAAAACATGTTGCCTTGTTTATTTTGAATCACATCATTTGCCGCTATGGTATTCCTTCTTCCATAGTCACAGATAATGGCAGCCAGTTCAAAAACAAAGACCTGAAGCACTTGTGCAAAAAGTTTAAAATCAAACAACATTGGTCTTCTGTTTACTACCCTCAAGGGAACGGCCAAGCTGAGGCCTCAAACAAAACATTGCTGAAGATTCTCCATAGAACAATGCACAAATCAAGCAAGGATTGGCATCTGTAGATCAATCCTGCGCTATGGGCTTACAAAACTTCTATCTGCACTCCTAGAGGTGCCACACCCTTTTCCTTGGTCTATGGTTCTAAGGTTTTCTTACCATTAGAGGTTGAAATACCTTCCTTATGAGTCTCTATACATGGTTTGATTATCGATGAAGACTAGAGGGCTATGAGAGTGCATGAACTTACAACTTTGGAAGAATGCCACAAGGCCACTTTTGATTACATGCACACCTATCAGAAGAGAATGTCTACTACTTACAATAAGAAAGTTCATTCTAGAGAGTTCCAAGTGGGCGAGCTAGTTCTTAGAGAGAATCCCAAAAATTAGCAGAATAGAGAGCAAAAAGGCAAGTTTAAGCCAAATTGGTTAGGACCTTATATCATTACAGCAACATTTGGGTCTGGAGCCTATCAGTTGTCTACACCTAAGGGAGAAGAGCTTATTGAGCCTATTAATGTTCTACATCTGAAGAAGTTCTATGCCTAAGGTTCTTGAGCTCTTTGTACATATTTTTATTGCTCCTAAAAAAAAGCATCCTAGTGAGAATCTAGCAATAGGCACTTTGATGTCTCACCAAAAAAATCAAAAAATTCAAAAATTCAAAAAAAGAAAAAGAAAAAATGCCTTGGTGAAAACCTAGAAACAGGCACCTTGGTAGCAAAATACAAAAAAATTAAAAAAAAAGTCCTGAAAAAATCCATCAAGTGGTGAAAACCTAGAAACAGGCACTGCTTGAGACCCTTGCACCTATGTTTATCAGTCTTGCATGGTTCTCATTCGCTCCACTTCTCACTTTGCCTCTCCTAGCCTGGAATTGACTCTTCTCTTAGTCTAGGGGGCATACATTGTTCTAAGCTTATCTTGGGTCTCTTTGTGCGTTTGGGTTTCTTGGGAAACTTGGTTCCAATGTTGTTTTTCAACACTACCCCAACTATGTTTTTCAACACTTTCCTAGCGTCGAGTGTTTTTCTCAACACTTATCAGATATCTTACCCGCAGTCTCAAATGATACGATATTTCTCATTGGCAAATGTGATAATCAAAGTTTGACTCTATGACCTACACACACGCACTTAAATGCTCGACTCGCTGAGACTTGTTTGACTTTATTTCTTTGTGTGTTGTCTATGATGATTTCTTTGTTGAGTTTTCTCTCCCTGATAGTTTTCGATGATGCCAAGCTAGAAAACTGGGAGCATGAGGACATGTTTTATTTGTTTTCTGCCTATGGGTATATTTTGTTGATCTTAGTTGTCATGAGAATTTATGCTTGTTCCACTTGACTCTAGGATCTACAAGGTATTATCCTTGACTATTTTGTGCAAGTGCATGCTTATAGTTATCTTGAATTTCTTGTGTCTCAATGCGAGCATAATCTTGCTATATCAAACTTAGGGAACCTCACTGCACTAGTCATCTTGACCTACATGTCTTTGATGCCTAGGTGGGATTGCCACATCTCTATCTGATATAGATCATATTTAGATTCTTATAGTCATACTAGTGTGCATTGTATGATCTTGAGATGCTACCAACAACGCTCGATGATGATTATTAGAGACTAATAGCTTTGTAACCTTGCAAGTAAACCACTTTTCATAGTAGCTTACATTCTTAAGTTCATGATAGTTAGCTTTGCATCTTGCATATGGAGAGAGGTCTCCTTCATCTTTCATGGGCTTGTTAGTCAAACTACGCTCACCTTTTGCTTCTTCCCAATCATGTCTTTCGCTTCTTGTCTTTCATATCACATCATTTTCTATTCTTTTCAGGATCAAAACCAAAATTTGAGTTCACCTTGATCATCAAATCACATTTCTCCTTCTTCCACCCAGTTGGCTGACCATTTGAGGCCTGATCCTTCAATCTTCACTGGGGCATCCTTTCCTTCTTCATCTCCATCTTGCTCACCCTTCTAGTCTTTCATTCATTTCTCTCTCTGAGGTCTTGACTGGGGCATATCTTCATTGCTTGATGGTTATTCTGTCATCTTTCATCTTCAATTATGATTTCTAGTGATTTGATCATGTTGCTCTTGCTTCTGCCTTCCCTCTACCTAATTTTTCTTTCGATCCCAAGGGGGTAGACACATCATATCCTATTGGCTATTCTCCAGAGCATATGATTGACCATTCCATTTTCTCTGATTGATCTATCTTTGCACTTGACATGTTAGTTCTCATCTCAAGTTTTGATACTGTCTATCTCTTTCCTAAGTGTTCAGTACTATCACTACCAGGCTGACCATGAAGGATTTTCTATCTCTCTGCACTTCATTCTTTGAAGTCAGATCTCTATCTATTGCCTTTTTGGCTGATCTATTCTTTGATGTAATGTGTTTCCAGATCAATCACACATTAGTCAAAGAGAGGCAAATGTAATCACCCAAAAATGGTCACCTAGACTATTAGCCCCTTGCTAGCATTATTTGCTAAAATCATCAATTGCTTATTCTTGATCAAATCCTAATTCTATCATTTATTTGATTATATTCTATGGATTAATCATTTTATCCTAAGTCTTTATTTAATTAAAAGGAATTCCCTCCCCTTTTATTAAATAAAAAATCCCCCACTTACCTTTTATCCCAAGTTGCACAAATAAAGCATTATTCTTATTTTATAAAAAGAAGAAAAGGTCTTTTTGTCTCATATGGACACAAAAGTGAACTCTTATTTTCTCATTGGAGGATACTTGTGCACATGGATTGCTCCTCTTTCAATCTCCACCCATGATTAAATCTTTTGCCTCTTAATCTCCATGGTCCATTCCTTTTCAATTCCTTTAAAAGGAGAGCTCTCTTCTTATTCTAGGATCCCAACTTTTTATGCTAATCTTATACTGCAGGATTTCTTGGAGACTTTGGAGCTTTTGGAGATCTTATTTCATTTAGCCTTCATTCTTGCATTCTTAGCTTAGCTTCATGTTTATGCTTTCTTAGCTTAGTTTCCTTTCATGCTCTAGTTTAGTTCACATAGCTTAATTGGCAAGGATTTGTAATACTTCTATCTTTCCTTTCATAGCTTAGCTTGCACTTTTCATTTCTAGCATTGCATTGCATTCTCATTTTAGATTCTTGAAAGATATTGGCATTCTTTCCCTTGTCTCATTGAATCTCCCATTACATGGTTTACTAGCAAGGTGATAGGCTTAATAGCTCTAGTTGAGAGCATTCTTAAAACCCTTGCACTCCATGCCTAGGGAGCTCTAGGTCACTTTCTCAAGGTTTCCCATCCATAGATTCTCTTGGAAGTAATGGCTTAGAGAAGTGCACATCTTAGTGTGTACAGTATTTGTATGGCATATTTCATATTTCTTGTGTTTCCATCAATGCCAAAGGGAGAGATTGATGAACTACAACTGATTAAATACCTGAATGACTTGAAAATAAGTGATTAGAGATCACCAAGTTACTGAAATGATATGTAAGATAATTAAATCAATCATTATGTTGTCATTGATGTCAACTAGTTTTGATAGTACTTATCATGTTAGTTACAAACATCTAAATATCTAGTAAAGGAGAGAAAAGATGAAGAACTAAGATATCTACATGGAGAAAGATGGATATGACAGATGAGGATAAGGAATACTTTGGGTAACTTATTGATGAGTCTAAGATTTCATATTATTGAATTGATTATGTTGCATTAATCTATTATGAAGGAGGAAGCAAAATTGTACAAGGCAATGTGGTTGGTAAATGAAGAACTTTAATATGCACCAAGCCAATGTTGTGTATACTGAGCGACAGTATTAACTGAGCTTGTATTCACCAACTCATTTCTTTGTTAACCAAGTATGGATGAAAGAATTAAATGCTTAGTTTAGCTGACAGAAAATGATGAGCTAGAAATTGTTATGATTTTGAGATTGAGGATAAAGTTTTTTATGAGATCCATGGTTGACAAAATTTGAAGAAGATCTAAAGGATGAAATTGAAACGTGTTTCTAACACAACTGTCAAGGAAGGTTTAAGTGGCAAAATCAATGAAGATGATTAAGTGGAAAAATCTGATGGTTGATATGGAAAATAGTTTATCTATCTATATAAGATATATGAGTTTCTTTATTGAAACATGTTGGAGGAAAGAAGACTATATAGATTTAGCATGAATATAGTTTCATGCATGCCTGATCAGAGTGGTTGAAGGAGAACTGAACTGTAGAACATTACCGAGCATCAGAGAGCTATTACCGAGTGAAAGTAAGTTGAGGAAGTGAATTGATATATTGATAAGATGATTTGCATGGGCTTAGAATAGATCTAAACATCTACAAATTGAGTTGTATTGTAATCAAATTAACTACTATTTCAATTTAGCCATTGATACAAAAAATCTCCTAACCGAGTGGACTTAACCGTCTTATGTTATGCCTCTATGTCATTCAAGGAATGTACATTGTTATCTTATTGACCCCATAGTGAATGCTGGTTGAAATTTAACTGTTAGTCTTAAATCATCTAACAATGTCACACCTAACAGTGTGTTTGTAACCTTTAACAAGGTTGGCTTTTCACCGAGCTCACTTCAGAAGAGTGAAAATTATTTTGGGTTACTGGTCCCAAGTGGTTTTTCCCTTAGTAGGGTTTCCACGTTAAATCATTATGTTATATGTTTTTGTGATATTTTTTTATTGTCATACTTTACATACTACATATTTGATTTGATCGGTAAACACAATAAGTTAATTAACTGGTAATCAATAAAAGGCACAGACAGTTTAACAGTTTATGTTATCGAGTTGTAGAATTTGTTGGAATTGTTGGAAGTGTTACATCTTTGTATTTGGGACTCCAGGATAACTAATCTAACTGATTCACCCCCCTCTCAATTATTCTAATAGGTGCTTCATGTATTCTTGAAGTTGGTGCTTCAGGTGTAAGGTATTGGTGTTCCTTGAAATCAGTGTTTCAAAAATAGGGTGTTGGTGCTTCCCAGAGTTGTAGCTCTAAAAGATTTTCCCAAGAGGCTAATAAAGTTTCAGATTAAATGTGGTTTTTTACCCTAAGGGTTTTTCCACTATAAATATTGTGTACTATATCTTTTTACATATCTTGTTCATATTTCATAAGTATATGTTATAATTGTAAAAATTGAAAAGGATAAGTTTTTAAGTAACCATTGATTCAACCCCCCTCTCACTAGTGTTTGAATTCCAAAAAGTGGTATCTATCCCTCTCTTCTCTTTCATAACTTAAATAGTTTGTGATAGGTTTTAGGGGGAGCATTTATGATAATTTTTACAACTGAAACCTTGGTATATCTCCTTTGTCATTGATGTCAAAGGGGGATAAAAAGCATGAGGAAAAAATATTGTGATATAAGGTTGGCTAATGATATTGATAAAAATGTATTGATGGAATCTACAGATACATGATGTATTCTACAGGTGATGATATACAATTTTTATAGGTATTGACATCAATGCCAAATGGGGAGTATGTTGAACCTTTGGTATTTGGTCTTTGAATGTTGTCATTGATGTCAATAATACATCCATGAAATTATAATGAGAATATGATATGGTGAAAATCATGAAATTATCTTATTTTATGTCCTTCAATATTGTTCAAAACATATTCAAGACATACACTTAAGTGTTATACAATTAACACTTAAGGTTCAAATTGGTTAAGAAAATAGTTATGCAAAAATAGTTTTGGTCTATGTGAAATTTGATATACTTAGTTATCCGATAGACCCCAACAATAATACGTTTCTAGAAAGAGAAATGAATTATCTAAAATGTGTCTTTATTAGTTTTTGCATATCACATGTATGGAAATAGAAAAAATCTATTTATCAGACACAATTACAAAAATTCAAGACAGTTTTAGCAGTTTTGGTCTAATTGAAGTTTGAGTTATCTAACTACCTCAAAAATGTCAAATTTATTTATTTATAAGTAGGGGATACATTCCTCTAGAAGATTGTATAGGGGTTTGGAGAGAAAGTGCAAGATTTGTGTGGAATTCTTTGTAGACCGTCTTGCAGGCAAATTTTAAAACAACAAAGAAGAGGGTAATGCTTTATGCTTCTATTTTGTCATTTGTTAATTGATTTTCATTGCAGAAGTTTATTAGAGATAGAAGAAGGGATTTATTTTTTTTTGAGTCATTCACATCAGTATTTGATTAGATCTTTTAATGGAAAAATAAAACATATTTGGGTACTTGATGTTTTGAAGAGAAACAAGGGTTTATCATTTGAAGAAAGTTAATAGTTTGAAAGACATTAACTCAACGCATGTTCTTGCATTCAAATATATTGTTTTAAGTCTGATTATACTTTTTATAATCTGATATATTCATTGTAAGAATGCTTGTATTCTTTGGTGAAATTTATTGATGTAAAAGAATAAGTAAGAGAGAAGAAGAGAAGTATATCCTGCATTATGTTTTCAACAAGAAGTTGAAATCAATGATTTATGATTTGTATTGTAACATAGTTGAGCCTCTAATTTTGTATCTTATTTATTCATTTTGGAAGTTGGTGCTTTAGGTATTCTTGAAGTTGGTGCTTTAGGTGTAAGGGATTGGTGTTCCTTGAAATCGATGTTTCAAAAATAGGGTGTTGGTGCTTTCCAGAATTGTAGCTCTAAAAATTTTTCCCAAGAGGCTAATAAAGTTTCAGATTCAAAGTGGTTTTTACATATCTTGTTCATATTTCATAAGTATATGTTATAATTGTAAAAATTTAAAAGTATAAGTTTTTAAGTAACCACTAATTCATCCCTCCCCCTCTCAGTGGTGTTTGTATTCCAACAGTGATGCAGGAGCATCCTGGGTGTAAGAGCAATCTTGCATCACCCAAAAATATTTCTGGTTTCTTTTTAATAAGGGCTATATTGTGCAGAGCTGCTATTTTTGGAAATTTACTATTTTTAGTAAGTTTTTCATTCGATCTTGGAATGTTCATTTCTAATTTCACAAGTGGAGGTTCATTTTGGTCGTATCAGCCTGCCAGTAAAGTTTTATTGCCAGATCAAGTCTAGTTTTGAAGATATTAAAAATTTTCGGTATTGGCAGCAGAGTACATAAACTTTGAGCTCATTTTTGAAGGCTTTAGAGGCCCCGAATGAGGTCGAAACTTTGATTAAATGAAGCTTGCTTGATTCAAGTGTTGTAGAGAACTTTGCACCCTTTTTGAAATGGGGTCATAATAGTCAATCGGGTCAATGGGTGATGAATTATGGTCTCCGAAAGTTGGGTCACCTGAAATGGTGGAAAAAAAATTTCCTTCAAAATTTTTGGTTGGGTTTCAAAATTTGTTTTGAGCCGACTACGATGTAATAAAATGAAAAATAAAATAATTCTAAGTTTGGTCGGCCTTAGAGGCTAAATTTCTAGAACCTTCCCAGGCGGTGGAAAATTGCCTATATAAGGAAGGTTGTAGTGTTGTCTTAGGTAGTTTAGAGCAGTTCAGAGTGGTTCTGGGTAATAATTTGAGACTTTGTCCCTCATATTATTGTAAGGAAAATTCCCATGTGGCTTTGCATATTGTAATTCTAAAATTTGTAATTCCACATTTGTGGAGATAATAAGAAGCCCATTTTTGTTCTTTCAAGTCGTCGTTGTTTCTCTGTTTATGTTATGTGTTTATAGTATTAAGGGGAGTACCCTTCATCAAGTGGTATCAAAGCAAGAGTTCCTGAGTGTGTAAATAGATCTCTGACTATGAGATGGTTTGCACCAGGACCGTGGTTTATGATTTCAATGAGTAGCGCAAAAATGCCTCCACGAAGGGAATGTGGCGGAAGAGCTGGTGGTGTGACATCTAAGGTTAGAGTGCTCTAGAGACAAGTGAGAGCATTGGAAGAAGAGATTCATAGAGGAATGAATCTTAATGTCAGAGATGAAAGCAAGAATGAAGCTGAAGAAGGAAATTCTGATCAAGAAGGAGAAGGCAAAATTATGAACCAAGAGGAAGAAAGGCTTTTTTGGGCCATTTCCAAGATCAAGAAAAGACCTAAGATTGAGGTTCCTGCATTTTCAGAAAATATCAACCCAGAGGAGTTGATCAACTAGATCAATGAATTAGAAGAATATTTTGAGTATGAAGACATCGAGGATCTTGATCGGGTCAAGTTTGCAAAGGCTAGACTGAAGGGTCATGCGAAGATCTAGTGGCAAGAGACTCAATTGGAGTGAAATAGAAGAGGAAAAGTTAAAATAACAAGATGGGATCGGATGGTGGATAAGTTGAAGTGATAGTTCATTCTTGTTGATTATGAGCTTGATCTACTAAAGAAAATGTGAAGTTTGAAGCAAGTAGTAAAATCTGTTCAGGAGTATACAGAGGAGTTCTATTGAATCCTCATCAGAACAGGCCATGCGAAAGCTGATAAGGAGAAAGTTTCCCATTACCTTAATGGGTTGAGGCCGAGCATTCAAGACGAGTTGAATTTGGTTCGAATGAACAGTATTGAAGAGGCATACCAGTTTTCCCTAAAAGTAGAGGAAAAGCTGAACAAGAAGTTTGAGAGTAGACAAAATGGAAGAGGTCATGGTGGAAGATCTAGTGGATGGTCATATGGAGGCCAAAATGAAGATCCAAAAAAGAAGGATGAGGCCAATAGAAGTCAAAATTAGAGAGGAAACAATTCCAATCATTTCCATGATCAAAATAATAGAGATCAAAGAGGAAGAGGAAGAGGACAAGGTTCAGGAAGAGGAGGCTTCCGTGGAACATGTTTTCACTGTGGAGAAGAAGGTCATAGGGCATTTGAATGTCCTCAACACCAAGGAAGGATAGATAGGAGAACTAAAGGCCAAGCTAGAGTTGCACATGTAGATGAAGATGCCAGATCATCACATTTTGAAGATGCTGAAAGAGGAGAAACACTAATTGGCAGAAGAGTCTTGCTGAGTGGTGAAAATGAGCCTGAGCAAAGGAGGAGCTTGTTTTGCACTAGGTGCAAGTGTGAGGGTAAATATTGTGATGTGATTATCAATAGTGGAAGCACTGACAATTTTGTGTTAGAAGAGATGGTGATAAAGTTGAAACTTAAGAGGTAGAAACACCCACACCCATATCGGATTGCCTGGGTGCAGGATGACCACAAGGTCATGGTCAGTGAACAATGCCTAGTAAAGTTCAAGATTGGCGGATACCATGATGAGGTACTATGTGATATCATACCTATGGATGCATGTCATATGTTGTTGGGTAGACCATGGAAGTTTGATAGACATGCTATACATGATGGTCATGAAAATACCTATTCCCTGACAAAGGATGGAGTGCGACATAAGTTAAAGCCATTGAAGGACACTGAAGAAAAGGTATGTAGTACTACAAGAATAAATTTTGTTGATGGAAGAAAATTCCTAGAGGGTATGAGGCATGAGCATGTGTGTTTTTCTTTAATTCTAAAAGTTGGTAAAGAGGAAGTAGAAGATGTACCTGTAGAAGTTATAGATTTGTTGAATGAGTTTCAGGATATTGTATCTGATAGTGTACCTGATGGATTACCATTGATAAGGAATATCAATCATCAAATGAATTTGATTTGAGGAGCCAGTTTTCCAAATAAAGTAGCACACAGAATGAGACTAGTAGAAAGTGAAGAGATGAATAGACAAGTACATGAGTTGTTACAGAAGGGGTTGATTCGGGAGAGCCTGAGTCCATGTGCTGTACCAGCAGTATTAGCACCAAAGAAGAATGGATAATGGAGGATGTGTACAGTTTCTAGAGAAATAAACAAGATCACAATCAAGTACAGGTTTCCATTACCACAAATGGATGATATTATGGACTGTTTGAGTGGAGCTGTGTATTTTTCAAAGATAGATCTGAAGAGTGGGTATCACCAAATTTAGATCAGATAAGGAGATGAATGGAAGACTGCTTTCAAGACAAAGGAAGGACTATATGAATGGTTAGTCATGCCTTTTGGGCTAACCAATGCACCAAGCACTTTCATGCAACTCATGAACGAGGTTCTAAAAAAATTTATGGGTAAGTTTGTCATTGTTTACCTAGATGACATTTTGATCTTCAGTAAAACATTGGAGGAACATATGGTGCATATTCGTATGGTGTTTGAGAAGCTGAGGGAAGCGAAATTGTTGATTAATTTGAAGAAGTACAGTTTTGTGAAGGAGTTAGTGTATCTGGGATTTGTAGTTTCAGGAGAAGGTCTAAGAATAGACCCAGAGAAAGTGCAGGCTATCCTTGAATGGCCTACTCCAAGGAGTGCTACTGAGGTAAGATCTTTTTACGATTTGACTAGCTTTTACAGAAAGTTTATCAAAAATTTTAGCAATATTTTTGGACCCTTGAATGAAATAATGAGAGGGGATAGAAAAGAGTTCAAGTGGACTAATGGGGTAGATAAGAATTTTAACCTATTGAAACAAAAAGTTACAGAACAACCTGTTTTAGCACTTCCAAATTTTAATAAGGTGTTTCAAGTAGACTGTGATGCTAGTGGTACTACAATAGGAGCTGTTATGAGTCAGGAAGGTAAACCTGTTGCTTATTTCAGTGAGAAGTTAAATGATGCCAAGAGAAAGTATTATGTTTATGATCAGAAATTTTATGCTATAGTTCATGCATTAAAGAAGTGGAGACACTATCTACTTTCTAAAGAGTTTGTTTTGTATAATGATCATCAAGTTTTGCAATATTTGAATAGTTAAGGAAAGTTGAATCAAAGGCATTTAAAATGGGTTGAGCTTTTGCAGAGTTATACATTTTTTTTGAAACACAGGAGTGGAGATTCTAAAAGGGTTGTAGATGCACTTAGTAGAAGGAAACTATTGCTAACAAAGATGCAGATTGAGGTGGTTGGGTTTAAGGAACTAAAGAATTTGTATCTAGTGAATCTTGATTTTGGAGAAGCTTGGAATGATTGCAGAGAACCTGTTACTCTAGACATAACGAAGTGGTTGGATTTCATCATTTAGGTTAGTATGCTATTTAGAGGGAGTTAGTTGTGCATTCCATGAAGTTCTATGAGGGAGAATCTCATCAAGGAGAAGCATAGCGGAGGATTGCCTGGACATTTTGGTCGAGATAAAACCCTTGCTTTGGTTAGTGAGAATTATTATTAGCCACAACTGTAGCAAGATGTCAAGAATTTTGTACAGGGTTGCAGAGTATGTTAGATGGTGAAATGAGTGAAGAAGAATACAGGGTTGTATCAACCATTACCTGTACCAGAGAAGCCATGGGAGGATATCAGTATGGACTTTGTTCTTTGTTTACCAAAGACTCAGCAGGGACATGATTCAATTTTTGTAGTGGTTGACATATTTTCAAAGATGGCACATTTCATTCCCTGCAAGAACACTAATGATGTTGTTCATGTAGAAAATTGTTTTTCAAAGAAGTGGTGAGACTACATGGTTTTCCAAAGAGTATAGTTTCAGATCGGGACACTAAGTTTGTTGGATATTTCTGTCATACATTGTGGAAGAAGTTGAAGATAGATTTGAAGTTCAGTTCATCACATCATCCACAGACTGATGGATAGACAGAGGTGGTGAATAGGAGTTTGGGAAATTTGTTGAGATGTTTGGCTGGAGACAAGCCAACAGGATGGGATTTGATTTTACCACAGGCAGAATTTTCATATAATAATTTTGTTAACTTGAGCACTCATAAATTACCATTCTAGATTGTATATGGAAGTAGTCCTAAAAATGCATTTGAGTTGAGGAAGATAGATAAAGGAGAAATACATAGTGCTGAAGCTGAAGATTTTGTAGAACATTTGAAGAACATCCATGAGGAGGTGAGGAAGCACATTACCAAAATGAATGTATAGTATAAGTCTAAGGCAGATGAGAAAAGAAGGCATAAGGAATTTTGGGTTGGAGATGAAGTCATGGTTAATTTATGGAAGGAGGGATTTCTAGTTGGTACATATAACAAGCTGAAAATGAAGAGGTTTGGGCCATGTAAGATACTGAAGAAGCATGATTTAGGAAATGCCTATGAGGTTGAGTTGCCTACAGAGCTGAATATTTCACCAGTATTTAACATTTCATATTTGATAGAGTATCATGAAGGGGGTGTTGAAAATGAGATCACAGTAGCACAATGGAGTATTCCAGCAACTAGTTCAGCTACCAAGGAGAATATTGAGGATATACTGGATAGTCATGTTGGCAGAAGCACAAGGAACATGACATATGAAGAATATCTAGTCAAATGGAAAGGATGACCTGTTGAAGATTCATCATGGCTAACAAAGGAGGAGGTTAACCATCTTGGTTTCCCTCTTCACACCTGAGTTGTGATAGGGTCACTTCTCAAATTACCCCGGGTGTCTAATGTAGGAGCATCTTGGGTGTAAGAGCAATCTTGCATCACCCAAAAATATTTTTGGTTTCTTTTTAATAAGGGCTATCTTGTGCAAAGTTGCTATTTTTGGAAATTTATTATTTTTAGTAAGTTTTCTATTCAATCTTGGAATGTTTGATTTCACAGGTGGAGGTTCATTTTGGTCGTATCAGCCTACCAGTAAAGTTTCATTGCCAGATCAAGTCTAGTTTTCAAGATATTGAAATTTTTTTGGTATTGGCAGCAGGGTACAGAAACTTTGAGCTCATTTTTGAAGGCTTTAGAGGCCCCAGATGAGGTCAAAACTTTGACTGAATGAAGCTTTCTTATTCAAGCCTTGTAGAGCAGTTTGCGCCCTTTTTGAAATGGGGTCATAATAGTTAATCGGGTCAACGGGTGATGACTTATGGTCTCTAGAAATTGGGCCACCTGAAATGGCAAAAAATAAATTTCCTTCAAAATTTTTTTTTGGGTTTCAAAAGTTGTTTTGAGTCGACTATGATGTAATAAAATGAAAAATAAAATAATTCTAAGTTTGGTCGGCCTTAGAGGCTAAATTTCTGGAACCTTCCCAGGCAGAGGAAAATTGCCTATATAAGGAAGGCTGTAGTGTTGTCTTAGGTAGTTCGGAGCAATTCAGAGTAGTTCTAGGTAATAATTCAAGGCTTTGTCCCTCAAAATATTGTAAGGAAAATGCCCATGTGGCTTTGCATATTGTAATTCTAAAATTTGTAATTCCACATTTGTGGAGATAATAAGAAGCCCATTTTTTGTTCTTGCAAATCATTGTTGTTTCTTTGTTTATGTTATGTGTTTGTGGTATTAAGGGGAGTACCCTTCATCAAATAGTTAAACCATGTCACAAATCTCGAAGGGAGACATTGGTGGTTAGTCCAACACTGGGTATGTCCAAAGAGATCAATCAAAAGAGTAGATCATCGGAGACAAGAATAAATGCATTCAAACAAAAAGAAGATTGGCTAGAACATGTGAATAGTCAAATTGTTGTAGTATCTAGTAAAGATGAAAGTTGGATAAAAGTTATGGAAGAAGAATTGGATCAGATACAAAAAAATCAAACATGGGAACTAGTACCTAGACCGATGGACAAAAATGTAATTGAAACAAAGTAGGTATTTATGAACAAGCTAAATGAAGCTAGCCAACTTACTAGAAAGAAAGAAGAATTGGTATGCAAAGGTTATACTCAAGTTTAAGGAATATATTTTGTAAAAACCTTTACTTTGGTAACCAAAATGGAAGCTATTAGGATATTCTTAGCTTTTGTAGCATAAAAAACTTCAAGGTTTATTAGATGGATTTTAAGTCTGCATTTTTGAATGGGGTAATTAAGAAAGAAGTCTACATTGAGAAAAAAAATGGTTTCAAATTCTTAGAAAATCTAAACGTGGTCTATACACTTAAGAAAGCATTGTATGGTTTCAAACAATATCCTAAGGATTGGTACACCATATTAAATAAGTATTTACTACAACAATAATTCAACATAGTTATGTAGAAGGAAGATGGATATTTTCATCTTTGAAATCAGATATGTCAAAGAGCTACTGCATAAATTTGGAATGGAAGAATCAAAACCAGAAGCAACACCAATGGCTACTAGATGCAAGTTAAGAAAAGATGATAAGTCTAAGAAAGTTTATCAGAAATTGTATAGATCTATGATTGGTGGATTGTTGTACTTAACTAGTTAAAGACTTGATATTATGCATGCGGTATACTGAGCTTCTAGATATCAAGAAAGTCCAAGGCAATCTCATGAGATAGCAGTTAAAAGAATATTGAATACTTGAAAGGCACTCTGGATTTTGAGCTATGGTATAGGAAAGATGGTGATTTCTCTTTAAAAGATTTTACAAATGTTGACTAGGTAGGTGTAGACATCCAAAAATGTCGCTTGACACTTTTATCCTCCTAAATAATTAAATCTTATTTAATTAATGTACCCTTATCTATATAGTTAGTTTTAAATAATTAATTAATTGTGTTTATCCCTTTCATCTATGTATTTAGTTAAATATATTCACTATTCTTCTAGTCCCAAGGTATTTAGATTTTATTTAAATATTTCACCCCTACTATGTTAAGTTTTACTTAATACATTTAATCCATCTCATTTGAATAATCTTGTTATTTAATTCTTCTCATCTCCTAATCCCATGAATTAATTAAATCCTATTTAATTAATCCTAATCTTGCCTAAATCCCTAACCTACCCCATCACCATCACCTCTAAACCTACTCTTTTAACTAACCCTAGATTAATTAGACTAATTTTAGGATTCCTAAAAAGATTAGTAGTCTAATGTTGCTCACACATGTGTGGACAACCCTTTGCAAGGTGGACAACCACCTTCCATAAATGGCCAACTACATTCTTACATAGTTGTCTCCTCTTCTCTCTTTGGGATTTGCTCATGCATGTGTGAGAAAGCTTGAGCCTTTCAAAGACTTCCACTTTGTCTCATCCATTCAATGAGCCATACCTTTCAAGGTTTCTCACATGTGTGAGAAAATCATGCCCTTTGCATGGCCAACCACCCTTTCCTATGTGGCCCTTATGTGGCTTCCACATAAGCTCCACCTCACCTCACCCTTCACTTGCCTCTAAAGATCTATAAATAGAAGCCTCTCCCTTTGCATTTTCATCCATTATCTTTATGCATTGTTATCATGCTAGTTTAGTGTTTGAATTATAGATTATTTCATAGTAATTTTCATGTTTGCATGTCATCTTAGTGTTTTGAATCCATATTAGCATCCATATTGCATCTTTTTATCATCTTTTTCATCATAATTATCATCTTAGTTTCATCCTAGTTTGATCTTATATCTCCATTGTTAGTGTGCATTAGCTTCATTTCATCATATTAGGAAGCTTGCATATCTTGGGGATAAAATTGTGTTTGGACAGTATACCCACATTCTCCCTAAAAGAGAAAATCAAATGGATCATAGGTTCATCCATTTTGGCTCTATCAGAGGTATGTGTTGAGTCTTGTATGATTTTTCTTGTTTTTAACTAATGTTTTACCTTGTTTGAGGTTGACTAGATAGGTTAGATTGTCACATATATATTTTGGCATGTTTGGTGGGACCATCGTCCTTAGTTTTTCTAATATTTTCTCATTTTTTTTGTGCACACACAAGAAAACCCTCGGATTGGCATATTCATCATACACAATAGTGTCTGTGTAGATCAAGGTTTGCACCCTGAATCGATGTCTACACCTATTTAGCTTTAACATCTATGTTTGTAGGTTTAACAGTTGACTTCTTGTGGTTTTAACTTAGTTTGGCAAGGATTTATTATTTTTAAGTATTTCTATGGTTTTTATAGCGATTTACATTCAGGTTTTTGATAGTATTAGCATTTTATAAAACTAAATGCTATCAAAAATTTGAAATTTTACCAACCACATAATAACCAATGTCTTTGGAAACTAACATCCGTGCCCTGAACTGATTTTTCCACTAGCTAAGTACATGTATCAATTTCTTCCATGTGTCATTCTGCTTTATGTTTTCTACATTTGACTCTTAACTAGCATCTTCATTGATCTAAACCTATGTGAATTGGTGTCTCCACTATATTGTAGTTTTCTATCATCAGTCTTTGGGTTTCTTAAAAACTAACTTATTGGTGTAGCTTGTTATCATGTGTCAAAGAGTAAAATGAAAGAAACTACTAACAATTTGTAGGGTTTACCTTGTTTATTCAATTTTCTTTTATGTATCTTCATTAGGTAGTTGTACTTAGGCTTAATTAATTTCAATTTGGAATGAACCCAATTGTATTGCATGTTTGGAGAAGGCTTGTCAGTGGAGGTACTCCCTTTAAGACTTCTCACTTTTTATTTAGTTTAGAATCATGTTAATTAAGTGATGAAAAGATAGAACAAGAAGTATCCTCTCCCCTTTCTTTCATGGATCTTGGGTGTAAGATAAAATGTCTTCTATGTTTTCCTCTAGAAAGGCCTACTTGGAGCTTCCATTAGTCCAAGGAATGACCTCAAACCTGTGAATCCCTCCAGCCAGTATATAAATAGGATATGGGATAAATCCCAGAATGTCTTATACCTAACCATGCTCAGGCAAGGTGTGTTGATGGTAGCCTAGATCAGACCAAAGTGCCTAAGTAGCTAGCATGGTCAACTAGAGATTTAAGTGTCTCACATGCATACAAACCAATTGGGTAGGCACCATAGATCTTTCTACAAAATTAGTTTAGAAACCACCCTTTTATCCTTGGTATATCACTTGCAATGCAAGAGGATTGTGTCATCCTTTGAGGTTACTCACCATGTGTATACCCTTGGTTGTAAGTTATGAAGGATTTTGGATTTCATCACTGAAATTTGGGCAAGCCTCCTTAAGGGGATCCCCTTTTCACCCACACCTTGAAGGCCTATTTAAGTGTATAATTTGTTGTTCATCTCTTTATCGACTTACCTCTTTTCTAAAAGGGGAAACAGAGCATGAGGGTTAGGTGTATCAAGTTCAAAATTTATTCCATGTGTGTGGGCTTGTAAGTGATATATTGCATCTTTTTCCTTAGGTAAAAATTGTTTGAAACAATGTTAAAGCTCGTGCAAAATAATTTTGAAAATATTTTGAAGCTTAAATATTGAAAATTTTCAAGTCTTTGTCTATTGTGCATGTTATTTTCATTGAAGAAACCTATTTTAAACTATTCAAACATGGTCAAACCTAGTCAAAATTCTAATTTTATAATTTTTTCCTTAAAACTAGATCAACATTTGTGCTCGTGAATCTTTGTCTACATTGATGGACGTTTTCACTATGTAACTTGGTGTCTCTACCTCTTTGGTCAATTAACTAGGGCCCAAAACTAAGAACTCATGTCTACTTCTGTGGATCAATGTCTATGTGGATTGATGTCTCCAACTTGGAATGACGTCTATGATTAAAAATAGAGAGCAATCAAACCTTGCAGTGATCAGTCATTTTGAACCTCCTAGTCAACCATCAAATCAATTTTCCAAGATCAGTCCTGTAGACCATTAAAATTTTGTTTAACCTCTAGTTAATGTCAAATTCAAGGAAACACAAGAAGGTGAAAGTCCAATTACCCCCTATTTATAGAGAAAAGAAAGAGGTTGACTGTACCATCAAGCAAAAGTAACGCTTCCTAAGAGCTACCCAAAATAATGCCTATGAATTGGAACAAAATAAAATGATGCTTTACAACAACAAAGTTGTGTCTTACATCATTAAATATCATGTCAATACCAGTTTCATTGGCCTAGCTACTAATCATTACTAGACTATCATTAGACCTATTCTTCCATTCTTTCATCAAACTTTCACAAAATCATGTCATCCATATTTCATCATCCTTTCATCTTTGGACTTAGGAGCACCATCATCATTTGGACCTTTAATCTAGTTATCTTGATTTATCCATCTCCAAATCTAATTCAAGATCAATTTAAAATCAAATCCAATCATCCCATCCTTCACCAAGATTCTATCACAATATTTAGGTTGAAAGATTTATCAAAGTGTTATCAAGATCCTCATCTCTAGCCAAAACCCTAGTTAAGTTTTATTACTTGAGAACATTGTTTGTCTTAAGTGGTTGATTTAATTAGATATATCCTATCTTTCTTGAGAACTTAACCTATCTCAAGTATGAGAAAATTATCATCCCAATCCAAATCCTTGTACTTTCAAAGGATCTTATTTCACTAAGGTTGTCCAAAACCTTCATCAAACCCAATAAAAAATCCATCTTTATAATAATAAATCAAATCAAGTCCCAAATCAAATCAAAACATATTTGAGGCCCTACCATTTCAATTAATCAAAAAGCCAAAACAATATTGCTTCTAGTCCTAAGTTTATCATTTGACAACCTTCATCTCTCATCAAATCCTTTCATAAAATCCAAGTAGTCATCCAACACTCATTCCTAGACTTCATCCTTCATCTTTTATGTTTTCAGAGGTCACATTATTATGGTTGTAACTCACTCACAAGATAAGAACATGAGGTCATTTCAATCAAACACCAACACTGAGGATGGGAATCCTTTTGCGAAAATGTTCTGTGAGAACACCAATGTCCCTGACACAGATATCATCAATGATCTTGAAGAAGAAATTGAACTTGTTGATCAACCTAATACATCTCCTCGCGTGAATGAAATCCTTAAGAACCCTTACAACTTGGAGATGGTAGAGAAAGCTATTAGAAAAAATAAAGCCAAAATCTTTATGAACCTTGTCAAAGATAGAGTCATGGTACCTTTTTATTTTGATGAGTCGTTGCTTTAAAATAATGTCACAAACAAATTTCTACCAATATTGCCACAACATCCCAAGTAAACACTACATCAACCTAAGATAAAGGGAAGGTCACTTCTACTGTAACTATTACATCATAAGTAGTATCAACATCACAACCCACACAAACATTTGATTTGACACCTAAAACTATTCAGAAGATTGTTTGTGTCATCCCAAATTTTAACTCCCATGCTAGTACTCATACTTGAAAACAACATCTTATAGCATGGATGCAAATGTTCTAAACTTTGGCCAAACTTTGAAATCCCCCTATCCACACATCAATATTCATAATCACTCTTCAAAATATCATTAGGTTCATTAAAGACATCCATTGTAGCCTCATCAAAAGAATATCATTACACACCTCCTCCTACATAATGACTTACATTATTCGGATTTACATCATCACAACTTGGTGGAGGACAATATTTTGGGCCTATTCTCACGCATCAAATTCTCTTGACTTGGCCCAAAAATTTCATGAGCTTATGAACCCTGTTCATAGCATGCAAAATTGGAGGAAGAAAGGATTCTCTTTTGATGAAATATTTCCCTTCCCATTTGATAAATCAATCAACATGTAACCATTTCCCCCAAACTTTGAAATTCCTAAATTTCATAAATACAAAAGGGGAAACATGTCCAATCCAACACATCAAGGAATTTTATTTTTCTTGTCAAGAGGTCTCCTATAATGAGAATTATCTTAAGAGACTTTTCACTCAAAGTAGTGGAGGCCACTCCCTTGAGTGGTTCATGAATCTCCCTCATGGGTCAATATCTACCTTCTCCAATCTAGTAGAGAATTTTGTTGCACAATATTCTTACAACATTGAACATCAAGCATCCCTATGTTATTTGTGCAACACCAAACAAAGGAATTGTGAAACCTTTTCTAATTTTTTACAAAGGTGGTAACACCTTGAAAATAGAATGCCTTGGAAGATACCAAAACAACATTTGATTGACATCTTCATGAGAAAATTAGTATCTCAAATTTCATTCTAAATGAGAATGGCATCCCCAAATACTTTTGAGGTTGTCATTAAGAAAGGGAAGAAAATTGAGGATGGTCTCTTGCAACAAAGTACTATTAAACATTACACCCCTTCGTAAAATGACAAAGCTAAGTTTTGGACCAAGAATAAGAGTGTTCTCATTGATGGAGTGACTAATGCTAAACATATCCAAAATGTCAAGTGTCCAACAATTAAAACAACAACAATCAACAAAATCACAACAATAAGCAAAATAATCAACAACAACAAAAACAACAACAAAAACAAAAACAAAAACAACCTCAAAAAAAAAAAAAAAATCATAATCAACTCAAGAACAACCTCTTCCCACGTAACAACAATAACAACAATAATTCCAACACTCACCAATGTTGTCAATACACTTCTCTTGCAAAACCTTTTTATGTCATCTTTTGTCACCTTGTTGATCAAAACATGATGGAGTGTCCAATAACTAGACCTTATGATGCCAATCAACCTAATCCTAACTAGTATAAAAATAGTGAATATTGTGACTATCATCAAATCAAATCTCATGATACCAAAAAGTATGAAATTGAATAATGTTTTCCAAGACCTTATTGACAATGGAAAGATTGATGTTGAAGGACAAACCACATCATCATCAAAAGCATAGTTGAAGATCTATGATACACACTTCCCTAAGCATTATCATAATAATTCCTCATCATCAAAGACCATGCCTTATGAATATAACACAAATAACATTATGGGCTTTGACTCCTTATGTGGAAACATTGAAGAGAATGACATTTTTGGCTTTGAATCCTTGTGCAGTTGCATTGAAAAATTAGATAATAATGTGAATAATCTCACCCTTAAGGGTGTTTATTGCAATGCAACCACTCATAGAGAAAGAGTTACTGTTCAAGTTGCCACTCTACCAATTGTACCATCCACTTCCACTAGACCCTCTTCATGATATGATCTCCTTGGACAACTTGGGAAAACTCTTGCATAGATATCCATCCTTTAGCTTCTTTGCACATCACTTGTACATAAGGATATCCTTGATAAATCTCTTTTTGAATCGCTTATCCTAATAATAGTAATGCATCACAATTGCTAGCTATGATTGGGAATTTAGCCACATAACAACATCTTGTATTCACAGATAAGGAATTTCATGCTCCTAATCCGCATCACAATAAAACCTTGCATATCAAAGCTCTTATCCATTGCCATAAAATCAAAAGGGTCCTTATAGATGGTGGATATGGTTTGAACCTTTATACGTTGAAAATGATAAGATAGTTGTGACTCCTTGATGACTTTCTTGATGTTAAAAAGAGAATTATAATCAAGGCTTATGATGATAGAGAGAGAGAATCTAAAGGTTTGATCACACTACCTCTTCAAGTGGGTCCTACCTTAATTGAAACAATGTGACAAGTTCTTGATTTAGACTTTCCATATAATATTATCCTTGGAAAACCTTGGATACATGTTATTTTAGGTGTACCCTCAACATTCCATTAATGACTAAGATTCCCACATCAACGAAAATAAGTTACTATCCTCAAAGATCTTGAACTCGTCCAATATTGCAAAATATTGGGAGGTAAACAAACCAACTTCTTCTCATTGAATGTGTTTGTTAGATCTATTTCCAAGACTCCTCTTGAAGATCCTATCAAACCTTCTACTAAAGAAACTGCTAAAAGATCCATTGAAGAAGCCTTTGCATCTAAAACCAATGTGCCTAATGAATATAGAATTGAAGAAAAGATCCCTAAATCTGATAAGAAGGTCAATTTTACTGACCAAGGCATGTGAGAATACAAATTTGAGAATTCCTTTTATGTTGTTCAACTCCCATTATCCCCAAAGTCCTATTGTCAACCCTTATATCTCTTTACCAAGAAGATAAGGACACTATGAAATGTAAGAAGACTACCTTTGAACATTGGGGATCTCTTGAGAATGAACATATGGAAGATGATGTCCTTGTTGGAAAAATGGTCAACACTCCCCTTGGGATTTGTGACATGGCTTAACCGCTTCCTATGTCTTCTATAAGTCTAGTGGTTGTATCGAGCATTAACAGGTTGATCTTTTGGTGCAACGACAAATACTACTTGTAACAAGTGGTATCAGAGCTTGGTCACAGGTTCGAATCCCCTTGGGTAACGCTGAGGGGGAGATTGTTGGCAAAATGGTCAGCGCTCCCCTCAGGATTTGTGACATGGATTAACCACTTCCTGTGTCTTCTATAAGTCTATTGGTTGTATCGGGCATTAACAGGTCGATCTTTTGGTGCAACAACAACTACTACTTGTAACAGTCCTATCATAGCTTTTGAAAGATGGACAAAACAAGCCTATAGACATACTAAAAGAAAAATATCCAAAGGTAAATTTCATAGTTGAAAAGATGGGATATCATGGAATAGGCTTAGGTTCACAAGAGAAAGTTAAAATGAAAGAACCCATCAAACACACATGTTACCCCTGCAATAGAGGATTGGGCTCCCTAGAAACCAAGGTGTCCTTAACTAACGATTGCAAGGTTTCTTTGTATTCAAACCTTGAGGAGGAATTATATGAAGTCCCCTTTGAATACATAGATGATGATCTAATCAATACCAATCATGTCCTTATCATAAATGTAATTGAATTTTCATCCCCTAGCCTCCCACTCAAACACCCTAAACTTATTGCCATATGAGACCAACATGACTCATCCATCACTATAAACTTAGGGACCAACATGACTCACCACAAGCTTTGGACATATGTGAATCATATGAGGCAATATTATCTCTCTTTGGCCTAAGAGATCTCCAAGAATATGAGCATGAAATCAGATATAATGATCAAGTCTACTTTGGAAGTCAATTCAACTCTCTTAGTCGAAAAATGAGAAAAAAAATAAAAAATAAAAAAGTAAACATGTATCCCCTACTGAAAACCTTTTGAAGGAACCTTTGGATAGTTAAAAAGAGAAATCAAAGGACACATCTTCTAGTGAAAACCTTTCTAAGGCACTGGAAGAGGGGAAAGTTGACTTGCCTTTCGTGTCTCTACCTTGAGATAAATCTTCCATCTTCATCGAAGATACAGCTGAAGTAAACCTTGGAACCATTGATGAACCTAAGATAAACTTTATAATAGCCTCCCTGAATGACAAAGATAAAGTATACATGAACGAGTTCCTTCATAAAGAACAAAAGAATTTTCATGTACTTACGAATATATGCCTGGATGAGACCTTGATTTAGTCATGCACCATCTTGCAGTGGACCCTAAAGTAAAACTTTTCAAACAAAAGCTACACAAGATGTATCCACATATATCCCTACTGGTGAAAGAAGAGTTATAGAAGATGCTTGATGTTGATTTCATAAGGCCTATAGACTATCCTTAATGGGTGTCCAACATTGTGCCATTAGGTAAATATACTCGGGGCATCCTCATCTATTTCAATGTTAGAGGCCTGAATAAATCATGTCTAGAGGATGATTTTCCAATTCCAAACAATGACATCATAGTGGATTTGACTGCACAACATGAGATGTTATCTCTCATGAATGGTTTTTCTAAGCACAATTAGATTAGAATTGCAATACAAGATCAACACAAGACCACATTCATCATATCTTGGGGTACTTTCTGTTATCAATTCATACCCTTTGGACTTAAGAATTGTTGGTGTAATTAAATATTACTAATTACACTTTAATTAAGTTTACTTAGGATAATGCATTTGTATATTAGTTGTCTTTGAGACACCTAGGAGTTTGCATTTCATTTTAGCACATGGTTAGGATAATTTCCACTTTAGGTGTGATAGTTGTCATCACATACCTCTTTGTGTGTGAGATCCACCTTTAATGCTCTTATCACATTATCATCCTCTCATTGTTTGCACATGTTGCACATACTTTGATTTACAATGGAGGATGATCCACCTTTGGTGGACATGTGATTCCACCATGTCTAGTTGATAGATTATCACTTGCATATCTTCTAATTATCATGCATTGCCTATATATTGAGGCATTCCTCCATTGTATCAATCAATCAATCTATCTATTATTCATTATTTGATCATTTGATCATTAGATCCTATCATATTTTGTCTCTCTTGTGCTACCTATTGAGCTTCTAGATCTTGACATTTATTCTTTGCCTTAAGGAAAATTCTTACATGGTATCAGAGCCAAAGGAGTCTTCATTGCATAGCCGTGGGAGAGCCATTGATTGCTTCAACTTTTAGAGGGCCACAATCTAAATTTGGGATCAACATTTTGTGAGAGTGTTTTGAGCAAGATCAGACCTCACCATTGCATTTGGGTGGATGTTTCCTTAAATTTTGACTATAAATTTGCCTACTTTGGGCAAAAGTCAAATCTGAGGCAAAATTCTTTTGCAAATCGGACTTGAGCAACCTGATCTGCAAATTTGGTAACTTATTTCCATTTTTAGATCTGAGATATTTTGCATTTATTGTAATCATTTTTTAAATATGCATTTATTGTCATTTTCAGATCTGGTTATTTTTCTCATTTTTCAGATTTGCATTTATTGTCATTTTCAGATCTGGTTATTTTTCTATTTTTGGATTTGGCAAAATTTTTTACTATTAGGCCTCTATATTGAATTTTGTGTCAAGTCGAATCTGTAAGCATACAAGTACAGGTCAAATGAATCAGTCGCTAACCCGCACAACAACCTAGAAGACCACACAGAGCGACCCACTCAGTACCCAAGTCAAGCCCAGCTCAAGTCAAAGAGCTAAGCACTAAGCTCGTGCGCGGGTGCTAAGCTTGCGTTGGGGAAGATTTATTTGGGGTCTGTGCCTTTGGGCTTATAAACCCTTTGGAACACTGTTATGTAGTGAATGTGGGACTAAAGTCCCACATCTGCCTCCCCTCCTCCACTCCACACAACCCACTAGCCACCGCATGGGAAGACACCACCACATAAATGGTCACCTTGGCAACCATAGGGACACTGCGTAGCCACCATGTGGCACAACACCCAACAATGGTCCACTCCAGCAATCCACACGCAGACACGTGGACATGCTAGCAATCCACGTGCAGAGACGTGGACGTCCACAACACCAAATCCACAGCAGACACATGGATGCTAAATAGCAGGTGCCCACCCACCAACTGAAAAGTGACATGTGTCAGCACAGAAATGGTATTAAAAAAATTGCATTTTTTGTAGAAGTTTATTGTATTAAATTTGACACCCGTCTAGACGTCATTTGGTGCACTTTTTCTTCTGTTGTGACGGTCTCAAAATCGTCAATTTTAAGCCCTTGATTACATCAATATTTTATGCAGTTAAATTTGATGGTCATGTGCCCATTAAAACACTAAAATGATGATGTCAGGAGGTTTTCAAAAAATTTCAGCCCTCACCATATGCAATTTTGATTTGACAATCTGACTTTGAGAGGCCATAACTTGGTCATACGGGCTCCAAATTGAGTGTAATTTTTTTTTATTTTGGCTAGAATTTCCTAAAATTTTTAGTGGTGCTATTATTTTCTATTTTTGGATCATGGATTTTGCAGAAATTTCAGTGTTTGGTGACTGTACCTATTTGATCCCTATTTTTGCAACTTCATAGGCTTCGTTCGAGCTCATACGAACATATTTTCAAGTGCAATTTTTTTTGAAAGTGCATGATTTTTTGTCTACTTTCCAAATCTAGTATTATTTTGGAGAAATTTTTAGTGGACATAGTACTTTCAAAATATGGTCTATTTTGGCCTATTTTGGCACTTGTAATTGATTAGATCTTTGAGGGATCTTGTGTCTTATCTTCTTGAGTTTGCTATAGCTTCATATTTTTTGTTGTAAACATCAAAATCAAAATTCCACTTTGATCCATTTTGACAAGTGGCAATTGTACACACACTAGCTATAAAGTGCGAAAATCATCATTTTTTTTTGGGGGGGGGTTCCTTGATTGAGTGAATTAGGGGGGTGTCTTGTGTGTTGGTTTCTCTCTCTTTCTTGTTCTCTTTTCATTTTTTCATCATGGGTTCTATTGCAAAATTAACTCCACATAACTATGTTGCATGGAAAGATAATGTATGGAGCAAGTTAATGGGTAGAGGTTTAAATCCTTATGTGGATGGTACAATTTAAAAACCCACTGATGATGATTCTGTTGCAGTAGGTAATTAGTCATGCAAAAATTTTAAGGCTTTAGGAGTCTTGAGAGAGAATGTTTTTGAAGCTTTCATGTATCACATCAAAACCATAAATGATGCTAGAGATGCTTGGGATAAACTTGCAGAATTGTTTGGTAAAGCGGATGAATAAATGAGATTCACAATTGAGACTGATCTCCTCAAATTAGAGCCTAGGAACTTTGACACAATCCAAGATTATCTCAACAAAGTCAATGATTATATAGCACAACTTGAGGATTGTGGTAATCCCATGAAAGATACAAAGTTGGTTAGTCACTTGTTGAAACATCTTCCTCTTGAATATGCAACTTTTGTTTCAAGTTACAATACTCACAAGTTGACCATGGGTAGTGCCTTCACTAAGCCTTCATTTGATCATTTTTAGAAATGTTGGTCTTAGAACAAGAAAAAATGATGAGTATGGGGATTCTCAAGTCTTCAACTTTGAAGGCATTGGTGGCTAATCATGAGAGTCAAGGCAATCAAAGTCAAAATAAGAAGAAGAATTGGAAGTCTAAATCTCAACAAGAAGGTACAAAATCAACTTCCACAGAACATGACACTTCTCCATCACTTCAAAAGGGTGAATTTTTAAAGAAGGAGAAGCTGTTTTGTGCATATTTCAAAAAAGATGGACATAAAGAACACTTTTTTTATAAGGACATTAATGAATTGAAGAATCTTCTTATCAAGAACAACATCAATTTTCCTTCTAGGATGTCTACCTCAACTTCTTCTCCAAAAAACTCAAAAAAAGATAAAGGAAAGGGTCACACATTTGTCACTCAAAAAGGACAAGCTTTGTATGCTTCTTTTAGTCCTGATTTAGGTAGATGGCTTCTAGATTCAGGGGCTTCTCATCATATGGCTTCTTCACAGTCCATGTTTTCATCATTTGAGCCTTGCAAAGGTCCACCTATTTTCATGGGAAATCACACTTACATGAATGTGATTGGGAAAGGAAGTATGAATGTTAGGGAGGGACACTTCAATGATGTGTTGTGTGTTCCACACTTGACCAATAACCTTATTTCTATCTATCAAATCACAAATGGTGCTACAAAGAATATTGTGGAATTTACACCTGATTCAATTTTCATCAAGGACTTGGAGAGTGGAGCAGTTATTGCTACTAGGATAGTGGATCACTCTTCTCGGTTGTAGTCCTTTGCAAAATTTTGTTCCTCTCGATGACAATGATTCTTCACATAGTGATTCTTCAACATATGATGATGATAGTGATGATTCAGATTTTGAGGAGAGTTTTAGCTACTTGAACTTGGGTATTCTCACTCATGATCAAGTTCTTGAGCCTTCCATTTAATCTCCTCCTATTGATCCTACTAATACTCTTACTCCAGATGATGCTTGTATTCACACAGCCATGGGTTCAGATGATTCAGAGTAGTGGGATATTCATTATCTTCCAGACTTGGTTCCATGGGATCACTACTTAACATACATTGCAAGTTTGTTTATGGAGTCCTGCATTTCAGATTTGGGAGACTTCACTGATGACATTAATCTTCTCTTTGTTGAAGATGATCCTTCTTCAGTTTTTTGAGGGAACATGCTGACCCTCATCTTCATTCTCTACTTGATCATTCTTTTGAGGGTGACATGATTGTGGATACTTTGATACAGTAGTTGCAGGAGGTCACTTTATCTTCAGAGGAGACACTTGTGTCTTTGGTACATGTTCTACATTCATCCTCATTTAATCTTGATTTGTCTTTTTTAGTAGAGTGGCTTAGTACACATGATTTGGAGGAGGCACCTTTTAGCTTTGACATGGGGACACTTGAGCAGGTTTCAGAGATTCCATACTTTTTGAGGTTTCTTCCAAGAGATTGGGGAGGAGGCTTCATATATTCACCTTTTGTGTTATTTCTTCCTAAGGGGACGAATGTTTTTCTACACTCATGGAGTAGTTTCTACATCAAGCCTGGAGCATCTACCATTGGTGTTCATTCTACATTGAGGGGGGGCTACTTGGTCTCTCTTCCACTTCTTCTATCTTATGGGGGGGATATTTTCCTCACATGAGGTCTTCTCTCTCATATTCTATTATTGTATTCATCTCTCTTTTTGGGGGAGGGTTTTTCCCATGAGGTTTTCCATCTTTCTCCGCTTTATGAGAGATTGCATTATATTTTTTCCATCATCTTAAAATGGAAACACTTCCATCTTGATAGGTTTAGCACCTTCTTTTAGTGCATTTTTCATGATAGATTTTCATTTAGGATGCATTTTGTACTTGATTCCTTCATTTTAGGTGAAAGTAGGGTTAGGATCCCAAGGATTCTCCTTAATTTCCCTCCTTTGTGGCTCTATTTTATAGGTAGGAATTAGAAATAGGTCCTCCTATCCTTCATCATATTAATCATAGGATTTTGTGCCTCTCCCTGGCACTCTACCCTATTCTAATATCATTTCTAGGTCTCCAGGCATCCTCAGGACCTTATGTTTCTTATTCTGGCAGGATCTGGACCCCTAGGTCAAGGATGAGGTTATCCCTAACCTAGGTCAGCATCTAGGCCATCCCTAACCTAGGTCAGAGATGAGGTCATCTTTGACCTCCTTTGGGATTTGATCCCCCTTTTCAAATTTGGTCTCGGAGGGCCTCAAAATCAATGTCGAGCCTTCGAATCTGAGTGCGGAAGGGTTTTAATTTGAATTTCATTTATTTCTTTTCCCTCCTTAGTTGGTTATTGTGATTGGACCATAATTCAAGGTGAAATTTGAATTATGGGTCCTCACATTACTCTAGGAGCCTCACCTTGAAACCTCTATATAAAGACTCTCATTTACTTTCATTTTCACCAAGCAATAACACAATCACAAGACAAGCGAGCACAAGCAAGATCAAGTGGAGACATAATTGATTCAAGCAAGAAAGTGATGGTGGAATGAAGATGCAAGAGAGCAAGAGGATGATATAGAAGATCAAGCCATTGTTGATATCAAGCATTTTTGTGAACACACCATTGTGAACATCTATTTGGAGCAAGAGAGATCCTTTCTTCCTTGATCCACCATTATCAATATTCAAGAATTCAAGGAGACAATCATGGGGTAGAAATTATTGATTATGAGTTTGGTAGGAGTACTTTAGCCTTGGGGGCTTGGTATTCTTTCTTATCTTATTCAAATCTATGCATTGCTTTCTTATACATATTCATGCTAGGGTTTCAATCTAGTGGATTAGATTTTGGCATTACACATTCAATACACACACACACAGTCTATTACAACTGGCTATTCAAGGAGCTGGAGATCACCAAAATGGGGGTTTGACTAAGGAAAAACCCTATATAGCCACCTCAAAACACCATTTTTAGATATCTACAATCGTTGTTTTGAGAATTGAAGTGCAGATCTGAATACCCTTTTTAGCAAACTTTCAAGATCCGCGAACAAATTTTTCATCAGAGCTTTTTTGGTTCAAGGATGACTTGCAGTGATTAAGGGTAAACCTAGAGATCCTTTGGATTTCTTTGATAACATTGATTTTGTTTCACATGCTTATCACAAACGGAATAACCCTCAGCCTACTGTTCTGGTTTCTTTACCGCCTTCTCAACCTATTCTTCCTCAAGCACTTAGGTTTCCTTCTACCTTTAAGGAGTATAACTTAGTTGACCAATTACATGCTACTCCTGATAAGATATCTTTATGGGAATTACTTCAGACTTCCCTGACATATCATGAGGCATTGCAAAAAGCTTTATCCACTCTTCCTACTTTGCCTCCTAATCAAGAGAACATTCATTCTATTTTGGATTGTATGCATACTATGCCTTCTGTACCTCCTACTGTGTTTTCCAATAATGATTTACCTTCTCTCAAGGTGCATAATCAATATGATTCTCTTATGGTTGTTGTTTCTATTAATCAAAGTATCATTCGAAGAACATTAATTGATAACGGATTTGGGCTTAATGTTTGTAGCATGGATATGCTTAAGGAAATTAAGGATGATCTCACCACTATTCAACCTAATAATGTTCCTATACGTGGATTTGACAATATTGTGAAGAGAACTTTGGGCATTATTACCTTACCTGTTAAAGTTGGTCCAGTTATTCTAAATACTTCTATTCATGTTATGCCTGGACCTCTCAATTATAACCTTCTTTTAGGAAGACCTTGGTTACATACTATGCATGTAATTCCTTCTACTCTTCATCGCAAGGTTAGGTTGATCTATAACAACTTAATGTATACATTACATGTGGATGATGCGCCAAATCCTTGCCTAAATGTAGAATATGCTAAAATATTTGAGCCTCTTCAACCAAGTAAAGAGATTGAAAAACAACCTGAGATTCAACAACTGGAAGCTCCATCTTCTTCTTTGACTGAGGATGATTGGGGGACATTGGATTTTAATCCTACTTTCTTTAGAGAATATAAGGTTTTTGATTTGGAATTCATGAAGCAACAAAAAGAATTTGAGAAATTTTTTTTTGCTCCTTCTCCCCTTTTTGAGCAACTAAAAAGTAATTTTGTTTCCATTTTGATTAATGAAATGATTGAAACTATAAATCCTAATTGTTATGATATTGTGACATATGCCACTCCTTGGACGCCTTTTGATATGACTGATTGATATGGTCTTGGTTATTATTTTCTTAAGAAATCAAGATTTAATGGCAAAGGATGTGGTAAATATGAACAAGGTATACAAGTACCTTTGGATAATGAAATTTATGATCATACATATGGATTAGGATTCAATCCTTATAGACAACCATCAAATTTTCCTCTTAATGTTAATCATATTTGTAGTGGACAATTGAAATTGGTTAACCCACTTCTCATTGACCTTAATCAAGCACCTACTTTGGATATTTTTCTTGAAGAGGAAGCTTTAATGGAATTTTTAGGGGTTTATGAAAACTTACCTAAGTTTCATCACAAACAACAGAAGCCTTATTGTTTAAGTAACGACGCTTATTTTGGGGAACATGATAAACATGATACTCTCCCTTTACCTATGGATCCTTTGATACAAAGTGATTTATTAATAATTGAGACTATTGATATTCAAATGGATGAGAACAACACTGAAAAGATGATAAAAATTGGGAAATGTTTGAATTAGGATGAATGTGATCAGTTGGTTTCTCTTTTACTTGAATTTAAGGATATTTTTGCTTGGACATATTTAGATATGTTGGGTATAGATTCTAAGATTGTTACTCATAACATTGTTTTAAAACTAAATATGAAACCCATGAAGTAGAAAATTTTAAAGATGAATCTATGAATTACTTTATTAGTCAAAGGTGAAATTGAAAAATTATCGAATTCTGGATTTATCTGTTCTATTGATTACTCAGATTGGATTTTAAACAATGTGCCTATTTCAAAAGGAGAAAATAAGATAAGGATGTGTACTGATTTCAGAGATTTAAATAAGGCATCCTTAAAAGATGATTTCCCATTACCTAACATTAATATGATTGTGGATTCAACAGCGGGTCATGCCTTGTTGTCTTTTATGGATTATTTTTAGGGATATAATCAAATCTTTATCCCTCCTCAAGATCAATTTAAGATTGCATTTATAACACCTTGGGGAACCTTTTTTTGGGTCATGATGCCTTTTGGATTAAAAAATGTAGGAGAAACTTATCAACAAGCTATGACTTTGATTTTTCATGATTACATTCATAAGATCCTTGAAGATTATGTGGATGATATTTTAGCAAAATCTATATAAAGAGAAGATCATGTTACTATTTTACGACAAATATTTGAAAGGATTAGAAGTTACAATATGAGATTGAATCCTAAGAAATGTGTCTTTGGAGTTGATTCTAGTAAATTATTAGGATTTATAATCTCTAAGCAAGGCATAAAAGTAGATACTGAAAATATTGAAGCTATTGTTAATATGCCTCCTCCTAAGAACATTTCTCAATTATGGAGTTTACAAGGAAAAATACAAGCTATTCATTGCTTTATTTCTAATCTAGTTGATCGTACCATCCCTTTTACTTCCTTGCTTAGAAAGGATACTGCTTTCTCTTGGAATGATGAGTGTAAACAAACTTTTGAGAAATTTGAGTATCTTGCAAATCCTCCTACCTTGCAACCTACTAAATTTGATAAACCATTCTATTTATATACTTCAGCGACTCCGAAGGCTGTGAGTGTGTTGTTAGCTCAAAATGATAATGATGGTAAGGGAAGACCTTTGTATTACGTTAGTCTGACTTTACTTGATTATGAAACAAGATACATAGATTTGGAAAGACAATGTTTAGCTGTAGTTTATGCATGTCAAAAATCAGGCATTATCTTATAAATGTTGAAGTCAATGTGATTGTCAAGTTTGATCCTTTGAAACATCTTTTCTCACAAACTGATCTCTCTGGCCATCTGGAAAAATGGGTGATGTTACTTCCAAAATTTGATCTTAATTTTATTTCTTAGAAATCTATTAAGGGACAAGCTTTAAAAAATTATTTAGCTGAAGCTCCTTGTCCTCATCCAGATACATGTTCTACTTCAATAGAATTCCCTGATGATAATATTCTAGCTATTCAACAGGATGACATTTGGGAATTATATTTTGATGGGTCTAAATGTAAGAAAGGTTTTGGTGTGGGTATTATCTTGATCCCTCCTATGAAAAAACCCATCCCTTTATCATACAAATTAACCTTTCCTTGTACTAATAACATTGTAGAGTATGAAGCTCTTATAGCTGGCCTACGAGCAGCTTCATCCCTTAATATCAAACATTTACAAATATTGGAGATTCACAAGTGATTGTTGAACAAATTAAAGGAGGATATCAAACTAAGAATGATAAAATGACACAATATAGAGATTTAGCTCTTGATGTGCTTTCACAATTCTCCTCTTATATGATTCAAACTTTACCTAGGAAAGATAACTGACATGGGGACGCCATGGCAAGCACAACTTCTTTGGTTTGTCTTGAGAATAATGCAAAAAAATTTCAAATTTCTATACAAACTCTTAAAAGCCCTACAATTTCTAAAAAGATTACCTCTGATTGTTTTAATTTGCATTCAGATGAATGGTATTCACATATTTTTCATTTTTTGAAAGATGGTTCTTTTCCTAAATTAGCAATAAGAAACACGCATAATCAAATTAGGAAGCTTGCGGTGCGTTACATCATTCTAGGAGATACGCTTTACAAATGCTCTTATGAAGGATTACTATTAAGATGTCTCAATAGAACTGAAATCCTAGTAACTTTGGCAGAAGTTCATTCTGGTTCTTGTGGGGGACATTTTGGTGGAAAATCCCTGGTTAATAAATTGCTTAGAATGGGATATTATTGGCAAACAATGGAACATGATTCTTTCATGTTTGTTGAGAAATGTCATCAATGTCAACAACATAGTAATTTGATTCATGCTCCTGCTCGTGAGCTTCGTAATCAAGTTTCTCCATGGCCTTTTAGTATTTGGTGTTTTGACCTTATTGGAAAAATCTCACCAGCTTCTTCTCAAGGACATACTTACATTCTGACTGCTACAGATTACTTCATGAAGTGGGTCGAAGCTTTCCCTCTTTGTTCAACAACTGCGTATGCTATTTGTGATTTCATCCTTAATAATATAATAGCAAGATTTGGTATTCCTTCGACGATAGTTTCAGATAATGGTACCTCTTTTAAAAATAAAGAAGTCACAAAATTCTTGGAGAAATATCGAATTCAACATAGATTTTCAACTCCTTATTATCCTCAATCTAATGGACAAGCTAAAGCATCAAATAAAATCATTGAACAAATTTTGAGAGAAATAGTTAGTAAGCATGCGAAAGATTGGCATACTCAACTGACCTATACTTTATGGGCTTATAGGACTAGTGTTTGTACTGCCATAGGTACTTATCCTTAGAATCTTGTCTATGGTACTGATGCTATTATGCTATTGGAATTGGAAATACCTTCTTTACGTGTTTCATTTCATGGGATAATTGACAAGGATAATTTTTGTGAACAACACTTACAAGAGCTAGAAATGTTGGATGAACAACGAATACATGCATTAGAACATATAAAAGCTTATCATAAATCTCTTCAGAAACAATATAATCATAAGGTAACTGAATGAACCTTTTCAGTTGGTGATTTATTCCTCTATGAGAATCAACGAAATGTGAATGCTTTATCGGGCAAAAAAGGAAAGTTTAGCCCTAATTGGCTTGGACCTTTTATTTTTATTGAAGACTTTGGTTCAAGTGCTTATAAAATTGCTGATATGGATGGTGTTTCTTTTAAGGAACCCATTAATATTATGCATCTCAAACATTATTATCCTTAATTATTTCTTTCCTTGTGCATTTATGTATTCCTTATAAAGTTTGTTTTATAGGTTATGTAGTTCTACCAAAATTACATATTGAATATATTTATGCACTTTCTTTCTTTCTATTAAGTTTTATATTGATGAAAACATAGTAATCAAACATAGAACTAATTAGTAGAGGAAGTTTTTCATTTATCAAAAAAAAATTTCAAGTTCTGATACATATGTGGCCAACGGCCCTATTTATCATTACGTCTATCACTACACTCTGATGGCCAATGGCTCCCAGATCTCTCTTCCCTATGGTGGGAAGATGAATATTTGTGTGTCCGTGAGTGGCTCCTCGATATGCTCATACCTTGTGGATGCTCTCATGCACTCTATAACTCAGCTATCAGCTTCTCCTCCCTTTCTCTGCATAGCCTCAGCTCTTGTTGGACACATGCAAAGATATCGGCATGCCTACTAGGATCTCTATATCCTAGATAGGAGTCTCGCTCACTCGTTCGCTGGTAGTTGGTAGGATATACATGTATCCTTGAGAACCTTAGATACAAAGCTCTTCCACTCCACTACGCTAGCTATAAAATGAAAATACATTTATTAGTCTAGTATCTTTTCATTTCAAATCAGATTGTATATTTAATCAAATATCATATTTCATACCTGGGTCTCCCTCATGGATGTCATTAAAGTTTGTAGATGGTGGGGGCATGGACTGACTACTCTCTCCACACTTAGTATGTCTAGGCCTCAGCAATGGTGTCTTTGTGTGGGGGCGGGGAGGCCATCGTGATCTTAGTGGTGATGCATGAAAAATGTGTACGTCTGCACCAGTATCACTAGCTGGGAGCATCTCCTCTACTCTGTCCTCTACTCGCTCCTCTACTCTCTCATCCTCCATGGGATCATCCTTGGAGATGTGCTCCTCCTCATCTCTGAGATACTCATCCTCCTTTATTGTACCAGTATCCCAGTGTGTCCTCTCTGAAAGACCTAGATCACCTATAGGATAATCCTCAGGGAAGATGGGGCGGTCCACTGCAGACTCTAGTACCTGATGTAATCTTAGCTCATACTTGAATAGGTCACATCTGGTGGTACCTCTCTATCCTCTATCTCATCTACATCACTATCCTCTATGTCTTCTATTGATGGTCGGTGTATGGCACTAGGTCTCTACTAGTACCTTTTCAGATGTGCATAGTGAGGTACTGCTCTAGGGATTCCCTGTAATAGGATGAATTGTCTCATCACCTGATCATAATAGTATGGCATCACTATATGATTTTGATGACCCTCTAGCAGCTTTCACCGCTATGAATTTCTCATCTAGAATCATGTATCTAGCCACTCTATCATCTGGCAGTAGGGTCTCCATATCACATCAGTGCTCATAATGCAGTCTAGATGTACCCTCCAATAGAGCATATCTCCAAACTGCTAGGCATCTCTCAGAGGATACGTAAAGACTCTTAGTGTAATCACATCTACCATCACTGGAACTCCCTATGGACATGTACATGCAAAATGCTCAAACAACCAAATCTACAAGAGTGTGCATGTCGAAAAACTCTCTCTCTGATATCTCACTAGCTAACCTAGCTCATGGTATAGCTAGGCTAACATGTTGCAACCCCATGAGAACATGGTCCTCTCTCTCTCCATCCTCTATATAAGATGAGTAAGAGGTGTACAAAATATTGTACCCTTTGTGTTGGGTAACACAACCAAGGATACTATGCAAAGCATCACCCTTCATACTAAAGGTGTAGGGCCTAATAGTATGGATGACAATAGGACTTGATCTAACCAGGTCCGCATTTGTGGAACCCATCCTATTCAATACTCCTTGTCTACATTAATCTCCTCAGAAACTCATTGTTCTCTAGGTCTGATGGTTGCACCTCAAACTGGAAGCCACAGAATCCTATAGACATCCTCCAGTGTCACTATGATCTCTCCGGAGGGAAGATGGAAGGAACTTGTATCCTCATCCCACTTTTCTATCAGAGCCAATAGCATGGCTCAGTGTAGTCTAATATGTGGTAGGACTGATACCCATTATAGTCCCACATCTCTCAGTACCTACATCTCATCATCCTCAAGCTCAGACAACCTCTTTGACCATGCCTAGCAACTCTCCAAAGGGATGCTCTCAGAGACGGACCAAGTCTTGCAAGCACAAACAAACATCATATCAGCAACATACATCATCAAATCTGAAAATCTAACTTGAATGGGTCAAGGTCGACCTCAGTTAGGTCAAGGATGACCTTACTAGGTCAAGGTTGACTTTCTTGGGTTAGGGAGGACCTTGTTGGGTCAAGGTTTACCTAATCCTAGAACAGGTGAAGACCTTCCAGTCAATGTCGAACTTCTTGGGTCAAGGTTGACATAGATGGGTTAGGGTGAAACTTAAATGGTTAGGGTTGACCTTACCTATAAAACATAGAAATTTGGAAAGTATAGGAACAAACAATAGCAAACTCACCTCAGGAAGTGACCATCCAGTGGCCAGGCTGTGTCTCAGAAGCTCCATGCATGTTGCTTGAAGTTCTTCTCTCCTTGGAATCTTGCTTCCTCTCATAAGAATGAGTAAGTATCTCTTCCTTTTCCTTATTTATAATTCAAATTAGGGTTTTATTAGGGTTTCTTTTAGGGTTTACTCATGGTAAACTCGAATTTCCCTTCTTATGCATTTAGATAAACATCCACTCTTTTCATCATAACTTGAGTTCAGTAACTCCATTTTTAGTGTCACTAGTAGCATTTGAATAATGATTCAGATACCTAACTCCTTGAATCAATTTAGGAAGGTTAAGAATCTTTATAATTAGTTTAGGAAAGGAAGCTTTCTAATTTTCTTCCAGACTTGGTTCCATGTGATGACTACTTGACAGACATTGCAAGTTTGTTTGTGGAGTCCTACATTTCAGATTTGGGAGACTTCGTTGATGACATTCATCTTCTCTTTGTTAAAGATGATCCTTCTTCATTTTTTGTGAGGGAACATGGTAACCCTCATCTTCATTCTCCATGTGATCATTCTTTTGAGGGTGACATGATTGTGGATACTTTGATACAATAGTTGCAGGAGGTCACTTTATCTTCAGAGGAGACACTGGTGTCTTTGGTACATGTTCTACATTCATCCTCAGTTGATCTTGACTTGTCTTTTTCAGCAGAGTGGCTTAGTACACATGATTTGGAGGAGGTACCTTTTAGCTTTGACATGGGGAAACTTGAGAAGGTTTCAGAGATTCCATACTTTTTGAGGTTTCTTCCAAGAGATTGGTGAGGAGGCTTCATATATTCACCTTTTGTCTTATTTCTTCCTAAGGGGAGGAATGTTGTTCTACACTCATGGAGCAGTTTCTACATCGAGCCTGGAGAATCTACCATTGGTGGTCATTCTACATTGGGGGGGGCTAATTGGTCTCTCTTCCACTTCTTCTATCTTATGGGGGGATATTTTACTCACATGATGTCTTCTCTCTCATATTCTATTATTGTATTCATCTATCTTTTCGGGGGAGGGTTTTTCTCATGAGGTTTTCCATCTTTCTCTACTTTATGAGAGATTGCACTATATTTTGTGTATTGTCTTAAAATGGAAGCACTTGCATCTTGATAGGTTTAGCACCCTCTTTTAGTGCATTTTTCATGATAGATTTGCATTTAGGATGCATTTTGCACTTGATTCCTTCATTCTAGGTGAAATTAGGGTTAGGATCCCAAGGATTCTCCTTAATTTCCCTCCTTTATGGCTCTATTTTACAGGTAGGACTTAGAAATAGGTCCTCCTAGCCTTCATCATATTCATCATAGAATTTTGTGCCTCTCCCTAGCACTCTACCCTATTCTGATATCATTTCTAGGTCTCTGGGCATCCCAGGGACTTCCTGTTTCTTATTCTAGTAGGATCTGGACCCCTGGGTCAAGGATGAGGTCATCCCTGACCTAGGTCAGAGATGAGGTCATCTTTAACCTCTGTAAGAGATGAGGTCATCTTTAACCTCCTTCAGGATTTGATCCCCCTTTTCAAATTTGGTCCTAGAGGGCCACAGAATCAAAGTCAGGCCTTCAGATCCGAGTGTGGAAGGGTTTTAATTTGAATTTCATTTATTTCTTTCCCCTCCTTAGTTGGTTATTGTGATTGGACCATAATTTGAGGTGAAATTTGAATTATACATCCTCACATTACTCTAGGAGCTTCACCTTGAAACCTCTATATAAAGACTCTCATTTGCTTTCATTTTCACCAAGCAATAATACAATCACAAGAAAAGCGAGCACAAGCAAGATCAAGTGGAGACATAATTGATTCAAGCAAGAAAGTGATGGTGGAATGAAGATGCAAGATTTCAAGAGGATGATATAGAAGATCAAGCCATTGTTGATATCAAGCATTTTTGTGAACACACCATTGTGAACATCTATTTGGAGCAAGATAGATCCTTTCTTCCTTGATCTACCATTATGAATATTGAAGCATTCAAAGATACAATCATGGGGTAGCAATTATAGATTATGAGTTTGGTAGGAGTACTTTAGCCTTGGGGGCTTGGTATGATTTCTTATCTTATTCAAATATGTGCATTACTTTCTCATACATATTCATGCTAGGGTTTCAATCTAGTGGATTAGATCTTGGCATTACAAATTCAATACACACACACATTCTATTACAACCGGCTATTTTTGGAGGTGGAGATCACCAAAATAGTGGTTTGACTAAGGCAAAACCCTATATAGCCACCCCAAAACACCATTTTCAGATATCTACAGTCATTGTTTCGAGAATTGAAGTGCAGATCTGAATACCCTTTTCGAAAAACTTCCGAGATCTGCAAAAAAAATTTTCATCGGAGCTATTTTGGGTCAAGGATGACCTACAATGAGGGGTAGGATCCTACCTTAGGGTTAGACCTTTCCCCACTATTTGGGTCAAGGATGATCTGCTTCTAGGAAGATAAATGTTTTCTGGGTTTTCTCTGTTGCAGTTTTCTGGTCCCGGATCTGGTTGCATAATTTCCAAAGAATGCACATAGGCATAAGATAATAGGTATTTCTAGATCTATTCCATTATTAGGTATGTATCTTATCTTGTCTGATTTTCAAGAATTTCTAGATTTACATTACTTATTCAATTCCAATTCAAAACAAATAAACAAATGAGTAGGTGAATGTTAGATGCATTGTTAAAACTCCATTTTTAACCTATTCATTTTGCACTTAAAATTTTTACATGGGTACCTAACATGGCCTAGTAGCTGGGACCCATCTTGCATTGTGAGATTAAGTGCATTCCCCTAAGTTGCACTTAAGGGGGGTGTTGGTGTAATTAAATATTACTAATTACACTTTAATTAAGTTTACTTAGGATAATGCATTTGTATATTAGTTGTCTTTGAGACACATAGGAGTTTTCATTTCATTTTAGCACATGGTTAGGAGAATTTCCACTTTAGGTGTTATAGTTGTCATCACATACCTCTTTTTGTGTGAGATCCACCTTTAGTTCTCTTATCACATTATCATCCTCTGATTGTTGCACATGTTGCACATACTTTGATGTACAATGGAGGATGATCCACCTTTGGTGGACATGTGATTCCACAATGTCTATTTGATAGCGTATCACTTGCATATCTTCTAGTTATCATGCATTGCCTATATATTGAGGCATTCCTACATTGTATCAATCAATCAATCTATCGATTATTCATTATTTGATCATTTGATCATATCATATTTTTTCTCTCTTGTGCTATCTCTTGAGCTTCTAGATCTTGGAATTTATTCTTTTCCTTAGGAAAATTCTTTCAAGAATGATGGAGCTATGTATAAATGCACTATGACCACCATCTTTCATGACCTCCTACATGATATCATGGAAGACTACGTTGACAAAATCTTAGGTAAATCAAAGACAAGAGAATGAAAATTCATCATCCTCACAATGATCTTTGATATATTAGAGAAATGTAAAGTTCAACTAAATCGAAAGAAGTGTGTCTTCAGTGTACAATCAAAAAATCTATTAGGTTGCATAGTGTCTCGATGAGGAATTGAGGTAGATCCAAAGAAAGTGAAATGTATCTTAGAGACTCCACCTCCTACAAAACTGAAATAGCTCTGCAGCCTAGAAGAATGATTTCATTCCATCCGTAGATTTGTTTCTCAACTTGGAGATAAGGTTAATCCTTTCTCTCACCTTCTATGGAAAGATATCAAGTTCTAATGGGATTGTCTATGTCAGAAATATTTTGAGCGGCTCAAGAAATACCTAGCTAACCCACCAGTTCTAGTGCTGCCTATCCTAGGCTGACCTTTGATCCTATACATATCTACCACTACTGTTACACTTGATAATCTCCTAGGACATCTATATGATAATGGAAAGGAATTAGTAATATATTACTCGAGATGAATGTTAGTTTGGTATGAGTTGAACTACACATCTATTGAATGAGCATGCTTGGTCATATTCTTTTGTACATAGAAACTCTATCATTACATGCTTAATCACAAGACTCAACTCATTAAAAAGATTGATCCACTCAAGTACCTCTTGTCCAAAGCTTCTCTTACTGGTTGTACAATGAAATGGGTTATGATCCTAAGTGAGTTTTACATTGAGTACATAGATCAAAAATCTATTAAGGGATATATACTCATAGATCAATTATTAGAAGCTCCTATCCCAAGAGAGCATCCCATTATCATAGATTTTCTTGATGAATCTATCATGTCTGTCACCTTGCGTATGCAATAGAAACTCTATTTTGATGGATTATTTGCATAGAAAGGATTGGGGGAAAGAAATTTTTTTGTGACACCACAAGAAAATTTATCCCAAAATCTTATAAATTGACATTTGCATGCACAAAAAATATAGTAGAATATGAGGCCTTGTTCACATGACTTCATCTAGTTGTCTAATAGAAAATTATTAGCCTGCTTATCTTTGATGACTCCTAGTTAGTTATCGAACACCTTAATGATGAGTATCAGACCAAGGATGATAAATTTCTTCCCTACCATGGAATGGTTGAAGATGTGAAACAAAAATTTTCATAAATCCAATTCCAACATATTTCTAGAGGCAATAACAAAGTTGTTGATGCAATGGCTACAATTGGATCCTTGATGTTTGTGTTTGAAAATAGTCATAGGTGTGATTTTCTTGTTGATAACCATGTGGTGCCTACCTATGACATGCCAGAACCTAAAATGGTGTATGATATTATTGATCCTAATTCCCCTTGGTACCACAAATTTACCCCTACTTGCATGATGAGATCATTCCCCTCCAACTTGCAACTAACAATTGAAAGACCTTCATTCATTGTACTTCTCGCTATACCATCCTAGGTGATACCCTCTTCTAGAAACATTTTTATGAAACCCTCCTTAGGTGTCTTGGATTCAACAATGTTAGAAGAGGTTCATAAAGGAATCTGTAGAGCCCATTCCAGTGGTCTCAATCTAGCAAAGAACTATTACATACAGGATACTACTAGATGACAATGGAAAAAGATGCCTATTATTATGTAAAGAAATGTGTGCCTTGTTAATAGCATGATGATTTGATAAATTCACCCTCCCAGTCTCTAATCCCCACTATCATCACATGACCTTTCTCCCATTGGGGACTCAATCTCATTAGACAACTCCATCATAAATATTCCAATGACCAATAAATACATCCTTTCTACCACATAGTACTTCATTTAATATGTTGAATCCATCCCTCTTACTTACACTAATCAAAAGAAAATCTCCGAGTTCATCCTGATTACTTCATTTTCTACTATAGTATCCCACAAGACATAATTAATAATAATGGGTCCCCTTTCAAGAATAAGGACATCATAGAATTGTGTAATAAGTTTGGCATTAAATAGAATTTTTAAGCTAGATACTTCCCATAAGGTAATAGTCAATTTGAGGCTACGAATAAAACCATCATCAAAATCCTCAAGAAAAAAGGTCAATAATGTTGGTCAAGACTAACACCTCCACATGAATCCTGCCCTCTAGGCATACTGTAATTCCATCCATACACCTACAAGAGCCACTATATTTTCTCTTGTTTATGGTATTAAATTTTTCCTACCCATCAAGATGGAGATCCCTTTTCTCAGACTCTCCCTGAAGAATTTGTTATCTAATAAAAAATACCAAGTTTCTAGCTTGTGAGAGCTTCAACTCATCGATGAGCGCTACCTCATTTCCCTAAACCACTTCAATGTGTACTAAAATTGCATGTTCTTATAGGTTAATAAGAAGATCAAACCCCATGAGCTTAAAGTTGGTGACTTTGTCCTGCAGTAGAACCACAAGAACCTTTAGAACAGGGAAAAGAAAGGAAAGTCCAAGCCTAATTTATTGGGCCTATCTATTATCACAACTAAGTTTAGATTTTGAGATTATTATCTCACATAACCAAAAGGAGATCCTATCCCTAATCCCATAAATATTATGCATCTGAAACACTTCTATGTAGAGTCTATTAGGGAGTCCCATCTTTTTAGATCACAAAATACCATATTTTTTTTAAAAATGGAGAAAGAATACAAAAAAGTAAAGAGAAATAAGCATCTAATGGTGAAAACTTGGTAATCAATTTCCTTGGATAAGTACCATGGTGAAAACCTTCCTCAGGAGCCATGCATAGAAAATTTAGATCCACCATCTATCAAGTTCACCTTCCATCCATTCGCCCTGTCCCATCCACTATATATTCATTCACCTTATCCCATGTCTATGTAGGAACCCTACCATCCCTATCACCCATCACCCATCCAAATTTTCACCCCTTGTTGACCCTCACATCCATATCATCCCTTCATGACGAGGTATCCTTCACCCATGTTCAAAATCAAGATTTGCTTCACCTTATCCCATGACACTGAGCTAATTATCACATACACTTTGACTGCATAAGTTTTATTAAATTTATATCTTGAGATCAATTTTCCTAGCTATTTTTCATTTCATATATATTGCCTATCAAATTCGCATTCACATTAATCAATATTTTTCCTTAGGATGCATCCTTCTTGAGTGGGCCTATCAAATCCATCATCACATGATCTTGTTCATGGAAAGAACTATTAATTGAATGATTGCTTGGTCATAAAGTCTTTTTTTGATTTTATCATAGTGTTTCAATAGAGCCTAATCAATATTACCTTGATCTTCCATATCTTGGTGTATTTTAACTCATGTATATTGCTACAAGTTGTCATTTGCAGAATGATATGCTTTTGGGTAGTTTAGTGCATTTTTGTTGCTTTTGAAAATATGGTTATGTATGTCTGACTGGGGACATGGTCTTTTGCACTTCCACCAAGTCTCTAGTAAAGACTTGGGTGTACTACATCCTTCCCAGATGTTTGACTATATTAGTTTCACCATGATTGTTAATCTAGATCTATGTTCTTAAATCTACCTTTCCTATTTGAGAGTCTAGTCCATGCAAAGGAACCATGAAATCCATGTTGTCTAGCATGTGATGTATACCTCCTATTACAAAATAAAACTAAGGTATTCTCTCCAGATAAACATGACAAAATCCCCCCCCCTCCCTCTTTGCATTTGTTAGTTGCATTTACTAGGTTCATTTCCATTTTGCATATTGCATTTTGAGGCTTTTTATTTATTCATCCATCCCTAGCACCTAAGTGTCCCTCACAGTTATTTTGATACACACAAAAACTTTGCATTTAGAGGTATTATTTGCATTAGTTTCATTATTAGTTTCATCTCATTTAGGGGCATATTAGTTTCACATATCATTAGATCATTTCACATCTCATTTGGCATTTTGTACCTTAGTAACATTAATTTTGTTTCTTGCATTATCATAATCATTAGGTTATTCTTTCATTAACATTAATTACATTTATTTCATTATTACATTATATTACATTCATTTCATATGGCATTCATTATCATTATCATTTCATTAGCATAGTCCTTTGATTAGTTTTATTAAGTATTCATTTTTCATGTAGTTATTAAGGTTCATTATTCTTACTACTTCATAATAGGTTTCATATCTATTGAGTCATATATTACATCTATTGCATTCATCTCATTACTTTCATAGGTGTTCATTTTTCATTTAGGTTCATTCTTATTTCACATCTCAATATAAAGTTCATATTCATTTATTTTGGTATCATTAATCATAGTTGCATTTCATATCATTTAGAAATCATTGCATTTTGTATAAATCATCACATCATCATTAATTAAATCACATATACATATCACATCATTTATATCATATGATATCCATATCATAAGCATCATATGTGCATCCATACATCATACTTATATGTATCATAAATCAATTTAACCATACATCATACATGATCTACACTTTCTTGCATCACACACATTAGCATCATAATCACACATATAGTCTACATCACATAAGCACACACATCCCACATCACAGAGTGTGAGTATCATATACATATCATGTGTTCATCATAGAAATTAGATAAACATAATTACATCCATGCATAATAAGTACACATCATATCATCATCATTAGCATATAAATATTCATAGAGTCTATAAAAGTGTCTAAAATCATATCATGAAGCATAAATAGGTCCATCAAATAGATACATAAAGTACATCAAAGAATGCATATAGCCATTGTACATATCATCTCAAAAGACAAAATGACTAGACCATGCTCATGGTGGTAGATGGGATTATCCTCCCTTATCTCTCTATGGTGGCCTCGGTGAGCCCATACCTACTAATCCTTGTGATTCCCCTCCTATTGTCTAAGACTGTGTCCTCTTTTAGAAAACTAGAGCCCATTGATCCTCTAGTACTACCTGGAAGTAAAAACCTTAGTAGTTCTCAACATCTCTCCCTACTCTCACCGGTGTCCTATGTACCATGAAGGCATCTGTCAAAACTTGGAACATTCTCCATACTGCAGCAACCTATTTGAAAATATCTCGCTCAACTCGGTATTGATTCATTTGCCTTTTTCTATCTACTATGAGTGCTATAGTATACTCTTGGGAGTCATTGACACCTACCACAGTCTACTCCTCCACTCCCTATTATACATCCACCCAACACTAAAAATCTTCCAATGTGATCTCTATACTAGCACTGTTAGGTTGCCTCTATCTGTAAGTTCTTTCACTCTTCCCTAGTGTTACCCCATCAATTTTTTCTAGTGTTGAGTTGTCTCATTTTTGAGTTCTTTCTCGAGTGGTTGTTTTATTCTTTTTGAGCCTTCAATTTGAACCAAGTCTTAGTCCAAAATCTTGAGTTCATTCTCCACTTGCACATCTTTCCTTTTGTGGCTTCAATTTGGCTAAGTGATCCCGTCGGTGGTTCTTTCCAAAATTTGAATTTGAACCTTGAACCTCTTCTCTTTTGGTTCAAATGTTCAAAGTTCAAAATTAAAAAGAGCAAGTGTAAGTCTTTCGGTCTAGGACAATCAAAGAAGTCATCGCGTCTATGTGTCATGAGTCTAGTCCAAAATATTTAAATTTGAATTTGCACTTCTTATTTTCATGATTCAAATTTCAAAATGTAAATATCAGTGAAGGTATGTGGATAAATGGGAATTCTCTATAGCCAGATATGGAAATAAAGGAGTACAGAGGAGGAATATTCTAGGCATTTCAAAATTTAAAATTATTTTTTTGGGAAAAGTAATCATGAGATATTGAGCTTAAGTGGTTTGAAATGACCACAAATTAATGTGATGTTAGTCACAACGTCTTTTCATCATTAATGTGTGTGTGTCTTGTTAATGCTCGAGTGTGTCAAAGATTTAGACAAAATCACTACCCTTATTAAAAAAAGGTTAGCTTTTCTTTCCCTTAGCAGCTAAGTTATTTTAAGCTCAAAGAAGTAGGAAGCTAAAGGAAATTATAGTTGTGCTTAGGAGTGACAATTTGGATGAATTCTGGTGAGTTTTATTGAAACTCTGACCTTGTTGAATTTTGTAATTTGTTGAAGCTTAGTTGTTTTGAAATTCCCTATTTAGATAATTTCATGTTGTTATTTTTGAAAATTTCCTAGTTAAGTAGAGATGACATAAAATAAACCATTCTTACCCAAGTTAGAATGCACCTCTAGCCTATAATTAGTAAATATCACTCCTTTTTCTTAGAGAAGAATAAATAGTACTATAGTAGTACCATTGCTCGACTCTGGCTTCACAAAATGCAGAAGGGTGGCTCACAACGTCCTAGCTCTCTAACTAATGAACATTTCAAACCCAAGGTCAGGAATTTAGTAACTTTTCCTAACAGGACAAAAGGTAATCAACACACATTTCACTGGGAGGACTGGATGTTCTTCTATACCCAAATATTGCTAAAGGGAAAGAAATTTCTGGATTGGGGTGATCTTATTGCAGAAATATTGCATGAAGGGTTAGTGAATTTCACTAGAATGAGAGGTTTCAACATGTCCTCTTTCCTTTTCTACTTTTTAGCTTGCACTAGAGAGTGGGTAGGCTAGGACTGCCACATGAACCCTTATTCCTAGAAATGGAAATCTATGAATACCACCCACTCCTTCAATTGCAGAGATGTTGTGAGAACTTCAATAGGGTAAATGAAATATTTTCCGCCAGTCTGGTTTTTGAACTCCAAGGGAAACTAAATAAAATATTATTAGAGGAGGTGGTTCAATTAATCAACACATATGGAAACTATTTCATCTAGTTTACAAGATTCACATACATAAGAGTTGGAGGCTTTGTAGGTGAACCACTAAGATTTCTAGGGTATGTGTTAGATAACTTAGTCCTCACTGAAGTATTAGGTAGTTGTCACATATTGAAAAGCATTTGAAAGGAAAGGGTCCCTCTGGTGTAATGTTTCCTATTGAATTGGGTCATTATTCATATAAGATTTTTTTTTGATGCTCTGAATTTAGAAATAGAGATTAAAAATTTGAAGTTCAAAACTTATATTGCTAGATCTAAGTTTGATAGCAAAGGGTTTGCAACATCTTATCTAAACATGAAGGAGGGATTCACACATATTCCTTAGTTGGAAGATTACTGGCAAGATTGTGAGGATGAATTTGAAGTATGGAAAAGGTTATGATATCACTGTACTCTTAGACATATTGTTGGTATGAATCTACCTATCAATATCAAAGGTGTTGATGAGAAGGATGGTGAGGATGTGTTAGATCCTAATTCCCTCGATGGAGTGCAGGCAGATCCATTTCCTAAAAATGATTGGAGTAAAAAGGGAGAGGATAATTTATAGGCCAAGACCTTCAATGTAATAAGAAAGACAGATAAATGGTTAAGGGAATTTAAATTAGAGAAACTTCATATGGAAGAAGCAAAAGCCTCTAAAGAGCCCCATGATACCCTTGTTACCCACACTAGGAATATTTCTTCTGATTTTGTTATTGATCTTGATGTTGCAAGTAGCATAAAATCCAAAAAGAACCTGCACAAGACAATTGAAACTGCAGTCATAGCTTCCTCCCCTGTTAGAACCACTAGGTCCTGAAGCAAAATACTGAAGAAAGCTACAAGAAATAAAGAGTTTGCATAATTGGATTCAATGGAAGAAGTTTTGGCGACCATAGAAAGCCAAAAACATATTGTTTTAGATGTAGATGATCTGGGAGCTGGAGGTGAAAATCCTAAAGAGGTTCAATCTATTGATAACACCTTAGTAGTCAGATCAACATTGTTGCAAACTCCCCATGCTAAAGACCCACCAAGTGTACCAAAGTGGCTAGAGGCTTCAATAAATAAAAAGAGGAATATTGTACCAATATTATTTCCAAATAATGATATGGTCAGAAAATTCTAAGGGTGGGAGATAGAGACTAAGAATCCAAAGATGGAGGCAATAATTGATACATCTGATAAGATAGGACACTAGTTCACATAAGTCACAATCCCCACAATTGATAAAAGTATCAAAGAGGTTACATCATATGATTTCAAAATAGAAAAGGTAGATCTGGGAGAAGCTACTCGAGCTACCAATGTTAAGCACTTGAAATCTTCTACAAAGAAGATAATTACTAGAACCTAGAAAGATGAGAAGGAGAAAAGAGAAATGAAGCTTTCTTTAAGGCAAATGATAAATTACATTCACTCCATTTAGAATCTGGACATGGCACCTACTTCCCAGCTCTCTTTGACATTTGATCCTAAGTCACCTGATAATCAAACCATGAAGGATCAAATCCAACACAACAGGATGATTGCAAAGGCTTATGTAGATTGGTGAGATTCCATTATCAGAGAAGGAATAGAGTACATTATAAATCTGAGCAAAATCTATGAGTAGACAACAATTTCCAAGTCCAGTCTCAAAATAGAGATAAGCTCATGGGAAAAGGAAAGACTTCAATGGTCTTATGTGATTTCTCAGATGGTAGATGTTGAAAAATATGGAAAAATGAAGTTGTTAGCAGAGAAACTTATTCCTGACTTTGATGATGAAAAGCTATATGTATAAAAAAAACATTTGGAATGGAGGATCTCTATAATCAAATAGGAAATAGAGGAATGTACAAAATTTTCAAAGGAATTAAATGCATTAACTGGGGTAATGAGCAATGATCTCAACTGTATTGAGATTCAGTTGTTCAAAGAGGATGGGAAAACTATGCAAAATTCAAAGGAAATGGTTAGGTCCTTTGTAGAAAGGATGTGCCTCACCAAGGAAGCTAAGACTCTAATAGCTAAAGACTTTTCTAAGATAGCTAAAATTGAGCCTATGCTCATCATTTTCCTGGATCACCTAAAGAAACATAAAAAAAAGATCACACAAGTCTGAAAAGAAAAGAAGGTTTGGAAAGAAAGAATCACTCATATAGGAGTTCTAAATCATCAGAATGTAGTAAGATTCTCTCCTATGCACCTGGAATGGTGCAAGAAACAAGGAATCCTTACAATTGCTAGCAATACCACATTGTCCTCTAGCCCACCTCATTCCTTAATGTGGTCTAAGATTCCAGCTTCATGTTGGTTTTACGTGGTTATTTTGTTATTGGCTCATTGGTTGAAAGACTCTACTTTTACTAGACTCCTAGATAGAGTTTATTTTAAGAATAGTTAGTTAAAACTTATCTCATAAACAATTATCACTACAAGCTCTATATAGGGCTTATTATGACTCAGTAAGGGTCAGCCACATTTTGATACTTTAATATTTTAGTAAGATACTTGATATTTGCAGATACTTGAAAAAAATTATGATTTAAAGTATGTTTTTGATTTGGTGATTAATCTAAATATATATTGTGGCTTTAAATGTGTTCATTTTGAGTGCATGAATGTAACTTTAGTTGGGGTTCATTTGTAAATGTGATATAATTATGTGTTTCTTTGAGCTATGAATGTGATTCAAGTAAAGTTTTAGTAAATTCTTCTCTTTGCATCATGTAGATCAGTCTGTTAGCTTGAACTATTTGGTTTTATTTTAAGTTATATTTATGGGATTCATGTCATGGTTATGTGTGAATGCCTTAGCCTTTGACACTTTTAGGTCAAAAGTATTATTCATTCAATTTTCTTGATTTAGTTATTGAAGAGATAATTGAAGATTATTCTAGAGGGAGATGCACCTACATGTAGAGGGATATGATCATTATGAAAAATCCCAATTGTTATAGATAGATTTCATCACAATTGGGTTATATAAAGTCAATTGAGTTAATTTCATTCAATTAAAGAAAAGGAAAAAATCTGTTAACTAACATATTTTAGACTCCACTTCGGAACAAAAAAACCTTGTTTTTGAACATAAAATATCAGTTGCCTATCAATGGGGAAAAATGGTTTTACTATTAGGAATAGTCCCAAGAGATAACTGAGAGGGAGGGGGGGGGGGGGGGGGGAATCAATTATCTACAAGTTTCAACTATTTATCCAATAAAGTATACTTAAACATAAAGCATAAAAATAATGAAAGAACGCTTGAACATAACACAGTATTTTGGTTATGGGGGAACCCAAATAGGTAAAAACCCTGGTGGGTTTTGATACCCACTAATATTCTGTACTAGTGTATAATGATCCTTGTTAGAAGATCTTTTACCCTTCTAAGAGTAGCTTTATAATATATTAAGTATAGTAGACCTGGTCAAGGGTTGGACCCTGTTAGTGTGTGTGTGAATTTTGTACCTGATCTGTAGACACAACACTTCAGTAAAACATTAGAGGTTAGCAAAATCAAAATCATGCAAAATTGAAATCTAATTTAACCAAGTGATTTACTACCTTCTAGTAGGTGCGAGATTGATGTTCTCAGATTGTTATCGAGATCAGTGACCTAGACGACACCTAAATGAAAGATTTGAATGCAATTGATCTAGATATGAATTGAATGCAATTAATCTTTTTTAAAAATATTTTCTATGCAATAATATGATAAAAACTTGATATGAAATCTATGCTAATATGAAAATTGATCTAACAATGATATGAATCTATGCTAAATGATATGTAATGCTCAAAACTAGAAAGATCTCACAATAGCTTGGATTCGCAAAGATGATTCTTCAAACTCCAATTCGACAGCGTGAGAATGCAAATTCATGGATGCAAATTTGAGAGATGATTGAGAGATGAGTTATGAAGAGCTGAGCCTTGTTTTTATAGAAATCCAGGGCTTTGGAGGTGCATGAAGAAAAGCCATAAATCACTCAAATAACTTAGCTTGATTTTTGAGTTATTTTTAAATAAAGAATAATTAAGTCACAAAAATCATGCAAAAGCACAGTTCAACTCGAATTAGAAGTTTAGATCAACTTTAAAACTCAAAAAGATGTTGAGTTTCAAAAAGCTAACAACTTGCATTGATTTTCCAATTTGAGTTTAACTGGTCCTTGAATGTGCACATGGATAATTATGATTTAATAAATAAATAAAGTGATTTATTCTCAACTTAACTGCTTTTTGAAATAAAATAATTAATTTATGGGTTAATTAACTATTTTATCAAACTTTTATTAAAAACTATATTATTAAATAATGACAACTTGCTTTAATCAATTAAATAAGAATTTAATCAATTATTCATAGGATATTGGATTTATTGTCAAAATTAAATAATATAATTAATAATAGATAGAATTAAATTTAATTACACAATTAAGTGGCAAGATATTAAATCTAATTAATTAAATATGAAAATATTCAATTAATCAAACTTAGGATAAATGTGATTTATCACCAAATAATCATTAAATTAAAGATAATTAAGATAATTAGGAATATTGCTAGGAATATTCTCCGATGCAGAATTTAAGATAATCAATTAGGATTCGATGATGTTTAGATGTGCCTTAGATTAGGACTTTGATGTCGATTTCGCTCGAATTGTTGATATAGGAGATTAATGAACTTATAGCCCATTTTTGGGGTATTACATTTTTCCCCTCTTTGAATTACTATGTGAAGTGCAGTGGTTCAAAGAAAGTCTGTGTTTGATAGAGATATGAAATTGATGTTTGAAATTGATAATTGATATGAGACAGAAGCTGATTGATATTGATTTGATATGGAGATAATAGGTCCTAAATGAACAAAGATAATGTTCACTATAACAGCAAATGAACCTATGATTGTGAAACAGTGTCAAAACACCTGATTCCAAACCTTAGGATTGCTAAGAAGTGAGTGACCGTTTCTAGACTCAATTGTCTTAGCAGAACTAGCAGGTATCACATCCGAACCCTTCAGTTGCTGAAGAACCAAGGAAAGAACACTATGATCCGATGGTTGCAAAAACTGATACAGTTTACAAGATTAGGAGAATACCAGATTGATATGGATCGACGATGAATCCGATATGCCCCAAGTGATGATAGATTTTCCCCGAGCGATGAAGTCTTTTTTTGATGAATCAATAACTAGACATGATTGTTTGTCTTGATTACTGATGAAAGATAACAGATTCCAAATAAAATTAGATTTACAGACTTGAATGATGTGCAATACCATGCCCCCTTCGAGATTAAAATTGAAATCTGACAAGAAAAGTCAGCGTTGAAAGTTCAGAAGCATGTTAATTGATTGGAAAAGTGGTTATACATGTTCAAGAATGCATTCTGCATTGTTGGAAGGTCCCAAAAGACCAAGTTTGACTAGGTTAAACCATGAGTTGACCATGGTTGACCAACTTGAAATTTTGATAGTTTGATGTAAGATAATCAGTTAAGTTGAATACTGGATTTCTATGATGATCGAAGGTCGAATATGCAAGTAGTTAATAATATGAACGATCTTAGATTTGAATTTTGATTCCGAAAAAGGATTCTACTTGTTGTTTCGTTGGAGGAACCTTCATGTGAGATTCAGCTCTTGTTATATTTGAATATGCGATTTGAAGAATCGTTTAAGCATTGAAGTTCGTTTAATCATTGTGAGATCATGCAAACATGCAAAAATGCAAAGAGACATGCAAAATGAAATGCAACTTAAGACCTAGGACCTAGTCATTGATCATGTGTCGATTTGTTATCATCATTGAACTTTTAGGTAACTCGATAAATCAATACAATGCCCACTAGCTAAAAAAACCATAGACATATGAATATCAATTTGTATGCACAAGAATCAATACAACACCCACTAGTCAACAACCATGGATATATGAATATTGATTTTATTTTCAGAATGTCGGATTAGATATAAGCACCAAGGCACAAGCACCAAGATGACCTAAATATCATGTCCATTTTGATATAGCAATTTGTATAAGCATCAAAACATAAACGTCGTGATGACCTGAATACACCTTGCATTGCAAACACATCAAACGGTCAAGAGATCATTCTAAATCCAATGTGAATTACCCGTAGTGACCCTTTATCATTCACCTCCTTAGGTAAGATCGCGTTTCATAGTAGGAGAAAGAACTCACTCAAAAAGACAATAGTTAGATCAAACTTCCTTGAATTTTCTGGGTATCTATGGTTGAGGTACGCATGGCCATCCAATTTGAGATAGAGGCTCTTATAGTCGGACACCATTTCAATCCAAAATTTCCAAAGTTGTTAGATTTTCACATACAAGAAGAAAACAAAGAAAAGATTATGCCCCCAGTCATCTCTCTAAATCCTGTAAAGGACATCATCGAAGAGCTCGAAGGGACACAATATGCAAAAATATCAATGCGAATCAATAAGCATACAAGGAGATAAAAGCATGAAAAGCACAGATTGTTTTCAATTTGTGTTTGATTATTGTTGTAGATGCAAAATCCTTTCTGGAGACAAGACAGACTTGACTGACTCAAATGAAGCTTCAAAGGACTCTGACTGGATATGATACATCTAAGATATACTGGAGGCCATAGGATATAACATTAATTGCCCCCAAGTTTGAACATTGATAGGATACAGACACTTGAGCAGATTGGTGGACAAACCGACTTATTGAAAACTGGAAATGCAAAACAAACCGGGAGATATGCACAAACTAAAGCAAGACTAAAAGCTAGGAAAGACCAAGATTGCACTGATAGATGGAGCATTTTGAAACAAGTGGCGCCCATTTGCCGGGTTTTCACCATCTTGGTAGAGATTCTATTTTTGCTACCAAGGCGCCTGTTTCCAGGTTTTCACTAAGACACTTTTTTTTATTTTTTTTATTTTTTTGTATTTTTCATTTTTTTCAATTTTTTTTTTCAATTTTTTATTTTATTTTTATTTTTTTGTGAATCATCAAGGCGCCTATTGCTAGGTTTTCACCAAGATGTTCATTTTTTTAGGACTTTTTCTAATTTTTTATAATTTTTTCAGGACATTTTACCATAGACTGAATGCCTTAGGTGTAGAATTTCTTTAGATGGAGAACGTTGATTGGTTCTCGGAGCTATTCTCCTTCAGTCATTGAGAGTTGATAGGCACCAGAGCCAAAAGTAGCAGTGATTACAAAGGGACCCAGCCAATTGGGTTTGAACTTCCCCTTGCATTCTCGATGTGATTGATTTTTAGGATTCTCTCTCAAAACTAGATCGCCAACCTGAAATTCTCTGTGTCTGACTTTTTTGTTGTAGCCTCTAGAAATTCTCTTCTGATATACTTTGAGATGATCATACACTACTTGTCTACGCTCATCTAGTAGTTCAAGTTCTTACAACCTAGACACTCTGTAGTCATCATCAGTTACTAGACCATGCATTCTAATTTTGAGTGATGGGATTTCAACCTCAATAGGTAGTACCGCTTCAGACCCATAAACTAAAGTGAAAGGTGTAGCACCAGTGGGAGTTCTGATACTTGATCTGATACTTGTTTTGATACTGATTCTGATACTGGTTCTGATATGGTTTTGATACTTATTCTGATACTGGTTCTGATACTTGTTTTGATACTTTTTCTGATACTGGTTCTGATATTGGTTCTGATACTTGTTCTGATATGTGTTCTGATACTGGTTCTGATACTGATTTTGATACTGATTTTGATACTGATTTTGATACTAGTTCTGATACTTGTTCTGATACTTGGTATACTTGATATCATCTTGGTATATGGCCCATTTGTAGTAAGTAGGAACACATGACGAGGAGGACTCTTAGGAACAAAGGTGTCATAGGTATCATTATATTGTCTATCATCATAGTCATCATAGTCTCCAAAGCTAGATGTGTCACTCTCCGTGGAAGAGGTATCATAAGGGTTATCACGTTGCTCAAATTATATCCGGGGGCATGGTGACATGTAGAAGTCTTTATCAAATGGAAAAGAGTATAGAGTTTCCATGGAGAACTCTTTAGGTTCTTTTTCTTTCTCAAGTTTGTCAAGCTGGACTTGCATATCTTGCAGCTACTTCATCATAGTGGTGATTAAAATTTCTTCCTCTTGTGTACTAATTCTTTGAGACATGTGTACTGATTCTCAATAGCTACTGCTCTATTCCTGACACAGTGACTTGTTTGACAGATTCTGAAATTAGGCTAAAAAAGATGAAGTATCTGGCAATTCTGACAATTTTTTGACAACTTTCAAAAATTTCCCAAATGACACTCTGTAGACTCGTACGACAATGGGTATGCTATGAAATGATAGTTGCAAGAAATATTTTGACTCTTAGAATTTTCTGGCATTAAAACTTGTACGACACTAGGTTGGTTATCATACGATAGTTGGGTATCAATGAAACGATAGTTGAAAATCTCATACAACAGTTGCAAGGTTTTGGCTTTGAGAATTTGCTGGCATGGAAACTCGTACGACACTGGGTACTCAATCATACGACAGATGGGTTGTAATGAAATGACACTTGATGGAAACTCGTATGACTTTCTGAACTCTTGAGATGACTTTTGACTCTAGAAAAGGATTTTACTTCAGATTTTGCAAATTTTGAGTTTTCAGATTTGAATTGTTTGCAAATTTCAATGTCCAGATTCGAGGATTGTAACAGATTTTTTCATTTTTAGTAACTAGATAGATAAACAAGCACGCAAAATAGCAAGCACATGATTTCAAGCATGTTTAAAAACAATGAACAAGGGCAAAAGCAACCTTGCACATGAACAATCAAGTGACTTATTCGTTCTAATCCTTAGAAGCGCTAATTGTGTATGTTCCAAAAATGTTTTGCAATAATGCACATATACCCTATAAAATAAAAATTTGGCCTCGCTAGGGTTTTGACATAGTCTGAGAACTTAATCTTTAGGAGCTGCTAGGGAGATCTGACAACCCAACAATGAACCATACCCGTGGAGATTTCTTCCACAAGGACATTTATATAGTAGCTGTCACTACCATGGCGAAAATGGCTATTACGCTTGAGGTTCCGTCAATATAGTTTACCCTGTGAAGGGATTGTCTGCTATGGTTAACCCTCTCTAAAGGTGACTCACAGTATGATACCACAAGGGGACTTGGCTCCAGATCCAAGGTTTTGATGCCTCTTCACTTTTAACCCAAACAAAGCAAGCAGATTAATCCGACGTGCTAAGACAAAGTTTGTCTCACCAAGGTCTATGATATCAACCCCATGTGATCTATCAACCCCTCTGGAGAGAGAATGTATCAATCAATAAGGGAAGACACACTAACCAATTTTGATTCACCAAAGCTCATGATGTCTACCCCACGTGATCTATCAACCTCTCCTAGGAGAGAATGTATCGATCAATAAGAGAAGACGCACTAACCAAGTTGAATGTGAAACGCACTAAGTATCCTCCCTACCTACAAGGATTCTATCATCAAGGAGGATTTCACTAGGAATCCAATCTCTCAAGAATCATGAATAGTGTTCATAGGGCCTAATTACTATGTGAGCACAGATATATGTTTCCAAAAGCAAATCTACCAAAAGTCCCCAAAAAGCAGAAAGAGGAACACTTAACGCTTAAAGTGAATATGAGATGAGTCCATAAGGTGAAACACTTAACACCTCACACAAGCTGAAAATGAGTCCCCAACTTAGAAAACAAGTGAGTTCCTAAAAGCACAAATGGGTTGCCAAGTGGAACAATTAACGCTTCTCTCCTATAGACCCCTCCCCTTTATGGCGCTGAGATTGCAACCACGGGGCAGAATGAGGGGTCGGTGGATTAGCGAGTCCAATAACCCAAGATAGCAATCAAGATCAATCACAAGTATCTAAGACTATTTAATAAATCTTTAAGGGGTCACAACCTAGTATCAATTATGCAAGTGTGTAGAAATAGACAAAAGCATGAAAAGATGCACACAAGCCAGACACATAAGAGATTTATTTTAAGTCCAAATAGAAATGTTATTAGATGAAGGAGAATACCTAGGATCCTCACAACACTCTTAGTAGATTTTACCTGATTTTTAGCAATTCTTGTTGAGCTTTTCCATGCAAGCAAGTGATGAACTCTCCAACAAGCAAACAAGCCAACAAGATATGCAAAATATATTCAACTTATGAAAACCATAGGGTTAGCTCTAAAAATAAATTATTATCAGCAATAATAACCAGCAATTAACCCAAATGACAACTCATATCATTCATTGAACCATGTAAAAAAAATAAGTGCATACCCATCACAAAACTTTATTTTTTTTGCTGCATTTGACCTAGTCAACAAGATCTAATTTTTTTTTTATGATTTTGGCCACAAAAATAGAAATTCAAAATAGAGACCCCTACTAAAAAATAGAGAGCTTTTCAAAAATGTAAAATTTTTAGAAAAATCTCTTCATTTGTACCCTAGAGACCCATTTTATCAAAATAGACTAGTTTTTGTAAATTGACTATTTGAGCTATTATATTGCGTCCAAATTTAAAATACAAAGAATGGACACTGTATAATTTAAAGATATTTTCGAAAATATAAATTTTTTTGAAGAATATGTTGATTTGTGTCAGATATTAATTTTTTCCATAATTTCAAGAAAAAATTATTAAAAATTCAAAACATCTCAAAAAATTCTAAATTTTTTACTGTAGCTTCCCTGCTATGTGTCCAACTTACAAAATTTTTTTTAGAGAAAAACACTAAGCCGTTTGAGAGAAAAAATTAAATATTTGAAACTTTAGGGTTTTAGCTCCCCAAAAAAATCAAAACTAGTATGTAAAGGTGGGTTGCCCCATGGTAGGTGCCAGAAATGTGTGTGTGAATTTTGTACCTAATCTATAGACACAACACTTCAGTAAAACATTAGAGGTTAGCAAAATCAAAATCGTGCAAAATTGAAATCTAATTTAACCAAGTGATTTACTGCCTTCTAGTAGGTGCGAGATTGATGTTCTCAGATTGTTATCGAGATCAGTGACCTAGACGACACCTAAATGAAGGATTTGAATGCAATTGATCTAGATATGAATTGAATGCAATTAATCTTTTTTTTTTATATTTTCTATGCAATAATATGATAAAAACTTGATATGAAATCTATGCTAATATGAAAATTGATCTAACAATGATATGAATCTATGCTAAATGATATGCAATGCTCAAAACTAGAAAGATCTCACAATAGCTTGGATTCGCAAAGATGATTCTTCAGACTCCAATTCGACAACGTGATAATGCAAATTCGTGGATGCAAATTTGAGAGATGATTGAGAGATGAGTTATGAAGAGATGAGCCTTATTTTTATAAAAATCCAGGGCTTTGGAGGTGCATGAGAAAAAGCCATAAATCACTCAAATAACTCAGCTTGATTTTTGAGTTATTTTTAAATAAATAATAATTAAGTCACAAAAATCATGCAAAAGCACAGTTCAACTCGAATTAGAAGTTTAGATCAACTTTAAAACTCAAAAGGATGTTGAGTTTCAAAAAGCTAACAACTTGCATTGATTTTCCAATTTGAGTTTAACTGGTCCTTGAATGTGCACATGGATAATTATGATTTAATAAATAAATAAAGTGATTTATTCTCAACTTAATTGCTTTTTGAAATAAAATAATTAATTTATGGGTTAATTAACTATTTTATCAAAATTTTATTAAAAACTATATTATTAAATAATGACTACTTGCTTTAATCAATTAAATAAGAATTTAATCAATTATTCATAGGATATTGGATTTATTGTCAAAATTAAATAATATAATTAATAATAGATAGAATTAAATTTAATTACACAATTAAGTGACAAGATATTAAATCTAATTAATTAAATATGAAAATATTCAATTAATCAAACTTAGGATAAATTTGATTTATCGCCAAATAATCATTAAATTAAAGATAATTAAGATAATTAGGAATATTGCTAGGAATATTCTCCGATGTAGAATTTAAGATAATCAATTAGGATTCGATGATGTTTAGATGTGCCTTAGATTAGGACTTTGATGTCGATTTCGCTCGAATTGTTGATATAGGAGATTAATGAACTTATAGCCTATTTTTGGGGTATTACAGTTAGGAGTCTTTTACAATTTTCCCTGTTAGGGGAGAGGACACACTGTTTGAGAGCTCATTGCTCAAATGGGTGAAGGCTACAACCTTTTGATTAATAGATACACAGTATATCTGGATCTTGGTGAACTACGCTTTGACCTGCTATCTAGATTAGTTCCAATGAATAGGAAAAGTACTTTACTTAGTCATATAGACCTTCTTCTGATGGTTCAACACTTTGTACACTCTGCTCTACTCCGCTTAATCAGCCATGAACCACACTCAAGCAATCATAAATGACTGCCTATAAATATCTTTCCTCCAAATGATATAATCAAGTCAGCCTACTAGAACCAGCTTGAAATCATATTAGAGAAGCCATAAAAAACTCCAATAAACATTTTGTTAGCCCTACTATGCACGCAACACATTCTGGGACCTATCTAATAAAATAATTGTAGACGCACGCTACACATTGTTGGCTCTACCAAAACAACTATAACTTTCTCTGTAGGCTGAATTATCTTATGCACTCTTAACTAAACATCAATAACACTTATCCAAGCTTAAATCATACCCTCAAGATAGGTGCAACTCAAGAACCAATAAAATTTTTGTTAGCTCTTTTGAATAAACACAGAAACTACTACTGGAAAATAGCGACTGCATAACTTCACTTGTGTTCATCATCAGACTATGCATCCATAACTAAAACATCACTAACATGTCTTCAACATATATCCAAGCATGCAAGGCTCCATGATAACTGTACAAACAACCATACACATAACTATGTTTGTTACTCTATCAAGAACACTGCTAACACCAGCTGCTATATAACTATCTGTACTAATAGTTAACCTTTGCACCCATGATATCATGCTAATATAATTTTCATGCTACATATACTAAAAGCTTACTACATAAGACTTCCACACATGCTACTTTCCATATGTTGTCATCAATGACAAACATACAGTCAATACTAGCCTGCTAGAAAATCTCTAACAATCTCCCCCTTTGGCATTGATGGCAACATGTGGAATGAAAAACCACCACCAACCCAAATGAACATTACTTTTATAACATTCTCCATTTCCTCTTCAAAACTCCCCCAAAGAGGAATCCTCCATCTGCTGCAATATTTTCTAATATTCTCCATTTCCTCAACTGTACTATTGTCATAACTGAATGTTGCTCCCCCTTAGTATATTACTCCTCTTTTTGATTTTGTTTTTCATGACTCTATATATAATCCCCCTTTGACATCAATGGAAAAGGGCTCCATTCATTTTAAGCATCGGTACTACTCCTAAGGTAGAGTAGTCAACCTTCCATCAGTCCCTGAGGACTGATTCCTTTCCTTCTTTTTCTAAGCAGAATCTGGGAAGAGAATGAATCCCAACTTCTTCCTAAGATACTCAAAAGTATCCTTAGGCAAGGGCTTTGTGAATATATCTTCCAACTGATCTTTAGTACTCACATAGTCCAACTTGACTTCTTTCTCTGCCACTTTCTCTCTTAGGAAGTGATACTTGATTTCTATGTGCTTTTTCTTTGCATGCATCATAGGGTTTTTTGACATATTGATAGTACTAGTGTTATCTTAGTGAATAACAATAGGATAATCAATCTGAATTCCAAAATCTTTTATCATCTGCTTGATCCAAACAATTGTAGAATAATTCAAGGCCGCTGCAACATACTCCACTTCTGCTGTTGACTGAGAAATACAATTTTGTTTCTTCCTTGTCCAAGTGACAAGTCTATCACCAAGAAACACTACTCCACCTGAAGTACTCTTTCTGTCATCAACACATCCTTCCCAATCTACATCAGTGTACACATGAAGCTCAACATTTTCTAAATTAGGATGCCATAGACCATAATCTATAGTGCCCTACAAGAATCTGAATATTCTTTTTACTACCATGAGGTGACTTTGTCTAGGTTCTGCTACAAATCTTCCAACTATGCCAACTGCATTGCAAATATTAGGTCTAGTCTGAGTAAGATGTATGAGTTTACTAATCATAGACTTATACAATGTTATATCTACTAGTGGTGAGTCATCTTCTTTAGTAATCTTGCATCTAGTGATCATAGGGGTTCCTATTGGCTTGCAATCATCCATCTTGAATTTCTTTAGTATCTCTTTCACATACTTTGACTGATTAATAAAAAATCTTTTTTCTATCTGCTGCACATTTAGTCCCAAAAAGTACTTGATAGGACCAATCATACTCATCTTGAACTCATTCTTCATTTCTTTGGCAAATTCAACACTGAGTTTGTCATTACCTCCAAAGATAATGTCATCAAAAAATATAGCTACAAGTAGCAAACCTTTAGATGTCTCTCTAATAAATAGATTACAATCTGCTGCTCCTTTCTTGAATCCAATCTTTGTTAAGTATCCATCTAGTCTCTCATACAATGCTCTAGGGACTTGCTTAAGTCCATAGAGGGCCTTCTTCAATCTGCATACCATATCAAGTCTGTCTAATAAAGTGAATTCTTTTAGCTACTGAATGTATACATCTTCTTTCAAATCTCCATTCAGGAATGCTAACTTGACATCCATCTGATAAACTTTGAAGTTTTTGACTATAGCATAGGCTAGAAACAACTTAATAGCTTCTAATCTACTCACAGCTACAAATGTGTCTGAATAATCAATGCCTTCTCTTTGCACATATCCCTTACACATGAATATTTCTTTATTTCTTACTATTGTACCATCTTCATTCATCTTGTTTCTGAATATCCACTTTGTTCCAATCACATTCTTATCACTAGGTCTTGGGACTAGTTCCCAAGTATCATTCTTAATAATCTGATCAAGTTCTTCTTTCATAGCATCATGTCAATCTGAATCATTACAAGCATCTTCAACACTTAAAGGTTCAATCTGAGATAGTAAACATATCACTTCATTGCTAGCTGTGTTCTTTGCTTGTGACCTTGTTAAGACTTTATCGCTCTGATCTCCAATGATGTCTGCCTTGGAATGATTTCTTGATGTAAACTTTGGAACTTTAGGTGATGCCGACTCATCAACCTTAAGAGTATTTTATTCACTTGTCTCAGGGTCATTGAATAACACATCAATACTGTCAAACATTTCCTCAATAACTGTCTCACTAGTGGATGGTCTAGGTTCTTCTTCAATCATGGGTGAGTAATCATGATATCTTTCTTGAATCATAAAATTTTCATGAATCTTTACATGAGCACTTTCAATGATCTTTTAAAATCTTAAATTGAAACATCTATAAGCTTTACTTTTAGTAGAGTAACCAAGAAAAATACCTTCATCACTTCTTGCATCAAACTTGCCTACTGCTTCATCCCTCTTGATGTAGCACTTTCTTCCAAAGATTCTAAAGTATTTTACTATGGGAACATTACCAAACCATAGCTTATAAGGTGCTTTATCAGCGCCTGGCCTCAATTGAATTCTATTGATGGTAAAGACTGTTGTATTGACTGCATCTCTCCAATAGGTGTGTGCAACTTTTCCTTTTATCATAATGGTGCGCATTGTATCAAGAATGATCCTATTCCTTCTCTCTGTAATTTCATTCTCCTGAGGGGTTCTAGGTGCACTTAACTATCTCTTTATGCCATGTTTTTCATAGTACTCATAGAATCTGTCAGAGGTGAATTCTCCTCCTCTATCTGATCTCAAACATTTTATCTTTAGTCCAGATTCATTCTCAACCTTAGCTTTGAATATTTTGAATTTCTCAAATGCTTATGACTTATCTTTCAAGAATGCAACCCACATTAGCCTAGTATAATCATCAAAAAACAAAATGAAATACCTTTCACCATAGTATGATCTTGTTTGAGTTGGACCACATAGGTCTGTATGAATCAGATCCAACTTGTTCTTTGCTGAATTCTACTTGCTCCTAAATGAATTTCTCACATGCTTCGCCATCACACATTCCCTGCATATAGTATCAATTGGCTTTGCTATGCTAGGTAGATCTCTTACTACCTTAACATTTCTTATATTTACTATGTTATCAAAATTGATATGACATAGTCTTTTATGCCATAACCAACTGTCATCAACTTTAGCAACAAAAAAACTTGCTTCTGAATTGAGTTGAAAAACATTACCTCTTGTCTTTGTGCCTGATGCAATCATTACACCATCTTTGTTGTTAATGATGCATTTGTCATCTTTGAAATCCAACTGATAGCCTTTTCCAAGTAGCTATCCAACACTGAGAAGGTTATGTTCCAAACCATCAACATAAAGAACATCATCAGTACTGTTCTTTCCATCCAAAGTGATGGCTCCTCTACCGACTATAAGTTAAGGAGTGTTATCTCCAAAATTGACCATACCACCATTTTATTTGTCCAAATGAACAAACTTGCCTTTATCACCTATCATGTGATGTGAGCAACTACTATCTATAATCCAGTCTATCCTTATGTTAGCTTGTGAAATCAATGCTAGCTCTTGATTCTCCTTGTTATCTACATGAACTATCTTGTTATTCATTTTGTCTACAATAGCAATGAATCCAATTTCTTCTTCACAAAATTCTTCATCTAAAACTCCATCTCCAGCATAGTAGCATTCCTTAGAATACTTAGGCTTGTAATCCTTCTTGAACTTTCTAGCTCTAGTGGGACACTTAGATGCAAAGTGACCGATCTTATTACATGAAAATCACTTAAATGGTAATTGACCTTCATATTTTCCTTTTCCTTTCTTTTCTCTTTTGGAAATCATAGCAATAAAATCATCTAATGTTTTCTCTTCATCATCATCATCAAAATTACCATAAGTGTTTGTAGATTTCTTACCATGAACTGTTGCTTTGAAAGTTGTCTCACTCTTTGGTTATGTCTTCAATCTTGAAATCTCAAAAGCTAAGATTTTGCTAATCAAGGTTTCTCTATTGAAATTTTATGTAAGTTTCATGGTCTCATCAAGGATTTTGATCTTGCTTTCATATTCTAGAGTAAGAGTGGTCATTAACTTATCCATAATATCTTCCTCTGAGATCTCTCCACCACTGTTCCTGATTCCAGCGACTACTTCATTAATCCTCTGATTGTAAGCTCTGATATTTTCTTCAAGAAACATCTCTAATGCATTGTATCTTTTCTTCCATGTCTTTCTGCGTGCATCCTTTTCTTGTTTGTCTCCTTCAAATATGTCTTCTAGGTGCTTCTATATTTTGTGGGTTGTATCTGTCTTTTTTACTTCTGAAAATTCACCATCAAATAGGGCGTTGATAAGGGCTTCTTTAGCAATAGAATTCTGATGAAACAATTCCTTTTGTGCTTTAGTAGCATCATCTTTTGCAAGGTCTTCTAAGGTAGGAATCTTGGTTTCTTTGATGGTTACATTAAAAACCTCAAAAGAAATGCACTGCAAATGAGTCACCATCTTGTTCTTCCAATCAAGATAATTCTCTCCATCAAACTTAGGACTCTCTTTCCTAAAGTACACCATTTGATCAACCTCAAGTCATTAAAATTTCTCTCTGAGGCACTTGGCTCTGATACCAATTGTTAGGAATAGTCCTAAGAGATAACTAAGAGGGGGGGGTGAATCAGTTATCTACAAGTTTCAATTCTTTATCCAATTAAGTATAATTGAACATAAAGCATAAACATAATGAAAGAAAACTTGAACACAATACTGATATTTTGGTTACGGGGAAACCCAAATAGGTAAAAAACCTAGTGGGACTTGATACCCACTAATATTCTATACTAGTGTATAATGATCCTTATTAGAGGACCCTTTACCCTGTTAGGAGTATCTTTACAATATATTAAGTACAATAGACTTGGTGAAGGGTCAGACCCTATTAGGAGTCTTTTACAATTGTCCTTGTTAGGGGAGATGATGCACTATCTGAGAGCTCACTACTGAAATGGGCGAAGGCTACAACTTTCTGATTAATAGATACACACTATATCTAGATCTTGGTGAACTACGCTTTGACCTACTATTTGCATCACTTCCAATGAATAGCACAAGTACTTTACTTGGTCATATAGACCTTCTTCTGATGGTTCAACACTTCACACACTCTACTCTGCTCTGCTTAATCAACCATGAACCACACTCAAGAAATCACAAATGACTGCCTATAAATATCTTTCCTTGAAATGATATAATCAAGTCGGCCTATTAGAACCATCTTGAAATCATATTAGAGAAGCCATAAAAACTCCAATAAAAATTCTGTCAGCTCTACTATGCACGCAACACATTCTGGGACCTGTCTAATAAAATAATTGTAGACACAGGCTACACACTGTCGGCTCTACCAAAACAATTGGAACTTTCTCTGTAGGCTGAGTTATCTTATGCGCTCTTAACTAAAAATCAACAACACTTCTCCAAGCTTAACTCCAAGGGTGCATACCCTCAAGCTAGGGGAAACTCAAGAACTAATAAAATCTTTGTCGACTCTCCTGAACAAACACAAGAAATTGCTACTGGTGAATAGCGACTACATAACTTCACTTGTGTTCATCATCAAACTATGCATCCATAACTAAAATATCACTAACATGTTGTCAACATATATCCAAGCACCCAAGGCTCCATGATAACTATACGAAAAACCATACACAAAACATTGTCTGTTACTCTATCAGGAACACTGCTGACACCAGTTGCTATATAACTGTTTGTACTAATAGTTAACCTCTGCACCCATGATATAATGTTGATATCATGTCCATGCTACATATATTGAAAGCTTACTACATAAGACTTCCATGCATGCTACTTTCCATATGTTGCAATCAATGACAAACATATAGTCAGTACTGGCCTGCTGGCAAATCTCCAACATTTACCCCATGAGAATGTCTTCCCTATTTTGCATCCAAACCTAGGCTTTCAAGATACCTATGCAGATATCATTATTAATTTTAATATAGTGGCCTAGAGCCTAAGAATAAATCTTGATGATTATAGAAGGGAAAATCTAGTTCTTGAAAGAGATGAAGATATTGTAGCAAACTTTAAGTTCCTGATTGAGAGGTAGAGATCAAGAGAAGCTCAAAATCTAGTGCATAACTGAATCAGAACCCTCCCCAACCCCTTAGGAATCAAGAACAACCAAATAATTAATCCAATCTTAATCCTCTATCCTATATAGGTTGGATTCCAAATACTTCACCAGATCTTAGGCAAAATAGGGCTTGGTAGATCTAGATTTAGAAGCCCTTAAATAGCTCATAGGTTCCCTTGATCTAACCCTACCTTAGAAACCTATAAGTAAACCTAAACCAACTCAGACATCAACAAATTCACTATCATACCATGCCCTAGTCCTTTCAGGGACACCTACTCCTTTGAACTTAAATCCTAATCCATTTAAAATTAACCTTTCTTTTATATTTAATGCAATGGTAGCTAATCATTGGGGCATTGTAGTAGGACCATTGAATCTATTTGCACATCATGCTCTACCTAAAGGTGCCAAAGATGTCTTACCAAGATTCACTAGAGATGGGAAGGTTTCAAGTGATGAACATTTGAACACCTATAATGTAGCTAGTGGTTTCCTGGAAGTGCAACATGAGGATGTTACCGTGAGGATTTTTGTACAAACCTTGTCAGAAGGTGCTACAAAATGGTTCTATCATCTTCCAATAGCTTCCATAAGAAGCTGGGCTGATATGCAGATGGCTTTTGAAAAAAAATTTAAAATCAATGATGGTGAAAACTCTCTGCTGGCTTAGTTCAACAAATGAAAAAGGAAATACATGAGCCAATATGAGATTATGTAGCTAAATACAATAAGATTGTACATAAAATTCCCATAGCTAAGAGACCCACTCTAGAGAATCAACAATATTTCTTTGTGAACTCTATGCTCCCAGACATTAGATTTGACCTTCGAAGAAGTAGGCTGACTGATTTGAATGCATCCCAGACCCAAGTAATTGAGCTAGAAGATGAACTAATTATTGTAGGGAAATGGGGAAAAGAGGTTCAAATTCCCCATTCAAAATCATCAACTTCATATGATCTTGTAGTATTGAGGCTTGTGAATTACATGATCACCTTAAAGAAGAAATTACCTAGAACTAATGCTCGGTATCAGGCTATTCTAGAAAGATTTCCAAATCAACCCATTGGAACCTTCAAAAGGTAGTTTGCATTACCCACTTCTCAATAGAGGTTGGCTCTAGAAGGGTCTCTAGGTGAAAAAACCAATATGTGCATATTCTAATTGACAGATGATCATGATGGTAGTACTTGTCTAGAGATGGTGCAATATGTCTAAATGAATAATAAAAAAATGATAGTGGAAGAGGTTCATGAAGATGAGGCTAGTCCAAAATTACCTAGCAACTCCGTAAGTTATTACCTTGAATATGAATCAGATTATGAAAGGGGAGGTGATATTTTGGTGACTTTGGAAGAGCCTTCATGTTCAGTATTAACAAAAAACCAAAGAGGGTACAAATCATCTCATGTTGTTTCACCTCGGGAGCTAGTCAACAAGGCAAATGAACCTTTAAATCAAACTTCAAGTAGTTTAAAAATTAAAAGTTCAAATCTACCAGAAGTCCAAATTTTGAAAAGGTTTGATCCTAATCCTTCTTTTCACATTCTTGAGTTTTGTAAATCATCTAAAATCCAAATATCTTCGGTTGAGTATCTCAAGTTAAATCATAGGGAATTGGATAAACTTATTGAGTATGTTAAAGGAAATGATTTATAAAAGGAAAATGAAAAGAAAGTAAATGTACAGTTGGATCAACCATCTTCCTCCACCTCACTAATCCAACCCAAAATTGTTGAACCCTAGCCTCAAAAGGATACCTTAGCTAAATTTTCTTAGTCCCTTTCCAAGTCTGAGCCTTTCTATGTGTCCTTGTTTATCCATGGTCACAAGCTAAGTAACTACATTATTGACTTTGGTGCCTCTAACAACATAATGCCCTCTTTCATAGCTAAAGTTCTATACTTTCCCCTCATCAAAAATTTTGGCCATTTCTATTCAATGGACTCTAAGTAAGTGCCCTTCTTAGGTCAAATTAAAGATGCCCAAGTATCACTAGTAGATCATACCGTAAAAGGATCAAACTAACAATTTTATTTGATGACATCCCTGCAAGTTATGACCTATGTTTTTAAGATGCACCTTCTACAAAGACCTTGGGGGAGACATTAGAATGGACTGGTCACAAGCTATCATATCGATAGGAAAAGAGAAGGTCATCCTTCAACCTGAACCCAAATCAAAATATACTATTTTTCTTTCTCCATACCCTAGATCCTATATTTTGTATGAAGAATCTAAATTTGGTAATTATGTAATCCTTCCTAAAGTTGATGTAGCAGAAAGAGTACAATTAGAGAATATGTCCCTGTGGACTATGGAGTTTGATGAAAGTTGTTCCAATGTTGGTTCAGGAGTGGGCATGGTATTGATAGCACCTAAGGGAGAGAAAACTCCATTTTCTTTCAAGTTGGAATTTAGTAACACTATTAACACAGGGGAATATGAAGCTCTATTACTGGGAATTGGAGAAGCAAAAAGGAAAGGGATTAAGATGTTTAAATCTATGGGGGATGTAGAAATAAATTTTGAACAGGTACACAATATAATTATGGTGAAGTATGACAAACTCAGGCATTATTGTAACCAAGTCTAGGATGAGATTGAGTGTTTTGAATATTTTTCTATTGAAGAAATACCAAGGGACTTCAATTCATGGTGGATGCTTTGGCAGGGTCAGCCTCTCTCATGATATTGTATCCTACTTTCAGTGATAATGTGTATAGGATAGAGTTGGTTCATCGGCCCAATGTTCCAAACAACTCAGACTCATGGCAAGTTTTTCATGATGATAAGAAAATCAACCTCTTTATGCAGTGCTTAGATATGTTTTCCACAACATACCTTCAAGGATCCAAATCTAACTGTTATGAGTTTTCTCTTGATAAAGAGTATGACCCAGAAGATGGAGGTTATTCAGTTAAAGGGTAACAAAATTCTAAAAGTGCTAGTGTCTCTTGAGAAATTGTTTGATAGACAAGATTGTTACACTGGTAGTCATGCAATGCAAAAAATCTCAGAGCCAAGCGCTTATGAGAAGGTGAATATTAGGGAAGAATTTGATCCCAAACTGGTGAATTTGGGGTTCTATTGTACACTTGAGAAAAAGAAAAGATTTACTTGACTACTAAAATACTATAAGGACGTCTTTTCCTAGTCTGATGATGACCTAAAAAACTTCAATCAAGGTCAAGTGCAACATCATATACCGCTCAAACCAAGAACAAGCACTTTTTAGAAGAAATTAAGAAACTAAAATCCTAAGGTAGTTGACACTATTTTCAAGGAGGTTGACAAGATGTTGAAAGCTCGTATAATCTACCCAACTTACCATTCAACATGGGTGGCGAATATCGTACCAGTATGGAAAAAGAATGGGGAAATAAACATATGTGTAGACTTTTGTAATCTCAATCAAGTGAGTTTGAAGTAAAATTACCCCCTCTCAGTAATGGATCACATCTTGCAAATGGTGGCAGTATCAAAGATGATGTCATCATTAGATGGCTTTTTTGTTTATAACCAGATAAGCGTATCTAAAGAAGACCAACATAAAATGGCCTTCATGACACTTTGGGGTATATTTTCTTACACCTGTATGCCCTTCATCTTAATTAATGTTGGTGCTATCTTTTAGCGATCCATGAATGCCACTTTCGGTCATCTAAGAAATAAGATTATTGTCATTTATCTAGATGACTTGACAGTTTTCTCAAGGAGAAGGAGGAAGCATATCAAGGACTAACATCGTGTGTTGCAAAAGTGTTGAGAGAATGACATTTCTTTAAATCCTAAAAAAATAGTTTTTGCTATCACTTAAGGTAGGCTTTTGGGCCACATTATGTCGAAAGAAGGAAATAGGGTAGACCCCAAACATGTAAGAGAAATCCAATAGTTGGCCTTTCCATCCAATAGAACCGAGGTGAAATCATTCTTTGGTCAAGTTAATTTTCTCAAAAAATTTGTCTTGGACTTTTCAAAGAGTATGAGACCCCTCATGAACCTAATGAGTTATAAGAAGACATCCAGATGGAATGATGAAGCCACTACTTCTTCCAAACCTATGAAGGAAGAAATTACAAAAGCCCCAACATTAATTCATTCTGATTTTAGAAAAGACTATATCATTTATTGTAATGCTTTAGATCACTCATTATTGGGTATTTTGATGTAGAAAACTGATAAGTATGAAGAGATCCTGATATCTTTTATGAGTATTCTATTTAAGAAACATGAGTTGAATTACTCTCTTGCAAAAAATAGGTATTCTCATTAATTAAAGCAGTTAAACAATTTAGATACTACATTTTTCACTCCCATTCTAGGGTGTATGTATCGTGCACTATTGTTAAAATTATTCTGATGCAACAAGAATTTGGAGTGAATAACAGAGCCACCTAGATAGTCAAGATTCAAGAATTTGATTTGGATATCATGCCTACAAAGATGGTCTAAGGGCAGGGTCTGTGCAAGCTACTAGCCAAAAGAAAAGGAGAGAAGGATGAATTTCCCCTGACACTTCTAGTTGGTCTAACAGATCCTTGGTTTTCTAACATGGCACACTATTTGACCTACAGAGATTTCCCAGAACACTTGAACATGAAGGAGAAGCATAACTTAAGACTTAAAGTAGCTAAGTATGTGATTTTCGATGGCATACTTTACAAAAAGGGGCTCGACAGTATGTTCCTTAGGTGTGTAGACAAGGAACACAAATAAAGTTTATTAAGATCTTTCCACAATGAAGCATGTGGAGGACATTTTTCATCAACAGTGACAACTTTTAAAATTTTGAGAAATTGTTACTACTGGTCAAGTATGTTTAAGGATGCATACCAGTGGATTGCTAAATGTGAGAAGTGCAAGTTATTCACCAAGAAACCACAATTAGCAGCCTTACCATTGAGACCAGTTCTTATTGAAGAACTATTTCAACAATGGGGCTTTGACTTCATAGGACGCTTGAAACCTCCTTCATCTATTGAGCATACCCATATCCTGACTGCAAAAGACTATTTTACAAAATGGGTCAAGTCCATCCCGGTAAAGAAAACCACTTCAAAAATAGTTTGTGATTTTATGAAAAATTGTATTCTAGTGAGATTTGGTATACCGCAGAAGACAGTAGCCAAAAATGCCACAAATTTCTCCTCGTAAGAACTATAGATTTTCTACCATGATCACAATATAACTCTATCTCATGCCTCAAATTATTACTCTTAGGGAAATGCTCAAGCAGAATCGAGAACCAAAAACATAATTAATATCATGAGGAAGTTAGTAAGCAATAATGCTAAGGACTGGCATAAAAATATATATGAGGCGTTGTGGGCTGATGGGACCTCTTCCAAGAGAGAAATTGGGATAAATCCATTTAAGTTGGTGTACAATGTAGAAGCTCAATTGTCCCTTCCCTTGGAATTATCTATTGTTAAGTTGCCAAGAGTGATTGAAGACAACAATTTTCAAAGTGCATTGGAAAAAAAACATTATGTACCTATCAAAAATAAAATAAGACTGAGAACAAATCATTGATCATATCACAGAACACCAAGCTAGAGTAAAATGGATTTTTGATAAAAAAAAGCTAGACCAAGAAAATTTATGGAAGGTGATCATGTTTTTCTCTAGGACAAGTGTAGGGAACCTAAAGGTGCTCATGGTAAATTTGAATCTTTATGGAAAGTCCTATTTGTAATTAGTGAAGTGCTTGGACCCAATTCTTTCAACCTATAATATCTAGACAGTACCCCAATTCCACTGTCCTTTAATGGGCAGGTTTTGAAATTGTATCAAATATAAATTCTTTAAAGTTTCCCTCTTTTACATAATGTTTTGTTGTGCTTAGGATTTAGGAAATTTTGTTGTGTAAAATTTGGCCCATCTGACTCCATAGCCCAACCACAAAACCAGATATCCTAGGGTTCATCCATTGTCCTTAATAGTCTAGGTCCCCAATCAGAGCCAATGTTACCCCATCAATTTTTGTTGGTGTTGAGTTGTTGCGTTTCCAAGTTCTTTCCCAAGAGGTTGTTTTATTCTTTTTGAACCTTCAATTTGAACTAAGACTTAGTTCAAAATCTTGAGTTCATTCTCCACTTGTGCATCTTTTCTTTTTCAGCTTCAATTTGGCTAATTCATCCCATAGGTGTTCTTTTTCAAAATTAGAATTTGAACCTTGAACCTCTTTCAGTTTGGTTTAAATGTTGAAAGTTCAAAATTAAAAAGAGCAAGCAAAAGTCTTTTGGTCTAGGACAATTGAAGAAGTCCTCCCATCTATGTGTCATGAGTCTAGACCAAAACATTTGAATTTGAACTTTGAACTTGCTATTTTTCACGATTCAAAGTTCAAAATGTAAATATCAGAGAAGGTATGTGGAAAAATGGGAATTCTCTATAGCCAGATATGGAAATAATGGAGTACGGAGGAGGAATATTCCAGGCATTTCAAAATTTAAAATTATTTTTTGGGGGAAAATTAATCATGAGATCGAGCTTAAGTCATTTAAAATGATCGGGAATTAATATGATGTCATTCACAACATCTTTTCATCATTAATTTGCATGGCTCTTTTTAATGCTCGAGTGTGTTGAAGATTTAGGCAAAATCACCACCCCTTATTAAAAAAGGTTAGCTTTTCTTTCCATTAGCTGCTAAGTTATTTTAAGCTCAGAGAAGTAGGAAGCTAAAGGAAATTATAGTTGTGCTTAGGAGTTAAAATTTGGATGAGCTCTGGTGAGTTTTATTGAAACCCTGACTTCATTGAATTCTACAATTTGTTGAAGCTTAGTTATTTGGAAATTCCCTATTTAGATAATTTAATGTTATTCTTTCTAAAAATTTCCTGGTTAAGTAGAGATGACATACAATAAACCATCCTTACCCAAGTTAGGGAGCACCTATATCCTTAATAGTTTAATCCAAGAGATGGGGGATACAACTCTTCTACATGTAACGATAGGGGAAATTTTAGAAAGGTTCAAAGACCCAAAAGAAGGTTCAGTTGCATACATGGTCAATAGAAGTGGACTGATAGAAGTGACAACTTTTCCCACTATAGTTCCTTGTCCAAAATTAGTACTAGAATGCATGAAAAGGTCTCTAGAGAAGAATTGGTGAAAATAGATAGAGGGACCATTATGGCTACTATGGGAATCCTTGATAAAGATCCGTATGAAGCCTAGACACTTGGTAAATCTCATTCCTTTTTCTCAGAGAAGAAGAAACAATATAGGAGTACCATTATGTGACACTGGCTCCACAAAATGCAGAAGGGCAGCTCGCAACTTCCTAACCCTCTAACTTGTGAACATTTGATACCCGACGTCAAGGATTGAGTAATTTTTCTAAATAGGGTAAAAGGTAATCAATACACATTTCACTGGGAGGATTAGATGTTCTTCTATATCCAAATATTGCTAAAGGAGAGAAATTTCTGGATTGGGGTGAGCTTATTGCAAATAGACTGCATGAAGGGTTAGTGAATTTTGCTCGAATGAGAGGTTTCCACATGCCCTCTTTCCTTTTCTATTTGTTATCTTGCACTAGAGAGTGGGTATGGATGTTACATGAACCCTTAGTCCCAGGAATGAAAATCTATAAATACCACCCACTCCTTCAATTGTAGAGATGTTATGAGAACTTTAACAGGGTAAATGATATATTTTGTGCCCATCTAGTTTTTGAACTCCAAGGGAAACTAAATAAAAGATTATTAGAGGAGGAAATTTAATTAATCAACACATATGACAAGTAATTCATCCAGTTTATAAGATTCACATACATAAGATTTGGAGGCTTTGAGGGAGAATCAATTAGATTGCCAAGGTATGTGTTAGATAACTTAGTCCTCACTGAATTATGTAGCTAGCTGGTGCATATTGACAAGTCTGTAAAAGGAAAGGGTCCCTCTCATGTAATGTTTCCTATTGAATTGGGTCATTATTCATGTAAGTCTCTTTATGATGCTCTGAACTTAGAAATGAAGATTAAAAAGTTGAAGTTCAAAACTTATATTGCTAGATCTAAGTTTGATAGAAAAAATTTTGAAAGCAAAGGGCTTGCAACATTTTATCTAAACATGAAGGAGGGATTCACACATATTCCTTAGTTGGAAGATTACTAGGAAGACTATGAGGATGAATTTGAAGTATGGAAAAGGTTATGGTGTTTCTTTACTCTGAGATAGATTTTTTGGTATCGAACTACCTATCAATATCAAATATGTTGAAGAGAAGGATGGTGAGGAGGTGTTAGATCTTGATTTCCTCAATAGAGTGCAGGCAGAGTCCTTGCCTGAAATTGATTGGAGTACAAAGGGAGAGGATAATTTATAGGCCATGACCTTAAATGTAATAAGGATGGAGAAATGGTTAAGTGAATTCAGATTAGAGAAACTTCATATGGAAGAAGCGAAAGCCTCTAAAGAGCCCCATGATACCCTTGTTACCCAGACTAGAAATCTTTCTTTTGATTTTGTTATTGATCTTGATTTTGCAAGTAGCATAAAATCCAAAAAGAACCTGCCCAAAAAAATTAAAACCATAGTCATGGTATTTTCCCCTATTAGAATCGCGAGGTCCCAAAGCAAAAGACTGAAGAAAGCTCAGGAAATAAAGAGTTCGCATAAATGGATTCAACAAAAGGAGTGTTGGCGACCATGGAAAGCCAAACACATATTGTTTTAGATATAGATGATCTAGAAGTTGGAGGTAAAAATCCTAAAGAGGTTCAATCTATTGATAACACATTAGCAATCAGATCGACATTGTTGTAAATGCCCATGTTAAAGAGTTATTAAGTGCACCCAAGTGGCTAGAGGCTTTAATAAATATAAAGAGGAAGATTCTACCAATATCATTGCCAAATAATGATATGGTCAACAAATGCTTAGGGAGGGTGATAAAGACTAAGAAGCCAAAGATAGAGGAAATAATTGATACAGATGATAAGATGGGGCACTGGTTCATAGAAGTTGCAATCTCCACAACTGATAGAAGTATCAAAAAGGTTATGTCAGATGATTTCAAAATAGAAAAGGTAGATTTTGAAGCAACTACTTGGGCCGCCGATGTTAAGCACTTGGAATCTTCTGCAAAGAAGATAATTACTAGAACCTGGAAAGATGAGAAGGAGAAAAGAGAAATGAATTTGGCTTTAAGGAAAATGGAAGATTACATCCACTCCATCTAGAATCTGAACATGGCACCTAATTCCCAGCTCTCTTCAATATTTGATCCTAAGTCACCTGATAATCAAAGCATGAAGGATCAAATCCAATGCAATAGGATGATTGTAGAGGCTTATGTAGACTAGTTAGATTCTATTAGTGGAGAAGGAACATAATACATTACAAATCTAAGAAAAATATATGAGGAGGAAAAAGTTGCCAAGCCCAATCTCAAAACAAAGATAAGCTCATGGGACAAGGAATGACTTCAATAGTCTGCTATGATTTATTAGATGGTAGATCTTAAAAAATATAGCATACTGAAGTTCTTAGTAGAGAAACTTGCTCCTGACTTTGATGATAAAATTTTGTATGTATCAAAAGAGCATTTGGAATGGATGACCTCTATAATCAAACATGCAATAGAGGAATGTACAAAACTTTCAAAGGAATTCAATGCATTAACCAGGGTAATGAGCGATGATCTCATGTGTATTGAGATTCAGTTGTTCAAAGAGGATGGGAAAACTATGCAAAATTCAGAGGAAATGGTTAAGTCCTTTGAATAAAGGATGTGACTCGCCAAGGAAGCTAAGACTCTGACAGTTGAAGAATTTTCTAAGATAGCTAAAATTGAGTCTATTCTCATAATTTTCTTGGACCACCTTGAGACACATATAAACAAGGTCACCCAAGTCCAAAAAGAAAAGAAAGTTTGGAAAGAAATAATCACTAACATAGGAGTTCCAAATCATTAGTTTGTAGTAAGCTTCTCTTTCACACACCTAGAATGGTGCAAGACACGTGGCATCCTTGCAATTATGAGTAGTACCACATAGTCCTTTACCCCACCTCCTTCCTAAATGTGGTCTGAGTTTCCAGCTTCTTGTTAGTTTTTCATGGTTATTTTGTTATTAGCTCATTGGTTGAAAGACTCTGCTTTTACTAGACTCTTGGAAAAAGTTTCTTTTAAGCGTAGTTAGTTAAAAACTATGTCATAAATAGTTATTCCTATGGGCTATTTATAGGACTTATTATGACTCAATAAAGGTTAGCAAAATTTTGACAATTCAAAATTTTAGTAAGATACTTGATATTTTCATATACTTGAAAAACTTTATTGTTTAAAGTATGTTTTTGATATGGTGATTAATCTAAATATGTATTGTATCTTTAAATGTGTTCATTTTGAGTGCATGAATGTAACTTCAGTTGGGGTTCATTTGTGATTGTGATATAATTATGTGCTCCTTTGAGCTGTGAATGTGATTCAAGTAAAGTTTCAGTAAATTCTTCTCTTTGCATCGTGTAGATCAGTCTGTTGGCTTGATCTATTTGGTTTTATTTTAAGTTATATTTAAGGGATTCATGTCATGTTTTTGTGTGACTGCCTTAACCTTTGATACTTTTAGGTCAAAAGTCTTATTCATTCAATTTTATTGATTTAGTTATTGAAGAGATAATTGAAGATTATTCTAGAGGGAGCTGCACCTACATGTAGAAGGATATGATCATTAGGATAAATCCCAACTATTATTGATAGATTTCATCCCAATTAGGTTATATAGAGTCAATTGATTTAATTTCATTCAATTAAAGAAAAGGGGAAAATATGTTAACTAACACCTAGCTATGTCTCTCTCAGCCATAGCTACATCCCTATCCCTCTTAGTTTGGGTGGCATCTGTTGGAAATCTATTATGGAAAAGTGATATACTTAGAGGGGGGGGTGAATCAAATATCTACCAAATATTTCATTTGACATAAACTAACTTGCATAATATAAACATCAAATTCAATACTGTAACAGATCTAACATCCTAATCATCATCCATGAAAATGAAACATAACACAATGATTTTGGTTATCTAGAAACCCTTGAAAGGTAAAACTGGGGTGGTGTTGACACCCACAAATCTTCACTACTGTACTATTAAATTTTTCCTATTAGGGCTACAAAGTTTGACCATAAAATAATGAACTACCCTGTGAGGGGTCTTCCCTTTTAAGAGATTTTAGACTTCTACAATCTACCTTGTAAAAGGATTTAAACTAATAAAAAAGTAAGCACTTGGTTAAGAGATTTACTTAGGTATGCTAAAACCACTATGTTAAGAGATTTACCCTGATTCACCTATTAGAATGTCTCAGTACCTGATACTTCAGCCTGCACTGTGATGCTAATAATAGATCTTCTTCCAATATAGATTTGTTCTCCTCTATCAAATATATCTCTATTTTGTCCTTCACTTCTTTACTTGGTCTTTGAACTCCATCTCTAATAATCAATACACTTCTCAGTTTTGCATGTATGAGATACCCTTCATACTCATACTCTTCTGCTACACTCCCTTAAAATGTTTTAGGGTTCAAATCTCATCTTATATAAAGAATTGATTACCTCCATGATTTGAGATCTATGATCTGGATTGTCTACTTTTGTCGCTTAACTATTCCTAATTCTAATTAGTTACATGAATTACATAGGGATTAATTATTAAAATTTTAAAGCATAACCAACTTCATGATTTCCTCAAAAAATAATAAATAGCATGTAGATGTCAGAAAAAAAAAGTTTACCTAAGTGTTTATGCCATAAAAAGCACATATGTCAAATCTAGCTTACTCGACATTTGATATCTCTGGCACTCAACACTTACTGTTCTTCTTACCCTAGTGCTCAGTACTAACATATCTACATAACTCAGCATAAACTGACTTGGCTAATATTGAATTACTCGATGAACACTGACTTACTCGACAATAACTACTTCTTGATAAATGTACAATATACATGACTTGGGCTATACATGATGACTCAGTCACAATGATGACAAACCAACATTGCCTAGAAAATGACTAAGTGTAATACACTCATAGACAATAAAACTTAGGGATCAACAATCTCCCCCTTTGACATTAGTGGAAAAAACACTTTGTTATGACATTTACATTACATTACATTGAGTACTTTAGTAATACCAAAAAATTCTATAAATTAATCCTCCTAAGACTTGACTCGGTCTTCAAAAATTTGTTACACATATATACATAAGACTCCCTTTTTTCTTGTGGCTCAGGAACATTCAGTGGCTCAACAATATCTTCCTTACTATCTAGTGCTACTCCACTGCATGTTCCTGCACTTGGTTGTGCACTATTATCAACAATAAGACCAAAAATTATTTTCCATAATCTTGTGCTCTATTGCACAATTTATTCAACTTTGTGTTGTAATATAGAATATGCTCAGAGCTTAGTACAAATATTTTTATGTACTTCTCCATATATTGCTTGATGTCTTCAGGGGATAAGTCAGGCATGACTTGAGCAAGTGTGCTCTCCCTTATTCACTTCTCGGTCATCAAAGCATACTCCCATTTCTGATCTATCCTCTTGTACAGTTCATCAAGAATGTGATTACCTAACTGTAATGGTGTCATCTTGAATATATAGAGCATCTCAAGTATAGCTTGTTCTACTCTCTCTTTATCTTCAATGCTTAGTTTCTCAAACTTTATCTACTTAAAACTTGCTAGGCCAGTACTGCTTGTGATGTTGTGGCATATCTCATCCATAGTTAGTTGTTTCCTCTGCAGTAATGCCTTCTTCTTAATATCCTCATTGGATTCTGTTTCCTCATCATCTTTCTCTAAAATCAGCTTTCTTCTTGGCTTCTTCCTTACATTTCTTAGTATAGCCTTATCTTGAACTGGTTTTCTTTTCCATGAAGTAGGGGTCTTCTTTTGTGGCTTGGGACCTGAAATAGTTGAATTTTCCCTAGTTCTAGGCCTAAGTACTGGGGAGGGAGTGGGCTTAGGTTTTTGAATTTTCTTCTTAATAGGCTTGAAAACTGATTCCTTCTTTCCTTTCTTAACTACCACATGCTCCTCCTCTTCACTATCTTTTGACTCACTAGTCTTGTCCTCTCCTAATCCTTGAGTCAATGAAAGAGGTGCATCTATCTCTTCTCCCTCTCCTAGCATCTTTTCTAGTTTTTTCACTATCTTCTTTCTTTTCCTCTCCATGGTTGTAAATTTTAATCCCATGGTTATCTTGGATTTAGCTTCCTCATATGTTCCAAATGACTTAGCTTTTCTATCTACTTCCTCTACCAATAAGGCTTTTATAGTTGATGTTGTTTCATCTATGTTGACTTCATAAGGTAACGGCCTTAGCCATGATACCCTTGGTTCAATAGCTTGTGCATATGTGAAATTATTATCAACTAGGAAACAAATGTCATTGTAGTATTTTCCAACTAGTGATACTAGAATCCTACTTCTTTTCCTCATTTTCTTCTTAAATTCTACAAAGTATTTGTCCATTATACTCTCAAAATTTTCACCTATCTGATAAATAAACTCACTTATCTAAATGGTAACAAGTCAATTCTTATCCCATACAACATCTCCAATAGTAGGAAAACTATTTTGTATGTAGAAAAATAGACAGACAAGTAGAGAACCGAACTTACACATAGGATTCTTTTCTTTTTTGATGGATGTGAGGTTCTCGACAAGTTGTGTCAGTTGAAGCTCGGTAAGGTCATATGTATGATCCTTATTTACTATCTTCCAAGCTTGGTCTATTGCCATGCATGGGACATTGTCCAACTGACTGGATTGATAAAAATTATGAGCTATCACCCTTACTACAAAATCAATTTCTCAGTCTGTGATAGTTGAAATTTTCATTCCCCATTTGTTCCATACTACCTAGGTATTTTCTTGAATTTCCTCCTTACTTTCACATATCATGGTTTTCTTTCGTATGAGGCTAGGGTATCCAGTTACCCGATGTATCATTTCTTTGGTAATCTTGACTTGTCCATCTTCCAGCCAAATTCTCATGTCATGTACTCAACTTAGTACAATCTTGATCCACTTAACTTCAAAATTTTGTAGGAAATTGAGAGCATGCACCAACCCTCTCTCGAAAACCTTTTGCTATTTTGGCTTCAACACCCCATTGCTACACAATTTATCATATGCTTCTCTCAGCTCATAGTCTCAATTTTCTTCGATCTTACACATATAGCATGTGTGAATGTCATTGATCATCAAAACTTTCGGAGGAATAGATGATAGGGCACCACTCAAATGCCCCATGATCATACTCTCAGGAATGGCCTGGAATTTCTATAGCTTACACACATCGTTCCTCACAAGTTGAACATTGAAAACTTCCTTCCCTTTCTTCTTAACTATAGCTGATGATGAAGATGCCATTTCTTCAAATTTAAAGTTCAATTACGAAAGTAGATAACTCAGAAAATACCTTGCACAAGTGGTTCTCATATGTTTGTCGACTACACACTGTGAAGATCTCTGCAAATCACACTTAGCACAAATCACTCTAGTTAATCACTCTAGAATCGCTTTGAAAAGTTTCTCAAATCACTGGTGAAATGAGAATAAATGGTAACTTCCCACTTTATAGAATTCAAATAGTCAGATCAGGCTTCATTTAATGATCTATACACTTTCTAGGTAAGATACAACTATCTCAACACTCTCATGTCAACTCGGTTAACATAAGCTCAGTCGATTCAACCATTCGGTTCCAACTTAGTGTACATCATATCTTAGTTACCACAAGAGCTCGGCAAACACCAGTGACTCGGTCAATATGGGCTAAACTACTAATGTTCAACATCAAATATACAATGTAGCTTCTCACTCAAATATATCCTAATGCATTTTAATCTATGTAGATATGGACCTTATCTTATCAAATGTTAGGAATTGGTGTAAAATAAAGCATTATAAGATTTAGTTCCACACATGCCTTCTTTGTTTAGTTTGAAGTAGTGTGATCACCTGATCCATCAGATTGGGTGACCTCAGGTTCATAGGATCCACTAATGCTAGCCTCTTCTTTTTTTTTCCATGTCTTGTTCATCTGATTTCTCATCTGCTCAATAGTTTCTTCATTCTTGACTTTTTCATTTCTCAGAATATGTGCTCTGTAGTCTTTGTCTAAGTGACCAATCTTATTGCATTTGTAACAGACCATACTTCCATTCATCCAACTCTTGGATTTTCCTCTAAAATGTGTCTTTAAACAATTTTCTCCAATATGACCATAATTTCCACAATAATGACAATTATACCATGTATTGTAGTCCCAATTGTATGAATTACCTTTCTTAGGTGCCTTAGTCTATTGATTGGATGCCCACTTCACTTTGGATTTACATTTATATTCTCTATGTCCATATTTCTGACGGTTAAAACAATGTCCTTGAAATCTAGGTGTAGGTTTGACCTTTTTCCTGCATTCATGTGCCTGATGTCCATGATTTTTACAATTAAAATAGTATCCATTGAATTTTGGTTTAGGATTAGAGTTACCAAGTTTGCTTCTATAGATGTTAGCTATGTGTCCTAGCTTTCCACAATGATGGCATGTCGGCTTGTTATTCTTTGGCTTAGCATTCCTCTATTCTCCACTCTTTGATGATTCTCCTTTCTCAATGAATGATAGATGCTCATCATGTCCAAGTCAAGATGTATCACTAGATCTTCTAGGTGACCTTAACAGTTCTTCAAAGTATCTCACATCTTCATTAGGCTTCATCCCTTCATTAAGTTCTTTTTCAGATCTTATTTCATTCTTCAGTTGGTTGTTTTCTAATCTCAAACTTGTGATCTCCATATCTTTCCTACTCAGTTCTTGATTAGCAAGTAGCAATTGATTTACCATGTCCAGTTGATTGTTTTTCAGCCTCTGCATGTCATCTATCCTTTCATCTAGTCTCTTAGATATTTGTCTTTTATCTTCTTCAGCCATTGCCTTGTCATCTTCAAATTTCTTTTATAGCTTTGTCACTTTCAATGGAGTTACCACTATTAAATAGTCTTGTAATATCCTCTTCTTGGTATTGAGTTTAATTCTATTGTATATCCAATTCTCTTCATCTGCTTAAGGATTTCTTTAGTTCACCTCTGGCTGCTTCAAGCTGATGTAGTGCAAGTTGAATGTCAATCTTCTGATTCTCTATAATCTTTCCCAACTTATAAACCTCCATCTTAAGATCTTTGTCTCACAAGTGGTTAGAATTATTTAAGAGACTTAGCTCTGATACCAATTGTTGGAAATCTATTATGGTAAAGTGATATACTAAGAGGGGGGGTGAATCAAATATCTACCAAATATTCCATTTGACATAAACTAACTTGCATAATATAAACATCAAATTCAATACTGTAATAGATCTAACATCCTAATCATCATCCATGAAAATGAAAAATAACACAATGATTTTGGTTACCCAAAAACCATTGAAAGGTAAAAATGGGGTGGGGATGACACCCAAAAATCTTCACTATTGTGGTATTAAAGTTTTCATGTTAGGGCTACAAAGTTTGACCATAAAATAATGATCTACCCTGTGAGGGGTCTGCCTTGTTAAGAGCTTTTAGATTTATAAAATATACCTTGTAAAAGGATTTAAACTTGCAAGAAAGTAATCACTCGGTTAAGAGATTTATTTATGTCTCTTAAAATCACTCTATTAAGAGATTTACCCTGATTCACCTATTAGAATGTCTCAATACCCGATCCTTCAGTCTGCACAATGATGTTGATAACAGATCTTCTCCTTCTAATATAGATTTGATCTCTTCTATCAAATATATCTTTGTTATGTCCTTCACTGGTTTACTCAGTCACTGAACTCCATCTCTCATAATCAATACACTTCTTAGTTCTGCATGTATGAGATATGCTTCATACTCATACTCTTCTACTATGCTCCCTTGATACGTTTTAGGGTTCGAATCCCATCTTATATAAACAATCGATTACCTCCATGATTTGAGATCTATGATCTAGATTATCTACTTTTTCCACTTAACCATCCCTAATTTTGATTCATTACATGAATTACATAGGGATTAATTATTACAACTGTAAAGCATAATCAACTTCATGATTTCCTCAACAAATAATAAATATCATGTAGATGTTGGCCAAAATATTTTACCTAAGTGTTTGTGCCATAACAAACACATATGTCAAATTTGGGTTACTCAACATTTGATATCTCTGGCACTCGGCACTGACTGTTCTTTTTACCCTAGTGCTCGACACTAACATATCTACATAACTCAGCATAAACTGACTTGGCTAATACTGAAGTACTCGGTGACCACTGACTTACCGGGTAGTAACTACTTCTTGATAAATGTACAAGATATATGACTTGACCTATACATGATGACTCAGTTGGAGTGATGATTGACCAACATTTCCTAGAAAATGACTAAGTGTAAGACACTAATAGACAACAAAACTTAGGGATCAACAGGCATCAACCCTAATCTATCTTGGTCCATACTGATGAAATCCAGTCTATCCTACAGATTATCATGTTGTCATCTAGGGATCATGTATGGTGCCTATAAATGAGGACCCTATGCCTATACCTGGTTGGGTACCCCTTAATGTTCCTATGTCTATACCTAGGCTAGTGGCCACTATCCTTGCACCTGTCCCTAGGGTTCCCTTATCTGTGCTCTCATTGCCTATACCTATGTTTTTGGCACTCTTTGTCTGGGTTGTGCTTGTGGTCCTCTCTAGCATACTACTTTAGCCCCTCCTATTCCTTCATCTCCACCATCCTCCTTGTCTCCCTCCCTTTCCACATCCATGTCATCACTTGATTTCTCCTCCAGGGATACATGTCCAAGATCCATTAGTCTCTCTAGTTGATGTGCATCCCACCAAGTTGCATATCCCACCATTATACCTACATCTGGTATGGTCTGACCTCTCCTCCATAATACTAGTGTCATGCACCACCAACTGGATCAAACATAAACTAAGTCTGTATAGTGACCCCAGGCTCCAATCCCTCTAGTAACATGTGGGTGAGGGTATATCAGTCCAACCACATTCTGTACTATACCAAACTACCTTATAACCCTAAATGACTGGTACCTCTCACTCATATGGATAGTGCATCCCAAGCACCAGTTGTTTGTCTACACAAATGATAGGTAGTAGTGATCCTCTCAGTCATCCTCTCTATCCATCTTCTCCTACCACACTCCCCATAACTCATAATCTATGTACGGTGTCCATACAAACACCAACATCTCATCAATGATTCTCCTCCAATAACTAGTCACACCCACTAAGAAGCATCTAATAGGTAGTCTATATTGGAAAACATATAGATCACCCATCACTCTATCATGTAGCATTATTGGTCGAAGCATAGAAATGTTCTCTCAAGTCCACACTAGTAGCAGTAAAACCCCTGTCCCTAGGTTCTTTTACTCATGATATGCACATATGTGCAAGTCATAGTATAGCTACCATGTACCTGTAGTAGGAGATGGTGCCTATCTCCAGCATATGTCATAGCAGCCTCACCTAACCCATTGCTAATCCATGTCTAGACAGGTCCACTAGCATCTAACCTCCTATCAAACCTACGAGGTACAATACCAATCATGTTAGCCTTACATATATAGTTAGTTGTCAAGGAATCTATGTCTTGTCCCTTAAGATGTCTCATTTGGGCCTCTTAAAATCTAGCTCCATGTACTAGTCTACATCCTAGAGAGGGTACTTTAGAATGATGTCTCAGATGGATAATCTATAGATCCTCCATATGTCTATCAATATGATAGTATCCTCCCTTGTAGGTAATTAGAATCTCAAGGTGTGACAATGCCACCTCTCAATAAGAGTTTTCATCATGTCATTGTGCATGCATAGCTAAGGTCACTTATGCACATGGTCTAGTCTAAAAAATATCACTATACACAACTCCTTTGTAGTTAGCTACCCTCATAGCTCTATCGTTGCAAGACAATTCTCTCATGACCCTAGCTACGACTCTTGAGCCCACATCCATCCAAACCTATGTTAGTCACCCTTTTAACCTTTAAAATTCTTTCCCCCTGATTCTAATTGGGGAAAGATGTCCCAAGTCTATCCCAGGTCTATACAAAACCCTTCTCAAGTAAGTTTTGTCACATTTACTCAGCCTCTTTTTCTAACTAGGTGCAGATGTTAGTTTGGGGTGGATACATTGATCTGTTTATGCACCGATCGACATAAACACTAATCTATCTAGACCCCCTTCTTCAGTGTGAAGACACCGATTGGGAGAATTGGCATCTCCACTGATTTTCTATACTGCATCTGTAGAGAAGTTGATTATAAAATCAATGTTTTCACAAACATTGATCGTGTGATCATCATCTTTGCCTCAACACCCTCTGATCCTTATTTATGGTTCTACATCATACAATAAATGCTAAAATAAAAATACAATATGAAATAATAGAGTTTTGTTTAGGCACTCACCAGAGGATCGTACTCTTCTAGTCTCTAATATACGTGTATGTGCTCCCCAATTTGGTCCTTCTCCATCTCCTTAGCCATATTTCTCTCCTAGAGCTCTGATTTTTTACTATGGGTATTAAAAATGACCTCTTGTAGGGCCCTTCAGACCTTCTTATAGCCTCCCTACAGACCTCATTTTATCCCCGACCCAATTTCTCCTATCATTTTGTCCCTCCACCCTATTGGTCATGCAAATTCCTCTTTTCTTTTTTTTTTCTCCTATATTTTCCCTTTTCTTGAGAAAATTACCTAAAATTCATTTTTTGTGTTATTTTCTTGAAAGGGCACACCCTTAGATCATCGTCAAAGGTTCACAACTTCCAAGCCTTTGTTTCCCTCTGGGGCATATTATTTTCTTTTCTTGATGTGACGCCAATTTTGACATCACATCAAAGAGGTACAAAATGTAGACGTCTAAAAACATCCCTTGACACTTTTATCCTTCAAATTAACTAAACTTATTTAATTAATGTACCCTTGGCCATATAGTCAGTTTTAATTAACTGTATTTATCCCTTTTCTCTATGTATTTAATTAAATTTATTTAATTAAATATATTCACTATTCTTCCAGTCCTAATGTATTTGGATTTTATTTAAATACTTCACCCCTTATGTATTAAGTTTTACTCAATACATTTAATCCCTCTCATTTGAATAATCATGTTGTTTAATTCTTCTCAACTCCTAATCCCATGAATTAATTAAATCCTATTTAATTAATCCTAATCTAGCCTAAATCCCTAACCTACCCTTTTGACTAATTCTAGATTAATTAGACTAATTTTAGTAATCCTAAAAATATTAGTAGCCTAATGTTTCTCACACATATGTGAGCAACCCTTTCCAAGGTGGCCAATCACCTTCCATAAATGGCCAACTATATTCTTAAATAGTTGTCTCCACTTCCCTCTTTGAGATTTTCTCACACATGTGTGAGCAACCTTGAGCCTTTCAAAGCCTTCCACTTTGTCCCCTCCATTTAATAGGTCATCCCTTTCAAGGTTTCTCACACATGTGTGAGAAAATCATGCCCTTTTCATGGAAAACCACCCTTGCTTATGTGGCCCTTATGTGGCTTCCACATAAGCTCAACCTCACCTCGCCCTTCACTTCCCTCTAAAAATCTATAAATAGGAGTCTCTTCCTTTGCATTTTCATCCATTATCTTTATGCATTGTTATCATGGTAGTTTAGTGTTTGAATTCTAGAGCATTTCATAGTAATTTTCATATTACCAGAATATCTCTTGTTGCATGTCATCTTAGTCTTATCTTGCATCTTTTTATCATATTTTTCATCATAGTCTCATTCTAGTTTCATCCTAGTTTGATGTTATATCTCCATTGTCAGTGTGCATTAGCTTCATTTCATCATATTAGGAATCTTGCATATCTTGGGGATAAACTTGTGTTTGGAGAGCATACATGTTGGATTACAGAAGGGGGGGGGGGTGAATCAGTAATCCTTGATTCTATGTACCTTAAAAACTTTCTCTTATTCAATTCGATGTCAACTCGGTTAGACACACTTCACTATTAACTGATAACAGTAAATTAACTTTATCAATCAACAATAAAATTCATAGTAAACATTCAACACATATAACACCATTATTTAACATGGAAACCCAATTTGAGAAAAACCACTATGGGAATTGTCACCTACTAAAGAAATACTCATCTGAAGTATGCTCAGTTAAAAGTCAATCTAATTAAAGATTACAATACACATTGTTAAATGTGACTCTGTTAGGGTATTTGCCTCAAATCTATTAGGATCTTCACCTTGTTAGGAGTGGCCTGGTAAAAGTTCTTCAAACACTCTTTTAGAATGTTGTCGCTTATAAGGATTTACAATAAGACTGTTAGGTCCACTTGGTTAAGAGAATTTTTTGATACAAATGTTAATAAGTAACAACATATAAATTGACCTGTAAATCTGCAACTATCTATTGCATAATCAAATTCCTTGTGTGCTCTTTGTCTTCACTTCGATCCTCAACTTTCCACTAGCTTCAACACTTCATCAATCTCATCTTTCTAACTTGGAATTCAACCTTTTCCTTCTTCACTACATTAGTCGGTGAGTCATCAACCCTTCAACTTTCCAACCTTCTCTTCATAAAATTTCATCCTTTATATAGACTTTGTTTTGCCTCTTAATTTCCTTTATTACATTTTCCTTTAATTAATCTCAGCCGTCCAATTACCCTCACAAACTATTTCAATGAATTTAGATCTCGGTTAAACATTTTACCAACACCTCATAACTTGAACTTTCTTGGAACTCGTACCTTCTCTTTTTTCCACTTAGATCTATACCATAGATCATCTGACCTTGAATTTTCATGATCGTAGATCTTATTAAGTAACTCTTCCTCATCATTATAATCTTCCATCTCATCACAACTCATCACTAAATATTATTTTGATCCTTGTATTTAATTTTTGTTCCTTACTTGGTGGTTAACACTTTTTCCTCAACTAAATTTTGGTTAACTTCGCTCAGTAACTAAAACCTTCTACTCAGTGTCTTGAGTTCCTTTCTCTTTACTATGGGGTCATTATCACTCTCTTTTCTAAATAGATGCATAAGAATTGTGCATCTTTCTAAAGGAGAACAATTTCCCATCACATGTCTCCTAGATTGATTATATGGATGCTCTCAAGGAGAGAAATGTAGCTGAAAGATTGTAGGGTGGATTACAAAAAAGTAGTTCCTACAAATAGGGCGAGAATTCATGGCTATCATTTGTAAAATAAAAATAAAAATGTAGTCCACCCTTTGTCCTTGATATCAAAGGGGGGAGGAGGAAATTCAAAAGGATGTTTGGTTTCAATGGTTGTTGGCATTTCCATTAGACAAAGGTGGAAATTGTTAGCATTATGATTTTGCATTTTCATTGATGTCAGTTGTTGTTGTGGCATTAATCAAGAATATTTGATGGATAATTGTTGAGGCTATAAAATTTATTGATGAAGAAGACTTAAATGGTGGCTAAAGGCTTGAATGATAGAATTTTATTTATTTCAACTCAAAGTTAATTATTAAATAGGGGCTTGACTAAGGAAAGCCCCTCCCCCCAAAAATTTCTCATTCTCTCTTATGTGCAAGTGCAGGTCTCAGAGTGTAGATATAGCTACAAATATGAGAATCCAATCTGAAGACCTTTCTAGATCCACTTTTTTTTTCTCTGGATTATAAAAATATTAGGTATAGGTTGAACCTTCAACCTATACCCAAGTATTCTGAGTGCAGATTTTGTTACAGAGTTGGAAGGACAATTAGAAGAATTGCCCAAATTAGCTTTTTGGTTTCTAATTTTTACAATACAAAGTACATGTCAAACATTCAACCTATATCTGGGTATAGGTTGAACCACCTTTTACATGTTCCCAAGATAAAACATAGAGTTGTAGGTTTTTAGTTTGTAGGTTCTAGATTGCCAGATTCAGGAATCGGGTCATTCTGAGATCCTGTCAATCATAAAATCAGCCTCCTAATACCCCTTTCTTCTTTAATTTTCAATATCTTGAATATACTTTGATTAGATTAGATATGATATTGCACCTTACTACTATATCTTCTTTAGTCATAAGCATAAGATTTCTTGCCATCTTCTTTCCTTTCTCACAAAGAATACTCTAAATCTACCTTCTAGCTTGGTCTCACATTTGTATCCCTCCATCGTTTTGGGTTGTACAAATCATATTTATCCTAAAGATTTTATTTTGGGTCTTTCAATGTATGTATAATTTGGTGGTTTTCCATTGATTACCATTTTACACCATACAATAGATAAAATTGACTTTTTGATGAAAATTTAAAGGAACAACATGCATAACATGTAACCAAGGTCTACCCAAAAGAAGGTTATAATTAAGACATCTAGGTATCACATGAATAGGAGTGTCTAGAATAATAGGACCTACTTTAATTAGCAATGTGATAATTCCTAATGTATTCTTAGCAATATTGTCAAATCAACGAATAGCCATGTAATTAGGTTTAATAGTTGAAACATCATCTTTGATCTCTTTCAACATGTCCACACTACAAACATTTGGTTTGGACCCATTATAAATTAAATTCCTATGAATGAGACTACCATTGATAAGGATAGCCACCCTAAGGGCATCATGTTGATCTTGAACTTATTTAGAAGGTAAATCATCTTGAGTAAAGACAATTTGAATTGGGATAGGAGTAACATGCATGCATTGCAAAAAGGAATTGATCTTGTCTTGATTAGGTGGTGGGTTTGGAAGAGTGGTTAAATATTTTTGCAAATATTCATGATATGTAGGAGAAATTTGAAGAATATCCCAAAGAGATATCTTGGTATGGGCATTGTAGAGTTGTTCTATTAAGTCATATTCCTTTCCAAGGTTTTGAGGAAGATGGGGTGGAGCAAGAAGCACAGGTTGAGAAGGTGGGAGAGAAGTAGGAACAACCATATTAGTAGGTTGAGGATTGTTTCTTGTACGATAGGTGTGAGACACCACATGATAATCCTTAATAAACTCCAAAGGACTTCTATATTTTCCTTTCATAATTATAATTGGCTTACTTGGAGTTTGAAAAGAATTTTTTTGATTATATCCTAAAACCACAATCATAGGTGTAGTGAAAGTTTGAGAAGAATGTCAAGGATAACCTTTAATAGTAACCACAGGTTCATTTTAGAATGAAGTCAATTATGTACATCCTTTGATAATTATCATAGACTTTTTGGCTACCATAGGTTGAGTATGAACAATAACATTGACTTGATCAAGCTCTTGCTTTTTCATGGGTTCATCACTAGAAGGGAGAGCATTAGTAATGATATGATACTCTTTTTCTAATATGTCCTTAGAATAGGTATTATGGATTTTTTTTTATGCTTCATCTCTAGGAGTGTCAAATGAAGGTAAGGTGATATCAAGGAAACTATTTATAATGTCTTCCTCTTTCTCAAAAATATCCTCATAAAGGGGGCATGTCTTAGGAGGAGGAGAAACATCAAACATAAATGCATCATCTATAGAGGAAGTAGAAGAAATATCATCCATGATATCTTCTTCTTTTATGAAGTTTGTTTCATGAGGAAGAGAGTAATCAATGTCATAACCTAAGGGTTCATTACAAATATGAGAATCATCAAGGGTAGGAATATCTCTATGAATAAAGTGTTGATCCCTAAGTTTTGTTGTCTATTAGTGTTTTATACTTAGTCATTTTATAGGAAATTTTGGTTGATCATCACTGCAACCGAGCCATCTTATTTAGGCTGAGTCATGAATAAACTTGTACAATTACCTAGCAGTAGTTACTATCGAGCATGTTAGAGGTCACCGAGTACTTTAGTAGTCATCAAGAAGTTTATGCCGAGTTGTATAGAATTGTTAGTGTCTAGCACCAATATATGAAGAATAATAAATGTTGAACATCAAAGACTTCATATGCCGAGCAAGCCAATTTTGACATATATGTTTGTTATGGCACAAACATCAAGGTAAATCATTTTGGCCAACTTATATGCGTAATTTAAGGATTATTGAGTTAATCAAGGAGATGATTATGTCTTGTAATTATTATTTTCAATCCCTATGAAAGTCATCTTAACCTATCAAAAAAATGGAATGCTTAAGCAACATAAGTAATAAATATAGATCGTTGATCTTGATCTAGAAGATTGATTAGATGTTTATATAAGTTGAGATCTAAACCCTAAACGTAGTAAGTGTGCAAGTGTGCAAGTATGCAAGTAACTAGACCAGAGGAGATCTCATGTATGTCAAATAGGATAGTGTTTTGATATAGGCAAAGATCAGTCAGAGTGACCAAGCAGAGCAGTGAAGGATAGAACAAAGCTACATTTAATTTGGAGATCAAACAAGTATTAGAAGGAGAAGATCTATTATCAACATTTTTAGTAAAAACTGAAGGATCATGTACTGATACATTTTAGCAAGTGAATTAGGGTAAATCTCTTAACAGAGTGGTCCTCACAAGCCTTTATAAATCTCTTAACTGAGTGCTTACTTAGTTGTAAGTTTCAAATCCTTTAATCAATGTAGATTGTATAAATCTGTAAGCTCTTAACAGGGCAGACCCCTCATAGGGTAGATCATATGAAGTGATAAAAATTTGTAGCCCTAATAGGCATACTTTAATACTGCAGTAGTAAAGATTTGTGGGTGTCATCCCCACCCTAGTTTTACCTTTCAAGGGTTTATGGGTAACCAAAATTTATGTGTTATGTTTCATTTGATGGATGAAGTTAGAATGTTAGATCTATTTTAGTATTGAAAATTAATGTTTATGATATGCATGTAGATTTAGTTAGAATAAGTGAATTATTGGAGATATATGATTCACCCCCCTCTCAGTATCTCACTTTCCCATATTAGATTTCCAACAATTGGTATCAGAGCTTTGGTCTCTTAAAAAGAAGTCTAATCACTTGTGAGTTAAGTTATTGGAGATGAAGGTTTATAAGTTGGGAAAGATCATAGAGAATCAGAAGATTGATATTCATCTTGCATTATACCAGCTTGAAGCAGCCAGAGGAGAATTGAAGAAATCCTTAAGCAGAAGGAAAGAGTTGCCAATCCAACTAAATGATACACAATATCAAGAAGAGGATATTAAAGGTCTTTTTGACAATGGAAAATCTACTGAAAGTGATATAGCTATAGCATATCTATTAGAAAGAAATAATTCACTGAATGAAGATGTCAGATGTCTAAAGAGAGAACAGGAAATTCAATCAGTCAAACTATGTGAAGTGATTGAACAGAAAAATAAAGTTGAAGAAGACAAGACAATGGCTGAAGAAGACAAAAGACAAATGTTTATAAGACTTGATGAAAGGACATGTGATATGTAGAGGCTGAAAAAACATCAATTGGGCATGGTAAATCAACTGCTACTTGCTAATCAAAAGTTGAGAAAGAAAGATATGGAAATCACAAATCTAAGATTAGAGAATAGTCAACTAAAGAATGAATTGAGATCTGAAAATGAACTCAATGAAAGGATGAACAAGACATATGAAGCTATGAAATACTTTGAAGAATTTTTGAGGTCACCAAGAAGATCTAGTGACACTTCTGGACTTGGACATGATGAACACCTATCATCTAATGAAGAAGGAGAATCATCAAAGATTGGAGAATAGAGGAATGCAAAGTCAAAGAATAAAAAAACCTACATGCCATCATTGTGGAAAGATAGAACACACAACAAACATTTGCAGAAGCAAGAATGGTAAGTCCAATCCTAAACATTAAATTAAATGGAAATTTTTTTAACTATAAGAAGCATGGACATCAGATGCATGAATGCAGGTCAAAGGTTAGTAAGGCACCTACTACACCTAGATTTCAAGGACATTGGTTTAACTGTTAGAAATATGGTCAGAGTACAAGAATGTAGATCTAATGCTAAGTGGACATCCAATAAACAAAATAAGGCACCTAAGAAAGGTAACACATTCAATTGGGGTTACAACACATGGTATAGTTATCTTAATTATGGAGAATATGGTCATATTGGAGCAAACTATGTAAGGACACATTTTAGAGGTAAATCCAAAAGTTGGATGAGTGGAAGTTTGGTCTGTTACAAATGCCACAAGATTAGTCACATAAAAAGAGATTGCAGAGCACAAACACCGAGTAATGAACAATTCAAAAATAATGAAATTGTTGAACAAATAAGGAACCAGATGAATAAGACATGGAAAAAGAAAGATCAAAAAAGTAGTAGTGGATCTAGTGAACCTGAGGTCACCCAATCCAATGGATTAGGTGATCACACTACTTCTATCTAAGCAATAAAGATATGTAAGGAACTGAATTTTCTAATGTCATATTTTACACCAGTTCCTGACATATTATATGATAAAGTCCATATTTGCATGAATGAAGATGCATTAGGATAGTTAGATAATTGATGTCGAACATCAGTATTCAAGTCTATAGTGACCAAGTCACTCAGTGTGTGTCGAGCTCCTGTAATAGCTGAGATATTATATCTATCGATTTGAAATATAAATGGTAGAATTGACCGAGTCATGGTTTCAACTGACTATGTAGCAACTAAGTTTTCGTATGAAGGCCAAGATAGCTATATTCTCCTACAAAGTGTACAGATCATTTAGTGAAGACCTAATCTGACTGTTTGAGTCTATAAAGTGAAATATTACCATTCATTCTCATTTCACCCAACAATTTGAGAATTTACAGAGTGATTGAGATGAGAAATATGTGCTAAGCTAAGTTTGTGAAGATCTTTACAATGTGTCGTCGACAAACATCATGAAGGACTGTTGAAACAAGGTATTACCGAACAACTTTAATCTATCTTTCGAACCCTAGATTAGAGAAATGGATTCTACTTTGTCTACAACAGTTAGGAAACAAGGAAAAGAAGTTTTGAATGTTAACTTGTGAGGAGTGATGCATGTAAGTCGCCGAAATTCCAAGCCGTTTTAGAAAGTATGGTGAAGGGAGATATCACGGGATCCCTATCATCGATTCTGCCAAAGGTTTTGATGATACACGATTTGTGTGCATGTTATATGTTCAAAATTAGAGAGATTGGAGACTATGAGGTAAGAGAGGCTTATAATAGGTTGTGTATCAATAGAGTGTTAAAGGCAGAGCATCAACATGTTGCCAAGAAAGGGTTAGTGAGAGCCCTAGATTTCTCACGTAATTTTAAAGTTGAATGGATTAAAATTGTTTTGAGTAGAGTTCATGACATGAAAATTTGGTTGGAGAATGGACCAAGCAAGATGACAAAGGAAATGATTCACCAAGTCATCGGTTATCCCTTTCTTACTGGGAAGAAAACAATGATGTGCCAAGGAAAAGAGGTCATCCAACCTAACACCTAGGAAGTATGCAACAAAAGAGGAATGAAAATCTCTACAATTACAGATCCAGAAATAGATTTTTTTGTGAGAGTGATCGCTCACAAATTTTATTAGTCAAGTAGGTTAGATAGTGTTCCCTGCATTGCATTTGATCAAGCATGGAAGATGGTAAAGAAATATCATACTTATGATCTTGTTGAGCTATAGTTGACCCAGCTTGTTGAGAACCTAACATCAATCAGGAAGGCCAAGAATTCAATGTGTAAGTTTGGTTTCCTGATCGTTTGTTTATTCTTCTATGTGCAAAATAATTTTCCTACCATAGGAGATGTTGTATGGAGTAAGGACCGACCAATAACCCAATAGATAAATGAGTTTATTCATCAGTTAAGAGATAATTTTGATAGTGTTATGGAGATCTACTTTGTGGAATTCAAGAAAAAGATGAGAAAGAGGAGTAGAATCCATGTATCCCTAGTAGATAAGCACTACAATGACGTATGTTTTCTAGTGGATACCAACCATACCTATGTTTAGGTTGTTATGCCTAGGGTATCATGGTTGAGGCCATCACCTTATGAGGTGAATGTAGATGATACTTCAGCAGCAATAACTACTTTACTAGCAGAGGAGATTGATAGGAAGGACAAATCTTTTAGAACTTATGAAGAGGCCAAGTCCAAAATAACTATGGGGTTAAAGTCTGCAACCCTTGAGAGAAAGAGAAAGAAAATAGTCAAGAACCTAGAGAAGATGCTAGGAGAAGGTGAAGAGGAAAATGCATCTCTTGAAATAACACAAGGTCAAGGTGAAGATAAGTCTAGTGAATCTGAAGGAAGTGATGAGGAAACTAAAATTCCAAAGAATGGTAAGGAAGTATTAGTTGTCGAGCCTAGTAAAAAGAAGTTGTAGAAACAAAATCCCACTCCTCCTGCAACACTTAGACCAAGAACCAAGGAAGATTCTACTTCCATAGCTGCCAATCCCCAAAGAAAAATGCCAGCAAAGAAAATAGAAGGGTAAGGGTCAAGTAAAGGAAAACAAGTACAAACCAAAGGTGTGTCAAGTCATCCCAAGAAGAAACTGAGAAGAAAATTAGTTTTGGAGAAGGATGATGATGATGTAGAAATGACTAATATAGATGATAATACCAAACTGAAAGTGGCAACACATAGGCATCCAACTAGTGTGGATCAGATATGCTAAAAAATTAAGAGCACAACAAGACTAGCAGGTTTTAAGTTTATAAAATTTGAGAAATTAAGAAGAGAAGACAAAGATAAGATTGAAGAGGAAATGTTAGAAATGTTATGGACTTTCAAGATGACACCTCTAGAGATAGGGAATTTGATTTCGGAAGAACTGTATTGATCAGAAATAGTAGTATGTCATTATGACAAAGAGACAAATAAGGGAAGGCACCTTATGTTAGATTATGCCTGAGCTAATGCCCAAGAAAATAGAAAAATTTATGGCAGAGCACATAAATAGATTCATACCCAAGCTAAGAGCTTATTCTATTCTAAATAATAAGGTTGATGAAGTTGTAGAACAAAGCACAAGGATGTGGAAGATCATTTTTGGGTTATTAATTGATAAGAGTCTACAACAAGGTGAAGGTACATCCAGCTAGGTAGAACTAGATAATAAATAAGACATTGATGAACCTAAAAATAAGGAGGAAGGAGAAGGACAGAAGGTAGAAGAGAGTGCATCACAGGATGTGATCACTATTGATGATATCCCTAAGGATACAGAAGTTAACACCAATGCATTGACTGAGGATGAAATAAAGAACCAAATTATTAAGGAGGTAGCCTCAGATCCCTTTCTACCAAGCACCTATCCCATTTTAATTTAGGTACATGACTATACAAGGATTGAGGGTACATCAACTATTGACACTGAACCTTCAAGCTTCCACATGGTCATAGTTGAACAACAAGTCTCACGAAGTACCAATGCTGAGAAACAGGACAAGATGGCAACAACAATAGATAGTGCACCTACCAAGGAAGGTAATAAAGGACAAGGAGAGGAGAACTTAACAAAATAAGCAGACAAATATACAATAGTGGTCATATGACCTCATATACAAGAAGAAAAGAAGACTAAGGAGCATCTATAGAACAAGGAGAAAGAGGCTATCCAAGTCTTAGTATAGATGTCGAGTGACAATGCTCCAAAGAAGAAAGTTCATAAGAAAAAAGAGAAGTCTCCCGCCACTCAGGTAACACTTGATGAAGTTATAGTGATTTCAAAGTGAGACACTGATAACTTGACATATGAGAAAATGCAAATTTTGCAAGATCTTTTGAAGAAGAAAAGCAAGCAAGAATAATTAAGAAGAGAGCATTAGCAGAAACAAGTCTGCATGAAATTAAAGGTATATTGTAGAAGCCTTTGAAATGGATGATGTGAATGAAACCTCACCTATTTTGGAACAACTATTTCATATTGTTAAGAAGGTGATAGTGATGACAATGAAGCCAATGAGAAGCTTATGCAGTGGTCAAAATGAAAGTTTGAGACAAAGGTACTTAAAAAGGTCTCAACTGAGATAACAGTTAAACAAGTAGAAATTTCTAAATTAGTGAATAATTTGGAAGAGGTTGTACAAAATGTCTATTCTTTGTATAAGAAAATTTTTAATGTAGAAACTTTCACTACGGATAATCAAGAATTGATAGACATAAAGTCTACTAGTCACTCACTGAGCATGGATGCAAGATCCAGCTCCATTCATTTCACAAGGTTACTTCATGCACAATGGAGATTAGTCAAGTTGATGGCTAATCATGGGAGAATAAGAGCCAAACTAATCTCCATACAAACAATGTTAACACCTCATCTGGAGGTTATGCAGAAACAATTGGCATCAACAAAGGAGTTAGTACAAAGAGATCCTCATCTCTCTATTGCTGAGAGTTTAGTTGATCTAGCTGCCTAGCTAGAAATCAAGATACGAGTTTTGGAGTCTGTAAGGTCTAGATGGGACAACTCCTTAGCTATGATAATGCAACTCCACAAACCATTTTTGGATAACTATTTTCTTACCCCTACACCCCAGAAACTTCAAGTGACAAAAACAAGGGGAAATAAAATGATATAAGGGTCATAATAGGAGTAACATAAGGTGGAATGACAGAGTCATGATACAATAAGGAATGTATATATAGTGAACATCAGAGAAGATATAGAGAAAGGTATGACATATTGTAGTGTAATATAACTATATATTTAGTGTATGTCAAAGAGTCATATATATATATATATATATATATATATATATATATATATATATATATATATATATAGAATCTTTTGAAGACCGAGTCATAGTCTTAGGGGGAGTACTCATCAAACTACTAAGTACTATTTCTATAATGTAAAAATCATGAAAAAGTGTTTTTTCCACTAATGTCAAAGGGGGATATTGTTGATCCCTAAGTTTTGTTGTCTATTAGTGTTTTACACTTAGTTATTTTCTAGGCAATGTTGGTTGGTCATCACTAGGACCGAGACATCTTATTTAGGTCGAGTCATGAATAAACTTGTATAGTTACCAAGCAATAGTTATTGTCGAGCAAGTCAGAGGTCATCAAGTACTTCATTAGTCACCGAGTATTTTATGTCGAGTTGTATAGAATTGTCAGTGTCGAGCACCAGTATATGAAGAATAGTAAATTCCAAGCGTCAGAGACTTCATATGTCAAGTAAGCTAGTTTTGACATATATGTTTGTTATAGCACAAACATCAAGGTAAATCTTTTTGGCTGAATTTTATGCATGATTTAAGGATTGTTGAGTTAATCAAGGAGATGATTATGTCTTGTAATTATTATTTTCAATCCCTATGCAAGTCATCTTAACCTATCAAAAAAGGGAATGCTTAAGCAACACAAGTAATAAATCTAGATCGTTAATCTTGATCTATAAGATTGATCATATGTTTATATATAAGTTGAGATCTAAACCCTAAATGTAGTAAGTGTGCAAGTATGCAAGTAAGTAGATCAGAGGAGATCTCATGTATGCAGAACAAGACAATGTTTTGATATAGGCAAAGATCAGTCAAAGTGACCTAGTAGAGAAGTGAAGGACAAAATAGAGCTACATTTGATTTGGAGATCAAACAAGTTTTGGAAGGAGAAGATCTATTATTAGCATTTTCAGTGCAAACTGAAGGATCAAGTACCGATACATTTTAGCAGGTAAATCAGGGTAAATATCTTAACAGAGTGGTCCTGACAGGCCTTTATAAATCTATTAACTGATTGCTTACTTAGTTGTAAGTTTCAAATCTTTTAATTAAGGTAGATTGTATAAATGTGTAAGCTCTTAACAGGTCACACCCCTCGTAGGGTAGATCATCTAAAGTGATCAAAATTTTTAGCCATAAAAGGCATACTTTAATAATGCAGTAGTAAAGATTTGTGGGTGTCATCCCCACCCCAATTTTACCTTTCAAGGGTTTTTGGGTAACCAAAATTTATGTGTTATGTGTTTCATTTGATGGATGAAGTTAGAATGTCAAATCTATTTCAGTATTGAAAATTCATGTTTATGATATGCATGTGGATTTAGTTAGAAGAAGTTAATTATTGGAGATATCTGATTCACCCCCCCCCCCCCCCTGCCCTCCCCCCCCCATCAGTATCTCACTTTCCCATATTAGATTTCCAATATAAAGCACACTGTGGGAGAGGAATAGTCATGGTTCATTAAAGCTTGATCCACAAATGGGGAGGAATTGAAAGAAATAGAAGGTTAAATATCATCATCCTTAACCAAAGTATCCTCATAGATAAGGATTATATTAGGAGAAGAGTTAACATAGATCCTCAACTCTTCTCCCCAAAGAAGAATATCATTGAGAGGAAGGTTAAAATCATCTTCTTGCTCTAATATATCCTTCCAAGGTGATATAAGAGAAGAAAAAGCAACATCACTTGTATTAAATTGATCCTTTTTGGTGGTAACATAATGTAAAGGCAAGTTAATAGGAGGATGTTATTTTATCTCAAAAGTGACAGAATGGTTTCATGATAATGCCTTAAATATCTTTTACAACATGAGAAGAAATAAATAAGTGCATACAAATCAATGAAAGTAACAACTATGTATATACAAGGTGTAGAAAAAATGTGATATAAAAAAGCATATAAAGTAGATCTAGATGCATACATAGAGAATCTAACTACAAAAACATCCAAATGCATATATTGTATCAATATGATGTAAATGCATAGATCTAGATATGTAATTGCATGAAAAGAGGATCTAACACCAAGATCAGAATGGAAATGTTAGAAGTTGGGTTCACCAAAATGTGCAATATAAAATGGTGAGCAATGCTAGGATGTAGATCACTCACCAAATCATATTGTGCTTTAGAAAACAAACCAACCCTTTGTTAATGTTTTGAACTAGAATACAAGAATTCAATATACAAAAATATAATAATAGATGACACAAAAGATTATCCTGGGAAAACCCTCCACTTGAGGGTGAAAAACCTAACCACACAAAAGATAAATCCTTTATTGAATATCCAAGACTGAATACAATGTTCTCAATCTAATCAGAATAATATAACTAGAGTTTATGTATCTCATAGATACTCAAGACAAGAAATGATAAACACACTGTAGTGATCATGCCCTAATCATGGATAGAATAACCAATGGCATACACACAATGCTCACTATAAAAATATGATAATGTTCATAGTCACTAAAAACTCTTTCTTTTTACCTCTGCTAACAACACCACCCACAAAATGATTACAATACACTATTTATTCAATTGTTGCTCAACAAACATTGAAAACAAAATGACTTTCCTATGTACGATACTAAACACAACAACTTGATCTTATGATAATTTCTGAGAGTAATATGATAGCATAGAAAATGTCTGTAGTAATCTCCATTGCAAAAAGAATAAAACAACACTGCATAATATATGTTGAGACCTTTAGATGCATCTTCTTTATCCTTCAATGCTAAACAATACATCAAAGATCACCATTGAATAACTAAGACATGCACCCCTTGAGAGTTGTCCCTACCACAGGAAAATGAAGAGACAAAGAAAATTGTTGTCCCTTCTACTTCACTCAACATCGCATCAATCAAAAAATGTTACACATAAAGGCATTAATCAATAATATATGATGTCCAAAATGAGAGAGAGAGAGAGAGAGAGAGAGAGAGAGAGAGAGAGAGAGAGAGAGAGAGAGAGAGAGAGAGAGAGAGAGAGAGAGATTATTACAAGATATGAAGGAATGTGTTTACATGCTGGCACATGAGTTGGAAACTAATACACCATAGAGATAAAGGAAGCCAAAATATTAATTGATGACACCACAAAGGCAAAAGACTCAAACCATATAAAAGATCTTTAGTTACCATAAGAAACCAAAATGCAACAACATGTTCATTTGCTGACTTATATCACGTATGATGATATCTCTTGAAGCTACAAACTTTAACACCCTTAAACAAATCTGATTAGCACAACCCAAAAAGGATGAAGGAATGCTAATGCAAGATCTACGTAAAAGGGGGATTTGGGTATTCCTTATTGAATAAAGTATGATTATGTGATGTGATGTGACTGATATGTAAATGATGATAGCAATATAAATATGATATGTAAAATAAAGTGCAAGAAGAAAATAGGAGGAATGGACTCACCTTGAAAATAACAAGAGGAAGACTGGCCTTTTAATCTAATTTGGATTATCGTAGAGATGTTAGAATTAGGGAAAACTCTAGATCTAGAACTGATACTTGTAGCTACCTATTGTGAAAATATCAGACCCAAGGGATAATGCCAACTTGGTCAACCTAGTCCTAGACAATTTCAAAAAAGTCAACCTAGTCCTTTTAACTCCAAAATTGATGAAAATTACAAAGATCCTGTAACTGGTTCTAAGACTCTTGAATATGGATTTGACACTCCGCGACTTGTTCTTGCACATAGAAGAAAAGGGGAAAATGGTTGTGGAGAGGGTTTTTCCTTAGTAAAACCCTTATTTAGGGATTAACCTTGAAATTAAATTGAAATTGCATAAGGAAAGATGAAATGCAATCTAGATCTAAAACTGTAGACACCCAAAACTGGGCAGGTGTCTTAGGATCAATCAAATTTGCAAAATCTCAGCCAAATGCTCTAATTTTCATCAAAATGGATCAAATCAATTTTAAATGGACATTTATTAATCAAAATTGGACAAATTCATTTAAATAAAAGGAAAAATCAAAATCATGACATCAAATAATCAAATACAATATTAAAGGGATCAATCACACTATATAATTGATTTTAATCAATTAATTGTATAGTTTTAAATCAAAAAACCAAATTGAACATATTCCCTTACATGGCTAATTTAATTAATTGATGGAATTTGATTAATCCTAACATCTTTCAATATAATTTGAGAAACCAATAAGAATTGAGAACACAATGCACATGGATCACTCCAAGTTGTTGAATCTCCATCACTCATTTTCAACTTTGAATCTCAATCACTCAAATTTGTCTACTTGTCCAAACATTTGAGACAATCATTTAAATTGTCCCCCCATTTAAAAACATTTCAAAGCTTTTTACTTAACCAAGGCTAAACCATGATCAAGTAACTCTACCCCCTACCCTTGGGATTTTACTATAAATAGAAGTCATTTTGAGAGCATAAGAATCCTAGAAAATTTGAATGCATAGAATCATCGCTATAGGCAATTTGAGAGAAATTGAGCAATATCTTGAGCATTTTGAGAACAAATTGTGAGATTTGAGAGCATTATCATGAGCATTTGAGTTAATCTTTGTATCAAATTGAGAATTGAGAGCTAGATTTAGGCATTTTATCATAATTTTCTCATTCTAGGATGGTCACTAGTAGAGAATAAGGTTGAGAGCTCTACTTGCAAAGCTTAGATAGAGAACCATGAGATGATATGGATGTTAAAAGTAATTCTTTAGATTAGATTTCCATTGTATTTTCATAGACTTGTTGCTAATTGTCTTAATTTCATGAAGGTGTAAACAATCACACACAAATGGCACCCACCATGGGGTTTTGAGCCTCATTTCTATCATTTTTACCAAATTCTGTGTGTTTTTGGCTTCACTTTTACGTCAATTTTGTAGAAAATAGGAGAAATGCCACCTACGAAGGATCTAATGATGCCCATGAGCATTTTGACGATGCCTAGAAAACTTAACTAACACCCACGAGATTATTTCTATTATGTCTTTTCTTCTTCTGATGCTTGTGAAGTAAAGTATCACGCATGAGAGCGTAAAGCATCGCATAGTATTGGTGCAGGAGCACCCTTCTAAGGGCTCCCACCTACACATTTTTGGTGTGTTAGTCTTCCTAAGAGAAGCATGTAATTAAAATAAGAGCTTTAGCTCATGCTTGTGTGTCTAGGCCTACGCTAGGTCCTAGAAGTTTAGTTGGTCTTTCCAATGTGAATGGCACACTGATTCAGGGAATGTTGTCATCCTGAAAATAATGCTTTTCTATGAGGTTTGAAGTCTTAGGTTAGGATTGGTAGATGTTTGAGCACATGTGAGTGCTTTAGGAGGGCTTAAAATAGTGGTTTTAAAGTAGGAGAGCAAAGTTGTTTGTGCAACAAAAAGTTGCTTAAAAGTTGTCAGCAACTTTCAAAAGTTGCTAAGCAAATTTTCCCTTGTAATGGCCTAACCTAACCTAAGAGGCTCAGAAGCCCTAACACCACACACATATTGAGGAGATAGGTATTTAAGACCTATGGAAACCTAAACCAAGGGTTGGCATCATTATTGTATGATGAAAGTACAGAAATATCAAACTAAACACTGCTGGAGTAGAACAGTCACTGTTTTAGACTGTTGTCATGTGAATATTTGGAGTTTGGAGTGTATCTTTGCAAGGGAATTTGTTTTGTGTCTGTTTATCCTTCATATGTGTGCATTAGATTAGTTCTTTTAAGGTTTTTGTGTGCATTTTGGTTTAGTTCTTTCATTTGATAGTGCTCTGCCAGTTTGGAGAGCTTTGTAGATATGGGGTTGTAGATCTTGTTTCCACCATGGACACACCATGGGACTTTGGATTCTAAGAATATAGACCCTAACATGCAATTATATGAAATCAAGGGCCCAACAAGTAGGAGCAAACATGTGTTTGACAAAGCCCTAGGCGAGCTTGGCAGTGCCCAGCTAGGAGCAATCAGTAGACAAAGAGTTCTCAAGAGCAGAGGAAGGAGTTCCATGGCTTTCCCTTTGGAGGGAGTCAATAAGGGTGTTTGAAGTTGTGGTTTTGTGGAGGAGAGGGTTTGAATATCCTTGGAGAGGTGCTATTGAAGACTAGGATAGTGAAGAGACCAAGAAGCCCTTAAAACCCTCATATTTGGCACAAGTGTTGTACGACTTGTTGGAAGCCTGAGACCCCAAAAATCCTTGAGAATGGGTCATTTGTAGTAGAAGTTCTTTATAACAGGTGTGTTTAATCTTTGAGGGAAAGGTGTCAAAAACCCTATAAAACTAGAAGGAGGGCTAATTAGGCCTCTTCCTTGTAGCCCTAAATTGCAAAGGAACCCTCAAATCGGGTGATGATCCAACCATGGAAATGCATTGAAAAGGTGCCAAATGCCCTAAAAACATCTTGGAACTCATGAAATCCTCTATAGGAGCTTGGGAATGGAGTTGAACCCTAGAAGACCCTTATAAGCCTATGTAAGGGATGAAGCTAGAAGCTAGAGCTTGGAATGTTGCAAGGCCAAATAGCTAAATGTGGTGGTCAGGCTAGGTAGGTCAGGGGGTCCTTGAATGTGTAAGGTATCCTATAGACCAATCATAGGTGTCAGGAGTACACTTGGGTCTATCCTAGCCTCCCCATCAAGTATCTGAGAAATGACACCTATTAGCTATTCTTTGCCACCTTTGATATTTTATCTTACATGATTTACAATCATTTGTAATGCCTAGCAATTAAAGTGTTACACTTAGTAATTTTTAAAAGTTGCTTGAGTCACTAGAAAGTGACGTCTGCGAGTTTTAAAATAACACCTACTAACTTTTCACTGACGCTTATTAGTTGATAAATGTCGCCTAGCATTTTATGTTTAGTTTTGCTGTCAGATTATTAAATTCTATTTTCTAATTCTCTGTCTGTGTTTTTCCCGTAGATGAGCAGACACAGGAAAGTATGGAAACTAGAGAACAAAGTTACCAAGAGAGCAAAGTGGTAAGAATTCAAACCAAACGTCAAAAAGAAATCCATAATGCTTCAATTCTAGATAGTTTGGAATTAGAAGAAAATCTTTATAAACATTACATTAAGGTGTTGGATGCTTATAAAAAGAAATTTCCTACTTTGAACTAAATTGTTTGCATTAAGTTATTAAAATTTTCTTTGCAAAATCTTGTTAAGAACACTTAATTGCATTTCAATTTGTTCCTTTTGGTTTCCTTCACTTTGTATTGTTGTTTTGACTAATTTGTTGGAGGATCCAGAATGAGAATGATAGCCACTAGGTAAGTAAGCAAATAAACAGCAAAAAAATTCAAAAAAGTGCCTAGCCTTTGCTAGCTACGAGAGAGGTATTTTTCATATCAAGCTTGCATTGCTTAAATTGTGGCTTTTCTTTGGATCTAGTTTAATAGCAAAAACCTTAATATTGTCCAAATTGAACAAACATTAGGCATATGCTCTCCATTTTGCGAAGTGGATCAAAAAACCAAACGTGTGAGTTTAACTTGGTAGAAAGAAAGGGACGAGGAATTAACCAAACATTTCATTTATAAGAATCTCCTTATCAAGAGGTTGAAAAAGAACAAATTTTTCTTGAAGTGTTTGGAACAAGGAACAACAATAGGGATATGCTCTTCACTTTCTAAGTGAATCAAACTCCCAAACTTGTTGAACCAAGTTCGATTTCTTGTTTTTCTATATATGCTAGATAAATTAGATCTTTAGAGGGCCTGCCTCCCGAGAATTTCCTTACGAGGATGGTGAGAGGGAACGACCCAAAGTGGGAGACAATCGCTTTAGCTGTGATACTATCTGACCCACTATAAACAAATACGTTCTTCCGTAATCGAAGAGTGACTAGGTTGTGTGCAAGTATTCTTCACTTCCTTGAGTAGTTCTTTAGGATTGCGCCAAATCGTACTTTCATGCATGTGGGAAGCCCGCAAGGGGGTAAAAGAGCTTGACATGATCTAGAATGGAGGTGTTCATTAAAAACTATGTTAAGTAGTATTCTACCTTTTAGATCCAAACATGTTTAAGAGCCAAATCTGACTCTAGGTAGATTGCTTGGGAGACATTCTTGTTTATACTTGCAAAAATGATCGAGAACATACACTTTTAGTGTGGTTTTAGGTATATGATACAAATTTGACGTGTGTGTTGGGTTTGTATTTTATTTTCAAGAAAGAATATTTTGTAGATCTGATCTTAAAACTTTTTAAAATTCTAGAATTTACAACCTGATCTGCAAAGTGTCACCTGCACATAGAGGAAAACCACTTATACACAATGAATTCATGTTTGTGACTATTCAACAAATGCCTATAAACGATGAAGTCACGCCTGTGACATTTTAAGAAATGCCTGGAAAAAGTTAAGAAACACCTATCAACAAGAAAAAGTTTCCTACTCTCTACAGAGTGCCACCTAAGAAAATTCCAGTCACTGCGTAGTAAGAGTTAAGTCACACCTACACACAGGCAAGTGATGTCCAAAAACAAAGAAGGGAAAATAGTGGACATTTCTCGAGGGTTTGGAAAGATTTTGAAATCATTTTTGGATACCCTTTTCAGAGATATTCCTTATCAGTGCAACAAATAGATCATATTCCTCAAAAACATTTATGATGATGAATGTATTTGAGAAATGAATCAACCCTATTATGGAGCATAATTATCAAAATCAAGACCAAGATCTCCATAGGAATCAAAATGATGAAGTGTCTGAAGATGAAATTTTAGAAGCATCCCAAGATCCCATATTTATATATGGAAAAAATGGGATTAATTTTGAAGAGGGATAAAGAAGCATATTTCCTAAATTTAGCTCGATCAGGAGCTAAGCTTCCTCATAATTATGTCACAACAACCTTGAGGAAGAATGAGGAAAAACAAAAAGATGCATCATTTAAAAAGCCATCATTAAGATCAATTTGTCCTTTTATTTATGATGATGGGCCATATGTATCTTCATCTTCCTCACAAAAAGAAGCATTTAAGAGCAACAAACCTATCTTGGATCAAGGGAAATTTCATGATCATCCTATTTGTGATCAAGATAATAAAGAGTATGAAGAGAAATGTACCACTGTCAAGAAAGATCTAATGCACAAACCTCTATCTAGTAAGGTTTCTCCCATAGCTTGTACTCCTTTCATCCTTCATCCATCTCACAAAGCTTCACAACTATCCAAAATTCCTCCATCAAAGAGTGAGCCTAATGATGACACTTTTCACGTTGACTATATCTACCCTCAAGGGCTACCTCTAAAAGAAACCCAAGCTAGTTTACATCTTGCTGCAGATCGTTTCCATGCTTCAAAGATCTTGGACCCCAAAGCTTCATGTGCTTCAATTCCTATTATACCCATTCAAAAGGATCCTACATCATTCTTCCAAACATCCCCCACACATCCAAAAAACTACCTTGTCCTTAGAAGTGGCTCCATGTCAAGAGGATAATCCAAAGAGAAAAGAAACATATCAATAAAGATCAAGATCAAGATTCTATACAATCCCCTCCCATATCTGATGAAGGTCCCATATCCATAGAACCCTGTGATGATCCCCTTGCATCCTTTCATGTCTTCCAAGATGATATCCTTCCATTCCAAGAATAAAGTACCCTTCCAAGTTCCATATTTTCTCCACTTTCCAAGCAAGATCAAGATATCCCTTCCACAATTTCCAATGAGCATATTGAAAATCAAGAACAAAATACCCTCTCTACACCATTCGAAGATACTTGTCAAGATCAAAGTATCCCATCATTTCCTTGTCATATTCCTCCATGTTCACCTCAAGAAACTATCATTCTTCCAAATCCCTTACATGATGATAAATCCCTTCAAGCTTCAGTTGATCCTATAAACCTATCAAAGCTACTCATGAGCCTATTGGTATAAAGATAAATCTTAAAGATGAGAACCTTGGCAATGCAACTCCTTCCAAAGATGTTGATATCCCTTTCACACCTTATATCCCTCCATTCAAATGCAACCATATGCCTTCACTATCCTCCAAATCCATTTTGGGTTCCTATGTCCCAAAACAAAAGTCTTCACCCCTTCCATCCATATTAGGTCCATATATTCCTCCATCAACCATTCCTATCATCCCTAGCTCTCCATTCAATTACCCTACCATGTATCAAGATCAACAAAGGCACACATACTTGAAGAAGGTCCAAACACCAATCTATATGAACCCTCCATATTATTCCTATTCATCCACAATTCCTAAGTCTTTTGGAAGCAATTTTGATGTGCAACATAAAAATCATAAATCCAAGAATCCATATGTGTATAAAAATCATAATGTCCCATCTAACCGACATGTGAATGAAAATAAAAATGAAATATCCAAAAGGCCACAAAGGTCCACCAAGAAAAAAGAAAAATAAAATAAAATGTGGGTTCCTAAATCCCTCATTGAAGAAATTCATTCAAAAGCATCACAAAAGAAAGAAAAATCAAAGACTATGTGGATTCCCAAGTCACTTTTGAAAGACTTGCACACAAAAGAAAAATCAAAATTGACATTCAAGCTTCCAAAGGCTTCCATTCCATCTCCTTCCAAACATCTTCCACTTTCCAAGTCTAATTTGGGTTCCTATATCCCAAAATCCACTACCTCAAAAAGATCCTTACCTCCGTCATCTATTGTTCCTCCATCATTCCACCACTCTTCAAAGTGTGTCAAAGTTAATCTTGCCAACATTTCCATCTACAACATACCTTCTTCTTATCATCACATTCATTTTCCAACACCTACTTTCCATATTTCCATCCCTCTTATCTAATCTATGGCATAAAACCTTTACCACCACCTACCTTTATCCTCCACATCTATCCTTTGTCGTCACCTTATCAATATCTTTGAGAATCCTAGTCATACCCATGGTTTATTATAGCATATCTTTCAAAAGAGCATTGTTCAAAGATCCCGATGTTGGGAAAATATTGAAAAATACAAAAAAATTAAAATTAAAAATTTTATAAAAAAAAAAGAAGATAAAAAGTAAAAATCCAAAAAAAAATGTTTACATAAAGTGCTTTGAGCTACATCTTGCATAAACCGAGCTTTTGTAGTATTTTGGAAGTTTTCCCAAGTCCAACATTTTTCCTACCCAACTAGGGGCATTTGATCTTAATCAGCAGATTTCAACAAACAGGCATCCATTCACATGATGCAATGCATTAAACTCAAACGGATTCAATAGTGCTACTTTCAGTCACACATCAGAGGGACTTATCAAAGCTTCAGAAGAAGGATTTTTATTGAACCTTTGATGGATATCATTGTTCACAACCAATTATTTTGATCCTACAACTTGATCCTTGAACCTTCATTGACTTTATTATTCAGGATTAAAAATTGACATCACTTAAATGATCAAAATATTTGGAAATTCTTTTTGAAAATCTTGATACATTGCAAAAAACTTGAAGCTTTTTGATGATCTTTATTAAATCTCTTTTTATCATGTCTTTTTAGCTAATTGATGATGTTTCGGCTAGATTGGTGATGATGGAGACATGATATTTTTTTCTTGCCTTTGAGTGACTGTCTTGAGGGAGATCCAACAACTTATGTGAATTCATCTAATGACATGGTCATCAAAGAACCATCGAGGACTTTCATATAGGATGGAGGGTTGACCTTTGTTTGTTTACGCAAATGGATACCTTGGCTCTTTAGATCTTCCATATCTTAATAATACCAAAATCCAATTGCAACATTGAATCCGTTGAAACCAGTATTCATACTCCCATAGTTGGTTATTCAACTAGTGAGGGTTGTACTATTTTTCTAAAGGTTACCAAATGCGATAAAAAGCAATATTCATATCATCATGATGTGGTCAGTGATGGTTGTACTTTCTTTCTTGTCCCACAATGCTCAATGATGAAAATATTTCTCTTTTGCATTTCTTTGCTAAAAGCTAGTGATAATTAGCTGCATTGCATTGCATTTTCATGATAGATTACTTGCATTTTTATGGGATTTTCCTTAATCAAGGGGGTGGAAGTTAATCATGATTACATCATCAATGTCCTAATCAATGTCTTCAAATATCTGACTCATCAAATTGATCATTGCTACATCCAAGATTATCATTACTATGCACTTGCTCACCTAGGGGCAACCTCATCATCTAATCAATTAGGGGCAACCTAATTCTCTTCATTACTTGAATCTACATCTACACCTGATTCATATCAAATAACCCTATCTATCAGCCTCCCACCATTAATCTTCTCATCAAATCCAATCCAATCGAATATCAATCAGTCGAATCATCCAATTGATCATCTTACGTCAATCAAGTTATACTATCATCCATTTTCTCATCTTGAGCGCATCAAATCTCCTAAATCTATATCATGAGGAAGGAAAATCATTGTTTTGTCTCTCTAGATCATGAGAGAAAAATATTTATTCATCACCATATATATCCTATCCAATTGACATCAATACAACATCAACCAAGTTCTTCTGACTGAAATCAAGTGATATCCAAGCATCATCAAATTATCTCAAACATCAACAACATTTTCTCAATCATTGCTTTTCTCATCAAATTCTTTCATCAAACTAGGGCATTTGTTGAGGCCTTGATTATCATCAATGTTTTTCAGAAATGAAAACATATTGGATCTATTTTCAATCAATTCCATCATATTTTTCTATCTGGTGATCAATCTGTTTCATTTTTTAAGGGGCATCATTAGAGTATCGAATCTGCATCAACATTGAATCTAGGGCATTAAAATTTTGAACTATTATCAGTGGGGCATATTGCATCATTTTCAAATCAGGTTTCAAATCAGTTTTGTATCAATCAATCAAGTATCAAATTAGTGATCAGGACATGCAATTTTCTTTGAATCAATGCGCTACGACATCAATTCAAAGAGGGGCATTTGTAGACACCCAAAACTAGGCAGGTGTCTTAGAATCAATCAAATTTGAAAAATCTTAGCCAAATGCTCTAATTTTCATCAAAATGGATCAAATCAATTTTAAATGGACATTTATTAATCAAAATTGGACAAAATCATTTAAATCAAAGGAAAAATCAAATCATGACATCAAATAATCAAATACAATATTAAAGGGATCAATCACACTATATAATTGATTTTAATCAATTAATTGTATAGTTTTAAATCAAAAATCAAATTGAACCTATTCCCTTACATGACTAATTTAATTAATTGATGGAATTTAATTAATCCTAATATCCTTCAACATAATTTGAGCAACCAGTAAGAATTGAGAACACAATGCGCATGGATCACTCCAAGTTGTTGAATCTCCATCACTCATTTTCAACTTTGAATCTCAATCACTCAAATTTGTCTACTTGTCCAAACATTTGAGACAATCATTTAAATTGTCCCCCCATTTAAAAACATTTCAAAGCTTTTTACTCAACCAAGGCTAAACCATGATCAAGTAACTCTACCCCCTACCCTTGGGATTTTACTATAAATAGAAGTCATTTTGAGAGCATAAGAATCCTAGAAAATTTGAATGCATAGCATCATCACTATAGGCAATTTGAGAGAAATTGAGCAATATCTTGAGCATTTTGAGAACAAACTGTGAGATTTGAGAGCATTATCATGAGCATTTGAGTTAATCTTTGTATCAAATTGAGAATTGAGAGCTAGATTTAGGCATTTTATTGTAATTTTTTCATTCTAGGATGGTCACTAGTAGAGAATAAGGCTGAGAGCTCTACTTGCAAAGCTTAGCTAGAGAACCATGAGATGATATGGATGTTAAATGAAATTCTTTAGATTAGATTTCCATTGTCTTTTCATAGAATTGTTGCTAATTGTCTTAATTTCATGAAGGTGTAAACACTCACACACAGAAACATAAATCACCTTATACCTTGATCATGCAATGCCTCTTTGGAGATTATTAAAAGTTTTATGCAATAGCTTGGACTCCACAAAAACCCAATAAGAAATCATGAAATCAAACCCTTGAATGATGGATATTGTATTTTTCCACAATGTTGGATCAAGGAAGAAAGAGAGGAAGAAGACTTGAAGGATGAATGTAGATCTCCTCCCTTTATTGCAAACTTCTTTTCTTGACCTCTAACGAGGAAAAGAAGCTAGATCTATGGAATGAAATAACTTGAATGCATGATGGAATGAAGATTTGAAATGCTTGATGGATTTTGATGGCTTCCTTTAACTTGAATGGTTGATTGGATTAAATGTTTGATAATGGATGCCTTCAATAATGGATGCTTGCTTGCACTTGGATCTTGAATGCACAATAGCTTTTCTTGTAGATGATTGCATGAAGATGGATTGTAATCATGGATATATCTTGATCATGAATTGTAGTTATGAAAATGAGGGAAGAGGTCTCCTTATATACACATTTTGGGGCTCAAGTTTCAAAGGCCCCCCTGCATTGGGCCCAAAGCCCACTTTGTCACAATGCTCTAGGACAAGGCCAACTTAGTGGGAACCCATTCATACTAAAATGGGGTTAAAAATGAGCACCTAATAAGGGTGCTTACTTTTTAGGATGGTACAAAAGGTTTGTCCAATGTTTTAATTCATCTCTTGATGGTTTATTTTGTAGGTGTAGATTTTTTATCACATGTGCTATTTAGTTGTCTATGTTGGCTTTTGTCTGACTCAACTATTTGTAGACTTGATTTGAGTAGTTTGAATACAAATATAGGTCAAAGGAGGATCTAAGAGACTTATGATGCTTTTTCCATAGCATTTTTTTCTTTGGATTGCACTAAATACATTGGAAAATTTTTTGGGTAGACCAGTAACGTGTTTTTCATGTATTTTCACATGCTTTGGAAAGTTTTTGGGTAGACCAGTAACGTATTTTTCATGTATTTTCACATGTTACCTTTGGGTTCGGCTTTGGAATATCTTGCAATGCATATAGATAGACTATATCATTTGGAGAAGTTTTATTATGTATTTGGGTCCTCTTTATTTCCTTGAGTGGATTGCATTGAGTATTTTGTTCAAGGTGACTCACCTTGTATTAATAATTCCTATTTTCTAGTGGCCAACCTTGTTGATGTTTCTAATGGAAAAATATCTATATATTCTAATAGAAAGAAATGAGATTGATGTAAGTGTGAGTGATAAGGCTATAAAGTTTGTATGATTCAAGTGTGAAGGCGATTCTTTGCAAACAAGGTAGAACTGAGGTGCTTATTGAAGAATCTAACTGGAAGGTCATTATAATGCATCAAAAAAACTTATCTTTATCTTTGCTAAATAAATGAGTTTCTATTATATTTTTAATCATTGAGGATTTGTATAATCCTTGACAATGTGCCTAAATTGGTAGGGATAGTAAGTTCCTTGCATTTTGGCTTAAAACCTTGTAACCAAACATTTGGATATAGTCAGTACATTTCTCACCATGGTTTTTCCCATTTTTGGTTTTCAACATAAATTTGGTGTTCATGTGTATTTGGAATCATTACTTTATCATCACTAATTTTTTATCAAATTAATTCAGATCTGGTATAGAATGTTAAAATTTTAAGAATGTTGATTCACCCATACCCTTCCCCCCTAGTACCTAGTAGTGTTTGACACTGTATTGAGCTACAACCACGTTAGCCTCTTTGTAATGTTCCCATTTTGAGCTAGCATTGGATTTAGTGGATTTAGCCTATCATTGGGTCCTTGTAGGCTAACACTGATGATTAGAGGACCCTGTTGTGGGTTTTGGCCCCTTTTTGAGGGACTTACTATTTATAGTAAGTCACTTATGGTTCTACTGAGCTCAAAGGATTTAGAGGAGTTATATGATGCTTTCAGATTTTATTTCTGACTTTCGGTTTGAACTCCAAGATTCTTGGAGGGAGCGTCTATTTTTAGTAAGTCACCCTGTCAGGTTCATTCATCATCAAGATCACTCTTGTGCTGTCAGATTTTGATTCTGATGCTTCCTCATTTATTTTCGCAAGATGGGTGAATTATTATTATTATTTAATTAAATCGGCTAAGGTTACCATTTTTATTGGGAATGTATTCTGGGCATCTTAGTGTTATAGCTCATTGGAACCGGGTTGAGAAGTTTTAAATCCTGAGCTCATAAAATAGGGACCCTATTTGTCAGAATAACATTATTTTAATAAAAGGGTCATTTCCCGCATTAAAGTGAAGAGAAATATAATAGTTTATTATATTTCAAATGTGCACATAAAGCAAAGTCTTTTGTAAGTGAAAAGTGTGTGAGAGAAGATATCTTTTATTATAAAAGCAATGCTTTGGTCAAAAAGGAATTCATTCATGAACTTGCAATTCTTATTGAAATTGGAGAGAGGAGATCATGGCTAGGATTTGAGGACTGATTCCTCATTTTGCAATTTGAATCATTACTTGTTAATGGTGAATTTTGCTTCTGATTTACTAGAGATTCTTTGCTAGTTAAATTAATTCAAATTTGAGGAGTTGTGAACAAATTCTGTATTTAGAGGTGGTTCAATTTTTCTTCCAGTGTTTATTGCGTTGAGTAGAAGGTTGTTTTATCTTCTACTTGGTGATGTGATCAATCAGAAGGCAGTGTGGGGTAATAAGAGTTGCAGACTTCACTAAAGGAAGTTGTGTTTCATCCAGAGGCGGGCATATTTGCTCACAACAAGCTCATGACTTCCAAAGAGGTTGTGTCACCTTGCTAGCAAGCCATGTTTCCTTCCAAACAGGCTGTGTAATTAATATTGGAGGCTGGAAATCAATTTTAATTGATTGCGTGAATATCCAACCAGGTTGTGTTGGAATTAGAGAAGTTGTATTCTCTTTCTTGGAGACGGTTGAAGATTCATAGAGGTTGTTACGTTGAATTTCCTGGATGTTATTTTAATTCTGCAACATTCATACAATTGCTAGGTACCAATAGTTGAATAATTTGATGTTTATAAGAATTACCACTTCTATAATTTTGAATAATTGGTGTTCGTTCAAAATATATTTAGTCTGATATTTATGATATTTTAAATTGGTGGGAAATTTCATTTGAAATAAACTCAAACAAAACACAAAGATATAATTATTGCAAGTAATTTCAGAGAAAGGAATTATATTTAGGAGCCAGGCAGGCTCTTTACAATGGTATCAGAGCTTTGATCTTGCCAGCCTGGAGGTTATGAGGGTTTAGCTATGGCAGACAAGTTTGTGCCTGGCGTGCATTATGTTTGCTGGGGTAGAGCTTCACTCTCACCAGAAGGAAATGAACAGGGCCCACAGGTTGATCGTGCAGGCAACAGGCACAAAGATAATACTGATAATGATGTTGACAAGGAAGCCAGAGATGCTTTTAGAAATTTAACAGAAGGTCAGCATCATGTTGCAAATGTATTGCAACAGCTTTCAGACACTCTTCAACGTATCACATTACCAGGTGATTAGGCTATAGATAGAGGTGTGTGGAGTGTTTCAGTTAGATCACACATGTCACGAACAGATAATAAGCATGATTATAGAGCTGACCATACAGCTATTTTTGATAGGCCTCTTCGTCCTACTTTCTTGAGGCCTGAAATGGATACAGTTAGTGTAGAGATAGAGCTGACACCATTCGTTGATGACATGGTGGCACACTTTGCAGAGTGGGATGCTCTTCCAAAAGAAATTAAGAGGAATTTGAATTTTGATAGGTACCTGATACAGAAGAGAGAGAATTCCAGAGGCTCTTCCCAGGAGCATGTGGTTATGACAGACTTTCTTGAGGACAACTGCATTGAGTCTCATTATTTCCATGTGACAGGAACTCGTGATCATGGGAATGTTGATGACACGATATCCACCAATGATTGAAACCCTACATCAATTGGTAGCAATGAAATTACTACTGATATAGGTTCTAATTTTTATGACAGTAGTCCTATGGTTGAGCCTATTGATGTCATTGATGATAGGGCAAGTATAGAGGATGTTGTGGATATCACTATGGGTTTTGACTCACATGATGAGAGTGTTAGTTTTCAGGATTGTTGGCATGTGATGATTTGGAGTACTGGAATCCTCTAAGGGTTTCCATTTATGGAAACACTTATGATAAGTATGATTGCATGTTGTGGAGATTGCCACTGGATTCACAATCATGAAAATGACTAGGTCCAGAATCAGGAAAATAGGGTACAGTGCCACAATTTTGGATAGCGATGGAGACATACAAGGTATTATGGCTTGCAAAGTTAACTGGAGGTCTTTTGGTATATGTAAATGCTTCAGTTAAGATTGCATAAGTTTTGGATAGCTGGTGTATGAGATACAGTGTTCGGAAGGTATGCGAAGATAGTAAAATAGTATATCAGGGTACATGAACAGTTGTGATGATTAAGGAAAGCATGATGGATATGATAACATGCTAATTCATGTAAATAAAGTATAGTGCTGAATCTTTGGTAATATAAGAGCACTGACTGCAGATATATCATTTGCACAAGTTTTTACTATGTTTAGTATGACATTTGTGGACCCGACTGGAAGGCTAATTGTGTATAAATATAGATTACTCTTGTGAAAGAAGATATGTGAGATAATGAGAAGTTTGTGAAAAAGATAGCAGAAGTCAAATGCGAGATCAGTAGGAGGTAGAGCTATAAATGGAACTATCTAAGAAAGATAAGTGCTTGTATTGTTCCCCTTTTGTGAACTATTTTTGGATAGTATTGATTGTAAGAGCAGTGTGCTCACCACCTTTAACCAGGTGTTTTGTATGCCCCTAATAGGGTTTTTGTAATCCTCTATCAAGAAAATGTACTATGTAACAATCAGCTCCTAGCAGGGCTAGATCTCTTAACATGGATATTATACTTTAGTGCATATTTGTGGGCACCATCCCCACCGGGGTTTTCCCTTTAATCAGGGTTTCCTCGAGAACAAATCATGGTGTCATGAGTAATGTGTTGTGCTTATATGCTCTTTTCATTTCTACATTACTTTGGATTATTTATAATTGTTTAAAGTTGAAAATAAAGTTTTGTAATACTAATTCACCCCCCCTCTCAGTATTACTCAATCCTAACAATTGGTATCAGAGCTATTGGCCCTTTGAGAGAAAGCTTAACAGCTTAAGGGAGATCAAAATGGATTCGAAAGACTTTCAAGTAAACTTTGAAGATGCACTTGAAGATCTGGATAAGATGAAAGCTGAAAATGGCGAACTAAAATTCAAATTAAGAAGAGCAGAAGGTTTCATGAGGAAACTTAAAGAATAGCTTGTGACTATAAAAGATCAGAGACAAGACCTTATGGAGAAAATCAAAGAAAGTTCTGACAATGACACATCAGACAAAGTAAAGATGCTGGAGCAAGAAAAAGAACAAATCAATCTCTTGATGATCAAGGAAATTCAGAATGAGAAAAATGAAAGAAATAAAGTTGAAGAGTCACTAAAACAAGCCAACCTTCAGATTGATAATATGAAGATTGAACTTGAGCATTACAAAGATAAATATCAAGAATTGGATAACTACAATTAGATCATCAAAGGTGAACTCACTCAAGCTAGACTACTTATTGAGGAGTTACACATAAGAAATGACAAGAATAATGAACAAAGAACTAAAGGCAACATAAGTGGACCAAATGAAGCTAGAAGTTCAAGAACTCAAGAAGAACCAAATGAAGCCAGGAATGAGGAAAAATCTATTCCAAATGAAAGACCTACAAATGAAGATTATAGAGAACAATTCAGACCCTTCAGAGGTAGATGTTTTGGATGCAACAAAGTTGGTCACATGAAAAGAGACTGCAGAAGTAATGGTAATTCTAAACCCTTTACTAGCTACTATTTTAATTGCTATGAGTATGGACACAAAAAGGCAGATTGCAGAAAACCTAATCAATATAGGTATAAGCAAGACTATATCAGAGAAGAAACTACAGCCAAGATTACATGTCAGAAATACAATAATTTTGGACACACTGCAAGGTACTATAAGTTGCAGACCAGTCAAGATAGAAGAGGACCACCCATCTATTACAAATGCAATAATCCAGGTCACATTATGAAGTTTTGTAGATACAATGGAGATAACAACAGAAGAGGACCAAGAAGATTCAATGAACCAGAAACACCACCACCTATAGTCATAAGGAAAAATATTAGTGACAGTGGTAAAAGCTTAAATGATTACATAAGTGAAAACAAAAAATTAGAGAATGAAAAGATATGGCAAGTAAAATTTCTAAATAAGGTTGTGGTTCAGGGAGAGACAACTTGTGATGTTGTGTCTTCGCATGATGAATTCTTTGAGGCATCAGCCTAGAAGGCCTCATGGCCTCATGGGGAGCAGTGGATGAAGACAATAGAAAATATCCAGCCCATGTATGAGTGGAATAAGCTCGTGCAAGCTTATGTATGATATGTACAGATGTTCGTGAATTTGTGGATGAGATCGCAACACTTGGAGATTCATCTTCTATGTTCGTGAGTTTTGCATTAATCAAACAACATGCAAAGTTGAGCTACCAGAGTTTAATGCTCACACTCAACTTATGATGAATAAAAGACTTGAAAAACTTCCTTTCTCCACCACTTTTTGATCAATGACTAAGGATAGCAGAAGTGTGAAGACAAAGCAGTAATCTAGCAGAGAAATTTTGTGCTCATGTAAAGACAAGCATCAGATTTGTGCACATTTAAGGTATTTAGACCTAATCTCTTTGAAATTCATGGATGCACCAGTAATCTATGATGTAGTTGACAGACCTAGGTATAAGTTCAAAATCATCCATAGATGTGTTGCACGTAGAGGATATTAGGGCATACATACACTGCAAGTATGAAATTATTGGGCAGGTCAACATCTTCTATGAGTTGAATGGTATGATAGATGTGAATGGGTCTTTGATAGACGAATTCAAACATTTGAAAGACCTGCCAATACTCAAGTTAACCCATCTCACTGAATTCATGGAAGCTGAATGGTTCAGGATCATTCCAAGTAGAGTTCATGATCAGTTCCTATGGATAGGAGATCAACCAATAAAGATATGTTCTCATCTGATTCATGATATCACAGGACTTGACAATGAAGGAGCCCTACCTGTTAGTGAGAAAAGTCTAAGAAAGGATGCTGAAACCCTCACGCACTCCAAATGGGACAAGAGGGCTATGAATGTAGATGATATATACCTTCAAGATGTCAAATTGGTAGCAATGCTTATTGGCTACAAATTGTTCCACAGTTCTAGACTTAATTCTGAATCAGCTAGAGTTGTCATGATGGCTTACAGAATGGTTAAAGAAAACAAGTGGTACAAACTTTGTGAAGTGCTGGCACAACAGTTTTTGGAAAATGTTAAGGTCATTAAGAAGGACAAATCCAAGGCATTCAAGTTTGGGTCACTACTAATTCACATGTACCTTCATATTATTTACAATTTTCTTGGTATGCATCCCAGAGCATGGAAAGACAATGAACCCACTAGTCTACAAATCTTAGAATATTATAGAAGGCAGAAAAAGGATTGGATCGATGGAGAACTATTTGGCATGATTAAGATCTTGCAGAGGAAGATGAATATAGAATTCCTGAAAGCCTAGTAGAAAAGTATGAGGACACCATATGTTTCATGGTTGAAACTAATTGTGTCTATTTTGAGGCAGTTGAGCCTAGAACCAAATGGTGTTACCCTATGGGATATGAGGTAAGTGTTGAAGTACTATCTATGCAAGTAGAACATGTATTGGCAGCATAAAAGGATCCCACTCAAGAAAGATGGGGTACATATAGAGAAAAATACGAAAAAGTTAGAGAAGAACAAGAGAAAGTAACAAGAAAGAGGAAAGTCAATAAGATAGTGGAAGAAATTACTGCAAAGGTAGGAATTACAAAGAAGCAGTACTTGGACTTGAAGAACAAGATGGAGGCATCTTCCAGTGTTGCCACTAATTCACCCATTTCATTGGAAACAGAGAAGACAAGTACCATTGATAACTTCATTGATTTATCAGTTCCCCAAAAGAAAGAAACACATGAAACTATGACTACAGAGGTTCTTAGAAGATCATCTAGGAATGTCAGTCCAAAAGAAAAAGAAACAGAGGTAAAGAGGAAGAAAAAGGAAGAAAAGGGTACAGAAAAGGAGGAAGAGGAAACGGTTCAAAAGAATCCACAAACCTTGTGGATACCTGATATGAAATCAGTATAGAAGAGGGTTATCAAAGATGGAAATTTGACATCTATAAAAAGATACTATGAGAGATAATAGCCCTAAGGATCAAGTGATCATTGAAGACACTATCATTGAGAATTTGTTAGTTTTCAAAAAGAATTTGTTGGAAGTTGAATCTAGTATTCCCAAAGAACTATACAGCAAGCTAGAAATCACAAAACAATTAGCACATTCAGAGGATGAGAACATAAGAAACAAAACAATTGATGATATGTTGCCTATTGTGTCTATCCAAGAAAGAGAAAGAATTATAAAAGCACTAAAACCTCTTTTAAGAACAAAGACTAGACTAGTCAAAATAATGGCTAGAAGATACGATGAAGTAATTGAAGATACCCAAAATGCATTAGATGAAGTTTTAATGCAAAACATGCCTAAAAGGGAGTCATCGCCTAAGATTGATAAACCTATGTCCTTGGGTTTAGGAGAGAGTTCACAAATAGTGGATAAGAGTGGTCAAGATAACTTACAACCAGACGTCTTTGTCACTGGTGTGCATGTTAGCCTTGACACTTCGTAGGATATACATGATCCATTCATAGACAAGATGGACAGTGCGATGGAAGTTGAAGACTAGGGACAAACAAAAGAGAGGAAATCATAGGAAAAATAAGCAGAACAAGTACAGGAGGAGTTACACCAAGAAGAACATCAAGAAAAACAATCGAAGACAGAGGAGACCACTGGAATCAGTCTTGATTCATCTCTATTGTTGGCAAGTGTTGCCAAACCAGTAAGTTCTGATGTGGACAACATGGATGAAGATGAACTGATGAGACTCTTATTCATGGCATTTACTAAAGCTAAGGAGAGATCAGCCTAGAAAGGAGACAAAAGAGCCAAGATAATGGGCAGGGCAGTAGAAACAATAAACATGCTACTACCCTCTCCACTTATCCTAAAAGGCAAGGATGAAACTGAGAATCTCAGTATAGTACTGGATAGCTTTGATAGTCACTTTGACTCATTGCTAAAAACAACAGAGGAGAAGGCTGAAAGAAACTTCTTGGAGAAGAAGTTAAGCGAAGTTCATAAGTCCATCTCATGAGACTTAGACATTCTTAAGGCTACCACTCTTAAAGACAAGAGCTGTGTGGCACAAGGTAGAAAACTCTATAGCCATTGCATCAATCCCTACATATATTTGAAAAATGTAGAGGAAGGTATAGCAAAAGACAGGGTCAGTCTTGATAGAATAATGGATAGTTGTGAATCATCTTCACAAACTGTGGAAGAAATTGACAAGGAGACATCTAGATTACTAGAGAAAATAAGGATACTGGAAATGGAGAAAGGGAGAGTTGCTGATAGATTTGGTTTGCTAAGACACCTATTAACTCCCAAGCTCTCAATATTGGAGACTCATCTCTCTGAGATGATAAAGGTTGAAAGTTCAATGGCAATATCTACTCTCACTGAGCTTAAAGTAGCAGAGACAACATCATATGCACTGAACGGGTTAATCCATGTCAGTGAGCTACTAATAAGTTCATGGGCTAAGGAGATTAAGACCTTGGAAACATCTTTCCATGATGTCTTAAATCTGGTAAGAAAAAACTAGACCACCTATGCTTCAGTTTTGAAATTTTGAGATTAACCTTTGCCATTGATGACAAAGGGAGAGGAAGAAAAAGAAAAGGAAAAGAAGAGAAGTGCTCTATGACACTTAGTCATCTTTCTAAGTGTTGCCATCAATGCCAAAGGGAGAGATTGTTGGCATGTGATGATTTGGAGTATTGGAAATCCTCTAAGGGTTGTCATTTATGGCAACACTTATGATAAGTATGATCTCATGTTGTGGATATTGCCACTAGATTCACAGTCATGAAAATGACTAAGTCCAGAATCAGGAAAATAGGGTACAGTGCCATAGTTTTGGATAGCGATGGAGACATACAAGGTATTATGGCTTGAAAAGTTAACTAGAGGTATTTTGGTATATGTAAATGCTTCAGTTAAGATCGCATAAGTTTTGGATAGCTGGTGTATGAGATATAGTGTTTGGAAGGTATGCGAAGACAGTAAAATAGTATATCAAGGTACATGAACAGTTGCAATGATTAAGGAAAGCATGATGGATATGATAACATGCTAAGTCATGTAAATAAAGTATAGTGCCGACTCTTTGGTAATATAAGAGCGCCGACTCCAGATATATCATTTGCACAAGTTTTTACTATGTTTAGTATGACATTTGTGGACCCGACTGGAAGGCTAATTGTGTATAAATATAGATTGCTCTTGTGAAAGAAGATATGTGAGATAATGAGAAGTTTGTGAAAAAGATAGCAGAAGTCAAATGCGAGATCAGTAGGAGGTAGAGCTATAAATGGAACTATCTAAGAAAGATAAGTGCTTGTATTGTTCCCCTTTTGTGAACTATTTTTGGATAGTATTGATTGTAAGAGCAGTGTGCTCACCACCTTTAACCAGGTGTTTTGTATGCCCCTAATAGGGTTTTTGTAATCCTCTATCAAGAAAATGTACTATGTAACAATCAGCTCCTAGCAGGGCTAGATCTCTTAACATGGATATTATACTTTAGTGCATATTTGTGGGCACCATCCCCACCGGGGTTTTCCCTTTAATCAGGGTTTCCTCGAGAACAAATCATGGTGTCATGAGTAATGTGTTGTGCTTATATGCTCTTTTCATTTCTGCATTACTTTGGGTTATTTATAATTGTTTAAAGTTGCAAATAAAGTTTTGTAATACTGATTCACCCCCCCTCTTAGTATTACTCAATCCTAACAAGGATTGCATGCTAAATGCGAGTTCTTCTAATTTTGATTTCTATGACAATAGTGAGTCACATTGGCAACGACATGTGATATCAGAGGTTTTACAGGTTGGTAATATTGGCATTGATAATGTGGACACTAATGATGTTATCTATGAGGATGATTCATGCTGTAGCGACTCTGGTATATCATATCAGATATTGGATGATGACTTAGAGTGGTTATTGGATGATAATAGGTCCCAGGATCATTGTTTACAAGGACTTATTGCACATAGTGAGGATTCTTAGAGACATGAGTCCATTCAAGTAGAGAAGATTTCACATCATGTCTCTCACAGTTCACAATTTTTTAGCTCAAATCAACAGATGGGATCAATTCACTTTGTGAACAATCTCTTATTTGATGTGGATGTCGTTATGAAGACAATCCGTTGTTTGAGCTCAGTGATGATCCCTTTCAGGAGTTGTATGATGATGATGATTTTGGGGGTCCTATTAGTACACCTAATTATCAGTCAGACTTTACAAGAGGCTAGTCAGGCCTAGTTGAGCAGTTTACAGGGGTGTACACAGTGAGGAGTGCTTACAGTTTTACATTTGATCCTCACATGCAGGATATCTACTAGTTGCAAAGTTCTTCAGTGCATCCATTTGACGACTGGTATGATGGTTTGGTTGGCATGAAGACTGGGGGCAAGCCTAGTTTGTTGGTTGAGTTACTTCCATGTGGGTTATTCTCAATTGAGTTTCTCCCACATGGTGATCCTGTTGAAGCATCTTCAGTTTGGGTGTTGAGTGCAGTTTCTCAGTTGCTGATGTTTGTACTGTTGATGCTGATGATTTCTTCACAGGAGTATGGTGAGGACAGGGATACTAGTTCATTCTATCCTTGGGATCCAGTTGGACTTCTGTGTTTTATTTTCTAAGATTGCTTGGGGACAAGCAATTTCAGGGAGGGAGGACTGTAATGTCCCCATTTTTAGCTAGCATTGGATTTAGTGGATTTAGCCTATCATTGGGTCCTTTTAGGCTAACACTGGTGATTAGAGGACCTTGTTGTGGGTTTTGGCCCCTTTTTGAGGGACTTACTATTTATAGTAAGTCAACTTATGGTTCTACTGAGCTCAGAGGATTTAGAGGAGTTATATGATGCTTTCAGATTTTATTTTTGGCTTCTGGTTTGGACTCCAAGATTCTTGGAGGGAGCGTCTATTTTTAGTAAGTCACCCCGTTAGGTTCATTCATCATCTTTCATCATCATGATCACTCTTGTGCTGTCAGATTTTGATTATGATGCTTCCTCATTTGTTTTCACAAGATGGGTGAATTATGATTATTATTTAATTAAATCGGCTAAGGTTACCATTTTTATTGGGAATGTATTCTGGGCATCTTAGTGTTATAGCTCGTTGGAACCAAGTTGAGAAGTTTTAAATCCTGAGCTCATAAAACAGGGACCCTATGTGTTAGAATAACATTATTTTAATAAAAGGGTCATTTTCAGTATTAAAGTAAAGAGAAATATAATAGTTTATTATATTTCAAATGTGCACATAAAGCAAAGTCTTTTGTAAGTGAAAAGTGTGTGAGAGAAGATATCTTTTATAATAAAAGAAATGCTTTGGGCAAAAAGGAATTCATTCATGAACTTGCGATTCTTATTGAAATTGGATAGAGGAGAACATGGCTAGGGTTTGAGGACTAATTCCTCATTTTGCAATTTGAATCATTACTTGTTAATGGTGAATTTTGCTTCCGATTTACTAGAGATTCTTTGCTGGTTAAATTAATTCAAATTTGATGCTGAAGTATATCAAATTTGAGGAGTTGTGAATAAATTCTGAATTTAGAGGTGGTTCGATTTTTCTTCCAGTGTTTATTGTGTTGAGTAGAAGGTTGTTTTATCTTCTACTCAGTGTTGTGATCAATCAGAAGGCAGTGTGGGGTAACAAGAGTTGCAGACTTTACTGAAGGAAGTTGTGTTTCATCCAAAGGCTGGCATATTTTCTCACAGCCAGCTCGTGACTTCCAAAGAGGTTGCGTCACCTTGCTAGCAACTTGTGTTTCCTTCCAAATATGTTGCATAATTAATATTGGAGGCTAGAAATCAATTTTAATTGATTGCGTGAATATCCAACTAGGTTGTGTTGGAATTAGAGAAGTTGTGTTCTCTTTCTTAGAGGCGATTGAAGATTCATATAGGTTGTTGCGTTGACTTTCTTGGGTGTTATTTTAATTCTGCAACATTCATACAATTGCCAAGTGCCAATAATTGTTGAATAATTTGATGTTTATAAGAATTGCCACTTCTATAATTTTGAATAATTGGTGTTCGTTCAAAATATATTTGGTTTGATATTATTTATGATATTTAAAATTAGTGGGAAATTTCATTTGAAATAAACTCAAACAAAACACAAAGATATAATTATTGCAAGTAATTTCAGAGAAAGGAATTACATTTAGGAGCCAGACAGGCTCTTTACACTTCAATTTTTTCCTTTTTAATGCTTTTACTTTATCATTCCACTTAAAAACATTTAATCATATCTATTTCTAGTTTGTATGTGCTTATACTATTTCTTATTAGAGATAAAATTAGGTACATCTTTAAAATGTGTTCCAACATGAAATTCCAAACACAAATATACACAAGGCACATGCATTCTCTACTCAATTCCCTTTACTAATAATGTTTAGCATCATATAATGCTTCAAGATTTTATAATGTTTTCCTTTAAAATTCGTCATTTTTTAGACACTCCTTTGTAGTACATAAAATCAAGGAGAAATATTGTTATTAGTTTATACATAATAGTACCTATAGGTTAGTATTTTTATTTGATAACTTATGACAAGGTCAGTGTAATTATGTCAAATATTAAATACAAAGAGAGAGAAAACTTAATTTAGTCTTATCAAAACTTTAGAATATTCAAAATATTCTTGTTGTGATTATTTCTTTATTTTAAAATTAGCATGCTTCTTCATATAAAGTGGATAAAAAATTAAAGGATAAAAGTGTGTATCTTGCACTTTTACTCTCTTCTTTACACTACCTTTTGTTGATGTAATATAAATACATGGTCTTAGAATTCAACTTAGATTATTTTTGTATATCAAATGTTACCCTAAACTAGTCATCTAAATCTATTTTACCTTTATCCATTACATTTTTTAACTTAAGTCTAAATTCATAAGGTTTATACCTTCCCATCTCAAACCACACTTGCAAACTTATATCTTGGAATGAATTTCCTTGTAGCTAGGTCATGTTGCCATGCTCCAATTTTTCAATTAAAGGCCTCATGAATTATGGTCCTAAATGGTATAAACTAAATTTAAAAATTTTATCTTAAAGTTAATGGGCAATTATATCAATGATATAATTTTTATTAATAATATTTTCTAATGAGTAATAAATAATGAGTTGATTCTTTTATGTAAATGATTAGAAGAGGAACAAGAGAATGGTTAAGGTTATTAGAGGACGGGTAGAAGAGTTGGAGGATGTGGCTAGGGAGAAAGAAAATAGCAATCAAAATTAATTTTAAAGAGAAATAATTTTTTTGAATCAAACTAAATTATTAGAGATATTTATTTAATTTAATATATAGAAAGGTCAAATCAAGTTAAAATAGGTAATTTTATTAAAGTAATTGTCTTAGGGTATAGTTTAGAAAAAAAGGGAGGAAAATAAAGATAAATTGTCCAAACAAAAGTAATTGTCTTAGGGTATAGTTTAGAAAAAAAGGGAGGAAAATAAAGATAAATTGCCCAAACAAAAGTAATTAATTTAAATATCTAAAACATATTAAAAAAAATATTGAAATGTCACTTATCAATACCTCATCCTTGTATATTATATATGTTAAGATCACATTTAACATCCCACAACAAAAATATTTAATTCTTAATTGTTCACATTCTTCTCTACTCTATTATCCAAATGAATCAGTATTAAAGTAAGTATTAAGAACTAGAGAGGGTATATTTTCTCTTTTATAAGAGATACTTTGATTTTGATAAGTAGACGATATTTTCCAGAACAAGTCAAATTATTATATTGCTATCACAACTCAAAATTGTAATTTTCAAGTCAAATTCATTGACCCATATTTTATGAGTAGTGATTCACAAAAACTCATCTCTTATAAGAATAAATGGTACACTTAGCACTCATTGCATGTACTTGATATTCATAGAGCCTTCCCAAGAAGTCACCTATTAGAATACTACTCCAACTTAAATGTTTTTAATTATAAAATTTCCTCCAAAATTAAGTCTATTCAACTTGCTATCCTATTTTCAAAACCCAGAGAAATATTATACCTCCTTTATAGTTCTATACAGTAAACAAGGAAACTAAGAAACTAATTTAAAGCATATATATAATTACACAATCGAACGCAAGATATCGTTAAGAAGTGCAGGTTGGCCTGATTCTAATGGAGGTACTCCCCTCATCACCAGATTGTGTTTTGTTGATAAATATCTTTAAAATCCTCTCTAATACGAGAAAATACACAAGTACAAACTTTACATGTCTGATGCCTTCTGCAGAAAACGATCGACCCAGTTCATCATCTGCAATCTTATTCTTCTTGCACTATAAACCTAAAACACATCACTTCAACTACAGAGCAACATGCATTAATCAAGCACAGAGACATGCAAGAAATTTACGTTCTAAACGATGGATAGGTTTACAGTCTGGCTTTCATTCCAATACAAGCCGTCATTTTTAGAAGACAACATATATATATAAATCTATGTAACAATCACATTACAAACTATGTTTACATATTACAGAGTAGTAGAATTATAAGACTATAAGAATATGGACAAAGCAGCGGCTTGGACTTCAATACTCAGTCATGCTCGAATACACATCCTTGGAAACCTGCACAGCAAAGAAAAGGGTAGAAATCAGTATAAAAAACCTTGAAATCGAGTAAATTAGAAACCCATGAATAAATGGTGGCTTACTTGGGTCTGAAGCGGTGAGTGCAGCGGCTCCATTGAAGTCACAAGTGGCTCCAGAAGCTTTGGTCCTCTGCCAATAACTGTTGACAGCATAAGAGGCATGGGAAATGAGAGTATTGGGCAAAAAACAGGGCTGATTGGGTTCAATGAGAGAACAATCCCCTCCTGCAGAACAAGCAAAGTCTATGGCCTCTTGAAGATCGTCTTCTTCGACTTGGGCATTTGGGGAAACTACACACCATTGAACTGTGGGGGGAGAAGAGTTTTTGGAAGGGCTGGTGTAAACGTGAGAAACAGGGCCGGTCTCGCCGGACAAAACGATGGGGTAAACGGGTGAGCCGTCCGGGTAGAAAAGGCCCCAGTTACGCTCCGTTTCGGGTCCGGGCTTGTCGTCTTCGTTAAAGAGGGAGAATATGAAAATGGGTATGAAAGTGCCCGGGCGGCGAGGGGTCCCGGCTGGGGGCCGGGCGAGGGCCTTTCTGACTAGGTTTTGGTTGTATTGGGCAGCATTGGGGATGTTGGCACTGGGTTGGTCGTCATCGTCATCACTCTTGGTGGGCCACCCAGTTTCACTAATTACTAGGGGAATGTTTAAGTGGCCCAGCTTTTCCATGGCGGCGATGGCAGCGTCCAATTGGGCATCGAGCATGTTGGAATAGGTGAGGCCCTCGTCCTCCATGATGCTCGTTCCAACATGCTCAATGTCTAAGAGGGCATAGTCAAGGGATATGTTGGTGGTGTCTGAAGAATAAGCGAAAAATGGGTAGACGTCGAGGAAGACATAGGAGTTGGTGCGGGAGAGAAGATCCAACATGGGTTGCATCACTAGGTCCGTGAGGTCGTCACGAAAGGCGCCCGCCGAGGGTGGGTAGGAGGTGGCGAAGACATCCATTGCTAGGGAGGTGGTCACTTTGATGGCATCCCCTAGGTTGTGGTCTACCAAGGCTGAGTGGATGTTGGTCATGGCTGGGACCAAGAGGGCCAACACCTCTGAGTCCCCTTGAGAGGGCACCTCATTTCCCACCATGATTGTGGTTATGAATGTGGAGGGGTAGTGGGGGAGCACGTTGGTTTGGATCCATGCATTGGCTATTAATGGGGATGATGAAATGTTGGAGATGTCTTCGTTTCTAACTGTTATCACCACTTGGAGACCCGTGCCAGATAGCGCGGAGAGGACTTCTAGGTCAGCGTCATAGACTTTCACATAACTGGCTTTGAGTTGTCGAATTAGCTCCACTGCAACGGATGGTGGAGGAAGATCGTCGGCCACACGCCCATAGTTGATGCCTAATGCCTGTGTGCTGAAAGAAGATATGCCTGCACCATGTTCCAAGATATATTAGTAAATCTTATGCAAATGAAAATATGACTTATATCAAAATTGCAATTTCATCCAACATGCATGTACTCTAGTGCACTATTATTGTATATAACTCCATCAAAGACTTTTTCAAACTCAAAATGAATATTGAAGGCCCTCCAAATTGACTTATAAACACAATTTGCAAGGCAAAATACATATGATTAAACTATTATTCACAAAGGATGTGTTTTCCATCATTTTTTAATTTACTTCTCCAAGGAATGGTAGGACGACGAAAGGTTTAGGAAAATGGAGAAGTGGAGGAGATTTTAAGGGAATGGCAATAGAAAAACAAAGAAAATGTAGAGGAGGATGTGCTTAAGGAAGGACCTTGAAGAATGAGAGAGAGGATGGAGGCCCGTGGAGAGATGGGGTTTCAAAGGGAGGCATCTGGTTATATGTTTATTAAAATCATGAGTAGAAGGGTATAATCAAATAAAGGAAAATGTGTCAAAATTTCTAGGCTAGTAAAGAATAAATAGTCTTCCAATTGAATTATGGAAGGATAATATTTTCAAACAAATCAATCAATGAGTTATGTAAATTTATTTATTAATAATAAAGTTTGTCAAAGCGATATTTTTATCTCTATATGCAAGGATTTATGTAAATGTGAATATTTGAAAACCTATTTACCACAATACAAATCTAGAATCTAGAACACAACAAATCTTTTAAGAATTGGAATATGAAAATATGAATTTGAGGTGCAAGGTATGTATTTTCCATGAATATTTTGACGACAATTTTGTGTAGGAGCATTTAGAGGATGAAGTAATCTAGTATCATTCAAAAACAAAGTTTTTGTTTCCACATTTTATAGTTTTGATGACTTATATAAAGTTTGACAATTTGTGGTTCTATTAGTACATTGTAGAAAGTTTAAATGATATCCTATAATAATGTGAAGCTATTTCATTGTATTTGTTACCACACAAGAGTACAATTAGCCAAAGAGAAATTTGAATAATATAGTATCATCCAGTTGTGAATTTGCCATCTAGATATTGTGTGGTAACATAAGGTGTTCTTTTACACATGTTTTGCATTACAAAGAAGCATGTAAGACTGAAAATATTTAACCATGACCTTTCTTTCTTCTCATTTAACATGTGGACGAATGTGGCAAGTGGAATGTGTCATCAATGGTGTTAAAACACACCATAGTTTGGTAACAACATAAATTTATTTTGAAAGCATACTATGTTACTGTCCATTGGGAAGACCTAGAATTATCCTCAGGATTGCATAATATATTTTCCATACGTATTTAATTAAGGTTTGCCTCATTTCATTAGGATCTTGTAACAACTTTCCAAAATCCCCTTATATATATGAAAAGGTATTCCTTGGTTGCAAAACCAAATCATTTAGCAATAAGTTTGCTTCCTTTAATTTGAATGATTCATATTGGTTGAAGTAGAAGCAATTTGACTTTATGTCATAGTGTACCATTATATTTGAGAAGCGTGTATATTTTGATTCAAAATTAGATTTTTACTATCTAAGTAGTTGTGTGTTCACTTCCATTTATTATGTGTTTTTTCTTGATGCTTAGTTTTAGAAAAACCTTAATTGGTTCTCCAACCTTGGCACCATGTTAAATGATATTCGAGTGGGCATTGTTCCTTAAAGTTGAGAGTTTTTAAAGTATCTTCATGGAAAAATTAACTTGCAAATTAGATTGAAACCCAAATTTACAATAATACTCTTACATGAACTACTATCAACATCTCTTGCAAAGAGTTAATCATGGAGGAAAAACCAGAGTTGCCAATATGGTAAGAGAACTAGATGAATTTCTACAAATGTTATTTGAGCAATGCAAGTCAAATTAGATGTGATTGGAGAAGATAGTCCGTAGGGCTTTTTTAAGAGAAAACCCTATTGATTCAAAAGATGAGGAAACAAGAGGGTAAGACAAGCAAGTGTAAGCCAAAGAACAAAATAAAGATGAAGGTGAGGAAGGATTGTTGCAATTCATTTCCAAGATCAACAACGGATCAAGAATGGATGAGCCAAAAAAATCTGAATCTTTAAACCATGAGGAGTTGATAGGATCATTAAGATTATGAAAAATATTTTGAGTTTGAAGAAATCTGTGTTCCATAGAGAATGAAGCAGGCGTGGAGTAAATTGAGGGATCATGCAACACTTTGGTGGAAAGAAATTCAATTAGAAATAACTTGGTGTAGGAAGGAGAAGATCATTCATCGGTACCACACTGTCACCAAACTCAAAGGAAAGTTCATTCGTGGAGATTATTAGTCAAACCTATTGAAGAAACTTCAAAACTTGAGGCAAAGAGGATTGGGTTTGAAGAATTTATTAAGGAAGTCCATAGATCTAGAATTCAATTCAACCATGATGAAATTTATCAAATAAAAAATAGCAGAATACAAAAATGGATTATGACTTAGTACTTAAGATGAAATGAACCTAATTGAGATCATAACTATTAATGAAGTTTTCAATGTTCCTCGAAAGTAGAAGAAATATTATCGAAGTGACAAAAAAAAACACAAGGCAAATGAAAGGGTATGTGTTCTACTTAAGATGTCAACAAGGTCAATGAGAAGAAACAATTGCTCTTGAATAAAAACTATGATCATTTTTGTTTTGTTTTGAAGAAAAATTGTGATCATTAAAGAAACAATCCATCTAAAGGTCGAGGTGGATATGATTGTAAGGTAAAATAAATTGAAGGTGCTCGATTCAAGAGTGGACAAGTTGGACACTGAGCATTTGATTTGTTTTTTTGAACATAGAAATGTAGGGTGAGGTAGAAAAGATGTAATAACTCATGGTGTATAAGCTAGTGATGAATTAATTGCATCATCAAAAAGAGGAAGATTGAAAGCATCAAGACCCATGAAGTGGGTACATTAAAGCTAGCAAAGGCAACTAATGAATCAACACATCATACAAGTGTTATTCTCAAAATCTATAAATATGAAGGTAAGCATATTGCTAAGCTATTATTGATAGCAGTAGCATTCACAATATTGTTTCAAAAGAGATTAAATAAGTTAGATTGAATACAGTTTTCCATCCTAACCTTTCTAAGATTTTGTGGATACACAAGGATCATCAAGTGATGGGGAGGGAACATTGCCTTGTTAGTTTTAACAATTTAGATTGCCCAACAATATTTGGTATATTTTTATTTTTTAAAATAAATCAAACACTTATCTCCATTCACAAAGCTCCCTCCTACTAACCCAATATTGCCTTTGAAGGCTCTATCAAGTGTAAGTTGTATATACGCTTAATAGACTTTTGTCAATTTTTTCTCCTCTTATTATTGCCATCTATCAACCCTTTAAAAGAAACGTTGGTGTAATATATTGTCTATAGATGTTCATGCTCTATTAGGAAACCCTATTAGTTTGATAGAAATGCAACACATGAGATAACATGTATACCCTCCTCAAAGATGGTAAGACTTGTACATATTGAATACTAGGATTAAGTTCTGAGAGAAAGGTTTTTGTATGGTACTGAAAATGCTTGTACCGAACAAGGGGAGGAGAATCGTTCATTTGTGTAACTTACTAGTGTGGAAAGTGACATTTTTGTCCGTGGAGTCCACTGTTACTTCGTTTATGGAATCTCGTGTGAATTGTGGGACCTTCATTTGTTCATTTTCAACGCGTTATTTCCTTTTCAGCGCAGGTGCCTTGTAAAGTTGTCCACTCTTCATTGCACCACGTCACTTCTTCCTATTTTTTATTAAAACGGCAGCCTTTCAAGATTCCCGTGATGGCGGATGCCCTCTGTCGACATGTGGACTTTACTGAAATGAGGACATTCATATTTAATTGGTAGATATTTATATTAAAAATTATTTTATTATTTTTCATGTGTATCAATCATAGACTTTCTAATTAGAGAATAGAGAATAAATATAATAATCAAATTAAATATTATGCAAAATTATATTCATATGTTCTTTAGAAATTTTAGTTTGAGTACTAGGGGAGATGACTTACTAGTCATCTAGGGTAACTTCGCGCATGTAGAACTTCTAAATCGTAAGTTGGATTTCGTTAATTTTTTCGGTGTATTTCGGTAGGTGAGTTAAGAGCTTAAATAAAAGGTTTCAGCTTTTGGGTATTCACAAACATCTATTGGAAATTTTGATAAAAGTGTGAGGTTTGAGGTGGAAAGGTCACTTTTACAACCTCTGTTCGAAAGTATCTAAGGACTTTCAAACAAATGTGTGCCATTTATCACAAAAAAAGAGAGTTAAAATTAGAATTTCAAACAAAGGTTATTTTTCACTAACCTTCAAATGAAGGTGCCTCTTGCTTTTCACCTCCATTTGAATTGAAAAATGTAATGTCCCGAGTTTGGGACTAGCTGTTGTAGGTTTGCCCAACTCAAAAATCAGCTAGAAACAAATATTCTTTGAACAAAAGTATTAAGCTCCCTAGTGTTCAAATAACAAAGTTGTTGTGCATAAATCTAAAAGCATGTTATCAAAATTTATTAAGGATATAATACCTAAAAATCATCTTATTATGGAATATCCACCTACTATGTGTGCCAACAAACATCGTAGTTGGTCTAGGGTATTTAAGTGTTGCGAGTTTTCATATACAAAATATTTAAAACCTATCAAATTTTTGTCTCAAAGTATTTAGAATAATAATTGAGTCTTCACTTGTTGGTCAACCTTGTCAAATTGCACTTGAGTTGTCATTTCTATCAAAATCAATTTGCAAAAAAGCTCATAAAATCTAATAATGTTTTCATTATGGATATTGAGGTCATATTCTAGTTATTGTTTTGGTCTACATCTATGTCTATCATGTGATCAACATGTAAATTCTATAAAATTAAAAGATGTCATAAATCTACCTATAAAATCAATGAGGTATATATATTTCAGATGAATAGATCATGCTTCCGATGGCAAACTAAGGCTGGCATTTTGTCAAAATCTTATAAGAGATTCTAATCCACCATTTTAAATGATAGCTCATCTACTCCTAATGAGGTAGTTGTTGTCAATCCAGTTGATAGCTCAACATTACATCTATTTTTGAGCACTGACATTGAAGATTTTTTAGTTTGTCTAGTCATAATGTGGATGCTACTTTCAATCTAGTCAGTGAAGAGCTTAGCATTGTAGGCATTTGCACTATTGATCAAAAACCTACTAAAAAATTGTAGAGTTGAACTCAATTCCCATAGAGGATTATTATGCACTAGAAGCAATGATTATTTGTATATGTGATTTCCCATTTTGGTTAAGATATAGTGAACACATTGAACCAGATATGCATTGCAATATAGAGTATTTAATGCTACAAATATTGCCTCATGTTGATCATACTTTTTCATTTGACTTATAATTTGAAAACCATTAAAGGTGGCTTACAAACTCACAAAATGGAAGCTTAATGGAGACATATGATGAAAACTCAAGAGAGTGTCATTGATTTTTGCTTCTCTTTGGAATTTCATAATTGTGTTCTCTTTATAGGGGGGCCTTTGTAGTGGCTCTCCACTCTCATCTTACAAGGGAGAACATCAAAATTCAAATTTGATTTCTTCAAGCATGATACTTGGAGATTGCTCACATCATCCATTGTGTGTTTGTTATTGCAATATAGCTTATCACTATGACATCTCAACAAGTAATGTTCAAATTTGCACCTGGCCAAGATTGCACAGTTTATTTTGGTTTTCAATGACTATGCATAAGAGCAACATCATCATATAACTTTATTTTTTACAACAATTTTTATATCACAAGATTATTTTTTAATATGGTGACATTATGAGGAGAAAGTAGTTCAAAGATTTCAACCTCATAAAAATATCTAGGTCATTTGGTGCATGCTTCAACACACTTTGGGCTACTCATGGGCACAATCAACCTACATTATCCAATCTTTAGGTCTCGTGATGTAGCTAGCACACTTTATAACTAGTCACATGAGTGTCAACCTAGTTTCTCCAATTTTCCATTTTAAGTAACAACGACAAAAGTTGAACAACGTCCTACAAATCTTATCGCTCAAAACACAAAATGGTGATGAAGATTTTCACAGTAAATGGATGTGGTATTCTATCAAAATTTTGATATAGCATCATAGACAACTAACTCAACTTGAGAAAAAAAAACTCTTGGCCTTTACCAAGTCAAGAACTTGGTTCTTAAAATTGAAAAAGGGAACAAGTTCTTGATCAACCAAAACCTTTTACAAAACATTGGAACTTTTTATTAAACAAAGTAGCATAAAAAAGTCCAATGCATTACACAAATAGTGATTTTACCGCTACCCCAACAGATTACGAAGGATGTAATAATAATGCACATAATCCTAGGAGTAGCATAATAATACTTTGTATATTTCTATTTCCTAGCTGCACTAGACACTAAATGGTCATTTTTTCATGTTGTTAAATAAGTATATTACAATTGAATGGAATAAGCTTTCATTGAATATCTTTTTGCTTGTTTGGGCCCATAAATTTTATTTGTCACTTTTTTCTTGTATTAAATTCTCAAGTCTAACAAAAATGATCTGATTCACTTTTGTATCTATAAATACAGATACCAAAGTTCTCAATTAAATTTCTGAATTTGGGTGATGTTTCCCTCCCTTACTAGTTGTTATGTACAACTAAAGTAGAACTTATTTCAAGTTTCATGCTAATATGATTTATTTGAAGACTCAAAATCTCAATTTATTTAAATCATCTAAGAGAAAGAATAGCATCTATTGAACACGTCTAGGCTTAATTATGAAAAAAATAAAAATCCAAATGTTGATGTCGATGTTGATGTTGATGTATTAGATCATTATAGAAACATGCCAAATGGTTTTTTTGTTGTCCTCAATCTTGGTTCATGATCATTGAATTAGTCTACCAAAAGATTCAACTAAAAGGAATACGACCTTCGTGATTGAGTAAATATCTTAAAGATATTTGTAGATACTACTAGTTCCTTATTAGAATTTAGCCCAATAAATGATCAGGGTGGGAAAAATAATTAAAATCCACGTTCATGTGGTTGTAGGTTCACACCCATGCCCTAATTCCATCTATATGCAAAGAGAGTGAATCTAAATTACACATAAGCTTAATCAATTTGCAAAATCAGAGAATGTCATTTAAGCATCCTAGAAATCTAGTATAGCAAATTGTTTCTTAACATCTTACATGCCATTGAGTCAAGAAGAGGTTCTACGTAGCCAATCGCCCCTGTTTTTTCCACGTAGCTGTCATGGAACAGTGTTACCTCATGTTTGATCCATACCACAGTTGGTCTTTGGTACAAATTCAATGCAGCCTACACATTCAAATTCACAAACAATATAGGTATAAAGTCCCGATCTGCAGACAAGTTATATGGATGCCACGCAATGTACAGAGTTGGCGATGAATCAACACGGCAAATTCACTTTCAAAATGAAGGATGTGCAGTAGTAAGTGGACATTCTAGGGCAGTTGAAGAGGAAAGAGTACAGGAAACATCTGGTAGAATGTCGCAGACATTAACAGATCATGGTCATGATGTTGGTATTGATATGCAGAGACATACTAGTTACGTTGGCACTGCTGGGGATCCAAATTTGAAATCAGGACAAAGTAACATACCAAGCCATAATCAGAGTTGAGGAGGTCTACCGGGCAGATAAAACCTCCGACAAAATTTGTAGTATGAGTTGTTAGCTATCGATCACCATGAGTTGTTATTTACTGATCAAACAAAGCTAATTGCTTTCAAACAAGCTTGTAATGATGTTAATCGTGACAAATGGATGGCGGAAAAGCAAGAGGAAATGGTCTCCTTGATGGCAAAAAAATACTTGGAATTTGGTTTCACTTCCGTCGAATCAAGCCTTGAAGAATCAATGGTTGTATCAGTTGAAAGAAAAGTCGGAAGTAGGAAGAGAATTTAAGCTAGATTGGTTGTGAAAGGATATGATTAGCGAAGGGGAATCGATTTTAAATAAATCTTCTCGTCAATTGTGAAAATGACCACCATTGGAGTAGTCTTGGGATTGATCGCAGTTTATAACCTTGAAATTGATCAACTTATTGTCAAAACAACCTTTCTTCAAAGTGATATAAGTGAGGAGTTGTATATGGTGCAGCCCAACGGTTTTGCAAAACAGGGGCAGGAGCATTTATATTGCAAGCTGAAGCGAAGTTTGTATGGGCTCAAGCAAGCCCCAAGGCAGTAGTACCTCAAGTTTGATAGCTTCATGATTAAGCATCATTTTCACAAGTTGTGAGTTCGATCAGTGCATCTAGTACAAGAAGCTTCTTAATGGTGAGTTTGTCATACTTTTGCTTTATGTTGATGATATGTTAGTAACTGGCAATAACATGGGGATTGTTTGTGAATTGAAGCAAATTTAATTCAAAAGTTTGCAATGAAAGACTTAGGGGCAGCAAAGCGGATACCTGGTATGACCATAATCTAAGATAGGCAGAAAAGGGAAATCAGGTTGTCACAAGAGAAATATATTAACAAAGTTTTGGATAGGTTTGGTATGGAAAATGCCAAGGTTGTTAGCACTCTATTAGCTGATCACTTTTGTTTATCTTATGTCATGTGTTCCAAGACACAAGAAAAACAAGAAGTGAAAGTCATTGTGTATTCATATGTTGTTGGTAGTCTCATGTATGCAATGGTGTGCACTCGCCCAAACATTGCCCATGTAGTGGGCGTGGTAAGAAGATTTATGAGTAATCTGGGCAAATCACATTGGTATAATACTTTTGATTATGTCTTGTGTTTTGGTGGGATAATACTTTGTTGTAAGGCTTTGTTTACTCTGATATGGTTGGTCATTTTGGGCAAGCAAAAATCAACCATCAGTTATGTATTTATGTTTGTTGGAGCAGCGATTAGTTGGGCTTCCAGATTGCAATAAGTAGTTGCAATTTCTACAACATATGCTGAATATATCACTCAAATGAAAGGAGCCAAATAAATTATTTGGTTGTGATGATTATTTGTTGAATTAGATTGCCAACAACATGGTTCAATTTTGTTTTGTGATAGCACCAATGCTATTTACTTGACAAAAAAGGTTTCTTTTCATAATCATACCAAATATATTGAGTTGTGGTTTCATTTCATATGAAGTGTGCTTGAAAAGGCAAAGTTGCAAGTTCATAAGATCGATACTAAGGTGAATCCAATTGGTGCATTGACAAAGATTGTATCAAAGAAGAAGTTTGAGTTTTGTAGGACTTCTCTTGACCTTGTCAAGCTCTAACAATAGGCTTGAAGTGGGAGAATATCTTTGAACGTCTACGGTAACAGTTGGGTTTCAACTGGGAGATTGTTGAGTATGAAACCCAACAATCTTTTTCCCTCCAATTTATTCTGGTTGTTCAACTTCTTCATTCAAAGTCATATGGATAATGTAGTTGTGTATATATTGGATGTATGTTGATAAAGATGTAATTGTACAAAGAACAATGATTAATAAGAGATTCCCCCTACTTTAAAGTTGGATGTAGCCATCTTGGTGAGCCACAATAAAATTTTGTGTTTGTCTTAGTTATTTTTTATTCTGCATATTAGTTTATTTTCTCTATGTTATTAATACATCTAACTAATTCAACTACTAGTTTGGTTAGACACAAATGGACTAAGATGGCCCCAATTCAAGATAAGTGATTGGAAATAGATTTCTAGTCTTAGCCTTAATTATACATTGGATTGAAGGAATTGCTTAGTTAGTCAAGTTTATAATTGGTGCTAACAAAGCCTATGGTTATTTTTATTTGTGAAAATTTATTCATAATGTGTATAAATTTATTGTAATTATTTTTTTATGTCAATCAAGTTCTAGTTCACACTATTTGCATACAATTGAGAGTGTCAAGCTAGATCAGTCCTATTATGCACCTAATTTAACCAAATGAATGATTCGTTTAAGCAAATGTATAGATAAATATAATAGAGATATAATATGTTCCAATTAGTTGCAATCAGTTTCACAAGGCTAAATGAGCCGCCATATGCATCTAAGTGTACAATTTACTCATTTAGTTCAATCTAAATCCCCAATTAAAAAGAATTTAGTTTTTGTTTGCTATTTTATTATTCTCAAACACTACCTAATTGGTTCTATCATATAAACAATTCAATCAATTTTAAAATCCTAAAAGGTGGGTGTTATGCTAGATTTGTCTATTCTAAGTATGGTAGACAATAGATTTTAAAATCTGTTTTGGTCAATGGGCCTTTAATTTGCTAGTGAAGTTGAAAGGTTTAGAATGAGCCCACTAGACATCAAGTCTTGCTAAGTGTATGATCCTAACACCATATGGGATGAGACTAGGATTGTGCCCCAAATAACTTTGGGAAAATAGATAGCCTTTAATTTTAGCTCTTGGTCCAAGATGTTTAGTCCTAACACCATAAGAGATGAGATTATGACCATTATCTAAGACAGCTTTGAACAATAAAAGTATAGTCCTTTTCTTGAAAATTGGGCTTATTGGCAGCTATTTTTGGTTTATATAGATATGAAGCCATGAGAACATGGGTATTCAACTGTTCATTAAAATGAGCAGCAGCAGTCCTTCCAAAATCCTTTGAGTCAGAGCCGTGCAGGATACCAACCAGTTCAGTGAGATGCTCCCAAAGCTACCACTACAGTTACAAAGTACTAGTGACTGGACCCACAAAGAGGGAGTAAAAGAGGAACCATCTCAATCCTCGTAACAGTAAAAACCCAATAGATTGTAACCCATTAATCTCACCTGCATCACCTAATAGATCGTACACCCAGTCTCCACACACACTAAGGATTCGTACTAACTGAGAAGCTCTGAAATTATGAGCAACATTAACCCAAAATTCTAGAGCTGGTGGGATTCGGGAATGCTACTGTTCTTTCTAAGAGCTCAAAGTTTTCAAGGTCCCACTTAATCTTCCCTCTTCTTAGTGACTTCATATAAGCTTACCACTCAATTGTGGTAAGACTCCCATCCAACCAAAACCCAACGTTAAACTGCTAAATTAGTGCCATAAAAGAGAAAGAATTGACCTGTTCAGAAAATGCAGGGTCCCAGAAATTGCATCCAACCCTACTAACACCATACATTACAGTCTACTTCCTAAACCAAAAACACACACAAATTCAATGCAGAGACATATTTTGCAAGAATTGAAGACATTACAATCCACTTCCAAAACCAAAACCCACTCAAATTTGATGACAGAGAGACACATTTTGCAAGCATCGAAGAAAGTTGAATGCAGTACAGTTGAAACCAAGCCGTACCTGAATCCGCAGAGACTGTAAGGAGAAGTCCAAGGGCCGCTACAACAAATGTATAAGGAAATGGAAGCTTATCTTCCATTCTTGGGCGCCTGCTCCAGGCTGCCATTCGCATTTTCCACTGGTATATACGAACTATAAGATTAAGCATTTCTCAGATTCCACAACCCAATTGCTTGAAACCCCTAATTCAAACAGGAGCCTAGGAAATTATAATTGCATTACTTAGAAAGATGAATAGGAAGATGAAATGAAAATCCCCAATTGCTTGAAATCCCTAAAATAAGGAAATTTTCTAGTAAATTCTACAAGCCCTATAGCTTGAAATCCCTAAAAGGAGGGAAGGAAGAGGCGCGCTGTATATCATTGTTGAAGTGAAATTACAGTACAGTTATCCTCTCACGAGGCAAAAAAAGGGACCTACGCCCCTTTCCACCCATGGCCAAAAGTAAATTCCCAGATTCAAAGAACAATTTTGACCCCACCAGTCGTATAATTGTCTAAAGCTAGTTTGAATTTGATTCCAAGCGCTAGAAAATGATGTATCTGAGAAGATCACAATTATGTCCAGATCTTTTTTTGGCGCCAAAAGATTTGCGGCACAACTCATCCATCTGTCATTCCTCCTTCTCTGTTGTGAGCTTTCATACTTGCGAGTTGAACTTTGCTCTGTTCATCTGGGCAGTCTGTAAATAATCTGCACTCTAAACTAGGTTTACATTCAAATTTTGTGACTTGATTGGTTTTTTGAAAGAATGAAACGTACATAATTTTTCCTTCATTCATCATTACGGGATGTGCATCTTTTCTTAAAAACATTGATTAATTGTGATTGATGATAGACTTTTAAAATCTTTTATGTAGGGTTTTACTCTTCAGCATAAAGTTAATAACTTTACTATCTATATATATATATGTGTGTTAGGGTAATTAGTTTTAAAAATATTTGATGATAGGAAGTATTTTATTATTAATTATGATGTTATGTTTAAAAGATATTTAATAAATTAGAAAATTCATTATGACTTATTTTAGTTCAAATTTATATTTATGGAAATGATATTCATTATGATTGACTTGAGTTCAAATTCATGTCTCAAATAAACATGAGCCATGCCTATGAATTTGAACTATACCTATAGAAATGGCATATGCATTTTCATTTGACTAAGATATGTTCATCTTGTAGTTTGGAAAACATATCTAAATTTGAAAATAAATAGTCCTAACAAGCACCTCTCAAAGTTTGTTAAGTGGGGTATCTAAATTTGAAAATGAATAGTCCTAACAATCACCTCTCAAAGTTTGTTAAGTGAGGATCTCCTACTTATGTCAAACCTTTAAATCTAATTTGATGATCATGGATATAGATCAAAGATATGCCAAGTAATCATGCAATATGTCTAAGGAGTGTATACTAATGTCATGCTAGCGATATGAGTTTAAAATAGTGCAATATATAATAAATCTCTCTATTTTTATTTTTCAATGACAAATTGATGCAGTAATGATTTTTTCATTAGACGAGTAAACAAGTAGGAGAGTTACAAAAATAATAATAATAATAAATATTTTATTTTATTTTAAATGACTTACCAAGACGAGCAGTTTTTTTGCATGATAGTGAAAATGTTTGTACCAAACAAAGGAGAACAAAAGTTTGGTGGGGAATATTACATTATTGTTGGTTAGTTTAAATAATTAATAAAATTAGGTTGGTTAGTATCAAGGAAGTTATTCCCATAGGCAGTTTTTATAAGGGAAAACAAGCCTTTAAAAAGTCATTACATTGTAATGTAAAATCATCTAATTGAATCCATCTAAATATAAAAATATCATTTTATATTTACCATGCAGATATAGTTTAACATTTTGAAAATTTTCTTGCCCACCATTTTTAACATGGTGTCACCACAACCATGATTTGTGTACCTGCATGATAGAGGTTACTTTATGTGAAGAATGTCTAAGGCATCAAATCATCTCTATGACCCGATATTGTATAAACATTGATGGGCATACAAGATCTAATTGATAGTCGATAATCTTGATATATGTATAGAGTATATGGTGGGCAAAAGGAAATGAAGGTAATGAGATTGATTTGACAAAGGCATCCAAATCCACATATTTAATTATGTTGTTAGGATATTTAAACCTCTTGTTGGTGATGAATATGCTACGATAGTGTGAGGAAGGCCATCCATATAGAAACCATTTTAATAGTTATCAAATAAAACTCTTGTTATCATTACCATCAGAGACAAAGTTGTTCCTTTCGTAATGTAAGGAAGACGATAGTTTTAGTATTATGTCAATTGAAATTGAGGAGCTTGAATTACAATTAGTGAAGCAATATTTTGGCACAAATTTCACCTTGTGTTTTAGCGGTTTAGGGATTGTTTCTTGGAAGACCTTGTCTTAAACTTTTGATTGCCTTTGTTGTTCAAATTTCTCCTCTTAATATGCATGTGTGTTGAAGATATAATGGAATATGAAAAGAAAAAATATTGTAGATGGAAAGTAACTAAATTTATAAGGTATGTATGAACTTTGAGTTGAAGAAAGATTTGATAATTCTCCTCTATCAATAGGTGTTAGGTTTCAATCTTTTAAAGAAAAGGGTATTTTGGTTATTCAATATAGTAGATATTTTTTGTTGGGATATTGCTAAAAGCTATGAGTTGAAGTGGAGTTATAAGGTGTGAAAAAAAGGTTTATTCATATGGCGAGACAAAAAGAATTATCATCCTAGATACATCAAATAGAATGATCAAGGTTTATCCATATGGAAAGACTTTAAAGAATTATCATCCTAGTTACATCAAATAAAATGATCATCCTAGATACATCAAATTCTTTAATTGTAATGGATGCATTATTGGTTGAGCTCAACAACCCTATGTATGATCATTTTTATGAATTTTCTAGTGATATATTCATAGGCATTAATGTTGTATTTGGTGGTTAAGATCTAAAGTTTTAATTTTGGAGGTAATGGAGGAAGGACCTATCTTTTATCATACCAAGCTAACTTCTCACTTAAGGATGATTAATTGCATGAGAAGCACCATGTTTGTGTTCTTGGAGAAAAGAGGGGTTTTTCATCATGTTTGTCCCTTCAAGGAGCAAGTGGGGGAAGGAGACCAAGATTTCTTGTGGGTACACTCAAGTGTAGTTCACATTTGGTTGGTGATTTGTATAGTACTTGAGGAGAAATTAGACAAACTTGAAGGAGATGTGGACTTTAAAAGGAGAGGTGTCTCTTGTAAAAAAATATAATTGGTGATTTGTAAAATAGAGGAAGGATTATTTTCATGACACTTGAGGAGACATTAGACATACTCAAAGGAGATGTGGACTTTTAAACGAAAGGTGTCTCATGTGTAGCACTAGAGGAGGAATTAGACACACTTGGAAGAGATGTGAAATTTAAAGGAAATGTATCTCATTATGCATGGATGTTGGGAACACTTTATGTCCTCTCATACATTGTACAAATGATTGTAGGTTCTATAGTCAAAAAATCCACTTATGCAATCAGTTTGATATTTCTTGGGTGAGAGGAGGATTAGTGAAGGCACCTCATCAAAATCTCTAGAAGGGTTGTGTTCAACCCTTACAATGTTTTACTCTTGTTCAAATTAATGTAATAAGGGGGGAAATGTTGGAGAATATTATATAATTGTTGGCTAGTTTAAATAATTAATAAAATTATTAATTATCCTTTGTATAAATAAAATTATATCCTTAGTATTGTTGAATAAAATTCTTGACCAAATCTTCAAATATTTTAATTCTATTAGGTAACTTTGAGAACCATTCCATAGTTGGTCCTCCTAAGATTCTTGGAAATAACCTCATCAAATAGGTTTGTTCGTGCATAAACTTCATGCTTAAAGTGAAAAATTCTCTCACATGGTCTTGAGGATCTTAATTTTCATTAAATTTATCATACTTGGGTATTTCAACATTAGGAGGAAATAGAACCCATTGGGTGGATATTTTGAAATAGACAGTTGTGGGAAAAAATCTAGTCACAAAATAGAGATACCAGCCATAGTGTATGAGATAATGTCTCTCCTACCTTAAAGGGAAGGCTCCCCCTTCTCACCAATCCTTGGATCAACTCAAGGTAAGCAAAAAGTTAAGATATTATCAAATAGGATGTTACAAATATTCCTTCTTCCTATCTTTCAAGAGGGAATCCACTTACCAAAAGAACGAGTAATGGGCAAAGCTTTAATCTCTAAACTACACTTCTATCTAAAAGTTGGAAATAGTGATACCGATAAACCAATACCAACTCACACGCTGATTGAAAAGCATACTGGCTTGGCTCTAAGACCTATTAATCTATTCTATAAGAAATACATCTACCATTGGGGCACACAGACTTCCAGAAGTAGAGACTTTCCAACTATTCTAACAAAGTGCGTGAAAATAAGATGGTAATATAACCTACAACCACATCTTCTAGTTTTATATTACCACAATCGCTCCTAGTCACAGCTTCGGCTCTGATTGTTTCTGATATTCACTTTTCTCTTAAAAAAACACAAGAATCACATAAATAAAAAGACAGTAAAACCAAATTGCAGTCACAGCTTCCAATTTGATTCACCACAATTACACTCAGTCACAGCTTCAGCTCCAATTGTTTCTTTCTATTTATTTTTCTCCAAAATAGTACTACACAATCACAGTTATGCTTGCACAAGTTTGGCAGAGCTCTCTTGCATAAAATAAAGATGGTTTTTACAATGAGAGAAGCATTCCTTTTATAGGAAAAGAAATGAGAAAGGAGGAAAAAGTGGGAGCAACTCAACCACTCTGACCTATAAAACTAGGTGAGAAGAATTATTGGATTACATGTCATAAGGACATGCAATCGAATTACATTTAATTTCATTGCATGCAATTCATTTTCTCCAATCTACAAAGCATAAAAATTGAAACAAAAAGATGAAGAAAGGTAAATCAATCCTTGAAACTATCAAGGAAGGCCTTATATTTGGCAATACAATTGTGAACCATAGGAAGATCTGAAATCTTCATTGTCTCTGAAATGACTTCAACCTTGACTGCATTCGTATGAGCTAATTTCACAACCTTGTAATCATCTACAAGAGAATCTCTTAAGTGTTTTGCCACAAATTTATATGCAGCAAATTTGTTCATTGTCTACGCTCCAAATTCTTCATAATCAAAATCAACATTAACTCTGCCAGTGTATTCTGTAGTCATTTCCTCTTTGGTGAAGAGGTTATCATCTCTGGTAAGAACCTTGCATCCTATTTGCCTGAGATTGTTGGTGATGTCCACTTCTACTATTTGATAGCTCTCTAAATCCCCTTGTAGCTTTGCCAAAAAAATTTCCATTCCCTGGACTTTGTTGAGCCTTTGCAAGAAATCGGTCATGTCAACATACCCAATCTTTGTATCTAAGATTTGATCAAGAGTTGATGAAACAAGTGAGGTTGTGGTATGAGCCAGCTCTTTGTCATATTGATATTTTATCTTTCCTTTGACTTTTGATAGTGCTGACATATCCTATGGTGCAACATGGAAATTCCAAAGGGTAGATACATCATTTGAGGAGATTATATCCATGAGAGGGTTAGGCTTTGGCTTGCAATGATAGATCTATGAAAAATAAGGTGTTCAGAGTATTGATTAGATACTCATAGAACACTTGTGTTGGATGGAAATGAAACAAATAGCACATGTATGTGGGCAAAAAGGGGCAAAATTGGACTTATGGAGATGAATTGCATGTGGGGCTTTGTTTATATGGCCAAGAATGGAAGTTGGAAGTACATGGATATGTGTAAATGGTAATTTTGGTAATTTCAAGAGTGACCTTTTACCGAAATCAGGTTTTTTAGAGGTAATTACATGTAGTGAAAATGATATGTTTTTACATGTAATGGGCTTGAGAGATGTAATTACATGTGTTGGAGAATGAAGGATGAATTGGCATGAATGAAGGAAGTATGTATGCACTTGCATTCTTGAGAGGATAACTTCAACTTTCTTCTAAAAACAAAACAACAGAAGCAACAAACAAGCAAGAAAACAAAAATAAAATAAAAAACATATCTCTTTCTATTGACTCAAACATGACAAACTTGAAAATAATCTTCTACATGCAAATCCATTTTTGAGTGTTGGATGATTTTTATGCATTTGCTAAAAGAAGATTTCAAGTTATTTAAATATAAAAATACAAAATACATGGGTTGTATTTGAACTAATAGATAAAAATGAGCCATAAAATGCAACAATGTAGGAACAAGTGAAAAAATAAGCAAAGTCAAATACATTTACTTGCTTGGAGCTCAATGAGCCAAAAATGGAAGAAGAAGAAGTTGAAACGAACTTGTCTTTCCCAAAATCAAATTCTCCAAGTGCATTTGCATACAACAACTTAGAAACCTTTGACCAATTCCAAATTGCAAAGAATGATCTCAAGATGCAATAACATGCCACGTTTTTACATGCATTTGATAAAAAACAACTTGTAAAAACCTTCCAATACAAAACATTTTACCAAGAACAAGTTTGTTGGGTGTTTTTGGAGAAAAATGCACTCTAATGATGCCCTTACATGAGCCATTTTGGGCTGAGAATGCACAAAACTTGTTCTTGGAAGGAAGATACATGCAAATGGAGGAAAATCAGACTCTTCAAGGGCATACACGTGTTATTTTGGTTGGAAATACACTTGTGAATGACATAAAGCCAAAACACGGCCTTTATATGCATATACATGTTTTATTTTTATATGCAAATGTTTTAGAAAGAGATTCCAAGCAAAAACATGGCCTTGAGATGCTATACATGCAATGTTTTTCATGAAAATATCTTTAAAATAACTCCCAACAAAATCGGGCTTATGAGATGTATATACATAAGTTATTTTGCAAGAGAACACTTCTAAAGAAGACTCCCAACCAAAAACACACTCTAGAGGTGCATATACATGTAATGTTTTGGCATGTAGATGACTTAAATGAAGACTCCAAGTCAAAACACAACCTCTAGATGTAATAACATGTTTTATTTTGCATGTATTTGACTTAGAAGAAGTCTTCTAGCCAAAATGCACTCTAGAAGTGCATGTGCATGTCACGTTTTTACATGTAAAAGACTTGAAAGATGCAAATCGCACTGTAGAGAGGTGTTTGCATGTGTTTTGTTTGAAAGAAAAATCCATTTACATGTCAATCGCACTCTCCAAGTGCTTTGAGAGTAAAAGACTTAATTTGTGCCTTTGCAAGTAAATCACACTCTCTAGATGCAATTACATGTTTTATTTTTCATGTTATATGCAAATCTCACTCTCTACAAGAGATTGCATATATGCAATGACATACTTTTTACAAGTTTTTAGCCTTTACACATGTAAAGTGGACTCTAGAGATGCAATTACATAAAAAGTAGGAGATTGTAGACATGTTGTTGCTATACACAACTTAAGTGAACATTTTAGCACATGTCTAATTAAATGTTGAGTGTAATATCACTTAAGGGGTCCAAAATAGCTATTTACACTATATATATGAATATATAATGTGCAAACATTATTTTATCAAGCAATATTAACTTATATGTTGATTTAAAACATAAAGTAAATCTCAACATTAAAATAGAACTTTAAAGTAATAAAGTCACTTAAGTGAAATATTTAAAAGCAACTCAACATCAAAATATAACATAAAGTGCACTATAATCACTTAAGTGATAAATTTAAGTGATAAAGTAACTTAAAAACATAACATAAATTGAATTTATGTTATATTTTTCAAAAAGTGCAACTCAACTATAGAAAATAACATCTATTTTTTAAAATATACAGTTGAGCTTGGAGAGTCCACTTTTTGGGTACTTAAATGGTTATATCTTTTGACTGATAAGTCCGATTAAGCCCTAAGATAGATCAAATCAAAGGGAAAACTAAAAATAAGAGATTGGATGAAACAAAAAGACTAAAAGAAACTAAAAACACACCAAAGGACACTGAAGGATTCAAAAATCAAGTATAGGAAGACAAACTAAAAAAATGAAAAAGACTTGATGAAAACCTTTAGCAAAAGGATTCGCTAAACATATCGAGATCAATTGATTGAACAAAATTGGTTAATTAAATAGTGAATCAACATAGAGAAACATGAAACTAAGTTCAAAAGTTTCGTACTGTTACCTACATTTTGTGGTGACAAAATGCATGACAACATAACCATGTATAAGTATTTATCAAACGGAAAAGGACATATATGTTCCAATGAGTATTATTTTTAGGGTTTGTCATTTTTTTCTTTAAGGGTGACCCCACAATAGTGGGTTACACTTTTTTAGACATGCTTATTTTTGTTAAAATAATAGATTTTTAATAAAATATGATTATTTAATCCTTGAGAGGTTCCATTTGAATGAATTAATTACAATTGGTTAGCTCAAAGCATATTAGATAAAAAAAACATTGATATAACATCTATAATCCTCATTCATACCTAAAATGGAGTCTCCTTCGCACCTATTAAAATGCTGACAAAAAATCACTTCGACTTTATCTTTTGGTAGATCAAAAAAATCCATTTGAAAAACTTATCTATGTAGTAACGTACTACTGAGAAAACTCTTTCCAATGATTATAATGTTAATATATATTACGTTTATTATGACTTTGTATTTTTAGTTTTACTAAACATAGATATCTCACCGTATGTCTACCTCTATGTTTGACACTTATGAAAAAATAGTAAATGAGAGAAAAAAAATTCTAAAAAATATCTATGCCCTAGGTATTGGAGTTCTCTTTCTATCCAAATAAAGAAAAATGAAATTGGAAAAATACACAAGTTATAAGCTATGTAGTCAATGTACATCAAAATTATGGTTTAGTCAACTTCAAACGTTAATAAAATATGAAATAATCATGATAATTTCATCAAACCAATTGCATGCCCTCTATATGGATGTTAAAAAACTAAATTCAAAAAAATCACATTGATATCTATTTTAGAAAAAAAGTTATGCTTTATGAAAACAATGCAACTCTCTGAAAATGACGTTTTCAGCAACATACTAGTTTTTGTGGGAGAAAGAAAAAACCAATAAAATAAATTCAAAAATAAAAATAAAAATATATTTAGAATCTGAACATAAAATCCTAGAAGACTCTAATTTACTTCATCTTCCGATTCCAAATGGTTTAACAAGAATATGCATTCAAATCTGAATTTTTTTTTCAAAATGTAGAGTTCAGTGTCCGTTCAAGCAAAAAAGTGTAACCCACTATTGTGGGTTCACCCTTAACTCTTTCAATTATGTTTGCATAGCAAGAAATTTTCTAGTCAATATGGATATAGGCATGTCAATTTCTCTTTGCTTTAGTTGATTTATGTCAAAATCTTTAGGTAGCTTGACTCCCAGGGATGCCAAGTCCAAGAAATATTTTTCTTTATTCTCCTCTAAGGTTCTTTCAATTAATTTTTGGAACTTCTTACTCCTTTGACATTTCTAGTAATCTTCTTCCATTGGTTCTTCATCTCTAGTTTACATAATTGGTGGAGAATATGATGCAGGAGCATCTTGGGTCTTGAACAATCTTGCATCGCCAAAAACATTTCTTGTTTTATGTACCTATATGTTGTTTATTTTGTATTCATTGCTGCTTATGGTTTCATGCTTTGAAAATTTAATGTTGTGCCTTGGACCTATTCTTGGACCTTCTCCTATGAGCGCATAAGGATTGGATGGATCATGTCGAAGTTAGAGTCATTTTACCTTGATGTTGGAGCTGTATTTTCCTGCTTTCTGCATGCTAATTGCTTGTCGTGTAGCCGTTGATCCTTAATGAATCAGACTTTGTGATCTTAGGGCCTTAAAGAAGACCTAAAATAATATCTTCACCTAAGATTGAAAATCCTAATTCATCGGGAGTTGGGAGTTATGACCATTTTCCTCGGGTATCAATTTTCAGCTAGTTTCACATGAAACATGGAGTTTTTCATCTTGCACGGTTCCGTATGATCAAATGGGATCTTGATAAGTTAGGGACATGTTATTGGATCATGTGTGGACCTAAATATAACCTCACATCAATTTTTATTCATTATTTTTTTAGTTTTGGTTTACTCTTCCAAGTTGGACCTATAATGTAATTAAATGCCTGACTGGCCGACTTGTGGCTTAGCTGGCTATAAATTGAGAGCTTAGATTGATGTAGTGGTGGAAATGGAGTAGGAAAGAAGACAGTAGAGTGAAAAAAGATAGATAGGAAGGTAGAGAAGATATGATGAGAGTTGAGTTTCTATTTTCATAATTTCATTGTATAAGGCCAAAACCTGGAAGGCCTCACAGTCAAGCATGTTGAATGAAATTCTATTTTGAAGCATTATATTTTTGTATTCCGATGTGGTTGTTGTTGTTGTAAGTGATGGTGTAGGTTTGGACCATCACTTTTCTCATCTTTTCTTATCTTTCCTTTCTGCAACTAATAGAAACTAATTCTGACCATCCTCTCCATTGTTGATTACACCAATACTTTGATGAATCATAGTTCCTCCAGACTTACTAATCAGCTTGGAATCATTTGCATTCCTTTGTGTCACTAGTGTCATCATTTTCTGCACTATCTTTGTCAGAAAGACCATCTACCTCTTAATCTCTATAAATTCCTCAGCCATGTCATGCTCTTTTTCTTTCAAACTCATCTTCCTTTCATCCACAGGAATAGGTTCATCAACTCTCTACTCCTAATGTTTCACTATCATAGGGACTACACCTGATAACCCCACATCCCTTAGCCTCTACTTCCTGCAAAGGTAATAACTTATGCCTGGATCCACCATGCATTACCACATATGTATTTGCATGACCATCAAACATAACAAGCCTATAAAATTTCCAAGGTCTATCGAGCAACAGATGACAAGCATCCATTGGCAATATGTCACATAATATTTCATCATGATAAGATACAATTTGAAAATTAACCAAGCATTTATCTTCAATCCTAACCTTAGACACATATTGTATCCAACTAATTTGATAAGGGTTAGGGTGTTTCTTCCTTTCCAAGTTCAACTTACTAACCATCTCTTCTGAAACAAAGTTTTCAAAACTACCACCATCAACTATAACATTACATACCTTATTCTTGCACTTACATCTAGTTCTGAACAAATTTATTCTTTTCACTGGTTCCTTAGCACATGTAGCCAACCTCCTAGTGATAAGAAATTCACCTTTTTCTGCAACATTATCTATGTCTTCCTTGGCAATTAGTGCAACTCTTTTTCTAGGACACTGAAAACTTCTATCACCCTTCTCACCACACTGAAAACAAGTACCTATGAACTCATTTCTCCATCTCCCTCTTTGTCCATTATTGTAGTCTTTAGCGACTTGACCATTGCAAGATCCTTCATCAGTCTTCTTAGGATTCTCTATCACATTACCTCCATCAATTGTTTCACCAGTCTTACCACCTTAGTTCCTATTATTTTGTCTTCCTTCAAACCTCTTGTTCAGCTTCTCCTCAATCTTCAATGCCATCTGATAAGCATCTCCTATAGTTGTCATTCGAACAGTAAGTAACTCTTCTTGAATACTAGGTCTCAATCCATAAACATACCTAGCAACCTTCTCTTTATTAGCTTCAAAATGACCAGTCCTAATCAGGATTCTGTAAAACTCCTCAGTATACTCCTATACTAATTTTTTGTTCTGATTCAAGGCTTGCATCTTCTTAAACATCTCTAACTCAAAATCCACCAGGATGAATTGCTTTTTCAACTTGTCAACCATTCAGTTCCATCTAGTAATCTTTTCTTTTCCTCTCCTACTTCTTTCCAATCGAACTTCTCTCCACCAAATATTTGCATGACCCTTTAGCTTAGTCTTTGAAAATCAAACTCTATCAGGATCTTCTATTTCTTTATACTCAAAGTACTCATCTATCTCATTAATCTAATCAATCAACTCTTCTGGCCTAAGGCTTCTAGCAAATGTAGAAACTTTGATCTTAGGTATTTTCCCAATTTTAGACATAGCCTTCAGGATTCTACTCTCTTCTGGATCCCTGGCTTCTTCTATAGCTTCTTCAAAATGATCTTCTTCCTCAGACTCATCTTCACTATCTTCTTTCGATGTATTATTCTTTCTCAATTCCTCTTGTAGATCTTGCACTTGTTTCTGTAAAGTCCTAAAATCATCAAGATTGAATTCCCCAGTAGGTTCTTCCTCTGAGATCTCATGATCTCTCCTTGGAGGCATCTTCAATCCAAGGTCCTGGTGCAAACTACCTCACCTTCGGTGATCTATCCACACACTCAGAATCTTCAAGCTCTAATACCACTTGACGCAGGTTAGGGATGGAGGATCCAATAATGGATAGTCCAAACCTACAACAATACTTACAACAAAAACAACCACAATGGATAACAACAATAGAATGCTTCAAAATAGAGTTTCATTCAACATGCCCAACTATGAGGCCTTCCGGGTTTCGGCCTTATACAATGAAATTAGGAAAATAGAGACTCAACTCTCATCATATCTTCTCTACCTTCCTATCTATCTCTTGGAACTCTACTACCTTCTTTCCTACTCCATTTCCACCACTACATCAATCTAAGCTCTCAATTTATAGCCAGCTAAGCCACAAGTCGGCCAGTCGGGCATTTAATTACATTATAGGTCCAACCTGGAAGAGTAAAGAAAAACTAAAGAAAGAATGAACAAAACTTGATGCAAGGTTAAATTTAGTTCCACACATGATCCAAGAACATGTCCCTAACTTAGAAAGATCCCATTTCATCATATGGAACTGTGCAAGATGAAAAACTCCAAGTTTCATGTGAAATTGGCTGAAAATCGACACCCGAGGAAAATGGTCATAACTCCCAACTCCTGATGAATTAGGATTTTCAGTCTTAGGTGAAGATATTATTTTAGGTCCTCTTTAAGGCCCTAATATTGCAAAGGTTGATTCATTAAGGATCAATGGCTACACGATGTGTAATCAGCACATGAAAAGAAGGAAAATATGGCTCCAACAACAAGGTAAAATGACTCTAACTTCGACACGATCCATCCAATCCTTATGCGATCATAGGAGAAGGTCCAAGAATAGGTCCAAGGCACAACATTAACTTCTCAAAGCATGAAACCATAAGCAGCAACGGCTAAAAAACAAACAACAGATAGGTACATAAAATGAGAAATGTTTTTGGCGATGCAAGATTGCTCAAGACCCAAGATGCTCTTGCATCAAAATATTACATAATTGTTGGCTAGTTTAAATATTACATTATGTGGTAGATGTTGGATAATATTACATAATTTTTGGTCCTTTGGAAAATGTTGGAGAATATTACATAATTGTTGGCTAGTTTAAATAATTAATTAAAAAAAGTTGGTTAGTTTTTGGGAAGTTATTCTCATAGGCAGTTTTTATAAAGGAAAATAAGGCTTTAAAAAACCATTTCACTATAATGTAAAATCATCCAATTGAATTCATTAAAATATCAATATATCATTTTATATTTAATATACAAATATGGTTTAGCATTTTCAGTATTTTCATGTCCTACCATTTTAATATGGCTCACTCGTATAAAGTTACAAGCAATACACAATCACTATCATCGACATATTTCAATTCTTGAGAATGGATTCCTAGCTCATGGATTATTTTAGTAGGGTATTATAGTTCACAGAACTATATTTAAATATTGATAACCACCAAATCAAGATGATCAAAGGATATGACCATTTAAAACATAAAATAGATTGTATATGGTTGATCATTCCATTTGGGTTGACTAGTATACCATGTGATGTCATGTCAAGGAATCCTCAGAACATAGGGTAACTCATGGACTAATAAATATTTTTATTAGCAATTACATAAACATGAACTGCATAAGTGCATAAACATAAATAATATTGCATAAGCAATAGAGAAACATAACAATGATTGTCAAACGATCATGTACAAGTGGAAGTCTTACAAGCACTTCCAAGGGTTCTATAACAAGTTGAATACACACTCATAATGAAATATACACATTCCTGAGGTCACCTAACAAGATCATAGACATCGTCCCATGAGCCATAAGAGGCTTAGTTGGTAATAACTCATGGCTACCCATAGAGGAGAACAATTGATTCTAAGAATTTATTTAAATAAAGATTCATTTTAAACACCAAATGATAAGTTTTATTAAGTTGATTAGGCATGCAAATTCATTGCATTATAACCATTAAGAATCCAAATAGGATAATCATAAAAATAGGTCTAAATCAAATAAAAACCAAAAAAAACTACAAGGATTGAGTAAATCATGAAATTGGGTAGAGATGTTGAAGTAGAAAAGATGTCAATTCTCACAAAAGATGGTTCACTGAGTGCAAATACTATTTTATATAAAATGCCTCCTATAGTGTCTCAATCCAAAGAATAGGAGACATAAAGCTACAAGATGTAGATGTGAAAGTTTGTAGATGTTAGTTCATCATATGCAAACTTCGATTGGAAATTGACCAAATGTTTTTTGATAAAAAAAGTCTCAAACCAGATAGGTACAGATGCCACCTTGTAGGATGGAGAAATCAATCAACATAGATGCCAAAGTAGGTAGAGGCACCAATCTAATGACTTCTCCCAATCTCAAAAAAAATAGAATAGAAACATAGGTTGAGTCCAATGTATAGCTAAAAGGCAACTAGCTCCACACCAAGGAGTATTGAATAGACACAATCAAGGCCACAATCACACACTAAAATCATAATGAGCATAAAATTAAGAACATCTAACATGTTATCCATTGTAATATAAAGACTAAAATAGGGCACAAGGATATAGAAGAGCACATCATGATCGATACCACACCACTAGAGAAAGTCCACCACTTGTATGTTGGTCCGTAAAAATGAAATGTAATGCCAACCAATCATATGGTATCCTCAAGCCCACCCCACCATTCTCATGGGGATAGTCACACAACCCAAGTGCACATAACATACATACAAGAAATATGCTCACACACATGCCATATAAGTGCAATAATTAGGGTATGGTATAACAATCCTAATGTAATCACTTAGACTAAGTACAAAATTCCATATGTACACAAGGTCCCTACTCTAACCTAAACAAAGGTTTGACGTAGAGACTCAAGAGTGGGAGTTTCATCATATGGTATGAAGTGACCCCTATGGATTTTAGCAATCCATCTCATCAAGGAAGTTCTACTTTATCTTTTGATCAACGTTCACAGACAACCAAGCTAATAACTATCTTTGATCAACATCCTCATATGGCTAGATACTTTGTCTTTGTTCGACATCCTTAGATGACCAGATACTATGCCTTTAATCAATGTCCTCAAATGGCCATGTAGTCTTATTAATTCTCAATGTTAACTCTTGTAATTATGTTTAAACCCCATTAATTTCTTTGGTTATTAGTTGTTATTAATAACTCTACCAAGGGTTACCCTGGTGACCCCTTTGTGTACCATCCTGCCTTGGAGAGCCAATCCGCTCTTCTACTCAAACATCAAATGAAATAATCTCATTATGAAATGAGGACAATACAATAAATGCAAATAAGGACTCCAAATCCAAAAGTTGAGATGAGAAAAGATAAGCTTGATTGGCCTCAACCAAGAGCATGTGTCTCTCAAGATCTCATTAATGAGAATAAATCTATTATGCTAAGGATGAGGTCTCAACAACATAAATACATGAATCAAATGCAAGATCAACTCAATAATTAAGTTTTCCAATACTAAAGACCAACTGAAAAGCAATAAACACAAGGCCATAAGAAGGATCAAAGATCGAGCTTCTCTTATTATACAAGAAGCACTCAGTTGGTCTCAGACCAAGAGAATGAATCCCAAGAAAATATAAGATAAGAATGCACATGAGATACTAAAATACCTATATCATCCAAAATGTGTCTCACATCCAAAACTCAAGAAAATCTCATAAAAGCACAATCCCTACAAAGGGAAATAATTTTTGGCAAGAGTTGATAGGTGCACAAGTCATAAAATCCATATAAAAATCAAAGTTTGGATCATGGTAATAAGTAACAAGAATGTCCTCAATTAATTATGACTACATAATCCAACTACAAACATGTCAAACAACCAAAACCAATATTTTAAACACACCAAACATGTTGACAACTCAATTCTAGAAGCCACACAAATCGAGAACCTCTTCAAAAAACCTAAAAATCAAACTTGAAATCTCACAATTTTGGGAAAACTTATTGTTACCATACATCCAAAATCCCAAAAATCCAATAAAATTAACAATCAAAATTCATATGAAGAAAAAAACAACCTAATGAAGTAAAAGCTTCATTTCCAAAAATGCAATTACATACAAGCCCAAATACGAATACAATAGATTCAACCAAGTGGGGAAAACATAAATAAAAATCCCACATAACATTCACAATAAAATTTAAGCAACAAACCAAACAAATGAAGGAGTTATGAAGAGCCCTACCACTCAAACAGAGAAAAACTCAAAATGGAGGTAAAAATTGCTTACTCTGCAGAATCAAATGAGGTTCCAAGAAAAGAGGAGCATGAATCCAATGAGCCACTACCCAAAAAATTCTCATACGCAGGTCATTCCCAACAAGCAAAAATCAAATTCCTCAACAAGAGGGTTTGAGCAAATTTTAGATTCCCAAAAGGCATAAATGACAAATGGGTTCCATTTTCGCATTATAAGTCACTTTTTTGCTCAAAAGAGAAAAATATAAATAAAAGAAAATTAAAATAATTAAATTAAAATAATTAAAATCACTTGACTCCATAAGGATAAAATTAAATCAATTCCATTAATTGGAATGCCACAAGGATCTGCAACCAAACCATCTTTCTTTCTCTTGGTTCTCTCTTTCATCCTAGTGATGGACCACAAGTGTGATTGGAATTCCATAAGGATCTGCAACCATAACATCTTTGTTTCTCTTGGTTCTCTCTTTCATCCTGGTGATGGATCATGGAGTGTGATCTAAAAAATTAATGTAAAAACTACAGACACAATCAAATCTAGAAACATTAGCACTAAAACTTCATGGATTGTGAAAATCTATTATAATTAAACAATAAAAATAAATAGCAATAATTAAAAATCCTAACTCATCATGACAACTACATGTTCTGTAATGAAAAGATAGAGACTGGTATAACACAGTAATGCAATGAAGCCCACATTTTACCCACATGGTACCAAAGGAATAATAATGCAATTAGAATACATCGTTCCAACCAAGAATGATATTAGCTAAAATCATGAACAACCAATATAACTATCTCATGTGCCACTATTGAGCATAATGACATGCTTAGACCTATAAATCCAAGTGAAGTCGATGTCTAATACCTATTCACTAAAACATAAGTGCATCAAGTGTAGTTGCTCACATATAAATAGTTGAAGCACATATATAATAATCTAGAAATGAAACTAATGAAAGGATGTTTTAGTGGTGTAATCATTCTTATGTATTTGAATGTTATAAAACCATTCCCTTCACATTTATTCCTTAATGTGCATCATAAATAAACATTTAATTTAATTTAAAGCATTAAATATTACTTTATGCTATTTACAACATATATCAATTAAAAAACCAAATCAAATGATAACCAAACATGGTAAAGCACAATATCTCAATGACTATTGGGACATACATCAATGAATCAATAATACCATCTCTAGATAAAGATAACAACAAATATAAATGAACTAGATATCCTCATATAACATCAACAATGATATCGGTAAGAAACATAGAATGAACTTAACTAGGTGCATCTCTCAATGCTTGTATACAATCATAACATGAGAACAACCATAGAATCACATAACGGGGTCTAGAATCCTTAATTAGGCATGAAACAAGATACAAAACAATAGTTCTCACAACTAGACATAAGAAAATAAGCAACTTGCTAATGCTACATCATAATATAGATCACACAAAAGGCATCAATGCCTCTTGGGTTCAACATGATCATAAAATACAAACATATATCCATTGAAGTATGATGTGAACTCAACCAATCAAATAAAGCACAATGAAACATCTAAAACCAAAACAAGGCATCACAAAGAGATCTCATCAAATTTTATAGAGGCACCACCATAACATAATGTTGAAGCTACATCCATAAGGATGTCATATAGGAAGGAAACATGAGAGTCACTAGATCATCCCCCCTAAGGACTAGGCTTATTCCTAGAAGCCTACAAATCAAACCGAAAGGGCATGCCAAGTGTGACATCCACAACCACAAGTAATACAAGAAAATACATACAACTCCTTCACCGGTCTAGCTAAATCACACTAATGCCTTAATAGCCAACCTCACAACTATTGAAAGGACCTACCAACACCTTAGGAAATGAGATAGTATTTTCATTTTCAGCCCCAAGATTTACAAAATTCTCTCACCTTTTCTCATGTTGATTTCACAATTTTTTTACCATCATGATTCATGATACAAAAATATTATAAATTGATTATAATATCATACTTCATGTTTTTTGGCAAATATTGAATTTAAATAATATATTGAGTAGACATATTTATATCTTGTCAAAACCAAGCATGAATAATCACTTAACAAAGCCTCTAACGACATTTCGCCAAAATTGTATATTTTTCTATACCAAAAAGTGGCATGCCAGAGGAACACCAAATACCAATGGGATGCAAGATGTGCCACACTCAACACAACGATGAATCAACATGGAAAATTCAATTTCAAAATAAGGATTTGTAGTAGCAAGTGGACATTGTAGGGAAGTTGAAGAGGAAACATTTGGTAGAATGTCGCAGACATTAATAGATCATGGTCATGATGTTGGTATTGATATGCAGAGACATACTAGTTATGTTGGCACTCTTGGGGGTCCAAATTTGAAATCAAGACAAAGTAACATACCAAGCCATAATCAGAGTTGAGGAGGTCTGTCGGGCAGATAAAACCTCTGACAAAATTTGTAGTATGAGTTGTTAGTTATCAATCACCATGAGTTGTTATTTACTAATCAAACAAAACTAATTGCTTTTAAACAAGATTTTAATGATGTTAATCATGAACAATGGATGGTAGCAATGCAAGAGGAAATGGTCTCCTTCATGGAAAAAATATACTTGGGATTTGGCTTCACTTATGTCAAATCACAGAGCCTTGAAGCATAAATGAGTGTGTATCAGTTGAAAGAAGTCGGAAGTAGGAAGAGATTCTAAGCTAGATTGGTTGTGAAAGGATATGATTAGCAAAAGGGAATATATTTTAAATAAATCTTCTCATCAATTGTGAAAATGACCACCATTGGAGTAGTCTTGGGATTGGTCACAATTTATAACCTTGAAATTGAACAACTTGATGTCAAAACAACCTTTCTTCACAATGATATAAGTGAGGAGTTGTCTATGGTGCATCCCAAAGGTTTAGAAAAACAGGGGCAGGAACATTTATATTGCAAGCTGAAGCAAAGTTTTTATGGGCTCAAACAAGTCCCAAGGCAGTAATACCTCAAGTTTAATAGCTTCATGATTAAGCATCATTTTCACATGCTACGAGTCTGATCCGTGCATCTACTACAAGAAGCTTCTTAATGATTATATTGTCATACTATTTTTTATGTTGATGATATGTTAGTAACCGACAATAGCATGAGGATTGTTTGTGAATTAAAGAAAAATTGAGCTTAAAGGTTTGCAATGAAAGACTTAGGGGCACCAAGGCAGATACTTGGTAACAGTAATCTCACCTACATCACCTAATAGATCATACACTTTTTTCCATGCACACTAGGGATTCATACTAACTGAAAAGCTCTGAGAGCTAGTGGGATTCGAGAATACTACTGTTCTTTCTAAGATCTCAAAGTTTTCAAGGTCCACTTAATATTCCCTCTTCTTAGTGACTTCATATAAGCTTACCACTCAATTATGGTAAGAGTCCCTATGCAACCAAAACCCAATGTTAAACTACTAAATTAGTGCAATAAAAGAGAGAATTGACCTTTCAGAAATGTAGGGTCCTAGAAATTGTTTCCAACCCTTCTAACACCAGACATTACAGTATACTTCCTAAATAAAAAACCCACACAAATTCAATGCAGAGAGACACATTTTGCAAGCATTGAAGACATTATAATCCACTTCTAAAACCAAAACCCACTCAAATTTGATGACAAAGAGACACATTTTGCAAGCATCGAAGAAATTTGAATGCAGTAAAGTTGAAATTAAGCCATACATGAATCCAAAGAGACTGTAAGTGTAAGGAAACAATGGTATGTGGAAACCCTTCCTACGCTAATCTTGAGAGGAAAAATTATGAAAATCTCAACTTAAGTATTACAATGATTTAAGAAACATGCAAGAGCATAAATAAAATAACCATAAACACATAACACATTGATTATCATGGGGAAACCCTTATGGGAGAAAAACCCCACACTCTAAAACTTTCATAATGTATTATCGAATCAACACATGATTACAACACACTTGCAATGCAAGTTCTTACACTAGCATCACCTCAACTCAAGCTTGGAAGGACTTCCTCTAGCAGCCAGCCTTGCATACGAAACTAAATCTACAAACTCCTCTCTAAGCCCTCATTATATAGGCATTTTAAAATCTAGAAACTACTTGTACTTTTGCAAAACCATGGGCACAAAACCATGCACACAAAACCATGTGCAAAACCATGGGCACAAAACCATGTGCTCAAAACCATGTGCACAAAATGATGTACTCAAAACCATGTGCACAAAACCATGGACATAAAACTATGTGCTACATGTTGCAATGTTGAGACACATGTTTCCCAACATTCTCCCACTTGTCAAACACCTTGCAAGAGTCAGGTGATCCAAACTATCATGAAATTAATTGCTAGGGGTCGAGAGGCCCATAGACTCTGAACACCATCTGAACTTCTTTGTGTTCATGGGCTTAGTAAATGCATCAGAAACATTCACCAAATTTTACACCTTCTCCAACTTTACTTTCCCATCCTCAACCATATCTCTCACAAAATGATATTGTACATCAATCTGCTTGGTCCTGACATGAAAAGTTAGGTTCTTCGCTAGGTAGATTGCACTCTGACTATCACTATAAATTGTCACTGCACCCTGTTTGAACTCTATATCTAAATAAAATCTCTTAATCCAAATGGCTTCCTCGCAAGAATGAGTAGCTTCCATATACTCTACCTCAGTAGTGGACAAAGCGACCATGGTTCATCTCTTTCTCATCCAAGTGATTGCACCACCAAATAATGTAAACACATATACATTGGTGGATCTTCTTCTATAAATATCACCAACCCAATCTGAAATAGCCTCAAATATCTAAGGAATTCTCATTTCTTGCTCCATGAAAATATATTGAGTACTCTGAGGTACCCTGCAAGTATCTGAAAACTCTTTTTATTGTATCCCAATGTGCTCTTCCTAGATTAGACATGTAACGGGAAAGTACTCCCACTACTTGGGCAATGTATGGTCTTGTACAAACCATAACATACATCAAAATTCCAACAATACTCTAGTATAGTACACTCAAATCACCTCTTCCATCTCCAATGGGGGTGTAGGACACTATAAACTAGAAAGTTTTGTTCCCATTGTAACAAGAACACTCAATGGTCTAGAATCCTGAATATTGAATCTTTTCAAAATAGTACATGTTACCCAAAATTACAGCATGCAAAAGAATGAACACAAATAGGAAAAGATTTCATTTTAGGGTCCAATTAATATTATCTTTCAAGTGATGTTAATTAACATTTCATTATTGCATTCAATATCAATTTTAATTATTGTACTCTAATTATTGATCACATTTCAAATTTTCAAATTCATAATTGATCATTACATTGTGCATTCAAACTGAATGTAGTATACAAGTTTTCTTTCATATTTCATATTTCATATCAATAAAAGAGTACAATTTACATAATAGAAAGCACGATAGAAGTATGAGTAGGGTCCCATGCATTGCCTTTGTTTTCTGCATGTTGTCACTATTAATATGATTTAGAACAACAAAGAGGGGGGGTGAATCAGTTGTTCTCAAGTCCAGATGTATCAATTAAACTTTTAAACACTTCAACGATCTCAGATCTAATAACCAACACTACTTGGTCATTAAAGAAATGTATGCTAGAAACATATAACAATGGAGTCCACTATCCAATAGTGTTTAACTTGCAAAACATAGAAATGTTCAAACCAAAGCATTCACACAAGTATGACACCAGGATTTATAGTGGAAACCCAATTTGGGAAAAACCACTTTGTAACATGTTACTGATATTTTCACTCTTCTGAAGTGAGCTCTGTGAAAATCCAACCCTGTCAAAGGTTTACAAACACACTGCTAGGTGTGACCCTGTTAAAGGATTTCAACCACCCTGTTAGGAGTGAGTCTTGTTAGAGGAGTTAAGTACATTCCATTAGAATGTAACATTGATTAAAAGATTTAAACAATAACTATTAGATCAACCTTGATTAAAGAATTTGGACTATACAATGGTTAGAAAGTAGCAGTAGTATTTGATCTAAAAACATACAACTCACTTTGCAAATAACAGATCCAATTCACACATATATGATGGCTTACTGACTGAGTTCCATTACCATCTCCATCATTGATCTTCTTGGAAATCCCTTCAAGCAATCACAACTCTGATCAACTCCTTCACCTTTAGCCTTTCTACTTTATCAATCAATAACATCAACAATTCCAGCATCCTTCTTTAACCTCACACTTAGGTTTTCCTTTATACCTCTTCAATAGGTAGATCCAACTTTTTCTGCTTAATCTCCTTTGTAGATCTTAGGTTTAGGTTGGATTCATCGAATCCTTCCAACATTCATGTTCTTCATCCATCCTTCTAGAAACATCTTCAATCTCTTATTGAAATAACAATAAAATGATTTACTATGCATTAAATGCTCCATACAGTCATTTAATAAAGTCAATATGATTTCCATAATCCAAGAATTCATCTAAGTTGGCTAGGAATCTAAATTCTTCCTCAAATGTAAATTACTGACACTCAGTCAATACTATATTCAACTCCTCGATCATCACTGTGTAACTTGGTAATCTCTTCAAACTATCTCCCTCGGCTAATGCTGTCACTCGGCAATAAACTAATGTTCGGTTAACATTGAATTTACTCGGCATATACTGGCTCTCCATTGACACTAACATCACTTGGCTTAAACTAGATTTCTTCACTTTTGGTCGGTTAAGACTACTTCTTCAATCTTGCTTCTTACTTAGATAAACAATACATTATCTTATCATTATGCCGCATAATCAAGTACTCATTAAAGTATCAAATAACTCAACCTTTCTCTAGGTTCTATTGTTATCACCCTTTCCCTAATCCTTCTCATCAATCAATAGATATAGTACTTTCTTAGATAGAAACTGTCTTACCAGTTAAGGTTTGACATCAATGACAATACAACAATTGCTTCAATTGTAGTTTCCAACAATCAGTTGGTTGTCTGTTAGGTCCTCAGCTCCTTGGGGTCATTGCCCAGATCTTCATTATAGGTGTCTTTAGGGATATCCTACATCATGAGAGAGGAAAATGATATTAGATCCAGTTGGATCTAAGCAATGCATGAAATTGTAATATCACACAACATTCAATCTTTCAAGGCTACATGTCAATCTGGTATTCCAATGCAATAAGAAAATGTTCATTCACATGAAAGATAGTATTAAAGGGACTTGTTTTAACTTGAAACCTTTTAATATTAATGGTCATTCTTATGCATGTTGTT